>JBAJHW010000005.1:52592139-53927139 GCA_037013535.1 Intellagama lesueurii
TAACATCATACCAAGGGTCAACTTAGAAAGTATAGTTATCATTTCATTAGAAGTAGAACTTATTTATTTAAAAGACTGTTGATTGTAATAGATGCTTACCACAACCCTCACTGGGCAAATTAACCTAATTTTGTTTTTAATTGGTCAGCTGGAAAATACTACAATTTCCTTTGGATGGCTAATATCTCTGACATGTAATACTGAAAGATTTGCATATCTAGAGGAATAACTTTGTAAAAGGAGGAAATATGCACTTGTCTCAACATGTGATCTGACTCCAAGAAAGTTCGTTTATCTCTGCATCATATTATGCACACCAAGGAGGACACTTTGGACAAGCAAGCTCCACCAGCTGTCCAACTGGCCACAGCACTCATCTTAAGCTCTTTATCTGAGCATTAACTAACTTTTCATTTCCAAATCATGGGAAAGTCAAGCATCTGATTCTATATTAATACAAAACAAAAGGAGCCACTAGTTGGAAAGGATAAAATGGGAGAAGGCATGATTAGTGAAGGAGTGTCTAAGACGTTAAGATGGTTAACCCATGTGGAACTGGAAAAGTGCCTAAGCCAGAGATATGGGGACTGCTCTGATTTTTCTGAGGGAAAAGTAGGGTTGATGTTTATTGAATAGTTTAGAATCTAAAATGTGGAGGATGTGTGGGGGTGATCAAGGGCAAGTATGCTGAGGGGGTTGCACTTGCCCATCCTTGCTTTAGATAGACAGACAGACAGACAAATTGATAGGAAGCCTTTTTCACTTACTTTACAGGAGAGAAAGGTTTTTTGCTTCGGTCAGACTGAGATTGTTCAATGACAATTATGTGACTGGGAGTGTCCACCTACAGAGAATTTTAAAAATACCAAAAATGTTTAACACAGGACTTTTAACACAAGAAGATTTACTAACGTTAAACTTATCCAAGAGGATATCAGATGGTATGTCTGGCTGGAATACAGGAAAGTATCATTCCTCAAGTCCACCTCATTGGCCCATCTCAAAGGCTGGACAAGTTATTTGTTTGGACCAGTGGTTCTTAACCTGGGCAATATCGCCCCCCAGGGGGCGATTTCGTTTTTCAGGGGAGTGATGGAACGAAAAGGGGTGACGCGGGGGTGAAGGAACAGAAGGGGGCGATAGGGGGCGATAGAGCCGCCATGCCACCGCCACCGCCATTGAGGAAGTTATCATCGCCCCGCTCCGCCGGATCCAGAGCAGCTGGTGCTGGCAGCAGATGTGGTGGTGCCGCCGCCATTGAGGAAGTTATCATGCCCCCCCCTGCTGGATCCAGAGCAACTGGTGCTGACAGTGGATGTGGTGCTGCCGCCAGCGCCGGCGCCGCCATTGAGGAAGTTATCATCGCCCCGCTCCCTGCGGTGGCAGCGCGGCACTGCCGCGGGGAGGGGGGCAATGATAACTTCCTCAATGGCTCAAGGGGGCGTTTCTTTCAAAAAGGTTAAGAACCACTGGTTTGGACTACAACTCCCATAATCTTCCAGCCACTGTCCACACTGGTTTGTGCATGATTGGAGTTGTAGTCCCCGAAAGTAGCTTTTCCAAGGCCATTGACCTACAAGACTTCACTGAAAGAGCAGAGCATTTTGAAATATTAACACACATCTAATTGACACAGATTACTGAGGACTCAGATGGACCATAGAAATATGTTTATACTACACTACACTACACTTGATCTTAGCCAAAAGGCCAAGAAGCAATGTTTATAGTTTAGCATGATCTATTCATTTACTTATTATTTTTTTTACACCCCACAGGTCTCCCACAGCAGGATGTCCATAACCTAGAAGCAGCCACCAAAAAAAGGCCCTCTCTCACGTCCACACCAAGGATGCCAACGAGAGCAATGGGAGTGCGAGAAAGGCCTTCCCTAAAGATCTGAAAATGCAGAGGTTCATATGTAAACCTGACCCAACATATAGGTCCTGTGTGCTGGGGACAGGTTGGCAACTGGAATTATTGAGAGAGAGAAAGAAAAGATTCACATACCTTTATCCCAAAAGCCTTCAAATGGTACAGTTCCACTGTTTTCAAACCCAAACGGGTTTTGACAAATTTTGGATTTCCAACCACGCGAATATAGACTGTGATCTGGAAATGGTTTTTCTTTTGACAAATAAAGGCATCGTCTGCTGCTGAAAAATTAAATCCTTTGTCTGTAACAATGTGATATCCTACATCTGGGCTACAAAGACAGGAATAAAGAAACACCTGTGAATGGAACAGTGTCTCATCAATAACACTTTGAATGAAATCTCATTCCAGAACTATTCCAGAACATACGTCATGTCAGGCTGATGATGCCATCAGGTGCGAGGATTTTTCAGAAATAGAAAATGTCTCACCCTCCCAACTTGAAGGTCCCAAGTCTCCCCTGTTCTCAGTTTCATTGTGGGAGAGCTGTTGGGGGCCGCAGGACAGGGGAGAGTGATTAGTTTCCAAAAATTGCTGCCCCTGCATGATTTTACTGATGGCAGTGATTTTTGGAAATTAAAGATAACCCCCCCCCGCCACAGCCCCCAATGGCTTCCCCACAATAAAGGCAATCCCTAAAGGGGAGTCTAGGGAACTCTAAGAGGGGGAATAGGACATTTTTTATTTCCAAAAAATCACCACATTTGACGATGTTATCGGCCTTACACAGTGTAGCTCTGAGAACAGGAATTCAGCCTTCATTTTCTCACTGTAAAACTTTCCTATTTAACAATTATGTCTCAAAGCAATAATATCTCAAATTAGCTTGCATCAGCTTGAGAAAAACATAGACATGGATACCCCACAAACAAATACACTTGTGTCATTTAATATATGAAGTAAATATAATTTACCACTTGAATATTTACAACAGAAAGCAGAAAAGGAATCCTTGTATTTAACAATGGCTCTCAGGTGGTACAGAAAACGATTATCTAACTGACATTCAACACTCATTTTAAAACAACAGCACAGACTGTCAACATGTTTTAAGACCCAATTCAAGATGCCAATTTTAACTTTGGTCAAAACTGGTCACCATTGCATCAGTTCAGTACCATTCACAGGAGATTTACTGTGTATTTACCATTATCATCATCTATATATTCAGCCCTTCACACAGAACTTCTTGTCATCAAGGGTTTACTATCTAAAATGTTTACCAAAAATTGCATTGATTTCAATGAGCTCACTAGTATATTTTAATTTTTTCTTTTTCAATTTGTTCCTAATTTGTTTTTAATTTATCTTTAATAATGATTGCAAGTTGCCTTGACCACTCTTCCTCTGTGGAAGTGTGAGACAGAAATGTAATGTAATAGATAAATAAATAAATAAATAAATAAATAAATAAATAAATAAATAAATAAATAAATACATACATACATACATATACATACATACATACATACATACATACATACATACATACATACATACATACATACATACATACATACATAGACATGCATTTGATTGGCTTGGGTACAATAAGGTGTTGTGTGCCATCAAGTCAATTCTGACTGATGGTGAGCCTTTTCAAGGTTTCCAGGTAGACAGTACTCAGAAATAGTTTCCCATTCCCTTCTTTCAGGGACATCCTGGGACTGTATGGGTTGCCCAAAGGCCACACAGGCTGTACAGTGGGAAACTGAACTCCCAACCCTTTGGCTCCACAGACAGAAACCTAACTCACTGAGCTATTCAGCCAGCACAGTAAGGTATAGGGACTGAGAAATGCCGCGGTTGTTGATCAGCATCAAAGAAAACATGGGTTTCGAGGAGGGGTTGATGGGAAATCAGGGAGGTAATCCCAGAGAGATATCTTGGGAAGAAGGTCTAGTCATAAGATAAAAGGATACAATGGTTTTCAGGACCAGAAGACTGACGGATAGCCAAGGATGGTGACATTGGATGTGTACAAAAAGGGATAGGAGTGCATGGAGAGCTTTGAAGGTAAGTGTAACAAGCTTGTGAAATATTTAGGACCAGGCAGGATGATAGAGAGGCTTAAGGACTGGAAAGATACCATGTGAAATGAACCATTTTGGCAGCAGAGTGCTTTTGTTGTTTAGTCGTTAAGTCATGTCCGACTCTTCATGACCCCATGGACCAGAGCACGCCAGGCCCTCCTGTCTTCCACTGCCTCCCAGAGTTTGGTCAAATTCATGTTGGTAGCTTCGATGACACTGTCCATCCATCTCGTCCTCTGTCGTCCCCTTCTCTTCTTGCCTTCACACTTTCCCAACATCAGGGTCTTTTCCAGGGAGTCTTCTCTTCTCATGAGATGGCCAAAGTATTGGAGCCTCAGCTTCAGGATCTGTCCTTCCAGTGAGCACTCAGGGTTGATTTCCTTCAGAATGGATAGGTTTGTTCTCTTTGCAGTCCAGGGGACTCTCAAGAGTCTCCTCCAGCACCACAATTCAAAAGCATCAATTCTTCAGCGGTCAGCCTTCTTTATGGTCCAGTTCTCACTTCCATACATAGCTATTGGAAAAACCATAGCTTTGACTATGTGGACCTTTGTCGGCAAGGTGATGTAATCTAGCAGAGTGCTAGATTATTATTAAACTGCTAGATGGATGTGAATGAACTGGACATGAGTAGGAGACCACAGAGATATGACAGTAGTTCTTAAGAAGGAAATATCTGTTGTGGAATCTTAAAATTTGATTGCCTTTTGTCAGCAAAGTATGAAGGATAAAATTCCAATCTACAGCACAGGGAAAACATGAAGAGAGAATAGCCAAAAATCCTAGTTCCAACCCAGTCCCCTTTGTTTATAAGAAATCACTTCTATACCTAGCTTAAGGTAGAAAAGAAAGTATGTTTACTTACAGTCCATCTTAAATTATAATCAGAAGAGTAAAGAAGAAAAGAAGGAATTGCACCCTTGGTTATGCTGACTAGTGCTGATGGGAATTGGAGTCCAGCAACATTAGGAAGGCCACTCTTTGCCCTGCCCAGATCTAACTGGTAAGGATTTTTAAAATCAAACCTATGCTCAATGCCATTCTCAAGAAAGACAACTGTGCTACTTCCTGCCTTCTTTCAAACACATCTGAACTTCACAATGAAAAGACTAAACATGATGGGTACTTACAGTTTTTCATAATTATGGTTAAACAGGTTATTCCAGGAAGCTCTTTGATATGGTTGCCATGCGAAGGACTGACAGCATTTTTCAGCACACCCCACATTCTGTCCATCACTGTCATATTCTTGCATATCAGAAGAAACATCTTTAATGGGCACTGGAAAATGATTGATCAGAGTACCAGTTTACTTGCCAAAGTGGTGATGCTCACATGTAATAAAAACCCCTGTTGGAGAAATGACATACTAACAGCTTCTAAATGTAAAGCTTATTTTTCTTCTGTTTTGACTTTGAGCCAAACTAGATGATGCTTAACCAGCAGAATTTTATGTCTATTTTAATGCAGAATTTTAATATATTTCACTTTTTATTTTGATATAATTAGTCTGTATCATATTCATAAATGTATTGTATTACACTATTGAATGATCTGTTACATTTAAAACCTATTTATGCCTAAAGTCTTAACAAGAGAAAACTACCCAAAGATGTTTATGGTAGCATATTTGGCTTTTGCTGTTGTTAAAATTAGACATGAATTTATATCCAAACACTTGGTAAATCAGAAAGAAGTTAAAATGTCTTGAACGACGGGTAGCTTTCTGTTAAAATTCATGAATCTTATTGGTATTTCTTACTTGTTTTTAAGGCTTTGCGTATAGCCTGAATTTTTGTTTCAGGTATAGATTTTGTAATGTTCTTATAGATGTTGTATTTTTTAAATGATTCAATATAATCTAAAGGCTTAAACAAATGCAGTTTTTATCTCATCCTTGTCTACTTTGTAAGGTTATAGTGTGGACAGAAGGGGAGAGGAAGTATGTTTACCCTGAGCCTTCTAGAGGAAAGATGCAGCAGAAATGTGATAAAGACATTTTAAAATGGACAACAACAATATACAAAGTCCTGAGCTCTTTTAAGAAAGGATGCAAAAATATACACAGAAGTATTTTTGCATGTTATTTAATTATAGGGGCAAACATTGGGGTCTCTTCATTTCTGTGTGAGATGTGACTGCTGTTAATAGGGGAGAGAATTCAAAAGAAAACCATTGCACATCCCTGCCTACACAGATGCTGAGTTAGGTCCACTTTTGTAAACATGGGTAACAACAGATGTTACCTCAGTTTCTATGGGTCTAGTGTAGTTGGAAGTAACATTGGATTTAGCCCACAGACACTGTCTCAAACTTTAGGGTATCAGGTTTCCTCGTATGATTTAAAAGTTCATCCTAAAATATGGTCTGTATGAAATTTTTAAAAACCAATAAAAACAGTATATATTTAAAGTATTTCAAGAAACAGGAACATCATTTTAAAAGTGGGGTGGAGATAATGTGTATCTTTATTCCAATACCCAGAGTGGTGTAGTGAACAGAATGATGGACTAGGTCTCAAAAGGCCTGGATTCAAATCTTTGCTCAGTCATGGAAACTCACTGGGGAAATGGAACTGGTAAAACCACTCCTTAAATATTTCACTTGCCTCAGAAACCCTATTAGGTCACTTCCAACTTGATGAGACATAACACACAACCTTCATCACATTAAAACAAGAATGCAAGTTATAGAAATGGTAACAGAATTAGGGTGTTTCAGACACAAGTGTAGTGAGAAGCTGATGCTTCTCGTTCATTCAGTGGGCCTCCTCTAAGTTTGAACCAAAAATTGGACTGAAGCCAGTGAATTGGTAAAATGATTTGAGGGGAGGAGAGTACAACTAGAATTTATGGCCATAGAAACAGAGTGAGTCTGAGAGTTCTAGTTTTAGAAAAGTAACTTTCCTAAGCTCTGCTGTAGAGGCATATCTGTTCATTCAGATGTAATCACATGTGGTCTAAAATATGGTAAGGCTCGGTTGCCCTGCCCTGCCTTGCCCTCACCACCAAGGCATCCTGGATTATACAAGATAACATCTAAGCTTCTCAGCTATGGAAATGATAGGCAAGTACCTCTCCTCATACATGCTGAAACCATGGATACATAGTTACTAGTCACATTTATACTGCAAGACCATCAAATCAAATTCAGATATATATAATTAACTGGTAAAGTACTCCAGTTCTTCAAAAACAGGTATCATTCAGTTGAGAGGGAGAGAATACGGCACTTCTTTCTACATATAAGAAACAGAGGGATCTAAACCAGAAGTAGGGAACACGGGGGGCCTCCAGTGGTACAACACCCATCAACCCTAGCTAGCACAGCTAATGGGGAAGGACTGATCAAGATGTAGTCCAAAAACATCTGGAGGGCCACATGTTCCCTGCCTCTACTTTGAATGAGAAGTCTCTCAGACTTCAGGGTGTATTTGCCATAAAACAGGTCAGAGAGGTTAAGCAACACAACTGAAATGGTTTGCTTTGTGGAGAAAAAGAACATGGAGTGGTAGAGAGCATGACACAGCAGCATCATTGCAACTCAGAAGGTACTAAGAGACAGGCAAACACTGCACTCATAAATAAATCCACGTCTCCATCCGATCCTCCTGTTGTGTTCGTTTTGACACTCATCTAGAATTTTGTTGTTGTTTAGGCGTGTCTGACTCTTCGTGACCCCATGGACCAGAGCACGCCAGGCCCTCCTGTCTTCCACTGCCTCCCGGAGTTTGGTCAAATTCATGTTGGTCGCTTCGATGACACTGTCCAACCATCTCGTCCTCTGCCGTCCCCTTTTCCTTTTGCCTTCACACTTTCCCAACATCTAGAATACAGAGCTCTAACTCTGAAACCACACATATACCTGGCCTGTGTTAGGTTCACAGTTCAAAGTGGTAAGCCTGACATCGGGTGCTCACAATGACTGTGCCACACACCTCTTCATAGCCAAAAGGGCTGCATCCTTTCTCCCCTGTCCTCTGTTGGGATTTCTAACCTTAGCCAGATGTCATGGTGTCTCTGAGCCAGCTGCCTCTTAAAATGTCAGCCCAAATGCTGCACTGCCAAGGCAGAATCTCCTCTGGAGAAAGCTGTTTGCAGCCTGGAAGTTGCCAAGAGAGGGAGCACTGCCTATTTTCCACGGTCTTTGCCTTCTCTGGGAGTCCTTAACCTTTTTCATGACTTCTACTGTTCTCAGCCTGTCCCCTCAAACCGCTTCAGCCCTCTCTCCTTGTTTAGCTCATAATACAAGTCAGAAACCCCACCAGGAGGAAGGGAGGAAGCAGCAAGCAGATGAACAATGAAGCAACGTCTTCTCCAGCCAATTTTCCAGTGCAAATGGCCTTCCCACCAGGACCCTTTGCAATAGAGAGCAAATGTGAAAAGCAAACATTCCTTGCTGGAAACTGTTTGGACCAGGGTGAAATGATGACTGGAATTGGTCACAAGTTCCTCCTGGAAAAACTTGTTTCAATGGGTTTATCACTACCAGCCAAGATAAATATTCCACTCTGGGGAAGATATGGAGGCAGTGACAGATTTTACTTTCCTGGGCTCCCTGATGACTGCAGATGGTGACAGCAGCCACAAAATTAAAAGACGCCTGCTTCTTGGGAGGAAAGCGATGACAAAGGTCCGCATAGTCAAAGCTATGGTTTTTCCAGTAGCGATGTATGGAAGTGAGAGCTGGACCATAAAGAGGCCTGACCGCCGAAGAATTGATGCTTTTGAATTGTGGTGCTGGAGGAGACTCTTGAGAGTCCCCTGGACTGCAAGGAGATCAAACCTATCCGTTCTGAAGGAAATCAACCCTGAGTGCTCACTGGAAGGACAGATCCTGAAGCTGAGGCTCCAATACTTTGGCCATCTCATGAGAAGAGAAGACTCCCTGGAAAAGACCCTGATGTTGGGAAAGTGTGAAGGCAAGAGGAGAAGGGGACGACAGAGGACGAGATGGTTGGACAGTGTCATCGAAGCGACCAACATGAATCTGACCAAACTCCGGGAGGCAGTGGAAGACAGGAGGGCCTGGCGTGGTCTGGTCCATGGGGTCACGAAGAGTCGGACACGACTAAATGACTAAACAACAACAAAAATTTCAGGGAAAGGGTCTGTCCATCTGTCTCAGGGGTGTGTCCATGCATGTGAATAGGCACACAAAATAGAACTTGAAGCTCTTGTTACCACCTCTCTTGAGCCACTAGAACACAACAAGCTATCATTGAAAAGTAAATCAACAAAGACATTCAGACTCTGCCCTATGAGCACCTTAAAAGAATGGCGGAGATAGATCATTTAGCAAGATTAGGGAGAAAGATTTGTCTCAAAAGACCAGTGTTTTCGCTTTAACGATGTCAGATAGATTCCATCCTCATTACTTCCCTTTTTCAAAGTGTTAAATGTAGGCAGATCAGGCATATTTTATGTATATCTATGCTAAAAGGTGTCCCCCACCCACCCCCACATACATGTTTACTTACTTTGTCCAATACTGCCAGACCATGTTAGATATTCTAGAGGATCTTCCAGCATCTCAGAGTGCTTCCTCTTTTTAGATGTCCAGGAAAGGCTGGAAAGGGGAAAAAATAGTGGTCGGTTTTAAAGAATGTTTCCAGCAGCAATTATAGGATTAAGAACAATCCTGATTTATTTAAAAAGGAATTGGTTTCTCAGATAAGGGGCCTTATCAGCAGCTGACTGAGGTTGTAGTCACACTGACAATAAGAACCGCATTTAAGCATCATTTAAATCGATTTAGATTTAATTGTTCCCACAACGCAAGGGTGAAATCGATTTACATGGGCTGCAAAGTGAAGTGTTGTTGTTTTTTTCAACTGGCCAGCAAGGGCTTTTTAAAATCTGCATTGGTCATTTCCATCACTGTCTACAGCAATGTAAATAAGAGCAATTAAAAACCATGTGGCAGTCACATGATTTTGAATCGCTGTAGACGTTCCCACCAGCAGGGTTGACCATCAGCTGTTCAGTCCTGCCCAGGAACCTGCGAGAAGCAGTGGAGCTGAATCCCCAAGCTGGGAGGAGGTCCCCTCCACAATCCCAGCTGGGGGGTTTGGCTCTGCAGCTTCTCACGGCTTCCCAGGCAGCACCGAAGCCCTGATGGTCGAGTCTGTAGCTGCTTGGAAGAATCCCCCATCTGAGAGGAGGTACCTTCCACCACCACTGCCACCTGCCAAAAGAAGTTTAGTTGTGGGTGGCAGGCGATTGGGCAGTGGGGGTGTGTGACAAGGAAAACGGAGAGGGAAGAGGACAAGAAGAAAAGGGAAATGGATGGAAAGAGAAAGAGGGGGCATGGAGTGTGGACACGGGGACAGATGACCAAGGCATGGGAAGGTGGGCGAGCCAGCAATCTGGCAGGCAGTGGGAGAGCAGTGCTTTTGCTTTATTCTTTCAAAATTCCTGCTATCTGATACAGTGTTGTGTCAGATAGCAGGGATTTTTTTTAAAGCAGCAGGTGTGTTCACAGATGTGATGTATGTACATTGATGTATATCTACATGTGTTTGTGAGCAGCTAAAAATAAAAAGTAGCAAAATCCCTCTAAAACTCCCATCCTCTCCCAAAACCAGTACTCCACCATTTCTAGATTTCATCCTTTAAAAACAAAATCATCATCATCATAGTCTTAGAAACACAGAGATGAAAGGTATCCTATGGATCATCAAGTCCAGCCCCTGCCAAGGAGGCACAGTGGGGAACTGAACTCCCAACGTCTGGCTTCAGATATGTAAACCACTTAGAACCACTATCCAGCCAGCTGTGCTTTGTCACAAACGTCTGCCTTTCATCATATCTTTAGAATGGATTTCAGCTCCTAACCTGTAATATATAGCATGGCCCCTAGAGCTACCAGGCAAAAGACACCATGAAGTAATTCCATCTTTCCCTGTTTAATGGGACTTATATGATAGGGGGAAAGACAGCGCAAATGGCAAGTTCCACATGGAAGACGACACGGCCAGGCTTCCCCCCTCTGTCAATAAAATTATGTGAATGCAGCACAGGAATTGCACAATAAAAAACATTGTCTGGAAGACAAGGGCTCTGTATGGAAAATATTGGCTGAAAGTCCTAAAATGGAAAATGCAGTGTTTTAGGGGAAAGGGGGGGGGGAGTATTTAAAGTTTAGGATAGAGCATGGCTCCAACTTTTGCTTACCTGCTTGGGAGTAAGTTCTACTGGATGCAATGAAGCTTACCTCTGAGTAAACAAGGTGGCTAGGAATGAGCTGACTAAATACTTAAATACTGCCACCTTGTGGAGATATAGAAGTCCTACAGCATGTGCATCAACTGAGCATTTGGTGAAGTAGGCTCTTACCGTCATGACAACAGTAGCATTAATCCTTTTCCAACTGTTAGATGTTTTTACACTAGAACTTCCATAACCCCTGACCATTGGCCATACTGAGAGGATGGTGGTAGCTGTCATGCAACCCATCTGGACATCACTACGTTGGGGCAGTCCACAGACTGCATGGTCTTTGTAAAGTTTAAACTGTAGCAATATTCCTGCAATGTTTTTTCTTGTGCTTTCTCCTATACTTTCTTTCTTATGTCATAGCAACAACAATTCTCAATTACCCAGGTCTGAGAGGGGTTCTTGGTGGGAGGCCACTTAAACCAAGGTTATTTGAAGACCCAGAGTTATTCCAGGGAGTCCCACCATTGCCTGTATTCAGAGAACCATCTTGGAGTGTCCCACAGATCTGTCCATTCATAGTCATCCTGGAAGACGTTTCCAAATAACGGCCAGGAAACCTGTTAGCAATCCCGAAGGAAGGGAAAGCAGGTGGTTGTGGCACCTCAGTTGTGGTGGAAGTGGAGCAACAGGCAGCTGGAGAGGAAGGGGAAAATGATCATCCAGGATTGTTGTTTTTATGAACATCAAAATAAACTCCATCCAGAATGCTAGGAAATTAGGAAGTAAGCAACCCACCTGTGAACTGTGGTGGTGAACATAGTTCTGAGCCAGAATCTGGTGGGGAGTCTGGTAGCTTGCTTTGCCTACAGGGGGATCCAACGAGCAGAGGAAGAAAGCCACTTTACCACTAAGAAACAGGCAGGTTTCACAATATTAGTTAACATAACACTGTATACTGCAGTGCTTTGTGGAGAGTTTTTCAAACAGATCTGCATGGGCATGTAATTAAATCTCATTTTGTGTTGACATCTGGTGAGCCTTATTAAGAGTTAGACTAGAACATTCCATCTCTCTCACACACAAAAAGAAATATAGGATATACTGTATATATTGTATATATACAATATATTGTATACTTATTGTTGTTAGCTTTAATACTGTCTTTTAATGATGTAAGCTGCCTTTTTATACTCATTGTTTTTAGCTTTAAATGTTGTCTTTCAATAATGTAAAGCTGCTTTCGGTCTTTTTTAAGAAGAAAGGTGCGGTAAAAATAATTTAAATAAATAAATAAATATTGCAAATACT
The DNA here is from genome assembly GCA_037013535.1 of Intellagama lesueurii. NCBI lineage: Eukaryota > Metazoa > Chordata > Lepidosauria > Squamata > Agamidae > Intellagama > Intellagama lesueurii. Next base: position 52,604,576 of record JBAJHW010000005.1, read on the forward strand.
GGAGGTAAATTATAAATACTGCACTGTTATTAAGAAGAAATGCAGTACCATGAGACGTTAAGATGACTGTAAAGTCCATGTTATTTTCTTCTTTCCAAAATGCGACTACTTTGATGACTACTACCCTCTTCATATCAATCACAATCCATTCATATGAGCTATAAGAATTAAGGCACATTAATTAAGGCACTCAGTGTTGCCTATTGGAGAGGATCATATTCTCTGAAAGTGTGGTAATCTTTTACCATTTCAGCATAATCCAAGCCTCATTAATCAGAAATTATGTCCCTTTGTACTCTTGGAGATGTTCACACAGATTCAAAGATATCTGGACTTAAGAAAAGTAAAGGAAGGATCCGTTCCTTCCCTCTACTGTAACTCTTTGAAATAAATAAATAAATAAATAAATAAATAGATTTTTTTTTAAAATTGAGCAATTGCAAATTCACACAGAAAGGGTTTCATGGCTGTTGAGTCCCAGCACTCATGGAAGCAGCAGCAAAGTGTCTCGTTTCTTCCTTCCTATTGCAGTCACCTGTTCCTTGTCCGACATTTTTCTAGATAAACACTTGCAAACTCCACATCTTCCATATTTTTAAATACTACAACGCCCATCAGTCGCCAAGAGCATGCACTACTCATTATTTGGGTTATGGGATTTGCAGTCTAAAAGATTTGGATAGCACCTAGGTAGGAAATGGGAATCCTCGAAAAAGGGAGGGGCGTGAGGGGCTGTAGAGTGGGAAGGAGAAGATAACAATGTTTTCTTCTGTCAGCTTTCTTAATTAATTTTTCTTAGGAATTGAGCCTTTGTATAGGAAAAACTCATTTTTGCCAGTCTGACTTATTTTCAAGTTACTCCATACTTCGGTGCAATTAGATGCTCACTCCTCTCTGAAGAATACATTTGTAATAAAGCCCAGATTTTAATTTACCCTGTACCAGGGAGAGGATATCATGCTACAGTTTTCTGCATGTAGTTACAATAAACAGGCGAAACCAAAGAAAAAGGCAGAAGCGGGTGGGGTGCTCCACTTTTCATACTTACAGGTTTCCAAATAGCTCAAAGTCAGAGTCTATGAACTCTTCCAACATGCGGGTGTCTACCATGGCATCCTCCAGCGCTCGATGCACATCTTGCCCTTCAAATTAAAACTCGAGAACTCAATTTTCAAAATCCCAGACTTTTTGAATTTCCATTTTCAGTCGGAAAAAAAGTAATAACATTTGACAACTAATCAGAAAATTGGCACCAAAGAGCCCAGGTGCAATTGTGCCAAGATGGCAGCAGAAGATCTTTAGATGTGCTCTTTACGTGATCAAGGTATCTTCACAAAACCCTATGCTCTGCTTTCCAGAACTCTTGTCTCTTCCTTTGTCTCTGTCCTTCCTCTCCCTTTGTCCCTCCTGTCATGACAGGGTTTGGCAACAGAGGTCCAGGGTCCAACATAGCAGAATGAGTAGGAGAGGCCCCCAAAGCAGGAGACCTCACTTACCACCACTAAAGATTAAACTCACTTTCCACATTCTCAACTGAGGGTTCAGGACTGAGCAGCGGATAAGGATATTTAATCCACACTTAAAGTGTCAAACTAGACAACAGATTTATCTTGGGTTCCTGTTTGTTGGGGGTGTTGTTGTTGTTTTGTTTTGTTTTTGCAGAAGTGTGGACTCAAGCGGCAAAAGACATCTATTAGTCATAGTATGTGGTTTTCCTCACCTATGTATCTTGTAATTAGTATGTTTTATTTGAAAGATAAGTAAATCTTATCTCAGAAAGTAAATATAGGCTTAATTTTCAAGTTCATTGAAGCATATATTTCATTAGGGAAAAGAGGTTAATTTAAGGAAATGTGTATTCTCTTTAATGTCTAGTTTGACCCCAAGATTACCTAACTGCAGTTCACTAAGCTCCAATGTTTTCCTGTGCAGCCATTGTGCAGGGTCCAGCTGCCCTCCTTCCCATCTTGTCTCAACTTTTCCCAAGCCACTGTTGCACGATGAACATCACTGCTGAGTGGAATAACATCCAGATTTTTGGGTGATCGATTGGGCCTTGTTCCAGAACACTTCTGCACATGCTGCGCACAGTTTGGGTGTAAATGGAGAGCTCTGGAGAACTTGTAAAATAACCCAAAGACAGAGTATGCACAGTGGGCACAGAATGCTAGCAGATTATTGGGGAAGAATGATGGACCTCAGAAGATGTCAATGGCAGCTGGGCATCTAGAAAAAATTAACACCCTAAAGAATCTTGTGGCAGTCTCTACTCTTACTTATGGGTTATTGAAAATGCAAATACAAAAGATTAAACAAATAAAAACTACCTTAAAATAAAAATCCTAAGGGTAACTGCCCCTTAACTGCCATCTTTAAACTATATTAAATCAGGGACTATAAAATAATATTTTTGTAACACAGAGTCCCAGCTACTTATGTGGAGAATTATTGTGCAAAAAAGAAGCATTTTCAAGTTCTGTATTAAATGCATATATTTATCACCTACAGTGTGGTCCATATTCTATTCCCCCAACTTTTAACCTGTAGATTGCAGCATTTTTCCATGTATGTGGCAGCTCAACTGCCCTGTGGTTTTGCAATAGATTTACCCCAGAATAAACTTTATCATGGCAGGGCAATGATATGTAAAACATTTTTCTACTCTATCCCATAGCTTTCTCCCAAACAGACTGAATTTTGATGCATTCTCATCATATATGAACATGATCTGAACCAGGTAGTGTACATCTCTAATCAAATTAATTATTTAAACATTCAGTTTATTCAGCTTTCAAAGGATTAAAAGACAGTTCTACAGAATTTTAAGCTGGAACCTTCTTTAAAAAGTAGAAAATTATATTTTTACATTTGTTTATGAAAATATATTTCCATTTGTTGTTGTTTAGTCATTAAGTCGTGTCCGACTCTACATGACCCCATGGACCAGAGCACACCAGGCCCTCCTGTCTTCCACTGCCTCCCGGAGTTTGGTCAAATTCATGTTGGTAGCTTCGATGACACTGTCCATCCATCTCGTCCTCTGTCGTCCCTTTCTCCTCTTGCCTTCACACTTTCCCAACATCAGGGTCTTTTCCAGGGAGTCTTCTCTTCTCATGAGATGGCCAAAGTATTGGAGCCTCAGCTTCAGGATCTGTCCTTCCAGTGAGCACTCAGGGTTGATTTCCTTCAAAATGGATAGGTTTGTTCTCCTTGCAGTCCAGGGGACTCTCAAGAGTCTCCTCCAGCATCAATTCTTCGGCGGTCAGCCTTCTTTATGGTCCAGCTCTCACTTCCATACATCGCTACTGGAAAAACCATAGCTTTGACTATGCGGACCTTTGTCGGCAAGGTGATGTCTCTGCTTTTTAAGATGCTGTCTAGGTTTGTCATCGCTTTCCTCCCAAGAAGCAGGTGTCTTTTAATTTCGTGGCTGCTGTCACCATCTGCAGTGATCGTGGAGCCCAAGAAGGTAAAATCTGTCACTGCCTCCATATCGTCCCCTTCTATTTGCCAGGAGGTGATGGGGCCAGTGGCCATGATCTTAGTTTTCTAAGAAAACTAAGTAAATGTTTCCATTTACTGTATTACAAATATCACCACAGTATTCCATATAAGCTTTATTTTTCCCTTTTCTTTGCAGCACTGTCAAACCCAGTATATTTCAGATAATGGTAGCTAAATAGTGTTATATAAAGAAGAGTTTTTCAAACTATGTAGAGGGGCTACTAACATGGTACATTGCCACCAAGAGAAAGATACCCAGAAACACTCCTCTGTCATTGTAGCCATTGTGACTTGTGAACTGCTGGATGCTAGATTAAGGGATGAGGTCAACGTTAAAATAGCTGTTGAGAGTTTTTGGTATTTGCTAGGGATGGGACTTCCATGTTACCATGAATGGAGAACAAACATGGAAAAGATGCTTCTTCAGTGGTTCATGTCTCTTTTGTAGCTTTCCACAAGAGACCCTTTAAAAAAGAACTCATCCATGTTCGAGAAAAGAGATACATGTATGCTTTGCATTCTTTCATTTCCTTTTCCCATGTAACCTTCCCTTCACACCACTGTGTGTAAAGTCACAAAGGAATTTTTTTTTATCGAATAGCATCCTGAGGGCTGCTATCAGCAGTCCATCAGAGAGATCCAAGGGAGTGGGAACTTTCAAGAGGTAAAAGGGTTTGGTTGGAGCCCCGTGAAGAGGAGTGTTCTTTTCCTTCAGTCCTTCCTGGGACTCTGTGCTTTCACTCCCGTCTCTGTCTCAGCCACCCCTGGGAGTGGAGGAGCAGAGAGTGGGCAGCCACAGCACAGCAGATCTGAGTGATGTGAGCTAGACTGGGTTCCTTGCTGCACCGGCTGCTGTTACCGCCAAATAAAATGCGTGGGAGAAGGAGAGAGAGGAAGAAAAGGAGGAGGAGGCAAAGTTGGAGGAGAGGGAGTCAGTTCTCCGATCAGGCCCAAAACAGGAAACACAGTCAGGCAGGTGCCGCATAGAGATGGGGATGCTACAGCCATGGGGGAGAAAAGTGGTGGCATCCCTTTTGGCCCACCACATGGAGTGCCCTTCTCTTCACTTTCCCACCCTGGGTGAATATATGGGGCAAGGTGGTGGCAGTATTCCCCAGCCGAATAGAAACTTTCTAAGGAAGGCCAAACGGGAAGGTATATGCATGATGCCTGCACTTCTTTGAAGAACTGGAGTGTGGCATCCAATTAATAGCTTCCTCAGCTGTAACTTTAAGACCACCACTCCAATACAGCCTTCATCTTTCCTAACTCACATCTAAGAAAAATGCCTGGTAAAATCTATCTACCATGCACTCTTGGGACTTTTTGCACTAACGACAAGACACTGATGCAAGCCTGATGAAGTGGGCCCTGATTCACAAAAGCTAACAGATTGTATGATTTCTTTAGTGGTGTATAAAGATATCAGCTACTATTGCATTTGTACTGTGTAATGACCACACAACTCGTTTTTTAGTTCAATGGAATTATCAGCCAAACCTGTCTTCCAGGGTTGTGACATTCTATAGCCAAAAACTCCACTAAGGCATACCTTCCTTGAAAGGAAGGATCTCAACACTACCATCCTTCAGTCGTGAAGCAAATACACTTCTATCTAGCAAGTTATTGGCATGTTTTGAGGATTTTTTCCAGTGCTTTTATCTGTGGACTGCATTATTTGAATTTAATCTAAGACCTGATAACCCACCAGAAAAGATTCACCTGGATTCACAGAATCACAGAATGCTAAGGTTGGAAGGAGTCCCAAGGGGACCAACCCCACCACCACCAATCCAAGAATTATCTTTCAGTGGTTTAGAATAAGGAGGGACAATGAGATCCCAAAAAATGAAATTCCAGTGGTACCAATGGAACGTTCTACTTCTTTAGCCACCACACTCTTACCTTCAAAGAACTGTTGCAGGGCCTCATTTTCATCCACCACATCCATGGGCAAGAGAAGTAGAGGGGGAAATGCAGTTCCTTCGCATACAGAGTGCTCAGACCTTCTAAATTTACAGTATATATTTCTTCCGAGGCCTGCAAGTGTGTCCAACAGTCCATCATCTCATTCTTGGGGTGGGGGGAGATCTACTGGCCACCTGCCACAGAGACTCAGTACTTCACAAGAAAGCTTTTGGCTTGCTGTGAGAATTTTTATGCAAGATCCTGCTACAATTTGAGGACAAAAACACAGCAGCACATTTCCCCGTTTCTACAGCTCTAGACTATGGCCTGTATTTCCTTCCATCTGTTTCTCTTTCCTTGTTTTAAGGACCTTTACCCTCAAACTCACTTTACTGTGCAACACCTGAGTAATTAAGAAAGCAGCAGCGGTTGCTTATCTTTTTACTGTCCTTCCTCGTGCACTCACATGCAACTAGATAAATGCTATGTAAGGATATGTGACAGGAGGAGGAAAACACACTTAAAATGTAGTTATTACTGGCAAATTGCAGAAAATCACAGATCTCTTAATAGCTTTGCTAACTAGAAATCTGGCAGCTTTATTTTAAAGGTAAAATGGGCTGCTGACTTTTTCTTTTTTCCCCAAGAAAAATCCAGACTTTAACTTCCTGATTCTAGCTCTTTGTTTATTCTTGGTTTACACCCCCCCCCCCCCCCCGCACAGCAGGAACGTTAATAACAGCCTGAACAGAAGAGTGGAGGTTGTTGCTTGAACAATAAAAAAGAGCTCAATGAACCAAGTCGTTTATCATCAGGCAGACCAAACAGGACCCAGGAGGTGCAGAAAGCAAAAAGAGAGAGAAACATGGTGGCAGAAACCCTGAGGAGGAGTAGCAGCAGCAGTGGTAACTATTCCGTAACTTACCTGGCTAAATCCCCACATGTGACTAGCATAGAATACCAGCTTGTACAGTGAAGGACAGACTGGAAAGAAACAGCAAATGGGGGGCAATGAGAGATTTTGGGGAGCAGGAGGGTTGCATCTCTTGCTCACAGCATCAAAATGTTTAAGGAAAAGAGGAAAGGAGCTGCTACATTACACATGCTTCAAACAGTGAAGGATACAGTCAGAAAGCACCGTGCTGTATTGTGACTTCCAAATGGAAAACAGAGCAAACTTTTTAACTACCCGTTTTTGTTTTATAGACAACAGTTGTGACACAGAACATCCCTCAACCCTGTGTCCCAAGGCAAAGCTGCCTTGGTGCAATTACATTTAAATTACAATCACAGTTCACGCATGTAGACTTCGGGGTGAATACATCTACCCTATTGGATAACTACCAATTGATCTCCTGTATTTCATTCTTAGGCAAAGTATTGAAACATGACTCCTGGACGAGACGGATTCTCTAGCTCCACTTTAACCTGGTTGAAGATCTGGGTTGGTCACCTTAGTATGCTAGGAGCTGAACAGGGGGCAGTTTGTTGGTACTGCTGAAACTTTCAGCTGCTTTCAATACCACAGAATCCTTCTGGGCCATCCCTTTGCAGGCACTGTTGGAGGCTCTGGTCATTCCTGGAGGGCACGTTCAGAAGGTGATGTTCAAGCTCTTGTTCCATGGCCTGGTGAGTCCCTAAGGCTTCTATTTTACCCTCTCGTTATTGAACATTTATATTAAACGGCTGGAAGACGTTCTCAAGAATTTTGGGCTTCAGTGCCACCAGTATGTGGATGGACCCCACAACACTATTTTCTTCTTTCCATCCAAATCCAAGGTAACTTTTTTTTCTAGACCAGTGTCTAGTATTGATAATGGACTGGACAAAAGTGAACAAACTGAAGCTCAGTCCAGACCAGAGAGTGCTCCTGGTCAGTCAAAAGGCAGAGCAGGAAGGTGACAGATGCACCTACATTCCCACTGAAAAAAGATTTGCAGCTTGGATCCGTTCCAGTCGGGTTTCAGGCTGCGCCATGGTACAGAGACGGCATTGGTCGCCCTGTATGATGACCTATTGAGGGAGGCTGACAGGGGTAAAACGTCTCTGTTGGTCCTCCTCGATATCTCAGCCGCCTTTGATACCGTCGACCACGGTATCCTCCTGAGGAGGCTCTCCGAGTTGGGAATTGGTGGCCTGGCGCTTGCCTGGCTCCAATCCTTCTTGGAGGACCGTCCTCAGAGAGTACAGCTTGGGGAGAGGGTCTCGGCCCCGTGGAGCCTCAATTGTGGGGTTCCGCAGGGCTCGATTATCTCCCCAATGCTGTTTAATATCTACATGAGGCCGCTGGGTGGGGTCATCAGGGGGTGTGGAGCATCGTGCCATCAGTACGCTGATGACACCTAGCTCTACATCTCCTTTTCACCAAATGCAGAGGATGCCGTTCTGTCCCTTCAGCGCTGCTTGGAGGCTGTACTGCAATGGATGCAGGGAAATGGGCTGAGGTTGAACCCGGACAAGACTGAGGTCCTGAGGGTGGGCGGCCCCACTATTAGCAGTTTGGGAAACTCCCTCTCATTCGGGGGGGGGGTGACTCTCACCGCGAAGAGTAAGGTTTGCAGGTTGGGGATCCATCTGGACCCGGCGCTCACCATGGAAACGCAGGTGGCGTTAGTGGTCCGTTCCACCTATTTCCATCTTTGGCGGATTGCCCAGCTGCGTCCCTATCTTGATGTTGGGGCGCTCACCACTTTGGTACATGAGCTTGTAATCTCGAGATTAGACCACTGTAATGCACTCTACGTGGTTGATGTGGAAGCTCCAAATGGTGCAGAATGCGGTGGCCAGACTCCTTAGTGGGGTGAGAAAGTACCATCATATCACTCCCACTCTGGCCGCTTTGCATTGGCTGCCCGTTCGGTTCCGCGTTGATTTCAAAGTATTAATGCTTACGTACAAAGCCCTAAATGGTTTAGGGCCTCGATATCTGGCAGAACGCCTACTCCCACCAAAATCTACCCGTTTCACTCGATCTAGCCAGGAGGTGAGGTTGAGGAGCCTAACGCCGAGGGAGGCCCGGAAGGAAAAAACAAGAAACCGGGCCTTCTCGGCAGTGGCTCCTCGCCTTTGGAATAATCTCCCTCCGGAGATCCGCATGGCCCCTTCGCTGGGCATTTTTAAAAGTCAATTGAAAACCTGGCTGTTTAGGCAGGCCTTCCCTCCAACCACTATTTGATTTATGTTTTTTTCTTTTTTCTTTCCATTTTGAACAATTGATTATTGATGTTATATATTGATGTTATATTTAAATTGTTTTACTTTAATGTTGTTAGCCGCCCAGAGTGGTCAATTGATCAGATGGGCAGGATATAAATACAATAAATACAATAAATACAATAAATACAATAAATAAATAAATAAATAAATAAATAAATAAATAAATAAATAAATAAATAAAAATGTACTCCTGGATTCATCTCTGAGCCTCAATTCCCAAGTCTTGGTCATGACCAGTTCATTTTCAGTTAAAACTAGTGCACCAGTTGCACCTATTGCTTGAGATGTTTTACCTGGTGACAGTGACACATCTTCCCCCTTGAACTAATGCAATATGCTCTACATGGGCTACCCATTGAAAGCATTCAGAAGCCTCACAGCAGGTCTGAGATGCTATGTCCAGAGACTACTGACCACAGCTGGTTACAAGAACCACCAAAATTCCTTGTGACAGCTTTACTGGCTACTGGGCTTTTTCCCGTCACAATTATAAACTCCTAAACGACTTGAGTCCATAGTATCTGAAGGACCATATCACTCCTATATGAGCCTCCCCAGGTTTAAGACATGAGGGAAAGGGCTCTCTCTTGCTCATCCTACACCCACAGCCACACGTGGTGAGGACATGAGAGACAACCTCTTCTGTGGCTGGTCTTGGGCTATGAAACTCTCTTCCATAAGAGGCCAGGCAGGATTTCTCACTGGTGTCCTCCCACCAGCAGAAAAAGACTTTAATCTTCAGACAGGCTTTTGGCAATTAACTGGCTGTCAAGGAAGGAAGGGGTTTTAACTAGATGTTGTCATTTTTTTACCTTTTCAAATGTATATTTAAACTGTTTTAAATGTTTTATTCAGTTTTTCTTTTAATATGTTATATGTTTGCTTGCTTTTTGATCCTGCAATTTATCATATTGTATTTTGTTAATCACCTTGCGAGAAAGGTGAGATATAAACAAATATAATACATAAATTGTTTATACTATACAATTTATTATATCAGCTCTAGTTGTTCAACCCCTTCCGTTAAAATAAACCTCTATCTTCTTTAGGATTAATGTTTAACAACAACACCTTGATCAGTTGAAGGGATAAACTGAAGGGAAGGATGTTGTTTATTATTATGCTATTTGTTTTCAATAGCAGATGGGATTCTACCGTTCTGTATCCCAACAAGTACTACTGCTTTACAGCTAACTCTAAATCATACAGATCAGAAGCCAGCTACCTAATTTACCCCTCCTGAGTGTAAACTAGGAGATTCATAGGCCACCCTCAAAACAAAGTGTGTGTGTGTGTGTGTGTGTGTGCGCGCGCGCGCGCAGCCCTCCACATTTTGGCTACAACTCCACCATCCCTCACCATAGGGTTAGGCTAGAATTAATAGGAATTGTAGTCCAATGACTTCCGGAGAGCCACCTATTGCACAACCCCCATAAAGACAGCATAGATGTGCAAAAATTGGCTGATTTCCATGATTAGTTCACACCAAATGAAGAGCAGCAAGTGGCCAGTAGCCAAGTAATCTGGTAGCTAAAGATTGTTAAATGTGTCCTGGGGTACCACCTGACCAGTCTTATGCCCAACATACTATGATATAAAAACTATCTTTCCAGATTCACCAGAAAGCTATTTTCTCTTTAAAGCACTGAATGTTTGCCAGAGATTATAATATCACCAACTGTTCACTCTGTGTGATGGACACAAATATTTCATTGATGGGGAAAAAACAAATTGGTACATAACACACTACCCTCTACTAGCTCATAGATGAAAAACATAATGAAGAAAATGCTGCAATATTTTTAAAATGCAAGATGTGAGCCTATCTTAGAACAGAAATGGTAAGTTTAAATGAAAAACCCTTCCCTGTCTTGCCTCTTGCTCATTTTTAGCCTCAGTTAGTTTGATAAGGTCTTGATGGGATGCAAAGGATTAAGGATTCTGCACTGGCAGTAATTAAGAAAAGTCACCTTCCCGCTCCCAACCCTCAGTAAGTTAAACAGCAAAAACATTTTAAAGACATAGGGTTTGTCTTTTGGCCCATATATTTAATTTCGGTGCCTGATGTGAGGACATCTATAACAACAGTATTTATACATTAACTTTCTTTCATAGTAAGCAGAATGCAGAGAATGCTTTTTTTAAAAAAAAGACTAATATCATGGACTCTAATTTCAGTTAACTTTTATTGAAATTCTACATTAAAAACTCTCCAGAACACAAGCATGAATCCTGAAAAGCACTTAACCTGCATTTTTCAATCATAAATTACAATCGCTAGTACACCTGAAAATCTTTCTTGCCTTCCATTCACGATGAACAGCATTTCATTACTCTGCATCATAAGACCATTTTGTTTAAATCAGAAGTGTACATAGTGCAATTTGCACAGAAGGAAAAGCCTTGGACCCATTTTTCAAAATAAATATCAATTGACAAGGATTCAGTACCAATCTGGAAGATATGTACATTTATGGTAGTTCATGCAAGCACCAGAAGTGTAGCAGTTACAGTTCTTCCTTGAAATATCCAAGTTTTGCCAGTGACATCTCTTTCCTCAGCTGCATTACCTCCCAAAACATCTGATCCACTGCACAAAAGAAAGGCAGACAGTAATGAAATAAAGATTCCATTGAAAGCCGCTGTCTTGTATATGCATGTAAGGCATCTCTTTCACAGTATCCAAAATGAATAATTTCCAAATGCATGCAGAAATAATATATCTCAGAAGCATCACTAGCTATTTGTAATACAAACAGGAAAAACAGAACTCTGTGCATTTCTGAACCCCTAACTTTTCAGAGATTCAAAGCACTATAGTTTAAAAATAATTCAGCCATTGGCAGCATCTAGGAACATTATCATAAAGTTGAAGGCTAATGCATTTAGTGTTAGGAAAATTAAGTATTAGTGCCTTATTCTTCCTTTAACCATGAAAATACTGTGTGAGTGAGAGAGATTGAGAGAGAGCATATAATGGCATTCTAGGATTTGTTCTCCCTGCTAATTCATTATTTGAAGAGACATGGAACCTAACTGATACATCAGACTTAGCTCAACTAAACTAGACAGTCAATACTTCTAATAATGATAATTTCTTTGTGTTAGTCTCTACACTGAAGCACTTTAAGTAGTCTTTTTAAAAGCCAAATTGCTTACAAAATGATTTTTCTGGCTACTGGAACATTATTGAGAAATGACTTATTTTCCCCTGTTACTATTTAAACATAGCACATTTTAGTTTTAAAAAGTCGAACACAGATAGAACTTTGGTGACCCAAAAATCAGACACAGACATACTAACCTCTTAGCAGACCTAAGAAATACTGTCCACTAAGTTTTTTTACCCAACTTGAAACAAAATGTCTAATAATCGGGTGTTCAGGACTAACTGAAAGTAACCAGACATTAATCAATAGCACTGATATTTAGCTACCTCAGGCTGAAAACACCAGTTCTGTGTAGGACAGAATGCTACCACCTTGTAATATTTGCGTCAGAATACAATACAGTACAGTTCTACGCCTCCTTTCAGAAAATAATTTTTTTCACATTTGCAGATAAAGTAAAAACATTTTGCAAATTAGAGATGAAGCAGTCATGTAGTCTAACCCCTTTCTGCAATATAAATGTGTTCACACAGTCAGGTACGGTTTAGTACAAAAGAAATTAGATGCATTTATGTGGCAACTGTGGATAGTTTGGTAACTGAAAATTAAATTACAATGGCTGGAATCCTGTTGCTTACTATAGTAAATTGCCATCAGAATAGGCCCATTGAATCAGTGGGGATAAATGCCACTGATTCAACGGACTTGCTCTAGTTGCAACTCACTATGCTAAGCAAGATTTCAACCATTATGTTACTCAGGATCATTATTATACATATATATATATTTAAAAATAAATCAACAGTGAAAGCCTTGTATGGAAATAGATGGTTGACCTAGTTATTTAAATTAATTCTTGTTAACTCTCTGCTGCTTTTCCAAGTCACTAAGGGAAAAACAGATGATTAAAGTTATAGCTATGGAGACTGCAGAACAACTTGCTCTTTAGATGCTGATGACAGACACCAATGTCCACCAGCATGGTGTAATGATCAAAGATTATAGAAGTTCAACATCTGGAGAACCACAGGGTTCCCATCCACACTGCAGAATGCTACAATTGCCCTAAATGTTTAGTTTACATAAATGCTCTGAAAATTGTTGCCAATAACCAGGCAGCTATTTGTGAAGCCAGGAACGTGTAATCTATTGGCACAGATCTTTCTTGTACTTACACACCAGCACAATACTTATCTATGCTAGACACAGATCTTCACTTACCATCTTGCTGCTTCACAAGCCCCTGCTGAATATACCGAATGTATGTGAAAAAGTTACATACAGATGTGATCTGCACAGAAAAAGGGGGGGACACAGGAGCTATAATTCAACATGCTTAATTCCATGCATTAACACAATTGCATGAACCAGGAGCAGAATCAGCAAAAGGAAGTCCAATACTTACCCTATATCTACAGAAGGGAGAAATATAGTAATAGTTGCTGGAGTCCCCTAATTTAATCCTATGTTTGCATGCTTTACTTTGTCCACTGAGTGCACATTTCCTGTATTAACAAAATGGAAAATTTCAGAGTTTCATCTTCATGAAAATGGAGGTCTGATATAGTTAATTACAATTAAACCATTACTTACAAGGCACAATTCTAAGTCAAGAGGAAATGGTCACCAGCTTGGACAGATGTCTTTTCTGGCCCTAACTTGAAGATATTCAAGACTGAACCTGGGACCTCTTGCATGCAAAGAATGCCCTCTACCGCTCAGCTACATTCCCTTTTTTAACTCCACCCCCTCCTCATGTTATTTTAGATTTGTACTAAAGTTCATAAATGTGCAGGAACCAGATAGACAACACTTGCATAATTGTGAGACAATAATATTCCAATCAGTATATTTAAAAAGTCAAGAATCACTAGTGAATACCCCTGCACAGGTGGACATAATGACCATCCACTCACCCGTCTGCTGCTGCCGCCGGCTCCGCGCTCCCTTCCAATCACTCCAGAGCTCACGGTCGACTAGCCACTCCTGGCAGAAGGAGGGAAGACGAGTCTCCCTGCCAGGCTGACGAGTGGCTAGCCAACCGCGAGCTCCGGAGCAATTGGAAGGGAGTGCAGAGCCGGCGGCAGCAGCAGATGGGTGAGTGGACCCCCATTATGTCCACCTGTGCGAGGGTATTCGTATACGACTACCCCCATCTCTAGTTATCACTATTTTCTTCACCATCACCCAATATACCAGAGCTGGCACAGGAGCTGCCATTTGGACTACCATGGCTGTAATTCCTTCCCTCAATCCCCAGCCTTTGGGGTCATGCAGGGAAAGAAACAAGGTTTCGCACTGGCCCTCTTGAGCTGCACCTATGCTGCTTCTGGCCTGGAGTTGCCAGCCATTTCTTGTAGAGTCAGGATGTAAATTAGAATAAATTGGAATATAGTCCTATGTCTCTTGAGTGACAAGATTTCTTCAGGGTGAACATACTTTGGTCCTCCGCATTCAACTGCAGAAGCTTTCACAAAACGAACAGGCTGCAAGCCAACTGGTTCGATGCTTAAGGTATTGTTTTCCACAGCCTCCAAGACAGCAGATGCCAGCTGAAAATAGATGAGTAACATGATAAAAGCAGCTTTAGAGTTGATCCTATTTTAAAATTCCTGAAACTTGCCACCAGCTACACCAAGAAACACCACTTCCTATTGCTTGACAGCAAAAATGAAAGCACTGCACATTATTTGGGATAATATAATCAGTCCAATGCAATGACTAATAAGAAATCAGACTGAAAAGATCCTTGTTCAAATTCAGATTTAGCCACAACTTAGAAAGCCCCGGGCAAGCCAAGTTACTGTCTCTCCATTCCAGCCTACATCTTTATCCTCACATAAATAACAGCAGTCTACTTTTATAGCATGGTCTTAAGATGTACGGTAAAAAAAATTGAGCAGTTAGGAAAATAGTAAACAAATCACACCTAGAAAAGGACCTCAAATGGTAGCCTTGATTTGTGTGCATGTGTCAAGGAGAGGTCACTACATGAACACAGCAATAGGAGCAACCTGGTAGTCCAACAAACAACCATACAGTGGTGCCTCGCTAGACGATGTTAATCCGTTCCGCGAAGATCGCTGTCTTGCGAAAACATCGTCTAGCGAAGCACGTTTTCCCATTGGAATGCATTGAAATCTCTTCAATGCGTTCCAAGGGAAAACTCAGTCGTCTTGCGAAAATCTCCCATAGGGAAACATCGTCTAGCGAGTGCGGGTCCCCGTCGGAATGCACTGACAGCTGCACTGACAGCTTTTGGCCACTAGTCGGCGCATTCCTATGGGGAAACCTCATCGTCTAGCGAAAATTCCCCATAGGAGACCATCGTTTTGCGAAGCGCAGTAGCGATCGCAAAAAGGCATCGTCTAGCGATTTCCTCGTCCTGCGAGGCAATCGTCTAGCGAGGCACCACTGTACTTAATGTGAGGATAAAGATGGTGGGAGAGGGGACAGGTAGGTTATCATATCAAGGAAATGATTAAAAGGAAAGGAGAGCTGAAAGTGGACAGATAAACAGGGAGGCAGAGAAAAAGGTATTGAGTGGGAATGTGCGAGAGAGGAGTCAGACTGAAGGTATAAGTTCAGCTGTCAATAACAAATCACTTAGAAGCTACACTCTTTTTACAATAAAGAATAATGAAAACTATGTATTCACTACATGTGGCATGAAATAAGGGTCTGCCAGAAGTGGTGTATATCAAGAACTGTTGGCAAGACCCATATACAAACTTCCTCTGGTAACAGGGCAGACCCCATCATCACCACATCCATCAGATGACCAGCTTATTACAGGGTCTGCAGTCCAAAAAAGGCAACGTGAAGCATTGGTTCTGTGACCAGCACCCACCCTGAACCCGTACACACAGCCTAAGGTCATTTTATTACATTTTATTTAATACAACATTAACTTAATTAAACAAACATGCAGACCAAGATCTAATGAACCAGAAATGAGGAAACCTAAGAAGGCAGAGCAGTGTTTGTAGTGCCTGCTACTTCCCAACAGCAGCTCTTTTTCATCCTTTTCAAAACACTCCTCCTGGTGGATGGAGGACCATCTAGAGCTGTTTACCTTGCGGGACCTCCCCTCAACATGCATAGAAACCCTTCTCTGCCAACACAGGGGATTGTTTGGATCCTGAACCTCATTATGAGGTAGCCAAGGAAAACTGTTTTTGTAAGAGCTTCTTCATGCCAATCATCAGTCTAAATAACAGTATACCAGTTAGAAGTGTTACCTCACTTTTGGAGAAGGTTAGACATGGGGAGATATCCTCCTGATAGATTTTTTCCAGGAAAGGGCATGACCTGTCCATGGTGGGATCATCTTTCCAGGATCTGAATTCGTTATACAGGGCGATGTCAGCCTAACATTACAAATAAAAAGAGGCACAGAGAAGCGTGTCCAAAGGTTGATGCTACCATCAATATTATATTACAAGAGACACTCCCAGACTTTTTGTATGCCATTATTTGCATTTGAACAAAGTGTAGTCGACAAAACTGCAAGTGCCCACGGGAGTGCAAATCCCTCATTCCAGCTTAATCCCTTCACTTAAATCTGCAATACTGTGCCCTAACAGGAGAGCTCAAAGACTACAGCTTGCAGAGGCCACATATTTCTACTGTATAATCACAAGCTAGCATGTTAATTATTTCCAAGCTTCAGCTTTTCCTCTGCTTAATCGTTACATAACCTGTGGAACGAAGAAATAAAAAATGTGCAAGCCTTTAAAATGTTAATGACTGTTCATGCAGTCGTTTACACATGCAGAGGCAAACAATGTAGAACTCACACCACCATTTATTTGTTTTTTTCAGAACTAACAAAGGCAGAATGCATTAAATCTTTCAGTTCACAAATATCTCATAAGAGAGAGAAAGGAGAGGAAAAAAGTCACTAAAACAGCTTTAGATTATGAATACATTTCAAATACATCACCTTCCTTCTTACTTTTTTCTAATCATCTTTCTCTCTCTATTGCCAACACTCAGAGCCAAGTAGTGTTTTTACAACCAAAGCAGTAACACAGAGAGAGAGAGAGAGAGATCTATACTTCATCTCATCGGGCATTTAAACAGAATGAAGGGGCAACGGCCACATCAACTAGTTTAAAAAGTATTTGTGTTGGGACATGATACTGAGTGGCAGGCAAACCATTTTCCATGACACTTCCATGACCCTTCAACAGAGATACAGTGAAGTGTGTTGATATCAACCATTTTGTTTACACCGCCAAGTCAGGTTTCAAACTGTGGGAAACAGTAGACAATCCTTCCTGCACATAGTATATGGGCAGCTAGAAGGATATGCTAATAGCATATCTATTTACATACAGCAAACATCCTCCAGTTCAGGTATGTTCACTAAGCCTCTGCAAAAAGGTGTTGTAAATATGTCACTCCTGCCCACCCTCCAGAACATTATGAAATGTTCTGGAGAAAGCATCTACTTTCAAAGGTCTTATCATATGCCTGCTCAGCTTGATAAAGAAAACAATATAATGTCCAAGGAAATCAAGAGGCAAGTCTGTGACTAGACACTTTTAGGCAGAGGTTTACATAATCTGAAATACTAGTTCAGATTTAGTCTATTTCTTGAGCTGTACAATTCTGACAAAATTAATGAAATTATTATCTGGAGGACAAAAACGCGCAAATATCCTCTATATTATCGCCTTACAGTAACTTCGGAGTAGGAATGTGTCACACATGCTCTTTGTGGTATTAATATTTACTAATAATGATTAGAATTATTATCCCACACTTCAAATACCTCTTTGCAGTCTTTCACAATTGGCTGCATGACAGCTAGATCCTGGTTGTTGACACCCATTGCACTACTTGTACTTTTGTTTCTCGTATGACCTTTTTTGAAAGGTGTTTTCCCACCAGGTTGAAGCTCTTGTGTTGGTGAGGTTGGTGAAGTGGACAACACCAATGTTTTCAGAGCTGCTACTTCAGCTTGAAGAACATCGATCTACATTTATGTACAAAACAAATAGGAGAGAAAGAGTAAGTCTGCACAGAACTTGTAGGAAGTGAAGTAGTTCCTTCTACAACTATTGCTTAATTCCAGGAAGGCATTTTGTGGCATATTGCCCCCACCCCCAAAAAGAGTAGGTAAGAACAAAACCAAGGACAAGTTTCACCTTTCATAGGGAGACACAGGGCATATATGGACAGATTACTTACCTATAACTGTAATTTTTAGAGTGGTCATCTGTGAATTCACACTAACGGGTTGTTCTGCACCTGCACAGACAATCCTTGGAATATTTTAGAGCCTAGAAAGCTGTTAGCCCCACCCTAACCCCGAGTGCATGTTCCTCCACCTAACGATTAATTCCAAGTTCCCATTCCACCACTGAATAAAGTACACATGGCAGCGAGAGGGGAGGTTGAGGGGGTTGTGTAAATTCACAGATGACCATTCAAAGAACTACAGTTACAAGTAAGTAATGTGTCCTCCTTCTTCTTGGTCTCTGTGATTCACATTATTGAGTGACTAGCAACTGAGAGGACAAAGTGATGACATGCACCAATCCTTTGAGAGGTTACATGATTACTCTATTCTAGTATTTAACCTGACAAGGTGCGTTCCAGCTGAACTGTTTTGTTGTTTTCTTGTGTTTAAAAAAGATCTAGAAAACTCAAAAAGACTCTAAGGAAAACAGCAATTCATGCACACAAATCATACATGAAACCTTTTTGCTCCCAGCCATAATATAAACAAACAGCTGAAACTCACTTTTCCTTGTGCTTCTTTCAGTTGTTTTTCAGCTGTGGCTTGTTTTATGTTAGCTTCTCTCACCATTTTGTGTGCTTCCTGTAAAAAGAAATGCTATGTAAATGAGTAAATGCTTCAACACAAGTTGGCCCTGCTACCTGAAAATAGAAGCCTATGAAAAATCTCTCTACATGAGATGGTCCTGGACTACAGTTTCCAGTATCCTCATCATTGGCTATGTTGAGAATTGCAGTCCAACACCATATGGAGAAAGTTGCCCATTCCATTTGACAAGCACAGCATTGGAGCTGCCATACATGAGTCCAAGGCCCAGTCTAGAAAGTCACTGTGCAGCTTAGTTGCCATTTAGAGAGGTGTGTTGTAACGTAAGGAAAACTGTAGCTGCTTGCAACATGGTTTCAACCATTCCAACTACAGGTTCTGAACGATCTTTACAGTGTTTGTGCACACACGCATGTATCTGCATGCACACAGCCTGATCTGGGTGACGTCATCCTGACTGATGTAGGAAGGTACTTCATTTTTAATAGATAGCATGTGCATGAATAAACAGCTTTCCTAAGCTCCCCATTTTGAAGAAACAAAATACTTTATATTCTGTGACGATTCTACATAAATAAAACGTATTTTTTGATTCACAAATCCTGTTGCTTATTTTTGAAGACAGAAGTCACAACACATTATAGCCACACACATAGCTGGCCAGTGCTGGGACACGTGGTTTATGTAGTGTCTCCAGAGTAACAAAAGTCTGTGAGTTCCACATGAAGCATGCTTATTCTTTAAAAGAAGCAATGTAAAGTTAACTTTTAGCTACTGCAGTATTAAACAGCAGGGAAAAGGGAGCACTGTCTGTTCACTTGATTTGCTGGTAGGGACAGTCCAGGACACTGAGTCCCCATTCACAGGTTAAACAGCAACCCCAAACTTAGTGCAGGGGTATTTGGGGGTGGTTGTAGTTTTGGTGGTGGCACACACCACACAGATGAGCACATGGGTACTTCATCCCATACCAGAAGTATGTTACAGCAAAGCCTTCAAACAAACCTCAAACAGACTAGCAGTGAGTTCTTCCAATTCCTGTCCAAGTTGGTCTCGCACTTTAGAAAGTCTCTCACATTCCTCATCCTTGAGTTTCAGTTCCTATGAAAAACACAGTATTTATTTTGACATTCAGAATTTACAACATTTTAAACCTAGCAGAACAGGGGCCATGCTAGGTATGTGCAACATAGCAGCCATTTGTATGTTTATGAATCTGCCTGCCTCATTCACCTACCAATCGGTGCTATACGTGTTGTCACATTCAGTATTACTATAAATACTCGCATTTGAGTTGGTACCACTGACTAAACATAAGGCACCGACTGAATTGCAGCTTGGCAAGCTACAGCTATTACCTCACAGCAACAATATTCACAGCCCCATCTGGAAGAATCTATAAATCAAAAGTCAGACGTTGGTTAGCTGAAAGAAATTAAAAGCAAAGAGACAGATATTCACTAACCGGTGCTACAGGATCAGACGTAGGCATAACAAATGTATAGCACTAGAGGGCAGCCAACATGAAGATGAAACATAAAACAAGACTGCAAAGTCACAACTGAGAAATCTGAACAACATTTCTACAGGAAAAAAGGACACCTTGGGAGCAATGAAAGTAGTATCATAAGAGGCAACATTGGTCATTTCTACATCATTCTCCAAGGGACTGCAAAAATCTTTACAAACACAGTGGTTCGGGAGAAGCTCAATGTAGCTAAGGATTTAATTCTGAAAGCAAGCAAAGCTGAGAATCAAGTGGCAAGACTATTTGCTCTGAATAGCCCCATTTACAGGGCCAGAGCAACTCCACACTAAGATGCTTCAAGCTACAAACAGTTAATCTTGACTTAACTGCAACACTGTCTTGGCAAAACAAGGAAAAGCAATGAGAAGGCTATTTCTTCCCTTTCAGGTGCATTCCTAGGACACAAACACCTGTATCATATACCACATCTACAGACTGACCATTTAACAAGGAAAGTACACATCAAGAGAAGCTGTTCAAGACTTGCACACATTTCCAGGTGATTTTCACTCAAAATCGGTTGACTTAACTGTGTTGTAATAAACACAGAACCACAGCTCTGGAATATACAGCTTCATAGTAACAATGGAAAATAATATTCTTCCACATCTAAAAGCAGGCAGATTGTCTTGGCCTGAATTAAGTACAATCCTCATAATCAAGAATCCTTGGCAGTGGGGGCAAACATTTAACAGCATCATTTCTTAGGAAGCCATTATAAAAAATCAGTTATAACTTTGCAAAATTCTTATTTATACTTTGACAGTTAAAAGACACATTTACTGAGCTGTGGATATTATATGCTAAAGTTATGCATCACCAGGAAAACCTAAAAAAAAAAAAAGAAGAACCTGCACAAATTAGATGAATCAGTCTTTTACATGAAGGGGATGTACAGCAATGAGTTCCCACCTGAACCGCTGATAATCATGTTCCTATCCTATTATCCCTATGTTTGGAAATGCTTACCAAAATATTTCCCCCACAGGTTTCACATTTCCTGTAGAAATGTTCTAACTGAATCACATTAATCCACATTAACTTCTCTCCTTTTAACACTGACCTTATTTTCTTTCCCTTGGAACCCGAACCAATCTTTTATTCTAAATATATTTATTTTATTTATTTATTACATTTATAGCCCGCCCATCTAGTCATATAGACTACTCTGGGCAGGTAACAATGTATGATGTAACAATTTAACAATTTAAAATCATAACAATATATTACTAAATAAACAATGATCCAAGATGGAAGAAAACACAAAATAACTAAATTCAGACGGTGGGTGGAGGGAAGGCTTGCTTAAACAGCCAGGTTTTCAGTTGGCATTTAAAGATGCCCAGCGACGGGGCCATGCGAATCACAGGAGGGAGGCTGTTCTAAAGACGAGGAGCCACTGCCGAGAAGGCCTGGTTTCTTGTTTTTTCCTTCCGGGCCTCCCTCGGCGTTAGGCTCCTCAGCCTCACCTCCTGGCTAGATCGGGTGATACGGGTAGATCTAGGTGGGAGAAGGCGTTCCGTCAGGTAGCGAGGCCCTAAACCGTTTAGGGCTTTATACGTAAGCATTAAAACTTTGAAATCTACGCAGAACCGAACGGGCAGCCAATGCAAGGCGGCCAGAGTGGGAGTAATATGTTGATGTTTCCTTACCCCACTGAGAAGTCTGGCTGCCGCATTCTGCACCATCTGGAGTTTCCGCATAGATCTCAAAGGCAGCCCCACGTAGAGAGCATTACAGTAGTCTAATCTCGAGATTACGAGCGCATGGACCAAAGTGGTGAGCGACCCAACATCTAGATAGGGACGCAGCTGGGCTATCCGCCAGAGATGGAAATAAGCGGTGCGGACCACTGACGCTACCTGGGATTCCATGGTAAGCGCCTGGTCCAGGTAGACCCCCAAGCTGCGCACCTCACTCTTCACGGTGAGAATCACTCCCCAAAAGAGAGGGAGTTTCCCAAACCGCTGATGGTAGGCCCCCCGACCCTCAGGACCTCCGTCTTGTCTGGGTTCAGCCTCAGCCCATTTTCCTGCATCCACTGCAATACAGACCCCAGGCAGCATTGCAGGGACAGAACGGCATCCACTGTAGTTGGCAAAAAGGAGATGCAGAGCTGCGTGTCATCGGCATATTGATGGCACGATGCTCCGCACCACCTGATAACCTCGCCCAGCAATCTCATATAGATGTTAAACAGCATTGGAGAGATGGTCGAACCCTGCGGAACCCCACAATTGAGGCTCCACGGGGCCGACTCATGCTCCCCAAGCTGAGCTCTCTGAGGACGGTCCCCCAGGAAGGACCGGAGCCAGGCCAACGCCTGACCACCGATTCCCATATGTCTTCTTTTTAATAATGCCTACTTTCCGACAGCATCTGTTACCAGACCAAGTGGTTTAGGTCAGAACAAATCCAGGGAAATGTTTTCTATATGAAATTCAAACAGCATCACAGGTTTCAATATTTCTGTGACATCCTACTGAGATACAAGATTGAATTGTACTAAGAGCAGGGGCTTTTCCAAAGTTGCCCCAGTGTTGGAAGCATCCATGGCAGGTTATTCACTCATCTTTGCTACTTCCTTCCTTGCAAATGTGAGCAAACACAATTCTGCTACAGTGTTTTCCAAGATTGAGATCTGTCTATCATTGTCTTCGATCTTTTCTAATGAGCTAACTGAACAATTCTGCTAACCTCTGTTTGTACATTTGCAACAAAAAGCAGTGTGTTGATGTTGTTAAATAACCAAATGAAGAGTCAGAGGTTCGCTAGTGCTGCAAAAATATTCTGCATCACAATGAAGCATGTATGGAGAGGGCAAGGCAAAGAAAGACAGTATCCTCAGAATCCTAAATTCCATGTCCAGTACCAAATTCTGTATTTGCATAAAACTGCAAAGAACGAAACATATCTTACTCTTACCCTCTGTGCTTTAGCAAGTTCCTCCTTCAATCTTTCATAGCCCTTCTCTCGTACTTCCAATACAGACGGACTCCGCAGGCGAGACAGGCTATCTGTGCTTATTCCCAAAATATCATCACTTCCTTCAGAGAAATCTGTGACTCTTGCCCCTTGCAGAAATTCTCTTTCTGCATTGCTGCTTTCCTTTCTGGAATTATCATGTTTTGATGACCCACAGTGGGGTCCTGAGGTAGAACAAGGTACAGTTTCTGTAACATTGATGCTGAAAGAGAAGGGCATATATATACTTAGCAATGAATTTCCAATGATTAGGGACTAGTACTTATGAGTTTTCAAAAATGCAAACAATATGAAGCAGTGAATTAGCAAGCTTTTTAAATAAAACTGAGCTTTCTTACAACCAACCTGATACCTGATGCTTCTGCACAGTTTATATGCCTGATGGATGAATAGACTGGCTGTGTAGGAAGATCAGACACATCTAGGGCAGTTGGTTGAATTGGTGTGGTGCACAAAGCTGAGGGGTGAAGCCGGTAGATGACAGTTGGTGAGGTAGTTTGTTCAGTAGTGTTAGAGTCATGCACTCCGAGAAGATCTGGGGTAGTAGGCGAAGCTAGATTCACTTCATGAAAACCTTCCAGAGTGTCATTGGCCATAATAAAAGGTTCATCATATGATGACCTAATCAAGAGAGAAAGAGAATAAGAGAGAAGGGAAGAAAAAAGAAATGCAAAGGCATGCATGTTCAAAGTACCAGGCTTACCTCCTTATTCTGAAACTAAACATTACACTGCACAACCATTTATACCTGTGTCTTTAAGAGTGAAAGTTTTATAGTCATCTCACAGGCTTAAAAACCTTCAATCTCTAAGGCTTTCCTTTAATAGGGGAAACGATCTACATGTATGGTACAGAATTCAACAGTTTCAAGGAAGAAAGCCCAATTTAAAGCAGATTTCCCTCCAGTATTTCATGTACTTCCTAAGTAACAACATCCAGAATATTGGGAATCCAGATAGGACTGTGTCATGGTCTAAGGTGTCATTCAGGAACAAGAAAATTACATGGGGTTCAGCAAACTAAATAACATAACCTTTTCAGCAGATATTCCATGGCATGATCCAAGAAAAAGCTATGAGTTTTCATATTAATATAAAAGTGGCAACTAGAAGTACAGCAGATATTCAGCTTAGGTTTCCTCATATACTGCTCAGTTTCAGTGATGGGTGGTGTTTTGCAATTTTTAAAGTTTGTTGTTTTAGTTTGTTGTTTTTTGATGTAATCAGTGGCGAAACTCCCTCTACCACAAGCCCATCCTCATCCTTCCACTTCTGCTTCTGGTGCCCACTGTGGTTTTATCTCCCTGTACTGAGTTCCTGTCCCTCCTAAATTGCTAGTCTCCTCTCCCACAGCTTTATAAATTCTATAGCTACTCATCATAAACATTATAAAGGGTGTGTATCTCTCCTTGTTTATTCATGATCTCTTTGCCCTTCCTACTGGGATTCCTCCACTTGGTTAGTAGTGTACTTTCTTCTTCCACAGATGAAAGAGCTCACATTTTGGACACTCATTGGTGCTAGAGGGTATGGGGGGGAGTTGTGGGATAGTTTGTTGACTTGTTGTTGTTTAGTCGTTAAGTCGTGTCCGACTCTTCGTGACCCCATGGACCAGAGCACGCCAGGCCCTCCTGTCTTCCACTGCCTCCCAGAGTTTGGTCAAAGTCATGTTGGTAGCTTCGATGACACTGTCCAGCCATCTCGTCCTCTGTCATCCCCTTCTCCTCTTGCCTTCACACTTTCCCAACATCAGGGTCTTTTCCAGGGAGTCTTTTCTTCTCATGAGATGGCCAAAGTATTGAAGCCTTAGCTTCAGGATCTGTCCTTCCAGTGAGCACTCAGGGTTGATTTCCTTCAGAACGGATACGTTTGATCTCCTTGCAGTCCAGGGGACTCTCAAGAGTCTCCTCCAGCACCACAATTCAAAAGCATCAATTCTTCGGCGGTCAGCCTTCTTTATGGTCCAGCTCTCACTTCCATACATCGCTACTGGAAAAACCATAGCTTTGACTATGCAGACCTTTGTCGGCAAGGTGATGTCTCTGCTTTTTAAGATGCTGTCTAGGTTTGTCATCGCTTTCCTCCCAAGAAGCAGGCGTCTTTTAATTTCATGGCTACTGTCACCATCTGCAGTGATCATGAAGCCCAAGAAAGTAAAATCTGTCACCGCCTCCATATCTTCCCCTTCTATTTGCCAGGAGGTGATGGGACCTACCAGTGGCCATGATCTTAGTTTTTTTGATGTTGAGTTTGTTGACTACCTACCACCCAATTAGAAAAAACCTGATCTCCTCCTTTCTCAGTTTTTAATAGCAAGCTTTGTTCTGTTGTGACTATGGGGAAATTAATGACATTATGTCACCATGCTACTGTATCACCGCTGGCAACAAAATATGCCTCTCAAGTCCATCTGGATAAGAATGAGCTGGTAACCATAAATGCTTATAATAACCAAGAAAATACAGAAAAGTCTTTACTTAATCCAGATGTTGGGGGTGTGGGTGTGATATGTAAAGGAAAATCCCATCAGACACCAGGTGTAGATTGATGGTTGCACAGTATCATTCAAAAAAAAAACAAAAAAAAAAACAACCCAGCAGGAATCCAAAGATAATAACAAATGCCTCAGCAATAAGGAAATGAAGCAGACCAAAATAATTCTGCCTGCAAAATCATTTTTCCCAGTCATGGAGAAGAAGTCACAGATTTTCCATTTCATACTAATCCCTTCCCAATATTCATTTAAATGGACTATTTGTGCAAATAGTTGTGCACAACGTAAACTGCTTCAAGTAAAAACAGATGGCAGATTTAGCCTTTAAAGAAAAAACAGAACAAAAAGCTAACCAGAAATTACACTTTGCTAATACAACCGTCAGCAGCTACAAGGAAAGAGAAATAGTATCTTGCTACAGCAACCAAAGAGAGGCATGTTTGGGAAGTGCGTGTACAAACAGCAACACACAAACCACATTGTGCTCAAGCTTTGCTACTGCCAAAGAAAATAAACCTAGGGGAAAATGCACACAAGAAACACTATAATTTTCTGGGTAGTGCTGCACCCCAAAGCTTTGAAAATGCTGGCAAGACCCCACCATCATCACCAAAAAACAGAATAAAGAGCCTGTGCATTAAAGAGGAATCTCCTTGCTATCCTGCTAGTTTTCGATAAGAACACGTATGCACTATTCAGAACAACACCTAACCTTATTTCAGTGTTTGCCTTGTCAGCAAACTGAAACCTACAGTTTCCATAAAACTGCACACTACATTTTAAGGTCACACTTTTCCAGTGTGATGTTTAATGTTTACTTGCTTTTAAATATTTAATTATATTTTAAACAGTGTATGGTTTAATTGGGTTTTTGAATGTCTAGCTTATGTTTTTAATTCTATTCTTTTTAATATTGTGAGCTGCTTAAACAGTTGCACTTAATTGTATACCGTTATATTTTGTTCTACAATAGGTGCTCTTCTAGATGTGGAGAAAGGACCCAAAAAAAAAAAAAAAGACTAAAAGTAATATTGAAACAACATATATTGCTTCAGGGCAATGTGAATAAAGATCAATGACTTTTTTAAAAACGTGCTTTAGATCACGATATAAATCATTGAAAATCCTATTTTTTATTGTGATTTAAATTGGATTTAAATCAAATCCACCCTGTTTCAGGGTGAAATTGTATCTATGTTCTTGTCTATAGAAACATAGTGGAAAGCTGTACTTCAAAAGCTTAAACATACAGGGATCTAGATTTCTCTATTTCTCTAGTGGTGCCTCGACTTACGAACTTAGCCCGTTCCGGAATGATGTTCTTAAGTCAAAACGTTCGTAAGTCGAATCAGCATTTCCCATAGGAATGCATTGAAAACCGATTAATCCGTTCTGGCTGTTTTTTGTTCTTATGTAGAGGCGCCGTTTGTAAGTCGAAGCATTCGTTCCCATAGGAACCAATGCAAAAGCGGTTAATCCGTCCTCTACCACTAGGGGGAGAATTTTTTTTTAACCTAAGATGACCTAAGGTTAAAAAAAGAGCAGGAAAGGAGGGAGGGAGGGAACGAACACCTTTTAAACAAAACACCTTTAAAACCAAGCAGCTTTAAACCAAACCAAGCACCTTTTAAACCAATTTTTGCATTTTAAAACTACAGTACCAGGCAGTACCAGGCAGTACAAAGTCCATTTCCCACTTTTTCCGTGTTTTTTTTTTTGTTCGTAAGTCGAAGCTCCATTCGCAAGTCGAAGCAAAATTTTGTGAACGGAGCTGTTCGTCGAATTGTTCGTATGTAGGGGCGTTCGTAAGTCGAAGCACCGCTGTATGTGAGAGAAAACTTGCTACAAAGATAGAGCCTCTCAGCAAAATGAAGAACAGAAGGGAAAACATGCAGTAGTTCTTCTTCCAACAGGCTGTCCTTCATAGAACACTGTGCAACTGTCCTTGCGCATGCAGATTTCTGCAGCAGGATCTTGGTTTAATGTCTGAACTTTATGATGGCCTGTGCATGTCCTCTGAAAAGCCCCACTGCAGAATGGTGGCAACCATTCCAGCTTTTCTTTTTTAATTCACCAAAACTAACAGAATGGCTTAAAATACAAATTCGTTTAGCATATTTCATAAGAAATCTATATACGGCACAACGATGACAGTGGAGGCTTAAGTGTCATCATGCATTTATGAACCATTATCTTCCAAGTGCTTGGGCCCAAGAGAGGTGTCCGTCACCTGATGCAATGCCAGATCAACCCAATTCTACCTACTCAGCTCATTACCTTAAAGCTTTAGACATTTTGAGAAACAGAAGCAGCTACACTGACAATATAAATTGTTGACATGGAAAAGGATGCAAAAACATTACCCTAAAAACTTAACATTTCTAGAGGCAGTCCTGTAAATTAACTACAAGCTGAAATCCTGTTCATCTTTGAATAACATAAGGTTACACCAGCACAAGCATCTGCATGCTACAGCCAGGCAGTCTTGATTGTACAATCAATCACACAATTCTTGCTTTGCCCATTGTGCAGCAAACATGGGGGAGTGCTTTACAAATAGCACTTCTGCCTTGCTGAGCTTCCCCTAACATTGTCATAGCTTTGCACTATGCATGCAGGGCTCTGCAACAGGATTTCAGCTACTCCACTGCTACACAAAAGTCAACCACCAGCAAACCAAAGAAAGGAAATGATAAATCTAGAATCTACTGTAACAAGATGATCCGAACAATAGAGATATAATTCAATCCCAGACAGAGCTATCTTTAAATCTCCATTTTGTCTTGAAGCCACTGAGCTGGTTCAGAACAAAAGAAACCATGGTTTATTGTCATAGGACCAAGAGAGAATCTATCGCATAATTTCAGGCTCAGCCATTCCTCTATCCCATCCCTACAGCAGGGCTACAAGGAGATCAGATTTTTCCACTTCTTCCAGACCTAGCAAACTATGGTTAATGTTCACTACAGTTTGTTTCAAACAAAACAACTTCAAAGCATGGATTATGAAGCTGACCAAGCAAAGTTAAAATTCAACACAGCTGAGAGTTTCATTGCAATGCTGAACTATTTAATAAAAAAAAATGAAGGCAAAGTTTCCAAATTTCCTCACAGCTGCTACAACATCCAAACTGGTCCAGTGAAAACCCAGTTCAGCCTATTGTTTGACTTCTGTGCTCAGTCAACATGCACAAGCCACATTCAAAAGTCTAGGGGAAAGACTGCCCATCAAAGCTTTTCTTCTAAGATCAATCCATATTTTTGCAAGCATACCAATACCTATCTCTTGTTTCTCAGGATCTTAGACAAAATCTGCAGGCATTCACAAGTCAAATCTGCTATTAAGGGAAGATGCACCTGTAAATAAACGCATGAAGATGAAGTTTTGTTTTGTGCTCACTCGGCTGATTTGTGCTGTTATTCATTACACGGTTACATGGGGCCTTATAAAGTCAGTGCATCTACCTTACACTAAAAGGTTATCTGAGCCTCTTGTGAGATCACTGTTCTATCTGTCAGTGTTTGTAATGAGTGACAGAACTGATAGCAGATTATGCTATAGCCTGCATAGCTGTACACACTCAAAGAAATGCCAATGTAAGGTTCATGTGTAGAAACAGCTCAAGATACAAGGAAGCCCAATATTTCAATTCCTATGAAACATGACACATCATGAAAGCACTTTAAAAAACAAACCATAATTTTATGTGCGATTATGATATAGTTGTATTAATTTGGCTAGTTATGTTTTACTTGCATAAACCAAGCAAAACCAGTAATATTTCACCACCATTTAGGGTTCGTTTAAATATTCTATTTCCTCAAAAATCTGTTGAAGCATGGTTCAGTCTCAAAAATGTTTAAGGGTGAAGCAAACTTTTAAAAGAAGTCATGAATTGATTTAAATCATAATTTAAATTTTAAAAATCTATTTTTGATTCAAATTGTCAAGAGTCCTATTTTTTTTAATTTAAATCAATCCTGACTTGATGGCATACAACAACAAGGGCTCACCTTCATATAAACTCTGGATAAATTACTATTAAACTATAGTATTTACATTATCTTGGCAGGCATCAGGCACTGCAATTCAAAAATGGCTTACCCAGATAACAGGGGCTACTGACAGATTTATAAAAGTTTCTCCTGTTTCCAAATATATAGAGTCACACAGAGAAAGAAAGATTTCCAATTCATTTAAGCAGCAGTATTCAGATCAGTGAACAAAGCTCATTTATAGCAAGGAATAATTTCCTGGCAAGCACTTTGTAGCACACAGCATGGAATAAACGAAAGAGTGGAAGGAACTTGTCATTACCTGCCATCAAGTCGCCTCCAACTTCTTGCAACCCTATGAATGAGATATCTCCAAAATCCCCTGTCCTCAACTGCCCTGCTCAACTCTTGTAAATTCAAGCCTGTTGCCTCCTTTATGGAATCTATCCATCTCATATTTGGTCTTCCTCGTTTCCCTTCTACCTTCCAGCTTTCCCAGCATTACTGCCTTCTCCAGAGAATCCTGCCTTCTCATGATGCGCCCGAAGTAGGACAGCCTCAGTTTCAACATCTTTGCCTCCAGAGATAAATATCCAGTCAGCTGACAGGTCTTTAAGGCAGTATAACAGAATAAACCAAATTTCAAAAGAATCTTTTTTTTCCCCTTCCAGCTTTCTTTACTGTCCAGTTCACACCCATACATAGTGATCAGAAACACAAGAGAGTGGATGGTCTTGGTCTCCAGTGACACATCCTTACAGGGACAACTAATATACATTTCATTGCTACCTCTTTAAGAAACACTGTATACAGGAAATGATCATTTTCTTTCTTTCTTTCTCCCCCCCCTTCCTTCTGGCAAGGAGGGGGGATGTTTTTGAGGGAAAACAAGCACACCTCACCAATGAGCCTTAATGTGATAATTCTCATCCAGTGTTGCATCCCTAGAGGTCTCACATCTTCTTTGTAACTCTTAAATTTGATTTCTGTCAGATGTAGCTTAAAGAATTGCATAAATATTTCTGTGGAACACAATCTTTTCACTAAAGCACAGAACTGCAAGGTGAAGTACTGTATTTCTGTGGTCGTTTATGGGAGGGAGCCTAAATTAAATCTTACGGCAGAAGAAAAGGGGGCTCTTTTCGAAAACAAGTCCCAATTTGACTGTTTTTTAAAGACTGAAGCAAGTGACCTCTCCATAGCCTTCTTGTAAAATTTAAACATAAACTTCTTTAATTGTACTTCACTGCAATGCTGAAGTAGCTTTGGTATCAATTAAAACAGACCTTGCCAAAACCAAAGCCATGTTTGTTTGTTTGTTTGTTTTACTTCGAACAAGAAAATTAAAATATGGGGACCTATTCATTTCCCTATGAAGGTGTTATATCAGAAAAACACATTTTGTGTGCCAAAGATTCAGTGTCCAAGCTTGGATAAGAACCCTAGAGAGATGGAGCCAATCAAAGAGGGCAATACAGGGCTAGACTGGCCAAGGGCAGCTTTGTATGTTCAGTGGCAGGGGGACCTCATGAAGAATTCCCTGCTTATCTATTTTCTAAGTATATGGACCATCTGAAGAACTCTAATTCTTTAGCATGATTTTCTGGAGGAAGGTAACATGCACAGAACACATTTATTCTGT
Organism: Intellagama lesueurii; assembly: GCA_037013535.1. Classification (NCBI taxonomy): domain Eukaryota; kingdom Metazoa; phylum Chordata; class Lepidosauria; order Squamata; family Agamidae; genus Intellagama; species Intellagama lesueurii. Next base: position 52,635,753 of record JBAJHW010000005.1, read on the forward strand.
CATAAATGTGTTCTGTCTTAAAGGTCTGTCAGCTGACTGAATAATTATTTATTTATTCATTCATTTACATTTGTATGAATGCCTTTCACCCGATTAAAGTGTCTCTAAAACCCAATAAATTATAATACTAAGAACAATTAAATGTGTAACTGTATTAAAACAATTTCTTAAAACTATTAAAAACCCGTTAAAACCCATAAAATAAAAATTGTGTCTAGCACACAAGAGCGGAAACTACCCAGTTCGCTTGTCTTAAAAAGATCATCTTCACTTGCTGCCAGAAGGACAAGAGGAAGTAGGCCAACCTAGCCTCCCTCATATTGTTACCCACTCAAGCCCTATAATTGCTGAATCTGCTGTTTTAGGTCTGTTACTCAGGCCTAGAGTACAAATGATAGCCATGGCATCTCAGCCCCTTTCCCTTGTATTACCATTTTCTGAGCAGCTACTCATCCCTAAGTCTTACCAAGATTACAGCTCCAGAGTCTAACCAAGATACACTGTGAAGAACAGCTACTGCATGGAAACAACACATAGCAGTGGTGTATGAATGAAATAAACATAGCAAAAGACAAGGGAACCAATGGGAAGAAGTAGTATAAATTTAATGCTCCTGGTAATGGCTTAATGAACCAGGACTTGCTTCTGTGAGACACCGTAGAATACTGTCTACGTCCGCCACTGAACAAAATTAAGTTGCACACGCTTGTCTATCACCATCTGTGCACTGTACAATGTAACTGCCAAATGGAAGGGAGTGGGAGAGAGAGATGAAGATAACATCAAGGCCTGCTCCATTTGGACTCTGCCTTTCTCCCTCGTTCCCACAGGGCCATCTACCATCAACAGCAGCTGAAGCGTCTTCCTTCCTATCTGCCACAGCTGCCCTGTGGGAAAGATCTTGAAGACGGAGTAGATTTTGATACTGCTTGTGATTTTATTCGTTATTTTAAAAAACAGATAAAGCCACATTAGAAGGACTGATCTCATGAGACATGAGACATAATTCATTGTAATAAACACTATTAGGTATCCATAGAAGCATTTCAGTTTCATTTTAAATACCATTAAAGCTGGTTATTTGCATGATGCCAGGCAGCTTTCTCAAGCATTGAGTCAAAGAAGTTTCTTGTTATTAAAAAAAGTAAATTCGTAGTTATGGTGATTTCTCTTCTGAATGTTGTCCCTTTAAACAAGATTAAGTATTAAGTATCAGGTGCAAGTTATATACCGACATTAGTTATTTATTAAAGGCATAATGGCTAAGATAAATTATTTATCCTTCTTTATTCTCAAGGTAATGTTAATCTAGCATAACCAAACTCGGTCACTACTAAAAGGAAAAAACACAAAAAATAAGCTTGAAGTGACCATGCACATAATACATAAAAGATACATGAATTGCAAGAAGTAAAAAAGAGGAAGCATAATTTTGCTTCTGTTCTTGCATATCAAGCCCCTTGTTTCATGTATAATAGATTAAGCTCACACAGTAATGATATCAAATGTATGCATTATCTGTCTGCCATCTACGTTCAAGGTAATTTTCCACAGACCATGCAAGATTTCTTCCTTCTCTAGCTTTTTTTCCATGCATCATTCCAGAATTTATTAATATTGCTAACAAAGGTGGCCCAAAGAGTTAAGCAATAAAAAACAACAAATTAATGGCCGTACTACTTTATAAAACAAAACACCGCTTCAGAAAACGTCCATCATTTGTTCTACACAAGCCTCCATTCAGGACTTTTAATAAGTTTTAAAGAAACACATTCTCCATTTTTTTCCCATCCAACTTAACCTCAGTTTCAAAATGCTATTACTGTAGCTTAAATCTGTAGCACTTAGCAACATAATCTCCAGTTACAAGGTACTAGGCCAACTATCACAAGTAGGCTTGTTACCGACAAAGTATTCTGGATAGTACATTAACATCCCACATTTAAGAAGGGTCTGTTTTACTTTATAACCTACTAACTGTTTAGTTCATTAATTTAAAAGATAGTTTTTTAACAACAAACTCGAAATGTTTAATAAAGAAAGCCCTGAGTATTCAATCCTTGTAGAATAATAACCTATGTCTTATATTTAAATTATTAGCAACTACTATGAATACATATATTTATAGTTGGTAGATGACTATATGAATACATATACTCATTGTTGTAAAAATTTAAAGATAAGGGATCAGAGTACATGAGCTAGCTAGACAACTCAGTGGTTTAAGTTCAGAGGTTGGGAGTTTGAATCCCCACTGTGCCACCTAGGAGAAGAGCCAGCCTGTGTAGTTATGGGCAAGCTGCAGCAGAAGGTAAACCACTTTTGTGCATTCTCTACCTAGAAGACCTTGGAAAGGATCACCATGAGACAGAATCAACTTGACAGTACACCATTATTATGATGATGATGAATACATGTGAATCAGCCAGCATTTCCCTTATGAAATGTAAGTCCATATAAGTTGTTGTTCCCTTATGCACAGTTCTCCCCCACTGTCCCTGCATTATAGTTATCAGAAAATGACAATTCTGAACTCAGAACTTTACAGGTATATGAGTATTTACATTCATCCAATTTGTATGATTCAGCATTCAGTTGATAGTCAGGGTGGCAAGAGGGAGCACAGAGGAAAGGAACAAAAGGGGGGAGTGGGAACAGATTTAAATAATTAACTTGCTGAGTCAGATATGTAAGCAACGCAGTCTACCCCCATGTAGCAGAATAGTCTACCCTGCGAGACCAAAAACTATGATTGTCGTAAGGCACAAGGCTTTCCCTGTGTGTTTACAGGCGTTCAGGGGCTGGCTTTCTGGCAAACAAAAGAAAAACTTCCAGAGATGTGGCCATGTCTCTGGGTTGTGGCAAGAACAAGGAGTCTTGTGTGACTCTTTAAAGACTCATAGATGTATTACTGTCAAGTCATCAATCTCTTGTAGACTATAGCCCACTTCATCCAATGCATAACAGAGAGACAGACAGAGCAAGGTTTGAGCGTCTCTAGTCATCTGGGGCAGAGAGGCTGGCGACTCTGGAGCACTGGGAATCTCAGAGGCAGTTGTGTGCCAATAAACACAAAGCAGCTTGCAAGTATCAAGGGCTTTTGAAACAAGAAGAACCACAAATACTGCATATGTCCAACCACATATTGGAGATGATGGATACTCATTGCCTCTGAGATTCTGAGCTGTCTAGGCAGCCAGACACACAAAACGCATCCTTTCAGCCATTCATCCAACGCCAGTCGGCCAATGATATTATATTTCCTTCTTCCACACGGCACTGTTATCATCCCCATCTGGTTACTGAACGCGTTTCATTAATCAGCCCGGAGCTCAGGCCACTGACAGAAATCCACCGAAATGGAGGCGGGGAGGGAGAGACACGGCAGTCACCTCCGACAGCAGGTGGGCAAAGCGACTCCAGTGTGAACGCATAACCCGGAGCGGGAGTGCTTTGGAGGGTGCCCTTGCCCTGGAAAAGGAGGGCAAACCCGAGACTGGGAAGGCGGGGGCGGGGAGACAAGGAGAAAGCCAAGGATTGCCCGGGGAGGTGGCGAGGACACCGGGAGAGACAAGAAAGGAGACTCTGGCTTTACCGGAAACACGGACTTCGAGGGCTCCCCCGGGGAAGAGGGAGAAAGGTGGCGGCGGCAGAGCAAGCAGGACGGGAGAGGGGCGACCCCCAAAGCACACGCCTCGGCTCCCGAGAGCCGCAGGTTTCGGGGCACTCCCGTAAATAAGGGCGCTCCGGGGTGTCCGAGGACGGGCTACAAGGGCGGCGTGACCCGAGAGGAACAAGGGGATCGCGAGGCTTACCCGCCGAGCCCCGTGAGACGACTCCCTCTTGGGGGAAGAGGTGGCGGAGGCGAACACAACGGCGCCAGCGACGTCTCACGCTTCTCCGGCGGGCTAATCCCCCGACAACAAGAGCAAGCATGAAAGGCGGGGCGTTGGCGACGCATGCGCCGAGCGCCTCCGGCCACCACTGGCCGGGCGGAACTAGATTCGTCCCAAGTTAAGTGAAAGACTCTGGGGAGGCGGGGCTTGAGTGCTTCGCGGCGCCCTCTATAGGCTGCTTCCGAGAACGCCTGGGGGAGACACGGTTTGCAAGGCCCGGTGGTTATACCGTGGTGGGGAAGGAAGGAAAAATGCGTTGTAATGTTTTTTTGATCTTCGCATTCATTTTCTTTCCTCCTGCCGGTTCTAAGACGTGTTCTCGAGTGCTCTCGTGTTGCCTTTGGTTTGGTTTTATGTCCTTCTGGAATAAACATACACTAGTTTTTCAAAGCCTTTGTTGAAATATGGAACCCATATTTCTTGATCTTTATATTTCTCAAAGATTTGGTAAGAGAACAACGGGACGCTAAGCAGACCCTGAAACACTTTCCTGCCCCTTTTGTGTTGCTTTGTTTGCAAATTGGTTGTTTGTTGATTCTGACTTTCAGGGACCCTTCCAGGGCTTCCCGGATATAAGAGGCATAAAAGTGATTCCTCCTGCCGGGGGTGCTCTGGGACTGCCTAGCTTGCTCCAAGGCCATATACCCCTGCCCGAAGAACACCGTGGGGACTCAAACTAGCAGCTTCTGGCTCCATATACTCCAACCCAAACCTGATACAATAGACCAGCAGTGAAGCAGCAGCCCTTCTCAGCTGAGGAGTATGGCCAGCATATTTCCCATGAGTTTTACTCCCACCAGGGTGATCGAGCCTGCCTGGTAATTTGTTGTTCCTTCTGTTTTATTTCTGTAATCTAAAATGCATATGACGTCTGTGAGAGAAGTGCCTACCTCATAAATTAAGATATTCTTGTAAAAGAGCATCCTGAAAAGGAACCTGATGCCAGTTGCCAATGGTAGTCAAGAATGTCAGCAACCATACACCTAAGAGCCAGTGATTATTTAGAATGCTCTACTTGTGAAACTGGTATTTCATTCAACATTTCATTCGGTTTCCATATGTCTTCCATATTTCAACTGGTATTTCATTCAACATTTCATTCGGTTTCCATATGTTTGACAAGGTGGACGTGTCCACGAAAGATTACATTAAAAAAAGTCTTTAAGGTGCTACAAATTTTTGTCTTGTTTCATTTGGTTTCTTTGGATTTTGCCTGATATGCTTGCAGAGACTAGCATGACTGCCTCCTCCAAAATTACAACAAAAGATTTGTATTGCTTGAAAATCTATCATACGTCTTCTATTAAGCTTAATGGAGTAAGCTTAGCCCAATATTAGTGTGCATTAAAATTGTATGGATTTCCCCATGAAACACAATCATCTGTGATCACAGTAAAAGATGTGTGCCTCTCAGAGCCATAAGTCCAGAACCTCAAGACATCTGAAACATGGCAGGCTTACTAAGGGGAGCCTTGAGCAGCGGCACCTTCTTGGAATAGATGTTTCACCATCCTTAGAATCTCTGGACATGAACCTCTCCATCAGGAGTTGGTAATCTATGGTTGTCAGCAACAATCTTGGGTTAGGTTCATTTGGGGAGTACGGCCTCCTTTTAAAATACTGCCCTTACAATGGAAAAAAAGCATACCAGTGTATACAGAAAGGGTGGGCAGCATGTAGCCCTGCCAGTGTTGTGTGATTGCTCCCTCACCATTAGCTGTGCAAACAAGGTCTGATGAAAACGGCTGTCTAGCAACAAAAACATGGACCTTATCCAGAAGGAGATGGCACAGCACCTGCTACTGCTGCATGTGCAGTTTACCCCTGCCCATCAAAAATGTGATCAGTGCTAGCAGCTCTAGTATTATACATCACTTGTTAGTTGGCAGAATTTAAGCAGGGGAAAGAGGGCTGAAGGCAAAATATTACAGCATTTGAAATATTAACATTTATTTCACCGTGAGCTTTCTTCGATCACAATCCAGTTCTTCAAACACAGAGTTCAAATAAATGTCTTCTGTATTTATACATAGGCAAAAGTGACAGTGTTTCATTAACACAGGAATGATTCTATCAAAGTGCTGATTAATTGAATTAGCAGGTCCCGGCAAGCATGATAAACTGCATACCAGGTAGACTTGGCTAGGAATGTTACAAATTGGATCTGGGAGAGGGATCAGAGGGCTTGTCTACAAGCCCGTTTTGGAGCAGACTAAAGTGGTCTAAATAGGATCACCAGGAGGTCCACTATGCTATTTGATGTGATCTTCATATCCAAATGGCATACAGACCAGAAGCAACCCTATTTAGTCCCCACCAGCCCACTGTCAGAAGTGGGGGGAGACAGGAGGGGACAATGAGGAGAATTTTTGTTTGCTTTTCTCTTAAAAGAGCCAGTTGAGAAAAGCAAACAGAAATTCCCCTCCTATCTCCTCCTGCTGCCACTGCTACTCTGCTTGCCCTTTTTAAAAATTCAAGCCCCACACACGCATACAAAGACAGACAGGCACATGCATGCGCACAAGAGGGTTTGGCTTTCCAAAGGCAGCCTCCCTCTCCGTCTCCTCCTGCCACTGCCACTTCTCCTCTTGCCTCTTTTAAAAAGCCAACACACACACACACACACACTCCCTCCAAAGGCAGTCTCCTTGCAGTGCCTTTGAAACATTAAATGCTTCTATGGAGCTGAGGAAGTGTTTCATTTGCTTATATCATGAAGCAGCTCTCTTATTAAGCTACTTGACAAAGTGAAAGAGGAAGACTTCCTTTGGTCCATTCCCAGAGATCACATGTACTGGAGATGAAGCAAAGTAGAACAATCCTTCCTGCACCAAAAAAAAAAACCCAAAAACAAACAAACCCCGAAACCCCTTGACAGGGGACCATAAGGTAGGAATGCTCTAGTTCACTCCAGCAATGGTGTCATCTGATCGCTATCTTTAAGAGTACACCAGCCTGTCTCTGCAGCAGTCCAAACAGCGGGCTGAACACTCATCCGATCACACTCAGAGTCAAGAGAATTTTATGTCCATAAGATATTACAGAAAGTTGGGTTATCAATATATTTAGGTACTCAGAGAAACACCCAAATTGGTTATGTAGCCAGTTTCTGCTGTTTGCCTTTAAAGTCCCCTTTTATAATACATTTTTCTATAACAGCCACTTTAATATCTATAAAAGAGTATCATGAGAGGTTGAAATGCTCTGTAACCAGTCTCTCTGTGTTGTCTTTCCTGATTGACAGATTTGTGTCCATTCATTCTTTTGTGCCAAGTGACCCATATTTGCCCACAGACAAGCCTTCAACCTTAAATAATTACTCACACATAACAGGCAACACAACACGGAGACAGAGACAAGAACAAGGCCTTGTTACAAGCTTAGATGCCCGTTGTTCCCCTGTATCTATACTGGCAGCACCATCAAGGGTCCCAACAATGTCAGCCAAAACATCAGGCATCTGTTTCCTCGTTCGTTCTCTAATGTGAATTATGCCATCTTCTGAGACAGCCTAACACAGCTACTTCTTTGAAGATTACTTGTTATAAGTAGAGTATATCGTGTCTGCATGTCTTTGTGTGTATTGGGGAGGAGACAGAGTCTGCTTCCCAGTTCTCCTTTTCTAACAGCATTGCTGGTGCGGATTTCCTGGGGAGGTTCAACATGGACTACAAATAACAATGTCCACAGCCAGCAGGGGCTATATTATTCAGGGAAGATTAGGTCCATAGTTTTCCACACTTTGAAGGAGCCCTGTTGAGGAAAGCTGCTGAGCATCTCAGACAGACTGGTTATCTTCAGGAGACAGCAAGCAGGAAAAACAGTACTGGATCCAATCTGCTTTGGCCAAATGACACCGTTTAGAGAGTTCCTAGGACTGCACTCCAGTGAAGGTTTACTTCCAATGAAACTACTTCTTATAATCAGTCTCTTCTGCTCCTTTTTTAAAAAGTTGCTCTTTACTTCCTGTACAACCAGGCAGATGGCAGGATCCAAACTGGAAAATGTCAGTGCAAGTGATTTCCATGATTCCTCCTTCAGACCAAAGGGATCCATTGGATAACGAGTGGAGTGATAATTATAGATGAGAAAAGAGCCAGATCAGCAGGTGCTGCTTGCGTTTGTTCCCTGTTGCAACTGACCGCAGTAGACAACTTGGCAAAAACAGGCTTCCCGAAGTGGAAAGACACGTTAGCCCCTGTGCTTGTCAGTCCAGTCCTGAGGGAACTCCAGGGAGCAATGAAAGCCCTGGGAGGCTGGACACATGAGGTGAAAAGGGGAACAGAGTGACCCTCAATGCTCTTTGGGAACATAGTAGGACCAAAGTCGTGTTGTGCTGCATCTGTAGTACCCTGAGCAGAAACTGCAGGTTAGTACCTGCAGGATTTTTGGAGTCTTCATTTTCTTCTTTGTCTCTGCTTGTGTGTGTGTGTGTGTGTTTCTCTCTCTGTCCCAGACTAAATGTGCATCTGATTTATTAAAATGACATTTATAGTGAGCGCATTCCATATTAATAACTTGTGGATTTAATTAATGTTCATTAAATTTTGAAATATTAAATTAATGTAATATTAAACTATTAAAATTCTAAATGATTTATCAGCAGAGCTTTGTTGATGAATCTCAGGTATCTGAGAGTGGAATTTGATCCCCAAAAGCTCACATATAAATACAATTGTTAGCGTTTAAAGGACTACAATATTTTTCCTTTTCTTTTGCTGCAACATTGAAAAATATGTGTCATATTCAAGTCATTCATTCGTCCTTCTACCACCTTCTCATTTTCTCATTTTCTTCTCATTTTCAACTCTGAATTCTAAGGCTTACTGACATACATCAAAGCATGGAGCAGCTCACAAAATCAAAATGATCAAACCACACCACTAATTATTTTCAAACCCCTTTCAAAAATATTATATGACCACTTTTAGATGACTTTTTGTTCGTTTGCATGCAGTTAGTATATCCTCGGAGGAAGAATGATAGGTTCCTAATATACATTTGACAGCACAGATGAGTGTTAATAGTTGTTTTTAATATGGGCCTTTAGAACTCTGTTTTAAAACCCATTTTAATCTAATAGAAAAACTCCAATTTAAATAAATAATCCATCTGGTACTAAATGTCTGGCTGTGGTATGACTGTCGGTGCGTATTCGGGCCCAAAGTGCAATCCTGCTATCCATTATATATGGCCAAATTCCAGGGACTGTAGTGGGGTCATGCATAAATAAGAGGATGCAAGAGTGCAGCTTATATATTTATGAGGTGGTTTCTCCTCACCCATCAATTCATACTACCAGTAAAAACAAGTGTAATCATTATTGTAATAATTACCAGATTACCTGAATCAGTGTGCTGAGAAAATTTCAACTCAGGGATCCACCAATGGACTGTTTGTCTTGCTTAGCAAATACTAGTCTTTCTTACTGCAGATTCTATATATCAAGTGGAAATCATCCTTCTGAGTAGGGTGAAACCAAAGTGCCAGTTCAGCAGTTGAATCGGTGGGTCCTCTGTGAGCTGAAGTTTCATTGCTAGTAGCTTGCTAGAATGTTATTACTGGCTATTGAGTGAGGCACTAAGTGTTCCGTCTATCAACAGGATTGCCACACAACCCAAGTGTGAGATCTGGTGTCTGAGGCAGAACTCATCATCTATCTCATATTTCTGTCCCTTGTGGCTCTGGAGAGCAGCTCAGGGAACTGTAGCTGCTGTTTGTTGAAATGATTGTAACTACTGAGACTAAGAATGCTGTCACTGCTCTATTAGTGTTGTTCATAGTGGAGGCTGCAGGCATTTAAAATTTGTATTCTGCATAAAATATTCTTGATTTCCTGTTCTGCTTTGGCATCCCATTTCTCCAGGATATGACAGTCACATACTCCAGTAGAGTTGCAAATGCCACATTCTTTGGGTTCCACAGACTACTTCTCAAATGGAAAGGAAGCATCTACAAACTGCTTTACAGAGAATTTCTCCTCTTTGCTTGCCTATACACAGCCATAAGCGTATTGTACAGGTAAATCTTTTTCATCTTGTAAAACATCTCTCTCTGGACACTTTTTTCAACAAAGCAAAAACATACCATTTTTATATTTCCCTTTACGAAGAACTAGCAGTCATGAGTTATGATGGTAGTTCTATCAGGAGCACACCCCAATGCACGTATGATGCTGCTGAACTTAAAAAAAAATCATTGAACAGCTCTGACAATAAAGCACTGCAAAACTGCAAATAGTAACTCAATTTTCACTTCTGCTGGAGTTACCAGTTGAGGCTGAGTAGAACCTGAAGTGTTTATTTCGAATGAGCGAAGGTCTTCATAGAGCTGAGGAGCCTGACCCATTCAAGATACAGCTACCCCACCCCCAAATACCTTGCATTACTACTGGGGAAGCTCACAACCATGTATTACTGCTGAGGACATCCTCCCTTTCTTCTCTCCACCCACAACTATGATGAGGATCGAAACTAAGCTCTGAAGGAACAAAGAAGCCTACTATTGAGGGTGGGAGGTGGACAATGATCTCTTCTATCACTGTGCTGCTAAATCAAAAATCCTGGTTACCCAATCCTGTCAGCCAGGATCCATTAGGCCATTTAATATATTTCACATTTTTTTCCTTAGTGCTAAATGCTAAATATTTAGAATGCCATCCTCAGGTAATTTTGGCTTTTGTCACAATTCCAAAACATTCCTGTGAGCGCCCTGATGGTCCATTAAGCAGTTATTACTTTTAATGATGAATATTCCTCTTTGTACATATTGTGTTCTTCATCACTTGCTCTTGTATCAAACAAACTGATTTTTTTTTCTTTTTTCCTTGCAGATTTTTACTTACAGGAAGCCAAAAACGGTATTTTGAAAAACTGTCAATTTACTGTGATAAATACGCAGAACAAATTCCAGTCACTTTTGTGCTAGGTAAGCATACACTCCATAAGGATTAAACATGCAAAATGACTCCACTTCACACCTTAGGAAAGTCTTTAGAGCAGAAAACAGGGGCAGAAAGATCATATTTTCATGTACTACAACTCAGAAAACTTTCTCAAACTCTGATCTATTCAGTCTCTTGATCAGTCAGTCTCTTGATCAGAGCTTGAGACAGTTTTCTGAGTTGTAGTACATGAAAATATATGGTAAACTATATACTCCATGCTGTGGAAAGCACTCATTTTTCAATCCCAAATAGTTTAACAATAGCAACTTTTAAAAAGGACTTGGGCATACGGTACATACACACACATCAAAGTGAAGCTGCTCAAACAAAACTTGGAGAAAACCAGGACTGGAATTTTATTTGAAAGAACTGGAGCTCAGTTCTGCTACCGAAGACAGATTCTGGGTTGAGAAAGCACTCAGATACACCATGTACATCAAATCTGACTGCAGATCCACAGACCCATCCAAGCAGCTATTTAGCTCCTAACTCCAGCCGGTGGATTATGAAGTTCTGTTTTCAAAAAGTGGGCAGTGAAAGACTGAATGAAGCTTGCCTGCTTGAGCTTTCATCTAGTTCTCTGGGCAAAACAAGACCTTACCCCAGCAAACACCTGTCCAAAACCCGTGTCTCTGGGGAACAAGAATTTGTAGCAGCCATCTGTAGGGCAGTATCAGGTTTCTGAGTGTATCCCTTTCCACATCTGCCGATTCTTCATTTTAATATGCTCTGGTGAGGTCATTTTTCCAGAAGCTGGCCCAGCGGCTTGGAAGGGGCCATTTGTAAGGAAAATGGGCTGATATATTGAGCTATGATCTCTCCACCCACACCACACCCACCAATGCACACACAAGACATACCAATTCGATCTGTTGCTGTTACCCCCAGTGGCTGAGTAGTCCTCATAATAACAATCCCTATAATCAGCCCTTCTAGAATAATCCAAAAAAATACATACAGCTGTGTTGATCCATATTAAGAAAACAGTCTGAGCAGTGTTCATTTCCATAACAAGCAGGTCTTTTGTAACAGTAATGGATCTTAATTGTCCTAGACCAATGATGCTGTAGTGGTAAAGGGTCTTGGCATTCTCTAACATGGCAACAAAATAAATACACAACAATTTTCCATACTCTCAAATTGACACCTTAGCGCACAACAACAACACATTACACTTTCCGTGATATACAGACCCATTGTAGGAAATAATCTGTGTAGTAATGGCTGCCAATGTGGGGCTCTTCCAGAGCGGATTTTGTACTGCCTTGCTCTGACCCCCTCTTTGTTGCTTGAGCCAGATGTAATGAGATTTAGTTGGAGTAATGGACATCCGTGCCTCTCCCAAGACAGTGAAGCACTGTCTTGTCTCCTCTTCAACAGGTGCTTTGCTGTGAAGCCTTGTGCACAGAGTGGCAGGCATGAGTTCACCAGAGACTGAATTGGCAGCTGAAATGTGGCTGTGAGCACCAACTCCAGCTCCAGCAACAGCTACTCGTGTGTCATCTCTTCCCCTGCCATGGGCATCCAGCACCATCTCTCCTTCTTTTCTACCCTTTTTTTAGATTTGGGAAGTGCCAGTGTGTGACACCAAAACCACTCACTTTGAGATGCAAGCACTAGAGTCCTTTTAAATGGAGAAAAAAAAGGAGAGGAAGCAAGCTTTGGACTCAGAAGGGAAGGGCCACAAAGTGGCACAGAATAAGCCAAGGGGTTTGGGGGGGATGAAAATGAGGGATGTTGGAGAGAAAACCTTGTTTAGACATCCCAGAGTAAGAGAGATGGCATCTAGATATACAAAGGGGAATCAGAGAAATGTTGTCTGGATACGAGGGAAGGCTTCCGTTAAGATAAGAGCTTAATAGGGAATTTAAGGGTGTAAAAATGCCTCATTTGGAACAGCCCCTGGATTAACAGCATAGACTGAGTTGATAAAGGTATCAATGGCTCACAATGACTATATATTACCTCCAGTATCAGAGGCCATGTGTCAATGTATACCACTTGCTGGGGAATATGAGTAGGAAAATGCTGTTGTGATCGTATCTTAATTGTGGATTTCTAGTAGGTGATTGGTTGGTTATTGTGAGAAACTAGATGTACTGGACTAGATGGGGCTTTGGTCTGATCCATCAAGGTGCTTTCTATACACAGGAAAGGGCTTGCTGGATAACACCAAAGTAAGATATTCTTAAGGACTATATACATCCTGCTGTAATGCATAGTTGAAAGGGTCATAAGGAAAGCTGAGCCTAGTGGTGCAGTGGAGCCTCGTGATGCAGTGGTTAAACTGCAGTACTGTAGCCAAGACTCTGCTCGGGGGGGGGGGGGGGGCTGCACGTGTAGCCTGCATAATTAAAAACCATCCAGGGAGTGCCTTAAGCATTATGGGGCATTATATAAGCAGCATATGTTGCTTTGCCTTGCTTTGCTTCAGATAAAACGAAGCTCCTCAGTGCCAGGACTAGTTATACACAGTTCCATAGATTGTAGTTGCATGAATCTCATGTTAGACTGGATACACTAGTGAAAATCCAATGATTTTAAACAAGTGACTTTGCAATAAAACTACAGGTATAGAATACTGCCCAACCAAGAGTAAGTCTAAGTGTCTATTTATATTTAACTAGGCACATTATTACAAGACTCAAACCTGTGTAAGTTTGACAGCTAGAAATGTGAACCAGAATTTTCACAATCTGCAGGGTTCTATGTTACGCTGGTGGTGAACCGTTGGTGGAACCAATTTGTGAATCTGCCATGGCCAGATAGACTGATGTTCTTAATCTCCAGCACTATCGAGGGAAGAGATGAATATGGTCGCTTACTCAGAAGGACTCTAATGCGTTATGTGAACTTAACATCTGTCATCATTTTTCGTTCGGTGAGCACAGCAGTCTGTAAAAGGTTTCCAACCATGGACCATGTGGTAGAAGCAGGTACTATCTGTTTCCTTTTTCCTACATTTGTGTCTCCCTGACCTAAATCAAGTCAAGCTATGATAAATGGACATTTCACAATTATCAGTGGATCAATGGTACAGATAAATAAAGAACAGGGGGTAAAAAGAGAAGAAAAGCAATACTTACACCTTTAGCCAAAGATTTGCTACCATAGCAAAGGTATAGGATAGTACTCACCAGAGAGCAAATGGGGATGAAATACGTCATTGTTGTCACTGGGTCTCACAAGCAGACACAAAGCAATTGTTATAACTGAGATGGAAGTTTGCATAACCCCATGCTTTGGCTCACAGAGATGCCTTCTTCCCCATGTACCATCCAAAGGGACAAAGCCTAGCACTCCACATGAAGTCTTCTTCAACCCCCACAATCCTTTGAGTCACAATTCCACCTTTTAATGGGAGAGACAGGAGGCCAGAGGCTCTTTGTGTGTGTGTGTGTGTGTGTATCTATTTCTCTCTCACTCTCTCTCTCTCTCTCTCAGATTTAGATTGGGGAAACAGTAAGGAAGAGTTATTTACTGCTTCTCCTTGCTGCTCTGATCAAATTCACAACCTTACAGAATTTAAAAAATGGGAAGCTGTTCTCATGTCCCCATCTAGTAACTGCTCCTTTGTGTTTCTTGAAACTACCAATCCTATGCATGGCTACTCAGAAGTAAGCCCCCTTATATCCAGTTAGAGTTATTTTCAGCTACATGGGCATAAGATTGCAGCCTTTGGTGTTAACGATGTCTTTCAGGTTGGAATCATTGAGCTTCGTTGTTACATCATCATCTATTTCTGTATCCAGACAGTGGTCTAAAGGCTGGAAAAATATGCTCTGTATCTGGCCAGGAAAAGACTTTTAAATAAAAATTGGCATCTTACAGCAGCAGGGGCCTTACCAGAGTCCGACTGGTATGAAGTTGCTGATTCTGCAGGTCATGGCCTGTGACGTCTTGTGGAATAAACGTGGTTGGCAATGTGACTTGGCCTTTTCAGAATTCACACCAGGTAGCAATGTAATAAACAACCTTGCCCAAATTGGTGTCCTTCAAATATTTTTAACTACACCTTGTGTTGCTCCAAACAGTGGCCAAGCTGACCAGGGTTAATGGAAAGTGTTCCAGAATATCTACAAAACCCCATGTTGGCAAATCTTATAATAAAGTGTGCGTGAAGTACATAAGAAGAGATATTATTCCTTTTTTTAATCTGATAGGGCCTGATGAAATAGCTTCATGAACTGGATTTACCTTGTGAGCTGCTGGTCAATCTGCCTAAAATAATGCATATAATTAATGCAAAGTTATTCAAAGAGGTGTATGATATAAGTTTAATGTATCTATCTATACATATTAAATTGAACTAGGTGATCAGAGTTTCTCATAGTTTTATTAACTGAGCCTCAGTGAGTGCTTTTAATAGGATGGGTAAAAAGTGTGTGTGTTAATTCTGAGTGTGTGCTCTCAGAAGAAATAGAACCTTAAGACCACTCTATTTCCTTATAAACAGGTTTTATGACACCAGAGGAAAGGATACTATTTGATGACCTTAAGTCTCCCCATCTTAAGTACTGGATCCCCTTTGTCTGGTTTGGAAATTTGGCAGCAAAAGCCCAACAAGATGGAAGAATCAAAGACAGCATAGCTTTGCAAACGTTGTTGACAGTAAGTAAAAAAAGCACAGCAGAAAGTTGTGAAAGACACTTAAAATCAAAGTCTAGATGCACTGGTTCTTAAATTTGCTTGTTTTATATAAACCATGTTCCAGACTTTTTCTTTCTGTTGCTTTTTTCCACCTTCCCTGAATTTCTGGACTTTAGTATTCCTGTCACCTCCAGGGCTGGGCACTAGATCCACTTGTACCCTCTTTTGATTCAGCTTTAAAATTTCTTATATTTATAGTACTTGTTACCCATCAGAGCTAAGTTCAGATTTCAGGTGTCTCTGGGTGCAATCCCCTTTGGTGAAACCTATCCTGCATCTGTGGATTTTGTTAGCTTTACCTGATGGCAGAGCTGAGTAGCTGATTCTGAGAGCCATGATGATAATTTTTCACTATGTCACCAGTGTAGTGCCACTTGGGCATAATGGAGGAAACTACAGTAGAGCTCTTCAGGTCAGATACTGGTCAATGGTACCTCTATCTGGTCAGGTACTGATGGTAGCTTTACTAGGGCCCTGACAGCAGGCCAAGGATCCTGTCTGCTGATACAATTCCTAGTCCATTTCACAGCTTTGGTGCAGGACTTGCATCTGTTCTCATCATAGGAGGGAATACACTCACACATCAGGATTTTCTCCCTGTGAGTCACATATACAAGATTGGTTGAATAGACACCAGTGTTGCTAATTTTGCTAATTTTCCAGTCAGTAAAACACACACAAACAACTGCACTGGGCACATATACAACACTCCCAATATCACAAGTTAAGAAGCACTTTTGTATGGGTTTTTGCCCCAAGCTCTCAGTGGATTCAGTAGATAGGCTTGAATAGATGATACACATGCCCTGCAGGCATCCAGAGGGATAAAGCTTTAATTTTAGTACTGGGGCTGGAGTCCTGTGTAGAATTCTTGTGAGTAATCTCCACTGGGTTCAATAGGAGTTAGCTCTGAGTGGATAAGCAACAGTATGGCCTAATGAATGGATAGTTTCTCTCAGTGTCCTCCCTATTCTTTGAGTCCTCATAGGTCATCAGTGCCGTTAAAAATAATTTATGGTGTTCTATTGTATATTCATTTCCTTTGTTGGTCACCCACCTTTGTGGCCTGTCATCAGGCAGAAAGATGAGATGTAGGCACAGTAAATAGATTGAAATAAATATGACTATATGATTAGTAATAATTGCATGCTGTTGATTGCAACCTTGTCTAGGTGTAAAGAACTCAGAAGTGATTTACCATTGCCTTCTTCTAGGGGCACTTTGTGACTGTGTACGTTGCCCAAGGTCACACCGGCTACCTCTTCTTCTGGGGTGGGGGAGACACAGTAGGGAACTAAACTCCTGACCCCTGGCTCTGCACCTGGGTGCTACAGTTCAGTAACTTGTCCTTGTTTGCCCTTGGCCCGGGGGGCAGGTAGGGCTCTAACTTGAAATTCTGCAGAGTTCCCTTTTCCAGTCAACCGCCTCATCCTCACCTGTTCCGCTGTTCTGTTACTACAGATCAGCTAATCCAACGACAGCCCCAAAATTCATCACATGCCAAGCCCCACTGTGCCAATAAGAGTCAAAACGATGTAATTCTTTCCAATGAGCCATTAGACATTTGCTTTGTCTTTCTTCTTCCCATTGAGGAGATGAATCGTTATCGTTCATGGTGTAGCCTGCTCTTTGGTTACGACTGGGTCGGAATCCCACTAGTGTACACGCAGGTACTTTTACCGTATTCAAAGACTGGGGTGCATTTTGGAATGGGGCATGGAGGGATTTGTGGATGGCAAAAAATCTAAATTGCAATGTGAATTCAGCCCTAAAAAGATTTGTGTCTCCATAGCTACTGACCTATTTTGCTTTCACGAATGGTTTGCTACATTGGGGTTGCATCTCAGTCTGCCTCTTCAACCTGGTGCCCTCTAGACATCTTGGTCTTTGAGTCTCATCATCCCCATCCAAAATGGTTTATGCTTGATGGAAATGATGGGAATTGCAGCCCAATGTTGGGCTGGCACTAGATGTCAGGGATCAATGATTCATGTTAAGACTTGATAAGAAGGTGGAGGCCAGCACACAGCAGTGCATCTTTGAAGCAGCTGGCTTTCTATCACATAGGTGTGCGAAGTGCAGCCTTCCAGATGTTGCTGTTGGATTGCAGTTTCCCTGAGCCTTAAACAGCATAACCAAGGATGAGTAAGGTTGAGAGCTGCACCGCAGTGTCATTTGGAGGCCTGCACTTGGCCTACCCCAAATGGATCAAAATATGCTTGTAGCATGCCGTGTTAGATTAGTTGGTGCTGAATACAGCCATCAGTATTTTGCAGATTAACTGTGTATGTTGAAGAAGTGTTAAGTCAAAAGTAAGAGGCATGTGTTAATTAAACATTAATTATTACTTTAATAATATAGTACTAATGTACTACTAATAGAATAGAGACCATATTAAGCTGTTTTTAATATTAGAGCATTGCTATGGTATGCCATTATCAATAGTATTAATTTTAATGTGATTGTAACTTATTTTAGGTTGTTACTCTTGCTGTTTATACATTCTTCTTCGCATGCCTGATAGGACGTCAGTTTTTGGACCCTGATCAAGGCTATCCAGGTCATGATTTAGATCTTTACCTTCCTATCTTCACATTGTTACAGTTTTTCTTCTATGCAGGATGGCTAAAGGTAAACTACCTTTGTCGTTTTCAATGAGTTTAGAATTTTCTTGTAATTTTATTCAGAACTGATGAGTTGAATTCTTCCTAAGCAATTGATATAGGAGGCTTTTGTTAAAAATTAGCATCTAAATATTTCCAGCCATTTATTTACTACTGCGATCTCACAGTACAACTTCAAAGAAAGATGCAGCAATTATTCAGTCAGACTGCTATATCGTACAGACAAATTAAGAGGTCCGTTGGACTGTAGCCGTGAGCATTAGCTCACGGCTACAGTCCAGAACATTAGCACCTGTATAGAATTGGTATGGTTTGTCAGCACTAAGCATATTTTTTCTTGAACACATTCTCACCGAAAAAGTGTGCATCCCAATAGATTTGGCATTTGCAACAGCAGTGCTCACAGTATTTCTGGAACACACTGTATCTGCTAATTCCAAGTATTATACGCTGTGCCCTGTTTGTTATCGACATTATAAATGTATTAGCCACTTACAGCCTAACTTTGCAAATAATCCACTATCAGCATGGCAGGTTTTTCCAGTCTTGTATATCGTCTATTATAATTATTGCTGATGCAAAAATACAATTTTAAAAAGGCAATTGACTAATAAGTTGCTGGACTTTCAAGGACAATTGAGGTTTGGACAACTGAAAGTGCAGTCCTTCAGCCTGATAATGGAGTTAGCACTGTACCAGTCAAAGATGTGTCTTTAAAGACCAGCTTGCTTTACCTGACTTTGATGATAATGATCAATAGAGATGGATGATACTGAACTCCGTGCCCCCTGGCCAGAGCATGCAAAAATTACTTGATTAGCTTCCAACTCCCTCAAAATCCTCTCCAGCAGAATGTGGTGTCCAGCATCCCAGGGATTCTGGAAGTTGCAGCCCAAAAAATAACTTTTCAAAGCCCTACCACGATACTCAGCTGCATAATTAGATGTGACCAGGAATGTGTGTGTGTGGCATTCATGTGGAACTCTTATGAAAAAGACCACAGTGCAGGGTATGAATGAGTTCTGTCCTGTCTTAACTGTTTAGTTTTGTTCAATGTGAAGTCCAAATAAATCCATTTGACATTTAGTGAAAGTAAAAGGAAGTTGCTAAATATTATAAGTGATTAAATAATTAGAGATAATCATTGTGGTCCCTCTGCAACCACACAAAGCAACTCATTACAAATAAAAGTTGTGCATACACTGAATGTTTTCTAATTAATATTGATTTCTCAGTTGACCAATTTACACATACTCATCAAAGCAGCTAACTAAGTCTATAACTCACTATAAATGCTGTATTGATTACTTCCTCTCTAGTACATCTGGGATTGATTAATTAAAAGGGGAAAGAGCTCATGGCTACAGTTCAATGGTCCTGGTAAAAAAAACCTTCCTAGAGTCCATAGGAAGGAGGTGAACTTCCCTTCTAAAGTGAGATTGACCCCTATGGAGATTTCTACAATGGGTACCTCCCTGAATGGGAACTCTGACCTCAGGGCTATGGTGGGAAAAATGGATGTTGCAGGGGATGTGGGAACGAGGTGTGTGTGCGCAAGAGTGGGGAGCTGGATCCAAACATCTCTCAGCCACTAACAGTGATTACCCCCACATGAAAGGAAAGTTAGATGTGCCTCAGAGTGTTTCCTATATGGTTTGGGGTGGGGATGGGGGTAAAAGAAAGAAAAAGCCCCAGAGAGAGGAAAGCAAGACAAAATGGCAGTACAGTAGTTCTATCTTGTCAGCAAGTGCCTGGTGTGACTTTGTATGAAACTGAGAGGCAAACTGTATGCAACTGATAGGCTGTCATTAAAAGCTGAAATCCATTAACGTTCCAAGGATATTATTCAGGCGGGCTTTGTCAATGAGCAATTGTACTTGTAAACAGAAGCCCTACAGCCAAAGCTGGGTAGGTCAGTTTTGGCAGGATGAGGGACATTTTTGTAGGTTTGTTTGCTGCCTAAGAAGGTGTACGCCTAAGTGTACATGGTCAAAGCAGAAGGATATATGAGGTCAACATGGCAAATTAGCCTCTTTCGTTCATTCCTTCATTCTTTCCCTGTGGCTAAAGAAAGAAAGCTGTTTTACAAACTGTAGGAGCTGTGAAAAGCTCTTGCTGTAACACTCTCAAGTCTTTTAGTGCTTGAGGAATTCCACTTCTAGAGACAGGTTATCTGTAGTCAGAGGTGTAGTGATAAATTTGAAAGTGTACATACATACTCATCATGACCATCCCCATGACCTGAATCCACCTCACACACACAAATAGCACAAGAAGAGGCTAAAAACACAGGCAACTGAACTGTTCCTCATCAACAAATGAGGAGCAGATCTTCTGTAAAGTAAACTAGATTTGCTGGATAGTTCAGTGGTTTAGGTATCTGGCTGCAGAGCCAGAGGCTGAGAATTCAGTTCCCTACTGTGCTTCCCAGACAGGGGGTGGCCTCAGTGATCCATAGGGTCCCTTCCAGCTCTGCAGTTCTAAATTCCCATATGGCTGCTACTTGCACATTCAGGAACAAGCCAGTCTCAAATACTTCAATGTTATAGCAGCAACAGCTAGCAACAATATAGTGCTGCATTTCTCTCCCAGCTACTGTGAGGATTGAAGCTAACCCTGTGAGTGCTGGTTTCATGACACCACTGTCTGCAATGTATCATTTAGCCCAGAGCCTCCATAATCAGAGAGCTCCATTTATCTGTTTACCCTTAGGACTGCTTGATGACTGAAGAGTAGCTAAGGCAACTATCATCTAGAAAATAAATGGATCAAATTATACCATGAGTCTATTGGATCACTACAGGAAACTCTGACTGGCCAAGTAGCATTAATACAGTTTGGGGTGTTTGTATGTTTCTACAGTCACTCAGTGTCAACAACAATGACCTGTTATCTTGCCCAGTTTGGGTCAGGTAACAGATCTGGATTAGGCATAGTGGTAAGTATTCTAGCACAGAATATGCCATGACTGAATTGTATCATACTATCCAAAAGTTATGTCCGGACCACACATCAAAAGATTTTCCAAAAGAAATGCAGATAGAAGCAATTCTTCTGAATCATTCATGGGGTTGGCTCAATGCATGCAACTGGAGAACATCAACAGAAGCGGGGAGAACAGGGGGACCTAGCTCTATTAATCTGTCCTGTCTAGCTCATAGAAGGCAGTAATACAGAGAATTGGTACACGTTCAGAGAAGAGACAGATGGGAACAGTCAGAGCTTGCTGTTTCAAACAGAATTTGTCACTGCTGAGATAATTTGCTGTGCACCCATGAGAATTTGCATCTCCTCAGTCTTGTGCACAAATAAACTGCTCCACAGTGAAAATGAGGTCATTTATTTGCCCCAGTGTAATGCTATAAAAGCAGTCATTACAAAATTATTAGTTCAGGACAGTAGGAATGTAAGAAAAAATGCACTGGATGAATGTTGGAATCTCCTTCCTTTTGCTGCCCAAAGAATCTTTAATTATTCAAATACAAATTATCCTTTGTAAGCAAGGTGATTTTGAAATAGAGTTTGTTTGTTTTTAAATAACTGCTTGGCTGCCCATCATGAGTTATATACCTTGGACAGTGGTTCCCTCACACGAGGCCCTTGTTAATCCTACTCTGTGTTGTCCTGGATTAGTTTATAATCCACTCAGATGCTGCATCCAGAAATCACCAAAATAGCACGCAATTGTCCTGCATTTCATTCCGTTACAGACTACATGAGATCATGTGCCAGATGCCCATGACAGCTCATCCATTCAGCAATGCAATGCCATGTTTTCCTCCACACTCACTTGCTTACATTTCTTTCACATTCACTGAAGGATGTCCTATTCTGTGCTGGATTGCTCATGAATATTTGTCTAGATTGGTGGTAAAATGAGTCTTGTTGTACTACTTCTGCCATGTCCTGAATTACGTAAGTGACCATGAAATCATGATTCCTCTTGAAGTCAGTTTTGTTCTGGATTTGGCTAGAGAGCAGGGGTCTAACCACCAGCTCTGTTGTAAACCTTGCAAGGTGGCCTTGGGCAATCACGTCCTCTCATTTTAACATCTCACTCACTACAACAAGGATTTGTGCAGATTCTAAGAATATCTGGATGTCTGACCTGTTCCACATTCAGTGAGGTAGGCAAAGTTTCTGGCTAGAGAGGGGCATGAACCGCCAGTTTGGTGCAGTTTATTTACCAGCCGCATAGCTGATCCATGGTTTGGCGCCCTGCCCCTTCTGCAAGGCCCCCCTCAGAAGCAGTGCCCCAGCTTTCCTGCCCAGCCTTCTCCAGGTGCTGCCTTGGAGTGGCTTCTTCATTCTTTAGGGCTGGAAGGTCATCCCCTGTCCTCCTCAGACTTGGCTCCTGAGCCCCCATCAGGCTCCTGGTTCCCTGAGGTTCCAAGATGTCCAGGGTCAGGCAGATCCTCCATCCCATTAGGCTTTGGAGTCTCTAGTTCCTCAGGCTTGTCCTTGCTGGAGGACTCTTCTGCTGAGGTCATGCCATTGTTACCTCAGGAACTTTCCATGCATTCCATATTTTGCAAGTTAGCTTGTTTAGTTAGATTTGTTTTGTGATTAGTCATTGGGAGAGGAACTCAGGCTTTAGCTGCAGTTATGAATGCATGGTGATAACAGTCTGCATGAACCATGTCTCTGGAGCATTAATGAATTTCACTTTCTAATGACAGGCTACATGTAGTGTATGATCTGGTCCTGAGGCAAAGGACTCCTACATACTCCATATTACTATCAGAACCTGATTAGGGCAACTAATTCCCTCAGGAGTCCCACAAGGATTTATAGACCTCCCAGGCAAGGAACTTCCCAACTTCACATTTCCCAACTTAACAGAGTTTTCTGTTTAAAAACAACACAAAACAAAGGGAAACGTGATGGGAAATTTCAGGCAGTTATAAATTGAAGATAAGGGCCAGAATCCTATTATGAAATATTGCACACATAAGGGAAATCATGCAAGTGTGGTTTTTTTTTTCATTCCTCCAGTTAGTTGTCAGGCACCCAGTGAAGTGTGCAAATTGAACATGTCTGCAAAGGACAGCCAGCAAACAAACACATGCTATGTATGTCCCTGCTGATTTACACATGATGGTTCCAACTGTATTCTGGCCATGGATTTTTATCTTCCATTCCCCCAAGTAAAATTCTGTCAATCCGGCGTCAATGACACAATAAAAGCTTAGGCTGGAAGCACCCTTACATCACAACGTTAGAATGTATGTACAGGGTTTTTGTTTCCTTTCCTCACTTCCAGGTGCCTGGAGGTTGATTTACAAGGGGACGTCCGTGCCAGGAGAGGAGTATTTACCCTTTTCTTTCAAAGCTGTGCAATCATGGTGAAGATTACCCTTCTTGCCATGTACCTAACCTTGTAACAAAATCTTTGTCTTGGTGCCAGTGGGGACTTTTTTCCTCGGAGGAGGGGGTGATATTTACCAGGCTCACACCTGGGGAGGAAAAGTTGAAGCACTCACTGCACTCATGTGCTTTGAGGTCCCAAAGGAGAGTAAGGAGGGCACAGGAACTGTTCAGCCAACCTTGGCCTTGACAGATGACCGTTCACTACTGTAAGCCCGGCAGTGCCAAGATTGTTAATTCAGCACCAAATAACCACGGTACTTAGTATGCACAATTCTAATTACAGGTTGCTGAGCAGCTCATCAATCCCTTTGGTGAAGATGATGATGATTTTGAAACAAACTGGTGCATTGATAGGAATCTGCAAGTGAGACCATCTTGCTTCACTTAACCCAATGTTCTGGTATCATGGAGAATAGGTTACCCCCCCTTTTCTCCCATCAATAATATACAGTGTGTCCCATAACCTCCCACTATTCACAGACAAAAGACCTTATAAATGTAATTGGAACATCCAATGTATCCAGTACTCCAATGGGCTGAAGGCTATTGGCAGGACAGATTGGGGCGGGGGGGGGGGGGCATGTCTGCCATTTCTCTTGCATTTCCCTCCGAAGGAATGTCTTTGCCTTTGTGAGCAATAGGAAGGAACACAGACTCACTCTAGGGCCGGTTTGAAATCTTGGTGGAGGTATGGTCAAGACTTGGAAAGTCTTTGGATTTAGCTGACCCAGAGCCTTTCCTGCACTATCCACACCACTGTTTCCCTGTTTAACGTGGGGTAGGGTCCCTCTCCCCTAAAGGTGTCTTATGTGATTCCAGGATGACTTGACAGAGTGCAGCCCAAGGCCCTTAGGAGATTATAGCTCACAGAACTGCTTCTTAAACTCGCAAGATATTTCTCATCAGATGCAGGCACAGTTGCGGCACAGGAAAAAATTAAGTCATATAGTCAATATTTGAAGTAGCAATTTAACAGTGCAGTTCTCTGGACTGTGGCTTGTAAGGTTATGATGCCTGTAAGTATGTTGTAAGTATTCTAATGCATACATTCTCCCAGGTGTCACTTCTGGCTGTGGATGAAATGCATATGAATTTACCACCAATGAAGAAAGATATTTACTGGAACGATTCCTCAGCACGCCCACCATACACACTAGCAGCAGCAGATTCCTGCATTCCATCTTTCCTTGGATCAACAGTTGAAATGAGGTGTGTTAGTGTGCAGTATTCTACCATACGTCTACCCAATTAGAATGGTTCTTTCAGGGCCCAGTGTAGTTTACCATTAACTACCTGTTTCTAGAAGAATCAGTAGAACTCTGGCTGATTCTGGAGAGGATATACAGCAGGGGTGAGACTCCTAGGAACTTAAGAAGAGCTGTACTGGATCAGAGGATCAGACCAAAGACTTGTCTGGTCCAGCATTCTGTATTCCAAAGTGACTGAGCAGATGCCCAAGGGAAGTTCACCATCATGGCGGCAAGGTAACAGCACTCTCCTGTACATGTCCACTAGTGACCAGTACTGAGTAATGCTTGGGAAAGTTTATTTCCTTGGCCACAAATCCCAAAATCTAGTCAATGTGGCTAAAAGTTGTGGGGTGGGTGGGGGAGAGTCAGCTTTGGAACTGCAGCCCAAAGAAGTAACTTTTCTGAGCTCTCTAAATATTCTTAGAACACACTAAGGATCTATTTTCATAAAGCCAGTAGAGATGTTTTGACAACCTGTTTGATTTTGAGTATCAGAGAGTTTCCCAAGCTCAGGTATGGAGAAATGCACTGTCTCTGAAAATAGTTTGTACATATATCCAGATTTACATTTCTATACGTATGTATAGTCAACATGACTCATAGCCATTGGGTGCAAACAGACGACAGTTTATCTCTTGGTTCGGACAGCTTTGGGAGTGAGCTGATTTGCTGCATTTTCCAGCAACCACATGGCATCCTGGTGATCATAAGTCAGCCTACTTATCCATACCCACCAGGACCTTTTTGGGTCGCTGGCAAAGACTCCTTTTTTTTTCTTGGGCAGGTAGGATTGCTCTGTTTTGGTTCCATTTTGGCATGTATGATCACCAGTATTGAACCAAAGTGAATCCCTTAGTTGCCACTTGTTTTAGCATCCATGTTTTCTTCCAGAATATTCCATTTTATTCACCTGGTTCTCTCCCCTCTGCCTAGTCAACCCATCCTGTCCTTTATAAGAACTTTTTTCTCTGAAGTTTTTTGTAGTTCAGCAGGCCTCAGGGTCACCCCAAACTTATGGAAACTCTCTTCTTACATATGGATACTGCTGCTTGGGCAACAGATAAGACTGCACCAGGAGAACTCAATTTGATCTTGCTATAAGGTTTTATATTTTGTCTTGCAGCCTGACAGATAGTCAGTTCCTCCACAGAGAAAACTGGCACCGGGATTATGACAAACCCAGAAGGCAGCATTCAATGCTAAGAAAAGTAAAACGATTCCTCAGTGTTCGTGAAGAATCCCCTGTCCTGTCTAGGAGGAGCTACCAAAGACAGTCTAGTGAGAATTCTGTTTTTTTCCCATCTCATGAAATGCATCATATTGGCAATTTGCTAGAAATCCACTCTAGAGGGAGGCATTTTGCTACCAATGAAAGGAAAAACCATGAAGTGCCTGATAAGCATATGAAGGGACATGGAAGTCTAGATTTAGGAATAATTAGAGAAACCAGCAAAAATGATGCACTGGAAATTGAATCCCAGTGCACTGTGGGTGACAGCATAGCCAAAATGGCCTCACTGACTTCTGAAAAGATTGTTGTCGAAACAGAGGGCAAGGAAGCCAGAATGGCTTCAGAACAAAACAGCACTGCTGAAATCCTGACAAAGGAAGATCCTGATAGTCAGAGGGAGTCAGAGGCTGACTCTGAGGGGCTCACAATGACCCCCTGTGTGTCACACAGCAGTCCTGTAAATTCACTGGGATCTCCTTCAAAAACATCTCTGCTTCAGATGGAATCCAAGAAGCAAGAGTCATCCCTAAGCATCCAAGGGGAAAAGGTACCACAGTCACCTCAAAGTACATCTTGTATCACTCCAGACAGTAAAAGGTGGAGGTCCTCAGATGTTCCTACTCAAGATATCGCACCCACCACAAATATGGCACCCCTTTTAACAAAATCGTGTAGTACATCTTCTGGAACAAG
This sequence comes from Intellagama lesueurii, assembly GCA_037013535.1. Lineage (NCBI taxonomy): Eukaryota > Metazoa > Chordata > Lepidosauria > Squamata > Agamidae > Intellagama > Intellagama lesueurii. Next base: position 52,662,413 of record JBAJHW010000005.1, read on the forward strand.
CAACCTGAGCACTGAACACAGTCCTGCTTCTGTTTCTCCTGCTACAAAGACATTTGATGTAAGCCACTGGCTAGAACAAGCTGATGTTAAAGAAACAGATATCCTTCATACTGTTGAGTTTAGCAATGATAAACATAATGGACATCTCTGACAAACCCGAGAGCCCAGAGACATTTTGCTGCTATGGACTCCTTTACCACACAGCATATTTATTTTTCACAGCTTCCTTCAGGACAAAAAAAGCTACGCAAGTGAAACACTGTGAACTACTCATCAAATGCTTTGAATGCTTTTATTTTGATAAAATAAGTTCATAATGTTTACACCCACTTCGGTTTAGTTTTTCTGAACAAGTGTCTGTTTAAGTTGAACAGATGGTAATGAGATAACAGGTAAGTCGGAGATCGTGTGCTAAAGGGAGCGCACCTCAGGAAACTGATTTTTTTGTCTCATTGTGAATTCCCCCCCCCAAAAAAGGGGGGGAGTACAGCAATAGCATTTAGCAGCAGAATGGTTTCCCCCCCTCTTTTTTCGTATTGTGACATAGCGATTGGAAAAGGCATATCTGTGAAACATCTTCTTCCAGCCACTCCATCCAGCCCGTGTGGCGCCCATCCCCCTTCACATTCACATCCAGAAAACAGGCTTCAAAGAAACGAAACAAAACCTTTCATCGGTGGTAATGGAGCATAGGAGTGATGGGAAGGGGTTGCACCTCTCCCTTTAAAATAAATAAATAAATCACTTCTCCTTCAATATTCATGGAGATTGCATCTGGGAAGAAAGAGGTTGACCATTCCTTCCCATCACCTGTGACACCCTCAGAAATCACCTATTTTTCCCAGTATAAGAAAAACACCCATCTGGAACAAGTAATCCCTCTGCGCCAGAAGGGCCAGGCGAAAGTCTTGCAGAACTCAACATACTATCACTTGGACCTTCCCTGTCTGGCTCACTTTTCTGTCCCAACAGCTCTGGCCAACACATTCTTCATGGAGCTAAGGTCACAAACTTGTTAGTGGGCACGGGGATCATCAGAAGTACTTCCCTTGTGTGTTACTGCCATTCTGTTCAGCGCCCCTCTCCTGCAGATCACACTTTAAAGCAAATGTATATTTCTTCTTCTTAAAAAGAGTTATCTCTTCAGGCGTGCAAACAAAGCCAGTTATTGATTACTATTGATTACAAAGTGACAGCAAGGTAATTTGTTAAATGCATATTGAGGGAAGATTAGAATAAACAGGCAATTTTTTCCCTTCTAAAAGCACTGCTTCTAGATACGTATGGAATCAGTGTCTCATCTAGAGTTGACACAAGAAGATGTGTCTCTGGTGGCAAAGAGAGCTCTTTGGCGCTTGGTTTTAAAATCTGCATTATCTGCCCTAGTATCACTCCCTTGTGTTCTGTATTAATTAACATAGGTCAGATTTCTAGACTCAGTACTCTACTCAGGTACCAATTAGAACCAGAGCTTGGAAGCATCATATTCTTTGACATTCCCCACTATTGCCACACACCCAGCGAGAATATGTATAAATATCTGCCTGCTCCTTCAGGCATCTTTGGGAGTGGGCTACAGTCCACAAAAGCTTAAGCCAAATAAATTTTTTTATTCTATAAGGTGACACAATGCTGGCCAAAAAACATTTTTCTATCTGTGGTGAAAGACCAAATGGCACCTGCCCACCCCAGTTCCATACTCTGGCCTGTTTTTATTTATACTATTAAACCATAAACTGATCTGGTTTTTGTTAAATTAATAAAATAAGGTATAATCTTCTCCCTACGATCACTGGAAAACATGAACATCATGCAGAATACTTGTTACCATGTTTTGCAGCAAGCATGTGAAGAAGGTTAAGCCTTAAGTGGTCCACAGGAAAGGTGATTTTGAATCCTGACAGCCTGTGAGCAAGGCAGCTGGCAAAGAACTAGGCAAACTCTGAAGAATTAAGTCAGCAGTCCTGTCAGTTAGCAATCAATTCCGAGAGCAAAAGCCCAATCAATGGGTTTCCTCATCAACTTTGACATTTTAAGTCCCATTGATGTCAACAGCACATCTTCCTCAATCAATGTGTATTGTCAGGATGGGGAATGTTTGACCCTCCAGATATTGCTGGATTGCAACTCTTCTCACCATTTGCTAATGAGATGGGCAGTCCTGCAACACTTAGGAGGACCAAACATTCCCCACCCCTGGAGTATAAGATTGTAAACGAAGCCTTCTGTGATTCACACACACGCTTACTTCCTAGTAATCATGCCTAGACCATATGACTTAATATTATCATGAATATTTCATTGAGCACCGAAGTTTGGATCACTGATTGAATAATAAAACTCATTCCTCAACAAATGTTTAAGCCTCTCGGATGCGAATCCAGTTATGAAAGAGGACTTCGTTTTTGCCATTTTCCTTCCCTACAAAAATGATTTTTGCTCATTGCTTGTAAAGTAGGGTTATTAATGTTAGGTAAAGATCCATCAATGAATTACTTTTTTCTTCATAGATAATGTCCTTGTTTGATGAGCAGCTTTGGCAAATCCAACTCTGTTATGCCCACGATCAAAGACAGAATAGAAAGCAGACATAAATACATCTCCTAGAATCCACAGTGATGTGTTGCCGCTGCCAAAATCCAGGTTTTTTAAAGACTGAAAACCACTGATGCACAAATCATCTTTTCCACTGGTTTCCTGTCATGGGGGAGAAAAAACAAAACGTTTATGTTTTAGTGATGCTTTTCCACCACTGATAAACTGAATAGGAGGATGTGTGATATGAATATTTTATCTCTAGTAAAACACACACAAGCTCCTTTCAATTTGTTTCTCCCCAACCCATCTTTCGACTAAAGGGTACCAGACTGTTCACAAAGAGTGGGTGGTAGTCAGAGAGATAACATACTCTTTTTGCTATGATAACCAGGCCTAGGTGTCTTCCCCAAAGCTTGGAACAGTGACCTTAAAAATTCTAACTCCTTGAACCTGCCAGTCAGCACCTGGGAAGTATAGTACAAGACCTCATTTTCACAAACCCCATTCTTTCCCCAGCTCATGTGCGCAGTTAAATTACACAGGGCAGAATATGGATAGAGGTGCTCTCACTCAGAAGCATCCCTAAATCGGCATGCAACTGCAAGTTTTCAAAGAAGTCTCTGTGTTAGTCTCTTTCCGTATGTGGACCCAAAAGAAAACAAAAATAGAAGCATTGTGGCAACAGATTTATTTCCCAGTGAGCTTCTGTAGATTACAATCCACTTCCTCAGACACATGGAACATAATATTGAAGCCACAGGTTTATACGCACAGAGGACATACTAGGAGAGTGGTAACTAACTGGGATGGGGAAAAGAGGATGACAAGCTTATTGGTAATGAAGTTTGAAAGTAAGAGTGGCATTTTCAACAACTCTGTCACTTCAAAACTTTGTTACCCGTATACTTATCACCCTGTTGTAAACTGCTGTGCATGTTCTTATCACCCTGTTGTAATTCTCTGTGCAGCCTGTCATAGCTTTAATTTCCTACATCATGAGTAGTCTGGTTCCTTGCAAGGCCAGACAAACAAGACCTTCTGGATTGAGAGATCTAGCCTAAGAGAGTCAATTGATCTGGCAGCTTTAGTAGGCTGCTGACTCTACAAGCCATTTGGAACCCTTAAGCCCCTTGCGGCCTGTCCAGCTGTAACCATGCCCAGGAACATAGGAAATTGTCTTCTATTGGTCCATCTAACCCAGTAATGCTGACACGGGCTGGCAACTGACACAGACCATACCCTACCTTGAGATTATGTTGGGCATTCTAGCCTGGGATCTTTTGCAAGCAAAGCTTTGCCACTGAGCTACTATGCCTCCTTACTTCTATCCCTTCTGGTTTGCATCCACACTCAAACATGGGCCAACAGTTGATACGCTGGCATTGAGACATCCCTCCCTCTCTCCAACTCTGTCCCGACTTATTAATTAGCTTTTCTTCACTATGTGCTTAAAGGGAGGTCAGAGTATAGGTGCTGCTACACAGTGCTTCTTGGCAGAGAAACTAGCAGGGCTGTGCAGCACAACAAGGCAGTCCTATCCAGGCAGTTGGGCCATGCCATATTTTTTGCCTATACCCCCAAGCAGCAGGAAACTGGTACTACAAAAAAAAAACTGCAGAGATTTAGCACAGCAATAGACTCTCTTGCATTGTTCAAGAGAGAGCACATAGGAGAATCCAGATACATACCTTGATTATGTACTGCTCTGCAGATAGAGCAAACTCCTTCCCCCCAATAGTAAGGGTTATCGAGGGCAAACTGGATAGTCTTTTACAATCTACAAAAAACTATAATACACATTTATTTACTCCTTGACCTGCAGATTGTATTTCCATTCATATGTGACATATAAGCCTTGGGCATCTGGCAACCTTCTAAACAAAATATTAAAGTAGTGGAAGTCCTTTTTGTCTTCCAGCATCTGGTAATCAGAGATATATTGTCTCTTAACATGGAAGATCCATTTTTAGCTCTTATGCTGAATCCCTACTGATCAATCTGTCTTCCATGGGGTGCAGGGGATGGGGGAATCTAAGCCAAGGAACTAATACATTGGCTTATGGTTGCTGTCATCAATCAAATGTCCCCCAGATGTTCTGGAGTACAATTGCCATCATTCTTGGTCATGGATTATATTCGTTGTGACTAGTGGGCAATATAGTAACACATCTCTGGAAAGCACTGGACTGTGGAAAGGTGGCTCCTAGCCTGAGTACCCTGTTTCCCAAAAAATAAGCCCCAGTTAAGTGAAATCCCGCCCTCCACCATTGTGCAGCCACCAGAAGAAGATGACATGGCTGTATTTGAATAAATGTAGATTGTTGTACATGAAAAAAAAATCCCCTGAAAATAAGCCCTAATGCGTTTTTTGGGGCAAAAATTGATGATAAGGCAACCTTTTGCTATGAATGGCCAGTCTTGGCTTTCCCTGGGCCCCTAGGTGGCACTGCTACACAGACTATGACTGTTGTACTAATCTGGTAGGCAGCTGGAAGTGGCAGGGAAGGCGGTGGCTGCCCTATCTTTTCTGAGCAACAGGAGCTGGCCTTAAATATCAAAAGACTTAATTGACAAACCAGGCATAAGACAAGCCAATCAATTGTATTTCAGTGGCAGCAGGACTAGAAATTTCTTTTCAGCTTTAGCCAATCAATATGGATGATTAAATGATGGCTCACACGTGAATTCTGATGAAAAATAAATTCAATTTGTTTCATCAGAGGAGTATCATTTCCCAAATACAAGATTATTTTTCCCCCTGCAAAACACTTTGCAAGTCATTACAGATCAAAGTTCCAGCTCTGAAACTTGCTTAAAATGCATGACTTTCCAGTTGTTAATAATAACCTTAAAATACTGCCATGGAATTTGAACACTGAGAGCACTGTGAGGAGGATTATTAGTACAACTTCAAAACACATCACAAAAGGCACAAGAGATGCTTTCTATCCCCCATTGCTCTACTATCATATGAGCTCAAAAGAAAATGTGTTTATTTGAGCACAAAACAGCACCTTATTACATGAAAGGAAATTAAAATATTGAGATGTTCTTTGTGAAAACTAATTGAGGAAATTTAAAAAAAATCAATAATAGAGCTTTAGAGCAACAGTACTTCAACCAGCAGAGTTTTTTATATATAAATGCAAGGTTCATGTACAATACATGACCTCTTCTATTCACTCTGCGTAAAAACTCCAGATCCAGCTATTTGAACAGCCATATTTCCCCTTACAAGCCTGCCCAAGTTTTAAGATCTTCAGAGAAGGTCTTTTCATCATTCTTGGCCGAATTACAGGCATATTTAGCAGCAGGGGAGAGAGCCTTCTTAGTGATGGCTCCTTTCTCAGGCTCCTTTCTTGGCTGGACACTTCTTGTTGTCCCTCTACAGACAGGGAAAGCACTTTTCATTCAGAGAAGCCTTTGCCAGTGAGCTGGGTTTCAACTGATGGGGGCAGTGTTTCCTTTTTAACTGGTCTATTTTTAATTGTGCTTTTATCAATTTTATGTTACATTTAATTTTTTTTAATTTCAATATTACTGCTGAAAGCAGCCTTAATTAACTTATTTTGGCAGACAGGTGGCTTGTCAGTTTAATAACCAGATAATAAATAAATTGAACACCATCCTAGCAACAAGTCTCTTTTTTAACCCCCTCTTGGTGTGTGTCCCCCTCGCCCAGTTACATTTACCTCACCAGATGAAATTGGGGTGGCTCCAATATTTTCTTGTAGTGATTTTATTTCCAAATTAGGGCCAACAATGAGAGATGTACCGGAGTCTACAATGGCTTCACAGCCGGAATCACAAGCTACTATCTGCCCTTGGATTTTCACACTGCAAGAATGAGAGGAAGGAAAGAATTTTAAATCAGTTCCAACCCTGTTTAACCCTATTCAAATACCATGGGATTTTTTTTACATGTAGCTATACTCAATTATCTCTCTCTTTTCCTCTCACACACACAGATACACAGAGAGAGAGCATTTTTTTTTCCAAAAACCCAGCTACACCACACAGTCCAAGCACATGACAGGGACCAAATTCAGTTTGATCATCCATCTCATGTTTAGATATATTATTTCTGTGTCAGTCATAGCTCATTTATTCCAGCAGGTATCAGGCAATGTTCCTACTTCTACCTTTCTACACTGAAGCTTCAGTTTAAACACACTTACTTGTCCATGTGAATTTGCCAATAGTGTTGCTTAGTGACATTAACCCAGTGAATGGATCCTTTGTAGAGGGAATGGTCTATACCTCCAAGTATCAATTCACCCCCATTCTCAAAGCCATTTCCTCTAGAAAGAAAAAAAGAAAGACACTGATTTATGAGCAACAAAAGGTACAGTTATGTTCTGGCATAGGAATGACTGTGAGTACATGGAACCAGTTCTGCTTTCTGTGATACTGGGGTTTGTTTTGGATTTTGGAGTTTCCCAGTCTTGATTAGAGATTAGCTAGGACAGGGGTCAGGGAACTTTTTTACCTTTTACCCCCTAAAAAATTTATATATGCCGACATTACCCCCTTGATTTGAAAGGAAGGATCTCGGTCACACACGGCCAGTCAAGCGCCACCACCTTCACCGCCGCCTGGCGGGGCCACGCTTAGTCCTTGGCCCCGCGGGGGCGGTTCCCTTTCTCTGCCGGCGGGCGGCTCCTGGGTGGCCATCGAAGAGCAGCAGGTGGCTCGCCCTCCTGGCTGGGGCGCTCCAGCCACTCGCCCCGGCCTTGCCCTCCGCCATGGCCGGCCCCGCCACTGCCTCGGCTGCTGTATGCTGCCGGCTGCTGGCCGGCGCCGGCCACCATCCGCCGTGGTTCGGTTGCAGCCGGGGCGGAGAAGGGGGTGGGAAGGGGGCGATTGGGCTGCCGGTGACCCCCCCTCCGGGCAGAAGAGGAGGAGGAGGAGGAGGAGGGAAGGAGGTTAGGGTAGTGTCCTCATTACCCCCAGGATTTTCATTTTTATCCCATTTGGGGTAATTTATCCCTGTTCCCTGACCACTGAGCTAGGAGGATAAGGATACTGTTGATTGAACATCAACCATGCATCAGCCTACAGCTGGATGAGACATCTGTGCTAAAAAGTAATCTCTTTTGTGTATTACAACATTTTCAAAGACCAGCAAAAAGTTCTGTGCAGGTTATGGCCCTAAACTTGAGGGTTAATGCCAGCTAGGGGAGCAGGATGTCTCTGGCACCCAAAGCTGAAATGGTATGCAGAGTACAGTATTCTAATTGTTGAAGGAGAAGAACCCCATACAAAGCTACACGAGAGAGGGGCTGAATATGACAGGAAGAAGTTTTCAGTCACAACTTTTCCACAGAAAACAGGAAGAATGAGTTGTGATACATGAGTATTTCCCCAGAACCCACGGCACAGTCTCATGGTCCTACTTTTAACTCTGAAATACTGACCTGTTCAAGAAGAAGGAAAACATGGGGTTTTCCACCAACCCTTGTTTTATTATATTGTCAAATACTGGAAGTGTGTTTGTCACGGACAAGGATGGATAAGCCAAGCCCAGCACCCCATCAAAGTGCGCTTCAGCAAAGGTCCTACCAGGCTCAAAGATTGATTCTCCAAAGTCTTGCCCTTCAATAGTTATGTTGCTTATCTGTTAATTGATTTATGAAAGAGAAATAAGATGAAAGTGGTGTACAGTTCAGCAGCATAGAGTAATCCTGGTCATCTTTACTAAATCCAGCTGTCTCTTGTAAAACTCTTGTTTCTGGCTCTTTTATTTTCCCAGCATAGGGATGGGCAACTTCAAAATGTGGCAGGGGGACAAATAAAGCCATTCCACCTCCATTGACAACTGCCAAGATTCCCACCATAGTCACAATGGCTACTACCATTTGGTAGAAGCCACAGCAACTCCTTTCTGTGGTACAGGAGGGTACAAGAGCATTTGCCTACATTGTAAGAGACCCCCAAGTAGGTATGACAGGGTCTCCTTCCTTTCCAGGAGGGTAGGACGAAAAGAACCCTTCTTGCTCTGTTTCTAAATTTTGGTGGCACACTTACACTAGCAGTGGCAGCCCCCTGCAGGTCCCCCTTGGTGCCCCTCAGCCATGTGGCCCACATGCCGTGTACAAAAGGTGACAAAAGGTAATGCATCTCTGTAAATAAATTCTAAAGTTCCCCTACATGTTGTCAGACTGAATGTCTTGAGTGACCACGTCATCCAGCAAATGTTGAACTTCTAACAGTTCCAACAATTTCACACACAATTTTTAAAATAGATGGCTAAATATCTTTACCAAGTTCTTTGGAACTATGCAAACTATTCATTCGGGTTATTCATTTCTAACATATATTGTCAGAAAACCAATGAAACACTGGATACTGAAAACAATGAGCAGCTGCTCAGCTGGCGCTCTGGTTAAAGGGCTATAGAGTCTTTTCACTGTGCACCCTAATGAGCTATGAAACAGAAACATTTGTGATCAACCTCTTGTCTCTTGGTTAAGTCTGCACTCTACATGCCACAGCTACAGAGAGATGCACTATAACCGAAACACCAGGCCAGATCACCCCCCATCATGCCTGAGGAAAAGTTCTGGAGATCTTGAAAGGTCATGGCATCTTCACACCATTTTTGTAACATTTTACTAGTCTGTGCACTTTGTTTTTATTGATGGACTACACAGCTACCTCTGTTTTTAGAACACTTGAAGGCAACAACAGTTACTCTCACCTGCACTGTGTCTTTGGCTGCAATGCCCGTGAGACTTCCAGTAGCATAGTGTAAGGAAAAGTGCTTCCCTCCATGTGCATAGGATTGTGATAAAAAGGACTTGAACTTTTTATGACTCTCTGTGAAAACAAAACTTTTTATTTATTCTGCCAAGAAAGTTAGGTCTAACTTCTTTATTGTTACCCACACAAATGAAAAGAAAGAGGTTAAAACACAAACTATTCACTGCACTGCTAAAGGGCTGTGGCCCTATCATTAGGTGGAAGTCAGTGATCAACTCAGGGGGAAGATGTGGAAGAGCAGCTATTTGTGCCATGTGGCCTGCCTTGCACTCCATAAGCCAGTCTGTTGCCATGAGGGGCAGTGGAAAACACTGCTTTGTTTCTAGTGTTGAAGTGCCAGCCTGGCCAGTTTCTCTAAGTGGAGTTGGGGTGCATTTTATTCCTCACCTCTGGTGGCAGCAATGTATCTTTAGCTGTCCTTGAGAAGAACGAACATTCAGCCCTTGAATTCTAGCGGTTCCAGGGAGCCATGACTACTTAAGCCCTATTCAGACCTTGCATTTATGACAGGGCTAACCACTGTGTGGAGCTTTGAAACCAAATTCATTTCTGCACGGTTACAGCTTCATTACAGAACTTCCTTGTCCAAATAGGGAGGTCACAGAGCCAGGCTGGAGAAGTCCTCCCCAGCTCTACCTACATATATTTGCAAAATGTAATGCCTGAAGACTGATTTTCTTGTGGAGAGAAGCATCCAAGAATCTTTCCCATTCATTCTAAATACAGAAAGCAACCCAATCACCTTTGTGTTTCTTATGTGCCACCAAGTACCTTCAGACTTACGATAACCCTAGGGAAGAGTTCATATTAACATACATAAAAGTTTACCTATATTTTAGTGTATGCTTTTGACAATGGTACAGTTGTGCTCTCAGTCACTAAGTACTTTTTAAAATCTCTGAAAGCCTCTGGACAGAGTTTGGAATGTTAATACAAAAGGCTTAATTCATTGGATTTTATTTAAAGGACCTAAACATCTAACTCAGGTTTGATTAATCTCAGTAGGTAATGTTTTTCCTTCCTTAACATAAAAATTAAATTAAACATTACAGCCAGTGTCCTATTGCATTATGTGATTATAGAAGGGTGACTGCAAAAGGATTCCTCCCACTCCAATGCCTGGCCTTGCACTGCTTGTGAGACTGGCCACAAATTCAGCTGTGTGATCAGTTACACAACAGGAAGTTTGCCGGAACAAGAAAATGTTTACGTGACTGCCTTTACGGTCTGAACAGGACATTGATTTTTAGTTTTAGTTAGTTTTAAAGGCAACCCTAGCATAAAACGGTGTGTGTTACTATAATCAACACTGTTCCTTGAGTAGCATTTTATTGATTCCTCTTCCAAACTGTCTTTTTTTTAATGGTTTAAACTCACTGACCCAACCCACATTTCCCAGATCTGTTTGACAGCAAATCGTACAGTTCAATTGCTATTTTAGGATTATGCAATTTCTATTTCAATACATCTGGCAAGTGCAAGGATAAAAAACACTTGCCTAAAGAATGCCTCTAACACCCTATTGCATTAAGCTATATTGCTGATGTGTATCTCCCTTTCTTCACCCTTCTTCTGGACAAAACCTATCTTGATCACTCACTCTTCAGTCATCATGGACTGTTTGTCTGGATTGAGAAAGGTTAATGAAGAATGAAGTCTGTATCCCAGTTACAAAATATTGATACAGAGCAGCATGACAGTTCTGCAATAAGTGACTATAAAGATAAGTCAAGATCAAGGGAGAAAAATTCTTAAACAGAAATATTTTGAGTGCCCCTGAGCATACACAGAATATTTTTCTACACTACCAAACCCTCTGTCTCCTTCTCCACTTAGAATTAAGAAGCACAGTTAAAAGTGGAAACGCAATGCCATTATGGAAAAAAGGAGAGGGAATGAGGGCGAGAGAGACCTGCATCCTTTGCATTAATATGGTTCTGCTTATAAAAGCTGTTTGGTAACTTCTTCAAATCTCCATCCCTTCATTTTTCTGACTGAAGCTCTTTGCTATCCTCTGATTTCTTCCCTCCCTCCCATCACCTCTGTAAACGCAATGTCAGAGTCTCTCCTCAACACACTCACCTCATACTCAGTGTCCATCTACCTCTTTTTCTGGCTTTCCTCATGTAGCAGTGTGAGTTTCACACTGCGGTCAGAGAATCCAAAGCAAAACAAAACAGAATTCAAAACAAAACAGCCCACCACCCCACCTGTCTCTTCTGCTGTTGCTGCCATGAATTCCCCTTTTCCTTCTTTCAGACATGGCTTAGATTTTTTTCTATTCCATCACTGCCAGTTACAGCCCAGGTCAAATAGATAAGTTAAAACTATTAAAGCTGTAGGCAAATGTTAAAACTAATAAGAACCTAAATTAATTAAGCCACCATTAATGGTATTTTGTATCTGTTGGGTACGAAATACCATTAAAAGTTCGAAGATTAACCCACTTATCTTATAACAAGCTCTACTTCTGAGAGATGTTCACAGGAATAGTTCGGTTCATTGGTTTTTTAGATTTTTATTTCACAGCATCCCGCTCAAAGTAATGCAGATGTGACTTTATTTTGAAAGCCAGGCTCTGTTGAATATGGGTACCTCAGCTATAAACTAAGCTCCATAGATCTAATCTTTTGGAGGGTCAGACCCAGATTAGCGAAGGCAGACAACACCTTTCAACTCACACTTTGCATCTTTCAACTGTGTTGCACAAAACAGAACAACTAAATTCCTGGCATGCCATACCAGAACTATGTGTAACTTCTCAATAGGTCCTATGTACGTACTATTATGATTACTTAAAGTTGCTCAACAGAAAAGTTACCCTGCATGGGATTATCCCTCCAAGCCACATGTCATTCCAAACAAAAGAAGTTAATGCTTTGCATTTTCTGCATATATGTTCCATAGAAATGTTCAGATGCTGAACTCTTGTTGAATATATTACACCATGTAAAGCTGATAGCAGCAGCAGCAGCAATTTTTGGAAATTAAACCTTTTTAAAATTTCTCTTTCAAACGTCCTCAGGCTGCTGTATAATTACTTTCATCATATGGGAGCCATTGAGAGCCACAGAGTGGGAGGAGAAAAAATTGCTACCACTGGTAAAGTCATGGTAGCTACAGTGATTTTTTTGGTAATTAAAGACTTCCCCCTCCTATTTTGTCACCCCCCAATGGCTTCCTGATGATGACAGTGATTACACAGGAACTTCAGCCCCATCCGACGAGAAATAGAAAATGTTTTATTTAAAAAAAAAAAACATAGCTGATCAACTTGGAGTAAATTACACTAACAGGGGACCTTGCTAGTGTGGGCCCCCATTTCAGTCAGATCTATAAGACAGCTCCACAAAATACATCCTATCTCTTTGCAGAGCTGCATTCTTTAATGCAAAAAATAGACAATCCAGTACAGAAGAAGCTCCATGTGTAAACTGGTGTCCCAGTGTCCTACAGTGCAGCCAGGGCTGGAACTCAGAGCTTAAGTCCAAGGCCACACAATTAAGGAACTATCAAGCAACAACCAAAAAGAGACAAGTGATGGGGTCAGCAGCAAACAGACTCAATGTCAGCACCCAGGAGCAGGCTGCAGCTCACCATGGCTTTCAGTCCTTGCTTGTAGCATGTTTCATTTCTTCTTGAAAGAAAGAAAGAGAGAAAGAGAGAAAGAAAGAGAGAAAGAGAGAAAGAAAGAAAGAAAGAAAGAAAGAAAGAAAGAAAGAAAGAAAGAAAGAAAGAAAGAAAGAAAAGCACAGCATAGCTGGGTGGGAATGCACAGTTATGGCCATGCTGGTTATGGACTCTAGGAGTTGTAGTCCAAAAAAGTAACTTTTCCAAGCTGTTATTTTTATTGTTTTTACTTTTGAAACATATTATCCTTTTCTCTACCAAAATTGTGCTAATTCTGCTGTATAATGATTTATTGATTGATTGTAAAGATTTAGAGTGGCAGAAAACGGTAGTAAGCTCCCATGGTAGATGTGACTATGATTTCATATTAATTTAAAATGTGAGACTGGATGTCCTTGGAGTTGTTTTATTTTGGCAGGTGTGTGTGTGTTGTTTTACTGTTTTAGTCTACCATATACAGAGCTTAGAGATACCCTGTTAGCATCCAATATTAAATTTATTACTTCGACCATTAAACAGGAGGAAAAAAACATGGATTCACTTAATATTTTAAGAATAATACTTTAAAAGTAACACTAATTATTTTTTCTGTGTATTAACCTGGGTATTTAAGCTACATCTGTGAGTTCATAGTCCTCTCCCCAGAAAGACACCACACACCGCCCCAGGAGAACTAGTTAGTGCTATAAATGCAACGCATAACTTTGGCAGTTCAGATGTTTCTGGACTAGTCTCAGACACTCTAGCCAGCACAGCTAGTGAACAGATTTTCTTGATCCATATCACCTGCAGGAGAGTAGGGTGCAATCAGAAGGGGGAAAAGTTTGTATTTTGGACTGCCCGTGGCACAGTTCGAAACAAACTGTTTCCCAGTGATCCCAAGACAAGCAGGCAACAGTGATCTAGCCTGACCCTCATCCCTACCCAAACTGAACCTGTTATGGTCCATTGACAGGACCACCCTTTGGGCTTGAGCAATTCCTGGATGGACAGAAAGGACATTTTTAGGGCAAAGTGACTCTTTTTAGTGCAATCAGACATAAACCTTATTCGTAGTCTAATTGCACTCTAACTCTGGAGAGGAACAGCGAAGCCACAGAATGTTATCTGGCCAAGGGCGGGCAGATAAATGTTAGCAATGTGCATCACAATGCATATTTGTTCAAAGGATAACCTCCCCAGAACATTAAGTCAAGGGTCTAAATTACTGAGCTGCAGCCCTGCCAGAGCCTATAAGAGATCCCTGGATTGGGACAAATCAGGTGCTGAATTTGGCAGTGCCTCTCATAGGTGATGTGCAGACAGCATGGCAAAGGCTGAAAACTAGAAGAGGAATGAAAAGTACTCTGGGGGCCCAGTGTTTTGCACCGCTCCTTATGGCCCTTCCTGAATATTATTCTGTGGTGAGTGCATCCTGATTCAGCATCGACATTCAATCAAGCTTTACCTTTCTCTTTGTCCAGTTCATTCTTCATTCCAAGGCCTTGCAGGGAAGGGAGGGAGCAGCCACCAGCTTGTGGCTGCAGGATCTCTGGTGCAAACCTTGAAAGTGTTGAGATTGTTGCTGCCTAAATACTTAAATGAGATTAATGACTTCTTACCACAGGCGTCACTGCAGCAGTAAGCTGACGGAACCCAAAAATCCGCAGAGCCAGTGTCGAACACCACCGTGAATTTCTGAGGCGGAGTGCCAACACTCACCTTCCCATAATACTGAGCCTGGATGGAAAGGAAGGGACAATTCGTCTCTCAGTTCCACCTTCAGTCTCCACCCAACGTTCATCTTGAAATGCTCATTCGGTTCTAAGGCTTCAGCCAGTGCAGTCGTGAAACAACTCTGCCCCCTAAAGCAAGGGAGAGGAATTTTTCCAACCTACCAGAGTCCCTCACCTGACCAACTGAGAAATTTCCCATATGGCCTCACCTCTCCCTGAGCCCTCCTTTCTCTTAACGCCTCATGAAAGGAACTTTCTTCTACAACCCACAGAGAGGGTGGGAGGGAGGGAGTGCAATCCAGCCCCAAAAGGATGGGTGATCCTCTGTCCTACCAGCTTCTCATTCATGTTCTATCAGCACCCAAGTCGAGTTCAGAACTCTTATTGTTTTCTAGTTATGCATAAGGTGTGCGGAGGAAGATGAAGGCTGCGTGGAGGGGAGTAGAGTCATGCATGCACCAGTGTGCACCTTAGAGAGAACCTTAGTAATAAATAAATAAATAAATAAATAAATAAATAAATAAATAAATAAATCTTAGAATGGCAGAGCTCGAAGGGACCCTCTGGATCATCAAGTCCAGCCCCGGTCAAGGAGGCCTGGTGAGGAATCGAACTCCCAACCTCTAGCTCTGCAGCCAGACTTAAACCACTGAGCTATCCAGCAGTTAGAGGGAATTGTTCTGTCAGCAATGTAACCAATCAGTTAATAATAAAGTAAATTAAGCAGTTATGCTCAGTAATGTAACAAGTTAACATTTCCACAAAATATGGTGTTTGTTTTTATATAAGAACTGTGAGTAAAATGAAACGTTTTATTCTTATTCATACCAGAATGTCTGAGTGAATGTATCAAAACAACTAAGTGCCAGTTGAGGTAAACTAACAAATGAGGAGTGATCTACTAAGGGAGACTTTAGTTCAATCTGCTCTGTAGGCTTCTGCCAAAACCATTTTTATCTGTTGCATAATAAGAGAAAGTTTATTATTATTATTTTTAATTAAGGCCATACTCAATTTTTCCTTACTACAATGGAACTCAGAGACTACACTTCACTGAGAACCCATTGTTAGAGCTGAAACATGTTAGTGTTCCAGACTTGTGATTTAGGCAGACCTTCTGAAACATCAGATCGGCAAACAAAGCTGGACTGAGCTACTGAAGACCAATCATAAAACAAAGAAAACTAATTTGCAAAATATGGGAGGTGAGAGAAGTTCCTGCTGTGTTAATCATGTTATTTGCTGTTAAGGAATACTGCCTTCCAACAATGGGTTATAATTAACCCTGGCCTGTACCCTACATAAAGGTCTATCTATGTTTATGTATAAATACTGTATGTTTTATTAAAGAATTATTAGTAAGCCATCTTGAATAACATTGAAGTTGATGGATGTCGGTGTGGCTGAATTTTGCCGAGTTCTTATGTCTTTGTGAATTTCTGGAATTCACCCAGTGCCAAGGGAATTTAGTGCATCACAGAACTGGGCTTTGACTCTAGAGGTTTATCAGTCTTCCACTTCTGTATCCGTCTATGGAATAGAATAGCCGTGTCTCACTTTCTATTTTTAGGACAAGCCATTTCTGGCATGTGTGACATGATCTGGTGCAGCAAGAGTTTTTAAACTCTTCACGTGTTGTTGATAAATTCATGCTTTTGACTGGGTCGTTCATGTTCTGCCTATTTTCTTTACTCCACAAAGCCCAAACCAAAGATTCTCAGGTCAGTCCAGCTCCAGGAGCCATGATCTGTCATTCCCACACTAAGCAAGAGAGTTGTCTGCAGATCTGAAATTACATGGTTTGACCACAGCAAGTTACAGAGGTGGATGAAGACAATGAGAGTAGAGGAGAACATAATGCTTTTTAAGCTAATGAAGACAAAGCAACCATGATTCCTGGAGTACCTCACTGACAGGGTTAATATGGCAAAGGCCAACTTTCCCTGGTTGCCATGCTAACTAGGGATGATGGGAGTTCTGGTTCAATAGATTTTGAAGGTACTGAGTCAGAAAAGTCTGGAATTAGCTTTCGTGAAACACAGTCAATCCACAAAAGCGAACGGCATAACGAATATGTTGCTGTTTTAAGGTTCCAGAATGCTCAGATGTTTTGACTGCAACAGATGGCAAAACATGTCTCTGGAAGTGTATTTATTTATTATTTATTTATTTAAAATATTTTTACCCCATCTTTCTCCTTAAAAAGGGCCCAAGTGTATACAGAGAGATATTGATATTATATTTATAGAAATCATACAGTTATATTCAGTTCTTATTATCTATTTAGATATATATTTCTACTTGCATTTATATAGATATATTTATGTTTCTACAGATAGTTATTGTCTGTGTGTATGTTCGCACTTACATGCCTGTTTAAAGAAAACTGTTTTTCCTCTCTTTGTCTTATTTCTCCATGTCCATTTGATAAGGATGTCCCACCCCCTTACATGTCACCATATGGAATTTCTTTAACGTTCTTCATTACTACTTTTCCTCCCACAATCCTTTCTGAGGCCTTTCTTAGGCCCAAGTGCCTCCTCAGTGAAATGGGAACAAATTTAGTTGAGAAGACAGTTGGACAATACCATATATCAACCATAAATTTCTAAGTAATGGCCAGTCTGATGAGAACTTCTGTAGGAGTCAAATGCTAGCTTCAGCTTGTGGTATTTTTAGTGGCCTAATAAAAAGACCACCCTTGTCTTCCGATTGTGTACAAGGACTACATGTCGTTTCCCCCTTTTTGTCACAGATTCCTAGACCACAACCCTGATTAATATTGACTCAAATACTGGGCGTTAGCAACACTGAGTGAAAAGCACCAACTTTCCTGCGTTCTGCAGATAATGCAAATAAATCATGGTCTCATTTACATTAAATCTGGACTATAATTTAATGAACATTATCAAAGAGTTCAAAAGCCTGCTGTTGCTGATCTGAATTGCTTGTTTTAAATCTTACTTCATCCTGGGATTGAATTAATAATCTTTTCAGTGCAACATGGCAAAATGTATATCGTAAGATCAAGACTTAGTATTTATAGCTATGTAACGGTTCATCAGTACTACTCTGCAGTTTTACCTTGGGGGAAAATAAATATGTATTGGGAGGGAATAATATCCATGTATTCTTTTCTTATTTCACTTCTCAGAACATACTTACATGCATGTAATCACAGAGTTTTTCTCTTGTAGGTCCTGCAGCCAAAAATGTATCTGCTGGGAAGCAATTAAAGTAGTTTTGAACAAAACTTTCAGGTTGATGATCTTTCTGAAACTGTTCCAATCCTCCTTTTTTCCGAAGAATTCTGTTGATACTATCAAATCGAACTAGACGGATCCTAGGTAAATAAAATTTATGTATTACACATGTTTTTATATTTAAATACTTTTAACCCACCTTTCTCCTTAAAAAGAGATGGCTTACATCATTAAAAGACAATATTTAAAAGTTAAAAACAGTAAATATACAAATATTTAAAAAGAATCAAACAAATTCCACACTAGAAATAGTAAACAACACCTGGTATGGCATACAGTGGTGTATCAAATGCCAGGCTGGGACTATTCTTCCTGCTTTACAAATTGATAGATGAGAGCAGAGGAGGGGCACTGCCAGCCTACAGCCCTAAGCCAGCCTGTGGACATTTCCCAAGGAACCCCACTCACAGAGGCTATTTCTGGTCACTAAACCTACCAGGAATTACATGTGGGATTTCCCACTGTCTCGTGGAAGGGAAGAAATATTTGGGGAGAGATACATGCCTAGATGATCTTGGCTCTCATTGAATTCATTTCCACTCATTGAATCACAACTTTGAATTCATGTGCCACAAGCAGGGTTAGCCCCAGGTTCAATAATGGCCTGGGTGAAGAATGTTCCCTGGGCAGCAGCTCTGATCACATCTGGGTTTTGAAGCAATTCCAAATACCAAAAATAGTGGGTTATTTCTGACTATTTACTGTAAGCTTAAAATATCTTGCTGATATTTTAAAGGAAAGCATAAAATCATCTGATTTCAGAAAACAGATGGATTGTCATTAATGCCCACAGAGCATCAAGTAAAGTCGCCACACCTTTAATGATGTTAGCCAAGGTACAAACAGATTTTATTAAGAGGCATTAAAGAGGTTGTGTTATAATTCATAATCAAGTGCTGTTAAGTTGATTGTGACTTAGGGCAGCCCTTTTCAGGATTTCCTAGGTATAGGATGCTGTGATGTGGTTCACCATTCCCTTCTTCTGGGGAATTCTTTGGGGAGATGTACCTTGCCCAAGGCTACACACTCTGGCTCTTCTCCTTCAAAGCACACGGGAGGAATCAAACTCTTGTCCTCTGACTCTGCAGTCAAGTATCTTCCCTTTTGTTTGATTTTTTGAAATTATTTTTAAAGTCTTCTTTTATGGATTGATTACAGCTTTTTGTGGATCGAGTTGAGATTTTTAGATTGAATTTCCTTTTTCTTTAAGTTGTGGGGATAAAGGGGGGGAAAGCAGTGGCTTGAATGTTGAAAGCAAATAGAGCAGATGTTCGGTGGGCAGAACAACACTTTGCTTACAAACAGACCAAGACTCAATCCCTGGCATTTCGAGTTAAACTGATCAGGTAACAAATGACGGGACAGCCCTTTGCTTGCAGACTCTGGGGAGGAACTGCCACAGTGGACGATGCTGCATTAGATGGGCAAAGAGGGTGTCAGACAGCTTCCTCAATGGAACTTACAGATCCCCTTCCTTTCAGTGGGGCTTTTGTGAGCAACATTACTGGAGGACTTTGACCATGGTTTCTTACTACTGCCAATAACAAAAACTTTCTTCGTTTCTTTTCTTTCTTTCTTTAAGATGTTACTTTTTCAGCCACGCTGAAGCAACCATGAAAGACAAAGCTATATATAACAATATATAACAATATTAAAAACCAACATTAAAAATACTTTTTAAAACATTTTAGTAATTTTTTAAAAATTTCTAAATTCAATAGTTGCAGCATTCCTAAACACACACACACACAAAAACGTATCACTTAAAAGTATGCCTGAAAAGGAAGGACAAGAAGGAGGGAACCAACCTGGCTTCTCCAGACAGTGCATTCCAAAGGCTGGGAGCAACTACTAAGAAGATCTTCTCTCACTTCCTCACCAAATGAAGGTGGTGGAACTGAGAGAAGGGCTTATATCATGCAGAAGCCAAGGATTTCTGTAAATACATTTAGGTAACTGACAAGATTCCTCCATGCAGAAAAGCAGTACTGCTAAGAATACTGCAAAATATTTCATTACCTTGTTAGACTTGCTAGAGCTGGAATATAAATCAAAGCTGTTAAGAAGAAAGCTAAGAAGAAAGTCTTCATGGCTTCAGTTGATTGGAAGTGAAAATGAAGGTGGTTCTTTCTGGTAATCTTTTTTTATATATGCATCCTTCCCTGGGCCACAACCAGTTGTTTGTGAGGTCAGTCAATGACTAGAGGTCAGTTCCTTGGCAGAACATTTGGAATGGGCAGAACTGACCACTGATATAGGCAAACATGGCAATCTGTTAGAACAGGGTTAGGCACAGGGTGGATCAGGATCTACAGGTAAATCACTGGGGGACTGGCTGTAGAACAGCCAGCATTCCTGACTCAGTAACACCACTCCAACTCTTAAATCAAATTGTTGGAACTCCTGATCTGCAGTAACTGCTATCTGCAGGAAGACAGATCTTTCCAATATATGTTTCATGGGACGCAGCCCCCTGAGCCACCATTTTGCAATTTTCTCTAGTTGTTGGACCTCTAACGTCCCATAAATAACAAGAGATGATCTTGAATAGATTCCCATTGAATGGGAGCAACAGATACTATTTGCTAAGAAAAATAGATTATTATATATGTGATATAAATGACGATAGCTTTAGTCATACAAAATATCTAAAGGAACACCTCTTCTGAAAATATACATCTTGTGTATTGGGGTCATCAGATGAAGTCTTGACCATACATCATCACTAGGGAAATTGTGTTATGCAAAAGAGAGCTTTCTTTGTTCTTGAGCTGTGACTTTGGAATCCCTCTTCCAAAGGTTGCCACTGGTTCTGCATTTCTTTCCATGTCACCGTAGAATATTCCTGTCCAAAACAAATATTTTCATTTGGGTTGAGAAATCGTTGTGCAGCTAACCTGGCTATGTGTCCAAAAAGGTCACTTGATGGCTTTTGACACCCCTTCAGCCCGCCACACAGCATGGAAGTTGACATGTAAGGCAAAACATTTGGCATAGGCATTGCTTGAGTTTGAGGACTCAATCCAAGTTGCCTGGCCACACATTGAAGGCCGTATTAATCACCTTTCATTCTCTTCACAGAAAAATCTATTGTTTTTCCCATTGTTTATCTCTGAGATGCTTAAGAAAAGTACATCATCTGATCTCCTCCCATATTTACTTGCATTAGATCCCAGGTCAGGTCTTACTGTTGGATAGGGTTAAATTACACAGGAGATGCAAAGGAAGCAGCTGTGAAGTGGAGGACATAATTTTGGATACTAGGCAATGTGTCCACATCCCCTTTATTGCTACTTTATTGTCCTCAGATGAAGTGAAAGATCTAGTCATATTGCCAATATTAAAGACTTATTGCTGAGTTAAAGTACAGTTCAACTATCACTTTGGTGGATTTCTGTATTGTGGGGCAGGGGAGCATTTTTCCTTCAACCTAGGCAGCAAACTGTCTTGGGTTTCCCTTGCAAGAACCTCAAAAGCCTGTAGTTTGAGATCCCACCCCACACCACCTGTTCCCATTACATTCACTGCAAGGAGATTGTAGCTTTGCCAATGGAAGACCAAGGGACATAAATCTAAGGTCATAATGACCAGCACTGATAAATTAGATTAATGATTAAACTCTGAATATGACATTGCAGGAGCATGTAAAAAGTCTTGCATGTGCTTTAAAAGTACCTGGTGTGCTAAATCTAATTGTTAGTCCCAACTAGAATAGATCCATTGAACCAATGAGCCTTTTGATGTTAATCCAGTCGGGCCCATAGATATATGCTGCTTAGGACAACTGGATTGAGTAAAAGGATTATTGTGAATTTAGAAAAATCCAATTGCTTCTAAGATACCAGTTTTGGCAATATATTTGTTGAAGCAGCAGGAATCAATAGGTAGATCGGTAATTGAAGTATGGCAGATTGATAAATGGATTGTAGACATCATACCATCAATACTCCTGTGGAGATGTTTCATCTGAGACTTGCGTCACTTACGTTTTACTGCATCCTGTGTCGATCAAGACTTTCTTAGGAATTCCATTAACCATCTTGGGAATTCTCTTCCCTTTCCTGGATTTTCTCTTTTCTCTCACTTTCTGCTTCTTCCTCCTACTCCAAGTTCAACATGGCTCCTTCCATGTCCATAGGGAAACTAGATGTAAGGAATTCCATTGGGTCCGAGGAACGGACGAACCACTGGTAGGGGCCTGGGTGTCACTGATTTCTTCCCACGGTTTCCTATAGAGGTGTTTCTGATAAAGACTGTCCACAAGGAGCGAGACACTCTTTGTATCGTCCCTTTTCATGCCCCCACCTTTTTTGGTGTGCCTAGCAGGATGTTCATGGAATTTTAAATTTTGTTTTAAAAAAATCTTAAGGTGAATTAAGTCTTCCCCATTAGTTTTCCAAGTGAAAATCGCCTTGTGAGAGCTACAGTCTGCAGCAGTAAAATGGCCCAAAGAGAGAACTTCCTTCCCTTACAGACCTAAACTAGATTGGAGAGGTACAAACACACACACACAGAGAGAGAAGGGGTGCCAAGCATGGGATTCAAAAGCACATTGAAAAGTAGTACACAGTTTTACCCACATATACTATACATATAACTGTATAATATTGAAATATTGAGGCCACAACTAATGTGTATTTTTACCAATAAATATTTGGGCAAAAGGAGATGTGGGAAAAACAACTTAGGAAATATTTCTGATAAACCCTGTGTACATTTTTAGAACTTCACTAAGGTGGATTCTTTTATTTGGGTATAGGAGCACTGTCGCACAGTCATGCCTGCTATTTTTTATCAGCAGACACTCATTCACTTATCAGAAACATTTCAGGACTCTTCAGAGCTAGGATTGTTGCTACAGAGGCTGTGTTCATAAGAGTGCGAAGGAGAAAGTGCCAGCAGAGCCCGCAGGACAAGGATCAGAGAGCTTCCCCAGTTCACGAGGTTGATTCCTCTGCTAGCAACAGCCCGCCAATGTAACACTGTGAAGATGGGCAATACTTTCAGAGCCATCGTTTCCTTTATCCCTGCAGATATCTGCCAGAAATACATCTTAGGGGACCTTGAAGAGATGCCAATTGACAAAATGGTGGATCTGAGCAGCAGGCAAGTGAGACTGTTTCCTTTGTGTGTTTGCTCTTTCAGGGAACTGGTCAAGCTGTACCTGAGTGATAACAAGCTGAAACATCTGCCCTCAGAGCTGGAACAACTACAGAACCTCCAAATCCTGGCACTGGATTTTAACAACTTCCATACACTGCCCCCAGTGGTGTGCACCTTGAAACAGCTCTCTATTCTTTACCTGGGAAACAACAAACTGGGAGACCTACCTGCAGAGCTACAGCAGCTGCACAACCTCAAGTCATTATGGATTGAGTCCAACTGCTTCTACCACCTCCCCAATGTAGTGTGTGAACTGAGGCACCTCAAGACCTTGCATGTTGGCTCCAATGCCCTGCACTCCCTACCTGGACACCTACGGTACCTGAAGGAGCTGCGCACCCTCTGGATCTCCAGTAACTTACTGACTGAGTTCCCACGTGTGCTGCTGCACATGCCCTTCTTAGAAGTGATTGATGTGGATTGTAATGCTATCCGTGACTTCCCCAATCTCATGCATCTTAGTGGTTTGAAGCTGGTGATCTATGACCACAACCCTTGTGTAAATGCACCCAAAGTGGCAAAAGGGGTGCATAGGGTTGGGAGGTGGTCTGAGGAAAGCCCTGAGCCTAGGAAGCGATCCGGTCTGCAGAGGAACAAAGGGGCTGATGATATCAACTCCCTTCTCCCTCCTCCTCCTCTCTCCTTCAAACACTCTTGAGGTACCAAGAACTGTAGAACTGGTAGCATGCCACAGCCACACTATGCAACTTGTCCAAGACTGTGCTTTTTGAATGGCAGATCTCGGCTGGTTTTTCTTTCACAAGCAAAAATCTTGCATAAACATTGTACTTGTGTGATTTCATTTGATTTCTATAATATGTGTACATGCATAGTTTTGTGAAAAATGGCAGCAACTGTCTTAATGTGATAGCCATTAAAGAGTTGTAGCAGTCACCAGATTTCATTATCTCTTTCATTATCTGCTGCTGTTCTAAGGAATCCAGTGAGAGAATCACAGGCAACCCCATGAATGAGATATTAGAAGAGTGGGAGGAAGAGAATGCAAATGAATGTGAGATCCCACTGCCTTGTTTTATCAAATGAAACAGAAGCTGTAAGACCAGACTTGTAAACATAAGGCAGATTGTCTAGAGGTATATTGCAGACTTTGAAAAACAATTCATTCTTTAGTTGTACCTAGTGCTTCTAAGTTCACAGCCACAGGCTCAGACCCTATTACTACAGAAGCATATCAAAGTGTGGGAAATTTCTGTGTAGAGTTTATCAGCTGTTCCCTCTGCCAAGGAAATGTAATTTCAGTGGAGACTCCATAACAGCATGTTCAGTACCACCAATCAATTATAACTCACCGTACATCTTCAGTGAAGCTAAGAAATAACTTGTTTTAACAAGTTACATTCTGAACAAATTTTTGTTGTTGTTGTTGTTTAGTCGTTAAGTCGTGTCCAACTCTTCGTGACCCCAAGGACCAGAGCACGCCAGGCCCTCCTGTCTTCCACTGCCTCCCAGAGTTTGGTCAAAGTCATGTTGGTAGCCTCGATGACACTATCCAACCATCTTGTCCTCTGTCGTCCCCTTCTCCTCTTGCCTTCACTCTTTCCCAACATCAGGGTCTTTTCCAGGGAGTCTTCTCTTCTCATGAGATGGCCAAAGTATTGGAGCCTCAGCTTCAGGATCTGTCCTTCCAGTGAGCACTCAGGGTTGATTTCCTTCAGAACGGATAGGTTTGATCTCCTTGCAGTCCAGGGGACTCTCAAGAGTCTCCTCCAGCACCACAATTCAAAAGCATCAATTCTTTGGCGGTCAGCCTTCTTTATGGTCCAGCTCTCACTTCCATACATCGCTACTGGAAAAACCATAGCTTTGACTATGCGGACCTTTGTCGGCAAGGTGATGTCTCTGCTTTTTAAGATGCTGTCTAGGTTTGTCATCGCTTTCCTCCCAAGAAGCAGGAGTCTTTTAATTTCGGGGCTGCTGTCACCATCTGCAGTGATCATGGAGCCCAAGAAAGTAAAATCTGTCACTGCCTCCATATCTTCCCCTTCGATTTGCCAGGAGGTGATGGGACCAATGGCCATGATCTTAGTTTTTTTGATGTTGAGCTTCAGACCATTTTTTGCGCTCTCCTCTTTCACCCTCATTAAGAGGTTCTTTAATTCCTCCTCACTTTCTGCCATCAGAGTGGTATCATCTGCATATCTGAGGTTGTTGATATTTCTTCCAGCAATCTTAATTCCGGCTTGGGATTCCTCCAGTCCAGCCTTTCGCATGATGTATTCTGCATATAAGTTAAATAAGCAGGGGGACAATATACAGCCTTGTCCTACTCGTTTCCCAATTTTAAACCAATCAGTTGTTCCAGATCCAGTTCTAACTGTTGCTTCCTTTCCCACATATAGAATTCTCAGGAGGTAGATAAGGTGGTCGGGCACTCCCATTTCTTTAAGAACTTGCCATAGTTTGTTGTGGTCGACACAGTCAAAGGCTTTTGCGTAGTCAATGAAGCAGAAGTAGATGTTTTTCTGGAACTCTCTGGCTTTCTCCATAATCCAGCGCATGTTAGCAATTTGGTCTCTAGTTCCTCTGCCCCTTCGAAATCCAGCTTGTACTTCTGGGAGTTCTCGGTCCACATACTGCTGAAGCCTGCCTTGGAGGATTTTGAGCATAACCTTGCTAGCGTGTGAAATGAGTGCAATTGTACAGTAGTTGGAGCATTCTTTGGCACTGCCCTTCTTTGGGACTGGGATGTAGACTGATCTTTTCCAATTCTCTGGCCACTGCTGAGTTTTCCAAACTTGCTGGCATATTGAGTGTAGCACCTTAACAGCGTCATCTTTTAAGATTTTAAATAGTTCAACAGGAATGCCATCACCTCCACTGATCTTGTTGTTAGCCATGCTATCTAAGGCCCACTTGACTTCACTCTCCAGGATGTCTGGCTCAAGGTCAGCAACCACACTATCTGGGTTGTCCGGGACATCCAGATCTTTCTGGTATAATTCCTCCGTGTATTCTTGCCACCTCTTCTTTTTCTTCTAACTTCCGAACAAGTTACATTCTGCATTACCTGGTTAGAACTAAATTCTTTTTCTGCCCTTAACCGTCACAACTGTAATGTACAACTTTTCAATCCAATGAGGTGGACGTCTGCCTGGTACTTGTTACGACCTTGGGGGAGGGATGTCTGAGCAATGAGAGGGGGAAGAGGAGTGAGATGGCTGCCACGGGTACTATGCAACAAGACAGGCAGGCAAATATGGTGCCACCTCTTTTTTCTTTCTTCTTTGGTGAGAAACTGTTGTTGCTCAGTGGACATGAGCTAATGTAACAGTGCTTCTTTCCCCACCTCAGGCAGTAGAACTGTGCTAGCAGTGGCAGGTGAGGCATCACAGAAATGATCGCTTTTTCCTCCTCTGCCTTCTTCCCAGCCACTTGCTCTGTCATTGGAAAAGGCCTGATGAAAGAGAAAGAGAGGGAGACACCTTTGCAAGCGGTTCTTGTCCTGGTCCGGTCCAGTCCGGTGAACTGATTCAAGCAGGGAGTGAGTGAGTATGTCTGTTGGGGGAAGGGATTCCACTGCTGACCGCCCAAAAAGAAATAGACTACTGCTTGGAAGAGCATCCTTTGGATCCCTAGCTTAAGCAGGCTCAGTGGACTGCTAACAAATGTGTAAGTATTACAGTTCTGTTTCAGTTTCTTGCACAGAAGATCAATGTAATTTTATAATTCCTGATGCTCATCCTGCCAAACACACCTAGAAAAACACCAGGCAGGCAGGAGCTCCATGGAAAGGATTTTATGATAGTTCAGTATGTTCACAAAATTAAGAATGCCTGCTTAACAGAATTCCAGCCAGCCTAACAGTTTTTCCTTATGCTGAAGTACAAATCCCATCTTATCTCCAATAAGGTGTTAGTACAGGCATCTGGAAATCAAGTCTTTTTTTCTTTAAAAAACTGTAAAGGAAATTTATTTTAGTGGCAGTGCGAAGTAATGAGAGGAAAGAGGCAAAAGTGTTTATTCCCCCGTGCCTATATGTCTATATGTCTCAAGACATGCCCAGCAATATTCCAGAAGGCCCCCCCGAAATGTTGACAAAATACAATTCTGAGCCAAAAATTACAAAGAAACACAGCAACAATAAAATGTTGAACAAAATGTACTGGATACTCATGCAAAAATATCAGATCTACTCAGGAGCAGGAATAACACCGCCTGGTTGTCAGAAAATATGGAAATGACTGATGAGGAATGCAGGACAAACAGAAAGACAAATGCCCATTTGGTCTCAGTAACAAAACAACTTGCCGCCCAGAGTAGACTATCTGTCTAGATGGGCGGGGTATAAATCTAATAAAATAAATAAATAAATAAATAAACTTCCTTTAAAAAGTAAAATTCAGAGCCCTGGCAGCAAAAGCAACTGTTAACTAGCATAAACGTTTTCCACAAAGGCTCTGATATGCCTCTGTGGCAGCAGGTTACAGGATCTGAATTATGGTCTCAAATGCTGTCCTCAACCTGAGGCTCTCACTTACTGTATATTTACAAATACGGAATGTAGAAAGCCACCACAGCTGAGTTTAAAACACTGTACTGGTAACATTCTTAGAAGTTTTTCCCCTACTTTGCACCTTAGTTTGTGTGTACCATCAGATCAATGCTCAATCACCATCTTCAGGGTTTTCCAGCTGGAGACTACTCAGAAGTGGTTTTCCATTTCTCCCCATCTGGAGGCATCCTGAGACTGTGCCGCTTGTCCAAGGCCACACAGGCTGGCACCTTGGATTATTATAATTTTTAATATTTTCAGACAGCAGACAAGTGAAACCGCCGGCTCTGGTCCTGTGGAAATGGCAATCCCACTGTTCTGGGGAGCTGCAGCCAGTGGCCAATAAATCAAGGGAGCCACTGGTATATTGATACAGAGGATCATTCTTTTTCTTTTGAATGAATTAAAACTATACATAATGGTCATATGTAAGCTTATTGGGAACCATGTCTAAAATACAGTTCTACAATGTATCTTTACAATACCTTGAAAACTGGGAGGCTGAGCTTTCACTCTGGAGAAGGCAACTCAAAATTAACTGACATATTAGTCCTGTGTCTGGAGCAAGTACCTACCTTCCACTAGTGTAGAAAATTTAGTTTTACCTAACAGTAAAGGAGGTCATTTTATTTTGTCTGCAAAACTCACAGCCCATGGCCTTAACCTGGTAAGAAAAGAATTTGTGGGCACTCAGTGAAACAACACTGCCCCTTCAAAAGCAGACTGTAGTTGTGAAGAATGCCCTTTTCATTTATGGTTAGCAAAGAGGCTCTATCACTTCTCTAACAGTTTGCACTTTACTATGCCAGATTCATGGTTCTTTAACTTCCAAGCCTGATTACTGTGGTAAGCGGTAACTGGCCACTTTTAACTAGTGTCGACTGCCACTGAATGTTTTTCGATATTAAGAGTCTTACACATAGTCAACTTGTTCTGTGTGAGCTGCATTAATTACTTGCTTGCTTTTAAGCCTAATTCAAATTAAGACTAAAGAAATATGTTTAAAACTTAAAGCCTTACACCACTTAACATTCTCCTAACTTGGAACTGTTGTCAGCTACCTATTGTTGCTATACAGAGGTTCAAATTATGTTTCTATGTAGTTCATTCACTACTATGGGCTTCCTACTTACAAATGCAGACTCGTCATGTCAAAAATACTATGCTTCAGAAATCTGAAATGTTCATCAATGGAACTCTGAATTATGTTATTTCTTATGCCTGGCTTGTGTCTCTTATAGACCAAACAGCTTACATAAACAGGTAACAGAAGGCAAACAATGTTGAAGAGCATGGCAGTGGTTCAGCCCTCAAGGGAATGGCTAATGTAGTTTGGATCAAAAAGATGGCTGCCAAAGTAGGTAAGAGTTTAAATCTATGCTAAGAATAGGCCAGTGGGCATTTCTATGAAGCACTGTAATTTCACTGTGATCTATTTCTCTCCTAAGTTTCCAGGTTACTTCATGCAGCTAGACAAATTTAGTAGAGCCTACAAAATTTCATGCTAATTACAGCTACTAGTACTTATGGTATCATGAGACAATTTCCTGTCACACGGATACATACTTTTTCCAGAATACAAGAGAAAATATGGAAGTTAACTGATCAAGTCAGCTGGGGTTAAAATGACTTCATCCTTGTTGTGATCCATTGTAAAATAAAAAGTTAAATGTTTACTGCTTTGTATTCTCTTAATATGAAATTTAATATAAAAGGATGCATAAATTAACATTTTAAAATGTCAGCAGCTTGTGCCATCTAAAATTATCTGTGCATGCTCTTTGGATTCTGCTCTCAATGTTTCACACTTAACACTACAAAACACTTCTTGAGAAAAAGGACATCTTCACCAGTAGTATAACTAAAGAAAATGAAATAATTATGTATTTGAAGTTTTTATTACAGAGTAATAAGCCAAAGGGGACGATGGAGAAATACAGTTGTACAACTGCAAATCAACTGGTCTTTGAAAAACAAGTTAAGTTAAACCAAAAAATAACCATGTGCTAGTGGTACATAACGCCAATTCTTTACTCCATTATCTGTTAGAAACACACTTCTGAAGTACTCCGCAAAATCCTGGTCCATATATTCATACTGACTGCACAATACTCAGCATGGATGACGGTCTGGAACTCGTTTCCTGGAAGACAAAGTAAAAAATCAGTACCAGCTGATGTCAGAAAGAAAAACAGTACCACCCACTCAAAATAACTAATTAGCCAGTTAAATGCCTACAATTTAAGACTTAAATCTAGAAGTGCTTGCATATAATGAGCTATTAACATACAATATATAATCAAAAGGTAATTCCACAAATACTTAAAACAATTATTTGCCTTCAAGACATTTTAAAATATTTAAAATCAATTGTTTGTCTGGTAAACCATGTTATGTTGGATTCAGAACTGGAAAAGTTTCAACTTTCTCTCACAAGAACTAGAAAAGCTTTCTTTTACCGTGGTGCAGCTTTAATAATGTCATCAACGCGGAGAATCACTTCTGCAGCTTCAGCAGCACTCAGCAAAACTTGACGTTTCACTTGAAAGCTTTCAACTACTCCCAGACTTGCCATGTCTGCAGTGGTGGCTTCCTTCATGTCTTCAGATGGTTAAGTTGGGGGGAAAAAAATGAAATCCTGAGTTTAAAAATGTAATGGGAAGGATCACATTTTCAGAGGCATTTTGTGCTCTTTCGCGCCTTTATTGAATGAGGCTTGAATTTATTAGGTCTCCATGTATTCTAGGGGTAACCTAAGCAAAAGCATCCAAACCACTTCACCTCACTCATGCTTCCTTTTTCCTTTATCTTTAGATCTTTTTAATGAACCCACTGTGAAATTAAAATTTTGTGAAATTCCAGCTTACACCAGTGCTGAATGGATTGATCTTATTTAATTTTCACTGCTGTTGCTCAACTGTACTCTAAGCTTATAAAGAAGTATTTAACAACACAGGTAATGATACTTAAGCCAGGAAAGAGCAGAGTGCAGGCTTATGGGACATACATTAAAAATAAAGAAACAGGGGTCCTCAAAATGCATGTTCAGCCTACAAATCTGTTTTCAGTACCTGAACAGAGCTCACAGTCCCTTCCCACAAAAGCCCATTTGTGGTTTTTCCCTAAGCAATTTTCCTTTCAATAGCCTATTCTTGGCAGTGAAGAGGAGAAGCTTTTTGTTGCTGCTACTGTTAAAACTGTGAGTCAGAAAACTTTGCCAATCTACTGGAAACTGTCTAGAAATCTATAAACAGAACCTGACCTGATCAACCCTGCAGCAGGCCACAGCAATATAGAATTGTGTTTTTTTAAAAGCTCGTAAGTCATAGCAAATTGCTCTTACCAAGTCCATATGTAGTTTTCCCTTCCATATGTGCAGCTCGAAGCTGGGACACCAGATCTGCACTATCATAGCCAGCATTGTCAGCTATGATGGTTGGGAGCTAAAAAAGTAATCAGCTTGTTAGAGAATGTCTGATAGAACAAACCTATTATACTACTGAGGCACATATACAAAAACACACAAACGTAAATCCCTGTACATCACATCTAAATACTATTTGCTACAATTTTTCTAGTAATTGTTAATAAATTTGTTTGGCACAATTTTCTGTTATAGAGTGTACTCATAACTTTTCATATGCCAGAATTGGAATGGGTGCCATTATTAACAATTAGATTATTGGGGGAAATAGAGTTTATAGCAACATATGGGCATTTTTTAAAGGAAACTTTAAAAAATTAAGAAAACTGTCAAGTGTGTTCTACCCATATATTTAAAATTCTGCATTTTAACCACTGTATTTTGATGCTGCACTATAAACTAGTATATGTTCTTAATATTTATAAGACATGTTCTCTTAATGTGTGTTCTAAGTGTTGAGATGGAAAAAATAATAGAGGAGATTCCCAGATTGTGCCAACTTTGTATGTACATCCAATGCAAAGGCTACTCTAATGGTTTGAAATAAGATAATGACTCCCAATTTGTTTTGAACTGTCACTCTACTATCCTACTCAAAACCTCTGTATGTTGTTCTTCTCAAAATATCAATTTCTGCAATAATGCTGTACAAATCCTGTTATGATAATTTTGTAACACCAGAAGGTATACACATTCCATACTGGTGTATTCTAGGTATAAATCCTGAATTTTTCAGTACTGGATACATAAGTCTACAGCATTTCCATATTTCAGAGACACAATAATAACTTTCAAAATGATAATTTTAGCATAATCCTATGTATGTTTGCCAAGTGAGTCCCACTGATCTCATAGACATTACTCCTAATTAAGTATGTATCAGAATGCAGGCACCATACAAGACAGTACCAAAAATAAATTAAATAAATAAATTAATATAAACCTAGCAACTACTGGATAGCATACACCAGTTTTACTTTAGTCAAATTTAGGAAACATTTGTAGAATGTTATCTAAACAAAGCCTCGTGGCACAGTGGTTAAACTGCTGTACTGCAGCCAAAACTGTGCTCACGACCGGGGGTTCAATCCCAGGTAGCCGGCTCAAGGTTGACTCAGCCTTCTATCCTTCCGAGGTCGGTAAAATGAGTACCCAGCTTGCTGGGGGGGCAATGTGTAGCCTGCATAATTAACTTGTAAACCGCCCAGAGAGTGCTTGAAGCACTATGGGGCGGTATATAAGCAGCACGCTTTGCTTTGCTTTTGCTTTGCTTTGCGAGACATCTCACAGAACTTTCCTCTGATTTAAAACAGATAACAGAGAAGACTGCAACAACAAAAAAATCACGCAGTTTAATATCAAGGTGGTAATGGTGGAAAGAAAATCAAATTCCCTCTGAAAGCTTATGCAAAACAATACACTAGAAGAGCAAACAATTAATGGAAATGATGGTTTTTTAAAAAAGATTTGCAACTTTCTGCTGGTAAATTTATCAAGTAAAGTTTTAGTTGATTAACCTGTAAATGGGCAATTTTAATTGGTGGAACCAAGTCTGAAGGCATGCTATATTTCAATTTATTCTAATGTGTTCACTGCTGTACAAAAACGAAAAAAAAATCTTCCAACGTGAATAATGTTGTTTATTCAACTGCAAGTTCTTGCATTTCTCTCAGTGGTCCTGGTGATACAAAATTATATTAAATAAATGACAAAAGCTGAAAGGCAGATGACCAAAATCATTTAGTTTATTGATCATTTGCTTCTTGAAAAGCAGATAAACACTGAAAGCAGATAATGGAAAAATTCATACTGATGTTGTTTAGTTCGTATTTTCTGTTTTAAATAATGTTTTAAACAGTATTTAAAAGAGTGTGACATATACAGCCAAAATGAAGATAATACAGTGAAAAAACTACAGTAAGATGGTTAACCTAGATTCATACCCACACTTTCCAATGAATAACAGCCAAAGGAAAACAATCAAATGAACCCTTCAGAAATGTATTCCATTCTCCCCTCTCCTAATTATTGCTGGTCTGTGAATGATAGCTTACCGTACTCAAAGCCTTAGCAAAAGATTCCATTGCTAATGATTCTTTGCCTGGTGTCCTTTTTGCAAGCTCCATCACAGCATTAGCCATTAGCATCTCTGAGCAGCCTGCAAGTTAGGAAAAACCCAGAAATCTGATAACCAATCTGAGCAAATATTAAACATACAGTACCATATTTTTCCATGTATAAGACGCCCCCATGTATAAAGACCCCCCCCCCCCCACTTTTCTAACCCAGAATTTCTTTCTTCGCAAGAAAGTGGAGGGGGAAGGCAGGGATCAAAGTGCTTTATATTTAGATTAAAAATTTAGGGACGTCTTATACACGGAAGTAAGGGGGGAGGGATCAAAGTGCTTTGATCCCTGCTTTCCCCCTCCACTTTCTTCCGAAGAAAGTGGAGGGGGAAAGCAGGAATGGCTTTGATGAATTGCTTTGATGATTCCTGCTTTCCCCCTCCACTTTCTTTGCAAAAAGTGGAGCAGGAAAGCAGGGATCAAAGTGCTTTGATCCCTCCCCCTCCTTATTTCCGTGTATAAGACAACCCTGAATTTTTAATCTCAATATTTTAGAGAAAAGTATCATACATGGAAAAATACTGTAATTGACACACAACTGAAGAGGGAGGGACGGAGGGAGGGAGGGAGGTAGAAACAAAGAAATACTCACCACCTCCATACACAGTCCTTGTATCTTTTACAGTCTGGGCAAGAACACAGAGAGCATCATGCAGAGATCTTTCTGCCTCATCAATGATCTGCTGTGTTGCTCCACGCAAAACTATAGTGCACGCCTCTCCTATATAAGATGAAGAAAATTGTTATTAAATACTTCCAATCAAATCTACAATTGCAAAGGAGAACTCTCAAGTCTTCTACTAATGGATCCACAAGGACAACTGCAACATGCTTGGTGTGATCATCATCTAACTGGATTTCCCACTGTATCAATAATGTCTGAAATTATATACTGTATGGACAGCACATACATCCCACATTCCTTGTGGAGCAGCAGGAAGGCCACAATTGTTCCATATGATAAGTTGGGGGAAGAATTACAATTTCTGTGCATGCTGGATTGAGAAGGGGAGGTGAAAAAACAGATCATGAAAGCCCAGTACTCAAAAACAGACATCTGCACTTAGAGACTCCCCAGTACACCTCACTGAATAGCATGGGGAAGATTGCCACAGTGCTTCCTGTCCATCAGCTGTAGTAGTGTGTTCAGCAATGATGTTCAGTATTTCTACAGACAAGGGTTCATGCTTCGTATTTCCTCAGTCTTCGTATTTCTGAGATCCAACGCACAAAACAAGGAAAGGAAAACCTCACAACACAGCACCCATGTACCCTCCTGGGCAGGAGCCTTGCAGAGAGTACTCACAGTCTGAGCCAAGAGTTCAGGGCTCATTTAGGGGATGATATTATTCTACTGCTTGATATTGGGTCATATCTGCCCCAGAATAACTGGAGTATAATATCACTCTATCCAACACAACATAGCAAAACCTACCCATAGCAACTCCAGAGAAATGAATAAGTTTATCTTCACCAATCATTACTTCTTCAATCAGCTTGCAGCTTCCTAGCTTTACTAACTCTGGATGATCAAAAGTTGAAGCAATTTCACCACCTGAGAATACAAATTCATGTTAAGCTTTTTTTGATCACCATTAAATCATTATTGTAAATCATTTCTAAGCAGGACCAAAAAGATGACCAAAATGCAACGTAATTCTACTACAAAATGGAGTATAAACAGAAACATCTGTAAGACTGATTTCTAGCTCTCCTGGTTTCAAAACAAGCTTCATGAAGATATTATTGTAGTACCAGTAGCCTACTTTTAACTTCCCAATTTATATTATGAAGACATTTTTTACTGATAACAGTAAAAAAAAGGTAGAACAATTCTGGTAGCCAATTCTGAAATTGAGAAAAGTGTGCACATGGGTCTTTATGATAGCCACATATTAGTTTTATATAAGCCTGAAAAACAAGCTGCAAAAATACCTGGAAACTATGAAGTTCAACAAGAAATGGGTGAGAAGTGGACTGAAACCCTGTTCATAGCATAAGCCAAATCATAAGATTTGGTCCACTTCTCCCTGAGATCAAAGTGTCACTGCTACAATTCTCTGGGACATTTATGCACCCAGGCTTGGCATGTGTGCACATGTCCTCCTGCCACCCAAAAAAGAACTGAAGCAGATCTTGTGAAACAGACTGAAAGTTACAACTTGGCTTATGCTATGAACAGGATTTCAGCCACGGTGTAACAAAGTATAAAACTAGTAAAAAATCAGATCCAGAGAAGAATCTTGTGCTCACATGGCGATTTCCATTATTTCTCAACTATAGCACCATATGTGATATTATTCTAATACTGAAGGGTTCCTAACCTTCAAGAATGGAACTGGGGCAAGAGTATACAAAACTGCAGCAGAAAAATGCAAGAAAGCTTACTGCACAAGATCTCTGCCTGTGGCTATCTAAATTCAAACTTATGTCTTCCAAATGTCATATTAATCTGCATCAGAACATTTAAAATAAAAAAACCATTCAATATTACAATTTGGAGAACTCAATTTTTTATACGTCTGAATGTATGTCTTACATTCCTTGAAAGATATTTCATTTTCTCCCTGCTAGTTCAAAGCAAGCTGCAAATTACAACCTCCAATTCTAAATTAAATTGCTTTCCACTGTACCTGTTACAAGAGCCAGCCGTTCAACTCCAGCAAAATCTGCATGTTCAATAGCCATAACACCAGCAGCAGCAAACATCTGTTCTGGGTAGTTATAGATCAATTGCCTGCAATAAAACGTGTTTATAATAATGTGGTACAAAACCAGTACCTCTTAAAATGCAAATGTTACACTTGTCTCTCAAACTAATTTTATGATTCAAGATATGCCGAGGCTGCATGAAACAATACATCAGTAAAATAAAAATAAAGCAAAAATCCCATGCATCATAAAACACTATAGATGTCTCAGCTATCATCACAAGAACCTTCAACATGGCAAAATGTTGGAATTTCAGTGGAGTGCATGCCAAACTGTTCCCTGACACACCTGAACAACAGTCAGTACTACTGGATGAGTCCAATTCTCCACTGAGTCCCAAAGCAGGCAACCCAATGTGGTCCATGTGTTTTGGCTAGTGGTCAGGGATTATGTGAATTGTAATTCAAAGCATCTGCATTACCAATAGAGTGCCAAGTTGTTATTCATTGATTTAGACCAAGGATGGGTGACCTTGGTGAGTCTAGGGGTCAATTTGCTCCCCTGCAGGCCAGATGGACTAAAATACTTAATTTTAAAAAGAAGTAGAAGTCTACTTCCAGTTTTGAAAAATGGGCATTTGGCATGAAAAGCAGCTCTGTAACTGCTGAAGAAGTGAACTACTGCTCCTGGAGGCTTCTAGGAATTGCAATTCACCATTTCATTTACCAGAAACAGGGGAAAATAAAATTGTTTTTATTGCTGCACTTCACCCTGAGATCACAAGATATAGGGTGAAATATCCTATAATAATTATTCTAAATAAATAAACCAATCTGTGAAGGAATGTAAGCTACAAAATAGCTTGGACACATACAACCTGCAGATGACACCATGCTTGCCCTGATTTAGACCATCATTCTGTTTTTCACATTGACCAGCTAGATGACTTTGGGATATCCAAAAGAAGGGCACAACAAAGAAACCAACATTCCTCTCTTATTTCTCAGCAGCTGGTATGGAGACATTCCTATATGAATGCTGCAGGTTCTGTACTACCATCATAACTAACAGGTATCAGGGATGTGCACAATGAAAACTTTTGTTTTTGTTTTGTTTCAAAACAAATGCATGTTTTGTTTCATCATTTTTGTGTACCGGTCTATGAAAGAGACAACTTATTTTGGGTCATTTTATTTTGTGTTTTATTCATTCATGTACTCTGGTGCCTGGAGTCCAAAAGCGCTAAAAGACCCTTACCAATTACTCCAAAAAAGCAGGGGGAAAGGCAGGCAACATAGAATCAATCTACTACAAAAGCAGGCAACAGGAGATAAAAAAGAAAAATCATCATCACACCTCTTTAAACATCCACACAAGCCCAGTAGCATATTGGCTTTGACACAGCAACTTAAGGCTCTTTGGCTCACACTTGTCCACACAAAGGCAAACAAAACAATCCCCCAAACCCCACCAAAATACACATCTTTAACAGAATAAATAGACTGTAAATTAACCAAACAGTATTAAAAAAAAACACCAGGGAAACCACCCACATGCAAAGGAAAAAACAGCCTTAAAAAAACAGCCTCCCTCCTAAAAAGAAAGCAAATAAATGCCAAAATATCCCATCAAGCACCACCACCAAACAAAACTACTAGAATACAGGGAGATTTCTCTCCCCTCGTCACTTGAATGTCTGAGTCCTACAGGCAGACCAGGCAGCACCAAAATAATCATAGAAGGGATTGAACAAAACTAAGAAAGTGAGTGGAATCCCCACAGAAATCAGAGCAGAATCCAAAGAGTTATTTATTTATTTATTTAACTTATGGTGGCAAAGGAAAGCAAGGGGCTATCTGGTAACAGCACCAAAAATAATCCAAACAAATGGGGTGAAGGTGGGAATTCCCCAAAAAGATCCAGTGGGGAAAGGGCAAAAAAAAGATCAAAGACAGAGGCACAAGCTAGCAGTTGGCATAAGCAGCACGAGATATAGAGCACCAACAGGCAGGAGCTCAACGGCACACAGATCCCATGAACAAAGAACACCTGAAGCAAATAGCATTCCCACTTGGTTCCAACCAATCCTATTGATCCAAAATTTCCTGCTCCCTCTGGATGCTCTGATTGGCTGCTGACAGGTCTCATGATGCTAACTGGCTGAAAAATTACCTGGGCAGTTTGACAGACAAAGGATGAAAGAAAGGTTTAACAAAAAAGGGAAATGAAAACAAAAAAATTTCAGGTACCCTTCTTTTGTTAACACAAAGTATTCATTTCTAAAAGGTTCTTTTTCAGAAATTGAGCGAAGACCATGTAAACAAAAAAGAGCTTCTGTGTTTTCTCTTTCATGTTAACAAGAAAGAATGATCCCTAACAGGTACTGGTAGGATAAACTAGATTGGAGAGTATGTATTTCAAGTACCAGTGAGAACGTGCAATAATTAGTCTTTCAATGAAATTAAATAAGAAAAATGTGCATGTTTGGACATTGAGTGGTGGCATTTTCAGCAATATACAGCAATAAATAACAAGCTTCAATAATATTACAGAATATAATGCAGAAAAGGAACCAAATAAGAAAATGAAATACATAAAACCTGAAGACATTCACTAGCCTGATTGAAGCAAATAAATAAATAAAAACATAATTTTTAAAAATTATGTAACAGCAAGAGACAGAAGCGTTGAAAAGGTTCCAAACACACTCATACCAACTGCTTTGTAATAAAACATGCATACCTGTTGATAAAACAATTTATTCCATGCTTTAGAATGCGTTCAACCTTCTCCTTCATTTTCTCTTTTTCTGCTTGTTCTATTTCTGCTACCTTTGCTGTGGAATCAACTCTCACACGAGAACCAAATATCTAGATAAAATTATAAAGATACTAATATTACTTAACAAAATGTTTAACTCTAGTTATACCAAAGAACTTGCAGTACACAAGATCACTAACCTTGATTTTATCAGTATCCATTGCAGTATTTGCAATAAGTATCTTGGCATTTTCAATTCTTTTTGGTTGGTTGACTCCAATTTTTTTATCCAACAGAAAACCTGAAATGAATGACAACAGCCAGACTTGGTTGTAGCAAAAACATTAAAAGGAAAAGACTTATCTAATACAGTAATTAATAAAATTGTAATCCTCTTTTTTTTGGCAATTGCTCAAATATTATACTTAACAAAAAAAAATTTACTCCTTGATGCCAGAGCTCCAGCAATGCAAGAGATAACAAGGAGGCAGACTGGGGACAGAAATGTAACCCAGAGGATCTGGAGACTCAATATCAAAAACCCTCTTGGTCCTCTGCCATGGGTTCAGACATGGAATAAAAGAACCTGCAAGCACTGCTTATCCTTGCATCTGCAATGTTGGCAGAAGACCACTAAAACCTTCCATGTGTTGAAATTCTCCTACTTAGCAACAGGATTGCTCTGCCTTCATTCCCCATTACAAAATTCTTTCCAATGACAGAATACAAAATGTCTCTTTAAAGAGTAAAGAATACTTGTATCAGAGTCAAGTAACAAATATGTGATAGAAAAATGGATATTGACTTTGGCACTCTGGGCACAACTTTCACAATAGGGCGGAATGGGTTACAGCAGGGGTCCCCAACCTTTTTCACCCCGCGGACCGGCTGGGGAAGGCGGGGCACCCCCGCGCTCGTGCGCATGCGTGAACGAGTGCTCTCTCTCGAAAACGAGCACATGCGTGAACGGCAGCGCAGCGCTCATGCGGGTGTGCTCGTGCGCATGCGTGAACGGCGGCGCAGCACTCGCACGGGCACGCTGGAGCACGCACGCAGGCGCAAACAGGCTGTGCGGGGGTGAGTGCGTGCGGGGGTGGGGTGGGAGGTCTGTCTTCGCGGCCCGGTCCGGCTCAGGCCGCGGACCGGCACTGGGCCGCGGACCGGGGGTTGGGGACCTCTGGGTTACAGGACAGAAAAGGGCAAATCAGCAAAATTTGGGGGACAGGGTTACTTTGTGTGAAAGGTCACTTCACTAAGCAAGCACTCTAGCTCAGTTACAGAAATTGATAGTACTAAAGAATGGAACACTTGTACACTATACGAGTACTATTCTTTCCAGAATGTGAAACATTAGCCCGTACATTGTAAGCCACAGCAAAGTAATGTATCAATAGAAGAAACTATGTTTTAAGATTTTGAACTGTAGATTATCTAAAACTACCTTTAATTCACACAAGGTATTATGGAATGACTCCTGAAGTGCATAAACATGTTTGTCAGAATGGCCCATATACTGAGCTTGCAGAGATAATCCTGTGGAATACAACCATGCAGGACAGCTTCCTCATCTACAAAATAAGTTATAATGTTATGTCTTTTTTGAATGCATAACATTATGATAGAGCTGGCTTGTAAATGTTAGCAATGCTAAGAAAAATATTGTCACTTTTTGTCTTTACACTTTAATTTTTTTCACTTTTCCCTGAAATGATCACTAAAAATATATAAAATAATACCTTCATCCAAATAAGAGTCTACTAGACTTCCTCCTAGCTTCTTGATGACATGAATAGCTTCCAGGTTACCAGATCCTTTCAACCTAAGGACAGCATCTACTGCAAGTTTTGCAAAGTGCTCTTTATGGTGAGTAAGCAGTTTTGAAGAAAGGGTTGTTTCTGAAATATTCATCAAATCTTTATGAAACTTTTCTTCATTTCCACTGCAAAACAGAAAAAATGAACTTAACATACAATCTGAATCCGTATGTAACAACACTGTTTTAATTCAGAGCCAGACATCAAGTTCTGCATGTAACAGCAGAATACTTGATGCCCCACTGTTTTATGCCACTCATAGCCACTCATGACAAATATCACTTGCTTTCATTGAATAATCTGTTCTCAGCAACACTATATTTGACAAAAAAAGTTTGAGAGACAAATACTTATTGTCTATGACATGAACTGACCCATGATCCACAGCAGATTTCACCAAGGCTTCTCTGGCTGCTTTTGTGGCTTCTCTCCATCCTGCAATAATGGTCTGGGGGTGGATCTTTCTTGCAATCAATAGTTCTGCCTCCTATTTTTTTTTTTTTTTAAAAAAAGAAGTTTTCTTTACTGCAGGTTCCATGAAATAACACCTTCAAGTTTGTATTTCAGCTAGCACATACTGCTATGTTATGGTTGATTATGTATTCTAGCTTTAATAATTCCAACAGGAAGCTTCCTTACAAAATTAAGCGTTCAATAGTTCCCTTACAGATGTCTTTAGCTCTAAATAAATAAGTTATCTAGTTTCCTTAATTTAAGTGACATGAAAAATGTATGGAACGTATTTTATATTACTTTATATTTTCACTAAAACATAATTGTTTTTAATTCAGTGATATCAATTTTTTCATGCCATGCAGTATATTTTAAATTGCCCTAAGAAAAAAAGAAATGTATGGATTTCTCAAATAGAAATAAACAAATCAAACAATTATGAAGAGTTAATAAATTATTTCCCCAAAAGTTGAATGCTATAACCTCCACTTTAAAAATACTACCTTACCATTTCAGTATATTATTTTTATACCAATGAAAAATGAATATAAAGATATAGTAAAGCAACACTGTATTACTCTTAGCAATTCAGCTGCCAAGACTGTTACTGAAGTAGTTCCATCACCAACTTCATCATCTTGAACCTTTGACATATCTGTAACAAAAAATGTTACCATATTATTGATACCTCGCATTTGTTAGATATGGTCTTCTTTAATTTTATTATCTGCAGACTATGAAATAATGACAGTTACACTATAGGCAAGGCTGTGTGTTAAGGACTCTCTAAGTGTCCTCATCTATGACAATCAAAAGCAGAATTACAAAAATGTTAAGTTAGACACACCACAGAATATACATGTATAGTTTCTTGGTACATCATTTTCAGTACTGTGGGGCAGACAACTAGCATGGTGACAGTGATACTGTCAGACTGACGAGGCTGTTCGTCAACAATGTACTTTTCACCAAAGCAAGTCAACAGTATTGTATGTCACTCAATGTAACAACCAACGTTCCCTCTAATTTTGTAGATTGCTGGGACCGCCCTGTGTGCATGGGGTTCTGGATGCAATCAAAAACAAATGGCTCAGCTGTGCCCCCCAATGCAGTGCTGCACAGCTGCATGGTGTAGAGAACATCGGTAACAACCTATCCCAATAAGGTGTTCAGTCAAACGTACCAACCAAGATCTTGGCTGCAGGGTTGTCAACTCCAATAGCTTTTAGGATTGTTGCACCATCATTGGTCACTGTTACTGTGCCTTCTCTTCCAGTACTCAGAAGAATCTTGTCCTGAAGATGCACACTTGGTAATGTTAAATACTTGACTCAAATGACAACATTGAGAAAACCAATATATTTCAGCATTTTGCAAATATCTTACCATGCCTTTTGGGCCCAATGTGCTTTTGACTAGGTCTCCAATGGCAATAGCTCCAATGAAAGATGACTAGAATAATACAAAGGGAAAAATACAGGCATGACTGGAGCCACAATGGGTTCAAGCTTTTATTTATAAAAATTAAAGACTTTAGGTCTAACTGTAGTTCCATACAACACAGAGAATATCAGACTTACCAAACGAGCTGTCTCTGCTCTTTCTTCATCAGCTCCAGCCTTGAAAATGTTCACAGGTGCTAGCGACATGGACGCCTATATTATGAAAAACAACATGACACAGCAAAAAACAAAAACACACCTGTCAGAGAATTTTACAAAATAACAACTATGATCAAAATCCAACGTAAGAGGAACCATCTCCTAGCATGATGGGCCTTCTTTTCCTTGCAGCCCTCCGCTGCTTCAAAATCTGCTCTGACAAGTTATCTCAGCATCCTTGCAGCAGGTTTTCAGGGTTCATTGAGTAAGAGAGGCAGGACATAGGAACAATGTCATCAATGGAATGATCCTACTGGAATCCACCTAAAATGTTCTACAATATTATTACTGCACTAACTTCATGCCATGTAACTTTTTAATTTAAAAAGAATATATCTTAAAATGTTAATCAAACTTACTAGGTTGAATCTGAGGCAAGGGATTAAAAGAACATGTTCTCACCTATAGGATTTTTCATACACAGAAAAATGACATTTAATTCCACCAGTCAGTTTCTATTCACTTACTGTGAAAACCACATTATTTCTGGCTCATTCATGGTACATGTCCCTGTAGACCATAACCTGAATTATTTTATTTTCCTGAAGAATCTGGAAGTTGAGTCCTGGCAACTGGACTTCTTTATTACCAGGTTAAAATGCTTTGCTACTCATCCAAGTAGCTTCTTCAATCTGAGGACAGTTGGTAGGAGACCCCTGATATATCCTCCACCTTGGTTTCACTTCCCCCTGGTCTGAACAGGCTCCTTAGATGGACAAAGGATGGGGGGAGGAGTGAGTGAAAATCTCACTTCTGCAGCTCTTGTCCACCCACTGTCATGGGTAGTTAACAGGTGTTAACTTCCAGATAACCTCACCTGGATGACTGAGAATCTTCACAAATATTTTCCTGAAGGAACTACTACAGTTCTTTGATCAACTTCCAGAATGGAGTTAAATACATGATACTTAAATGCAACGAGACTCATTTCTCCTCCACAAATCTGAGTGACACATCTCATTTGATACAAAAGTGTGTCGGCTTCTGAAAACGAGGTGTAACAGGGTCCCATACACGTCATATTTACTATTTAAAGCATTTCTATCCTGCTGTTCACTAGGAAACCTTTCAGCAAAGCTTTAAGCAACGATAATATCAAGGCGATTCCTGGCCTCTAGCATGCATCGCAGTAAAAATCGACACAAAAGGGGGAAGAGGTAGGAAAAGATGGTGATATCTGAAGAGCTGCAGCCGGCTGCCTTTGTCTCGCGTGCCATCCCCACGCGAAGGCGGGCCGGCCTTTCCAACCCTAATGGGGAGCAAGCGGAATGACAGCAGGAGAACAGCCTCCAGCACCCGGCACGCCCTCCACGAACAAGGCACGGCGGTCGCCGCGCTGTTCCCTTTACAGAAACAAAATGAGGGCGAAGAGGCGTGGGTGGGGGGAGAAAAAAAGGCCCTGGCTTCCGCCGGAGGAAGACCACACTGGGGGAGCCCCGAACCCCGTGGACGTTTCTTTGAGAGGCCTGGCTTGCTGTGGAGGGCGCAGGGCGTCTTCCTAGCACGTTCCCGGGGCTCGTCAGAAGGGCCCAGCCGCGGCCGCCATCGCCTCCGACAAACCCTTCGAGGGCTTCTGGAACCTTCTATGAAGGAGCGGGCATGGCTGCCTTTTTTGCCTCCCCTCCTCCCAGCGAAAGGGAATGGAGAGGCTTCCACAGGACTCACCATGGCGACGACGCTGGCAAGGCCGCTGCTCCAACGGTTCCCGACACCGCGCGCCCGAAGCTCAGCCCAACGAACGTCCCTCGAACCACGCGCAAAACGGAGACAACGAGCGGCGGAAATGACGTCACTCCCGCCACCGGAAAGGAAGGGATGCCGCGGGCCAGGACCGTTGCATGCCGGGAGGCATAGTTCCTCTTCCATTTCCTTAGCACCCATTCAGACAGAGAGGTCTACGGTGCGGGATTTCCAGGAATCCCAAACCTGTGACTTTACTGTGCACAGACACACTGTGTTGTGGCCGCACTCTCCGTAGGTGTGTTAAATGCTGACGTATCACTGTGCAGGCCGCTCTTGTCTCGGAGAAATTCCCGCGTATACTTTGCGTTCATAGGAGTCCAACACGCACAGAGTTGTATTCGAAAGCCAGGAGTTCGTACCAGACTCAAAGCCCGTGGGGTGTACTCGAGAGTGCCGGAGTAGGGCTCAGGTTGAAATCAGAGGTTGGGGGTGGCAGTAGTAAAC
Source organism: Intellagama lesueurii (assembly GCA_037013535.1). Taxonomy (NCBI): domain Eukaryota; kingdom Metazoa; phylum Chordata; class Lepidosauria; order Squamata; family Agamidae; genus Intellagama; species Intellagama lesueurii. The sequence goes on from JBAJHW010000005.1 coordinate 52,707,074, forward strand.
TTGCACATCTCAGGTAGGTCGAAAACTCTTAAAAGAGTCAGAAGAGACTGTGACACTTCGTATCAATATACTGAACTAATCTCAGACGACTCAATCATAACTATTTGGGAGGGTTTCTCAAATGTGGCTAAAATCAGGAGGCAATCGGGTTCTCAAGAACAAAGAAGTTTCTTTCGGCTTCAGACAGGCGAAGCGAAAAGGAAAGATCGGCAGGCGGGGGATGTCATGACCTGTTTCTGAAAGGGAGACATCAGTTGCGTCTTTTTTTCACTCCGCGCAAACTGAGTTCGCATTTCACAGAACTCGTCTGGAAAACAAAAACCGCAAGAATTGTGGCTGCTGCAGATCTACTAATTCCAGGATTTACGACTCTTCTTTCCCGCGTCGACCTTCAGAACTGTAACCCGTAAAGCAAAATGTGGAAGATGCACATTCGGTCGAACAGGCAAACACTGTGCTCGGTAGTAATTCTCACTGAATTAAATGAAACTTAGCCATACGTAAGTGCATATAGGTGTACCACATGGAAATACTTTATTCATTTAAAAGATAGCATCTAATTATTTGGATGTTTCGGGGTTTGTTTTTAAAGATTGTTAATAAAAACATTTGCACGTGTAGCAAATGCCTTTGTTGAAACATAATTGCCAGTACACTGGAATACCTCTACTGCAGTGACAATGCATAGCACATCAGTTAGCATCTAAAAATTAACTGAAAGTCACAATGACTCAAAGTCCAGACACCATTTTGATTCTACAGTATCAAGCCTAAAAGAATCTCATTCTGCACAGCCATCTTTTTAATTTATATCGAAAGACATGCAGATTTAACTGATTACGTCAACTACAGTAGATCAGTTAAGGATTCTTTTAACAGAAGTATAGGCCATCTCACTTGAATTGTAGCTATTAGTCCTGAACACAGTAATCCATGTGACATACTGGTAGAGCCATTTAAAAAAACAATGATAGGGCAAAATTAAACACTTTTTACTTCTTGAACATCCCATTTCACTTGCTGCTGCTTTTCCATGCCAAGTGGAAGAGCCCATTGGAAGGCCTGTTCCTTGACACTGGCAAAAAAAAAGTCATTCTTCCCTGCCACCATTGTGTCTGTACAGAGTCACCCAGCAAGGCTCTTTTGAGTGGTCAAGGGCCTATTAGAGGCCAGCCTCCAGTAAGATGACACAGACCACACTGCAGCTTGAATAATTTGCATAGCATTTTGTAGGCAAAATTGCTTGCATTTGTTCTGACTTGGGTGCTGTAGTTTACAGGTCTTGTGGATGTAACTTATGATCTGCTTGTTCAGTGTTAATGGAAAAGTTTCAGTTTTTACAGCCTGATGATGTGGACAGGACTCTTGGAGGGATGAAAGATACTGCTTGTCTGCTAGAACTTTGCCCTTCCTGGATTATAAAAGCTGCCAGAGAGGGGCTAGCCAAGTGGGGATGAGGGGTGGTGAATGCCTCCTTGCAGCAAGGTAGGATCCCAGCATGCTTAAAGGAGGCAGTAGTAAGAAAAACTGTCCTTGGACCCCACGGTATCGGACAATTATTGGTCAGTCTCTAATATCTCATTCTTGAGCAAAGTGCTGGAGTGGGTTGTGGCTACTCACTTTTGGAGTGGACAATTGCCTCTTGCCTGTCCTTGCTTTTTTTTTCTTTTTAAGATTGTTTTTGAAGATTCTGTAGGGCTTAATTGGGTCTAACCAGAAACCAGACTGGCAAATCCACAGCAGAACCCAAAAGATTTGGGTACTCTCTGGTTTACCAAAAGGTGCTGTACCCAAAAGAGGAGCTCGCCCTGCAAAAAAAGTTTTCATCATGGACACCCCTAGGAAGTAGTGACCATGCTGGGACAACACTATTACTTCCCACGACATTATTTTTCATATTAGTGGGTAGGGATGCTCACGAGCAACATACCCTCTAACTTTTAGCTCTGCTGAAACTTTCAGCTCAGCTTCGCGTCCGGAACCTAACACGATCGCTGTGCGGACGGGGAAGACAGTTGCGCAGAGGCTTAGAGGGAACCTTGCTCATGAGCATTACCATTTGTTCTCCCCATGCCATTTACTGCTTCTTCTGAGCAGTGTGGCACTGAAAGACAAAGAAACAGATGTTACAGTGCAAGACGTGTGCGTACACTTTTAGAAAGAGCAACCGAGATGTCTAAATATAAAGTGGGGTGACTATATTGCTACAGCAATAATTAATGGGTCTCTCCAGGAGGGCAAGGTTCCCCTTGCCCTCAAGGAGACACTCATTAGGCTCATTAGGAAGAAACCAAGCTTGGCGGCGGACGATATTAGTAATTATAGGCCCGTCGCCAATGTTTCTTTCCTTAGCAAGGTAGTTGAGAGGGTGGTGGCCGATCAGCTACAGGCTCTTCTGGATGAAACCAATGCCCTGGATCCATTCCAGTTGGGCTTCAGGCCGCGTCATGGCACTGAAACAGCATTGGTTGCCCTGTTTGATGACCTGCTGAGGGAGGCCGACAGGGGCAAAATGTCTCTGCTGATCCTCCTCGATATCTCAGCCGCCTTTGATACCGTCGACCACGGTATCCTCCTGGGGAGGCTCTCCGAGTTGGGAATCGGTGGCCTGGCTTTGGCCTGGCTCCGTTCCTTCTTGGAGGACCGTCCCCAGAGAGGGCAGATTGGAGAGCTTCTTGGCTCCGTGGAGCCTCAATTGTGGGGTCCCGCAGGGCTCGATTATCTCTCCAATGCTGTTTAACATCTATATGAGGCCGCTGGGAGGGGTCATCAGGGGATGTGGGGCTTCGTGTCATCAGTACGCTGATGATACTCAGCTCTACATCTCCTTCTTTCCAACAACAGTGGATGCTGTCTCGTCCCTTGAGCGCTGCCTGGGGGCTGTTCAGCAATGGATGCAGGAGAACGGACTGAGGCTGAATCCGGGCAAGACGGAGGTCCTTCGGGTGGGCGCCCCAGACATCAGTGGTCTGGGAAACTCCCTCTCTTTTGGGGGGGTGACTCTTACCACCAAGAGTGAGGTTCGCAGCTTGGGTGTACATCTGGACCCGGCGTTCACCATGGAGACCCAGGTGTCGTCAGTGGTCCGTTCCGCACATTTCCACCTTCGGCGGATTGCCCAGCTGCATCCCTATCTTGATGTGGGGGTGCTCACCACTTTGGTCCATGCGCTCGTAGTCTCAAGATTAGCCTACTGTAATGCGCTCTATGTGGGGCTGCCTTTGAGATTGATGCGGAAACTTCAGATGGTACAAAATGCCGCGGCCAGACTTCTAACTGGGGTGAAGAGGCACCAACATATTTCCCCCACGTTGGCCGCCTTGCATTGGTTGCCCATTCATTTCCGCGTTGATTTCAAAGTTCTTACGATTACTTATAAAGCCCTAAACGGTTTAGGACCTCGATATCTGGCAGAGCGCCTTCTCCCACCCAGTTCTGCCAGAGACACTCGTTCTAGCCAGGCCGGGCGATTGAGGGGCCTAACGCCGAGGGAGGCCCGGAAGGAAAGAACGAGGAACCGGGCCTTCTCGGCAGTGGCCCCTCACCTCTGGAACAACTTGCCCCTAGAGATCCGCCTGGCTCCCTCTCTGGGTGTCTTTAGAAATAAACTAAAGACATGGCTATTTAGGCAGGCTTTCCCTCCTGCTGTATTTTAATATTTACATTTTTACATCTTGGATTTTGCATGTTCATTGTTTCTATTGTTTTTAAATTTTGTAATGCCGCCCAGAGTAGACTATCTGTCTAGATGGGCGGGGTATAAATCTAATAAAATAAATAAATAAATAAATAAATATGTTTGAAGGCTAGAAAGGAAGACTGGATTAAACTCCCAAGGCATCAATTACCTGTCCTTAATATATATTCTACTCCAGTCCTTGTGCTTTCTTTTCTCAGATACTAGATTTGGTAGAGTATGACTAAACAGAAAAATTAAACTGAACTGCATGATAGAAATCTGTCTTATAGCAAGCTAATCTACTACTCTGACTCTGTAACTTTCTGTGGTGATGGACAGCAACTCTCCAGGGATCAGACAGTGGAATTTCCTAGCCCTCCTTGAGAACTCTGGAATGTGAATTGGGGGCTTCCTACACAGAAAATACCTCTTTTACCACAAAGCCACAACCCTTCCTATTTACATAGCATTCTTATTGTTGAAAGACCTCTGAAGATCAAGGTCAACTCAGCTCACTGATTGTTGAGTTGGGGGCAGGAGAATTATTAGATAATAAATTCATTGGAGTAGGAAACCAGTTTTTACATCACTCTTAGGTGGTGCACACATTTGTTGTTATAAAAGCTGAGCCTCATACAGATCCTTAGATCCCTTTGACACCCAGGGCACACAACAATGTGAAGTGCTCTTAAAAACAAATAAGTGACAATATCAGATGACTGAAATATAGGGGGGAAATATGACTACTACCCCAAACACTTGAAAACAGCTCCCCATATACCCAAGAACCAATAAACACTCTTACATAGTAAAAATCAAATATTTTATTGCCAAGCTACGATTTTTATGAAGCTGGCACTGGTGAGGGGACAACGTTGTCAATATTACAGAATACATCTGAAAAATGAACATCTGGTAAGCTCAATGAAAAAAGCAAGCCAAAAGTAGTAGTATATGGATGACCAAAAAAGAAAATATATTATGTGTAATATAAATGTCACTCTCTCTTAAAAGTAAGCCTGGAATGTTTGTTAAAGAAAAATGGTGAGGGAAATTAGGTTTAAAACAATTTTCAGGAACATTTTGGCAACTCTTTAGACTTATTTTTTATAAAATAAAACTCTAGAAAGCTACTTTTATACAAAGTTGCTATACTGATGCCTTTACGTAGGAAAACATAATGCAAAATTAGGAGATAACAACTTTACAGTATTTTACAATGCAATGACAAAAGAAACATACAGAGTTTTGGCTTTTCATAGAAATGTATATTTATGCATTTAAGAAATGCATTTGTGGCACACTGGTGACTGTTTTTGTCCATTTTCATGCTAAGACTTTAGATCAGTTGTACTGTAAATTCTGAAACTTTGTTTGCCTCTTGGATTGCACAGTGATTCCGAAGACACAGTTGAAAGAGATGCTACAATGGAATGAAATGTTATGTTTAACAACAAAAAAGAAAGGCACCATACTTGCTGGTTGGGACACACTGTATTGTGGTATACCAAACAAACACTATTTTCTTTCTACAAAAATGGAAGCATTTCCTATACATTCAGTAGTGATCAAAGTCACACAAACAAGACAGCTTGCATTCAAGGTTTGGCAAATATTGGGGGAAATATAGAACTAGTGTCATATATGATTTTTAATATTATATTACATGTTGTTGTTGTTTAGTCGTTAAGTCGTGTCCCATTATATTACATAGATATAGATATATTGGAAATTGGCATGGAATTCAGGTTGTTGATATCCACTGCTAAACAAAAAAGGGAAGTACAGAAATTCCTGAGTGAAGGGCCCTTTCCAATTTTAAAACCATTTTTTTATTCCAAATACCTCAAAATTCAAACAGTAATCTCAACCCTAAATGCAGAGAGGAATAAGAACTCTCCAGTTATTATTAATATAATTTTTAGTATCTCATCATTTTCAGGTCATAGATGAAAAAATCAGCCACCTTGCTCTGCTTGATGCAGACACTTCTTTCTGCTATATTAAGAGAAGCTATTTTTGAGAAGACTTCAGTACCTCTTATGCTTTGCAGGAAGCAAAAGACTACCATCTTTACGCTCCCTTTTACAGCAACTGGAGACTGAGAGAGAAAGGTAAGTGGCACCAACAATCCAAATGTGTAGCTAACTTCACATTATCCTTTGTGACTTCAATATCCTAGGAGAGTTGTCAAACTGTTGCTACATGTGTCAAAGCACATTGATACCCTTGGTGCTGGGATTTCAGAAAGGCAGTACGTGAAGAAAGAAGCCTTCTCATGGCAGCCCCTTCCTGAACACTAAGGAAGACTTTATCAACACAGTGAACAATCTCATTTATAATTCTAGTTATATGTTTCATATTTATACAGAAAGGTACAATTCAATCAACAGAGCTTCCTCAATGCACTTTCCCAAAGGCATAATTTACCAACTTTAAAAATGATCACATTCTAAATGCTCTTTGTAAATATACTGTTAGAATTGGTATTTTTTTAAAACAAAGAATTCCAGCCCTCCATGGGCAATAGAAAGCAATAGCATCAAATATTGAACAAATTTGTCCTTACACCTTTACACAAAATACTATGCCAAGCTGGAGTAAACACTGGAGCCTGAGAACTCTGAGAAGACAGAAGCTTGGGAAAGGGACTTTCCTCATCTCCCCGCCCCCAACAAACCACCCCAAAACATGGGATTTTTTTTTTACAGTGGAGGCTGTAGTGCTGATGGCTGGGGTGGAATTGCTCCAGACTAAGCAGAAGCATCTTGTACAAACGGCGCTCTGTTCACCCAAGGAACTTCCCTAGTTGCTGTCTTCATGGCCTTCCATAAAATTCCAGTGGATCATTAAATCCTCAGAAACAGGCATGCAAAGAAAAACAAGGGCAAAAAAATCTGGTTCCTGAAGCTTCCTTCTGCTCGTAGTTCTCAAGATCAAACCATAGTCCAATAAAACATTTGAAAAACATATTTGTCATACCTCAAAAGCAATTATGAAGACCTTCAATTCCTATGTCCACAGTCATTCAATTCAATAGATTTGATAGGTTAATGATGTGTTTTTTAAGGTAGTATTGCAGGACTAGAGAAGAATTTAAATGAAACTATACACTTTGGGGGAGCATATACACCTTAAAACTAACATGAAGAACATTAACATAGTTCTTTTAAGTTAAATTATTTTAGAAGGTGTGTGAGATATTAACCAATAACCAGTTGCAAATGAAGATAGTGTTCTAAATAACTAATAAAACATACAGGGACTTTGCTGTTGTTACTTGGTTCCAGGAACAGGAAGAAAGAATTAACCTTAAAAACAGTAACTGAATACTCTATTGCTATTACTATGCAGATAACAGAATGTACTGTTGTCACAAAAAAAGTGAAAGTTTAGAAAGTGAAGATACTGGTGACATCAAGAAAAGAAATACTCGACTGAACAGTTAGGTGTAGTAATCGGAACAGGCCAATTAAACACCAGAATGTTTCATGAGGAAGTATTACTTTTATATGTTCAAATATAAAGTTTCATAATTAGTTTGAAGTCAAATCTTTTTAAAAAATCTAATCAGTTTATTTAATTAAAAGGGGCACATACCTGTTTTCAGCCTTTGCTTGGTACAATTACAAGGGGTCAAACTTTACAGAAAAAGGTATGTAAATAACAGTATGAATCCAAGATCCAGAGTTAAAACCTGAACAAAATTCATAAGGGTTGCTGCAGAATGAGATCACATGCAGTACCGCTTAGGTCTAGTTCATTTATTTATCATTCATATTGCCAAAAAACTGTACTTTTAGCCAGAGAAGTCAGTCAGCAGTACGGGGGGTGGGGAGAGTAATAGTGACAAGACAAATCCAGGATAAACAAATTAATTTTGTACGTGCATTCTTATATCTATGCAAACACTTATTTCATTTTATCTTCCTTCATTGGCCCAGATATAATTCTTGGTATGCACCTTGCACATATGTAGTTCCCCTGTCCAGAATTTGTGCAACCACAGCCAAACATTTTTCACCTTTAGTATGTTGCACAAAAATTCAGTAAATTTTAAACACCCTTTAAATATGGTGGGAGGTGAAAAAGAGAAGAAAATTAGTGAACAATCCTGAGATCAAATAATAAGTAGCCCATTTCTGGAGTCAAACTGTATTCAGGTTCAGCCAAGAGTCACACAGCACCCAGGCTCTCCACTACTGGTTGAAGCGTCACTAATATGGTCTGCCAGGTAAACAGGAGCAATAGTGCAAAGGTTTTGAAAAATAAGAATAAAAAACAAATAGTATATAAGAAGATATGGAATAACGCGTAAAAAAAACGCGTAAGATTTGATCTCTAATGATCATGCAAAATGCTTGTACCTCTTTTATGTGTGATCTTGTGCAAGAGAAACAGAAAGGTAAGTGTCACTACAGACCTAATATTACACATTGTTAACTGAATGACCTTAGCATAGGACTGCCAGTGGTAGGCTGTATTAAATTTTTTAAAATACGGATGCAGAAAGGGCTTTATAGCTAAATAATGCAAAGGTAATTTGTCCTGCGCTGATGCTGGCTGAACATATGCATTTGATTAGACATGATCATATCTGTCAAGCTTTCAACAGAAATAAATCGACATGATATAACTGGCAAAAGGGGGCATAAATATTTTCCTCTTATCTCAAATTCTGGTAGAAAGCTGTTTAACTGGGCTCATCATAGTAAATACGTCAATAGAATCATCATGTCCAAATAAATAGTGCATACGCAAGATTCTGCATATGTATTCCTGCAGCAGAATTACTGTACAAGGACAAAGGTGGCAAAGAAACATGGCAATCTTGAAATCAATTCAGACCTTTCCCTTGAATAAATGTCTGGAAATATGTGATAAATGCTGGCTGAAATCCTTAAAACTAGAATTCCTGCAATGGAAGAACATATAGATCAGATGGGAGCAGCAGTTTGTTTGTAAACCTTCTACCTACAAACCTGACCTCAAATATTCCTTCTTCACTTCTGTCATCCTTTGACAAAGTATAGACATCTTAAAGAACAGACCTTTGAAAGCAAAATAAAAACCCTATTGGACAGCCCGTGTGCACAATGGTGATGTGTCAGCAGCAGCGTCAAACTACTGCTGATTAAAGGCTTCCTTTGGGGATTTCAAGGTGTATGCAGCTTCGTATTGTGCACAAGTTGCATGTACCCTAAACTCACTTTTCATCAGTGGTGATTTGCCACTGATGATGTCATCTGCACTGCACATGTGGAGCTGTGCACCAGGATTTTGACCTATATGTAAATTTTGTAAGCAGAAGAGAACTTTAAAACACTGCTATATTCATGTTTTGATAAGGATACTGGAATACATTTCACTTGGAAGTATAGTAAACTATCACATATTTTATACTTACACTGTGAAGACTGAGGAAATTTGCACTTATACTGTACCCTTCTGCAAGGATGAAACAAGAGGATAATTTACAATTCAGCCATGGAAAGTCACTGGGAGGTGGCAATAGTAAAACCATTCCTTAAAATCTCATATATCTTAAAAACCCTGTTAGGATCACTTTAAATAAGATGCAACATGCCATTACATAGCAAAACATTTAACAATGGAGTGCAGAGGAGAACATTGTTTTAAGGCATGTTTCTGCATGGAAATATGAGCTGCAAGCATAACTGAAGAGGTATTGCAATTTTCTGCGGGATACTATAGAAGAATTTTTATAATTAAGCTAATTGCCTCTAACTGTATGTTTAGTTATCTTTTGCTAAGTACATAGCAAGTCCAATCGAAGAAGTAACACTAATAGCAAAGTAAAAGGAGTGTTATATCTGCAAATGAAGATTTTCTTATGAAGTTGATGAATCTCTAATAAAGTGCATATCTAGTCATTTGATAGCAGCTATGTAGATGCAGTCTCCCACTGAAAAGAGATGAAATCATGAAAACTACTTCATGTGTGAGGAAATGAGAAAGGAAAGGACACCTAATAATTCACAAGTTGGTTGTATTCAGATAGTTAGGATGTTAAGGAAGAGTAAGGAAATCATATTCAGTTTGATCAGACTTGACAGCTTTGTGTCAAGAAATAAACTGTGGACATATCTTCTTTCTCCATTACACTTCACTGTATATGCTGCTGTAGTTGTTTTACTCAGGGAATATCTTAGACCTTAACAGGAAAAAAAGTAAATGCAATAGTAGGTTGCCTCAAAAGAAGTACAGTGTCCAGATCAAGGGAAATAAAAGTACTGTTCTGTTCTACTTTGGTCAGACCTTACCTAGAATACTGTGTCTAGTCCTTGACACCACAGTTTAAGGAGGAGATTGACAAATTGAAACAGCTACAGAGGGCAACCAGGATGCTAAAAAAAAAGTCTGGAAACCAAGTCCTATGATGAAGAGTTGAAGAAGATGGACATATTAAGCCTGGAGAAGACTGAGGGGTGATAAGTGAAGGGCTATCAAGTGGAAGATGGAGAAGCTTGTTTTCTGTAGCTTGATAGTAGAGCCCAAAATAATGGATACAAGAAAAGAGATTTTGCCTGAACGTTAGGAAGAACTTTTTGAAGAACTGTCATAGGTGACCCTAAACCTCTGAAGAACTGTCATAGGTGACCCTAAACCTCTGTTTAAAAAATCTCCTTAAATTGTCAACTATGAGAGATGCCTTAGCTTTGGATTTCCTGCTTGTCCCTTCCAACACTACAATTCTATGATTCTATTTTCAAAAGTAACAAAATGCAGAACATATTCAGGAATTTGGTCCTTTTCTGAACCCCAAGAAGCTTCAAATGCACATTTAAAATCCAAAGTTAGAGATCTTTTAGAAAGTGATTAGAGAAATAAACTAGATCTATGACAGTATTTTTAATTAAACATTCACTGAGATTATGTGGGATATAAATAAAATAAATATGGCTTTGGGGCAGCTGATTTTCTCTATGGAAACTGAACATTTGAACCTACTCTTATTTATGTCTATCTGGAAGCATGTACCACTGAATTCAATAGTCTTCTGTCCCAATTAAGCATGCATAGGTTATATTCTGAATATGATATTGTACTACAAAGTTTAACTCAATATCCAAATTTCCTGCTCTTAATTTTCTCTCTTTAAAAAAGAGAGAGAAAAAAAATTGTTGATTTAAGTACCTACATCATTATTCTATACATGTCTACTGGGAACTAAAGACCTTTGAGGTCAATGGAACTTACAAGATAAAGAGACACAGGATCATAGCCTTATTTAAAGACCTGCAAGCCACTGCACCATAACACTGCACTTATTTGCATTCTTTTTATAAAGTTGTTTTAAATTTTAAATTTCATAAATATAGTGAGCAGTACCATTATTTGTGAAAGTATATGTTTTGTATTCTTTAAGCAATAAAGTTTCAATTCTCATGAGAAAGGAATCACTTCATACATTTTTTAAAAATTCCTTTGCGGGTGGTGGTGGTACAGAAATACTTTCTCCCCAAAACTTTGAAAACTTACTTTTTCGGCTACATCCAAAATCGGGATCACGTAAATAACATTCAGTGGATCACTAAAACATCCCCAAAAGCAAGTCCTCAGGACACATCATGAAACTGGACATTACAAGGGCAGCTCAAGGGCAGGGAGAAACATGCCACAAAATCATCCTGGCCAGATGCTGAGGTCACAGGATCTTAAATTAAACTACTTTTCTAACATGGAGTCTAGAAACATGAAGAATCAACCTGAAGCAAGGATTTATCTACATTCCAGATTCCCACAGCTAGCCAGTACCACCTCTCAGTCCAAGAAAGTAACTTTTCCAAGCCCATGTCTTTAAAACTGACAGAAACTGTAACATCTCTACATGTATCATGCCAGCTTACATCAACGATTACTTCTTATTATTGGTTCTACTAGTCTGTGTTGCCATGATCTTTGCACTACACTAGGTGAACTTTCCTACAAATCTGAGGGACTCTTCCAAAAATCATCAGCCAATGCCAGATGTATTAAGAATATTCAGCTGTAGTTGAGCTATCAGCCATCTATTAAACTGATACAATGAATGCTGCACACATTCAGTTGCTACTCCATACCTAAGGCTTGCCATGCCAGCAAACAAAGCTTAAGATAAAATACACCCACACCAAGATCAGTGTAATATTATATAAAAGTACATTATGGCTGTATTTAAAGGATTTTATGTTTGGCAACTATCTCAGCATAGATGTTTAGAACTGGGATCATGGTCTTGTATCAAAAAGCACTGTTACTTATGAAACCATATATAGCAAAAAGAAAAAAACAAACTTGGAACCATGTTACTGATTTGTTGCAGTAAAAACACACAGTATATTCCCACCAGCATTCTGACTATTACATTGGTCTACAATTATTTTCTGGAAGAACCTATATCCAAAAGCTCAGCCCTCCATAATCCCCTCCACTAAGGTGCCACAACATTTTTTGTCCTTAAATATCTACAACAGAGCTTTTTGTCTGTGCAAGTAATAAAGAAGGCTTTCTGATAAGTGACAGTATTACCAATGGACCTTCAAAAATCTGTTCCTTGGCAATACCAAAATTGAACAAAGACTATCTACAAAATTAACAGTTTCCAACCTAAAGGCTGTACAGGGAAGCTGCAGACAAAACATGGACAACAAGACAGGAAGAAGACACTTTACAGAATAAAAAGAAAATCCCACCACAGATACATTGCAATTATTAATTATATCTGAGATATCTAAGTATAGGCATTTGCAAAATTGTACAGAAAAACCTCCCAATTAGAAAAGTGTAATGGACCTAACCCAAAACTAGTTTTAGCCTTCAATGAAAAGAAAACATATGGCAACAATGGTCACCATGAAACTCTTCTTTCAAAATAGTCTGAAAATATAAATTTAATATATCAGACTGGAAGCCAAAATCCTTGGGCATTCATTTATAAGGAGAGTTGCTGGTTTCCTGTTTCCTGTTGGATTCATCCCCTCACTCTGCGTGGGAATGCTGCTGTGAGTGGTCTTCAAGAGAGGCTTTGAGGGAGAGAGAGGACACAAAGGACTCTGACAGGAACTGAGAGCCAGAAAAGCCCCAGTTTATATAGGATACCATATTTTGTGTCCAGGCCAAACAACGTATAGCCCTTTATCCTTATAGCACCATACTAATTCTTACAGTGTCACCCATCCTAACTTCCCAAATAATATTAATAACAATACAAATAATTGCATGCTGTCAAGTCAATTCTGACTTATGGCAACCCTTTCCAGGGCCCAAAAGGTATACCTTTATCCAGATGCATCCTCACCCCTCCCACCAGTATAACTTTCTTTCTTTTGTAGAACAAGAACAAATCTAGAACTGCAGCGCAACTAAAATAAGACATATCTAACATCAGAGCATGTTTTTCAATTACTAGTTGCTAAATTTATGCTCAAGTGGTTTTAAAGTGCATCTCATTATTAAGTTCATGGACTGTTTTGAAAATGAAACCAAGTGCTAACCGATACTCTAATATATGCTTTATATATTTACAAAGCTGCTGATTTCCATCATTTTGAACTCAGTCCAATCTAGACTCTTTAAAGTAATGGCACAATATTCAGTATTCTACTCTAAATTGTATTAATTGGCTTTAATAATAGACTTGCACTCTGCAGCATCATGGCAAACTGTATTGGGAGAGTTTAAAGAGGTTGCCCTAAGCACTGGTTCATGTTTCATGAAGTCATTCAGTCCATTCTAGGCCAATAAGGGAATTAATACCATATTTTAATTCAATTTAGTCTGGTCAGAATCTCTCTCATTTATGCCACTTGAACTCCAGTAGGTGAATCATCTGATACATACCACGAAAGACTATACCAATCTGTGAACAATGCAAGGTTCAGGATGCATAAAAGCATCATGATGCCTTCAGTGACTTTAGGCACATGGACAGTCTCTCAACACTGGGATGTCACCACAACTTTCAGTCAATGAAATAGGCACTATAAAAGGATGGCAACACTGTCCAAAAGTTGTATACTTAAGTGTAAAATGATAGTGTTATTTAATACTCTTTCTACTTTAAAATTCCCTTTAAACAAGCACATGAAGAAAATTCTATCAGTCTATGAAAAGTGATAGCATTTAAAAGGTAAAAACAGAGCTCTCATTCATTAAAAAAACAAAAAGAATTCACAAAGGTGCAAATGTTTTAACTAATGCTTTCCAGGCTCACATAGGCAGATCAGTACTATTATGTCTAGTTTTTCTAGAAGTACCGTCGTCTCGAGGCAGTGCTTTCTGCAAGCTTGACATAGCAGCTGTTCTTTCAATATCTATCACAGCATACAGCTCTGTGCGCCTGGTTGGAGTCTGTGGAAGTGGAGTGGTAGGAGTTTTTGGAGTCTGAGGGTTGTCAGAGTCACTGCCACCTTCCAAATCAACCTGTATATAGTTGAGCTGCCTGTGTTCTGAACTCGGTCGTCTAATATCAAAATTAAAGACAGTTGGGGTGCAGTCTCGACGTCTTGCATATTCTACTTTGTGAGCACTTGATGGCACTGTTACGTTCTCTGTATTGACATAATTATGCATTGGATCTAAATTATTGTGATAACCATTTAGAGAAGGTGTCTTTGGTCCTAAACTGTCATCCTCTTCTTTACTTAGCTTGTGGGCTTCCCAAACTGGAGGCAAAGATGGCAAATTTTCATAATTTAACAAGGCAGTTCTCCTCTGAGCTGAATTATTGATGTTCTGGGTATCAGAGGTACTGGATGATATGAGACGACCTCTCCTGAGCCCTGAGGCACTAGGAATGGGCAGTCTATTTACATTTTCATACGCTAGTTTGTTACCAGAGGAAAGTTCTTTGCGTTCATCACTGTCATACCCAGTGTCCCATTCACTGTTACTACTCCCACAAGCTTGAGTACTGCTACTGCTAGTTTCAGTACTATTTCCACTAGCTTGAGTGCTGCTCCCATTTGATTCCAGTTTTTCTTTTTCCATTAACTGTCTCTGGACAGGTGTTGGACCCAAAACAAATTTGACTCCTTCAGGTTCCAGTACAACCTGGGCATCTCTGTCATCAGAACAAGTTTCTTCTTCTCTTGCCTTGTTCATTTCTGCAGTGGAAACTCTTCGTTCCAGAGGTGTACGCACACTTGGTCGGTTTTTTCTTTCCTCCTGTACACCTGTTGTATTCACATATGTATGGACCTGGAAAAGATGGGAGTCAAATATGAAAGGCACTATGACATAGCTAACATATGCTAGACCATATTCCCCTTTCTGCTCATGACAAGATACTAAGTTATATTAAAGCAGTACATGGTAACAAAAATACACACTCAGGCAAGCCACTATCTTCAGAGCACTTCCACCATGGAAAAGAAGAGTGTTAAGAATTTCAGTACACACCGACACAAACTGACAATCATGACTGAATGCAACAGAATTAAGTTGGAATACAGTATGAACATTATGAGGTGAAGTTTAAAACATACTTACTTGCTCCTCTGCCACAAGCAAAGGATGTGTTGACTCTTCACCTACTGAAGGAAGACGTGTGCTTCCTACAGAAGGGTGCCTGCTGGAAGGATGTGATGAAGCATCTCCATAGGAAGGATACCTTGGATACCCATTAGGTAAACTTGGCCCACTCAATCCAGGCGCTGATTGAAAAGAAAATCCAGTTATTCTATTGGCATTATAATGCAACTCCTTCTTTGGGAGAAGTGTATGTCAAGAAATAAATCAATTTGTTGCAAACTAGCCTGGTGTATGGGGATAAAAAGGGGAACTGTCTGCACATCCATATATCAACAATACAATTAGAACAGCTATTTTTATATCTTAAGTCCACAGCCATTTAGGCAAAAGTGCAGACATAGCAGACGTGTACCATTGCATTTCTGAAACAAGAGAAAATAAAATAGTGAATTGGGGTTCAAAGCTTTGATGGGGGATTATGAAAAATAGTTGGACATAAACAGATCCTGAAGAAAGAATAAAATTTTCCCCGAATATGGCTTATTTTCTTCTTACTATCCATGCATACTATCGTTTATGTCTGGGCATGAATTCCTGTTAACAAGCCTTTTGATCAGAAACGTCCAAGTTCTAAAAATCATTCCATGGTAAAGCACCTCAGATTATCATCATCTGATCAGTTTGGCCATTTGCTTCAGTGTTCTCATCATGAGGTATTGTACAGCATCCACATTTACTGGTACTGCACAATTGGCATCAACTTCCATTATGTAAGAATATGAAATACAAACCCAGACCTCTTTTCACAATGAGTCTTGTGCTTCAAAAATGCAACACATGCAAAAAGAGACAGCATACAAGTAATGCTCCTAGACCATTTAGAACAGGCAAAAGGGATTAACAGCAAGTTTCAGCATCATGTGCTTCCCTTATCTCAGCCACTACCCTCTCCAAAGCAAATCCAACATCCTTCATTGTAGCTAATGCCTGCTACAAAATGAACCTTGATTATGGATAATGCTAACCAGAATTCATGATTAAGTGTTATAAAATCAGTTTAATACTCTACCTCCAAACCCTAGTTAAGAATAAATTCAGGTTAGTGCTCATTATTACAGCCAGTGGCAATATGTGTTTAGCCACAAGAAGGGAACAATCTGTGCCGGAAAGAATTAGCGTACCATTCAAAGTTTTGATGTACAAGTTCTTCTCCTAAACTAAGCTTTCAAAGCATTTCCTGAAGTCTATAACCTACAATCCCTCCCCCACTCCAAACTACTTCAAATAGTAAACAGCCGAGTGGATGGATTTTTTAAAAGCCTTTGGTTAGACGGGCTAGTATCCTGTAGTCTAATATTTAGACAGCAGCTAAGCATTAGATATTTAGTTCAGGCTACAAGGTTGGATACTTTCAGTGGCTCCAGGCCCAGAGTATACCCTGATAAGATGCTACGGTCATATCATATGCCACACGGCAAAAGGATGATTTACTTTCTGGGAATAAAGAAAAGTGGCGCAATGCACTTTTTCTCCCAACTTACCATCTACTAACATAGAACTGAATTTTGGGGTGAAAGTAAGAAAGCCAACCAGAATGCAGGAAAATTAGGGGCATCAATGGAACAAAAAGCAATTGTTGCTTAGGACAAGGAGACTCAGACTTGGTCAAATTCATTCATACATTCATGCTCACATGCAGATGCTTCTCTGTTCACTTTTTCTCATGTAATTTTTACTTCTGCAGATTTTGACTCTCCTGGGGCCTTTAGGCCTCAGTCTGCCTTGATTCTGAGAGAAGATTCAGTTTCTACAATGGGCTAGATTACTCATTTTAGGAGATTCTACGCCTCCCTTAAACACACACACACACACACAGATTACTACTTTATTTTACATTTTTCCTTTTGATTTTCTGGATCAATTCTCCTGCACATTGCCTTAAGTGTTCAGGAACATGTTCCTTCAATTAGGTATGTCTTTCTCAGTCTTCAGGACAAACAGCTGGAACATAGTGAGCTTCAACTAGGCAGCTGGTGGAAGGTTAGGGGTAAATATAGTGTCTTATAAAAGGTTAACTGTGGCTAATTTTCTGTAACTGTGATTTCATCTGATACTTTAATACAGGTTGTTCTGTTTTACACTCTTCATTTCACCATTGCATTGTATTGTTAAAAATTCATTGATTTTTCCTTTGATTTCTTTCATATTATGTCTTAATTTCAAGAATCTTATTCCCTGTTTATCAGCTGTGATTTAAATAAATCTTCAAATCAACTGCACCTGTGGATAGCCTCATAGCCATCTGCCCAACAGCATTTTCATACTCAACACTCAAACAGGAAAATTACACTTACTAGTAGGTGTACGGGGTGTTCTTGGAACTTCAATTTCTGTTTGATGTGGGTTTCTTTCTACTACTGGCTCTTCTACCACATTTATACTATTATTCTGCATAATCTCTTGCAGCATATTAAACAGTTCTTCTGCACGGGCACACTTGAAGGCAAATATTCCTACAATAATAACAGTTTCTGTTACATACTCTTTTAACTGAAAAACTACAGCTTTCTATTAATAGATGTTGGTACAGTCCATTTAAGTGTACACCTGTTAATAAAAGAGAACTACCAAATTTAATTGAATGACTTTAAAAAAAAATCAGTCGCTTAGATCACAAATATACAAAACATAAAATGAATAGAAATATAAATATTTCGTCTTTTAGAAGTAGTAGAATCGACAAGAGAAAAACTGATAATGCACTTCAGCAAATCAAACTTTCTTTGTGAATTAGTAGGCCCTTGAAGGAATATACTTTTGTTGCAGCAAAGATCTTTCAGGTGTTCTGTTGAATTACTGTAACACAATTAATGTAAATTTCCTGCACAAAGAAATAAGGATTTGACACAGGGTACACAATCTAGGTTCACATAAGGGTTAAGAAATGAAGGACTATAGAACAGAGTTGGGTGAAACAAACAAAGCCAATTTGCTTTTGGTCTCGGGGATACACACAGAAACAAAGCAGACAATACCATGGATTTTCCTCTAGTATTGTTTCACTTTGCTTTTCAACAGCAGAGGGAGCCCAACTTACCATTATCAGCAAAGAGAGAACCAGTGCAGTTGCAGCTTTGGATTATTCTTCCATTGAAAGCATTAAGTTAAAGTTGACATTCTTGTTAACAAGTGTGTGTCTTGACTATTGCTGAGATTTAGCTTACCTAGCATATCAAAACTATCAAAGACTATTCTTTTTCAACCTATGCAATTAACTGTGGCAACGAATGGTAAAACCTAAACACTTTACTTTATCAGTTATGTTTAGTTTGAACTGCAGAGTAACGGTGGGGATAGAGTAGCCATGAACTAAACTGACTGGGGGGGTGTTCAGTTCCCTCCAAATGAATTGTTTATGCCTATTTTGAGAAAGGCTATCAACTGTCCACCCAATGTAGTATAGTGGATAGAGTGCTGGACTAGGACTCCAGAGACATGGGTCCAAGTCCCCACTCAACCATGGAAACTTACTGGGCGGTGGCTTTTGTAAAGCCATTTCACCCCTTACATACCTCACATACCCTAGAAACCTAACTATGGTTGCCATAAGCTGGAATTGACTTGGAGGGACTCACACTTCAAGTCATGATGCTAGTCATGATGGCTACATATTACCTTCAATGATTAGAAGCAGCCTTTGTATCAGTTGTCAGGAAAGAACAAGCAAGACAGTGCTACAGCATTTATGTTCTACTCTTGGGCTTCCTTATAGGCAACTGGTTAGTCATTATGAACAGAATGATGGGCTAGATAAAGCTTTTTGTCTGATTCATGTGGCTCTTTTTAGATTCTTGAAGACAAATCTACAATCCTGAAATGTAACAATGTCTTGTGACTGTTTACCAAAGTGTAAGTGCAATATACGCACTAATTTTTGTGTTACAAGTTACATCAGAGATGGGGACTGTGTGACCTCCAGATGTCTTCAGACTGCGACTCTTATCACTTCTCACTATTTGCAAAGATGACTGTGTTTCAGCCAAACTACACTCTAACAAGATTCTCAGGGCCACGTATTCCTTCCCCTTACATTACATACCCCTTCTTCTTACAGAAGCTTACTTTGTATTCTTAAAAAATGATTCTTGTGGTATGACCTTTGAAAATGCTCTCATAGTCTACCAGCTGGCAATGACACGGCACAGCTGTTGCCCATAATGCTTGGATAACTTAAAAATGCACTGTTGGCAAGACTTGATCAAACTATTTCTATTGAAATGCTCTCTTCATGATAGCTACTAAATCTAGTAATCTTAACAAAACATATAAACAGACACCCCTCACACATATAGGAAAACATTGCTGCTTACACAACAGGCTGGAGATAAGGAGGATAATTTTTGGTAGTTACACAAGACAAGTCATTAAAACACCTCATTTCTGTCAAACGTAACCATATTTCATGGTGGAGAAGTCTAAATTATTGGTATATAAGTGTCTTTAAACATATATTTTTGCTTTCAATTAATATTAACTAATAAGTGGGTCAGTACAGGAAGAGTTGTAGATATACCATTGTGTGATTTTATTATAATATAGGTTTTTTGGTGTTTTTTTTTTAAGTATTGTTTTTCTGAAGCTACAGAACTGGTTATAATTCATACTATTTATCTCTACAATAGCAGTATTGGAGAAAGTAGATGATTTATTCAAGTCAGTTGTCTAAGTTCCATAACTGAAACCGAAACAGGACACAAAAGCAACCATCCTCTCTATTTGTTCCCAAGCTTGTGGAATTCAAGGGCAAATTGTCTTTCAACACAGACATTTCAGTACTATGGCTACTAGCCATCAAGTGATCTATTCTCCATGACGTCGTGTCATGTTAAGGCTATGAAAGCCAGTATTACATCAAACAACTGAACTCCACAAATTAATTACATATTTTGTGAAGAAGCATTTTATTTAGCCAGAATTGTACTGGGGAGGAAAAGCACTTTGATTCCTTCCTTCACCATATGAATAATTTTATAATCTTCTGTCACACACACAGACACACACTGTTTTCTAAAGTAAAGAAAAACCTCCAGTACTTTAGCCCTTCTTCATAGGGAAGCTCTAATCACTTGATCATATTGGTAGCCCTTTTCTGTACTTTTTCTAGCTCCACAATATACTTTTTTCAGATGGGGCAAATGAAATGGTAGTTTCTGAATATACAGCTGCACCACAGATTTATACAGACATGTTCAAATACTATCCAATGCACTTTACCCCTTTTCCAAATAATTCCTAAACCAGAACAGCACCTTTGCCACAGTGCACTGAGCCAGGACTGCGTAGTTAAGAACAAAACAACAAACATAGAAAAATATTAATAATTCAGCCCCCGTGAGGAGATATGCACTCATTCTTCTACGCTTATACTGATCCTCACTGATTAAGTTATTGCCCATTCACTTTGTTTGAACATATTATTTTGAAGCTTACGACACTCTGGTGGTGAACATTTATTATCTATCCTACCTTCTGGAATAAGTATCCAGTAAATAACTGGTTATCTGGTAAACAACTGGTTATTTTCTGACATAATACAGTAAATCAGAGTAATTATAATGCAGCATTTGATGATAAATAATTAAACTAGTTGTCTGTGCTCAAAGAGATTTTAGCCTTGTATTTGCTCCAGCAGCCTTTCATGTATTAGGATGAGCTGCTTCTGAAAATGTCTGGATTCCTAATGTACTACAACATGATCAAATGGTTGAAATGAAAAAGGAAACCTGTATTATTAGTTTAAGCCTCTTGTGTAACTGTTTTATACCTCTCTCACACACACGTCATTGAAGTATTGACAGGCCAGCCAGCGTAAAGTCCAGCCAGCATGTGCCATTCTAAACACCCTGTTTGGTGATCTGGATAAATTTCTTCAAGAGTAATTTCAGAAAAGCAGGAAATACCAACCTGGATGTAATTAAGATGCAGGAGTTTTGTTTTACTTTAAGCCAACAGTTGCTGCTTAAAACTACTGCTGGTCCTATGAATAATATCCATCCATTCTTCTGTGGGACCAAGATTGTACCAACACCTTTAAACTCTATCTCAACCGCACTTAGAAGACCAGGAAATGAGAGGCCATTATACCTACCTGGTCCAGTCTGACATCTTCGCCCGCTTTCAAAAGAGAAGAGATTTGAATCATAGCCATAACGGCGCAAACAGAGGTAATGCCATTTGACAGAATCTCGTTTTCGGGTATACAAGATTAATTCTGTGTCTGTAAGTTCCATTATACCAGAACCCAATTCATTACCATCATCATCCACATTAATAACCTATAAAATAAAAAACAAAAATTAAATTCTAGCATATTTAAGGCAAACACCATCAGAATTAATTATAATGACAACGGTGTACCTTGCTAAATACAACCGAGCAAATATTTTATACAATATCCAGACATAATAAGCAAATAAATTCAACATGGCTCACAGAGGTAATATACAATTCAAACATATTTCTTTTCTACTGAGAGAGAAATCATGAAAGTGTGAGCATTATCCACTCCCCCTGCATTCTGTTCCCTAGAGATTTCAAAGCTGGCTACCAGTATCTTTCCCTAGTCACACAGTGGTTAATCAAATCTTCTATAGATCATCTGTATTTCTTTTTTTGTAACAGTATAGGGAACAGCAAAAATCCAGGCTGTCTCTCAGTAATCACCGAATCCTACAACATTGTAACACAAATAGTGTGGCTTCATTTATTTCCTGATCAACTGAGAAACTAAGTTAGTTTAAATACATATAATTATCAAACTGCTATGTAAGTCTGTACTAATGCTTACAATTTTTGTTCCTTTCCATTCAAAAATCACAACTCTGCATGCAAAGTGCAAAATTCATTAGATAATTTTACCTTGAATTTGTTTCGGTGGTTATCTGGGACTGTTTCTTTATCTGGACAGCTACAACAGCTACCCATGACTTCTTTAGAAGACCATGTAATCGCTAAAGCCAAAGCAGATTTTTTTTTAAAAAGGAAATATTAAAGCAAATGACATACAGTATTCTTATTTTTACAGAATACTAAACAGAATACAGAGGGGGCACAATAACATACAAGTTTGGAAATAATCAATGTAAGCATGTATGATAGAAAATTACCTGATGGGGAAGGCACTCAGGGAGCTCTAAAAAGGTCCTCTTTCCTAATGTCACTCAAGTGACTTTACCCAACAGGGATACCCAAGAACCTGTGATGTAGATTTTGAACTTTTGACACATTCATACAGGGAAAATATGGCCCTCCCAAGTACCCTGGCCCAAAATAATTGCAGATTTTTTAAAAGTTAACATCTTCAACTGAGCTCAGTACTGTACTGGAAAAGATTCTCTTAGGACTGGTGTTTATTTGAGCAGAGTAAGCCAAACAACTGAAAGGCTGTCTTTGGGGGTAGCCCTACAATAAATAATTACAGTGATCTAACTAGAAAGCTGGGGAAAGGTGCTTTGAGCTAAAAATTAACCAGCACAATTGAAATAGGAATATCAATATATCAAGAAAACCTTTTTTTAATAGCCAGGAATTTTTAGGGAAAACAAAGTTCTAATGGAATTGACAAGAACTACCTGTTTCTCCCAATACTTTCAGGTAGAGGGATTTTACTAAAGAACTTTATATGATAGTTATCCTTTAAAGCCATTCAGGAAAAGATTTCCAAAAAGGATAGCCAAAGGTAAATGAACTCACCTAGATTTGGCCATCAATATTCCCAGCCTCTGGTACAGCATCAGTACCTCTGACATACTTTACAACACCATGTTGCCCTTCCGCACAGTCACGTGACCTAAAAATCAAAATGGTAAAATATGAATGATAATATAAATTTTGGAAGGGTGTTTTACATGGAAATCTGATTCTGAAACTGGAACAGTTTTTAAGAGATATTTATGGAGATGCTGCCCCACATACTGCAATTCATTTGAAGGTGGCCCTTTATCTAAGAAAGCCAGCAGGAGAATACGGATTGATAAATATTACCCTGTTTCCCCGAAAATAAGACCTAACCTGAAAATAAGCCCTAGTATGATTTTTTATATTACGAGCCCTAGGATGCGCGTAATATAAGCCCTACCCCCAAAATACGCCCTAGTTAAGTGAAAACCCGCCCTCCACTATTGTGCAGCAACCAGAAGAAGATGTCATGACTGTAACTGAATAAACGTAGATTGCTGTACATGAAAAAAATAAGACATCCCCTGAAAATAAACCCTAATGCGTTTTTTGGAGCAAAAATTAATATAAGACCCTGTCTTATTTTCGGGGAAACAGGGTAGTATTTTGTGTAGGAGAGATGATGGAATGAAAGGTGGCTAGAAACCCAGAACTCATTCAGATGGTTTTCAAATTAAAATATTTCTTCAATGATCAACAAAGCATATATAAATAGGTGGGAGTAAGAAAGGGCCTTCCCATTCCTCCAGAACTACCACTTATGCACTACAGTCTTAATAGAGGAAATATTTTCCTTGGGCTCCTAAATATCAAGGGGGTAGACAAAGAGAAAAATATGGGCATATTCCCTGATTCTAAAGACTGACTACATCAGAAGATGTGTTTGACTTAAAGGAAATGAACTTAATCCAACCACATTTCACTGCATCAAAATCTGATCATCAGACAAGTGGTTAACTACTAACACTGCCTTTAATATCAATTTTAAAGATTTTAAAGATTTTGCTTCTCAGATATTTCAGTCTTTAATACCTAGGCATTTACATGAACAAGCCTATTACAGTAGCACTAGATTTATCCATTTTTAAATGCCAATTTCTTGAATTAGAAAACTTAGCAAGACTAAGTTTGGTCACTCTGAAATCTGTTACTCTGAAATCGTGATTATTACAACGTTCTTGTACCAACAAACAAAGGAAATGCTTAAACATGTAATGCAAAAACTGAGTGAAGTCTACTGAAAGGGTTTTTGCTAAGCTTCAAAATGAAGTGCCACAGCTGCCTTTTTTTCAGAACATGAAAGAGACTACATTCAGTTCAAAACTTTATGAACACATTCTTCAAATACCAGTAATATTAAAGGTCTCAGAAAAGGCTAGACCTTGTTCTCCAACCTTAACATTGCAGTTTAATCCTTGGAACAGCTGAAAAAAAATACTGTTGTTTAGCTAACCATTTGAGGAAAAAGTCAACATTTTGAAAAAGGAAACTTGAAGTCACTGAACACCAATGATACAGTGGAATCTTTCAGATATCTCACTTCATGATTACAATTCCAAACAACGAAACTTCTCACTGCTGAAAGCACAGCCATTTTCCAAATGATTATTCAACTTGTTTTCGCACGTTTCACACTATACAAACAAATCATTTAGTAACAATTTGTTGTTATAGAAATAGTTACAAGATAATTATTCTAGCTATTTAGACTTTTCTTCACAACATATGGTTCCCCACAACCGTAAGAGAATTTTATTTTTAAAGTCGCTGATTTTATTTTAATTGCCATCTATTCTCTCCACCCTTTCTCAAGTACAAGGCAGGCTGTTACTTCATTCTATTTGGCTAATTTTCTTATTTCCCAGTCTACCCAGAATAAGAACAAGAACAAAAACACAATGACAGAGAGTGAGCACATGCACATATGCCCCCCATTACTGCATACCACTGCATAACTCATCGAATCCCTACTGAAGACAAGCTGGACAGGGAATAGAGTTTGGTACTTTAATACAGAGGATGGCACGTACCTATTACGCCCTCTGTGTACCTTCTTCCCCAACCTGACTGTGTTCTGGCCAATCCACCAATTAGCTAAGCAAAATTCTGTGAATTCAGGAGCTTGGGGCACCCATAGCATGGCACAATCAGGCCTCAAAAAATAAAAATAAAAATCACACCATGTTGCCAATCTGGGGTTTAAATCTTGCTTTTTTTCCTACTACAGAAAGGTTCAGGTTCAAGTTTATTGTATTAGCTAAAAGCCGTCACAATTGTTTAAAATACAGATATGGGCTAAGCTAGAGCAAAAAATCCATATTGAGATTTCTCATTTTTTCAAACTAAATATTTAAAAAATAATTTGGAGCACAAGAATGGCTAGCAATATAAAGCATCCATAGAGAAAGGTCTACAGTTCAGGATATATATTATCTGAAGATGAATATGCATTGTCATTGTGAGAAGAGATCGTGAGAATCCAGAGGTGGCAACTGTGCAACTGCAAATTTCAGTTTCAAATATAGCAATGAATCAACATGAAATGCAGGCTTTTCATGATAAGTTCCAAGTGCTTTGGCTCCTAAGAAAATGAAGCAAGTGGAAGCCCCACACAAACTTCAGCAGAATTGTGAGTTGCTACACACCACCCACATAGCTTCAAATGCTCGAGTGTGTGTGATTAGGAGGGCTGATGCATGAGCACATCAAATTCCTTCTCTCAACTCACAGATCAAAAACTTGCCCTCTCAGCTACATTCTTCTTTAAACAGCCACTGTTACCCTGGTAACCCTATGCTGCTGACACAGGCAGCTGGTCCATTTAAAGTCAGCCCTAGCTGGCAACTGAAATGTTTGTTCAGCCAGTTGGGAACAGATTCCCTCAATTCCCAAGAAGCTACTGCTCTGTATTTTCAAATACCATTTATGATCTTTAAAAATTAAATTTAAGGTTTTTTTGTCTCATAACACACCTAAAATACTCAATGTGTTTAAAATCACTTTTTTTTTCATTTCTTACAATCCAACCTGAATGTGAACTTTTTAACAATTTTAAGGGACACAGAAGGGGTGGGGGGAGAGAGAGGAAACAATTTTAATTGGAACTTTTAACTACAGATTTGAGATGCTTTCAAAATCCTTTTAAACCTACAATACAGGCTGTTGTAAGTATGTTGTTAATTATAAACCTATTGTTATTAAACATTAACAGATGGTCAAGAAAAGCACTTTTTCCTAAATTAAAAATAGAGACATTTCACAACCAGGAAGTTAAGACATATCAACACTCAAAGAAAACCATCCACATACAACATGTGCAGTAGTCAATGGCCAGAATCTTGTTAAACACCAGCAGTGGATAACATCTGTAAGTTTTAGTTCCATTCAGTATCCATTGCACCAACAGAGACTGCAGAGACCTCCTGTTTAAACTAACAGGGTTTCCACCTAAGGAAGAATATACTGGATCGCTCATTACAAAAGCTTTGCAAATATCAAACTGCTCCCTTGGTGGACCATTGTAAAAGCAGAATGACTGAACAAGATCCTGACCACTGTTCTGTGCCATCCTCCAAAGACAGCCAGTCCTACACAAGACTGGTTGAATGATCCAGCTACGTCTGATACAGATATGCAGCAGAATGACCCATCCTCAGCCAAGGAAGAATGGAGAAAAACAAGACCAGAAGAATAAATCAGGCATATTCCCAGTGGGTGGCCTCTGTGAGAAAGTGGATAATTTGGCTCAGAGTGACTGATTTTATTTCTTGCAGCACATTATTTGAGGCTCCTAAACTTCCCTTCACTAGTGAGAGATGGGTATCAATGCATATATCATATCTGAATATCCAAACAGAACTGACACTTCAGTTTGTCTGTTACAGCAATTTGCTTCTTCTGATGTAAAGAAAATGTTTGCAGTCAAACACTGGGGTCCTTTCTTAACAGTACGTACTCTGCTAAATCAGACCAAAAGCCTAGCTGAATCCACTGTCCTGCTACTCAGTGGCTGATCAGATAGCAAAAGGATGTTCACAAACACAACGGGAGTGTCTTATTATTCCATATGGGATGAAATTGTGGTTCATCCTACTTTTCCCACACATATCCATAAGAAGACATATAGCAAACTAATTCCTAAGTATCCAAGAGCTGCCCAAAGCTGCCTCTGTATTTTTTTTTAAATTGCATCCTAGGCTTTGCTTATTTGGGTAAAAATAGTTTCTGTTGCTAATGACCATTTTATTGCTGAGATAATCAAAACATTTGGATTTTGTTTTGTTTGGACCACACACCTACTCTTTACTTCAAAAGTATTCAAGGTCATCATGTGGGTTAACACTCCAGAGCTCAAAAGTGGCTAACTTAAGCCAGAGAGGGACTGTTCACTGACAACAGTAGAAATGCTAAAGACAATTTTATCAGTCTGTTTCCAACTAAGCACATGTGTTCTCTTGAAAATAAGCAAAGGAAATGCATAGAGGCATTGCCAAACGTTTACAGTCTATTTACTTGCTTGCTTTCTTGAAGGACAAATGTCTTAACAGTATATTTAAGTGGCAGAAATCACATCTAACAAAAGCTAATGGGGGGATACTTATGGCTTACAATATTTGCATACTAATCCTGACTGCCACGGCAACCAATAAGGGAAGCAAGCAAGCAATAATCCAAACTGGGTGTGACTGAAGCATGTAAATATTAGTATTAATTAAGTATAATAAGTACTGCAACATCTAAAAGAAGCAGGGACACATTTATATTGATTTTTTTCATGTAAAATCATGCCAAAAAGGCAGTCAACTGTTTTCTTGCTTTCAGTCTCCTAACTTACAGCACTTTTGTCCTGTCATTTATGTCATGCCTAATTCAAATCATAGCTTGTTAGCTAGCAGTCAACAGTAGGATTTTTCCTGCATCTAGAAGATACATGTGGGGACAAATGAGTTCTCACAAGAGCAAAGAAAACACCATTATATTCCACTAATCTTTGGCACTTTAACTTCCTTTTGAGGGAATGTATAGACTGCATTGTGAGATAAACTACCACCTCTTCAAACTGTTGATGGAGTGCCTTCCATCAACAAATATGTATTGGATTCTAGTCCAATCCATTAACTGCCAAACTTTAATCATGCAAGTTCAGAAATAAAGTGGCACTCAAGAAACACTGGGACTGCCCTGCTATTCTCTCACAAAGTTCTGCTGATCTTTAAGTACAAATCAATGAAATGAAGATTCACAGGATTGAAGTAAGTTGTTTATTTTCACTATTCCCCAAATGACTTATTAAGGAATACTGAGACATAACTCAGATTCCATAAAGGCACCCTTTTGTGACTCATAATTTGCTGGACAATATTCTCTATCAAAGTGTGCAACCTATTCAGACACTTAAGTTGAATCATGGTAACTACAATGACAAGCACAAAATTGCTAGGGCTCAGCAAGCAATTGGCAAGCAACTTTTATTTACAACTTCTGTTTATATCCTGGCTTTCTACATAAAGCATCAATATAACAGCTTTCTAAATACATCACAGATAATACAGTGGTGCCTCGACTTACGGACGTCCCTACTTACGAAAATTTCGACTTACGAAAAGCTCCGGCCGCAAAATTTTGCTTCGACTTGCGGCCAGAGCTTCGACTTACAGACGGAAAAAAATATGCGGAAAAAGTGGGAAATGCACTTTGGACTGCCCTGGTACTGTAATTTTAAAATGTAAAAATTGGTTTTAAAGGTGCTTGGTTTGATTTAAAGCTGCTTGGTTTTAAAGGTGTTCTGTTTAAAAGGTGTTCCCTCCCTCCCTGCCTGCCCTTTTTTTAACCTTAGGTCATCTTAGGTTTAAAAAAAAATTCTCCCCCTAGTGGTAGAGTACAGATTAAACGGCTTTGCATTCGTTCCTATGGGAACTAATGCTTCAACGTACGAACGGCGCCTCTACATAAGAACCAAAAACAGCCGGAACGGATTAATCGGTTTTCAATGCATTCCTATGGGAAATTTTGCTTCGACTTACGAAAATTTCGAGTTGCGGCCACCGTTCCAATACGGATTAATTCCGTAAGTCGAGGCACCACTGTAAATAGAACACCACAATAAATCAGTACAAATATATAAAACAGCCATTAAAACTAAGCAAAACCACTTGTAACGATCACATAAAACGCCCATTAAGATAAGCTGTAGATTTTTTTTTAAAGCCACATCATATAAGTAAACTAGTATCTGCCTAACAGTGGAAGTGTCAGGACTGGGGCCATACTGGAACCCTGCAACCTTGGTGCAGGCAGGATTGGTCCCATCTCTCTGTGAAGAACTGCTCTAAGGTTTGCAGGACTGGGCCCTTTCTCTGCAGCTGTTGCCCAGCTCCTCAGGAGTGCCACCTGTGAAAGCTGAGGACTGGGCTATATAAGAACAGGCCTTCCTTGGAGGCCTTTGCCTCAGGAATGAAGGTCTCTGGCCGTGTTGTTGTTTCTGCTCTGCCTCTCCTTACATCCCTGGACCCTGCTGCCTCAATACGGTTCCTCCTGGCTTTGGCCCCTGGACTGTCTGACCACAATTTGCATTACCCTTCTACTCGGCTGCTGTTTGGACTCAAAACCCTAGCTAGCTGGTCTTGGCTTGGGCTGTGGGGTTGGTTCTACCTTGTTCCTGTGGTCTTGCTCTGGACTGGGTCCTGGTGCCTCTTCTACTGAACCCTGACAGGAAGGACACCACAAAGGGGGATAAGTAGGGAAGAAATTTCTAGTTTGAATGCAGCCACTGAGAAAAGTCCTAGCTCTGTTCACCAAAATGCAAACAAATTCCAAAGAGCTACTTTTGCTTACATGGTTCACGTACATAACTACAACCATATCATCTCTCTGAATTTGTAACAGTCAGGAGACCAAGAGTGTGATTTGCTACAAGCCTGCTACTAGGTGTGACGTACACCCAGTGTCCTTTGTTTATTTTCACTAAACACAAGTCCACCCTCTGGATGTGTGTCCTCACTTCACGCTGGCACCAGGTATTATTCCCTTAATACCAATTAGATCTTAGACACGTGCTGCTAATTCAACAGATTTATTGATTATATAGATGTCATGCAAATCACAGGAGTAAATCACAGATGTTTAGGCTTATTCATTAAATATCATTTGCTTTCACGTTGGGTTTGTTTGTTTTTATTCACTGTTATAATATTGACTATATATATTCTCTATACTTTTAAACTCTTTACTATTCTCTCTAGCATTCTCTCTTAACTTTCTCAATACAATCTCCTAACTCTCTCTACAATTCCCTATCTGCAACCTCTTTTCTCCAATCCTCTTCCATAACTGTCTCCCTGTCTAACTAACTCTTCAACTGTCCTTTTGGTTCCGCCCCTCCTGTCCTCTCATAGGCTCCTGCCTTTGAGCTTCCCATGATGGACAGGCGTGACGTGGGGTTCCGCTACACTAGGCTTCTCTTGTGTAGTGGTAAAGAATGAAGTTTGCCTATCAGCTGAGTGAGAATATTACTCACCAGGAAGCAGTGGCTACCACCAACAAGTTATGAACAGGCTTGCAGTTTCTTTGAAACAAGTTTTCACTTAGTTCTTTTTACTAAAATATCAGTTTGTTATAGGTTTCCACAAGACTGTCACCAGATAAAACTGATTTTCAATTTATTTTCATGACCATCAACAAATTGAAGAATGCATCAGCCATTCATTTTTAGGGCATGAGGCACACTTATGGTGCTTCAGTCTAGTGAAGAATAAAACACACCAGACTGCAATTCTACAATATAAGCTTTCAATAGAGCTAATCACCATTTAGTTGACAATGGAATTTTCATACTTCAGACACATAGCAATGCTCTGGTTCTACTCCATGTTCCAGCAACCCCCCCCCACACACACACACACACACAACCCTCCTGTCTCGTATTTTTACATGACGCAAAATCAGGGTGGATAAAAATAAGTGATTTTTTAAAATCAAATTGATTTAAATCACAAGTTAAATTTTTAAAAAGATTTTAAAATTTATATCATCAAAAGTATCATTTTTTTCATTTAAATTGTGGTTTAAATCAAATCCACCCTGGACAAAGTTACATTAAAAGGAGCAAAACTATCTTTGAAAAGTCTCAAAGCACACCTGTGCTGCTTCTTACAAGATACATTAGATTAAAACATTTCAGACCCAGTCCTAACACATGACACAAGTTCAATCTTTTGAAACTAAGGAGACAAGTTTCCACACAACTCTGCTTATGGTCTAAGTATTACTAATTCTATTATACACAAAGCTTTATGTCATCAGGGCTGGATGTGTATTTCACATGTTGAAACATGAGTTTCAGTTTTTATATACTACTTCTGCAATAAAGAAGGACTGAAATTAATGTAAATCTATAATGTAGAATCACTTTAGTAGTTCTCACTTCAATTGTGAGGTAACAAAATGTATTCTCTTACCGTTTTTTGGGAGGGTACTATAACTACTTCAGTCTGAAACAATCATGGCTTATGAGTCAATTAGGGTACTGGAACTTTTTTGCCATACAAATATCAACAGGCGTGGTGTGGCATACACCATCACTCAATACAACAATTTCTTGCTTATACATAAAGAAAGTGAAGGAGGGATACACCTTTGTAATACCTGGTTGGGCCTGATATGCAAATCCATTTGAAGACAGGAATTAAGTGCAAAATCCTCAGATCTCCAGCCCCAGCAAAAGCTGTACTCCATGAAAATTAATCCTGCATAATTTCTAATTACTTACTCACTTCGTCTCTTAGTCACATTAACCACATTAATCCCATTTATTCTACTCACAGTTCCAAAAAGCACTCAGATCCTTCTTCAGCTTATCTATTGATCACGCCAAGTGTGTGAAAAGTTAACTTTGTAACTGAGCTGCAAGAAACAACCTGTCTTGAACAAACAGTACTCTTTAGAGTACTTTAAGTAAAAGCAATTACATTATATGCTTTTAAAATTTATTACACCAAGGCGGGGGGGGGGGGGATTAACTAGACACTCCTAGAGTGTCTCATTTGTGTAAGAGCATGTAATTTGCTAAACTCCTATTCTGAACTGTTTTTATAAATATGTTTTTGTTTTGTTTTTGTTTTCTTCTGCAGTTTATGTGTCCCACAACCTCTCAACAAAAAATTGAGATAGGAGGAATAAATAACTTTGCATAATACAGCATTTCACCCATCCAATGAGTGGCACTGCAACCTCTCATAAATAAAACCTGCAGGCACTCAAAATTACCTCTACAATCAAGAGGACTTGGAGGTAATTCTTCTTTAAAGATAAGACTAATAGGACTCTGTCTTCTGGCTATCACTGTATGCAAAGGACTGTACATCTATGGTGAATATTGATCAGCAATTCCAATCAGCCCTAGCCAGAGCAGTCACCGGTGAAACATCGTGGAATCTGTAGTCCAACAACTTTATGGGTGTAGCAATACAACAATGGCCAAAATCCTATTGAGTAAAGTATGCCAGGGGGAGTTGTCAGTAATTAGAGTTCCTACTTTAATCCTAAGGCTCCCACAGTTCAGGTACAATCAGGCTCACTGTGAGCAAGCCCAAGGAAGGAAGCAGGAACTCTTTAATTACTAGTGATTTTCCTCCATTGGATGCAGTAGCAGAAAAGTTCCTGTTTCCATCATGTGGCTTGTACAGATCACACACAATGAGACTGATTGCACACAAAATCTGCAGTCTTCAGGAACTCTTAATTACTGGCAACTCCCCTGCCAGGTAATGTCATCTCCTTTATGTTGACATACTCAACAAAATTTGAGCCAACATCTAAAGGGCCACAGTTACCCACTCTTGCTATATTGAATTTATTTATTACGGTCGGGTGACCAGCTCATAAAACATATTTATGGCTAAAATATACAAAATGCAGTTTAAAAATA
Organism: Intellagama lesueurii; assembly: GCA_037013535.1. Taxonomy (NCBI): domain Eukaryota; kingdom Metazoa; phylum Chordata; class Lepidosauria; order Squamata; family Agamidae; genus Intellagama; species Intellagama lesueurii. The sequence goes on from JBAJHW010000005.1 coordinate 52,739,890, forward strand.
TACAACCAATTCATAAAACATATTATGTGGCTAAAATATACAAAATGCAGTTTAAAATGTACAATCAGTTCATAAAACATGTGGTTAAAATATACAAAATGCAATTTAAAAAAGTGTACAGCCAGTTCATAAAACATATTATATGGTTAAAATATACAAAATGTAATTTAAAAAGTGTACAACAAATAATTTTGTACTGGCTATAAAATATGGGGAGAATCAAATACAGAATTTTTATAGCTATCCTTTGAACCATTGGATCGTCTAGGGCAAACTGGTTTGGACAGGGTCTTTGGGTTATAGGGAGTCCTTCCTACATATTTGTAAAGATCTGTAAATATTTCCTCCCTTCGGTTGGGACCACAACATTTCTCTACGCTCGACAATAAACCACCCTCATGCTAAAACCAGTCAACCTGTGAACTCAGGAGACTATAAGGGAGCACTGTGCCATTGCTGCTGCACAAAATTTTGCTGCAGAGCATGTAATAAGGGAGTCTTGATCTGAAAGAAGTAGCTTGATGTAAAATTCATCAGGTCTCCCTGGCCACTCTTGCTATAGGATAAGGAATATACCAAATAAAGTATATTATTAATGGCAAACTGTCAAATCTCTGCAACAAACACAGGTAGACATATTGCCTAAAAAGGACAAGGTTAGCTAAGTGACACAACCAACCCTTTATTTGCAGTGAGCCTCAGTTATACAAAAAGACAACAAAACAAAGAAGGACCTGTGCTGAGAAATTCTAAGCCTCTTGGTGTGCAGAATTTTTCTTCAGAACATTTGTTTTTTTCCATCAGGATAAAAATAGAATCAGAAATGTCAAATTCTTCTGTACGTTTTAAGCATTCTCTTGCTATACCTACATGTTTAATGTTCCCTCCCTTTAATGATCTACAAATAAGATCAAACCAAACATTTTTCTAGCTACATCTTCCAACTGGCATTGTATATAACCTACTTGATAAATTTATTTCAAACAGAAGAGCCTAAGTGCTTAGTGGAGTCAAATGCAATGTTTTATTTATCCTTCCTATTTAAAATGTTTGATATCTTTAGTATATAAATAACATTATTTTCAATTTCTGAGGAAAATCCAAACATGGTAATTTTCAAAGATCTATATATCTATGGCACTTAATATTTAGTCATTTGTTCTCAAACAAACAAACAAATTAAAAACCTTGAAATATTTTTCTAAGCTCTGACTTCTCTTCTGTTACTATTATTCAAAACTATAAACAATATTCCCAATATTTAAATAACTGCATGGATTCATAAAAATATTAAGGAAAATTATTTTAAGGCTGCTGTATAATGGAAAGAAAGACACAACACAGGAGAGGAGGAGATGTGTGAAATGGAATGGCCAGTAATACGGCTTAAAGATGAAAAGGCATGAGGATAGACATACAGAAGACTAATGTTTTCATGCTGCTTTCACTCTAAAGTATTAGGTCAAAAAAAAATCATACAACGAAAATTGAAGTACTATGAAAAGAGTAGAGATGTGCTTTTTCATACTTTTGGACTTCAGTTCTTGGAATTCTCCAAGACTTTCAGGAATTGTAGACAAGAAACCCCAATCAGCTTTATGTTTTGCCCCACTTCCCATGGAAGGCAGTCAAGTGATTTTTATCTCCGCCACCAGCCCCTCTGGCTCCCTATGCCCTGTTGCTTTCTGTTGCTGATTTATGAGAAAAAGAAGAAAAGGAAGCTTTTGCTGCCATGCTTCTTGGGAGTGGTAATTCTTTAAGAGGTACTCTCTAAAGAGCCTAAAGGGTAGTGAGACTATGACTCTCAGAAAGCACCATGGCAGCTCCATGTTTTTTTTAAACAAATCAACAACAGGAAGCAACAGGACATAGGAACTTGGAGGAGCCGACCCTGGAGGTAAAACCATTCAAAGGCTTTCCTCAGGGTGTGGAGATGGGCAACATCTACAGGTGCACTAATTTGGGTTTCTGGGCTGTAATTCCTGGGAACTGGAGTTCAAAAACATAAAAGGATACCGCTCTAGTAAAAAGGAATATTACATGGGACAAAGAGAAGGAAAGATGACTTCAAGATGCAGGTAAGACAAACAGCAGGGATTTCTTCACTCACTAGTAGGATACTAATGAAGCAGTTCTTTTGCACTTTCACTCCACTCTTCACAGCACAACTAGGTAAGCCTCAAATTAACCGTTCTGAAGTTTGTTGTAATAAGAACATTATAGTTACAGGGAGAAGGTGATTATTTTTGGCTTGTGGACTTCATGTAGTTTTCTGTTTAGTCAAAATTTGGAAAGTAGGGTTACCAACTCCAGAATAAGCCAGAAGATTAAACCACAGTTTGAAGTGAACTTAATATCCTGGTTTGCTTTGGAGCTGGCAACCATACCTTCCCATTTCAGATGAAATGGTTCATTTGCATTACAAAAGAAAAACTGAAAGGAATGTGTATATGAGCAAAATGTTTGTTCATTATCACAGGTTATTAAAATGGTAACTAATAATTTGAACATAGCATACATTCATGTTCTTCTGTATGACATCATACATCTCAAACAACTATTTTACTTAATTACATTCACAATATGCTCTGCTGAGTACTTCCAGAAAGTCAAGCCTTCTGATGTTTGTCCCTTGCTGCCTCTACAGGCCACAACATGTGTACATGCACAGCAACAGCACATGGCTTTTATCAGTGCTACAGATCATATATACAATGTTGCAAGTGGGCCATTCCTCTACAACAGTGGTTCCCAACCTTGGGTAACCCAGGTGTTCTTGGCCTGCAACTCACAGAAACCTTGGCCAGCACAAGGTTAGGAACTGCTGCTCTACAAGGAAGCATTAAGTACCAGTCTAAGGACAATGAAATCAATGCTACATTAGCAGACTTCCAACAATGTAATGTGATCCCACTTCTCTGAAGTAAATGCTGAAGTCACACATGAGACTGGGAGGCATCCCCTCCTGATTCTACTGCTTCTGTTGGTGGAAGATCACTGGATCTCTACTCACGTATGAAAGGTAAGTACAACTCAACAGACTGATCAAGCTCACTGTAATTTAACTGAATGGTGGTCTACATGCAATCCACAAGCCAAACACAACTTCCGTCTTCCCTCTGCCAGCCATAGTCCTACTGCACCAACTTTTAGAATGCTATCCTTCAGTCTGAAAAATGGAAAGTACAGTAGATTGCTAGCCTTTACTGCAAAGGGATAAACAATGAGCAATGCTACTAAATTTTTATGTACTGTTCATGGCTCATAAAAAGATCCATCACTGAAACTGGTACATAATTACCAGACTTTCTGCATATTTCCAACACTGTATCTTTGTCTGATATTAGTTCCTTTACGTGTTATATTTTATCCTATTCTTCCACCAATGAATTTAGTACAGTCCAAATACTTGTTGTCCTGCCACCCCAGCTCCCATGTTATCCTCACAACTATATTATAAGATAGGTTAAACTGAGAGAATATGACTGTCCCAGGGTCACTATAGAGCCTTATGGGTAAGTGGCTTCCCAGTCAAATTCCAATAATCCACAACACTACAGCACATAATGCAGTGACCAAGTAAATACAGTCACACTGATGATGCCACGCTGGTGATGCTACCAATGGATTCAGTAGCAAAGAAGCAGCCACAGATGATAAAGGTAATAAGTAAATGTCATCCCAGGAGAAACTGAGCAATACTCATTACTATAGTCTATAGATTCTGCAAGATATGCCAACGGCCACTAAACTAAAAGTATTTAAAAATATCTGTACATATATACGTATCTATGTGCTGCACACATACTTTTTCTAAATCAGTAGAACATTACATAGAATATATCTGGAGGTGCACAGAGAAATCACTGTGTTAACATAAGTGGTATGAAACACTAAAAGCATACCGCACCCAATGATACCAGGTTAACATGTTAGCATTATATTAACGTGCAATTCAGATGGCATCCCTTGGTATGGTTTCAGACATATTTATGGAATATCCTGTTATGGATGGTGGTTTTGCTGCAAGCCTGTTTTCAGAAACATCACAATGCTAATTACCTACAGAGCAAGTGAAGTATTTATAGCAACTGCAGCCTACACGTGGCTGCATTAGGGTTATGTCACCACTAGGTTTGATCGACAAAAGGCTTTCCTCTCATCTCCTGTTAACTAGATTGTACTTGAATCTATAAACGGAATAGGTTGTGGGCATGTCAAAATGTAAACCTTCATACTGTGGTAGCAAAAAGTTTTTTTTTTAAGCTAGGATATTTTTATTTTGCAACTACCAGTAATGGATACACAATATTTATTTCAAAAATTTGTAGCTTGCCTCAAATTATAAAAAATTCAAATTGAAAAAAAAAACCAGAACAAGCATGGAAATCAAACAAGTTATTCAACTGCATATACTATTGATAAGGAAGGGATTCATTAAAGCATCAATAAGATCACCCACTTAGCTAGCTCAGACATAAATACTATTTGCTTAAAACTAACACAAGTATTACTTGACATGACCACCAACAACCTCAAAAGTAAAAATATGAATAAAGAAGTGAATGACAAAATAAACATTAGAACTAATAGAAGAGATATGGAAATGAAAAAAAGACATTAAATACAGAGAATTGAACAGGAACATCCAAAACAAAACTAGTCAAGCTAAAGAACAATAACAGTCCAAAATGGTATAGAAGCAAGAAATCTAGAACAGATCCACAGATCCTTTAATTGGCACAGAAACTTTGAAAAGATAACAGCTACATTCAAAAAATGACAATGCCTTGGTATTGATGGATAGTAATAATTCTCTGATGGCATCAAAGACACAATCACAGTGTGGGTTAAGAATTTTCAAGACCTGATGGAAGGAAAACAGACCCACAACATTTATTATATCAGATGTGAATGCTGTAATGGAAATCTGAAATGCAATACAGGTAACAAAAAATGGCAAAACTCTTGGACTTGAATATTACTGATGCTAATAAAAGATAACTTACGACGTTTTTCTGGATCTTTTCAATCAAGAACTGTTCCTGACATCTTCTCCTTCCTCAAAAAAATGTCAATGCCTGTAGTGACTACAGAGCGATAACCTTCACAAAATATTCACCTTAAAAACAACCAATGTGTGGCAGAATTTACAAGAAGCATCAACAGAGGATAAAAGATTAACAATTTGGATTAAAAAGAGAGAGTGGCACAAAGGAAACTCTATTCTGCATACACATAGTTGGGGACAGATTTTTTTAATTGCAACTACCAGAATTCACCCAGGGAGAATTCTGTGAGACGCAGCCCAAAACAGAATAGAGCAGCTCTGTTGTCATTAATGACCTTTCAAGAAGAAGGAAACTGCCCTGGTGGTGTGAGTGGCAAGGCTCCACGGGAGTAGCAAAGTTTTATGGAACAGGTAGTTCTTTCAGAGGCTCCCTCTATAGAGTCTAATGAGCAACAAGACTACTCAGCCCATAAACCGGTGGGATTCCCATGGAGCCTTCCCATTCCCAACCACCACTAAGGCAGTTTCCATCTTCTTGATAGTCCAATAGAGGAACAGAGACCCGTCTGTAGATAATGAAAGCTGCTCTGTAAATTTCTCGGTTTGGATGCATCCTCAAGAATTCTGCTTGGGTGAATTCTGGGAGCTGCAGTCCAAAGAAACTGAAAGTCCCATCCGTAACAGACACTACAAGGACATATATTCTCACCACTGCCTTTCAATTTGTTCTTTGGGGATATCTTTACAGAGGACCTTGCTGTTTCAAATGACAGTGTCGCTTCCAGCAGAGGTTATCAACAACATCTAACAGCAGTACTATTAAGAACTTTAGGTGGTCTGCAAAAGCCACTCAGTAAAATCAGCGAAGTAATGAAAACAGTCTAAAAGAAATGTTGAGAAAACCAGGTCATCGGGAAGAAGCAAGCAGCCTGAGAAATGCAGTTAAAGATCCAAAATGAAGTGTGGAATGTGTTGACAAACTAAATACTATGAAATTTGACTGAATGAAAGTGGGATTGTAACCATGTAATAAAAGTCAATTTGGAAATGCTTCAGAGCAATCTTTTTACCATGAAGAATAATATGCAACAAACCTTAAAGCTACCTTTGAGAATACCGACTGTCCTATCTGTGCATTCTTGGTTTTGTTGTATGTCATGAACTGATGAACTTCAATAATGCTACTATAAAAAACATAAATCCACATTTCAAATGCTTCTATCAAATAAAGCTAAGAATTTCTTGGATCACTAGCAAATGAATACAGGTAAGAAAAATCATAACACAAAAATCATAAAATGCATACAGGTATAATATTTTGGTCACATAATCAGAAATGCAAAGATACTTTACAGCTGATTTGGGGAAATGTGCAGGAGCATGCAGTACAACATCCATGTTTAGAACTGCTGCATTGGAAGACAAAATAGTCACGATTGACACCCAGCCTTCACTGGCACATCAGGAACAAGAAGAAGAACTTGCATCATATTATAGAAATGAGAGTAAATGCAAATCAATGTACTTATTCACCAAACAATGAGTGAAATACTACCGGTGGAGTTCTGCCATACAACAATGACATCATCAGCTGCAATAATTTCAGGGCACTAAAAAAAACTTCCTGGAGCCCCTCCAGGTTTCAGAGATCGCTTTCGTCCTGTAGAAGCATTTCGAAGCTACAGAATAGGAGAGGGGATGATTTAAAGCTGGAAAAATCACCACTGCCAGTGGGACCAGGCCCTGTGGTAACTTTCTGGCTTTATATAGTTCCCTTTCCCATTCTGTGGCTCCCAGCTCCCTAAGGCTGTTCCAGGACAAAGGGAAATCCCTGGGATCCCCAAATCCCAGAGGGGCACCAGGAAGTTTTTTATTGCCCTGAAACTGATGCAGCATGGCTGTGACTGACAATGTCATCCATGTTGTGGGGCAGAAGATGGCACAACAGGATTTCAGCCAATAAATAATATCCATGTTTTAACATGTTTAATCTGAAACATTTGATATTCTCTAGAACATGCATAAGTCAATGTCGTCATGACTGGTATAGACTTTATTCATTTTTTAAAAAATTAAATCTGATGCAGGATGAGAAATACTTTTCCCAGTAAAACACAATAAACATTCTAGCTGCTGTCAGGAAATTCATAGTCATTCCTACATCATCATCTTTCATGTTTTAATAATTTTATTTGCTCATTTTTTAAAAGATTAAAAAGAAGTTTGCTGTTTTTGCTCTACAAAACAATAGAGATGCACAGTAAATAATCTCTGGGCATTTCCAGAAAATATTGCCATAATTTATCCTGCACCAGCCCATCTATAGGCTAAATGCTGGGAATATGTTTTAGAAATGTCTACAGATTAAGATTTATTGGATACTGCCATGGATTTATACAGCAAATAGAAAAATCCTTCTCAATCATTAAAATCTTTAGCATTTATCCTACACTATCCCACTTATACAACCCTTGTAGTGCAGTAGGTAGCAGGATAGACAAAAATCAATTATTATTTTTAAATCAATTGAAATCACAATTTAAATTTAAAAAATCATTTTTATATTTTAATTGTAAAAAAAATCCATTTTCTTTTATTTAAATCATGATTTAAATTGATTTGATTTAAATCAAATCCACCCTGGACAAAGTTACATTGGTAGGTAGCACATGAGATTAGGGCTCAGGAGGCCTGACAAATATCTGCTAAACCACGGAAACTCACTGGATGACAGCAATGGTAAACTGCTTCTTGAAGCACTCACATACTTTGAAAACCCTATTGGGGTTGCAATAAGTCAGAAAAAACTTGATGACACATAGCAAACATTCGACATATAGCATTGTAAGACTTTTTTTAAAAGTCTGTTTTAAATTCACAACTATGAACACCTTATTTTTTAACTACACATTTCCTTACTTCAGTCTCAGATCTAACCCTTATTCATATGTTAAGTTCTGGAATAAATCCAGTATTAGTCCAACATAGAGAAGACTCACTGAAATGCATGAACTCGATAGTCACAAATACCTTCAGCCTCATTTAAGATTTATTTTAGTTCATTGTGATCAGCATTTTGCATATTTATTTTATTATTAAATACATCTAGCCTCTCAGTTCTTTCCTAGATAGGAAAAATCCTTATATTTGAGATAACTCACAAGTGGTATTTCTGTATCAACAATATGAAGAGAATGTCTATTCTGGGAAACATGACTTTGGTTTAGTTATATAAAATGCTATATAGCATCATAACGACAATGCTCTCAAAGGAATTTATAAATACAGAAATAATAACAATAACATTGTAAATTTCAATCATCAAAATTACTCAGCCCAACAATGTCAAGGTGTTAAAATATCTGAATGTTAAAAGCCAGGATTAAAACTTAAACCATAAAAATAAAGAGCAGAACTGTGTTGCTGTTCACAGAACATAAAGCCTTCAAGGGAAGTGTTCTTATAATCTCCATCTTGAATACCCTCTGCAAAAATGGCAAGGAGGAGGATCTATTCAAGAAGTGGACCATATACATACATTAAACACAAACAGCCTGACAGAAGGGGAAGATCTCAGCCTGGCATCTAAATGATCCAATGAAGATGTGTTTCTGTGCATGTATGCGAAACAGGCCCTTCGGGCTTGTTTCTCTTCTCCTTCTGAGAAGGAATGACCAGGACTAATTTTTACAGATGAAGAAGACGAAGACAAAGAAAAAATGCCAGCATAATTATATAATTGTAGCCACTTCCACATAAAAGGGATTTTAACTATGATAAGTTAGGTATATATATGTCCCCCTTTTATAAATAAAATGGGGACACAAAAACAAACAGCCCACCTTTTCTGCAGTGGGCACAAGGAAAGCTTCGTGTTGGTTTCCCAGGGGGATCATAATACAGTGGATTAATTTACATGTGAATCTAATCCAGACCTCAAAAACATCTTTTACATAAGTTACAGTATTTATATGTTTATCAATGTCTTATTTTCTATGAAATTATAATACTTCTTTTAAAAAGTGGATATGGTTCCTCCAATTCATACTATTGTATTCCAATGTCATTAATCCAATCCCAAATGTATGCTAATCTCAATCATCTCTGTCCAGGGTGGATTTGATTTAAGCATTTTATTTTTAAAAAATCTGATTTAAATTTAAAAAAATTTAAAGGCCAATTAAAATTTTTAAAATTCCATTTTTAAATTTAAGTTTGATTGTACTTTTTATTTAAATCCAATTTTAATACAAAATGCTTACTAATTAGTGGTTTAAATCATGATTGAAACTGATTTAATTTAAATCAAATTTACTCTGACTCTGTCATCACTTGACTGCTAAAATTACATCTCCTTTTTTCTAGGGAGAACACAACAAATGCAATTTGAGGACATTTTCCTGGACAACTTTCTTTCATACATCTTATTTCACTCCTTCAATAAGGATTTCTTCAGTTACAAGAATGTCTGCTTTTACCTTCCACTTACTGTTTACTAGCACGGGATAACATCCAATAGGTTAGTTATTATGATTTAAATTTTATTACTACATGTCTGAAGGCTTCCCTGATCAAGTGAACTATCCTTTTTTGTGTATATCCTCTTTATATTAGAAAGAAAGATGAAAGTTACAGTTCAGAAAAACCTTTGTTTTGCTCTGAAAATCCCCTCAAAGAAAGTAGTCTAGAAGTCTCCATTGTCTTACTGAATACTCATGAATTCTACACATCTACACAAAGCACCTATTTCAGCAACAACTGCTATAAGGAGAATCTCAGTCACACAGTAGCCCAAAAGGTAAGTTCTGAGCCCTGCCTTCCGGTGAGACGAACACAGCAGTCAAACCAGCAAAACATGTGCAAGAAAATTGGCATTTTTGGCTTTGGAAGCAAAGCTAAAGAAAAAAATGTGGACCAAACCTTGCTGTTATAAAACACAGTCAGGCTCTTAACGTGCTCACAGGTCTCAAAAATTGATGCACCTTGAATTTCCACAATTAGCTTTTACAGCTTTATTCCCTATTAATTCTTGTTACTTCTATTTCATAAGAATCAATGTTGGTAATAGTTAAGACCATGTGGAAAGGATTTCTGAAAAGCTAGCCTAGGATGTTTTCGTTGAACAGGCCCTTTTCCTCATTCTGCATCACTGTTAGCAAACATCTTGTCTCATACCATGCTTACAAAGAAACATTCAATAGATAGTAAAAACGTACACCAAGTTGCAAATACTTAAAAAGTATGTAAATTTTCATTTAAAAATCTTATATATTTATTATTTAAGGTTTTTGTATAGTTTTTGCATTTCTCAAAACAAAACATTTTCTTTCCCTAACATTTCTCCCATATCTAAGTTTACACAGAATAGCATTTCTGCCTCACAGACTAAGGAAAATAAGTAAATGTTCCATGATACTGAAGATTCCAAGAAACATACATTCTTTCCACATGGTTTTAACTACTACCAACATTCATTCTTACAAAATAGAAGTAACAAATTACTTCTGGGTTACATTGTCAGTGCAATTCAACAGTCATTATCACACCATGACCAAAGCTACACTGAGCATGCTGATAAAATGCATGGTCAGCCCAAGAGGGGAAAATGACAAAAACCACACCAGAAAGTACAGAAATTGCATAAAGATGACAACCACATTACCAGTGTTCCTGGAAATACCATCAGTAGTGCAAGCAAACATCACAGATGGAACAAATGAACATATGACAAAGGAAACACAATACTTTCAAGCTTTTCAATTAAAACAATAAGTCCAGATAAGAAGAGATGATAATTCAACACCAGGATATGGAAAGTAGAGATCAAAATCAGGCAGAATATTCTCTTTCACCAATTCAATTTCAAAAGTTTGATATTACTAAGAAAATCCCTCCCTAATTGCTACATATAATGTATGGAAGCACTGGGTCAATCTCCATCTCCTCTTTGTCCATTCCTGAACCATTTACAATTCTACTCTGAAGAAAAAAATCAACCAGTAAGAAACCTGATGTCTTTAGAATGTGAGATCTTTTCTACAACGGATCACCAACAGTAGAATTGCCCTCCAGATAACACTTCAAGGTAGCAATCTTATGTAGTATCAAGAGTTCCAGATACAAAGTTTTCTTATGCATATAATGCACACTCGGGGACCTCTAAGATCACAAATGAAGACTGTATTAAGACTTTTATGTGTATCATCTACCGGTACCATTATGTCAGGCACGGGGCAAAGATTTTCCCATTCATTTTCACCATCATAGTTACTTGAAATATATATTTTGGAGAAATTCAAATAATACATATACTACCGTGTTTCCCCAAAAATAAGACAGGGTCTTATATTAATTTTCGCTCCAAAAAACGCATTGGGCTTATTTTCAGGGGATGTTTTATTTTTTTCATGTACAACAATCTACATTTATTCAAATACAGTCATGTCATCTTCTTCTGGTTGCTGCACAATAGTGGAGGGCGGGGTTTCACTTAACTGGGGCTTTTTTGGGGGGTAGGGCTTATATTACGAGCATCCTGAAAAATCTTACTAGGGCTTATTTTCACATTAGGGCTTAGTTTTGGGAAAACAGGGTATATACTATACCATACATATACTATATGCCACTGAATATGAAAGCAGAGTGGTTTAAATGAGAAGAAAATATAAATCCACCATGTATTAAGATAATATACATTTCTACTGCTTTCCACTAATTAATTTGCAACAATTCCTTTCATTTTCCAGAATAAAATTCTAATATCCTCCTTCAATAATGTTTGCTAAAATTTCAAATGTATTTAAATTCATTTATAGCATTACAAGAATTAAAAGAAGAAATAAGACATGTCAACAAAGTGAGTTGTGAGGTACCTAATGGCCAATATCTCATTGTTTAGCATAGTAAATTGCAATAGACTAGGCCCACTGAGTCAATAGGGATCTGGTAAGTCAACTCCTTGATAAGTTCCATTGATTCAAATGGGCCTATACTAACTGCGACTTACTATGCTTAAGTAACCCCATTTGAATTAATGGAACTTACAGAGGAATTGAGTCAACAAATCTCCATTGATTCAATAGGCCTACTCCAGTGTGATTCACTATGCCAAGAAACAGGTTTTTGGCCAATGTATTGAACCCAATCTAGCAAACTAAAGATTACTATGAATTTTTCAGCAGTTTTCAATGGCCAATACTGCATTTCTTATATGCAGAGTGGAAGCACACTCAGGCAAGCACTCATCCTGCTCTGGCAGGCTTCCCAACACATGATCAGTTGTGCAGCTATCTGACAACTAGTATGAAAACAAACATGCACCAGAAAGCTTGTGAGAGCAATGCTTACATGATAGCATTTCCACTCTATATTTAAACAGGATGTTACTGCTATGTGCCATCAATTCTGAACTCACAAACTCTAATAAGGCTTTAAAGGTAAGTGAAATATTCAAGGAGTGGTTTTACCAGTTCTATTCCCCAGTGAGTTTTGAACCCAGGCTTCCTGAGCCCTAGTCCGTCACTTTACCCACTATATCACACTGCGTATCCAGACAATAGGATACTGGCCAATATAACTAAGGCTGTGACTACACCAGCAAGGCAAATTGGAGCAATTTGGCTTTGCTGAAGTTTGATTTACAGCCTATCTTCCATTTCAATTCATTGTTAGTGATCACACAGGGGCCATAGATTGATTTCAAGTCAGTGTCTACACACATATAGGGTGCAATCCACACTTCAGTCCATAGCCTCCTTCATCCTTTCTCTGTTCCCACCTCTGCTGGCCCTTTTATAATTCACTGGCAAGCTACTTTTTAAAGGGTTGCACAGTGTTAGGGGAAATGTGGTAGCTTCATAATGTTCTTCATAATGGACACAGAAACACACATACTACAGAAACATATAGTCTTCTGTATTTTGTTCGGGGGTAGTGGTGGGTTTCTACTGTGCAGACATTTTTAATTTCCCGTGCAGAGGTGATCTAGATCTAAACTAGTGTATCAATGAAATGACCCTGCACTAGACTCATTTTTCAAAACAAAACAAAAAATTCAGGGACACTCAGGGGACCAATTCTGGGGTTTCTGCAATCCCTAAACATCATGCCCCGATTACCTGTATCACTACAACACTACCCACAGACACACACCCTATCTTTTTGCAGAAGGAAACAACTGATCACATGGGGGAAAATCCATTCATATCATTCCACCTTGAAAAAAGCAGAAGTCCCCAGCAGCAGAGGAAAAACTCTACATTGGGAGCAAAAAGGGCCAAAGTGATTCAAACTGGTCTTTCCATTGTGTGTTCAGTTAAAAAAATATGAATCTGTCCATTTTATAAATGAAGCAAGTCCCATAGTATTTAACTGTGTAGTGATAGCGTAACTTCTGATACGGCCCCTAGTTCGTTAAATACAGCAGCCTATAAAAAGAGCCTTAGTGCACATGTATATCAGCATAAATTCCCCTGGTTGTACAAGTTCTAAACTGCCAGATATTTATTCAACATTCTAGTATTTCCAAGTGTATGAAACACACACACATATATATACACGCATCTCTGACTTCAAGAATATTTATATTTAATGCACTCATCCTCAATATGAAAGCCATCTGAAGATGAATTATTAAAAGTATTCATAATCCCCAGAGGTATTTGATTATCCCTATTGAAACTGGCACATTTTATAAAGTAGGCAGTTGCTTACATGAGAAAGTCCAATTACACCACAATCAGGAAGGAACGTTCACATGGTTTAATAGAATTCTCAAATACAATGAATACAATTGTAGGCCTGCTCATTTTACAAAAGAAAATGAACAGAACCTCTAGGAAACATAGGTGTCCTCTGTTAATGGTACATGTGGGACACCTCTAATTCTGATCTTTCCTATCAAGCCGTGTCAGACATAAGACCTAGTTTTATTTTAATATTTATCACAACTTTCAATACTGCATAGCCCTGCAAACCACTATTTTTTTATAACACTAAGATTCAGGCCAAATTATCCCAAACCTCAGAAAAGGCTATAGCTTTGACTATTTCATCTATGACGTCAGCTATCATCTAAGCCAGGGGTCCCCAACCTTTTTCACCCCGCGGACCGGCTGGGGAAGGCGGGGCACCCCCCACGCTCGTGCGCATGTGCGAACGAGCGCACACAGATGCTCAAACGGCAGTGCGGCGCTTGTGCGGGGTGCGCTCGCGCTCATGCGCAAACAGCGACACAGTGCTTGTGCAGGCGCACGGGCTCATGCGCATACTGTAGCGCGGCACTCGCACGGGCGCGCTGGAGCACGCGTGCATGCACGAATCAGCTGTGCGTGGGTGAGTGCGTGCGGGGGGTGGGGTGGGAGGTCTGTCTCTGCTACCCGGTCCGGCTCAGGCCGCAGACCGGGGGTTGGGGACCTCTGATCTATGCAATTCAGTTAACTACAAATGAATTACAAAGGTGTAAAACAAATTTATCTTGGGCTCTAAGCAAGTTATTTCTCCTAGGCCATCCTTGACTATGTTTTTCAAGACCTCAGAAACATCTTTCTTTTCTATCTACATTCTATTACTAGTTGGGACTTGGGGCTACAGACATATGGGAAGCATATCTAAATTCCCCTAGTGCCTAAAAGAAGGTCAAAGGATAATTGCATCATCCCTATCCAACCATCCACAAGAGCAGATAAGCCTGGCTCCAATTCTACAAATGTCTACTAACAATTTGTCACTTCATTCTGGCACTGTCAAATTGATCTCCTTTCTCAACTTTTTTCTCTTTCAGTGTCCTATCTTTTCATAGGTAAGCCTGAAAGCAGGGCCTGTGTCTTTTCTTTTCTTATTTATGTAAGCAGCTTCACCTTTCTCTGACAAGCAGAATGAAGTATACTAAATAAATCCTTATGGCTATGTTGTTTTAACCCCAGAAAAAAATTGTTTGAGTGAGAAACAAGCAACCTTTCTCTGTTTTCAACACACTGTTACTCAGGCCATACTCTGAAAGCCTTACTCAACTGTTCTACTAATTCTCTTCAATTAAAGTTATTCCAGCAGTTTAATCATCCAATTTTGAACCCTATTAACTAGAAAACTCACAAAAAGTCATTCCTGTATTAACTACTGTGAAGAATTTGCCACACACATTAACATTATTGGCCTTTTTAGGGATGTATCACTACAGAAATGAAAGGCATAACTTATAAAAGCAACTAGTTAGAACTCAAACAAGTTGCTCGATATATCTACTTAGAGTACTTATAAAAACGATTCACAAAAAAGTATTCAGTGTAAATCACTGCCACTCAGAATGCCCGTTGATTTCTACAAGCCCATGGGAAAATTTAAATAGAATACCAAATATAGAAACCAAATATAGAATTTGGTTCTATATTGGTTTCATCCATTAGAGCCAATTTTCTGATAGAAAGTGATCATGAAATATATGCCAGTCCTTGCTGGCCCACCAGTCCTTTTTCTAGTTACAAAACTTTATTTTTCTGATGTGCAACAGTCGCTTTCTCCCCCCCCCCCCCCCAAAAGCAACACACCACATCAAAATTGCTACTAACTTAAAGGGTAAAAATCACCATAGTCAAGTTGCTGCATTTCTCTTTAACAGTCTCTGCAAACTGACCTTCCAAAATTACTGTTTAAATTACATGTACTATGAAGACGCTGGATTGGAACACACTGGCATATTTTAAGGCAATTTACATTCCTGCAGATTCAACCTTAGACATGCAGGAAAATATACCTCTGTGCAAATATTCCAACTCAATAGATTCACAATGCAGGTTCACAGTTGAGCTACTTCTCCCTACACCACAATTTATGCAAGAAAAATACCTTCCCCCTTTGCATTCAATTATTTTGCTGTTTCTCCTGCGTTAATATATTTATTAACTACATAGCTAGCTAGACAAACAGAGACAGACAGATGCCACCAAAGCCCATGAAAAATATTATTTACCTTCCTGAACACCAAAGCGAGAAGCAACTGGATGACGAATCTACAGGGGAAGGGGAGGGCACGGTCTTCTAAAGTCCAAACCTGTTCCCAGGCACTACCTAGAATGTATCCAGGAACAAACTACAGTATGTCTCTACCAGGAACCTACAGGGAGAAAGCCACGAAACTGGTTTCGAGACGTCTGTGATGTTTGATTTAAACACGCCGCGGGAGGTAGCTCTAGAGGGAGAGAAGGCGCCCAGTGAAACCCCGGAGCCACCCACCAAGCCAAGGGAACGGCCCTGATCTAAACCACGGTTAAGTCATACGTTTATCGACACCAGTCCTCCCTCATCCGCCCGCCCACAAAAGCCCGGCACGGTCAACACAACCGACGCGGATCCACAAGCTCACAAACAAACACCCCGCCGGTCCTCGGTCTCAGCGTCGGGACTTGGCCACCCGCAGCAACCGAGGCAGCCCGCCCTTGGGAGTCCCCTGCCCGCCACCGGGCTGGAGGGCGGGGGCCGGCAACGAAAGAGGCGGCAAGGGTAGGCACGGCGCTCGCTGCTCTTCGCTTTTCGCCTCTGCCCGCCCGTCCCACCGACAAGAAAAGCGACGTCCGACGCCGCTCTCAAGGCAGGCCGACGAAGAGACCCGAGACCGAAGAGAAGCTCCCGAAGGAGAGGCGCCCGGTTCTGGTCGGGTGGCAGGGATGCCGGCCGCGCCAGGGCGGCCCTCCGCGCTCACCTTCTTCATGAGGCCAATCCGCTCGCGGGTGGCCAGAGACAGCGACCCGGAGCCCTTTCCCTGGCGGGTCTAGCCGGAGCTCCAATCCGGAGAGCAGCAGCCAGGCCTCGCTCTGGGCCGGACTCTGCCCAGGACCACTTCCGAGGCCAGGTGTGCAACTCCTTCCGGGGCAGGAAAAGGGCGGGGGCGCGGGTCTCCTTCAGTTGGGGCTTCGTTCGCCCTACCCAGCGGGAGAGGGAGAAGGAGGCAGACACCCAGGGACGAGTCAGGCCGCAACTTCGAGGGCGCCACCTCTCGTCGTTGCCACGCAACGCCTCATGGCGGGGGGCGGGAGAGATTTCGGGGGAAAAATTCCTAGCGCTGGCGGGCAGAGGGACGCGGTTGTGGGCGGAGGGAACGAGAAACGAAGGCGCCGGGAGGCGGGCGGAGCCCCGTGCCCTCTTGGTTTGCTCAGGGGCTGAATTAGCTTCTGCTTCAGTGCGCGTCGGATTCAAGGGGAACCTGCGTTAGCTTTAATGTTCATTCATTGCATTTCGCTGCAGTGAGGATAGCGAACGAAGAAGATTCCCCGGCACCTGGGAAGCTGGTTTCGTGTAACTCCCCGATTCAAATATGCGTCTCCTTCCAGGGGGCTCCAGAGAGCAAAAGGGTATCCCGCCGAAGTCGGTGGAATTTCCTGCTCGGCGAACCGTGTGTGCAAGCAGCGTGTTGCCTCTGCTTAGCTTTGAATCATCAGCACAAGGCTCTTTATTATGCTAAGAAGAGTGTTGTCTGGTGTAAGGTGTTCTGATCGTATCTCCTCAGGGTTCGTTCAGCTGTCTGCTCGGGTTGCCAATTTGCTTCCAGAGCCAATGCAAATTTTGGGCGTAACCTTTTAAGGTCTTGAATCAAGGTTGGGTAAATCAGGTTTCGGGGCTGGGGGTTACTTTCTTTTTTTAACCAGAACTCTTGAGATTCACCAACTGGAGCCTGATGGAAAAAGCAAATATTTGGAATTAAAGAATTCTGGATTGGATGAAAATTTTAATCATATACAAGTGAACTGGTGAAAGTAAATCTCTGCTTTGTCTTCCCCGTGGCAGTCCCTACAGACACCCGTTCTCCACATGCTGCTTAGATGGGAAGAAGACCCTAATGGACTGGGTTGCAGAGTTCTGTGTGGCCACCGGTTACCAGATTTCCTGCGTTTTCTCCCTCCAAAATCACTCCCACCAGGCTCCACAGCTGACCACTTTTACCGGACCATCTGTAGTACTGCGGGTGGGGAATACTATAGGAAGAAAGAGATGGGGGTATGCACCACCAGGGGTCCAGTTGGGTGTGTCTGAATTTGTTAGGAACCCACAGCACAAGAATTTTATTACTAGAACAGAACAAAGCTTAAGGTTATGCTGATTTTTCACATGCTTTACTTTTAAGTACTGGGGAAATATTTTGCGCTTTTGAAATGGTTTGGATAATAAAATTTGAGAATCTGAAATCCTTGTCAACATACTGTAAATCACTCAAAGATCCACATTCTTCCCATCCTTGCCCTATATAACCTGGATCAGAATATTTTGGTGATCCCCCCTAATATGAACCAACTCAGGCACTACTTTCATCTGTCCACTATTTTAGTACGGTTAATGCTTTCACCATAGAGTTTACATGGCCATTCCACTGTCTGAAATGCAGACAAATAGCAGTTTTTTTAAAAAGCTCTGCATCTTATCTGTTCATTCTGCCATGGTAAAGTTGTGTTCAGTTTACTTCCGTTGATAAGTGGTTCTCAAGTACTGTTATGGTGAGTCACATTGAGAATCATTCACAGAAAGCCATGGTACAGTATACATATTTTAATAGAACAGAATACCTAATTACATCGTCTTTACTAGCAAATTTATTTCCAGGTTTTCATGTTTTAACTCTGCTGAGAATATCCATGAGGCGTGCTCTTCTATTTACATTGTTTCAAAAGCAAGCCCACTGACATCAATAGGGCTTGTTCCTTGTACAGTAATATTACAAGGCCTGCGCTATGGTTTGGATAAAAGAATGGATAACATTAGAAAATCAAAGACTGTTGAAATTGGAAGGTCATGATTTAAAGATGGATTGGCACACGTATGTATGGTATGGAAAATTCAAAGAACAGACACATTTCTCAGAACATATGGTGAGGAAAGCGTTATGCTTAATATGGCAAAAATTCCAAGTGCAAACTTATAAGAACATTCTAATATGGGTAGCCCCAATAGAGGCCTATACATTGGAAGTGTTAAGCCAGGAGGCTTTATACTCACGTCTAAAGACTTGCTAACTAAAGATCAAACTCTGAAAAATAAACAAGATTTAGAGAGATTGGGTCTATCAACAGATTGGTGGTCAATGATTAAATTAGAATCAAGATATAAAAAGGACAAAAATATGGGCTTTTTTGAGGGGAATGTTCAGGTGGATGAACTATGGATCTACACAAAAGAGAAAATAATTTTAAAAAATGTATACATATCTATTAGAGTATGACCTGGAAGATGAGTGGGTGAAGGAGGTGATGGTCAAATGGGCACAAAACTTTGGTTATAATATTGATATTGCTGACTGGACAAAAATGTGGAAAGATAATTATAATTTGATTAAACCAGTTAATCTTAGAGAAAACACCCTTAAAATGTTTTATAGATGGCATTTTACTCTGGTAAGATTGGCAAAAATGTCAGAACCGATCAGCAATGTTCGTTGGAAATGTAAAAAAAATCCATGTATGGTGGTCATGTGAAAAAGTAAAAACGTTTTAGTTACAGGTTTGGGAAATGTCACAAGAAATTGTCCAGCAAAAACTAAGTTTTAAACCTGAAATGTTGATATTGAATATAATGCCAGAAATCATTGATAAAAAAATAAAATATAGTCTACTGTATATATACACAGCAGCCAAGTTACTCTGGGCCCAAAAATGGAAGAATGAAGAAATACCAATGATGGAGGAGCTACCCTGTTTCCCCGAAAATAAGACCTAACGTGAAAATAAGCCCTAGTGTGATTTTTCAGGATGCTCATAATATAAGCCCTACCCAAAAAATAAGCCCCAGTTAAGTGAAACCCCGCCCTCCACCATTGTGCAGCAACCAAAAGAAGATGACATGGCTGTATTTGAATAAATGTAGATTGTTGTACATGTAAAAAATTTAATCCCCTGAAAATAAGTCCTCATGCATTTTTTTGAGCAAAAATTAATATAAGACCCTGTCTTATTTTCGGGGAAACAGTATTAAAGAAGCTACTGGATATTGCATAACTAGATATGCTTTCAGAGGCAATACGGGATCAACCAAGATACTTTGTAAAGGAAAGTTGGAAGCTGATGTACAATTGGGTCCAGAAACAGACAGAAACATAGGGGAAGAAATTATCGTGGCGAACCAGTGCTTACAAGAACCCTTTGATGATATTAGATTACCTAGATGATGGCAAAATCTCTGATCTATATATGTAGTATGGATGTTTAGTTTTTGTTGTCTTTTGTTGTTCTTGTTATGTCTTACTTTGTTGTTTTGTATGTTTTGTATGAGTAACAATAAAATAGTTAAAAAAAAATAGAGCTTGCTCCCAAGCAAATGCAGATAGGAACACAAAGTCTAAGCTTCTAAGTCTGCACATCTGCATAAAAGCAATGCTCATGCATACAGTGCGACTTTCTGCTGAATGCACATGCATTGGAGAGGGTTATGGGAATCTAAACTATGGGGCTTGAGGCCACAATTAATTGATTTTTTAGTTTGCCCATTTGTTATCTTCAATGATATTATCAAATAAATACTGAAGTTATGGAAATACCCTGCAATTTATTATGATACTTTCTGAATTATGCTTTACTGCAATATCTGGAAGCTTGTGTAACCAGAATGTTCCAAATACAGTCGAACTAATGTTCAATAAAAGACATCTTGTAAGCTTTGTGTTTAAAATTCCCACATTATTTCCTCCTGCTCTTGCATCTCATTCACAAAGTGCAGTATGAAGTGACTGGGAAATAATCAGATGTAACACTGTAATATATTTGGAGATGCATTTCAAGAAACACATCTGGTGAATACTTAAACCTGTTTCATAGAGAATTTATTGCACCTAAATTACTTAAGGTTAATGCCAGTTCAAATAAGCATGTTCATTTAATGTCACTTACCAAAATTAAATATTCAGGAAATCATTAACTTCAAATAAATGTAAATATAGCTAGTTTTCCTACAAGACTAGCTGTCAAGACATCTTTGATTTACACAGACCCTTGTAGGATTTTCAAGCTATGTGAGATTTTAAGGAATGGTTTTACCAGTGCCACTTCCCAGTGAGTTTCTGCGGCCATGTGGGGACTTGAACCAAGGTCTCCCGAGTCCTTGTCTGTCACTCTGTCCACTACACTACATTATATGCCACAAGATCTGTTGGGTTAAATCCAGTTATTAGTCTACCCAGACCTAAACTGCCCTGCTTTAGACTTACTGAATCAATAGGATTCGGGTAAGTTCCATTTATTCAGTACGTCTGCTTTACATGGAACTAACAACTAGGCTTAGTTGAGAACAATGTTAGTACAAGTGGACTACACATTCTTACATTTCATTATGCAGTTTTCAATTACTAGGAGTTATTGGTACTAGAACAAATATTAAACTTTGTATCATTTAATACTGTCTTTCATTTTGAAGCCAATTTTCTCATAGTGTTAAATACTTTTCTTTAATTGGTCTGAATCAAATATCCTGCAGGTGGGCACTCTACTTAGGTTTCTTGACATACATCCTGATCTTAAATGTGTTTACTAAAAAATAAGCCTAGTAAGTAATAATTCCTTCTATATAAGCATGCTTTGCATCACATCCTTAATTTGTTCACACATCTGTGTCTGTGTGGTTGGGGCCTGCATTAGCTTCTCTTTCTCCCAAGGCATCTCAATCGTGACCTGTCATGCCCCTATTATTCCAGTCCTTGCACTCTTATAAGAAAGATCTGCTATTGTGTACTGCCTTTGTGATGGAAATTAGACTGCATAGACTACATTTTTTCACCTGTGACCCATATTGTTCTAGAAAGTAGCCAACCCAGTAGTCCAAAGAGCAGTCACCCAGCATAACGCGTTTCTACACAAGTGGAGTATCTCTGTTAAATAAATTGTTCCTTATTCTTTCCCATGTTCTCCTTTAGTTTGCTGGAGTAAGTCTCATTCCTCACCAATTACTTCCCACAATTCCTTTTGGGGTCATATCTGAGAGAGACACTTTTGCACATGAAAAAGAAAGCTGTCTTTAAAGGAATATAATCACTCTCTGCCTCCATTCTGGACCCCACACATCTCTGACCTTTAACCACATCCCTTTGCCAGAAGAGCCACAGGCAAAAATAATCCCTTAAATGTGTTATGTGAAAGCAGATAGTATACCACACCATTCCATATGACACCATAGTACAGAGACTGTGACTATTATACTCTCTAAACTGACTAGGTCTTCTCTAAAGCAATAGGTATTCAGTCCTTGCTCTTCTGCCATATGACAAATGGTACCATAATCGTGTTTTAGAATTTTAAAAAGAATCCCAGTGCAGACGAGGGACAGCCAACTGTGATGAGTACAGATTAAAAGCATTACCTTCTCAGGACGACATCTCCCAGATATTCTGGTGTTTGTAGTCCAAAAGAGTAAAATTTCCAGACTCTGGCAATTACAACCTCCAATATGATTGATTACTCTGCTGTTGCTTTTTCAGAAGCCTATTCTACTTTCATATCATAATAGTTAATTTTTCCCCCTGTAAAAATGTTGGGATCTGTACTTCTTCAGTGATTTTTTAAAACTATTATCTCTGCAATCTGAACTTAATTGTATGCATGGTTATTCAAACATCAGTCACACTGTGCTCCCTGGGGTTTACTTCCCAATAAGTTTGTTTATGGCTGTAGCCTAGGACAGAGATGGGGAAGTTAGAAATTATAAGCTCAAGTTTTAATAAAACCATCCTGTTAACCATGTTCTACTGACTGCTCTGTCCAGGAATTTCTTTAATTTTGCAGAAGTAAAACAATGCAGAATATTTAATATTATATTATATTATAGTGACATTTCCTGTTCTGAAAGGAAATACAATGCATTTAATGCATTACAATGTATAATAATAATATTTACCCAAAACATGCCATTCAGATGTACCACAGTAAAGAATATACAATGACGTGTGTAACCTGTGTCCATTAGTAAAATTTATCCCCAACTACTTGCATATAACAAGGTAGAGAATGTGTGGCTTCCAAATGTAGTCAGCTTGCAACTACAGTTATCCCTCAGTTCTGGGTGTTCTGGCTAGGGCTGATGGGAACTGCAGTTCCATGGCATCAGTTACGCAGAAGATTTCTGTATAAGCTTTTACGATAATATTAGCTGAACAGATAAAAAAGCTGTGATTGCTTTCTTTCAGTGTTTTAAGTGTCATCAGATTCACAGTTGCCTACTGCAGGACTGCAGTAGTGTGGTCTTCCAGATGTGTGGTCTTCAAGATGCTGATGAACTCAGAATCATAGAATTATAGCTCTGAAGTGCATCCCCAAAGGTCATTGGGTCCAACCAACAGACAAAGCAGGACATCCACAACTAAAACATCCCTGAAAGAATCCAACTTCAGTTCAAAAGCTTCTGCTGAAGGAAAGTCCACATCCTTCTTCAACAGTCCATTGTGGAACAGCTCTTACTGGCAGGAAGTTCTTCCAAATGTTTAAGAGTCTCCTTTCTTATAATTCCCTTCAGTTCCCACCCTCTGGAGCCACGTAAAACAAGCTTGCTCTATGTTCCACATGACAGCCATTCAAATATTTAAAGATAGCTATCATATCTCGTTGTCTGGACAGCTCAGCAAGTTGGAGTACAGTCAGGAGTTTGATTTCCCACTATGCCTCCCAGAAGAAGAGACAGCCTGTGTAGCCTTGGGCAGGCTGCACAGTCCCAGGATGCTCTCAGAGGAAGGGAATGGTAAACCACTTTTGAGTTTACCTAGGAAACCCTAGGAAGGGGCACTATAAATCAGAATTGACTCAATGTCACATTATTATTATCATATTATCTCTTGTCAATGTCTTTCCCAGGCTAAATATCTCAAACTCCCTCAACTGTTCTTGATAGGGCCTGGTTTCCATACTTTATACCACCTTGATCACCCTCCTCTGGACATGTTCCAGCCCGTCAATACCCTTTTTAAATTGTGGTGGCCAAAAGAGGACACCGTAGAACTGCTTGGATAGCTCAGTGGTTGAGATAAATGGCTACAGGATCAGAGGTTGATAGTTCATTCCCCCACTGCGTCTCCATGACAAGGGCCGAATTCGATAATCCATAGGGTCCCTTCCAGCCCTGCCTGCCTGCCTGCCTGCCATCTAACTGAACCATTTGGGACTGCGACTCCAATCTTAACCATTTCCTGGTGCTCACTGGAGTTTCAGTCTGACAATAGCTGGATTCCTCTCCCTTGCTGTAGTTTATGGCTATCATGCTTTGCACCCACAAAATTAAGTATTTCCATTAATGCTGCAGTTCTCTCAGCTATTATCTTGACTACTGAGTTGTTTAGATTTTGTTGGCTGAATTCTTTATTTGTTTCTGAAATGTGCATCTTGCCTAGAATAAGAGGCACTATTTTTCTACCAGACAAGGTGCTCAAGACAGCTGAAGAACCACTTCTTTTTTTCACTAGTAGGAATGCTGTGCCATCCTAAAGATATATAATGCTATCCTAAATATGCAAATATGTGCCCTTGAGAACAGCAACACCCATTAGAGAAACAGGAAAGGGAGACAGATAGGCAGATCATAAGAATATCAGTCTAATAGTAGGTGCAGGAGGAAGTAGAGGCCAGAGAGTCAAAAGGGATAGACAAGCCTTCCCTGGAATCTATTCCCAAATCTTCTCTCTGGTCATTTGGGCTGGATAGGTGTTAGAAGGCGATGCCTGGAAGACACCAGGCCAAAAGTTCAGTCCATGTTACTAAGACACAGTACAGCTGGCTATTGTACATAAACTGCCATCTACTGTACAAAGTATAAACAGCAATTTAAAAGTACTTACGTCATTATTTCAGTCAAAGTAGATTATACTGGACTAATTAGATTGCTAAAGAATAACTGTGGTTAAGTAGATCTAGAAAATGAGAATGCCAGAAAGATGAGAAAGATGAGATGCCAAAAGATGAACAAATGGGTCCAAGATCAAATCAAACCTGAACTATCTCTGGAGTAAAAAATAAGGCTGTCCTACTTTAGGCACATCATGAGAAGGCAGGATTCTCTGGAAAAGACATCAATGCTGGAATAGGTGGAAGCAGCAAAGGAAGAAGACCAAATATGGGATGGGCTGACTCCCTCAAGGGAAGAAGAATTACATTTCCTTTCTTCTCATCACAAGCAATGCTAAGATCAGAAGCTCCTTGGAACAGATATGAGATGTAGTGCTATTTGCCCCCACTCCTGATTGCAAAAGATAAGATATGCAATGGTACTGGAAAAAATTACATTAAAGGGTATTTAATTTTGGCATTAAAAATCAACAACAGGTATGTTAGAACAATGGTTCTCAGGATATTGTTGGACTACAATCCCCAGAATCCCTGACCATGCTGGCTGAGTTTTTTTCCAGACTCAGCATTCAACTACACTTGGGACCCCAAGTTGGAGATTTAGTGAGTTAAGAGTCCATTGAACCAAGAAATTTTTTTTAAAGATTTTTTTTTAATCCAACAGGAGATACTATAGCCTATTCAGGCATTCATTCTGAATAGGGCAAGCTAAAAAAGCAAGTTTTTGGCCACCCACTGAGTTTTCTGTTCTACATCTCAGTGCTTGCCAGCACTGCTTCCCTCAGTTCAGACCTTGGAGAGTTGAATGGCAAGGTCTGAAAAGTTCTGTTTGTATTTGCTTGAACTGAGTGGAACTCATCATGCTATCATAGTCCCTAACTATACTGGAGATCAGTACTCTTGATCAGGTAAATACAATAATTCTATTCCAGACCTTGCTTGTTGATGCATAAGGCAAAGCTTGAACTGGTGGACCTAGGCTGTACAGAAATGCATAGGGTAAGGGCTGTGTATACAACCTGCATTCTGTTCATGTATTCAGCCTGCCCTGTTGTGGCTGCCATTTTGTACAGGGCTTACCTGGTCAACTTAATACGTATGTTTTGCAAGATTGTTGTTGTTGTTATGTGCCAACAAGTCGGAACTGACTTATAATTACCCTAATAGGGCTTTCAAGGTAAGCAAGACATTTATGGAGTGGTTCTACCAGTTCCACACTCCTAGTAAGTTTCCATGGCAGAGCGAGGAAACTGAACCCAGGCCGGCCTCCTGAGTCCTAGTTCACCACTCTATGCACTACACCACACTGCATATCCTTTGCAAGATTAGGAATCTGCTATTTCCCCCTAAACCTAATGGAAACAAGGTACTAGTGGAGTTGCCATCTGTTTTTCTAAATAATCATGTTAAAATAAAATGGCATTCTGCCAAAGCAATAAATCTTACATTTATAATTCGTGATAAAGAACTCTCTGTTACTATGTAATCATATGTTTCACAGTGTTCAAGAACAATATATCCACATTGTTTTCTATACAATATTTTTATTCATGGAACTCAAAGCAACATAGTTATTGTCTTCAATTTGCTTGGGAATGCAATCCATTTTTGGATGTAGCCGTGCAAAATCTACTGGTGATTCTTTTGTCCAGCAGCAGCTTAACCAGATGACTCCAGCAAGTCAGAAGCAGAGATAAGTAACAATTTTTTTTTAATCTGCCCTATGCAACAAGTGTTTCTTCCAGTCTAAGTCAACAAATGCATATAAAATGAACCAACAGTACTTTTTCTAAATATTTATGGCTGGATCTCACATAAGTGTCATGAAACAACATTAACAAGAAAAGTGACTCTCACAGGCAATGTTTTATATATAAAGTAGAAACCCATTCTATTTAAAGAAAGATGGAAACACAACTGTATTTAAACTATGAAAATAATCTTTATTTTAAAACACTGAATGAATGAAATGTCACATACTGAATGTAACACACAAGTGCACGCACTCACATATACATCTCCTTTGGAACTCTAGTATGAAGTTGCTTCACTGAATCGTAGCAATTTTTTTATCAAACAGTTCCATCTTCAGTCTTTAAAAGAACAGGCATGTGTTATATATCTTTTGACTGATCATCATCTTCAAGCTTCCTGATTTCATTTTTCAAACAATTTATAGTTTCTCGACTTGCTTTTAACCTTTCTTTAAGTTCAGCAATCTCAAAACTGGTTTTCTTCTTAGCAGCTTCCAGCTTCTCACGAGTTTTCACCTCTACATTGGCAACTGGGAATAAGAAAAATACTTACTGTTTATTAATAAGCCATCATTACTTCACTGTGTATTTGAATATTTAAAGAGAAAAGGAGTCCAATTTGATCTGCTATATGTCCTCAGTGGATGTTCAGATGTATAAGAAGGTTATTTAAAAATATTGCTTCCTATCACGCTATTTCTAAAGTAACATTTAAGTCTAGCTGCAACACTAGCACCATGTGTTAGGAACGTAGAAATGATGTCATTGAGACTGGGTACAATAGCATTTTGTAATACATTATCTTTCACATGAGGCAGAAATACGCCATATGCTGCCATCATTTTCTTAGGTTCTATTTCAGAATTTCACAGCATCCCAAACCAACCTCTGCAAGTTTATTGCTCTTTATCTGAAATATCTGTAAGAATCAGAATGGCGCTTTGTGTATAAACAATAACAATTGTAAGACAGAAATAAATTTAAAATTTAAAAAAAATTAAAAATGAAATTCTATTTTCCCCCACTTCACATATAATGGCTGCATTCAATACTTACACTCTGTTTCATGCTTATAAGCCCCAAGTGTTAACTGACGGGATGTAGTCAGCAATTGCTGCATCATAGCAGTAGGATCCTGAAAAATCTAACAAAGAAAATGTAATGAATATCTATTCTTTGCTCAGATAAGTAGCTTTTGCATAATACTATACTCTCTTACCATCTCATCATAAAATTCTGAAACTACAGTCTTCTTCCCCAACATTGCATTAGTGTCAGATTGAAACAGCTTCAGCAAGTGATACAGGGTTACCTGTGCAAGACAAAAATCTTGTTTAGTACATAAATATGTAAACCATTAAACTGTGTAGCAACAAGAACTAAAGATTTTAATTTTAGCACTTCACACCAGTATAACATCTGTAATATTAAAATAACATTTGTCAAGGACAGAAGAATTTATTATATCTGGTTATAACGAAATGAATATCCAGTGAATTACAGGCCATCTGAAGTGGAATTGTACCAGTGTCCTTCATTTTCTGTGCTTGCGCTTGCAATACCAAATATAGTACTTTCTTCATGGAATAAAAAACAAATGCAGATGTACACCCCCAGCAAAATCTTAGGCATATTTCCTCAAACATAAGAATCACTATGTTACTCCATGGGGATTATTCCCTAACAGGTGTGTACAGCACTGCATGTATGGCTATCTATCAGAACAGGCAAGGTGACATGGATCAACTTCTGCACATGGACAAGGATTCCACGCTTTTCTCCAATTGTACTTGATCCAACAAAATGATGCACCGAACCAAGTTTGTCTTCCAAAACTCCACTTAACCTACACTTCTGATACCATGTCACTTTCATAATTCCCTACGTGGATGGATCATTAGCAAACACATCCCTTACTTTATAGGTGCAATAGATAGTTTGTTCTATTGCACCTATAGTTTGTTCTTTGTATTGGAAATAATACAGCTGAAGTGGTACCCTATACTGTCAATCAGTTTCTCCTATTATCTTTAAGCAAGTCCTGCAAGCATTATCTTTGCTCACATATTTTTCCAGTTTTTAAATGCAATTTTAAATTAGAGAGATTAGTTCATGCTGTTGGGTTCAAGTTATTTAAAAACTAACTTAAATTTCCCAAAACTTTTCTAGTAACAATATTATATATGTATCATCACCACTCAAGCACTCATATTGTGGTCTGGCCTAAAGCACTGGATAGATAATGGGTTGGATTTACAAGGGGCTGAAATCCTGCACAGACAACTGCTGAAGAAGGTTACTTTTAACAATTCTCCTCTTCCTCCATGCCACCACCCACACTATTATAGAAGTCCCCCTACCATTCAGAACAGCTTTCTGGAGGAAGGAAGAGTACACAAAAATCCCCCCACTCCAGAAAGACCCTCACAATTTCTGTTCAAGAAACTTTGGATCAAACTTTGAAGAAAAAATACCTACATAAGCACAGTATTTAGAAAGCTAAGGTTCCTTTTATAAACCAAATAAGCATATGTATACCAGTAGTGACAAACAGGCAAACTAAAACAGGTTCATTGGCTTCCTATTCCTTTACTAGTGCTTTAAAATGAAAATTTTCAATAGGTCCCAAAGCAGCATTACAGAAGAAATCACACTATCACACTCCAAATGATTCTAGCAAAGCTATAAGGGCAGAAAAGCTGCAGCTAATACCAGACAGTGTGGCTTCTTCAGTATAACTCAATATGCAAAGCTGACATTGTGCTGGAAGGAATACTCACAGGTCTTTCATTAGGGTCGATAAAAAATATTTTGATGATAATTTCAAATTCACCCCAGCCTGTTTCAGTTATTTCATATGGAGGTTTAGTTACAACTAAAACAGAAAAAGAAAAAGAAATAATGTAGCCTTTTTAAAGCAATCAAGATGCTGCATCTACTAAAAACATTTAAACCATACCTCTCAATGGATTTCCATAGCTTTCATGTAACTTAAACTGGATTTTCTTTACATATGCAGACATATCCTAGAACAAATATAATGGATAGATACATTTAGTACTATATTTTATACTGTTTAACTGTTCTCTCCTAGTCCCTTAACGTACAGCCTGCCAGATTTATTTGGAGTGTTTAAGATGCTGACTCTTAACATTTGTGTTAACACTAATTAAATTTCTCCCAGATGTTTTCCAAAACTAGTACCTAATACTGAATATATTTACTAAGAACTGAAGTGTATTCCATGTAAAATAATTTTAGACTGCAGTTTTCTGGTTTTCAACTAGCTAGTTGCTTTAGATCACAATTTTCCCTAAGGTATCCCTTTATTTCTTCTAAAATGGTAATTTTGTTTACTTTATTGTACAATTTCTGTTTCTGGAAGATGCACATATACTTAACCTAGTAAAATACAAAGAGCAAACTATATGTTCAGAAATCATTCTAGCATATATATTATATCTTTCTGAGATCCTTTTTGCTTACCTCATTTCTGTAAGGCTTAACATAAACTGTCCATTGATGAGTGTGACCATCTTCTTCTCGTTTCTTCCCAAAATAGCGTGCAACATTCCCATAAACTATAGGTTTTACAATAGTTACACCCTTCAAAAAAGTTTTTTAAAAAAGGCATATGAGTAATTGAGAAACTTGTCACTTTTCAGAGAAGCATATTTTCTAGCACCCCACTGGCAGTTGTTAGCATTGTTTGTTCTACTATATTTGTCTGTATAGACACATACAGCATAAGCATACAGTTCCTCCTTTTTGAGAGAGATATAATAGAGTGATTGAGATAAGAGTGGTTTCTCTCTTCGGTATTAGCAGCATTAGAAGAGAGAAACATAGTAAATAGCCTAAGAATTCCATGGCATTTGTAATGTAAACTTGGAAATCTTGTTGCAATATGAGGTTTTGCATTCTGTTGCTTGTAACTGAATATTTGGTTTTCACAAATCAACACATAAGATCCTAGATGTGTTATTTTCAGGAATTCAAAGCTGTCTAAATCTAAATAAAAGAGTCTGAATCAAGATTTAGCCAAAGTAAATCTACTAAAATCAATAAAAATTAAGTTAATCATGACTAACTTCTGTCACAGTGATTTCAATAGTTTTATTATTAAGTATAATTGTGTATAGATCCAAACCCAAACTATTCATTTTTTTCTTAAATTCTATTTAGAATACATCCAGATACAGTTTCCTTAATTCACCCAAGTACACATTTGATTTTCCCCTTTAAAAACTTAGTTCCAAAATAAGACATTGGCCGAAATCGTACTGTTTACATATGGCAGTGTAAGCAGAATGGCATAAATCACATTGCTGCTAGGTTAAGGAGTTGACATTTGTATTCCTTTCTGTTCTTGGCATTTGACTAGAGTAGACCTTTGGTCTAGATGGGCGGGTAGAAATCCAATAAAATAAATAAATAAATAAAATTGACTAGGATGTGCATGGCAAAAACGTTCTTTTCCTTTCCTTTCTTTTCAGGAGCCTGTACTGTTTTCATTTGCTTCCTGAATGAAACCGGGTGCAACATCATGTCTGATGAGTTGAGAAGCTTGTATTGAACACTGTTTTGTCTTTTTTGCCCCATTGCCACAGAATGGATTTGAGACTTTGATTATATGAACGAGGATTTGGGCTGGAAGACGTGCAACTCACTCAGGAGCCCCCTTGAGCTTAATAAGGCTGGCTGAGTACTAAGGCAGGAAGGAGGCAGAGGGACGACAGTCCACCTGAGGAAGACGTCTCATTTCCACAAAGGGTCACTCTATGCAGGTAGAATGGGTAGACCTTGCCACCTTCCCCGTACAAAGCCGCAACCCGCGTAACGAGCTGCAATCCCACGCCGTCCCTCTCCGTCTCAAGCGGAGCTGGGCACCTCCTTGTCACTCCCAAGTTCATGAAACACAACCGAACGCCGTGGCGCGCGTGCGCGTGCTCCACCTGTCCCCTCCCCCCCTCCCCCGCGCCGCCCGTGAGGGCAGTGGCGGCGTCGGCGTCCTCCTTACCTTCACTCTCCCTCCAGAGTCAGGCCCGAACTCAGCCATTCTTTTGAACATATTGCACCGGAAGGGAAGGCTCCTCGCGCCGCTCTAGAGCAGCCAAGCCGAGCTAGGGCACGAACTCCCCCATGTGCCCGCTCGCCTCAAGAGGCGACTGGTGAGAGGACGGGGGTGGGGAGAAGAACGGCCCGTTTTTTCCCACCGACCCTTCGACTCTCGGCGGCGCGCATCACCCCCCCCTCCCCCTGCGCGCGCACCCCTACACACACAAACACACACAGAGACACCCGGCCGTTTTGCGCACAATAGCTTCCGGGTGAGAAGGACTCAGTTTGGCGCGGCTTCAGGCCTGGGGCCTCCCTCTTTCTTTCTTTCTCTCCCTCGCTCCCGTCACAGACGCGAGTTCCTCAGGAATAACGGGCGGGCCTCCTGCGTCCTCGTGAACCGGAGGTGAAAAGGGGGACAGGACGGGTGTGTTTGTTGCCGGCAGGTCATCCAGCTCACTGCCTCGGAGGCAGACGGCGAACCCGCGGGGAGCCTTTGGGCCTCTAGCGGTTTGGACTTCCAGCTCCCTGAAGCCCCAACTTGCCTGGCTGGTGCTGCGAGATTGTAGTTCAAATAGACTGGCCGCTGGTGGACGCTCCCTCGCACAACGTCCCTCTGTCCCTCGGCTATTTGGGTGGGGTGGGGGTTCATAAACTGCCCTGGGTTAATGTTGCCACCCCGTGCATACCTTCTGAGAAAATAGGGTTAGGATTGGTTTACACAGTTTCCATTGTTGATGCACACAGCGCAAGCTCTTAAAGGTCACACCACTAACCAATCCTGTTTCACTTTCTAAATACATCCCATAGTTTACAGGTGACTCACCCAGTTTGAGACTGCAGTACTCCCTGGCTTATTAGCA
Source organism: Intellagama lesueurii (assembly GCA_037013535.1). Lineage (NCBI taxonomy): Eukaryota > Metazoa > Chordata > Lepidosauria > Squamata > Agamidae > Intellagama > Intellagama lesueurii. Next base: position 52,772,369 of record JBAJHW010000005.1, read on the forward strand.
GTTTGACTCCATGTGTGGTTAATTGGTAGTATGGTTCCGAATCCAAGACCTCCACTGACAAGAATGTTGTTGTTTACTCAAGTCGTGTCCGACTCTTCATGACCCCATGGACCAGAGCACGCCAGGCCCTCCTGTCTTCCACTGCCTCCTATAGTTTGGTCAAATTCATGTTGGTGGCTTCGATGACACTGTCCAACCATCTTGTCCTCTGTCGTCCCCTTCTCCTCTTGCCTTCACACTTTCCCAACATCAGGGGCTTTTCAAGGGAGTCTTCTCTTCTCATCAGATGGCCAAAGTATTGGAGCCTCAGCTTCAGGATCTGTCCTTCCAATGAGCACTTAGGGTTGATTTCCTTCAAAATGGATAGGTTTGATCTCCTTGCAGTCCAGGGGACTCTCAAGACTCTCCTCCAGCACCACAATTCAAAAGCATCAATTCTTTGGCGGTCAGCTTTCTTTATGGTCCAGCTCTCGCTTCCATACATCACTACAGGAAAAACCATAGCTTTGACTATGTGGATTTTTGTCGGCAAGGTGATGTCTCTGCTTTTTAAGATGCTGTCGAGGTTTGTCATCGTTTCCTCCCAAGAAGCAAGTGTCTTTTAATTTCGGGGCTGCTGTCCCCATCTGCAGTGATCATGGAGCCCAAGAAAGTCAAATCTGTCACTGCCTCCATATCTTCCCCTTCGATTTGCCAGGAGGTGATGGGACCAGTGGCCATGATCTTAGTTTTTTTGATGTTGAGCTTCAGACCGCTTTTTGCACTCTCCTCTTTCACCCTCATTAAGAGGTTCTTTAATTCCTCCTCACTTTCTGCCATCAGAGTGGTATCATCTGCATATCTGAGGTTGTTGAGATTTCTTCTAGCAGTCTTATCCGGTTTGGGATTCCTCCAGTCCAGCCTTTCGCATGATGTATTCTGCATACAATATAAGTTAAATAAGCAGGGGGACAATATACAGCCTTGTCCTACTCCTTTCCCAATTTTGAACCAATCAGTTGTTCCATATCCAGTTCTAACTGTTGCTTCCTGTCCCACATATAGATTTCTCAGGAGGTAGATAAGGTGGTCGGGCACTCCCATTTCTTTAAGAACTTGCCATAGTTTGTTGTGGTCCACACAGTCAAAGGCTTTTGCGTAGTCAATGAAGCAGAAGTAGATGTTTTTCTGGAACTCTCTGGCTTTCTCCATAATCCAGCGCATGTTAGCAATTTGGTCTCTAGTTCCTCTGCCCCTTCGAAATCCAGCTTGTACTTCTGGGAGTTCTCGGTCCACATACTGCTGAAGCCTACCTCGTAGGATTTTGAGCATAACCTTGCTAGTGTGTGAAATGAGTGTAATTGTACGGTAGTTGGAGCATTCTTTGGCACTGCCCTTATTTGGGATTGGGATGTAGACTGATCTTTTCCGATCCTCTGGCCACTGCTGAGTTTTCCAAACTTGCTGACATATTGAGTGTAGCACCTTAACAGCGTCATCTTTTAAGATTTTAAATAGTTCCACTGGAATGCCATCACCTCCACTGGCCTTGTTGTTAGCCATGCTTTCTAAGGCCCACTTGACTTCACTCTCCAGGATGTCTGGCTCAAGGTCAGCAACCACACTATCTGGGTTGTCCGGGACACCCAAATCTTTCTGGTATAATTCCTCTGTGTATTCTTGCCACCTCTTCTTGGTGTCTTCTGCTTCTGTGAGGTCCCTACCATTTTTGTCCTTTATCATGTCCATCTTTGCACAAAAGGTTCCTTTAATATCTCCAATTTTCTTGAACAGATCTGTGGTTTTTCCCTTTCTATTCTTTTCTTTTTCTTTGCACTGTTCATTTAAGAAGGGCCTCTTGTCTCTCCTTGCTATTCTTTGGAAGTCTGCATTCAATTTTCTGTAACTTTCCCTATCTCCCTTGCATTTTATTTCCCTTCTCTTCTCTGCTATTTGTAAGGCCTCGTTAGACAGCCACTTGGCTTTCTTGCATTTCCTTTTCTTTGCGATGGTTTTTGTTGCTGCCTCCTGTACAATGTTACGAGCCTCCATCCATAGTTCTTCAGGCACTCTGTCCACCAAATCTAGTTCCTTAAATCTGTTCTTCACTTCCACTGTGTATTCATAAGGGATTTGGTTTAGATTATACCTGACTAGCCCAGTGGTTTTTCCTACTTTCTTCAGTTTAAGCTTGAGTTTTGCTATAAGAAGCTGATGATCAGAGCCACAATCAGCTCCAGGTCTTGTTTTTGCTGACTGTATAGAGCTTCTCCACCTTTGGCTGCAGAGAACATAATCAATCTGGTTTCGGTATTGCCCATCTGGTGATGTCCATGTGTAGAGTCGCCTCTTGTGTTGTTGGAAAAGAGTGTTTGTGATGACCAGCTTGTTCTCTTGACAAAACTCTATTAGCCTTTGCCCTGCTTCGTTTTGAACTCCAAGGCCAAACTTACCTGTTGTTCCTTTTATCTCTTGACTCCCTACTTTAGCATTCCAATCCCCTATAATGAGAAGAACATCTTTCTTTGGTGTCAGTTCTAGAAGGTGTTGTAAGTCTTCATAGAATTGGTCAATTTCAGCCTCTTCTGCATCGGTGGTTGGTGCATAAACTTGGATTACTGTGATGTTGAAAGGTCTGCCTTGGATTCGTATTGAAATCATTCTATCATTTTTGAGATTGTATCCCAGTACAGCCTTTCCCACTCTTTTGTTGACTATGAGGGCTACTCCATTTCTTCTACGGGATTCTTGCCCACAATAGTAGATATGATAATCGTCTGAATTGAATTCACACATTCCTGTCCAGTTTAGTTCACTGACGCCCAGGATGTCAATGTTGATTCTTGCCAGCTCCTGTTTGACGACATCCAGCTTACCAAGGTTCATAGCTCTTACATTCCAGGTTCCTATGCAGTATTTTTCTTTGCAGCATCGGACTTTCCTTTTACTTCCAGGCGCGTCCGCAGCTGAGCGTCCTTTCGGCTTTGGCCCAACCACTTCATTAGCTCTGGAGCTACTTGTCCTTGTCCTCCGCTCTTCCTCAGTAGCATGTTGGATGCCTTCCGACCTGAGGGGCTCATCTTCCAGCGTCATATCTTTTAGCCTTTTGTTTCTGTCCATGGAGTTTTCTTGGCAAAGATACTGGAGTGGCTTGCCAGTTCCTGCTCCAGGTGGATCGCGTTTAGTCAGAACTCTCCACTATGACCTGTCCGTCTTGGGTGCCCCTGCACGGCATAGCCCATAGCTTCTCTGAATTACTCAAGCCCCTTCGCCACAAGGCAGCAATCCATGAAGGGGACTGACAAGAATACCCGGCTTCAAATCCTCTTTATTAGCGGGCTTGCATGACTACTACCTTTCTGTGACATCGAAAAACGTGTGATTTTGAAAAAGCGAAACCACAGTATGTTGCCAGGAGGCCCTTGGGATAAACTCAATAAAGCAAGGAATTGGAGCCCCAGTCGTGAATGACTTTTTTTCCAAGGGAAGACCAGTTCCTTAACATAATCCATGGGTTTGAAATGGTAGGGCAGTAGGTATCTTAATACCCCTTTTTCCTTATTAATACAGAAAGACACCTTAAAAGCTAACAGGTTTTATTTGGCACATTTGTTAGTCTAAACTGCTACAAGAATTCTTGGCGATTTTTGCTTCAACAGACTAACAGTTTATATAGTCAGGTTGTTTGTAATTTGCAGAAACCCAATGAATAAATGACCCCCAAAAGGTCCTGTTATTTTCTGCTCAGTTCTCACAAACTAAAAGCAGCAAGTTCCCTCTTGGAATCAATCCATCTTACATGCAAACCTATTCTTTTCTTAGGTCTTCTTGTGCTATGAATGACCAAAGATAGCTTTATTTTAGCTTCTAGGAAGAGCTCCCACTTCATTTGATCTAGAATGTATTTATTTGTCTCTGCATCCATGAAAGTCCTCCAACGTCAACCACATTTCAGATGAGTCCTTTTTTCTTGTTTTCTTCACTACTTTTTAATTTTCTCTCACATCCGTACATAGTCTCAGGAATACATTAGTACAGACTGACACCCGTGGAAATTTATTAGTTGAACCAGCTTTAGCTTGCTACAAAAGCACTGCCATTTTGTGCATCTAACTAGAATGCTTAATTTTTGCCCCAAATTCCAAAGCATTCTTTACATGCTATGAAACTGTACATCCAGGATAGAGACAAAGATATACTTCAAGCACACATTATTTGTAATATCTGAGTTTTGAAATCCTTTCTTTTCAAAAACTTGCATAGCCATTACTAATCCAATGACAACTTGAGCTGTGACATAAGGCAGTTCTAGTAAGCATCTGAGGATTTCCTTCCCAATGAGGGGAATCTAAATTAGACATCCCACTCCAAATCAAAACTGGAAATTTTCTGTAGCCATTGTAGATGCATAGCTATCCTTGGGCAGAGGTTTACCCATTCCTTTGTTTAGAATGTTGTGTGTGGGGGCATACATCTTGGCACTCTCTCCTTTCTCTGTGACCATTTTGGCTACAATCCTGCTATGGTTCATATTACAGTGAAGTAGCTAGCTCTCTTACTACATTTAGGCACATTTTACATGTTTGCTTCTAGTTTTTTAAAGAACTAGTCAAGGGAATAAGAAAGAGAAATACATCTAAAATGAAGCCAGGCATAAGTGCTCCATGTAGGCGTCATGAAAAGGTGTGTGACAGCACTGTTTTGAAAGGTTTTGTATATTCAGCTAGCTTCTCTTAGGTTTCATTGCTACTGGGGGCAGACCAGGTTCTAGCTAAGACAAATGATATGAGTGAAGATAAGCAATTTTGTTAGCTGCACATGCAGTACTATTTATCTTCCCATCAAGAAGATACCTTAATCCAATCTTCTCCAACCTAGCACCTTCCAACAGTCCCAATCAGTACAGACAGCAAGACTGGTATTTGGGGATATTGGGAGTTTGTCAGAACATCTGGCAGGTATCAGATGTGTTGACAGCAATTCCCATCATATGCTTACAGTTACCTAATGGAAAAAAGTTTAATAATTGCAAATATGGTAGATTCAACAGTGTACAACATACTTGCTATGATAATGTAACTCAGCAGCTTTAAGGAAAATATTTAAATTTAAATTATTTATCTGCCCATTAATTGTTTGAATTCCAATATGATGAACTTCTGCCTGGAGCATATCAGTTCCTTCAGGCAAAAATGCTGAAAGACCCTATAGTCTGTGGGCCAAAAGCCTAACTAATGGCTCTGGTTGTATAATCTGGAGTGAATAAGCGAAGTTAAGAAAAAATTTCAGCTGGTTCAGTCGTAGTCCAAATCAGCAGAGAGCAGAAACAAAATAGTAGCAACAGAACAGTAATTAGAGGTGACTATTCTGAGGGAAATGTGTGTATGTAGAATAGTTATAATGTTTGATGGCTCTATACTGCAGAAGTGGGATTTTTATACTTATTGGACTTTAGCCCCCAGAATTGAGGAATTCCCTGAACCAGAATTCTGGAAGGTTTAATTTTTAAAAATAGGAAGTTTCAACACAAGTTTGCTAGTATTTACAGCCGGTTCATTAAGACTCCAGCAACCATCTTCCTCCTATGGAGAAGACAGGGGAAATGGGTGGGTCAGGCAAGCTCTGTAAGAGTGGCAAGGGAAAGGGTCAGCTGATTGAGAGGCACCCTCTGCAGTTTGATAATCAGAGAATACTCTTCAGAGACTAACTCCCTGCAGCTTTGATTTCTTGATTAAAGCCCCCAAAATTCTGGCAGGAGGAATTCCTGCTGAATTCTGCAGGCTGAATTGAAAGAAATATAAAAATCTTATGCTTACTTAGCAGAAGCCACTGAAAAAACTGAGCTCTATCACCAATCTAAGCAGATACAAATTGTTATATGTTCTTATCTCTCAATCTCTAAGATTTGTAACTTGTCAAATAAGAACTTCATATTTCACTCCCTTGCTGCATAACTACCACAGTACACTTCAATCATATTCAATCAAAAAGAATCATATTCAGCATCAAAAGAATGCAAAGAAGATTTAAGTTTTTATTAAAATTCACTTTATTTTTCTCCAATACAAGGAAACTCCTTTTGCAGTTTAATGACCAACAAATGGCTGGACAGCCAAATCCTAACAGTCACCTAAAGACTGGAAAGAAAGGTAATTAATATAATCAAAGAATTTAAAAGTATAGAAGTGAAATGTATTTTGATAAGCCAAATGTAGAGACAGATTTGCATTTTTGTTTTTTAAAAAAACCACATAAATGCAATAGGTCATCCTCTTACCTTTTGAAGATATTTAAGTGTGCAGAAACTCAACACTATCAAGATGTTCTTTGTGCCACCATGTATTGGAATGCTATTACTGATTTTAAATGAATAGCTTTATATTCACTGGTGATTTAAAACACTAATGAATATAAAAGTATCATGTAGCAACAGTGCTTTCGATATGCAAAATACAATGCATTGTTTGAATGTACGCATTTGGGTAAAATGTAACAGCAAAATCCAAACTAAGATAATGTAAAAAGTTTAAGCTTGTTCCACAGGCACTGGGAAAAAAATACTGACAAAAATAAAATTTAAATCTTTTAATTTGCAATATTTAATAAATTCTATTAAATTCAGAACATCACCCAGAAAACAAGGAAGACTTTAAATTATTATTTAATAAATTTATATATGACTTAGCTATCTAAAATGGTATATGGAGATATTATGCTGGACTCATCAACACAGAGTGCACGATTACTGGTGTTATAACTTAGCATTTGGTCCAGATTCATTTCCAGGGAAAACAACTGTGAACAACTAGAAAGGGGAACTTGCAGCCCCAGCACTCTATACTGCCTTCAACTTCATACAATTCTTTGGATACTGCAGGTTCCTTGCTTGCTCTCTGAACCATAGCACTGGAAATTGCTACACTGTCTTTGTGTTTGCATGTGTGTGTGTGTGTCCATGTGAACAAACATGACAAAAGTAGTAGTAAAGGACTGCATGACAGAAAAAAGATGTGTGCTTTCCTGCATACAGCCGCTTTTGGCACTGGTTCTCCACACCAGCAGTTGGAATCGCATCCCACTCCCAAATCTAAAAGTCAGTGGCCCTTCACAGAAAAAAAAGGTCCTCTGTGTGTAGCATGCTACTCTCACTCGCCAGAACTCTACTGCTCTACACAACTGTGTAAGGGCACTCATATAAATGATCTGACCTGTTTTCTGGGCTGTCTGCTGCACACCTGGGCTTCCCTGATTCCACAATTAACTACATGCCTGGTCATGCACTTAAGAATGCAATGGGCATCCTGAGAAATAGAAGTACCCACTGCATGTGTGGGAAAAAGAGAGGTTACTTACCTGTAACCATAGTTCTTCAAGTGGTCCTCTGTGAATCCACACAAATGGGTTTTACTGCACCTGCGCAGGACTCCTCGGAATGTTCTAGAGCTTAAAAACGTGATTAGTACGACGTTCCCCCGTGGCGCACATGCTCCGCCTGCCCGAAATGCCTCAGTTCCGACAATGTCCGCCGCTGTCAAAGCTCTGACTATAACAAAGCTCAAGACACCCAGTGACAGACAGCGGGGAGGATGGGCGGGATATGTGGATTCACAGAGGACCACTCAAAGAACTATGGTTACAGGTAAGTAACTTCTCTTTCTTCTTCGTGGCCTCTGTGAATGCACACAAATGGGTGACTAGCAAGCTCACTTACCGGAAGGAGGGCCGTCACACCAACAATGAAGTCAGCACAGCCCTTCCAAAACTTGCTTCCTTCTTGGCCCTGACGTCAAGACGGTAATGCGTCACAAAAGTCGAGGATGTAGACCAAGTGGCCGCTCGACAGATGTCAGGGACCTCAACGCCATGCAACCAGGCTGTAGAAGTTGCCATAGCTCTCGTGGAGTGCACCTTTAGCACCTCTGGCAGAGTCTTGCCTGCCAAGTCATAAGCTAAAGTAATAGCAGAGACAATCCACCTCGAGACTATCTGCGAAGAGGCAGGAGAGCCTTTTCGTGGGCCATGGAAGCATACAAAGAGTCTGGGAGAAGTGCAAAATTCCTTAGTCCTGGAAATATAAAATGCTAAGGCACGACGAACATCGAGGGAGTGGAGCAGGCGCTCAACATCAGAAGAGGGAGTTGGAAACAACGTTGGAAGGATTAAAGGTTGATTAACATGAAAATCTGAACTCACTTTGGGGAGAAAGGATATATCTGGATATAATACAACCTTGTCTGGATAAAATTGAATATAAGGGGCATCAGCTCGAAGAGTGGACAGCTCGCTTGCTCAACACGCAGAAGTTATAGCCACAAGGAACAAAGTCTTGATGGAAAGAAGTTTGAGATGCGCAGAGGCCATGGGCTCAAATGGAGGACGAGCGAGTGCACGGAGAACAACTTGGAGAGACCACTGAGGGAGTGGAGGCCATATAGGTGGGCACATGTTTCGTAAACCTCTCAGAAATCTTTTCAAGGTAAGATGAGAAAATAAACGAGAGGCCTCAGACTCCGCAGGCTGATACGAAACTATAGCAGAGATATAAACTTTCAACGTTGAATGAGCCAAACCTTGGTCAAAGAGATTGTGACGGATGCCCCACGTCACGCCTGTCACTCAGAGCTGGAGCTCATTTGCATAGCCTATGAGAGGACAGGAGGGGCGGAGTCAGAGAGTCAGTTAAGGCAGTTAGTGAGAGGGAGTGAGAAAGAAGGGAAGGAGAGAGGTTGCAGAGAGAGAGAGAGAGAGATAGTCAGAGAAAGCCTGAGAACTGTAACTAACAAAGAGAAACTGGTTAAAGTGATTAAATAAAAAAAAGGAGGTGATCAAATGTGTGGCAGATATATGATATTTCTATGATTGTGATTCCATGAAATGAACAAAGAACACCTGTGATTCTGAATTACCCTAATACCCTTTAATAAACAAGTTCTGTTGTTGGCAGTCAGTGTCAGAGTAAAGTCCTTTACAGCGTGGATGAAAGAAATCCACTGGTGGCAGCGAAAGTAAGAGAGAACGTCACTAGCGTGAGCCCTGGGTTTAGCAGAAAAAGAAACAGGTGCACGGGTGAACGTCACAGAGATAACGAAGGAACTTGAGAAGGGTGTCCAAGGAAACTGGAACTGTGGGCAAACTCTGTGATGCAGCAAATTTGGTGAAGGCGCTCCACTTATAAGAATATAATAACTGAGTAGAGGGCTTCCTAGCCCTATCTAGAACCTCCGCTACGGTGGGGGAATTCTCCACGCTGTAAAGTGTAGAGAGTCGAGGTCGGGATGACAAATCCGGCCTTCGTCCTGAGTCAGAAGGGACGGCTGAAGAGGTAATCTCAGGAAGTCGGAAGCCATGGCTCTGAGAGTGGTGAACCACGGTTGTCGAGACCACCATGGTGCTACTAGGATGGCATCGGAGCTCAGCTGACGGAGCCTGACTATCGTTCGCTGTCGGAACCTGACTATCGTTCGCTGTCACCCCAGTCCACCATGAAAGCGTCGCCGAGAGAGTTCTCTCCTCTTCCTGCCCAAGAGCAGTACCTGCTGCATTTGGAAATGATCTGAGTGGTGAAGACGTCGAGACCTGGTGTTCCCCACCGACTGCAGAGACAAGAGAAAACGGTGTCGTCGAGAGCCCACTCGTGGGTTTGGGTGGTAAGACGGCTCAGATGGTCGGCAACCTCGTTGTTCTCTGTAGCCACATGAAGAACCACAGGAAAGACATGGTGATCGTAACACCATTCCCACAGCTGAATCGCTAAATATAAAAGATTCAAAGAACGGGTGCCACCCTGTTTGTTGATATAATACAGGGTGGTCATATTGTCCGTGATGACCTGGACGCCGCGACCAGCTATGAGAAATTGGAAAGCTCGGAAGGATTTTATGACTGCTAGCATCTCTAGGTGGTTGATGTGCAGCAGTCTCTCTGAGCCTGACCACAAGGCATGGATCTCGCGATGACCGCAGTGTGTGCCCCATCCTATCTGACTGGCATCTGTTGTGACCTGTACCGTCAGCTGAAGAGGCCTGAATGGGCGGCCCACCAGGAGGTGAGGGACAAAGGTCCACCAGGTAAGTTGGTGAGCTAACTCCGGGGTAACCAGTAGACGCTTGGAAGGATGGTCTAACAAAGGGTCGAACTGGGACAGGTACCAAGCCTGTAAGGACTGCACCTTCAGTCATGCGTGTTGGAGCACAGACATAGTTGAAGCCATCAGACCTAGCAGGTGCTGCGTATGGTAAGCGGTGACTGTGGCGTAACGCCGAAAGGGACGAATGGCTCGTCTTAACTTGAGTATTCTTTCTGAAGGGGGAAACACCCTGGCTGTGATGGAATCGAGATGCACCCCGATGTAATCCGTGGTCTGCGATGGCTCGAGATGGGATTTTTTGTAATTGACCTGCAGGCCGAGATCTGCCAGAGTCTGAAGAACAAAGGTAGAGTCTCTTCGGGCTGCGTTCTATGATCTTGCTACTATCAACCAATCGTCTATGTACGGAAATACCGCGATGTTGTGCAGACGAAGATAGGCAGCCACCGGAGCCAGACACTTTGTAAAGGTTCTTGGAGCGGTGGACAGACCGAAGGGAAGGGCACAAAATTGGTAGGCCGTGCCCATGAAAAGAAAACGGAGATACCTGAAATGGCGCTCGTGAACTGAAATATGAAAATATGTGTCCTGTAGATCTATAACCACAAACCAATCGCCTGGCTGAAGAAGAGGGATGACTGATTCGAGGGTGACCATACGAAAACGCCTCGGATGAATGTAGGTATTTAGAAGTCGCAGGTCCAAGATGGGACGGAGGCCTCCATCCTTTTTGGGAACTGTGAAGTAACGTGAGTAAAAAACGTTCAGAATATCTTGGGGAGGCACCCTTTGGATAGCACGTTTTCAAAGAAGGAGTGTAACCTCGTCCTCTAGGGCAGGTGAGTAAGTTTTGGGTCTGACATGACCGAGAGGAGGAAGCTCCTTGAATTCCAATAGGTAACCGTAACGTATGATGGCGAGCACCCAAGTGTCCTTGGTGATAGTGGACCACTTGTCGAAAAAGGGAGCCAGCCGGGGATGATGAGGACAGTCCAGGAGAGGAGAGTCACAGATATTGCTTGTTTTTTCTTGCAGGGTGACGGAAACCTTGTCTGCGCTGAGCAGGGGCCTGGGAACAGAAGGGAGGAGCAGCGGAAGACTGAGGGAGATTGGATCTTTCAGGAGCCAGAGCTGGAGGTTTGTAGGGCCGATAGGGTTGCTGCTATTATTTTTGAAAGGTAAAGGGCCTACGCCACTGGTTACGCTGTTGGTATCTAGGCTGCTGAGTAGAATAGGAATGGGCGGTTTTGTGCATGTTGTGCAAATTGTCCATCACCTCATCTGTCTTCTCATTAAAAAGACCAACGCCATCAAAGGGAAAATCCTCAATGTGGGATGTAGCGTCATCATTGATCCCTGCCGAGCGCAACCAAGCATGCCTTCTGAGGGCAATAGCCAAGGCCAAAGCCTTCGAGGCAGCGTCAGCCGAGTGACGAGATGCAAGACGCTGCTGTTTAGCTAGCATAGTGGCTTCAAGATGGGTGTTGAGGGCAGAAGTTCTGGTTTCCTTGGGAGCAGCCTGAAGGACCGGAAGGATCTTATTCCACAGTTGTCTCTGATAAGCTCCCATCGCAGCTTGGTAATTCAAGACTCTCATAAGAAAGGAGGCCAGAGAATATAGGCAATGGTCTAAAACATCCAACTTTCTGCCCTCCCTATTGGTAGGAGTGATTTAAGATCGATTACCGGCACGGGACTGATTTGACTGCACTATAATGGAGTTTGGAGCAGGATGTTTAACGAGGAAAGCCGTGTCAGATCCATGTGTTCTATAGTGGTTCTCAACACGTCGAGAGATTTGGGTAGATGTAGACGGCTTGTCCCATGACTCTTTGATAAGGTCCAACATGGCTGGTATGAATGCCAGACTCAATGGAGGGGATTTCTCTTAATTTATGTCGTCGAAGATGAGGTCCTGTTTGGGAGGGGGAGGCTGTTCAATGTCGAGTTCCAAAGATTTGGCCATACGGAGAGTGAGCTGGGAGTAAGATGTAAAGTCTTCGGATGGAGACGGTGGGTGGATATCTGCGACATCCGAGTCAGGTGTCGGTAAATTCGACGGGGACTTCCTAGAAGCTTCCGAAGGGAGATCCTGATCCTGCTCAGAAGCCGCCGAGATCGAAGAGTCCCTGGCGATCGAGAGAAGAGGAGAAGGGGAACGATGATGAGCCCGAGGTGAGTGAGCCAAGGTTAAAACTTGTGGGATCGAAGCCGAAGCGTGGCATGAGCGGGACCTATGGACAACAGAAGCTGGCTGTGATGTCGAGGCCGGTGGCAGAGAGGATAAACGTGAACGTTTCGCTGGTACTGGGTCCGGTCGGGGGATGTGAGATGGGGGTAATCCGTGTTTGGAAGCAGATTTTCTCGGTGCCGGTATCGCAGGGTCGGGCTGGTAGTACGCTCGATATTGACGCCGAGCGGGAGGTGGTGAAGGAGATTGAGAAGACTCAGGAGAGGTGTACGCATAATGCATGCGCCTAGGCCGCCCATAATAATCCTCGACATAGTAGCGATCAAGCGCATTTAGTCTGTATCAATGTCAATCGCTACGCCAATCCACGTCATGATAAAGGGGTTCACCATATTCCAAAATAATGTGGTGCCGAGACGAGCGCGGAACAAGAATCACTTCCCAATACTGAGAATACTGTCAGGATGGAGAGATGTGGCGCCGTTTAGCAGACCGCTTATGCGGAAGAGACTGAGGAAGCGATGCATCCAAGTTGGAAAGTTGAATCACCATTGCCCACCCGATAGAAATAGGGCTAGAACGGGCCAAGGCCGGGCTGGAGATAACATCAGCCTCAGAATGGCCATGAGACGGAGACAAGCTCGGTACCGATGCCGAGGCTTGAGCCTGAGGAAGCGGTCCCAACTCTCCAGCTTCAGAAAGGGAGTCCGGGTCCAGAATGTCCCTCGATGACTCCTCCAAGATAGGAGAGGGGAGAGAGATGTGGACCGGTTGAGGTTCACGGGGTTGATGAGACTTAAGAGACCCGCTTAGCTTTCTTTTGTTTAACTGCGTCCTTCTTTTTCTTAGGAGAGCGGTCCTTGGTAGAGACCGAGGGCGACTTTGACATTGAGGTTGACATCGATGCAGAGGCAGTCTTTGGCCTGAGAGCCTTGGAAGACGTCTTAGGAGGAGGAGTAGCCGGGGCCGGGGCTCAGACTGAGAAGCAGGGGCAACGGTAGGTTCCATCGTGGGGCTAGCAGCAGGACTAGCTACAGGGCTGGAAGGTCATAGGGATTTTTCCCAGAGATACGACTGGAGTCGTTGCAAGCGAAGCTTGAGGGCCGGTTTGGTTAACTTTTTACACTCCGCGCAGGAGTTGGTCTGACGTCTCTCTCCCAGGCAAAACAAGCCACGATTGTGGCCGTCAGTGAATGGGATTTTGTTGGCACACAATGCGCACCTCTTGCAAGGGCCTGAAGAGGCCATAAAAGAGAGGCGGGGAAAGGGTGGGAAAGAGAAAGGGTACCTCACAGGGAAACGTCCAAGTCCGTGATCCAGAAACGCTTAACGGGAAACAGTCCAAAGATCAAAGCCGTAATCAAAACAATGAACAAAGCCAAGTCCGTGACAAGATCGAGAAAACGCTAAACAAGCCAAAGATCAAAAACCGTAGAATCAAAATGGAAGAAGCTCTAATAGTCGCTAAAGGAGTCCGAAGTCAGCGGCGGCTAAAAGGAACTGAGGCATTTCGGGCGGGCAGAGCATGCGCGCCACGGGGGAACGTCCTACTAATTACATGTTTTTAAGCTCTAGAACAGAGGTCCCCAACCCCCGGTCCATGGCCCGACGCCGGTCCGTGGCCTGAGCCGGACCGGGCCATGGAGACAGACCTCCCACCCCCGCACTCACCCCCACACAGCTGATTTGCGCATGCGGGCATGCTCCAGCGTGCCCGTGTGAGCGCCGCAGTTTGTGCATGCACCCGTGCGCCCGCACAAGCACTGTGCCGTTTGCACATGTGCATGAGCGCAGGGGGTGCCCCGCCTTCCCCAGCCGGTCCGCAGGGTGAAAAAGGTTGGGGACCCCTGCTCTGGAACATTCCGAGGAGTCCTGCGCAGGCGCAGTAAAACCCATTTGTGTGCATTCACAGAGGCCATGAAGAAGAACACAGTAGAATTATGGCCGATGTGATTTAAATCAGCCATTCTCTACGGGGGACATATGGTCCCCTGAGGGACCCTGCCACATTTGAAGAGGGCCACAGATGGGAAACAATTCTTCACACACACCTTATAAGGTTCATTATGCAACTTATACAGTCCTGATTCGGCATATAATTCTTTCATTTTGTGTTTATGGCTGTGGCAAAAAAAAAAAAAAGTTGAGAATGGCTGATTTAGATCACTCTTTCAGCGTAATAGCTAAAAATGTTTAACATGAACAGTTTGAGTGAAAATTTTTCTCAAGTTTGAGAAACTGACCCAAATCAGCTTCAGAAACAGAAATTTTCCAGATGTCACTGTTTAATATAAGACAACAGGATTTAAGACCATCCCAGAATAGAATTGCAAACATGGTCACTGAGCTTCACAGCCCCCAGAAACCGGATCAGTACAACTATTACCTAGTTCTATAAGAAAACAGTGTGAAGCCTTACAGGTTATGCAGGAGCACAGAACCATTACTGCTTGCACAAGGCAGTTCCATCAATCCCTTTAATTGGTTTCTCCATTCTGCTGCAGACTGCCTTCCTATCAAAACTTATCTCTTCGGGGTATAGGAAGCTGTAGCTGAAGGGAGAAGCCAGGAAAGCTTTATAATGTTGGTGGAGTTCTGCTTAGTCTTCTCAGGATCCAATCCACTGGAGAGAAAACATAATTACACCATCCAGGTAATTTTTAAAGGGGGGGAACCCTAAAGCTACTGCTGCATATTTTTTTACTACAGAATAGCCAGAATCCTCTTGCTTGGTTACACTGACATAAGTGCACCGGCATAAAACACAGAGAACTATCTACCACTTGTATTTTTCAGTGAGTTGGTGTGTGACGAGTGATACAAGGAACAATTTATTAACTAGCAGCAGTTCACCACTGCAATTTATACCACAGTGTAAGAATCCTAAGAGGATAATAGTTTTTGCATTTGTTATTGTGGACACAGTGGCATTTTCACTGAAACTAAGGGTTTAAAAAGGCAGACAGTAAGAAGAATTCAGTTTGAAGGGACAAATTAATGTTTGTTCATGAATTCATGGATACGTATATAATGTGTTGTCTCTTTTAGAAAAGGTATGCCAATGTTCAACATATAAAATCTTCCTAACGTGCTTTAAAAAACATTTTGTTAGAGTTTCTACCTAAGCATTAAATCAATTCTTGCTGCTGCTTCCTTGGTCCTTAAAAATCCAATGATAGTTCTTATTTTCAAGAACTTAGCTATTCTTTCAACAAAATTCCTTCTCAGAATTTAAAAAATGAACTGACAGACAGTTGGAGTATTATGAACTGTACATTTTACACAGCATGTTTAATGCTGTATCATTAAAGTTGTATTTTAAGGCTGTATGTTCCTTTCATCATTCTACACCAAATAACTAAACAATATTAGTAGTTAAGCCCAATATATAAAACTTGGGATGTATGTTTAAACTGTACATAAGAAAAAATGAAATGTTCCCCAATATGTACAAAGAATTCTTAAAACTAAAATCAATACATAAATTTAAAAACCACAATTCATATTGATGGGTAAAACAAATATGACTCAAGTATGCAAAAACAAAACCAAAGACTGACAATAATTTTGAAAAGTGCATATACACCCAACAATTACAAACTAATTAGGATATTTACTCTTAAAATCTAAACACAAATATCATGCTTAATATATGCTTACTGCAACATTTGCTTAGCAGACCACCAAGTATGCCATCCAATGGAACATAAGCATTTTTTGATATTCTGTTTGCATTGACTAAAATTTTTCATCAGAACTTCTGCTGCTATTATTATTAGCTAAGTTCTCTAACTACTATTATTACCTCTGTCCAAATGAAGAAAAATAATCTACAAAGAAGTGCTTCAGATAATTTCTGGCTAATATCAGAAGTACCAAATGTAGAAACATACACAATATTACATACTCATGTCGTAGGGGCACCACAGAATATGTCAGCATAAACATCCGTGCTTAAGATGCTAATCAGTTATTTTAGGTAACTGTTCAATCATTTCCTTTTTGTGGAAAAAAAAGCTATAAAATGCATTTGATCTGCTCTATGAAAGTCTATGTATAGAATATCAAGTGCCTACTTACAGGCTATTTACATTTCCCTAAAAGAAACAGGTTAAATATATTTAATAAAACCCACTTCAGTAATATCTCCTGAAGGAGCTCATAGTGTAACTAGTCTGGAAATAGTGTACATATTTCTCTGTAGAGTTCATTACACGTGGAATGCCTTCATTTTGTCTAAACATCTTTGGACTTCTTTAACAAAATTCTTCTGAGAAAATCTGACAAAATAAATTTAACTCACAAGACAACTATTTGAACTATTTACTACAACGTAAGTTATAAATGTTCAGCCTACACGTATCAAAATGTTACTAAAAGTCAGTAGTATTTTGTTTTTTTGGCAGATCCATTGCCAGCAATGGAAGTTTTAAGGAAAAAAAAGTAAGACTATTTATATACAACTCTTTTGTTCAGTAATAAAATGCTAAGTTACAGAAAACTGAATTTTATGTTTACAATTTTTGTTCTGGTTACTGAACATCTGAAATTACACATCTAACTTACCTTCAGTTCCTTGAGTTTTGTTGTTTCCAGTGTAATTTAATCCAGATTCTCTGCCCACACCCCACCTAACTGAAAATGATACTACACTGGCCCTCAGAATGCCTGAACCATCAACCAACCTGTACAAATAATTTCAAGCAACATCTGACTTCTTGATTATCTTAAATCATTCACAGACTGTTTCTCCCAGTAAATTTCACACTCCCGTTCAACTTTGCACAAAACAAACCCAATCTTACATGAACACTTATTCCAGGATGATACATTCAAATAAACCAGAAGTACCTGATATTTTGCTTTAGTTCATTTCAACTTCTGAACCCTTCCCCCACTTTAGTGTATAAACAAGTCAGAGCATAAAATGAATTTAGGAATTGTCACCATCACATAATCAACTGCCCAAAATAATAATCTCAAAGGAGGTAAAAAAAAATACATAACAAATGCAGATGATTGGTAAAACCTAGTGTAACAAAACAGGAATTAATCATGCGAGAACTTCTGATGTACAAAACTTTAAAAAGGCAACTTTTATATTAAATAATTACTAAAACTCTCCAACAGTGAATTGCTCATTAACATGGACATAACACCCTAGTTACACATAGTTCAAAATATATTGGTCAAAAATGAGTAGGCCAGTTGCATCAGCCTGAGCTATGCAAGTGACAAGATGATTCTTGCAAATCTGTAACTTTTTGTTATACTGGATACAACCTTCTGAGATAATGAATTGGATCCAGATATAGTCAGAATAGAATAGACACATTCATATTGGCACTGTCATGATATTGGATATTTTACGGACCCTTCCAACTCTACAGTGATTCTATGAAAAGAGTGTTCAAAATGCTATTGCTTAGCATAAGCCAAATCGTAACTTTTGCTCCATTCCTTCCCTGTAAGCAAACTATCTTTGCATGATTATCAGGGGGCATATGCATATGCTGACTTGGTGTGTGCACCGTGAGAATGACAGCATTTGTTTACTAAGAAGGAATAGGCTGAAAGTTATGATTCAGCTTACAATAAGCAACAGGATTTTGACCAGTTAGACTATAGTAGTCATGACCAACCCAAGTCCAAATGATCTCAGTGAGTCTAATCCAAATATTACTGTGTCTGAATCCAACCCAATAGCTTGAATGATTCTGTGTTTAGCAGACCCTTTTTTGAATTAAAATGGACTTGCTCCCAGATAACAGAAAGCACTGCAACTAAGGATCACCAGATACTTAGTTATGGACTTGAGTTTTATATATGCACCTGAAATAATTGTGGTTGTGACAAACACTTCTCAGAAACAAATTTGTGATATAAGTACACTACCTAGAAGGCCAGAATTGGTCATGGATTCTCATCAATTTATGCTTGGTAGCAAACTCAAGTTGTAAAATACATAGCTACCTTCATTTAATTTTGTGTCATGTTAAATTTACATCCCAAGTGACATTACATGCCATAATGCTTCATATAGTCACTAATGCAGGAATCAGTTCCTATAAAATCGTGGGAATGATTTCAACAAACTTTTTGAAGAGTATACAACTAGTTATAAGTAACTAGAAACCAGGCAGGTATTAGTGTAATATAGAAAAGTCTATTTTAAGTCTCCACTTATTAAGGCAAACTATTACTATATTAATTATACAAGATGTGCCTGTATGTGTGTATCAGCTTTTAACACATGAGAATTCTGCTGCTTCAAATGATCCTATCTGAAATCTTAATCTTTTTTCAAAAAGGGAACCTTTTGGTTTTAACTGACACATATCTGTACACAGATGGCCTAGAAGCAGGACACAAGCACTAAAAAACTGTAAATAACTGCAGCATCATTTGACAGTGACCAATTATTTTTCTAACTGTACATTTAAATGAAGTATCATTCAGGACTGCATAATGCAACAGACAACTGTCTGTTTATCAGAATTCAGACTTCCATTGCTCAAAAGAAAGTTCAGTCAATTGGTATCACAGAATATTAGTCTACAGTTTTTACAGTTTTACATGCCTTTCAGCAAATTCACACGTAATCTCTACATAAAGCTACAAATTAATGATGTAACCACTTTTCTAATAACATCAAGTGTTGGACAGAACTGCTATTCATTCACTAAACATAACAAGTTGATGCATGTGCAAAAAATATGCAATGTTTTGTTAGACATTTTAAACAGCATTATATATTGCTGAACACAAGACGCTCCCTGAGGTGTAAACATCAAATAACTTGAACAGCTTTACACATCAGCCCCATTAAACGGTTTATTACAACACTACATCTATTGTAATCAAATTGGTGCTTTTTACAGACATTATCATTTCAACATTTAAACAAGAACCAACTACTATAAAAACAAGCATTTACTTGACTTTTCTTCCAATTGTTTGCACATTTTAATTGTCAAATGTATATAACCAGTAATAAAGTTGCAAAAAGCTATACGTTTTAAATCACACAGGTTCCTTCAAATAAAACAGCTAAGCAACATAAAAAGGTTAAGAGAGCTACTGGTTACCATGTATGCAGATTTGCCTTATTCAGATCTATTCCTGTTCATTTTATCCATGACTCTGTTCCATCACAAGAAGCAAACTGCTGGACAAGCCTCTTTCCATGAAGTTAAATTTCTTGTCTGCTGAGGTGTTCCTCTTCCTTCAGCTGTAATGTGTCAAAATTTGTGATGTAGATTTTGCTAGGTCCCACAGCAAGCAAAATTCGTTGGTATAACTACGCATACACAGATCGTGCACTTCAAATCTACAGAAAACTAGCACAATAATGGAAAACTAAAACAACAATGTAGACAGCAGTTACCTGTTTGATAGTTTTAGAACGATTTACAGCAATGTAGAAAAAATAATTTAGCTACTGAAAACTACAAATACCTACTTTGTAAAAACCTGAAAATCATCTGGAAGATTTCTTCAGACCAAAATCAGTAAAAAAAGCACATAAAGGATGATGCAGTGGGCAAACTGGTTTGTTAACTTATTTTCAGCATCAAATTTATAAAATAATGCTAATTCATATCAATGTGCACAGATGTGGAAGTTGGCACATGGCAGGTACGGCTTAATTCTGTGGATGGCTGGCACCAGAGATTACCAATTCCTACTTGGTTACAGCTGCCGTATAAGATATTTCTGATCAGCAGACACATATCAATTGGCTGTCTCTTTGCAATATATGCCATATCCAATCCTAACCATCTTTTATGGCAAGAAACCCTTAACACCTATGCCATGGTATTCTGAACAAGTTATGTGAGAGCCCCATACGTATTCTGAAAGACCTGATTAAAGTTTTCATATGAAGTTGCACAGAAGTCAACTGAGATCCAAAGAACTAGTCTGGCAAATCAAGGGCTTATGTACCGTGTTTCCCCGAAAATAAGACAGGGTCTTATATTAATTTTTGCTCCAAAAAATGCATGAGGGCTTATTTTCAGGGGATGTTTTATTTTTTTTCATGTACAACAATCTACATTTATTCAAATACAGTCATGTCATCTTCTTCTGGTTGCAGCACAATGGTGGAGGGCGGGGTTTCACTTAACTGGGGCTTATTTTTGGGGTATATATTACGAGCATCCTGAAAAATCACACTAGGGCTTATTTTCAGGTTTGGTCTTATTTTCGGGGAAACAGGGTACACGTTTTATTTCGAACAGCAGGTCTCCACTGTATATCACACATTTTTGAAATTCCTTCTGCTTCAAAAGGAATGTGCAACACTGCATTTTATGAAAGTGGGGCTGGTGTTCATTAGCTATAACTGCAAATCCCCTTCAAATGCATAGACATTTTTTCAGTTCTTTGGATCCTAGCGAATGAGGCTTCTCATTTTTCAATATCAATATAACTGCATTGACTAGTGACATTTTCCCTAGCAAACATGTAAGGTATGGAGAGCATACCTGCATCTTTGAACACCCATGTCACTGCACCAGAGAACCCAATGCAATTGGTGTTCCTATTCAGAAATGCACATGGATGTTTACAAATGCAAGTAAGCTGTTCACAGTGAAAAAGCACATTTGCCCACAGTAATCCCAATATTAGTTGGAGAAATGATTTCAATGGTGCATACATCCAAGTAAGCAAGGTTAGATTTGCAATCAGAACAGCAATTCTAGGCTCTCTTAATCAGAAGTAAGACCACTCTAAACCCAATAGAACATACTTCCCATAAACAGACTTAGAATTGCAGTGTAAAACCTGAATAATTAATAGCAGTAAGACGCTTGTCAGTACTTCACATCAATTTCCAAAGCTTTTATGAAAGAACTTGAAACTCAAATTATTTGCAAAGTGACCTGTTGATAAGTCATTTGGAATGCAGACACATGGATGAATAATTTCAGAATATACAGTAGCATGCAGCTGTCATAAGGTCATTCTTATTACTAACATTATTCACATCTATAGCAGTAATGAGGACTTGAGATGTTTTTTCCCCTCAACACTGTCTTTAAGCATGTCTAGATATATAATTCAAGCAGTCAATATGAAGCATCAGGTATTCAACCCTGACTAGGTATTTTGCCTTCTGACACAATAATATCCTTAGTCCTTTTAGAACTGATGTTAATTGTGACTGAAAGACAAGTTGCTAGTGCACCTATAGAGTCTATTTAAGAGACATAAAATGACAGCTGCATAACTGCATTAGGATTTTCTACTCTTGCAACACAGCACTTGAGTGGCATCAGTTACTTCTACCACTTCTAAAGGAATACTGAACAACAGGGAAGAAAGAATTTCATTGTAGGAAATCTGGGCTTCAGTTTTCATCTGAATTAACAAATACATATTTCATTTAAAATCAATATAACAAATTTACTATGTAATTAAGTGGATAGACTCCAAGGTTTATCAAGACTCAATATACATTCTGTTCTTTAAAACTATTCCAACATATATATTCTACTATTTTAAACTTGATGGCCTGAATCAAATTGGTAGCCCCAACTAGAGTTGATCCATTGAATTCATGGAACATGTATTAGGGTTGACTCGCCATTGGGCAGTTGATTAAGTGAGCCTACTCCGGTTCGGGCTACCACTGGATTTAGGATTGCAAGTGATCAATAAAACTACACAAAGTTTTCAACATTCTGTGGACTGCAGCAAAATAGTATAATACAAAATAGCAGACTGTAAACATTTATTCATCATCTGAAATATGTTTGCAGTGATTTAGAGCAATAATCGTTTGTAGTTGTACATAATTATTGCTGTTCAGCAACATTTTCTAGCATTTCTAGTGAAATAACTATAATGTGCTCAAGACATCAAAATTCTAGACTTTGATAATAACTTGTTGCCTTTCAACAAAGTAGCATCATGTCTGCCTTCTAAAAATTTTAATAGAAACATGCCTCATAAAGCATTTTCTTTAGATAATTTTACTGGGCAAATTATGTCACTGTGGACTTTTTCCTACAACAATATACAGAAACAAATAATAAAATTACACTTCTTTTCAGCTGGTGAAATGGATGAGTAATAACTTCCCTAGACAGTAAAAACACAACCACCCTTTTGAATACTCAAACATTCCCTGCTACTGACCATATAAGAAAAAGTATAAAAATAAACTAGGTTTAGGGATCCCAAGTGAGATGGCATGCTTCTTTTTACCATCCAGATCAACTTTTCCTTTTAAAAATTTATTCTTCCAAATTCCATCGGAAATTATTACTTCTAATTTCAAACCTGAGTAAGTGAATCCTTCTAAGACTCCTAAATTCACTTGAAAACACTATTTAAACCAGGTTGTCTGACTGAGTTGAAGAATCTCCCCAGGCTGTTTGTGATCTCATATACTGCTAAACAAACAAAGAGGGCTGGGGGATTTGTGTAAGATCAGAAAGATGCATGCAATTCTGTGGCCTACACATGATCCCTAAGCCTTAGTTTAGTTTTACATCTGCAGGAGCTTCCCTTTTATTTGAATTCTGCAGACTCAGACAGTCCAAAACTGCAAATTGCACTGCATGTACAATTCTCAAATAAGACTAGCATCCATGTTACAACCATTAGAAACAAAAGGTTATTTTTCAACTTTACATTAATGCAACAACATGAAGTTGCAAATCAAATTTATGTAACCCATTTAGATTGCTGTCATCAGAGTTGACTATCCATATCTAAGTTCAATTTTATGTAAAAACGTACATTGTACTTTCTCCAACAAGCTTTTTATATTGCAATCTTTATCCTTCTACAACATTGTACCTAGCATACATCTCTGTTAAACCCTAACATTCAACACCATCCCTGGGAAGGTGCGGTTGAAAGGAAATGTATCCAACTAATTGGCCAGCTGTATGCACCTACCTATATGATTTTTCTCTTTTTATGCACTTAGTATAGTATATTAAAAATTGTAACTATATTCAGAAAGAACTACAATATTTTTCCTGTGTTTCCAAACTAGTTTGTTAATCTGCCAAATAAGTTTGGATCACATTTCTAAACCTACTTATACAGGATCATATTTCTCATAATAGAAGTCTTGCTTGTTTTGTCTGGACTAGGAAGATTAGATGTACAGCCCTGCATGGAATGATTAGATCTTGGCTTAATTGGCCACAATATGCTAGTGATCCATGCACCACAAGCTCAGACCCTCTGCTGCTGCTTTACTCTTCCATTCATTCAAATTAGCAAAGAGACTAGGAATTGGATCCATAGCTTCTTTGTTAGCTCATATGAAGGAGAAAGTGGAGCAGCAAAAGAAACTGCAAGTCAGGTACACAGAGATTGTTCTAGTCTGGCTTACCAGGATTCAACTACTCAGATTCAGACACTGCGCCAAAATTTCACATTATTTCAAATCTTAATAGTGATTAACCCCATTCACTACACAAAATGTAACCTCAAGGGTTTACTTTAACAGCTATCATTTCTTTTGTAAATTTCACCATTTAGTTATACTTGGTTTTAAACTGTAAATAACATACACATTAAGGCACTATAAAGACTGCTAGAATTCAAACTGCAACAAGTAAAATGGAGCATACTGATCTATTTCCTTTGTTTAAGAAAATCACCTAGTTCTCAAACCACAATAAGCAAGGAGATCCAGTCCAATATATTTTTTGAAAAAACAAACGAACAAACAAAAACACTTAGCTGCTGCTCCAAAATGAAGTCCTCTCAGAAGGGGCAACATAATATGTTGTGCCACTAAACAATGCAAGTTGTACAGACAACCAGGGATCAAGAGAAACAAAGGCTAGGAAGATGATTTAACATACAGCCCATAAAAGAAAATGATTAGCACACACAGATTATTCACTATGCCAGTATAAAATTTTCACACAACAAAACTAAAGGCTTGTCAATATTGGGAAGTGATCTTACCTACATAATGATTTATTTGCAAAAACACGTCAACAGCCAGCTCCAAATAACACCAGTTCAGCCAAAACCATATATTGTTGGAGAAAGCATTACACTTTGAAAGAGGGGTACCAGTAATAATGGTCAACCCAAAAGTAGTGCCTGCTTATGTATATGGATGTTAGTTACTTCCATACTATCACGTCCATGTGGAGAACTAAGATTTATCATTATCAATAAAAACCAAAGCAATTAAGTTCTAATAATATAGGCTTATTCATATGATGCACAACATATAATAGCCCGTTCCTGTTCTTTCATGTGCATAGAGTTTTTGTGGAGTAACAGAACAAGCATGAGCTCTACCATTTGAGAGTTTGACAGGTCAGATATTGAGAGACTGAGCATATAGGCTTAAATCCCATTTTATCATGTCCAATGTGTGTGAGGTAGACCAATGAGGAGCTCTCAAGTTTCCGCATCTTGCACACACTCTGTACATATTAAACACCATATGAACAGAAGCAACTTATAAATTCCTTTATAGGAAGAGCCTTGTAATTTTTTTTCAGGCACAGTATATGCATCAGAAAAAAAACAAGTCTTTAAAAAACTTTAAACTTCTGTTCAGACTCTACAAACTCTACATACAGTGTGATCATTGTTAGAGTGTTTCATCCTTGCTTAATTCGTATCAATCTGCATTACTTGTACATTAAAATAACGATAAATAAAGCATGTAATGTTTATCTCATAGATCAGCTAATCATCTCATTTTCAATCCATATAATGTTAGCCCCAGAGAGAACTTTAAATATTATATACTTTCTACACAAAAGCACATTTGTATAGGATGACACATGAAGACAGTACATAGTTCATCACATGCAACGACCTACAGGATTCATGCCAGAAGCAGTCCTACAATCTATGATTATTTGTTCTATTGCTACATATGTTGCTTTCAACGTTTGATCTAAATGTGTGTATGGCCCAACACAAACATGCTCGTGATCTGCCAGGATAGGCTGCACAAAGATTGCTGGAACTTCTAGCAGATCAGTACAAGAAAATAAGTACATTGATATTCACAGTTTTCTTGTACTTTTATATTGACAAAATACAAAGGACGTAACAAAAATATATACAGAATTTCATGAAAAACGTTCAAAATAACCAACTAGCCAAAAGTACACTGTCAATGTACATTAAAAAACTAATGAAGTATAAAGCATGTGGAAAACCACTTGGGATTATTCAGTGTACCATTCAATAAACCAACAAGAAATTTGAAAAGGTGCATCCAATTTCAGAGCAGCTACACAGATTCAACCCATTTATATGAATGTATTCAGGGTCTATGCGAATGACTGGGATCCAAAGAATTATGAACCAAAAGAAAACATATTTGTGCTGTTAGATGAACTCACAGTGCCTCAGCATACAGAGAAAGAAGTGTGCAAAGTTTTACACAAGAGCTTGTGCAAGCGGAGAAACTGCTCTGAATAGGGAGGAGTTTACTTCTTACACAGCGCTCTTCCACTTGTCAAAAGCTGTTTCTCTTTGCATGGGAGAAAAGCATCTTTGGATCCAAGCCAGTGTAATTAATCTAAATACCTTATTGTTCTACTGTTCTAGTTAAGATGAAGTGTTTAAAACTAATCAGCATGTTATGTGTTCAACATCCTTCACATATTCTAGGCTGGTATCACTCAGTTTTTTACTAAGAGGAAAGCTTTATCACTCGTCACAAGAAGCATAATATATCTATTTAAGGCAGTTACAAGAGGGCACCACTAGTAATTAACATTAAAGCAACTGAATTAAATGTCCTGGCTACCACTTAAAACATCTTGTTTTAAACAGTAGGTAAAAAGCAAACTGTGACTTTCAAATTCTCATGTTTCCCTGTTAACAATATTATGGTGCTAAACTCTCAAGACAATGTATTAGAATTTCAGGTAATAACTTTCATTCAAATTTTTATATTTATTTGTCACACAGGAAGTGCAAAATAAACCAACGGGTAATCTAAACTCTCTGTGATTAAAAAAAACACTTTAGCTTGGTGTTCTATAATCACCACAGAATACATAATTTGTTCCTTTAGTTTCATCATGTATATACATTCCGGAACCTCAATACAACATAGACTATATAGTTACAGAAGATGTAAAGTCTTGTGAGGAATTAATTTTAGGAGAGAAACACAGCTTTTACTTTACAGAAATAAAATAATAATAATTTTAAAGGACAGATTGCTTTTACAGTGATGTGATCAGCACACAGCACTCCATTTATACCAAATCTCCTTTCAAGAGACATTTCCTAACTTACACCATTTCATCAAGGTAAGTACTGCTTATTTTCTTGAGACAATCTCTATTTATATACAAGTATTTAAGAACACATACACAGTAAAATATAGCTGTTCTAAAACAGCTTTCAGATGTGTAAACATTCCATAGTTCTTTAAATCCTGTACTCATTAAAATTAATATTTCCTAAAGGTTGTGATGCTACAGATTGGTACATAACATTTAAACCATTTGGGCATACGTAACTCAATCCCCCATAAGGAAGAGAAGAAAATGCCCAAAGAATATGGAAATGGCAATAAAGAGATTCCTATAAGGGTACAATAGTAGCAGAAAAGAAAAATCCTAACCAGGAAATGAATAAGGGCCTCAAATAATCTTTCCAGTTAGCTGTAATTCCTTTGTATTAAAAACTACCTTCCAGTTTTGAGGATTAGAAACGTACTGATAAACCAAACTGGAACCTCAACACAATGCAGATTATAGGGTTGCAGAAGATTTAAACTTTTGTGTGAAATAAATTTATTTATTAAAGCACACACACACAAACACACACACACATATATATGTGCTTTAAACTTTAAAAAAATTTGTTCGGAATTCTGAAGCAGGGAGCACTTTTATACAATAGGTTTTACTAGCCACAGAAGTACTCACTGAACTTGGACAAGTACATTTACAACTTACCCGCACTGTGTTCAGACATACTTCAAAGAGTAGTCATATAACCCCTGAATCTAAGAGACACGTATATTTCAGCAGTGAAAATTCACATATCTGTTTTCTTCTGGCAAGGACTGTTAAAAAACATGGAGCCAGATGCCTGGATTTAACTGATTTAGCTGCAAATATTTCAACAAGACTACAATCCAAACCCAAATTTCAGCTGAATTGGCAGCCGGGCTCTTGAGGCCTATGCCTAGTTATCTGTGATTCTGTTCCAAATACCTCAGCAGCTCCCTGGACTGGCGAGACTTCTTTATCACTGTATGGTCACATTAAGTACGGTCCTTTTGTATCCCCATAAGTTGGCAGGAACCCTCAAGCCAAATGATGAGAATATAAGCCCCAAAGCAGCAGGTGGTAGAATAGCTCATCTACCTCTATTTGGTTCCCAGTCATTCGTCTAGTAAGCAGAGAGAAAAGCACTTCACTGAGCTCAGGAAAACACAAAATTCCCTGAGACCTGCAAGGGTGCCCAAGGCAGTGAGTTCCTTCCAACAGCCTCTGTTAGAAGGTGCTCTTCCAAGCAACTTTGGAAGTCTCAGGGAATCTTATGGTTCCCAGACTCAGCAGGGCACTTTTCTCCCCTCTTACCAGAAGAGCTGGGAACCAAATAGAAATTGAGGGGCTATTCTACTGTCAGCTTCTTTAGGGCTTGCATTCCTATAATTCAATTTGGGAGGTGCCCACTGATTTATAAGGGAGACAATCCATTAAATAAGAGAGGACCATCCTCAGTCACAACTTTAAATATCGCAGAAATGGCAGAAATGAACTGCAGTAGCTAAAGTGGACCAGACTATAATTAAAATAGCAGGATCACAAGAATGCATACTACACAATACAGGCCACACATGCAATTAGCAAAAGGGGAGGGTAAGGGAAAATGTTAGCAAGATTACAAGTTATGTGTATTGCTACTTACCTGGCAATGCTACACTATGAGAAAAAAGTTCAGCATACTATGCTAGAGCTGATGTTCTCCAAGACTACTTAAAATATTAGTAGAAAAATGATCAATGAAGAACAAATATGCCCACCTTTTAACGATGGCGATACTCTCGTTCTCTGTCGCGTTCTCTGTCACGGTCTCTATCACGGTCACGATGTCTCTCACGTTCACGGCTTCTTTCCCGGTAATAATCGTCATGGCGATCTCTGCTACGAGATTTGTGGCGCCGGCTCTTCTCTCTCGACCTGCTGTGGTCTCTCTCCCTTGATCGCTCACGTCTTCTAAAAGAAATTATTTCATTAATTCTCTCAAATTACACAGTTTTATAATAATAAAGACAAACTGGATTTGTTAAACTTCTTGGTTATGGGGAATTCTCTCTCAACAGAATAGAGGCGTGCAAAGTGTGACCTGTCTACATGTATGCAGTCTCCGTATGAATTCTAAAACCCACATGGTGGCAGGCTGGTGCTGCAGTAGCAGCAGAATTACTGGTGTCAACTGCCACTGCAATCAATCACAGTGCCAAAAGTACAGCATCTTCTCCCCTTCCGAAAAGGAGACAACACTCTACTGTGCTGTTTTCCAGGGTTCTGTGGTAGAAAATAATGTTCTGGCAGCCTCCTGCACCATAGGAAACCAATACAGTTCCCATGAATTTTGGCAGCAACCACAGTGAAGGTGGCAAACAGGTTTTGGCACCAGAGTCAGCCCCCTGGTAGATCCAAAGTGTCTCAGTGGCCTTTTCAACCCTGGGAGGGCACCAACCCCTGCAGTACAAGTAACAAAAAATTAGCCCTCAACAGAAAAACTCCACTAAGATTATTTATGTGTCAGAAAACATAGCCAATCACTGTGCTGTTGTTTTAATCAATGGTTGAAATCCTATTGGTGTTCACATAAGGTATGATAAACTTGCCACAGCTGTTTGCAGTTAACTGATGTAGTGACAAGGGATATCCTAGTTGTGCAGTGGGGTCTGTGACCAGACAAGCAACCCAGATACACCCCACAACTCATCAATTAGTTGGAATTAGCCACAGCATGTGGTGCAAACCTTACACAAACACCAATAGGTCTCTGCCCAAAACTGTATGAAACTCAACATTTTAGAGGCAAAACATAAATGTAGGAATATTCTTAAACAGAAAGTTATTATAGTACGGCTTGCTTTCAGAAACCTCCTCCAAAAAAAAAACACAGCATTTCTACACTGTAATATTGTTACAAGTTCTTATTATGTGAATCCTTAATTCATTGTAACAATTCACTATAACAATTTAAATGGTTATGTTAACAGTTTGAAACAGTGCAGGATTAGTGAACAGTTCTTGCATTTAATAACTTTCAGATTGCACCTGCATCTATTAAACCAAGAAATCAATTTTTTTAAAGTTACAACAGCAAGAGAGAGAAGTCCATTTCAGTCATCTTGTTTCCCTTCTGTAATCTGGAGTTTTATTCAAAATATGTATTCATTGTTATACAAAAGGTTTACCTTGACCCTGAACCATAAGATTTTGACTCAATTCCATGGAGGCAATCTTGCAGAGAGCTAATAAGTACTTTGCAACGATCATCTGCAGATACTTTGGATTGTTTAATTAATGAAATTGCAGTCACCAAGGTTTCTATAGCACTTCCATACTCCGCTAGAAAGTGAAAACAGTGAATGAGCAAATATATGGTTTGTTAACATCAAATAGTCTTCTATAATTTATACCAATATGTACCACTACAGCATAATCCCTAGTTCCTACAAACCACAGATTAGGTGGCAAACTGGTGAGTGGAATACTTTGCTTCAGAAAAAACAAGAGACTGACATGCATGGGTACTCTTCCCTACAAAGGGCATCTCTCTACAATGAAGAAAACAAACTAGATGTCAGAGAGAACAACTGTAAACTATAAATCTCACTGGCATATTCATCTGCTGTGCATAAAAACAGTGTGTGGAGAAGCATCTCAGGACACAGTACCCCCTACAGTCTAAACTAGTATAATCCTCAAATTTACTGTCTCATCTGCTGTTTGCAGGAGCCAAATATAGTGTTATTAAATTTATATTTATGAATCAAAGGGAGCATTTAAGTAACCTTCCTAATTAAAACAAAACAATGTGAACAATGAATAATAAATTATAACTTGTGCCAATGAAGCCACAGTTTCCTTTAAAAATAAGATAAGCATGCATTATTCTGCTTTAAAACAAAAGCATTTGCTTCCTGAACACATTGTTTTTAAATAAAATTGTGTCTTCTGAAAAAACTAGTGACAGCCCTGTGACACATTTTGCAGCATGGCAAAGCATGGTGGTCTAGTGCATTTTAATGTGGTCCCAAATCCTGGGAAGTTGCCCACCCATGCTAAGGCATGATCTGATGTATCGGAAACATGCTTCTAAGCCACATAAGGCTTTACTGATCATAAAAAAACTCTTTCAATTCTATCCAGAAAAAATAAGGTGTACTGACAGCACCAGCGTTCCTCCAAGTCTGGCCAGCACTAGTTTTTGTATCAGTTTATAGAATGAGACAGCTAATAAATCAAAATATACTGACCAGCACTAGCATCTGATACAGCTCTTGAAATGGCACTGCTAGAAATAGCTCTATTTCTGTTCATGATTTCTTCAAATTCTGCTTCACTTAAAGGTGTCCTTGCAGCATCTATTTCTCTGCAAATATATACAAATTCAAAATTTTTATCCCCAGCTGGCTAAGTCAATACTATTGTTTCAACTCTAATATACAATCTTAAGTAAAACAGTAACTAAAAGAAATCTTTTTCTAAATGAAGATGCTTACGATACTAAACCTGCAGTCTAGCAAGAATGAAAAGTACACTATGACAGAAGCAATAACTCTCTAATTACTGTTGAAACTTCATTTAGATGATGTACTTATGTAGTGCATTCCATCCTTACAAAACTTCAACAGATGCCTACAAATCTTCTGTCAAGTATATATGCAATAACTGAGGTAAAGATAACTGTGGTGGAGCCAAATCAAAGACCTTTGCTCTCAACACATTATCTAACTCAATCATACCTTAACTCGAGCAATGTGATGTACTGGCTGCACACATAAATACTTGCCCTAATTACCCAAAATTAGAGTTAGAAATATAATACTGCAAGTGGCATTTGTAGCATTTACAAATTTCTGGTTTAAAACAGAAGATCTGAAGCTTCACAGGTCTATGTTTAAAGATGCAATATCTAGATTCCTCCTCCCCTCTGCTTGTGGCATACTCTCATCTAGATAATGTAATCTGATTTAGGTGCCTTGAATAAAGTCATGCCTTAGGATGTGATGTTAGACTATTTGTTCTTCATATTCATTCTAGCACTGCAAAATTAGGTGGTTTTACTTGCTTTTGAGAAATATTTCTTGCAAATGTTAGTTCTTCTGGTAGAAAGAAAATGCAGAATAAGCAATGCTATCCTCTTAAGAGCAAGAAGTGGATCAAAATATCCTACAGCTGATTTAGCATAAGAGGAAATGTCTAAAAATTCATACCTCCCTGCGTTTTGAGTATTATTTTTCGTTTGTCTCCAATACAATGGCATATGTAATTGTTCTCTTATGGACATGTTATTTCCAGTGATACGCCTATGGTATATAATTGACAATTTAAATATAGTTATGGATTGTAGTTGAGACCATCATTAAAATATTGGACATTATGTGAAGAAGTTCTACTTCTGCTTTCACCACCCTCAGCCCTCCCTTACCTTTAAGAGAATTATCTTGATATATAAAGATAACAAGATTATGATGATAAGTGGTTCTCTGCATGTGCTTTCAAACAATTATGCCCAATCCTCTGAATATCTATAATGTTTTATAAAATGTTATATTTTATAACATTGGATGGTAATTCCAAATGAACAAACTAGAAGTAATATACTTAAGTAAAAGAGTGATAGGATTATTTGACAAATCACTATGCCAACAAACCTTCTCATATAAGCACACTACCTGCAAATAGATTTCTACATACTACAATCTAGGCACTACTGTGAAATGGTATTGCACATGCCTAAGATAAACTGTATCAAACAAAAAGCAACAGCCAGAACTATAGGCCAACAGGGCCTCCTAAAATGAAGCTGGAAAACAAAAGACAACTGAAGTTGTAACTTTTGTTAAGTCACCTAAGTTCACAAACTCCTAATAAAACATATTCAGCAACTGACAGTCCTCTTTTCCTTTCCTTTGTTACATGGTATTGAGTCCCCTTATTGTCTGCCATCTGAAATGACTGTCCAAGCCCATTAGAGCACTCAGAACAGAAAATCAATTCAATCACAGGTGTTGTCAATAAGGTTTTTCCATGACCAAACAGAAACAAACAGAAAAGATGATGATGTCAAACTAAAACAATACACAGGGGATTTCCATCTTCCAAATTAATTAAACATCTGTCCAGTGAAAACAACAGATATTTACTTTAATATGTAGACTGGAGGTATTCTCAAGAAACTAAAGTACAACTTGGTGAAAGGTTGATCAAAAACATTGCAAGAGGAAGGAAAAATGCTAGTAATTCCCAAACTGTGTAGCACTTCCTGATCTAATAACACTTGAAGATGAGCACCTAGTTCAAAAGAGATATAGGATCCAGAACAAGGTGAACCTTCCCTTCCCTTCATCAGTTTTAGCAAGGATACTGGACAGGTGCGTATTAGATCTGCAGGCACAACTGACAAGAGCTGCTGCTTTTTTCTAATGGTATTTCCCTAGCATGAGATTTTTAGGATAAAACATCATTAATCTCATTCTATATTGCTTTCCAGTGCCAGTGTTGGATTAGTTCACACCTCTACAGAACTCGACACACAGCAGCAGGCTAATGCACGCTGCAGCATGCAAGTCTCAGGTGCAGAATAAATGGTTTCTGCAGACCTAGAGGCCATACATTCACAAAAAAGAGGCCAAGTTCAGAAGGTCTGATAACACTTATTTAATTAAATCCTTATCTCTATATATATATATTAAAAAACTTTATTGCAGACACATCACTTTCCTGAAGCAAATGGAGGTTTAAAATCACCTGAATGGATTGTAGAGTTCTTAGAGGGGAATAAATAGGCTATCGATAAAGGCACTCACCTGCCTGGTGGCCCATAATCACCTCTGTCATACGGTGGAGGTCGGCCATAGGGGTCTGAAGGTGGTGGACCACGGCTGTCTGATGTAGGTATGCCACTGTTGGCTGGTGGGGGGAAGAATGCTGGATTCACGTGTGGGGCTGGTGGGGGAGCACCTGGTGGTGGGCCAGGTAAGTGTGGAGGAGGAGCCAGTGTCAGGGGTGGTCCTAATGGACCAGGTGGACGAGGGGGGAAAGGACCTGGAGGTGGAGGAGGACCCTGCTGTGGGGGTGGAGGACCTGGTGGAGGACCATAGCCTGGAACTGGAGGCGGAGGCCCAGGGGGAAGTGGACCCAATGGAGGTTGACCAAAGGGCTGTCCTGGAAACAGAACTGGAGGAGGGGGGCGGTCACCACGATTAGGAGGACCAGTTAATGGAGGAGGTAGAACCTGGCCAGGTGGAGGAGGACCCGGTGGACCCGGTGGGCCAGGAGGACCTAGTGGTGGACGCGGAGGAGTCTGTCCAGCTAAAATGGAAGAAAGGGAGAAAGTTAACAAATTAAAAAATTAAGACTGTTCTGAGAAGATTACAAAATTACTACTATATGCTGTCAAGTCAATTCTGACTTATGTTGATCTTTTTCAGGGTTTTCTAGGTAGAGTATTCTGAAGTAGTTTACCATGCCCTTCTTCTGGGGGCATCTTGGGATTGTGCAACTTGCCCAAGGTCACACAGGCTGACTCTTCTGGGATTCCCAGAGAAGAACTAAACTCTCAACCTCTGGCTCCACAGCCAGATACTTAACTCACTGAACTATGTAGCTAGCTGAAAATAACCATAGTGTGATATAAATACTTTGATCATATCTTTAGGTGAAACACTAATGAAATTGGCTATAATATTCAAAACACCAATAAATACTTCCTTGAGGCAGACTAATGTTAGCTCAACCTTTTTAAAATGTTTTCTTAAGAAAACCTATGGCAGCATAGACTGCCTTCAGCTAAATTTCCTTACATTCAAATTTGATGATAATCTTCAACAGAAATAGTCTACAGAAGTATTTTAAGAGATTAATGGAGATCACATAAATTTGTAGGTTTTCCATGTCTATATAGCAATAATTATAAACAAGAACATACTTTAGGTTTCTGTTTTTATTTCAGTTCATTGTAGTGCTCTTTATTACAGATATGCTTCCACGGTTTTTAATTTAATACAGAATATTATAGTATCTCAGTCTGAAATGATCCAACACTCCTGGATCAATTTTTTGGCTACCAAAAAATTGCTCCAGGAGTGTAGGATCATTTCAGAGCCAACAAGTCATGTGTCATATAATGCCAAAACGTTGTACCTGGAAAAGGTGGAGGAGGTCCTCCTGGTCCGGCTGGACCAGGAAACCTGTCACCTCCAGGAAGGGCGCCTGGAAAACGACCTCTCCCTCTGTTACTTGGTGGAAATGTTGCCCGTGAACTGCCTCCTGGAGGACCAGCTTTTCCTTCACCAGACATCTGTCCAGACTGTGTAGCTACAGTAGTAGTAAACAAGTGTTTGATGAATACTATAAAATTTGCAAGCACTTAAAAAAAAAATTTAGTTTTTACTCCTGCTTTTAGCTTTGGGCTGTGATTGACCATTTTAGTTTATAGAAATATTTTTGTTTTACATGCTTTTGTTAGCTAATTTGAATATCTCCCATTTGGAATGGAAAATACTGCGTACAGATTCTATTCCTTCTTTGAGGAACACATTTGCAGAGCCCTTCCGGGACATGCAAGAAGAGTTGCAAGTTCTTTGTAACCTGGCCTTTATTACTACTTGAAGTCAGATCTACAAAGCACAGATTACAGAGTGCATACCAGAGAATTACTCTGGACCCTCTGTCTATGATGCTTATCTTGGTAATCACCTTTTAGTTTCGCACCATGAACAAACTGTGCTTTAAAGAATACAAAACAGAGCATCTACAATATATGCTAAGGTCTTTTTTATTCAGTATTTTCAGATGTCTCAAATCCTTTCCATAAAAAACACCTGGAAAAGTGCTAGAGATTAAGATTAGTTTAAAGAAAAGTCAGCATATTTTACTGTATGTTACCTTAAACTGTTTACATTCCAGAAGAGAGGCAATAAAACTCAACTTCTGGAGGCAAAGAACCCACAAGATAAAGAAAAAAATCTCATGCTTATCCTTTTTATAAAACTGGCTTTCCCCCATAAAAACAAGAAAAAAAATCATTTAAAAAGTTGTGTTTAATAATGCAAGATCCTGAACCTTTCATACTACTGCAATGTACAAGCTCATTAGCTTAAAGCAAATGTGAAGATGAATTCTGAGAGTTATGATCAGCTGGCAGAAACCAATGAACCCCATCACTTTCAGCTCCTCCTTTCTTTATGACAGGAAGTACAGGTGTGAAGCAGAAAACAGGCCAAAACACAGAGCTTTCTTATATTTCTTTCACATGGAGACAAAGAATAAAAGTCAGAAAACGATGAGTGAATGTTCTTCAAAGCTGTATCAAGATGACTATCTCAGAATCTAAATGGGCCAAAATAAACATCAGATCAGCCTACAAATACAGTTCCAATTGAGCAAACAGCTTTAACTAAGAATTTAAAAGGTTGCTACTTCTTCAATTAAAAAAAAAATCAACACTGCTCTTTCTATATTTGGAATTGTTATTGGGAGACAACCATATTTGGCCTTTCAGAGAAGGATCGGTTAACAGAAAGGGAATGTCTTTTATCACCTAAGAGGGAATGCACAAGATTAAAAAGAACTGCTAAAATAATCTGCCTTGCTTTAACTTCTTTACTTAGTTGTGCATCTACAATTTAGTTTTCAGCTTAATTTACAAAAGGAATGAGGTTTCTTCATAGTACTGCTGAATACTGCCAAAAAAAAAACACACCTGTATGTTCATCAAAGACTATATGCAAATGCATGAGTTGATGATGTATTTCTGTTAGCGGAGAAAGGCAATTACCATACTGTCTTCTTTCCAGTTGGCTTTACCAAGAGTCATGTGATAGCTACATAGCTCTGACCTATCTGGACCTTACTTTTTGTTTTAGAACTAAATATAATTACAGACCTCCATGACTTACAAGACCTAGCCAAAAAAAAAAAAAAAAAAAAAGGACTTACATCCTTTCCCTCATCTAATTTTTTTAAATCATGTAGCCTATTCCTGAAAACCTGAAAACTAACATATTTATGGATTATAGTTTATCCTAATATACTTTACCCACCTGTGGATTCTGGATTTTTTTCTCTCTCTCTCTTCAACACATACAAAGCTGCACAAATGAAACAGCCATATGTATATGAACTGAAGCTTATGGTCCAATTCAGGGTTTTTTTTTCTCCAAAAAGTTAAATAGGACAGCAAAAAACTTGTTAGTAACATCCAAGGAAAAGGCTGCCCTTCGCATATTCTACTTGTAGCAATGATCAGAGGTATACAGAGAATTGTGGGGCTGGAAAAGATCCCAACTGATTATGGAGTATTTCAGGAAGTATTACCGCAGTACATCATCACCTAAAGGCCATATATCCCTGCTATAAATAAAGAAGTGTTCTACTGCATGTCTGCAATAGTTTTGTAAATGACCACACAAGAGTTGTTATAGTTGTTACATGCTTTAAAATTTTTCTACTAATATTCAGAACTAGAGAATCACGGAATTATGAGGTTGGAGAGGAACCCAAAATTCAATCTGTAGTTGACACAAGAGGTCCACAACTGAAGTGCCCTGACAGACACAATCTACTGTTTCAAAATACCAAATTTCAGTCAGCATAAGGTATGAACATATTTAGTTTTTAAATGTGTAACAATCTTTAACAATTGTAGCAACTTTTCACTCTGAAACGAACCCTTTCACTTCACTGAAAGTAGCCAATAAAAACTTACTTTTTCTTGACTGCAACTCAAATTGACTTAAGAACTGTTTATTACATGGTGTTACAACAGGATTTTGCCCATGCAATTCTCTTTTAGGTAAGAGATCCATCAGTTTTTTAGAAGATGCTTCTGATCCCACACCTACAAGAGCAAATCTGGGGGGGGGGGGGGGGGGGAAACCAGAAGAAAAAGAATTAGGAGATTGAGGAAAGAGGTTCATCTAAAGCACTGGTTCCTAACCTGTGGGCCGCAACCCCAAAGGGGTTACTGCAGCTGACTCAAGCTAGCCAAGCCCTGAAAGAGGAACTGTGCAGCGGTAATTGTTTGGAGTAAGGAGAGGAGAGGCTACACTTCTCCACCCAGCCATGTAGAGGCAGCCCATCCCACTTAGTTCAGCCTGGGAGACAACAGGCCGCCTCCATCTGAGGGGAAGGGAAGGGAGTAAGGCAAGAGGTGCTGTCTGACAGAAGGGGAGAGAGAGTTGCTGATTAGTCAGATGAAGCCACAGGGTGTCATGGAGGACATCAACTGTAACATGAACGCTGCCACCAAAGTGTGGAACCTGCAAGAACTGGTGGAAAAGCTAGAGAAGCAGAATGGGCAGCTTTGCATTCATAGTGTTGTTGGGGTACCAGGTGGCAGCCCAAAATGGCTACTCAATAGTAACTGTGGGGGTGGGTGGGTGCTTGCATGCCATTCTCGAGATCCAGCAGCAGCAGGCTGTTCTTGATGGCTGGAGACAACAAGGAAGGTGACACCAGGGTGAACCAGCATCTGCAGCAGGGTCAGCATCATCATCATCATGCAAGCTGCTGGATATCGAGAACTGCTGCCTCAGTCCCAAGGTCAGGTCCAGGTGGTCTGTCTCAAGTGAGGAGAATGGAGGCTCTGGCGGCAGCAACTTGGTTAATACAGAGGTTCCAATAGCAGCAGGGGGAGCTGAAGAAGACAAGATGGGCTGGTGAGAAGTAGGGAGGGGTGATGATAGCACTGTTCAGATGGATGGGTTTAACTGGCAGAAGTATGTAAAACCAATTCTATCTTGCTTGTTTAAATGTAGACCAACATGTGCCTTCTTTTTTTTCTTTGGGGGGGAAGGAGGAGGAAGGCAGTGGGACACTCAACTTTCTGCATCACTATTATTATCATTAAAAATTGGTTAATGTGTTTTCTTTACTCCATTAAAGTGCTTGTTTATGCAAATGTGGTGGCAGGGTCGCAGATTCCTATAAAATGGGGTCACAGCTTGAAAAAGGTTGGGAAACACCATCTAAAGAATGAGCTGAAATGCTTTGGAAGAATTTTAGAACTGAAGCCAGTTTTTGTTTACTACGTACTTCTCTTTGGGGGAGGAAACATGTTGCATGTAACAGCATACGACAGAAAGTTAAGTTATTCATTTTCTAATACAATATAACCAATTGCTATAATCAATCACACCCAGAGCACCTTCCTGTATCCTCCATTTACTATTATGTAAATAGTCATCTTCTGTTAGATCGACTCCCTATAAACCTGGAACAGCACTCCTCTATTTCACAAGTGATCTCTCACAGATTTCAAGTTCAAATATCTATTTCAACCTAGCTGCAAACGTTCTTCACACTTTACTCAATCTTCTTTCCTCTTACTGCATTCTTTTTCATCTATTTCATGCTCTAAGTCAAAATCTTCCCAAGGAGATAACATATAACATATGATTGTACTATAATATTCTATCTCACTGCTGGTGCTTAAACAGAAATGGAAATAATAGAGTATTTAAACAAATTCTTACCCTTTAGACTGGCCATTAGCTCGGTTTTCAAAAAATTTTATCTCCAAAATATCATTTACACCAAGTGAATGAACGGCCTCAGTTAAATCTTCATCTGTGGTCCACTGAAAAATATCCAATATTAACCTCTCATTCTTCAACAATAGCAAAAAAGCCTCAAACTTTTCTCACTGCATGATTCATGAGAGTAATGCACCACTAGACACATGTGGGATCTACAATGTATTTCATATTAAAGGAAACCAAAATCAGAGTAGTGTTTATTTTCTGAAGGTCACTCCAATGCTTACTTGTACATCATACAGTGTATAGCTATGCTTAAAAATAAGTGAATATTTTGTTTCAATCAGACTATAAACAGTGATGGTTACAAAAAAAAAAATCAGTTGCTGCCTATTAGAAAAAGAAAGGGGTGTGGACAGCACATGCTTCAAATACAGGAGTTTCCAGGTTTAATCGTCATCTCCATGGAAAGTTGTAGATAGTATTGACCTTCATAGACCAATGGCCTCAATGGGCATAATTATGTAAATAGCTTTCTATGTTACTTACACAGAAGTAACATAAAAAAAAACTAGCTGAACACTTACCCATGTAAGATTTCCAATATATAATGCAATTCTCTTTCCCGTATATGTGTAGACAACATTTGGTGCTGATCCTTTGCCTACATCATCTCCGACAGATGGTGGAAGAGAGTCCATATAATCACGATCCTCTGGTGCATCGCCGTTATTGGCAGATGGCGAGATGACGTCGTCATACAAATCTATTTGATCGTGTCCACCATATTCAGCCTCCTAGAAGGCATTGAAGTCACAAACAACAGCTTAAAATACTTTTAATGCTCTATTTGTGTGTGTGTGTGTGTATTTACTACAGATCAGGGTGGATTAAAAACTATGATTCTTTTAAAAAAATTAAAAATCAGATTTTTTTATTTAAATCAAATTTGCCTTAATGAAATGGTTTTTGATGAAAAATCTATCTAAAGATAGTTTTCTATTTAAGATACATTATAGTTCAAAGGTTATTCTGCATGAAATAGAACTTAGTTATGTAGCATGAAGCAGTATATTCATGCAATACAGTGGTGCCTCGCTAGACGATTGCCTTGCAGGACGAGGAAATCGCTAGACGATGCCTTTTTGCGAGCGCTACTGCGCTTCGCAAAACGATGTTTCCCTATGGCGATTTTCGCTAGACGATGAGGTTTCCCCATAGGAGTGCGCCGACTAGTGGTCAAAAGCTGTCAGTGCAGCTGTCAGTGCATTCCTATGGGGACCCTCACTCGCTAGACGATGTTTCCCTATGGGAAATTTCGCAAGACGACTGCGTTTTCCCTTGGAACGCATTGAAGCGATTTCAATGCATTCCAATGGGAAAACGTGCTTCGCTAGACGATGTTTTCGCTAGACAGCGATCCTCGTGGAACGGATTAACATCGTCTAGCGAGGAACGACTGTATTTACATTTTTGTTAACTAATTCAGTTAATTCAAGTTATCCAAGTTGAGATAACATGAACTTTTTCACAGTAAAAATGGTATAAAATGAACAAAGTTCAGGAAAAAACCTTAAACCCGTTGTTCTGCAAATCTATGTACAATGAACACACTAATGTTTAAGCAGATACAAGAATATGTATGCTATATAATGTTATTGTTTTAGTCAAATAAAACAATTTAAGCAATTCTCCAAATATGAATGATTAACCTATTAAACTAAAATCTGTTCTGATATAGCTGTTTTACTAATCTGACAGATTGTTATTCTAAATATGAAATCTTCATTTGGTTGCAAAGATTAAAGATTAAAACTACCAACAATAATGAGTATTTACATTTTAAAATCATGATTTAAATCAAGTCTTACTGACTAGTGATTTAAATTGGCTTGATTTAAATCAATCCACCCTGCTACAGATGCTTGGGGTTTTTTTTTTACTAAATGCTGTACAGATGCTTTACTATACTGTAGTTTGTTTGTTTTTTACTACAGATGCATTTGCATACTTTTGTAATATCTGTTCTAGGGCCATTTACAGTAAACAGTTTTAAAACAGTAAGACACACAATAAGCCAAGTAAAATCAACAAAGTAATTAAAATAGAAAATAAAGCAGCCAATTGAAAAATTCATTTCCAGCAACCAACAAGCAAAACTTAAGACTACAACTAGCTGAAGTCTCCGACTAAAAATGTATGAATGCTATATCACTGACCCTCCTCTTCTTCACAATAAAGATGAGCCTAAAGGAATTTGGCCAAAACAATACTATTTACAGGGCTTGAAAAATGCACTCGTCCACTCGTCTGTGACGAGTGGAAAATGCTGCTAGACGAGTCACAGCTCCCTCCCTGCCTGCCTCCTTCCCCTCCGACTGTGTCTCTCTCTAATCCTGCAATCCTCCCCTCCCCCCTCCCATTGCAAAAGGAAAACTGCCCTCTTCTCATGAGAAGAGAGTTCGAGCGGCACATAGCGATATAGCTCTCCAGGAGACTGTAGAATAGTCCCATGCTGGAGAATATGGAGATTCCTTGCTCCCAATTTCAACCGAACAAGGACACATCCTGGGGTGGGAGGGAACCGTGGCTCCTTAAGAGGCCGGGCGCTTTTGCTGTCAGTTTTACTTTTGCTGGAGACATTCAAAAGAAAGGCATTCAAAATACAAACTTCATGACCCCACAGGCACACAGGTAATAAAGCAACCCAAGTCTGAGGGTAAAAATCAGTGATTCCCAATCCCAATAAATTGCAAGGTTATCGTCCGGTCATGCTGACTGGTGAAATTTTTGACTGACTGGTGAGACATTCTAAAATTTTTCAAGCCTTGACTATTTATAATGGTCAGAATCCTATAGTGTTCATATTATGTATAACTTGCTACAGTTCATAGCAGCTAACTGCCAAGGTAGCATGGCACGTCTAAGTTGTGCAATTGGGCAAGCATGCAACCAAGACATGCTCCAGTACCTCATCAATTATCCACTGCAACTGCCAGACACTACACAAATGTTATATAAAAACAAGGATCTGCACCAATTTATTTTTCATATATGCCTGATGTTAAATATCTTATATTACTGAAACAATACTACAGTTTTATTTATATCTCACTGGTAGGCTAAGATCTACTTATGGCAATGTCATCATTAGCTGTGGTCTCTGCTCCACAAAGTCAATCTAAGAACCATGTAACAAAGTACTGTACCAAATTCCAGTTACATCCATCACATATTGTTATATAGTTGACTTGCAGATTATTATTTTTTTGGTTTTCACAAAAGCAAACAAGCCTGCAAGTAGCTTTGCTCAGAACACTTGGGGGTGCTGCTGTTTACCCTTTCTCTGACAACTGTATGTTTAACATCACCCCCTAAACTACTTCTCCTTCTACCCTATATCTTCTTCCCACAAAATACCGTATTTTCCGTGTATACGATGATAATTTATCTAAAATCTTTGGAATAAAAATTGAGGGTCATCTTATACACGGAAGTAAGGGGGGAAAGGGATCAAAGCACTGCAGGATTGCAGCCCTTTGATTGCTGCTTTCCCCCTGCAATTCGTAAGCCCCACGGGGCTTAGGAAGTGGAGGGGTAAAGGAGCAATGAAAGGGCTGCAGGATCGCAGCCCTTTCATCCTGCAGCCATTTCATCGCTGCTTTACCCCTCCACTTCCTAAGCCCCGTGGGCAGGGCACCCGTGCGTGCGGGTGGCGGGCCGTGCATGCGGGGGTGCGGGAGGTCTGTCTCCGCGGCCCAGTCCTGCCATGGCCACGGACCGGTACCAGGCCGCGGACCAGGAGTTGGGGACCCCCGTTTTAAACAATATACTTAAGTAGCAAACACTGACACTTAGTACAAAGGGCTGTACTGTTCAGTCTGTCCACTGGGCTCTATGAATTTCTGTAAAAATTTAAAAGGTAGCATATTTTAAAGGTAGGTAAAACCTAGTGGCAGGTGACAACTTTTAGTAATCATCAGTAACCAACAAAATGCAAGCGTGAACAACAAGAAAACCCGCCACTCTTTCTGGAGTCAAGTTAATGTGACCTTTCAAAACACATTTATACACCTGACAACACCAGAGTGATCACAACAATCTTCATCACTCTTACTATAATTACACTATAAGAATGGAAAAAAACTGGGCAAAACCTTAGATGACAGATACAGAGTCACGTATACATTAACACGACCGCTACATGAAGGTGGGCTTTCCTTGCGGTGAGACTGGTCAGGTTTCGGGAGAGCTCCTGCAACTGACCGGGACCCTTCAGGCAAAGGACGGTCCGCTAGGAAAAGCGGTGTCTGAAGCAGCAGAGGTGACAGAAAGGGGAGAGAAATGGGCAGAAGCTGTTTTTTCCCCCCTGAAGTCTTTCTGAGTGCACGGACCGAAGCCATGTTGGGCAAAGAGCTGGGGACACCCCTTGCAGAGAGCGGAGTACAGAAGGATTTTGGAAAATATCCTGACCAAGACTCTAAGCAAGTCAAGATATATATACTAAAGCAAGAGCAAATGTCTAAAGTAAATTAATTTCAGTT
This sequence comes from Intellagama lesueurii, assembly GCA_037013535.1. Lineage (NCBI taxonomy): Eukaryota > Metazoa > Chordata > Lepidosauria > Squamata > Agamidae > Intellagama > Intellagama lesueurii. The sequence goes on from JBAJHW010000005.1 coordinate 52,815,877, forward strand.
TAGATAGTCAAGTTTCCAAAACATGAAGTTTCAAGTAGTGTGCAACTAACACATTCAAATTTAGAACTCCCATCAAGAACATCTGTGGAATCAGTAACCCTATTGGTCAAAGACTGCAGATGTATCTGTAGACACGGGGAAAAACAAACTCCATGCTCTCTTGTGGTTTCTACTGAACTCTCATTATGTTCTCCATGGCCTTTTCAGAATACATTTCTGCTGGAAAAATGAGGACATTTTCTACTACTATACTGCTATTAACCAATGTAGTTTTGTCTACACATTTTCAAAATTCTTAGTAATGTTTTATATATCACCATGAAGTTTTGTGTGTTATTTTGCATGTCTGACTGCACAGAACACACGATACAACTGACCAATTTTAAAGAGAATGAAGAGAGATTGAATGGATTTCCCATTACTTCCAAAACCTTACCTGGTAAGTGTGTGTGTATGTGTGTGTTCTGTGCCATTAAGTCGGAACTGACTTATACTGACCCTAATATCTCAAGATAAGTGAGATTTTTAAGGAGTGTTTTACCAATTCCATTCCCTCAGTGAATTTCCATGGTCAAGTGGGGATTCAAACCCTGTTCTCCAGAGTCCTAGTCTATCACTCTATCCACCACACCATACAGGGTGTTGCCTGGTAAGTAGTTTTACGTATATAAAAAAAATAATTCCTCTAATAGTGGAGAACATCTCTGAAAGCATTAGGTTGGTAAAGAAACCAAATTCTGGGCCCAAAGATGCAACAGGGACTGAGCAATATAACTGCACCTCAAAATTTCCCATTTTAATGTCTGCTATCAGTTAATTTCCCAGAAGTACAAGCTGGATTTCGAAGGGGCAGAGGAACTAGAGACCAAATTGCTAACATGCGCTGGATTATGGAGAAAGCCAGAGAGTTCCAGAAAAACATCTACTTCTGCTTCATTGACTACGCAAAAGCCTTTGACTGTGTGGACCACAACAAACTATGGCAAGTTCTTAAAGAAATGGGAGTGCCTGACCACCTTATCTATCTCCTGAGAAATCTATATGTGGGACAGGAAGCAACAGTTAGAACTGGATATGGAACAACTGATTGGTTCAAAATTGGGAAAGGAGTAGGACAAGGCTGTATATTGTCTCCCTGCTTATTTAACTTATATGCAGAATACATCATGCGAAAGGCTGAACTGGGTGAATCCCAAGCCGGAATTAAGATTGCTGGAAGAAATATCAACAACCTCAGATATGCAGATGATACCACTCTGATGGCAGAAAGTGAGGAGGAATTAAAGAACCTCTTAATGAGGGTGAGAGCACAAAAAAAATGGTCTGAAGCTCAACATCAAAAAAACTAAGATCATGGCCACTGGTCCCATCACCTCCTGGCAAATCGAAGGGGAAGATATGGAGGCAGTGACAGATTTTACTTTCTTGGGCTCCATGATCACTGCAGATGGTGACAGCAGCCACGAAATTAAAAGACACCTGCTTCTTGGGAGGAAAGCGATGACAAACCTAGACAGCATCTTAAAAAGCAAAGACATCACCTTGCTGACAAAGGTCCGCATAGTCAAAGCTATGGTTTTTCCTGTAGTGATGTATGGAAGTGAGAGCTGGACCATAAAGAAGGCTGACCGCCGAAGAATTGATGCTTTTGAATTGTGGTGCTGGAGGAGACTCTTGAGAGTCCCCTGGACTGCAAAGAGAACAAACCTATCCATTTTGAAGGAAATCAACCCTGAGTGCTCACTGGAAGGACAGATCCTGAAGCTGAGGCTCCAATACTTTGGCCATCTCATGAGAAGAGAAGACTCCCTGGAAAAGCCCCTGATGTTGGGAAAGTGTGAGGGCAAGAGGAGAAGGGGACGACAGAGGATGAGATGGTTGGACAGTTACCAACCATCGAAGCTACCAACATGAATTTGACCCAACTCCGGGAAACAGTGGAAGACAGGAGGGCCTGGCGTGCTCTGGTCCATGGGATCACAAAGAGTCGGACACAACTTAGACTAAACAACAACAATCAGTTAATTTATGCCCATAGAGCTTTTTGCATGCATAACTTCCTACTCCTCTCAGAATGGCCAGGAGAATTAGAATTACTTTGCTCACTTCCAATTAAAAATAAAACAACTAACTTGTTCTAACTGCATAAACTCCTTCCAGCGTTTATAAGGCAGGAGTAAGCAATTTGGTAGTCTCCAGATCCTTTGATTACAGCTCCCATAATCCCTCACCATTAATCACCATTGGTTAAAGTTTACAGGATCTGTAGACCAAAATATCTAGAAGACACCAGTTTACCTACCCCTGCTTTAGAAGAACTCTACTCTGACTCAATGTGATGTGACAGGGTTGAAGAGCAACTCTGCCCAAACCTGAGTTTTGTGGGGAAAACTATGCCTCTGTGCCTACTCTTCTCTCACATCCATTTCCGCTTCTTCATTAAAAAAATGTTTTTAACAACAACATAATTTATCACCCAGTAAAAGTAGAATTAGTAAACATACTGCCAAGGTAGTAACTCACCTAACATGTACCAGGGTGGATAAAAATCAACCCTTTTTAAAAAAACAAACTGATTTAAAATAAAAAAATGATTTGATTTAAATCAAATCCACCCTGCTCAGAAAGACTACAGCTTCTTGTTACTGCTGATTTGCCTCACAATAATGAAACACACAAAAAAGGCCTATTGCTTTTTAAGAATTCTTTTCCTAGGGCTACAAAAACGCACCAATTGGGCTGTCAGGTAGCGCTACCTTGTAAACCAAATATAAAAACAAAACACGGACATAATTTATTCAAAAGTATGCCTTGAAATCATTTTTGTTTAAAGAGAAAAAAAAGAAAACTGTTGCAAAGGGGAAGGTGGGTGGCGTATTTTCATGCACTGAGCGCCCCGCTCTTTTGTAACGAGAACGAAGGAGGCGCGAACGAAAACGGCACGGCCGACTCTCCTGGGGCGGGGGGTCCGTTTCGCCTTCTCCTGCACGGCCTTCCCTTCGTAACGTCTCCATTGCTCGTGAAAGAGAGGCCGGAGCTCGCCGTGCCTTCCTGGGCAGGGGCCGCTATGCCTTCGCGTCGCCCCGTGCCAGCCCCCAGGGATCCCTGAGGAGAAGGCGGGACGAACCCGAACCGCCACAACAATGTTGCCAGCGAGCGCGCATTGTTTCCCCACACTTGGGGCCTCCGAGAAGGGGAGGAAATAAAACCGAGCCGGCGGGAGAAGAGAGGAGAGAGCGAGGCGCATTCGAGCTAGGCCGCGCCCCCCTCCCTCCCTCCCCACCGTGAGGATCCCCCGGCGGCGAGCGCACTCGCGGGAGCCACTCCGCAAAGCAGGCGGGAAACTCGCGCGGGGCGAACTGCGCGGCGTCAACAATGGCGGCGCGGAGGGGCCCACACGGAGGGAGGGAGGGAGCCAGCCAGCCTCCACCTCCTCCACCTCAGGCGCGCTCCACCAAACCAGGCCTCTGCATCCTCCCCACCCCTTGCACTTGACTCGGCGCCATGGCAGAAGCCCGTCCGGCGCAGTCTCTACCTGGTTAAATTCCTCTCCTACATCGGCGTAGATATCTATGTGGTCCACGCCGTCCGCCATATTCCGCCTCTCCTCCTTTCCCCTCCCCCACCGCTGCCGCCGCCGCCAACCCCGCCCGACTCCACAGCTGCCGCAGTCAGATACCGCCGGAGAGGAGGGGGGTTGAGTTGGGGAGGTCGTGCGTCACTTCCGGAAGCAAACAAGGGGGTTTCCGGCGAGTAGACTTTTCCGCCTCACGATTGCCTTCCCCCGAGCTTGTTGCGCGGCCACGCCCACCGGTAGGGCGACTCAGGCGGGTTCCTCGCGCTCCCCTGTTGCGAAGGAGCGACGGATAGACGGCCGCTTGGCAGGATTTGGTGTTCTGGCATCGCCCGGTAGCTTTCTGCTCCTTCTGCCGTTTGGTGCCTCTGGCAAGAGTCTGAAAGCTCCGAAGGGAACCCGACTCCCAGAGTCCCACCACTTACGCTATGGAGCGCAAGACCAGCCCTCCTCCTGTTAGGCAGAATGGAGCTGTCGCCTCAGGCAGCAGATGTGGGAGGACAGCCCCCTAAACTAGCTTCTTTCTTAAGGTCTGCTGGCGGAGGGTATCGCAAAGACCCCCACACTGTATTTAAGAAGGCGACTCAAGATTGGTGGGCAGGATGATTACAGATTTTGCCTACCTACAGGGGTGTTTTCACCTCTCTGTATTTAATGGGCTAGTGATGATGATTCTTTTATTCCCTATTTGATACTGTTAAGCTGACTATAACGATTTGGTTGAATAAAACTGATCAAACATAAAATTAATTGGGCAGAGAGAGAAACAAATACAGTGGTGCCTCGACTTATGAACTTAATTGGTTCCGGAACTCCGGTCATAACTCGAAATGGTCGTAAATTGAAGCACCATTTCCCATTGAAATGCAATTAATCCGTTCCGGCCGAAGAAAAAAATCACCAAAAAAACAGAAAAACTTTGCAAGACCCATCGGAAATGCGATTAATCCGTTCCGGCCAAGGGGGGGGGGGGGAGAAAAGCAAACAAACCGTGCAAGACCCTTCGGAAATGCAAAAAAAGCAAAGCAAAAAGCAAGCAAACCATTCAAGACCCATCGGAAATGCAAAAAAAGCAAAGCAGAAAGCAAGCAAACCGTGCAAGACCCATTGGAAATGCAAAAAAAGCAAAGCAGAAAGCAAGCAAACCGTGCAAGACCCATCGGAAATGGGGGGGGGGAACCAAAAAGCAAACAAACCCCGCAAGACCCATTGGAAATGGGGGGAAAAAACCCCAAAAGCAAACAAACCCCACAAGACCCATCGGAAATGGGGGGGGGAACCAAAGACTGCAAGACCCATCACAGCACAGAAACATAACCCCCCCCAGCCGAAACCCACACTGCAAAACCCACCCAGAACAGTTTTTAAAAAGCACAAAGCAGCACCTTACCTTACCAGGCAGTCTGAACCCTCCTCCGATCGCACTCACTCTAACCATTGGGGCGAAAGAGCTACAAAGAAGCAGCCTCTTCGCCTACCAACAGTTAGCAATTTGAATTCCCCGCCTTTTTTCCCTGCCTTTTTCTGTTCGTAACTGGAAGCTCTGGCCGCAAGTCGAAGCAAAATTTTGCGGTCGGAACTGGTCGTAACTCGAAATGGTCGTAAGTAGGGACGTTCGTAAGTCGAGGCACCACTGTACAAATCTTATTAAGGGAATGCAGATATGGTTGTATGGCAGGGCTGGGTAAACTGCAGGGCTCCAAATATTGTTGGATTGCACATTCCATTAGCCCTGGCCTGCATCGCTGATGATGCTATAAAGGAAGGCTGTGACTGACAAACCCATGGAACTGTGCTGTTCTAATGGATTTAAAGCAAGACTTTCTCAACGTGAACATATTCTGTTTATCTGGCCTTGGGGAAAAAAAGTGTACAAAAGAATTATATAACTTTGATGCAGATGGTTAAGAGACTGAAGTTGTTATTTTATTCCTTGGTTCAGTTTTCAGTCCAAATGGAAACTTCAGCCAAGAAATCAGAAGGTGTGGAAGGTCAGCTGTGAAGGAACTAGAAAAGATGATAAAGTATATGAAAGTGTTACAGAGGCCCAAGGAAAAAATCTAAACATCTGCAAAACAAAGACTCCTGTAGCACCTTAAAGATTGAAGAACTGATTGGGGATATGTTCATTTTTACCATGCTTCAAAATTTTCACTTTCTCCTTTTTTAGCAGTAGAATAAGTTTGCCTTCGTAAATGTGTTTGTTGTACTGCAGAGTAAATCCCATTAAACTCAAAAGGATTACTTGTGAATGAATACACACAGAATTGTTCTGTAGTTTGGTGGTTGTTATGTGCCATCTAGTTGCCTCTGATTTATTGCAACCCTAGAAATCAGGGACCTCATTACTAGCCCAGCTGAGGTCTTGCGAACTCAAGGCCATAGCTTCCTTTATTGAGTCAATCCATCTCATATTTAGTCTTCCTCTTTTTCCTGCTACCTTCAACTTTTCCTAGCATTATTGTCTTTTCCAGTAAGTCTTGTCTTCTCATGATGTGCCCAAAGTACAATGGCCTCAGTTCAGTCATTTTTGCTTCCAGAGGGGTTCAGGCTTGATTTGATCTAGCACCACTAATTTGTCTTTCTGGTTGTCTATTGTACTTATAAAGCTCTCCTCCAACGCTATACATTGAATAGATTTTTCCCTTTGAGCTTTTCTCCTGTATACAAGCACAAGAACAATCCAAATTAGCGGCACAGTAATACGCATTGTAGAACTGAAACAGTGATCCTGCTGGATCAGACACAAGATCCATTTCATTAGGCTTCCCATAGCAGTTGACTAGATTATCCCAAGGAGGCTCATAAACAGGACTTTGGAAATAACCATTCCAGGCCCTTCTAGCATCTATCGTGTTTTCCTGAAAATAAGACAGGGTCTTATATTAATTTTTGCTCCAAAAAACGCATTAGGGCTTATTTTCAGGGGATGTTTTATTTTACAGTCATGTCATCTTCTGGTTGCTGCACAATGGTGGGGGGCAGGGTTTCACTTAACTGGGGCTTATTTTTGGGGTAGGGCTTATATTACGAGCATCCTGAAAAATCATACTAGGGCTTATTTTCAGGTTAGGTCTTATTTTGGGGAAAACAGGGTAGTAGTGAAATTCTGTCTGTAGCAGAAACATGTTCTGTAACTGTTAGAAAATATTAATAATTAATTTCTCATCTCCTCACCCCATGACTAAAAATTAACTTCCAGCTTTGTTGATATGCAACCTTTTTTTTTTTACTCCTCTCTGTTTTGCAAGGATATTGACTTTATAGTATCAATATAAGAACACTACTTTTTTTTTTCAAAATACAGAGACTAGAGATGGGAAGGCCTGGGAAAAAAACAGAACAATGGGGGGGGACTTTTTTCTGTTTTTTTCCAAAGCCATTTCCCCCCCAGAAAAATTGGGGGGGGGAAAGAAGTATGGAATATATTCTTTTATAATGATAAATAATATGCCTATGACATGGTATTCAAACTATATAACATGAAGACATCAGTGAAAGACTTCTGAGACTTTATGTATTTAAGTTATTTGTCCGAAATGATACAGTGGTGCCTCGACTTACGAACGTCCCGACTTACGACCATTTCGAGTTACGACCAGCTTCGGCTGCAAAATTTTAAAAACTGTTCTGGGTGGGTTTTGCAGCGTGGTTTTGGGCTGGGGGAGGTTATGTTTCTGTGCTGTGATGGGTCTTGGGGGGTTTGTTTGTTTTTTGGTATTTTTTCCCCATTTTCGATGGGTCTTGTGGGGTTTGTTTGCTTTTTGGGGTTCCCCCCCCATTTCCAATGGGTCTTGGGGGTTTGCTTGCTTTTTGGGTTTTTTTCCCCCATTTCCGATGGGTCTTGCACGGTTTGCTTGCTTTTTGCTTTGCTTTTTTTGCATTTCCGATGGGTCTTGCACGCTTCGCTTGCTTTCTGCTTTGTGTTTTTTGCATTTCCGATGGGTCTTGCACGCTTCGCTTGCTTTCTGCTTTGCGTTTTTTTGCATTTCCGATGGGTCTTGCACGCTTCGCTTGCTTTCTGCTTTGCTTTTTTTGCATTTCTGATGGGTCTTGCACGCTTTGCTTGCTTTTCTCCCCCAACCCCCCCTTCGGCCGGAACAGATTAATCACGTTTCCGATGGGTCTTCCAGTGATTTTTTTTTTTTTGGTGATTTTTTTCTTCGGCCGGAACGGATTAATTGCATTTCAATGCATTTCAATGGGAAATGGTGCTTCGACTTACGACCATTTCGAGTTACGACCAGAGTTCCGGAACCAATTAAGTTCGTAAGTCGAGGTACCACTGTAATTTGAAAACATCAGGTGGAATGGATTTTCTTAGCACTGTTAAATTGACACCCACCATTAGGCCTCTAGATGTCACCACTGTAGCTAAAACAAAATTGACTCAATTCTGCAGTTTCTTTTCCTCCAGTTGATTATTATAAATAGTTTTTCTTTAAAGAAATATTTTTCATTCAAAACAGAATTGGTAGATTTTTGGTGACTGTTATGATCATGTCTCAGTTTTAAGCCAGAATCCTGTAACTTTGAGGTTTGTAGGTTGGTTTACAATCAGAGCTTGGAAAAGTTACTTTTTTTGACCACAGCATCCTCTAGCTAACATAGCCAGTGACCATACTAGCTGGTGGATTCTGGGAGCTACAACCTGGAAAAGTAACTTTTGCTAGCTCCATTTGCAATGCATATATATCCCTTTTTATTTGAACAATGTGATTCAAAACAATAAAAGTGCCACAATTAAAAATATCGTCAATAACAAGCATTACTGGAAGTAACATTGGCTTTAATTAAAATTCTTACAACCAGTTATGCTGTGAAGCTGCTAGCTTTCACTGAAACCTCTCCTTACATTCTCTAAAGTGGATATAACTTGTTAGATACAACTAACTTTGGCTCTGTTGATTATAATGGGTCTGCTCTTCATGAGGACAAACGCTGGATTTAGTCTGTTAAACCTGTCTTCCAACAAAATCTCAGTTCAATTGAACCTGGAATAGATCTTCAGTGGTTACTTGTGCTGACACTTGGATGCATCCTGCTAAGATTAATGCATACATTTGTTTAAAATCAGCTGTCTGATTAGTGAAGAAATTTATTTCAGCATATGTATTTATTTATTTATTTATTTATTTATTTATTTATTGGATTTCTATCCCACCCATCTAGACCAAAGGTCTACTCTGGGCAGTTTACAAATTTAAAAACAATAAAACCAAAAACATATAGGTCCAAGATGGCGAATTATAAGAAATTAAGATATGGCAGGAGGGAAAGCCTGCCCAAATAGCCAGGTTTTAAGTTTATTCCTGAAAATGGAATAGGAAATGTTGACTCATTGCACTTTGCCTCCATTGGCCATTTACCTAATAAGCCATGATGCACTTGAGGAAAGCTTTAGTACATTATTTGCAAGTCTTGCTCAACAACTCCAAGACAGATCTATTCAAAGCATAAACAGATAGAACAGTGGCCTTTTCAGATTTGTTATTTTAAGTCTGAAGATCCAATTAAAATGTTTATTAGACCAGTATCCTTTCTTCCAGCCTTTCAAATTTGTTTCTTTGTACATATGAGGCAAACACGGCTAAATTACTTGAGTGGAATGTTCTTAATATATTTCAGTAAAATAGCATGGAAAGCATCATATCGTAAATGGTGTGGAAAAAGTCTGAACTTTCAACCCTTTCCTATAGTGATTAGTTTTAAACACACAAACTACATAGGTCCAAACTAGTTTTAGGTCCCCTAGAAAAATTAGAAAGGTTAGTAGTGGTTGTTGTCAGTAACAATGTCAGTATATATTACATCTTGATATTATATGTTGGCCAAAACTACATGTATGTATGTATGTATGTATGTATGTATGTATGTATGTATGTATGTATGTATGTATGTATGTATGTATGTATGTATGTATGTATGTATATCCCACTTTTCCTCCACTGAGATCAAGACACCATACATGGTTCTCCTCCTCCCCACTTTAACTTCACAATAACCCTGCGAGGTTGGTCAACCTGAGTGTAACTATCCCAAAGTTACACAGTGAGCTTCATGACTGAGGATTTGAACCTAGGTTTTCAGAGTCCTGGTTTAAGCACTAAAGCACCATTATAGTGATATACAGAATAAGAGGTTACTAGCTAATATAAATGTTTCCTTGGGTGCTTTGTACAAGACAAATAAATCATACAGACTTAGGCCTAAGGTGATGCAGCCAGCTCTGGTGGAAGAACACTGGTCAGAGTAGAGCCACCACTGACAGCTGCCCATCCAAATCAACCACTGTCACGGCTTTGCTTCCTGAAATGACAATTTCACTTTCACAGTGCAGCTTGCCTTTCAGTTGGCTATTTGAGTAATCGCTGGCTCTGACTGGGGTCTTCAGACCACAGCATTGTGGGGAATAGTGGCCAAAAACATTGCCTGTACCTGCCACCGCTCCTTTTCCTTTATGTGAGTTCTGTTGCCATAGTGTTGTGAGGTGTATATGAAAGGGTGTGGTATGGGGACAGCAACTCTTCTCTGGCCTCCTCAGGTGATGAGAACTTGCACTGGCCTTGCACAGATAACAGTATACAGTTTCAAAGTAGAATTATATATGCCAGGACTGAGCAACCTGGTACTGTCAAGATGTTGTTCATTATCTTTTATGATGGGATATGCTGGCTAGGACTAATGGTCATATCCCATTAAGTGTGTGACTTTAAGCATCCATAGACCAGGAGTGGGTGATCTCCTTAGGGACAAGGGCTATTTTTCAGATTTGCATGTTGCCTTTCCCTGCCCTACATTACACACCATCAAGTTTAAACCAACTTATGGCAACCCTAACAGAGGTTTCAAGGTAAGTGACATATTTAATTAGTGGTTTTACCAGTTCCATACCCCCAATGAGCTTCTGCGGCTGTGATTCTGTGCAATCCCCTTTTCTCCATCTGCCACATTTTGGTATAAGGATGAGTCATGAACATCAAGGTCTTCCAATAAAACATCTTTATTCTTTGACAACTTATCAAATTCTCTGTTAACAAGGGTTCCCGTCTCTTGCTTCAAGGACAGGCCATAACTTTTCTCATCTTCAAACTCTAACAAATCCCCTTTCGACATTAAGGGTGACAAATTTAAAACTTTGCAATGCCACTTCGGTGGCAAGCCCGATCCATCGGGTACAGCTGCGTTAGGTGTCATTGAGGAGGGTGGAAGACCCAGCCCACCTGCGGTTCCCATACCTTCTTGCCTGGGTTTTGTCTCAACCTCGGTCTGAATGGACTGGCCCCACGGGGTTTCCCAGGACTCTCTGTCCATTGTCTGTGTTCTCTCCTCTGGGTTTCCCGTTGCTGCCAGGCTTTGAACTGTTTTCTCCTTTCTCTCTCTTCAGTTTCCCCCCAATAGGGTGACTTCCTATAGACTCGCCTCTTCTACTCTTTCTCTGAATACTCCCTTGGGACTTTAAACTCAGTCCACTCCCCTGTCCAGGGGTCCTCCTATACTCTCTACCCAGTCTTCTCTTTGGTCAGCTTTCTCTTCCTCCTGCACCCAACAAGCCTCCTCATCTTCTATCCCCAACTGCCCTTCTCCCTCCTCCTTCCTTCCCTTTATCTCCTCCACCTTTCCTGCCAAAATAGCACCCTCTAGTGTCCTTTTCTCCAAACTCAGTCCCTGTAAATCTACTAGGGTAGACAGGTGTCCTTCGGTGTCTTTGCTCAAAGAGATGGACAGTACACTCTGTGGAGTGTCCTCTGGAGGTACTCCCAGCGTCACAGTGGCTGAGAAGGGATTCAAACCCAGGCCTCCTTAGTCCTAGTCTGTCATTTTATCTGCTATACCATACTGGGTGCCCCTGCCCTAGAGCCATGAAAACATTCATCCCCAGCATGGTGCCCTGCAGATATTTTGGACAAAAAGCCCCACTGTCTTCTGGGCATTTGGAGGGCACTTGGTTGGAGAATGCTGCACTACAGTAGGTATTCCATTTCCCCATTGTATTCTGGACAGTTATTTCCCAAATACACAGGACAAATGTTTCTTTTGGTAAATCTGTTCATCAGCGTCAGAGGAAAACTATGTTGTCAACGTTTACTTCTCTTTATTTCCCACTTTTGGCCATCACCTTTCCATACGGGTTTTGTTTACACCAAATAGCCTTTTCCAGTTCTGGTTGGAAGAATTTCCCTGACCAATTAATCTTCCCTTCCTAGCTATATGAAATGAAGATGGGGCGTTTTCCTTATCATTTTGTCTTCTGTGCTCAAAGAAAGACTCTCTCAGTTGCCAGGCCTCTTGAATTCCAATATCATCATCATCATCATCATCATCATCATCACTATCTTAGAACTACAGAGCTGGAAGAGGCCATATGGATCATTGAGTCCACCTCTTGTCAAAGAGGCACAGTGGGGAATTGAACTATTTGATTTAAAAGGAATAAAGAGGGGAAATAGATTGAAACTTGTTTAGCAGTATCTAGGGGTTCATCTGGCAGTAACTCTCCTTCCAAGCTAGCAATCCATATGGTTTGGAGGGCAGGAACATGCTTCGTCCCATAAAGCAGACAGCTATTTGACAGGTGGTGGCAAAACAAAAGAAATAGTAATGCCTATCATGGAGGGATGTTAGATACTGTCCTCACTGTAGAACAATCTACTCTGCTGAATTGTGAGTTGTGCAGGAGTGCTGGAGTTGATGCATAGAACTATAATGAAAAAAGAGGACAGTGTTCTATTAGTTCCCTAAATTCTGTATCGGAGATACAGAATGTGCCTCTTTCAAGGTGTTGTTGTAACTCGGTTCCCAACAGTCAATCAAACATGACCAGTAGTCAGTGATGATGGAAGTTTGAGTCTAGTGATAGGACACAGGCTCCTTACCCTTGGATTAAGCATTATGAACTAGAAGGGCAGAGGGAAACTATTTACTGGAGAGCGGATGTTATGACTCATTTTCCATTGGGTATTGCTGTGTTAGGTGTTTAGTTTAATTCTATATAAAGCAATCCCCGTTGTTCTCAACCCTGTTATGTAAAATTCCATCCAGTATGAAATTATCAGAAATAATCAGAGTGCAAAACTTTTTCCTGAGTTACCAACAGTTTCTCCACCTGATTCTTACATAACTAAAACTACAGTAGAGAAACACTAAGAATATGAAGGCATAAGTGGCTTTTTAACCCTAGAAGGGAAACACTAGTCTCCTCCATGAGTTGTGATAGTCACCTCTTTTGTGGAGACAGGGTGCCTGCATTCCTAAAGCCAACAACTGAGATGCTGTTGCAGAAGAATGGGCCATTTCACAAACACGATGTCTGAAGTCTGTTTTGGATCAAATTCTGCAATTTTTAGGAAGTGCATTGACAAGGTTGCTAGGAGAAAATGGAAGCATTAACTGAAACAGAAGGGAGTTTTTCTTGAAAAAGAGAAAGAACTTGTCCTAAAGGTTATTTAGAAGTAGCTAATGGAATAGTAGTACTATGGAATATATCACCCCCAACACCACAGAGTGCCTTTTGTAAGGGAATCAGTAGGAGCATTGTCTGATGGTGGTACTATCATTGTAAGCCCTAATTTCCAAATCACCATGAATGAGCTTTATTAATGAAAGGCTGCAGTTTGGTATCTCCTCCAAACACAGTCCAACTTTTTTTTAGATTTTCATGAATGGGCTTCCCCAAACACACTAACGTTGGCATAATCATAGAATTTATAGCTTAAGTCAATACTCTGTCAAAATAGTCCTGTACATACATTGCACAAGGCTGCTACTCAAGTGGATAGGAAACTCAATTGCTCTTGCTAATCACTTTCAAACTAACCCCTTAGTTTCTCTGATCAGTTTCATAATCTTTATTCTGAAAAAGGGCTCCTTTATTCTGAAATCTTTTGCTCCACTGAGTTTATTGCAACTCACCATTAAACTAGAACCACACACAAAAAAATAAACTGATACAAAAATTTCTGGAACAACAGAAACAATGGTGAAAAGTCATAGGTGATCATAAAGAAAGAAAAAAGCAACATTTGTCATTAAAGGTAATAGAAATGCTTAAACCATAGCAAATAAAGCAGTTATACTTTGACTATCATGAAAGGCAATGATAAAACAATACATGAAGTATACATTAATTGCATTAACTTATCAAAGTACAATAGACGGCAAATGGTTTGTCAAAGTGTTGTTACTTGCTATTAAAACTAAACTCCAATTTGGTCATTTATATATCATCACCTCCAATCCACCAAATTTAAGCAGTCTTAATTATAAAAGAAATGCTCATATACAAACTAATAGCCCAAGATGTAAAAGAATTTTCAAAATTATCCTCCAGAAAAAAAATTAAGTTTTTATCAAAAACATCCCTCAAAGCTGACAAAAATAAAGAATACAAAATAAGAAATGGCTATCATAAAACACAGTAGCTGAATTCAAAACAAAAGTAGTGTTATTCCCTTAATAAATTAAGCATATTTAAGAAAGAAAATTACAGTTAAAACAGAAACAAGATCTAACTAGGAACTCTAACTCAGGGAGGAAAGCAGTTTTTCTCTTTGTCTTGAGAAAAGGCCTTGGGTGCCCAGTTAAAAGCAATAGAACAGAGCAAAAAGTAAGCAGCACTCAACAAACCAACCCATGTAACCTTATTCAGTCTCAAGCCAGAAAAAGAGAGAGGAAGAGAGAGAGACAATATATGCATCACTCAAAATGGACTCTATATTAATTACTGGACCAAAACTTTAGCAATGTCTTTGATTTCTCCTTTAATTTGGGACCTGGTTTTTAAACTTTCTTGTCAAAATTCAAGCAGCATAAATTTTGGTACCTCAGTGTTCATCACTGATAGCATGTAAAAACAATCTCTAAGAGTTACCATAAATCTGTCATCACAGTTTTAATTGAGACATTGACTATAAGAAGGTTTTGTGCTTCAGAGGGCTCATACCACTTGGCAGGAATTCAAAAACAGGATACAAAATAATCTGTGTCAAAACTGGACATCTGGTGGCTGGCACGGACTATCCCATTAGACACCATAAGAATGCAGTGTTGAATGTGTAGAGACAATACTAAGATGTGAAGTATATCTATTAAAATAGAACATTTAAAACTATATGTATTATTTCATAGCTGGGCAATTAAAAAAATAAGCTGCCATGTTAGTATTTTTAATTGGAGCTTTCTAGGCAATGCAGGTGCTGCCCTATCACCATAGCCCTCATTAGTTCCAATCAACACTATTTATGATCACAGTCAAGGACATAACTGTACTTCTTAATCCTATTCATACAGCTCCAATAAAGTCTAGTATATATAGGATTGTGCTTGGGAACCACAATTAATTTCACAGGAGATATGAGCATTTATCAGTCCTTCCATATTCACAGCATCCAAAAGGTAGAAGACAATGTACTTCTCCTCAGGTGCTTCATATAGGCCCCTTATGGGCCACCAGTTGGCCATTATGTGAAGAAAATGTTATCTCAAATTGGCCTTTTAGTCTGGTCTGGCATATCCATACTTCCTGTGTTAAGTTAATTTCAATTTATCATTCCAGACTGCCTTACAGGCCCATAGGTTGAAAACAGTCCGAAATAGCACCTGAATTTTTTTCCTAGTTAGTTTAACAACTAGCACAGACATCTTCAGAGTTTTGTTGCATCTAGCCCCTTCCTTCTCTTCACATTCGAGGTAGCTTCCTTAATTTATTGTTTCCAAATCTGATTTTTCAAAGAGAAAAATGAAGAAAACAGTGGAAATAGATGGCTGTGTATTACTTTGGCCTCTTTCCCTGGTTTTAATTTCTTCATAAAAGCAGACAGGACTTGCGCAAAATTCCAGAGTGTCGCCATTCCAGCATAGTGAAGTGACACTGAAAAAAGCACCCGGGGCATATCTTCCCAATGCAAGAACCATACAATTTCTTGTCCATAACCACAGACTGCTGCTAAGCTCTTTCTCGCCTTACTGCTGGGTTTCCCCCCCCCCCCCCCAAATTTGGAGAAGAGAGGCATATGATAGCAGGCTCGTTGACCAGAGCATGAAAAAGTTACTTTTTTATATAACTCCCAGACCCTCCTGTCACCAGCTAGGGAATTTTGGGGGCCCCCAAAGTAATGTTTCTAACCTCACCATGTGACCTCCCCCTGACTGCACTTCACTATGTTCAGCAGCTCCCATTAATTCTATTGTACAAGGTAATCCCCTCTGTCAAGAATACTGGGGAAAGAAAAAGGATCAACAGGAGCAGGAGCCAAATTTATGTCTTAACCTGTCAGTTTGGTTGGCCCAGTTCATCAGGGTTTTTTTAAATCACATATGAGAATATGGCTACCATTCATTTAGAAGAACATGGCTGCATATGGTGACACCATTGTGTGTGTGTGTGTGTGGACTGGGGGCGGGGCGGTACTTGTGTCTCTCATAGCTTAGCCTGCAGTGATCCCAGGGCTGGGAACTGTACTTTATCTGCTTTTAGCTCATTGCAATATTTATGTCATAATTCTTCTAATTACAGAGACAAGTCCAGTCCTGTCCATCAGCTACTGAAAGAGCCATTGCTAGAAGCTTGTTTCCCAATCCCTGCCATAAAACATTCGGCTCCGGATGCTGCCTGCTCTGGGACTTGGAAAAGGAAAATCCTTTTGGCCATTGACCCTGGCAAAGGATTATGGGTTGCTGAATGTAGTTTTTGTATTTTAAACCTATTGTGGATTTCCTTGGAGGTTATTTGCTTGAAAACCAAGGTATTGTTTTTAAAATATGGTTATTTGTTTGTCTAACCCCCTCCCCCAATCTTTTCTGGGCATGGCCTCAATTTTTTAAAATTTCTTCTCTTTATCATGTATTATATGGCAAGGGCATAATTTGCAAAGGCTTAATTAACTGTTTAATTGTTATTACAGCAGCATGCTTGCGGATTACATGTTTATTATAGTTCAAGGCATATTAATAATAGATTTATAGTCTGTTATGTAAATCACAGGTACAAATATGATGCTGTGACAGTCTTCTGAATATTGCCAACCACTCCCTCATTCTTTTTATGGCACGTGTACAGGTAAACACAGTCTGAACATGGCTGTTAATGATAGGACCTTTTGGACATAACTAATACATTGGGTTTTCAGAAGTTACTTAACAACACATAAGATAAATAACAACTAATAGTTAAATACAATAGGGCAGAATCCTGTTACCTTGTAACACTTGTACAGCGGTCCACTCATGAGCAGTTTGTGTTTTTCTCCATTCCAGTATTGGTTGCAAGCATTTGGACAACATCACTCATAGGGCACATCACTTGTTTCTCACCATTTGTGATGTTCTCCTGTACCACCTCTGCCTGCCAAAAATTATTTTAGTTAAATATGCAGTGCAGAATGGTCTAGCCACCTTCAGTCCTAATTCCATTAAATATAACAGGATTTCCTTCACAAGGACTGGGAATAATATGTTTGGTCACAGCACAAGGAAGTATATTAGCAGGGCTTCAAGCTGAATTGAAGAAGGAAGGAGACACAAACTTGGAGATGAAGTCTAAAGCACAAGAGGAACAAACTGAGCAGCTCTAATTGGGCCCAATAATAGTGTTCATAAAAATGTAAGGAAAGCAGGCCACAAAGCACAGAATCTTCAGTGTCTAACAAACAAGAAGAACTGGAAATCTTACCTCAGGAAGGTAAATACTATTTAACGGGGATAAATGAAAGTTGGTGGGATGACTCCCATGACTGGAATATAGCAATTGAAGGAAATAAATTGTCCAAAAAGAACAGAAAGACTAGAAAGAGCGGTGAATTCACACTGTATCATTATTATTTATTATTTTTTATTATTTATTATTTATTTGATTTCTATACCACCCATCTGGCAGCCAAGGCCATTCTGAGCGGTTTACAATGACTAAACAGTAACAGTAACATAAGCACAAAAACATAACATCTATAAATTATAAAAGTGCAAAACAAAATACCATAAAAGACAACAAGATACATAATAAAATACAATAAAATGGGATAACATGAAAAGCATGGCAGTAGATTAGATGTTACGTTGTCGGAAGCACTAATGCACCAGGATGTTATATGATCTGGGAAGGCCTGTCTAAATAACCAGGTTTTTAGTAGTTTTTTAAAGGTGCCCAGTGAATGTCAAAAATACATATTTTTGCATAGATATACAAGAGGATGAGCTTGGTTGTCCCATCAAGAGCATCTGGATTAATATAACTGTGGCAAAAATTTAAAAAGACATGGTAGTAAAAACAAATTGGAAGAATTTTAAAGAGACATGATGTAGTACTAATGGGAGATTTCAATTATCCTGATACCTGTTGAGAGGCAAATTCTACCAAATGTGGCCCTTCCAAGAAATTTGTGGCTTGCGTTACTGATAATTTTCTCCTACAAAGTAGAAGACAAATTAGAGGATTAGCTGTCCTTAACTTGATTCTATTCAATGGAGAGACTTGATGGATGAAGTGGCAGTAGGGTTGACGGGGGGCAGAGAATCACAATTTTTATTCCATAATTGCTGCTCTAGTTAGGTTTGGCAAAAGACAGAAGCAGAGATTTCAAAGCTTTTAGAAGATGATAAGACTGAGAGGTAAAACTACTATACCATTATTGACCAAGAGCCGTAACAGAAAGGTTGCCAAAATGACATTCACCATTATTAGTTTCTATGAAGGAGATAATATGGAAACACGGAAACCTCTCATCATCTGTACTTCTAATAACTCCAAAGTTATCCCCCACCCCTTGCCTACATTTTACTGCTGAAATTCAGTAACTAGGAGTGGATTTTTACATGGAAGTTCTGTGAACTCTATTAGAGATGGTGTTGGAAATGAATTCCTGGGCTCAGAATTCTTTAGGGAATGTCTTATGCGCTAGGCTCGAGTCAAGGAATCCCAAAGTTCTAAATGAAAGGAAAGCTAGTATGTGACCCTGATAACCTGAAAAGCAGATCGTGCCTTGGGATGTATTTTTTTACTTGGCACTGCAGAACAGCATATTCTCCAATAATTTTTGTTGCTGTTTTTACACTATATCTTTATAGCATTAAACATGTTTCCATGTAAACAAACTAGTGGCAACAGTGGCCTACGTCAGGGAGGTAAAAAGAAGTAGATGTGTGTATGAACTGACAGAAGCCTCATTCCCTTCCCCTCAGGGAACTATGTATGGAAAAGGTACATTAATACAGTGAGCATGTTTGTTCAACTCAAAGCACGTCCTGACCAGAAAGGCTTGGTAATATCCACTTGTAAAGACTAGAAGGCTTTGGCATAGGAATGTAAGATGGAATCCTTTACTTCCCTCCCTCCCCTTCACGTAAAGAATGTTATCCAAAATATTTACATAGAGGTCTTTGCAATTCTGCCTCTGAAGCTGAATTCTGCAGCTTTATCACATTTTTAATGTGTGCAGAACACATGGGATAAATGACCAAATATATAAAGCCTCTACAAATCAGATAACTGGGTGTGTGTGAGTGTGTCCAGTCAGCTCTGGGCTTCCATTCAGTAGATGACTGTTCAGAGCTACAATTTCTCAGATCTCATGCTTTGTATTATGCACTACAAAAATCAAAAGCGGCCTGAATATGTTCTCGTATAGCAGATGCATGAGAAATCTTAGGATTTGTAAAAGTATATATTTTTAAAAAACTAATTTGGCCAGTACAAAAAAAAAGCCAGCCCAAATGTAAGACACACTCCATACTACAGTGTTCAGTTGCAAGTGGTACCATAAACAACTGTTAGTGCAAGAGAAGTCAATGTGGTTTAAGGTACTTTGAAAGCCTTAAAAAACAAAAAGTGATTTGCATTCAGCCTAAAAGCTACAAAATTAAGCAACAAGGCAAGCTTCCTTAAGGACAGCATTTCAGAGCTGGAGCGTTAATGCTGAAGAGTCCCTCTCTATCAGACATAAGCTACAAATTGGGTGAATGAGAGAATGTTTCAGCCAACAATCTTCAATGGAATACAGATAGATAAAATCAGTAGATGTTATGTACAGTACTTGGACTTCTAGAAAGTATCTGACAAACGCTGATTTCATGATAATGTTGCATATACGTATCACTATACATTGATCTGGTGAAAACTGACTTGTATGGTGAATGTGGGTGTATGTCAATGTGCAAGAGCATGATTGATGGTAGTCAAACTGCTACTAGTTTTATCAGGCTGCTGGTGTTGGTATTCTGTTTTATTTCCAACAGTGTGTGCTATAGATTTCGCTGCTGGGAATACATAATAAATTCATAACTATGGTAAATAATAGCAATAATCCTAAGTAGCACTAGAGTTTGTAAAGTGGTTAAAGCGTAAAGAAAAACTCTCCTGGATCAAACCAAATGTCTGTCTAACCCAGTACTGATTAATTTGTTACCACTATGATCAACAGATACCCATAGGAAGCCACCAAGTTGGCTCAGAAGCAAATAGGCAGCCACTGCAGATCACAGAAAATAGGTGTCATAAATCTGGCTTTGTACATTGTTCAGTAATTGAACAGCAGCATATTTGCCACTGGCTCAAACCTCTGAACCATCTTCAAAGGGAGCTGTACTTTTCCTGCATTCTATCAGTTCAGCCATTAAGGTACTAAAACATGGCTCAATGTGGCCAGATTATCCTTGCCCGGGGAAAAATGTAGGTAGTGAATAAGGTAGGGTTGAAAAGAGGCACATCTACCAATAACACCCAATCAAGCCTTCAGGGAGAAAGCTGGACCCAGCACTCCCCTCAAGTTAAAGCAAAGCAAAGTGTGCTGCTTATATACCACCTCATAGTGCTTAAAGCTCTCTCTGGGCAGTTCACAATTTCATTATGCAGGCCCCCATTTGTGGGATGGGGCCCCCATCCCACAAGTTGAATACTCCATTTACCAACATTGGAAGGAGTCAACCTTGAGCCAGCTACCTGAGCCCATTGGGATTGAACTCAGGTCATGAGCAGAGTCTTCACTGCAGTACTGCAGTTTAACCACTCCACCACTGCAGTACAGCAGTTTAACCACTCCACCACAAGGCTCGTTATAGTTACTTCCAAGGTCAAACACTTTAAAAGTCCACTCAGAACATATTGTCTTCCCATATCCCCAACCTTGACTACCTGGCACCAACACCTCTTCAAGTTGGCTCAGGATTCTGTCTCAGTTTATTGGCCCTCATCAGTCCATTACTTCTTCCAGTCCTTGGTCTAGTTGCTTCACTGCATCACCTGATTAAGATAGAATGGAGACACAATGATGAGTATCATCAATACATAGAGATGCCATGGCCCAAAATGATCCATCTACTATGAATAGCCCAAAGAAGCTGCCCATCTCAGTTTTAGTTGTTGCATACAAAGTTGGATCGAAGTTGTCAATGACTTGCTGTGATAGGGTTCGTTTGAAGTTTGAAGCAGTTCCGCTTTTTTGGCGGGAAATAACCAAGAGGAGTCATTTGAACAATTAACACATTTATTTGGTTTAACTCGACGATAACCTCAACAGGGTCAAAACAACTTAAATTCGGTAACTGTTCGTAAGGAGACGATAACATTCCCAAAGGGAATTCTGGAAAGTCTATTGTGGGGCTGGCCCGAACCATTCTTTGTCTGTAGGCTTCCTCAGCGGAGCGCTCCTCACAGCACAAATCGTGCCGCAGCAAGGATGTCGAGCCCAATCCCCCTCGCACGGTGGTTGATTGTATGTTGCATTGGGTTGGATCACCCTCCTCCAATGACCTTGTCCTCTCGGGAAAACTACCACTGTCCATTCTTGCGTTTCGGTTATTGTCACCTTCTTTTCTTTGGGGTCTGGGTCGGGTAATAATCCCCCCACTTTAAGGTTGGGAAAATCCTCCAATAACTCTCGTGCTTTTTTATAATTAGATTCTCCCTCCTTTCTTATCCCTTCCCGCGGCACATAGAACACTCTCCCTTCTTCCCCTTCTTTTATATTCTCCTCCCACACTGGCAAAGTTAACTGCTCCCCTTCCTTTCCCTTGTCTTCTTCCACTAGGCAAACTTCCACATTTGCTTCTTTCTCCTCCTTTTCATTTACCATCAATCCTTCTGTTTCTTTTCCCTCCACCTCTTTCTGTGACACTATCACTTGGGGAGATGGCGCACTCTCATCTCTCTTTCTCCTCTCTACTTCTCCTTCACACTTGCATTAATTTAGATGTCTAAAAATACCTCTGTCCATTCCTGTTACACTTCTTAATCAGAAGAATACAGATAGCTTACAGCAGAGGCAAAACTGCATGCATTGCCATTTTTGTTGTTGTTATGACCCGTCAAGTCACTTCCGACTTACAGCAACCCTTACAGAGTTCAAGAAGTGATTTGCCATTACTACCCACAATGAATTCCCAAGGCTAAACAGAGATTTAGAACCAGATCCACCAAAGCCTACCCTGACACTGTATCTGCTACGTCCCACACAGGCTCTCTTCCATAAGAAGTTAAACATCTCTTAGTGAAAACATGAATGGTGAGGAAAAGAGTATCAACAGATGTCATCCATATCATTCTTTCTGTGTCCACTTGTTTACAGAATTAGATGTTTTCTCAGTTTAGTTTCCATGATTTAAGTAGTAGCATTTCCCCAGAGAGACTGGTTCCCCCCTTCCCCTCCCCCAGAATTCCTTATGTGAACTTTCCCATGGTAATTCTTCCCACTCTATCCCCATAATAAGAATTATTTCAAGCTAAAGAAAACTTTAGTCACATCAACTTTTCTGTCCCTTCCATTTCCGCCAAGTGGGGGAAATGGGAAAACAACACTCAAAACAAAGATGGATCATGTGACTTGATGGTCAAAGAGGTAGAGTTTTTTTGCTGTATCTGTTAAAAATGTATGATCATCTGTACTTTAAGTGGTCATTGATATTGTATGAATATGAATAATAAACATTGGAACACATTTATACTTTGCCAGTGAAGATTCTCTGTCAAAATGCTCATTTCAAACTTAATTTTGATTCTGTCTCTTGTGTGTGTTTCCTGGAACATTATCTTTTTGCTCCTCAGTTGTAGATGGCTTTAAAATTACATTAGATACCTTCTTGTTACAAGTATCTTTCTAAACTCTCTTAGATTAGTCTTGTTTAAATGCATGCTTGTATGTAGTTTGTTGTTTCTTGAAGACCCAGTTACTTATCTGATAACGTTCCTGAACCTCTCACACAAGGCATGTTTAGTTTTCAGCATGCAACAAAACATAGAAACATGTTATATAAACATTTAATTGCATGTGTTGGTCTGTCTAGGCGTGAATATCTTGTAATAGACTGTAGACTCCTGACAACAAGATAGAATAGCTTTTTTAAAATAATGTCAGCAAATAAAAGACCCTCAGTAAAATTAGTTGTTTGTTGATCTTGTTGATCATATTAATGCATTATGGTATAGATGCATTTGTCCAGTGTTGAAAAATCACAGTATCGATTTATAACATTATACTGGATTTAATTTAAATCATACTAAGGTGGTTAACCTTAGGCATATGCAGTGCTCCATCTACAGAAAGGTAGATGTGAATGGAATTTTGGCTGAAACTGAAATTCTTACTTTTTTTAAAAAAAAAAATTAGACTATAAGAACACAAGAGCACCCAGTGTGGTGTAGTGGACAGTGTGACAGACGGGGACACAGGAATCCTGGGTTTGAATCCTTGTTCAGATATGGAAACCCATTGAAGGGCATAAATCATTAGTAAAACCACTCCTTAAATATCTCCCTTACTTTGAAAGCCCTATTAGCATCACTAAAAGTTAGTTGCGGCTTGATAGGACATGACATACATCTGCACACGCACAAAAGAACACAAAAGCATGCCCCCCCCCACCTGAAGGAACACACACATATCCCAGATCCTTCCATATGTTCAGATATGGTTCAATAGCTACTAGCAGTAATAACAGTATTTATTGTCATTGGTGTATTTACTGCCATTTGATACACCTTACGGAGTGCAGCAGAGGAAGTTGGCTACAAACAACAGAGGAAAGAAGAGAACAGGAGGGTAAATATGGAAATAATAGACAATTGCTTTCAAGAAAAGTAAATACATCTGGTGGAACCTTGATACTAACTTTTAAGAAG
Organism: Intellagama lesueurii; assembly: GCA_037013535.1. Classification (NCBI taxonomy): domain Eukaryota; kingdom Metazoa; phylum Chordata; class Lepidosauria; order Squamata; family Agamidae; genus Intellagama; species Intellagama lesueurii. The sequence continues at coordinate 52,839,555 of JBAJHW010000005.1, forward strand.
CCTTTTGTTGCAGAGTGGTATAAGGTTCCATAGGTAGCAACCTACTTTGTTAATTATTACTGACCCTTGAAAAACTTCAAAATGTTTCACTTCAGTCTACTCTTAACTGTTTTTGAGGCTTTAGTTGAATGTAGTAAATAGCTGAACTGTGTTTACTGGATCCTGAATGTGTGGTAATCCCTACTCCACTATTTTGCATTTCAAGTTTCCTGTAAGAGTTGTCAGGCTAACCATAAACTCTGATGGTAGAGCACTGTAATTGTACACGACCTCAACAACAAAATAGACAACATGAACACTGACTTTTCCACCTTGCTGTTGCTAATAGCACCTCAGCCTCTGGTGAAATATGTTGCTACTTCTGAAGGTCCCATCAATTTATTTATCTTTATTATAAAAAAATAACTTTTCTAGCTTTCATATTATGTAAAAATAGATTGTCCACATTATGTATCACTCTGTATTGGAGGCCTCCATAGCCCAGGGTAAAAGAAAGCAGTAATGGACCATTACAACCACAGGTTCTCTAGATCCCTCTTCAGAAAGGAAATAGAATTTCTTGGAAACTATAGTGCAGCAAAAAAAATTTTTGTGGATAATAAAATTACAGTTTTGGGACCTTCTGGGGAACAGGGAAATTCCATATGGCTGGGTGTGCAACTTGTCCTGTAGGTGTTTTTGGAACTACAGTCCAACAACACCTGGAGGGCCATATGTTGCTTACCTTTGCTATATGCCAGCTGCACCAGAATTACAAAGATACACTACCACTACACTGACAGAAAGTATCCTCTAGATATGGTCAGTCCAGGAAGGGAGGTGAAAACCCGTAAGATCAAAAATACAAAAAAAGGGCATTAGAACTGTAGAACTGTGCCCTCTCCATTCTGATGATGGGGATACATTGTCAGGACATCTCCTGCACCATAACACACCAAACAATATGCTGCTTCTTAGTCCTTCATCCCATGTATCTTTTCAGATAAGGGTTCAAATTCCCATATGCATCTTCCCATGCCTCTGGCTGCTGTTGTTTCATATCTTGTCTCTTGGGATGATCTAGTATTTCTACAAGCAGAGTGTAGTGGCCTTGTCCAGGAACTGAGCATGTGACTATTAACCAAGAACAACTAATCTGGAGGCTGAATGTAGGCAAAAGAGGAATACCATGCTTTTTATTGTTTAAGGCAATCAGTGACTAGAGAGTGAAAGTGGCAAGGAATCCCTACACTTGTTTATGGAAGATCCTAGGCTGGTTCTTATGTATGCAAGGTCTATAGCAAGTTATTATGGTAAGTTGGGTACTATTGCCTGTCTCTAGCTAGGAGCATATAGAAACAGGAAGTGAACTCAGAGGAGGAAGGAATTTTGCTGAAGAGTACCAATCTATATAGAGAGCTGGAAAAGACAAGTGGGGGAAGATTCTTAATTCCTTCTAATGTTCCATCTGTCCATTCCCCATCTACACACCCATTGGTTCAGATTATTTGTGACACATATTGATAGTGTGTTTCAACCCTATTCGCTCCCTTTGCTGCATGGCAAAAACTGTCAACTGTTTGCCACCAGAGGGCTGTGATTACCTTCTGTAGAGAGTCTGCCCAGGGAACTACAGAAACGCTGTTTCATGCAGCTTGTTTTCTCCTTCCCACTATGTGTTGTGACCAGAACAGACAATTGTGAGCAGTGTGTGGTCATAGGGGAACTGAACCTTTGCAGGCAGAGATGCCTGGTGGATGGGTGGTTCTTAGCTGGGTGGTGGTCTCTTGCCTATGTTAGACATAGGAGAAGGTGATATGGTGTCACTGTGTCTGGAAGATTGTGGGAGGATACAATATGGGCAGTTCCCATGAGAGGACTGGCTTCTCCTGCGTTTTTTCTGATATGGGTTGGATGGAGAAATTACCATTTCATTTCCACTGTTCTCACCAACATGACCACATTGGGTTTTGGCAGCCACTAGTAAAGGTACAGTGGATACTGGCACTTTCTCTCCATTGTGACAGACATTGCTATAATGTAGGTTTAGACAGACTCCAGTCTTGTGAGATCTAGCTTTTACCAGGACTTTGAGATTACCAACCACAGGCACATAGCAAGAAATATAGATAGCTAGGGTCAGGCGAAGAATTCCTCTCTCTGTTCTGCCTAATTTGTCTTTTCCCTAATTATAAGCAAAATATTCTCAAGGTCACTCTACTTGCCATCCTTCTCCCCAGCATGTAGCTAGTGTACTATCTCATCCTTATCTTTCTATCTCCAGATGCAGTTCCACATTTCCCCTTTTGCATAAAATGGCATTTGCTGCTTATTACACACTCTAGCTTTCATGCATATCCAACAAATGGAAAAGAGATAAAAGTCAGGATTAAACAATTCTCAGCCCAGGAATTTGTTTTGAGTACCAGAATTAAATGGAGCTGAAGGTTCTCCCACATGGAAATTCATTCCAAACTCTCTTCATTTCAGCAGCATAATTCAACAGTTTGAGGTAAGCAGTGGTTTTTATCATTGCTGTTGCTTGACAATTGTGAGTCAGAAATCCATGGTCATCTGCTGCAAATCATCCACTGATATCTCAACAGACTCAAGTCTATCTCTTGCCCACCCCACTCTAATGTTATAGTTCTGTTCCTCTCTGCTGGGACAAAAGGCTGCAGAATTTACCTGGCATAGTTTGTGTTAGTTTGGCACTGCAGTACAAAATTAAAAGGGATTAAGTGGGCTTACATCTAGACAACTTAATTGGAGCGTGGTTGTGCAAAACCTATTTTTGTCTTAAAATACAAAGCAACAGAGCAAAAAGCAGACCTCAGGCTGCAACACTATTTATATACATTTACCTAGCAATAACTCCCATAGATGTCTAAGTAAATGTCTGTAGGATTTGACTGTGCAAGTCACACAACAAAATCCAGCTAAAGTAAAGCATTTTTAAATCCTGTTTTATCTGTTCTGCAGGGGACACAGAAGGAGTGTCCCTGAAGAGTGGGAAAGCTTTGTAAGTACACTCAGGTGTCCCCTGGGCAACAGCATGCAGCCAGCCAATCCTTCACTTCCAGAAGTGTTGCACTGTAAACTTACTAATGAGCAAAGGACCCAGTTGTCCTTTTTAGGAACACAAAGGACAATAATTTCTATTAATATAGAGGGCATATCTTCATCTTTGTTGAATTTCAAGGGAGTCATAGTCACTAGAGAATCAAAGGAATGGTCTCTCACAGGGTAGTGTCCTGGCACCATTACTTTTTAACATGATCAACCAACATTCCCATATTACAGGAGTTTCATCTCTGCTCATGATCTTCCCTTGACAATCCAGGGGAAAACCTTTGTGGCCATTGAGCACCAGCTAACCTCTGAATTAGAAGATCTTTCCTTATATTATAAAAACAACCAGCTGAAACCAAACCCTTCAGAAACACAGATCTGTGCCTTCCACTTAAAGAACAGAGAAGCAGAGGGTAAGTTAGCTGGAAAGTTACCCGAAGTATTTGGGCATCACTCTGGATTGAATCCTGACCTACAAAAATCATTGTCTATATGCCAAACAGAAAGTTGCTGCCAGAAATAACATACTTGGGAAACTGACTGGGTCAGACTGGGGTGCACACCCACAAACAATAAGAACAATAGCTTTGTCCCTGTGCTACTCCACAGCAGAAAATGCTAGTGGTATAAATCAGTACATGCCAAAGAAGAGCAGGTAGCTCTTAATGAGTCATGTAGGATTATTACTGGCTTCCTGAAATCTACCGTCATTGAAAAAGTTTATTATTTGACTGGCATTGCCCCTCCAGAAGAACATTGAGAGGTGCAAGCAAATAATGAATTAAATAAGCTAATATAGCACCAAATCCGTCCACTTAATGGACTCCAACTCCCTAGATGATGGGGGCAGGGGGGAAGTTTTCTGCACACCTCTCAAACTCTAAATATCTAAACCAGAAGAGGCTAGGCTAAACCTATTCAGAACAAACATGCCTTGCTAAATGGATGAATGTTGAAAAGTGTCTCTCACCAAGGCACAACTCTAGCTGGACCTTCTGGAAGTCACGTAATAGACTTCAAAGCAAGTTGGAAGATCAGAGAATAATCAAGTAAAATGGGACTACTTGGATACAGGACAGACTTTCTGTGACTGCAGAGAAAATCAATGCAGCACTTATGTACATGCAAATTATACCCCACCACATGTACAAAATTGTTGTTGTTTAGTTGTTAAGTCATGTCCGGCTCTTCGTGACCCCATGGACCAGAGCACGCCAGGCCCTCCTGTCTTCCACTGCCTCCCGGAGTTGGGTCAAATTCATGTTGGTAGCTTCGATGACACTGTCCATCCATCTCGTCCTCTGTTGTCCCTTTCTCCTCTTGCCTTCACACTTTCCCAACATCAGGGTCTTTTCCAGGGAGTCTTCTCTTCTCATGAGATGGCCAAAGTATTGGAAGATTTAGCAAATGGCCAAGATAACTCTATTGAAGTAGCCCACTTCTGGCAAAAAACAGTCTAATGATCTTAACATTTTAATTTGTTTTTAAGTTTACCTATATTTCATATACATCCATAATTTTAAATTGTACATTGCTCTGACACGAATAAAGAAAGATCTGTTCCGTGGAAATCAGCAGAGCTTTTTCCCTGGATCAACTTTTTTTTAATCAATTTACAGAGTACAAACATTAAACAATATATAAAAGAAAAACAATTGTGTGCATTTTTATTAAATTCATACATTAAGACATTTTCTGTCTTAATATATGAATTACAAAAATCAGTACAAGGAAGTTGGCATTAGAAATATTTCTAATGAACAGGAAACTCAGAAATGAATTGTACAACTATACAGCAGAGCCAATATAATCACTTTCAATCCATTCATAATGTGCTTTAAAAATATATAGTGAAATAATGCTATTTTACTAGTTTAAAAAAAAGCAAACCAATCAACTGCAAAAAAAAACAACACAAAAAAAGCAAACCAATAATTAACAGAAATTGATATCAGGAATTAGAAATATGGGGCAATAAAAGCTATTTCTGGAGCAGTTAACAAGCTATTCATTGCTAATCCCCCAGCAACTTTCAAAAGAAAAGGCTGAACCCATAAGCAGAAAATACTTTCCTATAAGTATAGAAGCCCCCAAAAGCCTCAGCAACAATTATCTTTGTATAATGGACATCCAAACATTATAATTGCATTTTAAATGTTCAAAATCACCATCTGAAAAATGTTCCAACAGAAAATGCTGGAATACGGTCCTATATCGAAGGTATCACTGGATTATTTATACAAAGTGAACAAAGGGTGGCAAGGAAAAAAATAACTTGGAATTATCCAAATACATTTTTATTTTACACAGCACCATCCCTCAGCTGTTATGCATTACATTTTAACTGCAAACAGCCAGAATGTACAAACTGTGATCTATGACCATGTAATACCTTTTAAATTGGGAGAGCTGGCATCTAAGAGCACAAGGCAGGCAGCTTCAGATAGAGATGGTAATAGTGTACAGAACATAGATCCACACCAGAATTAAAAGTTATGGCAATTTCATACCCTTTTATCAGAATGTCATGCTGCTTTGCTAAGTGAGAGGGCCCTTTGTCCATTTACTCCATCTTTATCTCTTTCTTAAGCAGTTCTGACCTCTTCCTGCTCATAGCCTTGCACATCTGGTTAATCCTTTCTGATCCCCCCTCCCCTTTTTTATCCAAGTCAACCCAATTTTAAAGGACAATAGGATGGCTTTCCTGAGAGGTGTTCTGGGCACATTTTTGTTTTAGAAGGGGTTGAACACTCTGGGCTAATTGGACCCCTTGACCTCGACGAGACCTTGTGAGCAAAACAAAAGCAGGTGATTCAGTATATATTGTCTGTATCATGCGAGATGTCTGCAGCCAAGAGGTGAGACTCCTTGGTTGGGTATTAAGGCCTAATGTCTATATCTGGGGAGCAAATTCCTTGAATGGGATTATTTGGGGTTATATTCCCAGCCCTTTCCATATCATCTACACTCATTCGATCGTTTGATTGGCACACCCTTAGTTTTCTCTTCTGCTGTTTTCTCCTTCCCATTCTGGGACTGTGGTGGTGTCCATAACAACCTTCCAGCTTAACCACTTTCTCTGTGCAATCTTTGCACACATAGAAAACCCTTCACTAGATATAAATTATTTGGTCTGTTGTACAAATCTAGTTCCTTTTGCTACCCAATGGATCTTAAGGGTTTCAGGAAAGATTTTTACCCCACCCCTATCTACAGATGCTGTAGTTTGAACCTGGGACCACCTGCATGCAAAGCATGTGCTTTACATCTCAGTTATAGCCTTTTTCCTGGTGGTCTGCATCCAGTCATTAACCAGGCCTAGCCCTGCTTGGTTTCCAAGATCAGACCAGATCAAACATGTATAGGGTGGTATGGCAGACCCCAAAATGGCAGGCCTCTTCAAATAGTAACTATATGTCCAAATGTTAGAGGAGTTATGGACAGTGCCATTGGAGTAAGTAGCTGTAGCTATTCTTCACAGTTGTTGAAAGTGGAAGAGTGAGTCATGGCCAGGAGGCAACAGACATCTCTTAACCAGCTAAATACATCTGACAGATTTCACTCATTCCTTATTCCCCACCCATTGTTGAATTAATTAGAGTATTAGCTTTATCTCTAGGAGATCATGCAATTCCTCAACTTCTGTCTACGTTTAGCAATATTACATTATTTTCTTGGAATGAAATGACGCCATGCATGTGTTCTAGTGCTCTGCACATTCATGACCTTTTTGTCAGAGAATGATTTATCAAGCTATCATTAGTGTAACTCCAAGCATCTTTGCCTGCCTTAACTTGTCCCTGTGTGGCATGATAGTGATCCATCTTTCTGAATGGTTTAAAAAAAAAGTTAGTAGCAGACATTATTCAGTAACAAGTCATTTTTCTTTGCTATCTCAGTTGTAGCAGCAGGTTTACACAATACCAAGGCTATTTCTTTTCATTGCTGGGTTGAAATGTAAAGGTTCTCCTGCCTACAGTGTTCTTGGTATCATCTTCTCTGGTTTGCAGAGTATCGGTGAGAGAATAAGCTTTGTCACAGTTGTTTACTTTTCATTGTCCTGCATTAATCCAGTGTGCTTCTTATACATAGGTGTGTGAAGGGATTTATGACAGTCTTTTCTGTCTTAGAAGGTCAGATTAATAAGTAGACAAGAATGAAGTAAGTTCTCCCCCACCTCACCCCACTCCAACTATGTCAAATATGTTTCTTGGGTTAATCACCATAAAACTGAATCTATGTGCCTTGTTTTACATCATCTTCAGCCATTTTGCTGGTGTATTGGGAAGCCCAGTGTATGCAAACTGTGAATTCTGCCTGGCCAAGCTGTTCCAAAAGCATGTTTGCTGGCAGAAGCATCAGTTCATTGCAAATAAACATTAATAACAGACAAACCTTGGAAATACTGACAACAGGCAAAACTGGAAAGTTTTGGAAAGAAATACTTTCTTGGACTATATCTGTCCTGAGGCATTCTGGGAGTTGTAGTCTAAAAAGGTAGCTCCTCCTAGCTCTGACCATAGTTAGTACTCCTTTGCAGTTAACTACTGGGTAGCTCTGCTTCCTTATCCTTATCCATGTGTGATTCTTATATGGGATAATGCTTCTTCCCTCAGTGAAACATCATGAAACATATTTATTCATTTATTTGATTTATAGCCCTCCCACTGGCCATGGGAGGATGGAATCTAAGCACAACCTATTTAAGAAACAAACTGAAAAATCTGTACTACAATATAACAATGCAATCCAAAAATATATCCAAAGGACTTGCTGAATTCCTGCATATTAAAGAAGGGCTGCAGAGCTAAATTGGATGTGTGTTTGTCCACCTGCAGCAATGTCCAGAAATCAAGTGGATTTTCACTGCAACTCTGGAATGTTCCTTTCCTCCTGTACCACCAGATCCTAGTGGTGTGGTCCATCAATACCTGTTGCAGCACTTTTTCTGGTGGAATGTTTCTTTTGTGGCTTTGAGGCATGCTTGTGTAGTCCCCACCATGGTGAGCACAGAGAAGAGATTGGGGAAGGTTTTGAGGAAGGTGCTGCAGAGAATAGAATGAACAGAGGAGGGTTGAAATCAGAACAGATTTTGTTGTTGTTTAGTCGTTAAGTCATGTCCGACTCTTCGTGACCCCATGGACCAGAGCACGCCAGGCCCTCCTGTCTTCCACTGCCTCCCGGAGTTGGGTCAAATTCATGTTGGTAGCTTCGATGACATCAGAACAGATAACATATAGAATTTTCTGACAACTCTGCCAAGGAGCATTGTCCCCACAGCTGACCTCAATCTCTTCTCTGTGGACTTTTCATCTCTCTGCATGTCTCCTACCAAATGGGGTAGTTGTCCTGATGGTAGTGGAATAGCAGGGGGGGGGGGGTTCTGTGACATCACAAGGGAATTCTGTAGTTGCCAGTTGTTGGTTGCTGAGCTTGCTTCAAGGTAATACAAGGGCTCATTCAATATAGTGCCCTGATTTGTGAGTTACGATCAAGTTTTCATGGATATTGTGGGAATGTGTTTTTTTTGGAATTGCTCTTTTTCTATGGGTATGTCATCATGACACTGAAATACCTTTTAAGGCTGGTACAAGTGTGGTAGCCATTGGCACTACAGGAGTATAGGATTACTCTGCCCCTTCTTCGTGTTTCCTCATTCTTAGCCTTTAGTTGTGCTTCCACGCGACCAGGTGGCGGGGCTCCAGGTGACCAGACTCGGTTCCTTCGTCTTACGCCTTGGCTTTCCGAGAGGCGGGGGCTGGCGGGGGTGGGGTGGGCGACGGGTCCCTTCTCACTAGACTGGACGCCTCTCGCGTCAATCACCGAGCAAGGGCACGGCTCGCGCCGAGGGGCTGGCCCAGGCTCCGGCTCTTGGCACTTCTCGCTCCGAGCCGGGCTGGTCGGCCAAGCCAAGGGGTGGCGGAGCAGGAGCGCCCGGAGGCAGCTGTGCGCGCCGCCAGAACGCTGCCCGCCCCAGCGCTCCCAGGGAGGCTCCTTGGCGGCTCCTGAGGTAAAAGCCGGGCGCGGCTTCGGGCTTCCCTGCGCCCCGCTATCTCCGGGACGTTCTTTGGCGCCCGCGGCTGAGGAGGGGAGCAAAGCCGCCTCGCGCCCCTCCGCTTCTCTTCCCGTCTCCCCTCACCCGCTGCCTCTGCGCTCTTCCTTAGGAGATGGGCAAACCGTGCCTCGTCCTCCTGCTCCCGTTGGTGGTCGGGCTGGACTTCGGCTACCATCACACGAAAGAGATGGAAGCTTTCCTGAAAGAGGTGCACAAGAATTACCCGTCCACCACTCACCTGTACAGCATTGGCAAGTCGGTGGAAGGTACGTCGTCTGTTCACACGAACTCCCGCCCGCTCTTGGTCCCCTGCGAAGCGTTTCTAGACCAGAGAGAGCTCCCCCCCCCCCCCCGCAAAACCTTTGGGAGCGGCGGAGGGAGGAGGTTGGGTTAAGCGTGGCGGGGTATTAACATCGGCTCTAACCGCACCTTGCGGTTCCGCGATATCCCACTGAAACCGCTAGGTAAGACTTCGGCCCCTATTAACACGAAGCGAGCCATGCCTTCAAAATCCAAAGGAAAACTAGCCGTGCTGTATTCAACGGGATCTATGTGAAGCCCGCTTTTTTTGTGGATCAGCTAGTTATTTTCAGGACTGAGGTAATGCAGTGCAATCTCACCTAGCCGAGCAAGTCAGATGACATTTTTTTTAAAAAAAAGTTTGGTGTAGAAAGGTGATATTTTTTATCACTTGCAAGTTTCTTGCTGTTCCTTTGGGTCAACAGCTGCGCTCACCTTAGCAGCATAAATTACTGACTTCAGTATGCATGTTTGTAATACAGAGGCAATACTCAGTGACTCCCTATATTTAATAAGCATAGAAATCTCTTGTGAGGAAGGGATCTTCCACAATAATGTTTGTTTTACAATCAATATTCAAATTGCTACTTAGCTGTTTAGAAGGATCCAGGTTGCTGTGTTGATCCAACAAAGCAATTCTACAGGTTTTCATCCCTATCAGATGTCTGTCTTCCATAAAGGTAATGCTGCTTAATCACCCATTTAAGCCCAAGCCTGCACTGCAGCAAGAGTTACTGTTAGGTGCCATAAAAATGCTTCCAGCATGATCCAATGAATTAGTGACCTCCCAATGGTCTTCTTATCAAGAGCTCTGCTCAGGTCTTAAAAATTCAAGGCTTTCTTTATTGATTCACCCCATCTCATATTTGATCTTCCTCTTTTCTTGCTGCCTTCAACATTTCCCAGCATTACTGTCTTTTCCAGTGATCCTTGCCTTCTTATGATGTGTCCAAAGTAGGAGAGCCTCTGTTCAATTATTTTTCCTTCTAAAGAGAGTTCAGGCTTTCTTTGATTCAAGTCCCACTTATTTGGTTTTTTTGGTGGTCCAACAACATACTTTCAATAAACAGATTTTTTTCATGTCAGCTTTCATAATTGTCTAGCTTTCACATCAATATATAGTAACCAGGAATGCAATAAAATGGATGATCATGGACTTGGCCTCCATTGACAATTCCTTACATTTTGGGATCTTTTCTAGTTCTTTCATAGCTGCCTGTACAACCCTCAGCCTTCTGATTTCTTGACTGCAGTACCCATCTGGATTGATGATTGAATCAAGATGTAGCGGATCCTCAATACTAGTACATGGCTCTCAGCTATGTACTATAACTGGGAAAATCCATTTTTCTTCTTGTGAACTAAGCTCATGGGGAACAAGGGAACCTGAGAAGGGGTGGCAGATGATGGCATTATCCATGCTCATCAAAAAGTCTCAGCTCTGACTAGACTGCTCAGGTGAAAAAGAAGACCACCTGTATGTTTAATTGTATATCCGAAGACAGAGCTTGTCCTGAAAGTTACAGCTGCTGAAACCCCCTCTTCTACACATCTATGAAAGGTACAGCCGTCCTATTCTGTCTCTCTTTTTTAAAATGTGATTCCCCATCCCCACCCTGTGGTCCAAGCACAACTGACTTTACCTGCATCTGGTCAATGCTGGATAAAAATAATCACTGAATGATGTTAGCCTTTAGTTTGTATGTTAGTGTCTATAGCTGACATATGGAAAACAGACCACTTAAAACAGTTTTTATGTATACTTCAGTCTAAGTGTGCAGTTGTATCTGTATAAAAGGTGCATTCTGGTAGAGCAATCTTTCTTTGTATTGCTATAACTTAAACCCAATTTAGGATCACTTTCTTGATTTCTGCTCAAACTTATGTTGCAGTCTCTGAAGCAGGCTGGCAAAACTTCCAGACGTCTTCACATGCCCGTCTCCTGGCTTTTGGAATGCCACTCCTGTCCCCCGCCTCCAAATACTCTTACAATCCTTGCTTTTTTTTTTAATCGAAAAGGCCCTATTCTGCCCTCTAGTGGCCCAATTCGAAAAAATGAAAGGAGAACTAGGGTGGGTCTCAAACATCACAAATTTCCCCCATGCTCCTGAAGGTCACAAAATAATTTTTGAACCAATTTCCCCCCTGAAAAATATTTGTTTTTAAATTAGATGCCCACCCTTGCTCTAAAGTGCCTTACTGATACTGTACAAAGAGACATTTAAAAAAGCTTTTACTTAATTACTTGCTTATTTACTGTTGCATTTATTTTAACAAGTATGGTATAAAGTTATCTCAAACACAAAGGCAACCATGTTAACAAATAAACAAAAAACCCAAATCTAAAAGCCATAATTGACATTAAAGAAACCTCTCAGTAAAGCTAGGAAGAAAAATGACAAAGAGAAAAAGTAAGAAGGAAGGAAAGGCACAAAGTCACGTGCAAAGTTTTAGGGTCACAAGTCCCCTTCATCGGGCATGATGCTACAAAAGGTAATGGTCGTGGGCAGGACAGAGGGATGGGCAAAGGCAAGTGGCTAGGGGGAAAAACCACCCCTACAAAAGCACACAGAGCATAGAGGGAATGCTTGTCAAATTTGCGGATGACACAAAATTGGGTGGAATAGCTAATACCCTGGGAGACAGAAACAAAATTCAAAATGACCTTGATAGGATGGAGCACTGGGCTGAAAACAACAGAATGAAATTCAACAGGGATAAGTGCAAAGTACTGCGCTTCGGAAAAAGAAACCAAATGCAAGTTGGGGGATACCTGGCTCAGCAATACTACAAGCAAGAAGAATCTTGGAATTGTTGTAGATCACAAGCTGAATGAGCCAACAGTGTGATGTGGCTACAAAAAAGGCTAATGCTATTTTAGGCTGCATTAACAGAAGTATAGTTTCCAAATCCTGTGAGGTGCTAATTCCACTCTATTCAGCACTGGTTAGGCCTCACCTTGAGTATTGTGTCCAGTTCTGGACACCACACATCAAGAAGAATGCTGACAAATTGGAACAAGTTCAGAGGAGAGCAACGAGGATGATCAGGGGGCTGGAAACCAAGCCTTATGAGGAAAGACTGAAAGAATTGGGCATGTTTAACCTTGAGAAAAGAAGACAGAGGGGTGGTATGATAACACTTTTCAGATACTTGAAAGGCTATCATACAGAGGAGAGGCAGGATCTCTTCTAAATCATGATCTGTATTGACTATATCAGCAGTACCAGTGATGTGGGATGAAATTTCTGTCTCACTTAATTAAAGCACTCTAATATACTATTTTGTTTTCATCGGCTTTTTCATTTTTGTTGTCAGAGGTCCACTCTGCCCACACATTCTTGATAGTGGCATTCCTGCTCTTTTTCCAGGAACCTACTGGCTGTAATCCAATCATAAGATGCAACTAGAGTAGACCCATTAAATTGATGGAATTTACAGAGGAGTTAAGTTACCAGATCCCCACTGATTCAATGGGCCTATTCTGCTTGCAGTTTACCGCTGGATTTTAGATGCTGAGACACAATCCACCACTCCTGCTGTTCTTGCCATTCATGCCGTCTCCTGTCCATCATCTTGGACAGAGGCTGGAGAAGTTTTTTTTTTCCTACGGCAGCTCCCAATCTTTTCCAGTCATCATGGCCACCAGCCAGTTTTTCCCGTTTTTGGTCATAGGGTACTTCTGTATGCCTAAACAGAATGATTGGGATCCTTAATGTAGCCAAAACAGCACCATCCAGCTAGGAAAAAAGTATTAGCAAGGTTGGGGGAGGGGTGGCAGGTGCAAACCCCCCCCCCCCCCCAATGTTAGATAAAAGAATACTGAAGATGGGTCACTGTTAGAGGAGAAACAAAGAGTATTTCGGCAAGTTAAAGGCTAACAACTTGCATTCAGGGACTGCAGCCTGTTTCATCAGATGTGGATATTATGCTGAATAACAGTTATGTCTTTAGGTTACTGCAAGGCCCTTTGTTGGTTTTGTTGCAACTGACTGACAGGCTACAGAGAGAGAGGGAGGGAGGGAGAGAGAGAGATTTCCACTACAGCGGAGAAAACATACGAGAGGGGAAGAGAGTACTGGAAAAGGGCAAGGTCAGCAGGAAATATGACTAGGAGAACTCCACACTACAACATGCAGCATTTTCTCACAGAACACACTTGCTGTTAATTTAATGGAAATGAATAAATGAATTACTTTCTTCGCTCATGCGGTAAAGAATAGGAAGAGGAAATTAAGTGGTAGACTTTTGTATTCATTAATAATGGCTACTGTCAACTGTAATAAACTGGGGGGGGGGGGGGGGAGCTGTCCAGCCAGCACCAAATAGGTAAGCCTTGCCTAAACAGCTTGCAGAGTAGCCCTGATATAGGAGACAAATTATGTTGTTAGGTGTGATTGTGAAGAGGCTAAATTAGTTGTGCTTGATAGTTCCAAAAGACTCAATTTGGAGAGGTATTGAACAGGTGCAGCTTTTATTTTGGATAACATCTATTTGCCTCTGTCACGCCAATGTTAATTGAACTTAAAAAAATAAAGCTGACTATCACATTACTCTGCATAATAGTAGATCTGCTCCTACTAGCAGTTCTTTGTTTGTGAGGAATGTCAAACCTCTAGTTATTCTTTGTGACTGTATTATGGGACATGATCCAGTTTATCAGTGAGCAGCCCTCTTTTCCAGCCTCCCAAATCTGATGCCTTTTGAGATGTGCCTGAGGGCAATAAGAGTTTTAGCCCAGCATATCTGGGGGGCTCCAGAGTGGAGAAATATATGGAAATAAAAACCCTGGAAAGAGGATTAGATAGGCAAAAAAAAAATATTAACTGATCTTTGTCTAATCTAGACATGTGCTTAGAAATGTTAGATAATCTTAGAACTGCAGAGCTGGAACGAACCCTGTGAATCATCAAGTCTAGCCCCTGTCAAGGAGGCACATTGGGGAATTGAACTCCCAACCTCTGGTTCCACAGCAAGAGATATACTTCTCATATTAATTTAAAACTTTTGAGGATTAATTCTATAGCTTTCAGGTGTATAAATATTAGTTACATCTTCTTACATCAATTTCAACAAATATAATCAGACAAAGACAACTATATCTCACTCTCTTCTAAGTAGAGGGTGTTGCCTGGCTGCATTAACTGTTCTTACCCTAGGATGTCTTTGCAGCATTTCATTGTTATCACTACATGTGCATGCATGATTCATGAAGACTGTATTTTATCACTTCTGTATGCTTGGCATAGCGGAAACAACATGCTTGAAAACATTACAGAAGTTCCTAATGTATCCACCTAGATCACCTTCCTTCCTTCCTTCCTTCCATCCGTCCGTCCGTCCTTCCTTCCAAAAAATTGAAGTAAGCTAGATCTCAGTATCTTCTCCTCTGTAATTTTGAGAGACAAAAGTTGTGATCCTAGAATTTGTTCTAATATGTTGGAGTCAAACTTACTGAGTCATGCTTTAAGTTTAAACTCCCTAAAGTCAAAAGGCCTTAAATTAATAATGACTAACTTAATTCTCATTCATATTCAAGTAGTTGAAGTAGTCCAAATTTGACTTCACATAGTCCAAATCTTCTACCCTTTGGGTGTCACCAAGAGGAGCACAGGTTTTCAGGTTCTTCAGAGTTCTTCGTCAGGCCAGAGTTTTTGAACAATGGCAGGAATTCACAGCAGGGTCTTGGGAAGTGTACTGAAGATGTCGGATTAGCTTCTGCTAATTTGGCAAAACTTTTCAGAGGCTAAGATTGCACTCTAGATTGTTATTTATTTGTAGACTTCATTTTTGAGCATGCACAGGTTGGTGGATGTTAGCTAACAAATATTAAATATTGCCAACAAGTCTAAGGTGCATCTGGAAATGGGAAATCCTTCAGGTGGAGTCTCAGTGAAAAAACCTTCCCCAAGTACTTCTGAATGATTTAGCAAGGAAGTAACAAGTGGATGCAGCCAGAAGCACAGGTAGCTCAGGTGAGTAGTCTGCAATCTTGTGTGATGCCACCTCCTCTCTTGTAAGAAGGGACAGGGATACACAGTTCTGGAAGACTGGTAGTTCTAGTGCCATCTCTGTTCCTTGCTGGTAGAAGCAGACAGCTTTTCTTATTTATTTCCCAGTAGGCATCAATTCAGCAAGCATGGTAATTAAATTTAGCAGCTAGGGAGATAAGGAGGGGAAAGTGGCACTCTGGGATTTGGTCAGAAAACCCACTTCAAACCTTTAATTTAAATTAAGAAAAGATGTTTATTCAATGAATAAATCATGTTGTATTATGAAATGTGATGTGGAGCCAGTATGCTGGAAAGCTATATTTCTTGACTTCTGGGGTCAGGAAGTGAAGTCAGGAAGGTGATAATTACACAAAACATGCATTTATAAGATAATGATGTAGTTTACAGTATACAAACTTAGCTTTGAAGTGCTTGCTTTTTAGGAATTCAGACTTGAATTTGCCCATCTATAAATATTTGGATCACGTACTATAAACCTCTTAAACCTCTTATGACAACCCCCCCCGCCCCCGCCAAATGAAATAACATGCCTGGCATCATACTGAATGTAGCCTTTCCAGCCTAAAACCAACACATGAAGACCTAGAATAACGTAACTAATTTTCAACTCATGAAACTTGGTCATTGTTAGGGTTAAGTTTGGCATTAGGGACAACAGGGTTCTTGTGAGTTCAGCAGCTGTGTGGCAGGCAGTAATTCAAGTTGTTAACCCATTTCTAGGGTTTATGGGGAAATCTGCACCAGTTAACATTTTCTGTGTAGCCCCAATTTATTTCCTCTATATGTCATTGGCATAGAAAGAAATGAACAAACGTCTTCCCATTTCCCCCCTAATAATATTTACCAAAGTAAAGGATGCAAATGGAATGAAAGATTGCTTGGCCTGGTATTGTGAGATATATTTCTGTTTAAATTATAGTAATTTAGATCTACAAGTAGAGCAGAGGTCCTAGTCCACATAGCACATACTCAGCCCATAACATCCTGTTAATACCCCCCATATCAAACACAGAAGCCACAGTAACATTGAATGCTCCCCTGCTGCAGTGTTGTGATCACTGACACCACTGCCTAGGGTGAGGGTGGCCAGGAGGGTCTCCTCAGTCATAGACTCTATGAACTTCAGACTCTTCTTGTTGCTGGAACTTGTTTTTATTAGGGTAGAGGAACAGGGTAGAACATTTAGTTGGGCACCATGTCCTCCCACCCTGACAATCCACAAGGGGGCTTAGTTATCTTCACTAGCCCCCTGCTGCTTCTTGTCCTCAGATGGGCCTCAGTTCTACTCACTGGGCCACCAGCGTCTCCAGTCCAGGCCTTGGGTCTAGTTCACAACACTGCTCCCAGCCAGCTAGTGCTATTTAGGGAGGACTGTTAATGCTGGGCTGATGAAGGTCCCTGAGCCCCAGTAGTTTGTCCCCCTCCCAGTGGATCTGCTACAGTTGCTTGTTGTGCTGCTTATTCCACCAGTGCTTCTCCTGAACTGGGCTTGGCCCAGTGGGTTAGGGCTTAGTCGGTCACCTGTGTTGTTGTTGATGGGGCCCAGATTGAGCAACAACCAGTACTCCTTCCTCATGTGCTGTACCCAAGGTGAAGTGGACTCATTCATCAATCCTTGGGTCCTGTAAACAGCAGCAGCTGATCATCATCAAGGCCACAGAACATGGAAGGGGGTCCCCAGAGGCCTCTGCCCAGTCCTCCAACTCCATTGAGGATGATGATTCATTTCCCTCCTCCTCCTCCTTTCCCTTCAATCCTGGCTTCCACCATCCCATCCTGGCTCTAGCCTCATCCTCTAGGTATGGCTTAGCTACCATTGGACTCCCACCTGTGGCCCCACTCCTGTCTTCCATGCCTTTAGGCTGCCTTGCTGCCAGGGTCTTTGGATAGTCCATGGGGCGGGGGCACAGGTCTGAGGCAGGCAGCCTGGAAGGGAAAGGCAGAATGTCTCCTCAGAAGCACATAAACATTTATGTTTCCTTCTTCAAAAAGAGGGGGAGACTTAGGATTGCTCACTCCTTCCTGCTGTAAAGTAATAGGAATATATAAACATTTCCTCTTTAGTTTTCCCCCCCTTTGAATTATGTGAATTGTTTAGCTCTGGAAAGCTATACCTCTTTAAATAAATAAACATTGTCTGAAATCCTGTTGCATAGTTACACAAATGGTGTAACTCTTGGAAGTGAATTGCTGTAAATTAAGATGCCTCTGTGAACATTAGGTGTTACATACCAAGTTACATGACTGGGCATGCAACACATGATGTCTATGGAGATTTCTCAACTTATGGCTCTTCATGTCTAAAGGTTATGCTATTTACATAACTGTGCAACAGGATTTCAGCCATTGGGTCGCAGACATATTGCAAATGTCAAAGTTCTTTCCCATTCCAAATGTAGCCAAAAGTAGGGCTACCATAAATACTTAGAACTCAGAAGTGGTTTACCATTCCATTCTTCTGGGGGCATCTTGGGGCTGTGCAGCTTGCCCAAGGCTACACAGGCTGGCTCTTCTCCTAGGAGGCACAGTGGGGAATCAAACTCCTAACCTCTGGCTCCACAGTCAGATACCTAAACCACTGAGCTATCCAGCCAGTATAAGAGATGCTACTGACATCCTATGTACATCACTAATTCAGTGTACATTTACCAAACAGTATGCCCTACTGAATAGAGCAGAGGTCGTCAACCCCCGGTCCGCAGCCCAGTGCCGGTCCGTGGCCTGAGCCGGACCAGGCCGCGGAGACAGACCTCACACCCTCCCCTCCCCACAGCTGCTTTGCGCACGCGCATGCGTGCCAGTGCCGGCGTGAGCGCTCCCCCACCCCTTCACGCATGCGCCCGCACGAAGGGGTGGGTGGGCGCACAGGCGAGCGTGCAGGCGCTCCTGCGCATGCGCGAAGGGGTGGGGGAGCACTCACGCTGGTGCTGGTGGGCACGTGCGCTTCCCCACCGCTTTGCGCCTGCGCCTGAGAGTGCACGTGCATGCGCCCGAGAGCGCACATGCCCCCGCACACCCGCGTGAGCGCGGGGGTGGTGGTGTCCTGCCTTCCTCAGAGGCTCAGCCGGTCCACAGTCCCAAAAAGGTTGGGGACCGCTGGAATAGAGTATTTACTTCTAAGTAAATGTTAATAAGATTGCACTGCAGGCACCTGCAACTGGGTTAGAAGTTTGAAACTGACCCCAATGGTGAACACTGCGAAACCTAAGAGGGGAGTTTATATACAGAAAATCTGACACAGACCTGTGTTCTGCAGTTGAAGACTCATTTCATACTCTTCCTCTAATTACTACTTTATTTACAAGTGATCTGAATTAAATGTCCCCAAAATTCACATCTGGCCACATCTGCGCAATACTTGAAATTGTGTGATGGCTTACGACTAAAGTTGCTGGCAACAAAGAGCAAATTACATGTTTACTCTTGAAGAAAATTCTAATTCAGCCCAAACATTTCATGTGAGTCAGAAAAAACAGGTGTTGGTTTTATATAAACCTTTTAAAAAATCTGCACAAGTATAACCTGACAGAAGAATCAGAACTAATAGATTACAGCATGCTTCTCTATCTTATTCATCCATGGACCTATATTTAGTTTCCTGTGATTCATGCTAAAAAAAAAAAAAGTTGTAGAACAATATTTCATTTTTATTTGGTACAGCTAGTCTTTCTTAAAGCCATTGATGTGGTCACAAAAAAGTGCTGAAAACTGTAGCATGAATTCTGCTTTTTAAAAAATCTGCTGCTGTTAACACGAACAAAGGGTCTGTTGCCTCTCTGCACATACACCTGCTATACATGTTGTAACAGCAGCAAAGAGCATAGGTGAGTTGAAAGGACATAGGCAAGTTTTCCCTGCTTTCTTGTAAATGAGCAAACTCTCACTCATGCATATGATAGAGCAACCTCGTTTGTGAAGTCATTTTATCACTTGGAATAGATTAAATAATGTCCATCGCTGCTGGTAACTTGTTCTTGACATGTTACTCTTGCTATGAGTCTGACTTAATATTAAAAATGATTTCTACTGGTACATTTTTTTCCTTCAGATAAGTGCATGTGTCTGTACCATGGATTGCTGCCACAGGAATATTCTGCATTTTGACGTCTTCCAGCTTCTATTTTTAGAATTTGAAATATCCTTTGGAATACCTCAGTCTATTGGAATGTATCGTGTTTTAGACCTTTTCATACATCTCATAAATAGGATTGTCTGTGGCTTTGTGGAAACCTTTGGTCATCTGGACCTAAGAGGCTCCCTTAAAATCTTATCAGGAGAGTAAACTATACATATGGCTGATGAGAACTGGAGGGGAGCAAGGTAATTAAACTGATTTGCCACCGCAGACTTGCTAGTGCCATTACAGTGGACTGTGAGATGAATTCTTGGCAGAGCTAGGAAAAGTTTCATGACTGCTGTTCATGCTTGCCGGGAGACTGGGAGCTATAGTCCAAAAAGCAACGAATAAGCTGGGCTTAATCATGACTAATTCTGAGACAATGACTGAAATCTTTTTGCTTGCCATAAGAAAACTGGTAACGTTCAGTCTGTTCCACCCAATAAAAAGTCCTTGTTGCAATTCTCAGAAGTGCATATACATACATCAAACCATTGTGCACATGTGCATGTGCCCCTGAAAATTATGGTGGAGTCTATTTGCCAGCTAGGGGGAAAAATGAAACTTATACATTTTCTTACACTAAGCAACTGGATTTCAGCCAATCTGCATTTTCTTACATGTTTGGAAGCTATTCTGAGAGCCATAGCCAAGATAGCAGTGATGGATCTTGCCATCTCCAGATTCCTTAATCATGTTGAGTCCTAGCAATTATCCAGTCTTTCTAGGAATTGGAACTGTTAATACAGTAGCCTAGAACATTTTGTGTCACTACCGTAGGGCACCACCATACCACCCACAAAATCTCATCACTCTGGAGATCATACTGTGGGAATAATATAGTATGAATCATGTTGCTTTTCTTTTTCTTAACACAACACATTCCTGTTTGAGGAAGAAGCATGAAGTGCATACTGGAATAGACATCTATCGTAAAGAGCTCTGTTGATTTCAGGATGATCTGTGGATAGCTGACTTCCGTGAGACTTGAGTAATACATAGGCTAACAATAAAAAAGTATCCCACCCACACCCACCCCGAAAAGTAGCTGAAAGGTCAAGGGGGTTGTAGCATTCTTTACCAAGCAGGCCAGCAAAACATTTTCATTACACAAACAACTGTCTACAGTTATTATCAGTTATAGAAAGTACTTACCATGAGGTTGACCTGTCACTGTTTTCAGTGCTTTCCTGAAGCCTAGAATGAAAACAAAGTTTATCTAGATGTCTGAAAGAACTTCACATGTTGGGCTTCTTATGTCTTCTCACCAGTATGTGAATTTTTAAAACCAGCAGATGAAAAATGACTAAGTGCAATATCTGAAATGCTTTAGATTCAGTAAAAGGCAGTAACAACCATTTAGATATAATTAATCAACTGCAGTAACAGGAAGGTTTTCAAACTTATTTAGCTGAAAGTTTGGCTTGCCCATTGCTCTCATGAACATTTACTCACAAATAAGTTCCACTGTATGCAATAGGGCTTAGTCCAAAGTTAAATGTGCATTAGAACAAAGCTTTGGATGAATGCTAGGAATGATGGTGACAAATCTGAAGACCAAACAGCACATTACTTTATTTGCACTTTGTTAAAACCATGGTTAAACTGGCCACTTTAATTTAGAAGAAAAAGCAGTTCCAGAACCCTGAGACATATGTTCAGTTCATATTGGGGTCCCAGGTACATTATATGCTCCCTGTAGCTAGCCCCAGTCAGTAGTCTGGCTGCAGAGTTTTGCACCAGTTGAAGTTTCCAAACCATCTTCAAAGGCAGCCCCACATACAGCGTGTTACAGTAATCCGAACAGGATGTAACTAAGGCATGTGTCACTGTAGCCAAATCCGACATCTCAAGGAATGGGCGCAGCTGGCGCACTAGCTTTAGCTGTGCAAATGCACTCCTGGCCACAGCCGAGACCCCAAGCTTAGGGATAAATCCAGGAGTACACCCAAGCTGCGGACCTGAATTTTCAGGGGGAGTGTAACCCCATCCAGCACAGGTAGCATCCCTATTCCCTCATCTGCCTTCCGACTAACCAGGAGAACCTCTGTCTTGTCTGGATTAAGTTTCAGTTTGTTTGCCCTCATCCAGCCCATTACTGATGCCAAGCACTGGTTTAGAGTCAAGACAGCTTCCCTGGAATTAGGTGGAAAGGAGAGATAGAGTTGAGTGTCATCCGCATACTGGTGACACTGAACCCCAAAACTCAGGAGAACCTCTCCCAGCGGTTTCATGTAGATGTTAAAAAGCATGGGTGACAAAGCAGAACCCTGAGGAACGCCACAGGCCAATGGCCAGGGAGTTGAGCAGGAGTTACCCAGCACCACCTTCTGAGTTCTCCCCTCCAGGAAGGACTGGAGCCACTGTAAAATAGTGCTTCCGAGTCCCATCCCAGAGAGATGGCCCAGAAGGATACCATGGTTAATGGTATTGGAAGCCACTGAGAGGTCCAGCAGAACCAACAGGGAGGCACTCCCCCTGTCCAGTTCCCGGTGTAGGTCATCCACCAAGGCGACCAAAGCTGTTTCTGTCCCATAGCCAGGCCTGAAACCAGATTGAAATGGGTCTAGATAATCCGCTTCCTCCAGGAATCCCTGGAGCTGAGAAACCACCACAAGCTCCAGTACCTTGCCCAGGAATGGGATGTTTGAGACTGGCCGGTAGTTATCCAGTACACTGGGATCCAGGAGGGTTTCTTCAATAGCGGTCTTATTACTGCCTCCTTTAAGCAAGCAGGGATCCTACCCTGCTACAAGGAGGCATTTAACACTCCCTGTACCCAATCGGCCATTCCTCCTCTGGCTGCTCTTATGAGCCAGGAAGGGCAAGGGTCCAGCACACAAGTGGTGGCAGTCACCTCTCCAAGAATCCTGTCCACATCATCAGGCTGCACCAACTGAAAAGTAGCCATTAAAACAGGACAAGCCGGGGCCAAAGTTACATCCACTGGGATTGTATCAATTACAGCATCAAATAGTTTTGGGTATCAAATAGTTTTGCCAGACAAAATTGATATGGAGACATCTGAAGGTTAATGTTTGCAGTAAACAATATCTTCTAGAGCAAATAGCAATTAGGGGTCAGAAGCAAAGGTCTTCAACAGCAAACTTTAAGTTTTTCTAATCTTTATATATATTTAATTGTTTTAAAAATATGATATTTACATAGTGTTTTTAAATCTGTTGTTGTATCTGTTGTGAGTTGCCTTGTTTTTCCCTATGGGGAGAAAGGTGGCAAACAAAGAAACAAACAAACAAATTCTAATTCATTTATGGAATTTGCTGCCATAAGATGTGTTGAATGCCATTTAGGGATTTTGAGATAGAGAGATTATCACTTATTTGTGCCCCATTGCTAAATTAGTGGGCAGAATGCTACCTCAGGCACCAAAATGCTTTGGACCACTGCTGAATTAAAGTAGACAAATCAAAGACAATTAAAAATATGTTTTGGCAGTCTTTTAGGTAAATTTGGTTTTGTGTCTCCAATTATCTGATTTAGAATTCATTCCATGTTTTGCTTGTTAAGAAGGCTGTTGTTTCTGCCTTAATAATAATCATGTGCCATCAAGTCAGTTCTGACTTCTGGTGACCCTTTTCAGGGTTTTCCAGGTAGAAAATACTCAGAAGTAGTTTACCATTCTCTTCTTCTGGGGGCACCCTGGGACTGTGCAGCTTGCCCAAGGTGACACAGGCTGGTTCTACTCACAGAAGACACGGTGGCTCTGCAGCCAGATACCTAACTGGCTGAGCTGTACCTTACATGGTACTAATCTCCATTCCCCTTCAATAAACTCCTGTTTACTTTTCTGTGTGTTTTAATTTGTTTATTTTGCAGCACATTTCCTGTTTCTTTGTTTTTCATTCTTGTCAATAAAAGTCTTTAGCCAATAGACACTGATATATGTTTAAGGTTTGGTAAGCATTTCTATGCCCCCCCCTCAAAAAAAAAAATGTTTAAATGTTATTTTTGTTGAGATTTAAAGAAGAACCTTTAGGCTGCGGTCCTCTGCATAATTGCTCAGGTTTATATCCCACTAGTTTATCTGGGATGTCATGTGTGTATGTGTGTGATAGATTGTGGCCCAGCTGCTTAACTATAAAGACATTCTAAGTGATCTAATACCTGCTGTTCTTACCCTGTTTCCCCGAAAATAAGACCTAACCTGAAAATAAGCCCTAGTATGATTTTTCAGGATGCTTGTAATATAAGCCCTACCCCAAAAATAAGCCCTAGTTAAGTGAAAGCCTGCCCTCCACCATTGTGCAGCAACCAGAAGATGGCATGACTGTATTTGAATAAATGTAGATGGTTGTACATGAAAAAAATAAAACATGCCCTGAAAATAAGCCCTAATGCTTTTTTTCGAGCAAAAATTAATATAAGACCCTGTCTTATTTTCGGGGAAACACGGTAACAACAGAGCTTGAAAACATCAGCTTTTTAAAAACTGAACTTCTACAAGTCCCAAGATAGCAGGGTCAGTAGAAATTCTGCTTGGGGCATTCTGGGAGATGTAGTCCAAAAAAAGGGTAATGTTTCCAATGTTCTGTTCAGAAAGAGGGTGGGGCAAAATGTTGTGGGGAATCAATTAAGCCAAATAAGACATAAAGTTTATTCCAACCCTCCATTGTTTTATTTTGTATTATATCATCACTGTATACATAAAAAATTTCTTTTCCACTTAAAGGTAGAGACCTGTGGGTTCTTGCTCTGGGAAGGTTTCCAACCCAACATAAGATTGGCATACCAGAGTTCAAGTATGTTGCTAATATGCATGGGGATGAGGTACGTCTACAACTTCAATTGTTGCAGTTTTCCTTTACAACCTTATTTACTGAGTGTCTTGGAAGTAGCCCAGGTCTTTCACTCAGGGGTTCTTTTTAAAAAAAAGAAAAAGAAAGAAAAAAAGAAAAAGAGGGTTGGCTGTGGGGATGATGATCTTACTTAAGTCCTGCCCAGCTCTTAGAAATTAATATGTCCTAAAGGTCATTAGAGGGAAGTCATTAGATTTGTGCTAAATACACTGAAATTATGCTCAAAGGAACTTTTACCCATAAATGTTTAGAGCAGGTGGTTTCTAGTACCATTTTTCAGCACTGAATATTAGATCTTTTCTGACCTTATTTCATAAATGACATGCTACTTAGCTAACAAAGAAATATGTACATAAGGCAATAATGGACAAAATAATACATTCCCTCTTCTTGGTGAATTAAATTCCCTAAGGTGTCTGTCTTTTTTAAACAAACCACAGGAGATGGCTCATTCTGGCACACTTCTCTCCCTTTCTGGCAGCCAGAAATAGTAATTCCACAGGCATTTACTGACTTACTCCAAGACCCATTATTCTTGTGACCAAAACTGGATGTCAGTCATAGCTATGGCTGAGATAGCATTCATACTTACTTTCATTTTACTTTAGTTTGAAACTTCCTTTAAATTGTCATATCTTATAAAAATAATTAGATTTTAATTGTATTTGCATACACACAGAAGTGATATAGACAGGTGTTCAGACTGGCTGATATTACCCAAAACAAAATTAAGTGAAGAGAAATCCTATGAGTTTTACTCACACATTATGTGTCACTGTGCTCAATGCATCTTACTCCCTCGTAAGTATGTATACCCAATTACCTGGGAGTAAATTTAATTGAAATCTGTGGGACATTATCTGTGAGTAAACATGCATAGGGGCATGCTCTAAGTGTCTGGGGAAATACTCACTTCATTCCTTGTATTATAATGGGATTGCTTTCTGATGGAAATAAACACACACAAAAATTTGTGAGCAAAACGTGTTCTTGGGTAAGTACATACAGAAATCTTTGTAAAGTGTTTTGACTGGCAGTCTTTCTATATAGTCATACCAATAAGGGCACATGTTACAGCACATAGATATAAAGCAATTACAGCAAAATTCACACATTCCACTAAAATAGTTTCTAAATATGTATGTGTGACCGATAGCAATTCAGTTTTTAAATATGTTTAAAATCGGATGCAAAGGGGCCAGGAAACCCTCTTGAGCAGGGGTTTTTGCACCATGCAGGGCTGTAGCAGAAAGGGGAGGTGAAAGAAGTCCTTATTCTGTTGCCATTGTATATCAAAATACACTATTTGATCTTGGCCTTTTGTGTTTAACTGTTTCATTGAAATAAGTGCAATGACACAGCTTCCATGCTACAGCCTTCTTTTACTTAGGAACAGAAGGAAAAGTTTGGATGTACATAATATGCTAATACTGTAATTAACTAGCAATGCCCTGTGGCCAAGATCCATCTATATGTCTAATGTCCATTCAGTGTCACACATTCTTTACCCCTACAATGAATAAAGATATTGAAAGCATTTTGGAATACCAGCAATATCAGAAAACGAATGTCAGGTTTACAGACATATGGTAGATGAGAGCTGTTTGGCTGCAGCTTCAGGAGTATCATATCTCCCTGTTTACTAGTGTGCATGATATAACTGCTGCTTAGCTGCACAGAATCCTCCCATCACTACTCCTGGGTAAACCAATGCATCTTATTAAAGGGACAGCATAATGGTTTCAATCTGTGAACTCCCCTTTAACGCTGGAATTCTATCTCTGTGCTGCTTGTTGTGCCTTGCAAGGGATAGAATGTCTTGCAGTCCATTCCACATAAAGGGATACATAAAGGGAGAGAAAGCGATTCTCTGATTTCCATTTCCACCTCACAGGGTAGCAGGGAGAGAGTTACTAGCAATGGCATCTGAGATGAGTGTGAACTTGTTAAACAGTATATCGATTTCTCGTCACCTCACTTTGTTCCAGTCTTTCCTCAAAAGTATCCTTAAATGTGATTGTGAATTGTCTTGAGATTTTAAAGAGGCAACGTTAATTGGCTCCATATTGCAATACACATTGACTTTGGCAGCAACAATGATTTTACAGAAACATTTAGTTATTATTATTATTAGTTTTATTTATAGTTAGATGAATACTCTTTCTTTCTCTCTAAGCTGTGAATTTCCTTTGCATTGATCGGTTTGTATAATTTTGTTTACAATATAAATTTAATCTGCAAATGAATGCTTGCTGATGAAACCTCCACTATTCTTCCAGTGGAAAGCCCTCACTAATAATTAACAATATGAGTAAAACTTATCATTTAGGCATTTTTCACATACTTTGTCTGATCCTCTGGGCTTTTGTCGCATACTTTGTCTGAACTGCAATGTGTATGTTTGGCTGGAATATGTATATGTTTGGAGAGGGGTAAATACCCAGAAAAAAGACATAACTTCAAAGTTAAGCAGTTGAGCTATACAAGCATGTCTGCCTCTGTTCTAGATTCACTCTCAAGTTTCAGCCTAAATTCAAATTACCTGGCTGAAGTGATGTTTGCCTTTTCTTAGGCAGAAAAAGCATAATGATCACTCAGAGGCAGTGCTGGGAAAGAAGTCACCATGTTCGACACGTGTATCCAATGGACAGAAGCATTGCACCTGGAGTGGGCTCTTCTAGTAAGCGGGGAGAGTAGCTGAAATGGGACCAGGGTGAAATGGCCATTGAGAACTAACCACTAGTATAATAAGAACTGAGCAGGCATTAATGGAAGCATCCATACAATCCTATACCTGCCTGCTCAGAAGTACGACAGCTGATTTCAGTGGATCCTGTTCTCTGGTAAGTGTAAGTAGAATTTTAGCCTCAAATGATTATCAGGAGCCCTTTGCACCATTGTGGCTATGATTCAGCAAATAATTACAACTAGTGTTTTTCAGTGCGTCCCTAATATCATATGGAACAACTTTGCAGTTATCGTTTGTTATAGGCAGTAGTTAGCTTGCAGTTCCAACAGGGGACAGCGCCATCCCATAGCATTTCAGGGTGGAGTGCTGCACCTGCTCCAGTCTTAAGCTGCCTTTGATTATAAGGGTGTTTTCAGATGAGGCTTTTATTGTGCAATTGTGCTGGAATTTTGCAAGAGGCCCAGACTGTGTTGCCTTCCACTTGTACCTCTCCTGCATTTTCCTATTGGTTCCTTGTCTTTTTTTCTTATTAGAAAAAAAATGGGAAGAAAGGTTGAAAAGCTGCAGTTCCTTTTGATTTTCAGGACTGGAAGACTGGGAAGATTCAAGTGGGTTGTGAGCTGTACCCCTGCTTTTCTCCCAGGAAAACCCTGAAGAGCTTTTCTCTTTCATTCAGTCCTGAAAAAGGAAGACCCAATATGTAAATGTGGGTACTTGGTTGTATATTCCAACCAGCAAACTTTAATCTGATTAAAAATGTTCCTTTAGTGCTCTGTGTCTCTTTCTCTCTACACCAGCAAAGCAATAGCTTTGTGTCACTTTGTTGAAAGGGAGGCCCCTACTTTGCTGACAAAGAAGCATTCTTTATAGCTATAACTGATAGTGCCAATGGGAGCAAAGTTCTTTAAAAACTATGCATGACCCTTTCCAGAAGAAAACAACAACAACAAACCAATTGGGAAGTATTCTGCTTCTTCTCAGTGAAACTGTAATGGTAGTAGTTGTTACTACTGCTGCTGCTACTACTAATTGTAACTCATATTTTTTTTCTGAATCCCAATTTTATCCCTAGTGATTAGGGATAAAAAGCATTTTGCTACCTGAAGCAAAGCAATGCACAATGCTTCTTCCCATCAGGGTGCATAGTACCCAAAGCCACAGAAACTTTTCCTCCTCTCCAGCAGTAAAAATACAATGATATAGAGTTAAGATAATGAATAACTTGCTGCCTTTTCACTATATGCAGAATCTGCTGCTTTAGGAAACTGTCTTACTCTGCTTAATGGTAAGGCTGGTCCTGCTTATGAAATATTTGCCTTTACTTCTACTTTGCTTGGTGTGGTATTGTTGAAAACTATAATTTATTTCTAACTGAACTGAATAAAGCCCAAGAGATGAGTCAATGGCAAAGCAGGAATAAAATGCTGGGTATTCCTAGCTCACAAGCTCAAGCTAGCCTTCTTTTTCTGCATACAGTATTTGAAATATGGAAAATGAAGAGGAGAGGAAGAGAGTCTTGAGCTTTAGATTCTCTACCAAGGAAGATTAAACAGGCCCCTTCCCAAACATAGTAGTTTGGAAAATTTGGATTTCCCTGCTTAGAAACAGTTTTGGAAAGTCCAGGCTCCCTCTCTCAAAAGAAACAGCACCCCACACAGGGTACTCCTACCTTTCCCTAACTGAGTGCCAGATACAATTCATACCTTGTTGTAACGCAGAGTTAATAACTTCAGGTGGCTAAACAGTCTTTTTCACCACTTCTATCAGACGGCATGCTCTACCTCCTCTTCAGATGCCATGTGAAATGTTAACAGGGACAATACTGTCTTCTGTCTCCACCCTTTTCCTAATATTCCTTGCATTTCTTTCTGCATCAGATCTTTATGTCAAGGGTTCAGAATCATTATGGTAGACATGCTGAAGATAGAACACATTGCTGTTGCCACCCTGTTATACCAAACATTCACTTTCACATTCTTTTCCAGCTGATTATAGCATTAGATTTTTCAAAGCCTGGGTTAACTTTGATGCACTTTCCTAATACTTTTTTCTTCCCTATCTTCTGATTGCACCAAAATTTGTATTCACACCCTAGCTCTACTTCATGTTAATTGTTGTAAAAGTTTGGTAGCTCATCTTTCTATGTCTCGGACAACATTGGGTTGGATCAGAAATTTCCCTTTCTTTGATGGTAGAAGCTTCCTCCACCAGAAAAACTGCTTCTCCTTGGATCCCATTATCATGATTCACAACTTTTCTGCTCATTTTTCTTTATGTGTACTTGTACCTGTATGTGTTTCTCTTAATGTGCTGTTTTCTTGATATTCTTGTTTTTTCCTCCATTCATGAAGCACTAATCTTCTTAGTTAAACCTCCACTCTCTTCTGCAGTTCCTCATTTCTGTTTTTTTGTTTGTTTTGGTTTTTTTACTTTTATGGCCTCTTATGACAAATTAGATTTATCCCTTGTTGCCTGTGTAGGCATTTCAGCATGCTAAATAGTTATTCTAATTGCCGTCTAATATTACAGCCTGGCTTAAGTCTTTCTGCCTGCTATTCCTGCTATAGGTTGCTTCTGCTATACAGTTTTACTCTTTCAACTGTATTGTGCTCTGGCAGCTGATGCTCAAGGGTGACGATTTCTAAAGAAATAGAAAACAAAACACACACACACACACACACTCCTTCATTCTATAGGGTAGGATTAAATTAGTTACGATTAGAGATGAGGGTATTCGTATTCCTATACGAATATGAATATCCCAGCGCAGCTGGAGTTAACGAGGGTCTGGCCCCTGGGGCCAAACCGTCCACTCACACACCTGCCACCACCACTGGCCCCGCTCATCCTTTCAATTGCTCCTGAGCGCCATTCTCTTCCTGGTCGTCTAACCATTCCTGGCAGAGGCAGGGAGGACGAGTCTCCCTGCAAGGCTGCCGAGTGGCTAGCCGAGCAGTGCTCCGGAGCAATTGGAAGGAAGACAGGGGCCTCTGCCACCGGACATGTGAGTGGACGGTCCGGCCCCAGGGGCCGGACCCTCATTAACTTCAGCTGTGCAGGGATATTTGTATTCGTATCCCGCCATCTCTAGTTACGATTATCTTGTCCCATAATTTTCAATGTGTCTACACTAAGTACAAATAAAGTTGGATTGAACATAGTTCCTGGAATCCTGTTGCTTAGCATAGCATAGCAAATCACAACCAGAATAGAGTAGTAGTTGTGAAGATTTAGTTAGTGACCTCCTCCATAAGTTCCATTGATTCAGTGGGCTTGCTCTAGCTGGCGCTGGGAGTGGTAGTCCAACAACATCTGGAGAGCCACTAATTGTATGTGTCCATGGTGGTGTGAAAAAAAATGTCATGTGTGTGAAGTATCACTGCTGTGATTCTGGCAATCAGTGGTGCTTTCCTCCTGGTCCCTGCCAAAAAGATGTGCTTGTAAACTGGTTTACTTCCACATGAATGGAATTACTGGGAAAGTGGACCTTATGGGTGGACTCGTGTTTCAGTGTGAACAAGTTCCAGCAATGCTCGGAAACAATGAATGGTATAGCTGTGTTGAAACTGGCAGAAATGTGCTCTCATCTTTCAGGACTGTTTGGATTGGGGGGGAGGGGGAGATTATAAAACAAGCAATGTTGACTATCATATTTGTTCACGTGTTTTAGGTGCTTTGTCTTACATCTGTATCATGCATTACCTTTCCATCTGATGCCAGCTAATATCTGTGTTTCTGCCGCCCAGAGTAGACCATTGGTCTAGATGGGCGGGGTATAAATCTAATAAAATAAATAAATAAATAAAATTATTGACAGTTGCCTTTAAAAACAACCACTCTGCTTTTTAACACAGTCGGTTGGGCGAGAGTTGATGCTCCATTTGATAGAATTTTTGGTGACCAACGATCAGCACGATCCAGTGATTACCAGGCTTATCGACAACACCCGGATACACATTCTGCCCTCCATGAACCCTGATGGATTTGAAGCAACCACACAGTTTGATTGTTTCCCACCATATGGCAGGTAAAAAAAAAAAAAAGATATAGCTGAGGATGGACTGGAACATTTGTGGGATGAAAAATCTTAGGATAAGTTTGCAGTGTGGTCCTGAAGCTCACATTTCACTTATCCTAACAATTTTTTAAGCATTTGTTTCTGCCTACTATGAATTTAAAACATAGCCTGCCTTGAATTAGGATCCCTTCAGGATCCCTTCAGGATCCTAATCTGAATTAGGATCCCTTCAGGATCCCTTCAGGATCCTAATCTGTAAGGGGCTTCTCCTTGGCAATTTGTGTTTTCTTTGCTCCAGTCAGTCTCATGAACCCTTGTCTTATCTCATCACCACCTTTCCATGGTTAGTCATGTCCCACCTTCTGTAACCATTCTCAAGGCACCAAAAATTCCTTCTAGGTGTTCTTCTGGCATTGCAGTTATCTCTTACTCCTTGAGCTCATGCTGCTTGTTGCTTACTAGATTTCCTGGCCTGACCCAGCCTTGCCATGTATGCAGTACCTACCTACCAATCTGTATGAATTTGCTTGGAACCTACGTCTGGTCATCTTCTTGACCACAAACCAGTTGTTTATTGATCATGTTGTCTGGCAAAGTCTATGCTTTTGTTGGCTTTCTGCTATCAATACTCCTCCAAGGAGCTGGACTACAAGGGCATTTACTGTAAGTTGGCACTTTGTTGTTGTTTAGTCGTTTAGTCATGTCCGACTCTTCGTGACCCCATGGACCAGAGCATGCCAGGCCCTCCTGTCTTCCACTGCCTCCCGAAGTTTGGTGAAATTCATGTTGGTCGCTTCGATGACACTGTCCAACCATCTCATCCTCTGTCGTCCCCTTCTCCTCTTGCCTTCACACTTTCCCAACATCAGGGTCTTTTCCAGGGAGTCTTCTCTTCTCATGAGATGGCCAAAGTATTGGAGCCTCAGCTTCAGGATCTGTCCTTCCAGTGAACACTCAGGGTTGATTTCCTTCAAAATGGATAGGTTTGTTCTCCTTGCAGTCCAGGGGACTCTCAAGAGTCTCCTCCAGCACCACAATTCAAAAGCATCAATTTTTCGGTGGTCAGCCTTCTTTATGGTCCAGCTCTCACTTCCATACATCGCTACTGGAAAAACCATAGCTTTGACTATGCGGACCTTTGTCGGCAAGGTGATGTCTCTGCTTTTTAAGATGCTGTCTAGGTTTGTCATCGCTTTCCTCCCAAGCAGCAGGCGTCTTTCAATTTTGTGGCTGCTGTCACCATCTGCAGTGATCGTGGAGCCCAGGAAGGTAAACTCTGTCACTGCCTCCATATCTTCCCCTTCTATTTGCCAGGAGGTGATGGGGCCCGTGGCCATGATCTTAGTTTTTTTGATGTTGAGCTTCAGACCATTTTTTGCGCTCTCCTCTTTCACTCTCATTAAGAGGTTCTGTAATTCCTCCTCACTTTCTGCCATCAGAGTGGTATCATCTGCATATCTGAGGTTGTTGATATTTCTTCCGGCAATCTTAATTCCGGCTTGGGATTCATCCAGTCCAGCCTTTCGCATGATGTATTCTGCATATAAGTTAAATAAGCAGGGGGACAATATACAGCCTTGTCGTACTCCTTTCCCAATTTTGAACCAATCAGTTGTTCCATAGCCAGTTCTAACTGTTGCTTCCTGTCCCACATATAGATTTCTCAGGAGATGGATAAGGTGGTCAGGCACTCCCATTTCTTTAAGAACTTGCCATAGTTTGTTGTGGTCCACACAGTCAAAGGCTTTTGCATAGTCAATGAAGCAGAAGTAGATGTTTTTCTGGAACTCTCTGGCTTTCTCCATAATCCAGCGCATGTTAGCAATTTGGTCTCGAGTTCCTCTGCCCCTTCGAAATCCAGCTTGTACTTCTGGGAGTTCTCGGTCCACATACTGCTGAAGCCTACCTTGTAGGATTTTGAGCATAACCTTGCTAGCGTGTGAAATGAGTGCAATTGTACGGTAGTTGGAGCATTCTTTGGCACTGCCCTTCTTTGGGATTGGGATGTAGACTGATCTTTTCCAATCCTCTGGCCACTGCTGAGTTTTCCAAACTTGCTGGCATATTGAGTGTAGCACCTTAACAGCGTCATCTTTTAAGATTTTAAATAGTTCCACTGGAATGCCATCACCTCCACTGGCCTTGTTGTTAGCCATGCTTTCTAAGGCCCACTTGACTTCGCTCTCCAGGATGTCTGGCTCAAGGTCAGCAACCACACTATCTGGGTTGTCCGGGACATCCAGATCTTTCTGGTATAATTCCTCTGTGTATTCTTGCCACCTCTTCTTGATGTCTTCTGCTTCTGTAAGGTCCCTACCATTTTTGTCCTTTATCATGTCCATCTTTGCACAAAATGTTCCTTTAATGGCTCCAATTTTCTTGAACAGATCTCTGGTTTTTCCCTTTCTATTGTTTTCCTCTATATCTTTGCATTGTTCATTTAAGAAGGCCCTCTTGTCTTCTTAAATGAACAATGTTGGCACTAGATCATCAAAATACATTACCTTGTCAACCAAGAACCACCAAGAACTGTGGTGCTTGCATGATAAACCCAGAATTTTGTAATAGTTTTCTCAGTTCTTACTTTGCACTTTCTCCACTTTTAGTATACCAATACTGTCTTACAGCAGTATCATGGAAAATCACTTATGGACTTGTGACACAGATTAAATTCACCTTAGGGGAGGCTATAGTCAGTGGACAAGAACATGCGTCACAGGATAGAGATCCCAGATTCAATTCTACAATCTGCAGATAGGGTTGGGAAAGTCCACATCATAAATCTTGGACAGCAGCCAGCAGTCCTTGTACACAATACTGAATAAGGTGGACCAACGGGCAGACCTGTTGTAACAAAGCTTCCTATGTTCTTTCTAGAACTCCAAGTACAGAATTATTTGTGCTGGATGGCTGAATTCTTTTAAGCTTCAGGGCAATTTTTGAACTGAAATAAATAAGTATGATAAAGAAGATACTTGTTCCTGAACAGTTAGGTTGCAGTCCAAAATTTCCATCCTAAACCTGTTTGCTTGAAAGTATGTTTCAGACTAAAGTCTAAATAATATTAATTTTATCCTGCTAAGGTACAATGCGAATATGCAAGATCTGAACAGGAACTTCCCTGATGTATTTGACAGTAATAATGCCACAGTTCAGCCAGAGACTCAAGCAGTGATGGACTGGATAAAAAATGAGATGTTTGTCCTTTCTGCCAATCTACATGGGGGATCACTGGTTGCAAGCTACCCTTTTGATAATGGCAATTCAGGTAAACTAAAGCTTATGTTTTTTATTAGGAATAGAGATGGGCATGAACCACCTATTTGGCAGTTTGTGCCTGTTCGTTTTTTGTCTGAACAGGTGTTCGAGGTTTGCCAGCCCCGCCTTCTCCAGCAGGTGCCCACTCAGAGGCAGCACCCTGGCTTCCCTGCCCTGCCTCCTCTGGTCCCTGCCTCTGATTGGGCGCCTACCGGAGGATGTGGGGTTGGGAAGCACTGCACACCTGTCTAAACGAACTGGCATGATCCACTGTGCCCATCTCTAGTTGGGCACTAAATATACTATTAGACCATAGTTGATGTTACATGAAGTATGGTACAAAATAGTTCCTATACAGTATGTGATGTAAAACAGCTATTCCCAACTTAGTGTCTTCCAGATGTGTTGAACTGCAATACACATCACTCCCAGTTGCCATGTCCAATAAAAGTGTTAAGGAAGGTTGTTGTCCATACCAACTAGAATGCCCTTAGCAAAGGTGGATATGAAGAACTGAAAGACTTGAGTTTCATTACACAGGCACACTAATCCATGTACCCCTGCCTATCAACTTATCCACATACTTAGGCTTCTGCTAATTCATTGTCTCACTTACTCTCAGAAGTATAAAATCAAAGAGGTACTTCTGCATTCAGTAGAAAATTAGATGTTATGCAAACATATACATACATAAAGACATTGTTCTGAATATTAAAGAAATGTGGAAATGGGACGTTCTGTGCCTCATCTAAAATTCACAACGTGATATCTAGCTTATGATAGCAGCCAACACTGCTATGGACAACAAACCAAGCCATATGTCCAGCATTTAAAAAAACTATTTAAAATATTTTTACCCCTAAAAAAGGACTCAAGGTGGCTTACATTGTTTAAAAAAGCTAAAAACAGTAAATTATTAAATCTTAAAGAAGAATTAATAACATTATATTAAAAATGTTACATTCAGAATCCTAGTACTTTCCCTCTTATACTGTATGTCTCAACAGTTTTGAACTAGTGGACCAGGAGATTTGCTGTAAGGTAAGCCTGAAAAAAAAAAATCAAGCTATCCATGAAGTTTTAAAAGTGGGTGTGGCTAGTGTAGAGATCTGAAGGCAGAGGAACCTTGTTATTTAAAGCCATCCTCTTAGACTTGTGCCAGCAGGGATGAAATAACAGTGTCTTCCATTCTGTGTACTGTCCCCCTGCCTTCCAATTCACAGGTCTTCCTCCCATTGATTCCAATGGGTGCAAAAAGAACTGTGTCACGGTTGGCATCCATCTTTCCCATTCTTTGGGCATGTTGAGGGCATGGAAGTGATTTGGTTCCTCCAAACCCACAACTTTTCCTGGTACAGTTAAGGAATATTTTCAGAACAGCTGCTTTTTATGCTTTTTTCAGAATGACACTGGCTGTGGATCTTCTAGCAGCTTCCATGGAGATAAACGTGTAATGTTTGATCTCCCACTGTAAGGCTGGATCTGTTTCTCTGCTTTTGGAGTGGAAGATCCTAAAAGCTCCTATGGTCTGCCCCTCCTGGGTTGCCTTCACAGGGACCATAGGACTGCAGCATTAAGAAGGATTTCTAGTGGTATCTACAAACTTCCCCAATAGTTGTATGGGCAAAAGTACTGGCATTAGATGCAATACTACATACACATTTGCACACAAATATATCCCTAAACATTGATCAATTTAGGATTGGGACTATCAATTTTTCTTATAGTTACCATTACTTCAGATGATATTAGCAGAACTCTGGATAACGACATCTTTATGCATCTTGCAAGGACATATGCTAGCAATCATGCCATCATGTATGAAGGAACTCCATGTCACAATGGAGATGACTTTCCAGAGGGCATCACAAATGGGTATGCTTGGTACAGGCTGAAAGGTAAGAATTTCCTGTCTATTTGTTTGCAGTGCCTAATTTATTTCTGCTTAATATGTATATTCTGAGGCTGAAGTTCCCACACTTGGATTCCTAAGTGTTTTTGGACTACAACGTCCAGAAGCCTAGACCATTTGCTTTATTGGCCTTTTAGTTGGCTAGAGTTGTAGGACAGCAATATTTGGGGAATGATTTTTTTGTGAGGAAGGACTGTGGGCAGAACTCTGTTCTCATATTGGAAATAAGCCCCTGTGCTCAGGCAGCAGCTGCTCAGAGGCTCAATTCTATGTTTATTGGGTTTTTTGCTTTTGTTTCTGCACATGGCTCCAACTGATTAATGTCAGGGATCTAGTAGAAGGCAAAATAGATCCTGCAAACAACAAGGTTGCATCCAAATGGATGTAGCTGACACTACTGTTCAAAAGTCAAATTATTCTGACTCTCATCATCCAGGGCCTTACCATTAGCCACACTGAGGCGAATGCCCCAGTTGCTACGCTGCTGTGGATACCAGATGTGTGGCTTTCTGTCACCACCATTGCCTCTACCTCAAGAACACACTATTTGTAAAAGCTGCCCCATTGCGTTATCCAAGTCTGGAGAGGGAGGCATCCAACCGCCCTCCGTTGCAGGTGGTAGCAGCTTTATATGTTTGCCTGCACACATGGGAGTGTTGCCACCTGTAGCAGGTGAGGGTCCTTTCCTCTCCAGGGCCACGCAGGGTGATGGTGATGGAAGGCAGCATTTTCCTTCCATCCTAAAGCAATGAGAGACGGAGGGCTGCCCTGGATAATTGCCCTAAGAAAAAGAAGACAGTAAGACATAGTGGGAAATCATGGTTACAACTGGCAGACAAGGATGTATGGAGCCCTCCCATCCTCCCAGTTTGTATGAACAAGAAAGGGCAGTTGCATGATAAGAACCTTTTTTAGAGGGCATCTCAGAATCTATTTGTCATTTTTCAAAGGATTTTTTAAAACAGATTTTTGTACTTTGAAGACCTTCTGGATTACAACTGTGTTTTGACTCCTCATAGCTGTGGGCATAGGAGCCAATAGGGGATCCTGTTCTGGATCATATCCCGGTAAAAATGCAGAAATCAATGGGAAAGGTTTTGATTGTGTCTGAGTTTAGCCTAAGAGGGATTGTGCAGGTATAGAGTTACGAGGAAGTGAGATATGCAGTGACGCGTGACAAATTAATTTGCTTTCCAAAGCTTCAGTGAGCACATTACCACTGAACAAAAAGGTCTGTGACTTTGAAAAGATGATGTGTACAGCCTTTGAAATTTGGCAGACCACTGGTATTACTGACGTGCAGAGAGATAAAATAGAGCGCTTCATGGAATATGCTTATGGGTGTTTTCAAACATCGGCATTAATCAGCTTCTCTTGTTTTGGCCGGTCATAAGTCAGGAAAATAAGACTTGCATTGGGTAGAATGCACTTTCAATTTCAATTTCTGCACTCTGTCCAACATGAACATTTTGTGCTTTTCATTATCATGTGAGGCTGAAGTGTGCTTATTTTAGCATTGGTTATAAAAGAATAGAAAGAAGCAGTAGTTTTTTATATGCCTAGTCTCCTATGATGGATGCCGAACAAGAGAAAGAATCGTACAGTATGGATGGAGGAGAAAAGTCAGCTTGCTCGCACTTCTGTGGGTGCAGCCTCTTCTAGATAGCCTTGTTGTGCAGTAACAAATAGCGCAGATGTTGGCATCATTGATGGCATGGCCACTCATGAAGACACCACTTTGTGATGAGGGTGAGGCCATCACTCTTTTAAGCAGTTAGTCCTATTAATATGTTTCAGCATGTTTAATAAAAATAATAAAAAAAGAAGGCTTGTGGCAGCTTAAATGCAAATGTGTGACCTTTCATGGATTGCAGTCCACTTCATCAGATGCATGGAGTACAAATACTATTTGTTTTTAAATGCACAGCTAGAATTCTTTCTTTTTGTTATTATTATTTATATATGCTGAAACATGCTAGAACAGCTCTCTGTATTATGTGCTCTAATTTACAACTTACAACAATTAATTTACAACAATCCTGGTAGAACTTTCAAGATAAATGAGATATTTAAGGAATTGTTTTAGCAATTCCACACATCCCCATGAGTTTCTATGGTCAAGCAGGGAAGTGAACCCAGGTGTCCTGAGTCATAGCTTATCATTCTGTCCACTACACCACACTAGATATCCACAACTACTTCTTGTGAAAATGCTAAGTGTGGTAGGTGACCTCACCTGTCTTATGAAGTGTGCATTAGCACACATTTCAAACCACTATGAGTCCTAGATAGAAAATCACACCATCTGCATGAAGCAGGAGAGGAACAAATAGGGACCCCAATTTAGGACTGTGGCTGTCTACCTTGGCTAGAAAAGAGGCTAGATCATTTAGAAAAAGATTGAATAAAGTAGACCATAAAATGCATCCCTGTTTAATCACACAATTAGTTAAAAAGGTTTCTAACAGTTAACTTCTTGGGGTCACCCTAAACTAGCAGCTGGTATTCACATACATATTCCTAATGAATAGGAGTAACCTTCTATCTATACCTAAATGCAAGAGTTTGTTCCAGAGAATAATCCTATCCACTGAAATCAAATGCAGCCTTCAAATCCAAGAAGGCCACAGTTTTGAATTAGCTATAATGACCTGTTTCTCCACAAAATATGACAGTAAGGCACAGTGATCTAATGTTGATTTCCCCTGTCTGAATCCATTTTGTTCACTTTTTTGTTCACTTCCAAGAATGGCCTTATCATAAATCCACTTCAGAAGTTTATTTAGTAGATATTTGGCATATAACTTGCCAATAAAAGACAATAAACCTATTGCTCTGTAGTTGGCAGGTGAACTACGGTCACCCTTTTTGTAAATTGGAATCATAGTTTTTGTCCAGTCTCTGGGCATTATGCCAGTTCTATTCACTGCTGTGAAGAGGTTGGCCAACATTGCAGCCCACCACCAGTTCTCTGTTCTCCGCAATGGGGACCGGTGACCATTCAGGGAGATTAAGGAGAGTGAAATCAGTTGAGAACACTAGAGTTCTATTCCACTCAAAGAACAGAGAGGAGAAGTACTGTACCCGAATATGTGGTGGGATCATTGAGGGATCTCCTTCAAACCTGCAAAAGCAACCTGAGACAATATTCCAGAATTTTTAGTATTTTTTAGGGATATAGATTGTAACAGGCTATTCCATTGTTCCTGAATATAACTATTCCTTTTTACATTGATAAGGTCTTTCAGCTGTTGTTTCAAAATGGCAAGTTGGGATAAGGTCACACTCAAGTTGGACTCTCTATAGTGTTGATAAGTCTCTCTATTGTGATGCTTTGAAGCCTTGCAATCCTTGTCAAACCAGGTTTGTTTATAGGAAAACCCTCTGTCATCATTATAGTATCTAGGAAAGTGGTCCAGTTTGGCCACCATATGCGTGATAAGCCCTTCATACAATCTTTTATGCTCTAGTGAGTCATTGGTAATGGTGGATGAGATACCCAAGTCAGCCAATGATTTCAATAAGTAGCAGGCTTTTTGTTTAGTAGAGGTATTTGTCCTGATTTTTTGTAAGATTTCCAAATCCTTCCTTGAGACAGTTAAACCCATATTAATGGGGTTCTCTAGTTCTAGATGGCAGATTAATGGAAGGTGGTCACTAATAAAATCATCATCTGCGTGAAAAATCGTAATGTGTGGTTTCAAGGCCAGAGGAATAAAAAGATAATCGATGACACTGGCACCTTGTTGGAATATAAACATAAATCCCCCTGTATTTTTGAAGTCAGATAGTCTATTAAGCCAGGTGCTATTGTGCTGAAAACAGAACCTAGCCAACTGAAGTCCTGCTGTGTTAGATTGCTTATTTTTAGACCATCTAGTAAGCAGATAGGGAGTGGGCAGCAGGGTGTCTGTATCAGCTCCCGTTGCCTTGTAGTCTATTGAGGGCCTGCTCCCTGTCCTTGCGTTAAAATCCCCAGCCCAAACAGGGAAGGTCTGTGGATAATGCCTCTCAAGATCCTCTGTAGCATCACTCAGGTGGCTCCACTGCTCTTTTAGCTGGGGCTTTGTCAGAGATGGGGGATATAAACAGTGATTAGAATCAGTGTTTTACCACTAAACCTAAACTTAATAGCATGTATATAGTGACTTCATTTTATCAACTTAATTGATTTCGAGCGTAGGTTTCTGTGAAGCCAGCACCACAAACCCTACCAAAGGTCGTCCCTTTGGATTCACCTTAAACGCTGGCACACAGTAAGAATTTAAACCTTCCAAAGTGACCTGATCAAACATCCAGGTTTCTTGTAAAAGGGCAATATCACAATCTTTAAGAATCTTTTTAAAAACCCTGATCATTAGACTTCTCTCTCCACCTGGCAACATTCCATGAAAGGACTTTAATGGGTGGTTTCTCCCCCAAATCAGAAGCTTTTGAATAAAGTCAGTCCTCCTGCTGTATATGATGAATCACTGCCTAATATGCATCCCAAATTACTATTTTATTCTATTTTTCTTTATTATGCCAATAAAGGGATGATGGTGATGTCTTATGAAGTGGTATATTTGTGAGTGGTATGTGACTGTGGGGGTAGTGACCAAATGAAAAGGAGTACAGAAGATGGCAACTACATTATGAACATGTTGAAAGTTCACTACCAGTGTTGATTACATAAATATCTGGTAGTAAGTAGACTAAGTTATTAATGCAAAATGTCTCTTGGCTAATCCAAAATGGCTAGTCTGTCATCTCTGAAGTGCCAAAGCCATGAGTTCTGGTCTAAGAAACAGCTGGCTGTGCTGAGGTTAGTGGTTTTGCCAAAAATAAAAGCATACATTTCTGGCTATATACAGGTTTATACACTGTTTAGCCATTGCAGAATTTATTTGACCAAGAGCCCCTTGAATCAGGCAGCTCTGCAGTTCTAAGATTATTATTATTATTGGGCAGTATATAAGTTGAATGAATGAATGTATGAATGAATAAACATTTTCCATAACTGTAAGTTTCTGGTTTAGACCACAGTTCACAGAATGTCCCCTCAACTAGTATGGCTATATTGGCTGGATGGCTGAGAACGTTCTGTACAAAAACATAGTTTCCACATCTTCTGTTGCAATTCCTACTTTTGTTTCAATGGAAATCTAAGCCTAGTGCTTTAAGCTGGACTGGATAACTTCCAGAGGCCCGGGAACTGCATTGGGTCCCCTGGAACCACAAGAGAGCCACGTCCTGCTGCTGAATTCACCATAGCTGTTGCAGTAGTGGCAAAAACTATTGCTTCGTAACCTGAAAACATGTACAGAATATGTTCTTAAGGAGAAGTGCTTGCATTTTGTGAATATGTCTGGAAGGGCAGTTCTCCTTAACAAGGTGTGCAGCCCCCACCCACCTTGTTTACATGTCTAAAAAGGAACAGGTTTGTGTCACCAATAACATGGCAAATTTGGTGGTGAGGGCCTTGGCGGAAGCACCAAGAACAGCCAGTTGATAATTATTTCAGTAGTGATATAAGTAGGTGATTTGGTGTCAGAATTGCTGCTCAGTAATGTGGTGCTGAATAAGCAGCTGATCATATGATCTAGCCATGATCTCCCTTTGTGTGACCAAATTTTAAAAAGATGCTCCTCAAAGTGAATCTATGTAACACAATTTATCATTGTGTTTGGTACAGCCCCTCGATAAAGCCTCATGTGCACTTGAAAAGTTCCTGTTTATAATGATGGGAGATGGAGAGTGGGCAGTATTAATTATTTGCAGATTATATGTATTCAGGTCACTGTGGAAAATAATCATTAACTAGAAGTACTGTAAGTAGTCTGAAATGAGTCACTAAAAAGGTGAGGTGAAAAGCATCCCCTGCCTTGTACATTTATATGTGCCTCTTCAGTTTTTTAAAAAATGCAGTCTGAGTAATTTATGTTTTGGACTGCAAGCAGTTTCTGTGTGCCACATTTGTAAACAGATTGTGGCTCTCTCCCCCAAACTGACTCCAAGGCACAGCTTGGAAAAGTTACCTTTTTGTGCTATAACTACCAAAATCTAGGAACTGTAGTTCAAAAAGTAGCTTTTCTAAGCTCAAAAAACATGTGTGTATATTCATTGAAAAGTGGGATCAGTGTAGTAATAACACTGCCTTTATTTTATTTTATGCAACAGTGGAATACAGTGGAGAGCACACCCAGAGAGTAATGGCAGAACATGGTGATGCCAGCTGCAGATCTGGTCCAGTGATTACTTTTCAGCTGGCAGGCTGCTCAGGCATTATTTTTGTAACAGAAGTATCTCCTTAGAGGCAGCCTAGGACGGAGAGGGACCCGGGGGCAAACGACTAAGGATGCTGGAGATGGAATTCTGGAGAGCCCTTGATCCAATCTCCCTCCCTCTCTCTTTCCCTCCACCCCTACTCTTTTCTTAGTGGCATTTCAATAACATGTTTATACATTTACTTTTTAAGGTGGGATGCAAGACTACAACTACATCTGGGGACAGTGCTTTGAAATTACACTAGAACTATCATGTTGTCAATATCCACCAAAAGAAGAGCTTCCGTCCTTCTGGAATGACAATAAAATTGCTCTGATCGAATACATTAAACAAGTTCATCTTGGTAAGTTGTACTGGCTGAATGCAATGTACCACACATCACTCTGTCGTAAATCTTGTGGAATATGACAATAGCAATAGGACTGAAAAACCAATTGATGGAACACATCCGATAGTGTTGTTCTGTGAGGCATATCCCTTCACTATAAACTTGAGTGAGTGTTTAAAATTATTTTTATTAAACCTGACAGCCATTCACATACAGGCATTTAGACCTCTGTTTAAGAAGAGTCTGGCAACCAGTGGGGAAGGAGGATGTGGCGTAAGTGCTTTGATTCTGTGCCACTGAAAGGTTTCATTTTGGAAATGAAAGCAATTTTATCCCAAATTGAATTGGTAGGTCCTGAGAAGTAAAAGATGGAAAATGTCTCTTGTTTGGTTCTGGCTTCCAGTTAGGGCAACATTTACCAGTTGGTGCTCTCCAGGTCTGATCTAGATTGCTATATTATATTGGGGATCCATTTCCACCTAGTTGGTCTGACTAGAATATAGAATTCATTGATCACATACATGAGGCGTGTTGATGTCACTTGACTCTAATGAAGATGAGGGAGAGTTAAAGATGTCAGATAAGAAAAGATGTAAAAGGAGAAGATGCTGAAGAAAGAAAAGCCACCAACCATTAAAGTCTGTAGTCCTGTGAGCAGCTAGAAGCAGCAGCAACTGCTACTATAGTCTTGCCATAGGCGGCTTGCCCATACAATGTGCAAATACAATTAAACCATCTTTTCTGTAGTGAACCGAAGCTGCTAGGAGCTCCTTGGAGATGTGGTGATTCATTAAAAAGGTGAGAAATGCAATAAGGTAAAAATAAGTATGTGAAAAATGGTACATCTCTGTTATACCTAACATCCACATTCAGTTTTGGCTGCAAGACATATGGATGTTGTGGCAGGATAGCGCTTGCCCTCTGTGAAATTGCTGTTGATGGCTACTGATAAGAGAGGGCACTTTGCCAGCGCACGAGGCATGCATTGTGGTTCATTTCCAGCATGGCAGAAGTCTTGGAGGCCAGGATTGTCATTGTTCAGATTGCAAGCACAATGGACAATAGTGTGAGTGATCTGATGTTTTTGCCC
The DNA here is from genome assembly GCA_037013535.1 of Intellagama lesueurii. NCBI lineage: Eukaryota > Metazoa > Chordata > Lepidosauria > Squamata > Agamidae > Intellagama > Intellagama lesueurii. The sequence goes on from JBAJHW010000005.1 coordinate 52,883,471, forward strand.
TTCTTGCAAAAGGGCAAAAATAGCTAGTATCTCCATAGCATAAATCCCGTATGCTCAGATAGTGATCCTGACACGTGAAGTAGGAAGCAGGAAGATGCTGTGGCTTAACCCAGGCAGAGCATCCCACTCTGCTGTGTCTAACAGCATCCCAGGCAGTTTCATTCTTCTGGAAGGTGACATGTGTTTCTCCATCGTTGTCTTACATATATTTGCATGAGTTACAGTTATAGCCCATCTTTTAGGTGTCAGCTAGAAAAGGTCTAGTATCCAGTCCTGAAGAATGATGGCTTCTCTAAATGTTATGTGTGAAAAATCCTTCAAGCATAATGCATTTTACATACCTTTCTCTCTCTTTCATTGTTCCATATTCAGGGCTTAGATTTTGTGTTTGTTTGTAACTAAAAATCCCCAAATCTTCCAGTCGGCATGGAATTTGACTAACTACAGTTCCAGTTTAAGTGCCAGCTTTGGAAGGTTTATATGGTTGTAACTATATAACTATTACTTTAGTTTTTAAACTAGTTGAGCTCCTTTTACCAATAATGCGCAAATGCAGAACTAAATGACATGTTAAGAACTTTATTGCAACTTTTCCTTGGATTTTAAAAAAATTAATTAAAAAATCAAACATTTTAATAATTTTTTCAAAATTTTAATCAAAATAGAAGGTGCAGTCAGGAGTGGAAGAAGGCACCGGGAAGTGGGATACATAATATTTTATACTAATTTTCATCTCTTAAAAAAACTATGCCTCACCCTCAAAATTTAAAATTTTGCCCTTGATTAGGTTCTCTAAACATTATATGTGAAAAATCCTTGAGATATTTTTATTTTATAAAATCAACAGCACTCCAGCTTACTGTTGTTCTGTGATGCTCAGTTTCTGTCAGAATAGCCCCATTTCCTTAGTGTAAGGTTACTGCAACTTATGCTGTGTATTGTCTGCTGAGAACAGTTTCCCTAAAGATCCCCTTACAGTGAGCAAAACTGGCCAAAGTTCCTGTGGAATGAAGCAGCACTGCCCTCCTGTGGTTTGCAAGGGGCAGGACTTACAAAACCAGGGACACACTGATTTCACGGGTTAGCATAAACACTGCTAGACCAGTTATTCAGAATAAGTCTCCTTTCTGCCAGAAGAAAAACAAGTTTCCTCGTTTAATTTAAAACTAGGCACTGTTTTATGGTATGGTGTTTTGGCTCTACGTATTTCCTGTTCCAGGTTCTTCTCAGATTACAAAGCAAACAGTCATTAATAAACTGTGATTTTTGAAAAGAGGTAGCTATGCTAGTCTTTGCTGGCATATCAGGCAAAGACAAAAGAAAACAAAGATGACATGTGGCACCTTAAAGGCTGAGGTCTGAGGACGTGGACTTGTCCACGAAAGCTCACATTAAAATACAGCAGTTAGTCTTTAAGGTGCCACAATGCTTTTGCCGCCTTTTTTTTCTTGTTCTTTTGCCTTTTCCTGATATATTAATAAACTGGAAACTGATATATTAATAAACTGAAAGGTGCCTACCTTTGTGGCTACCCTTCCTTGGAAGAAAGCAGCTGCATTCTAGTCATGCATATGCACTAAGAGCCACACAAAATATCCCTGCTTATCCCCCCTCACACAATTTTTTTCCCTTTTGCCTCATAGGTGTGAAAGGTCGTGTTTTGGATACACAAGGAAAACCTATTCCAGATGTGATTGTGGAAGCTACAGGAAGGCAGCACGTATGTCCTTATAAAACCCACAGAAATGGAGAATATTATCTTCTGCTGCTGCCTGGCTCCTATACACTTAATGTACGTTTTCTTGCCCAGCACTGTGAATGGTAGTGGCGGCCAAGATTGCTCATATTTACAAAATACTTCTACACATAGACAGGGATGGCCAGTTTTTCCTTCTTGTTCCAGATCATCAAAGTCCAGGGAGCTAGGGTGGAGGAGGAACTGTGTGGATATTATGGGGTTTGATAGATGTTGTGATATAAAACTGGTGGAAGTATCAGGTAGCTTCTCAATTTCCACTGTGAAACTAAAAGGATTGTGTCAGTATATTGACAAACTGTGAATATGTTCCCCACTCTGTTTGTTTCTAGGCAACAATACCTGGATTTTTGTCACTGCTACATGATGTGTATATACCTAATGGCACAGCAAACTTCAGTGCCCTGCAGCATGCCTTCATTTTTCCCAGTAAAAAACCTGCCAGAATAGAGCCTGCTTCATGTCCTACGAAGCCACTTTATTCTCTGGATTACCATAAAAGCACATCAGCCACACTGAAACCTCCAGTAAACACCTTGATTTTCATCTACATTTTATATGAAGTTTTCAGATAAATTCTTTGTATTTTTTGAAAGTAATTGAAAAACTGTCTGCTTCTGAACATGTAAGACTTAAAATTGGGCTACACAATCTGACAATAAATAGTGGACATTTCAGTATAATATTGCATACTCTGTATTACTCTTTGGTGTCATCGAAGCTACCAACATGAATTTGACCAAACTCCGGGAGGCAGTGGAAGACAGGAGGGCCTGGCGTGCTCTGGTCCATGGGGTCACGAAGAGTCGGACACAACTTAATGACTAAACAACAAAAATTACTCTTTGGGGGGATGTGAGTGCATTGTACTTGGGTCAAAGTAGTTGTAGACTTCTAGTTTTTTCCTAATTATGTTTATTTAAACCGGCTGGGTTTATTTTTCAGTTTGGGCACTTGGGTCCAAAAAGGTTTGCTGCCACTGGTCTAGGGTGACAATTTTTGACCCTCCAAATTCTGTTGGACTAAAACTACCATTAGTCCTAGATTGCACAGCCACTGGTGAGGGAGGATGCAGGTTGCAGACACAAAAAAGAGATAAAAAGCATGTTGCCTTTAAACCTAACATAGTTAATACAAATGAGCGCACATCGGGGAAGAACATTAAATACTCCTGACTACAGATAGATGGACCCTCAGACTCTTCTAAGTGATTCCCCATCTGTTCTACACATTGTTATGCATTTTAACCTGGAATCTCTATCTACATATGAAGATTATTACTTTTTAACTCTATAAACGGCTACCACTAAATCAGGGGAGGAAAGATTGTTGTTTCATTCCTGTCTCTATGGGAGAAAAGCCAATCCATGAAAATTGTAGCACTAAATCCAATTAAGTCCGAAGAAGATTAAACCCACAGAATCAATGACACTTAGTGTGTCCCATTCATATAATGTGTCTCCTCTAGTTAGGAGTACCACTTGGAATTGGCCCAGAGTTAGAGTAGTGACTCATCAATAGATGACAAAGATGTTATCAGACAAATTACACTGATTGTTCACTTGGCATAAAGTATTTCACCTTGAGACATACACTACAGGTATCTGTAGAGGTGCTGATGGATGTAAATGAAAACTTTAAATATATTCACGTGCCAGGTTTTTATAATAAACAATAATATATCTTACAGATATAGGAATAGACATATGGTTTAACCAAGGCAGGAAAATCTTAAGCCTATCAATATACCCACACTGAAGAGAAATTCCATCAAAGACAGATAACCAAAATCTACGGAACCATCAGACACTCTTGGTGCTTATTATGATCTCTGTAATAAGGAGATTCCATTAGTTAAGTGGCTAATATTAATGCAATTATCCTTTGTGTTTTTTTTTTATTTAAAGAAAGTCCTAGTTAATTTAACCCATTTTTAGTCATTTCCCCACTACCTACTTCATGGCCCCAGAATTGTATGATGGCAAAGGGGTGGGTGTGCAAAGAGACAGAATATGGAAAACAAGCCTAAGGTTCTGGTCCAAGCTGGAAATTAAAAGCAGATCTTTCCATTTTGAGAAACAGCAATCTATGATGGGTCCTGGAATTCAGAAAATCCTACCTGTAAAGTATAGAGCTGAATACAACTACCATACACAGGGATGGCATGAAGATGCATGCATGTGAACCCCATCAGCACTTTCAACAGAAAAAAGGAAGAGATATTGCAAGTTACTAGTCTCTGCTTTCAGAAGCATCTCCTTCCCCCTCAGTCTCCTTGGCTGCAGTCTGCACAGCAGTCTATTACATACATCTTGGGAGAATACCTATTTTTAGCCCTGCCCCACCTTCTTAAATCAAGCAAAGCTTGCAGGAAGGTGATAAAAGAATTTACGACCTTTATACAAGGGACCTTTTGAGTCAGTGGTCCACATTGGTCCTCTCCCTTTGCCTAGCATACAGTGGGGCAGGGAATTCTCCACTATCTAATACTTCTCCTCCCCCAAACAAGGAGCTGCCTTCCAGACTGCAAACTGAAACCTGGCTGCAGATTCTTGAGTAAAACACAAGCTTTAATACTTTAAGATATACAAGAGAACCAAGCTAGAGTCAGAAAATGAGAGCCATCAACTGATAAATTTATTGAAGAACTGGTCATATATTTACTTATCAGTATATTTATAATTCAAATTTTGTACTGCTTTCATATAGGATGACACTGTTCATATTTTTCCCACTCTGGATGTGCTAAATAAATATGTATTTTGATACTCATTTGCTTGATGAATTGACTTATGAATCCTCCCTCATAGTGGGACTAAAAGTCTTTTTTAAAACAACTCTTAACAAAACAGCAAGTTCTTTAGATAAATTTTGAGGAAAAACCTAAAAACTTAAAATTTTATAGACCTTTAGAACTTAATTACAGAAATGCAGATAGAATATGATCCACAGCATCTTCAAGCAGAATTCAAGGGACTTTGATCACCACTCCGTCTTTCCCCTCAATTTCACAGGCTATACTTAAACCATTCCTGGGTTCTATGGGCAGCAAATGCATATGTACTTCTAGGAAGGGGGCAGGGCATATTTAACAAAGAGATTTCTTAAGAGCCTATGGGCTGGTTGTTTACCCAGCCTCAAAGCACTATCTTCCCTAAACTGTGGTTAGAAGGTGCACTGAAACTGATATTAAGAATATTCAATGACATGTTCATCAACTTCCAACTCTGCTTCTGAGTATCCTGTTATCTCTTGTACAATGGCCAGGTGAAGTGCAATGGGAAAATAATAATGGGAAGGGAAGGAACACCCACAATCCCATAGCTAATATCTATTTCCAAACCATATGGTGGTCAAGAGAACCACCGGTACAAGTTTCCTGTTTAATAAAAATATGATGAACTCATTAACTGATGCAACCAAGATATACAAACACACACACAATTACAATACAGTCCCAATTCTTTTCTGATTAGACAATTCATAGGAATAGAAGATCTGAAGTACAAATTCCTTCTCATTTGAACCAAGGGAGAAGAACTGTTTAAAAAGATTGTCACCCATGAGCACTCTAATCACTACACACCACTCTTGAGTTAACATGGTCTTATGCATGAACATACTTGGCTGTTTAGGCTAATTGTATGACTCCAGACAAGAAGGATTTTGAAAACATTATGATTAAACTAAAATTCCAGTGCAATGTTTAAGACTCATTTGAAAAATAAAAACACATTTCTGTAAACTTCCAAAATATTTTATCTTGTGTCACTCTATAATCCTTGAAAAGTCAGCTTGCATTCCAGCTAGGAAAAATAAGTTAGCACGATCATTTCAATTGGTTGCCGACAGACCGGACAGGGCTTGTTCCGTTTCTTTAGTTTTTTTGCACATGTGAAACATGACATGAGATGTCCTGTCCTTCCATGTACTATGCAACCATTTTTAGGTCTCGTTTGGCATATAACACAAGGTTCTATACTAGACAGAGGTAGACTGGATTCCGGGCTTTTTTCTTTGTCCTCAGTGTCTTCCTTCTCAGATTCTTTAGAGTCCCTCTGGCTGCTGCACAGCATACTGCTAGATGTAGATGGCTGAGAATATGCCTCACTTTCCTGAGACTCTGAGCTTTGTTCTGCATCTTCTGTTTCTTTACCTTCATCCATTTTCCCTTTTTTGCAGTCAGGCACATCAAAACCTTCCTCCAATTCCAGTGGTGTGGCTTTCTCAGGTTCCAGTGAAGTACCATTTTCAAGTTTGCTCTCTTTAGATTTCCCTGTCTTATCAGGGAGCCAGTCCTCCCGAAGAGCCCAGCACCTGGGGCAATGGCGTGGAAGAGGGGGGTTCATTTCATTGCAGTTTGAGCATTTCCAATAGTCCTTCAGTGAATTAGATACAAAACAGTTAATAGCCATGAAACCAAAATTTGAAGAAAAACCCAAGATAACTATTTTGCCTTAAACACCACACAGGTACAGGGACATGACAACCACAACAATAATATAAAGAATGTGTAATGACCCAAACCATCCCCTTATCTATATATGTTCTGGCTATAGGGGCCTCATAGGCTAGCTCTCCAATTCCTTTCTCATGATCTTGTTACCATCCAGGTAAAGCAGGAGTATTATACAGAAGCTTATGACATGTTTTCTTCTTTAGTACTGGGACAACAGGATGTTATGGACTAGTGTTGGAAGAATTTGGAAGGCATGTGAAAAGGGGTGTACGTTTCACATATATATGAATGTGACCAAATCAAGAGGGCAAAAACTATCTTTCAAATATGCCTCCTCCCATTCCTTTTCAGGAGATTTTCACCTTGTATACAATAACACATGCCAAGAGGGAGGTTACTGGAGTTCCTGACAGATCCCCAGACCCTAGAATCAGTTAACTATTAGGCAAACGGATTTTGACAGGCAAGATACAGTATGGTGGCCACAGCACAGTATGGAGTGTTTAAGGTGGCATTTCAGTGGAAGATAATGTTCTCGAATGCCCCTTTTGATCCACCCAGAACTGGATCCCAAAACTGAAAACAGGTCCCCTGGCTAGTCTCGCAGCATTCTGGGACAGAGTCCTAACTTGCACCAAGGAAATCATTTACATTGATTGGCAAATGGTTTCATTGAAATTTCAGCAAGGGAAGATATCACAGACCCAAAGCTAAATTTATTCAGTATCAAGTACAAAAGACTCTGTAGATATATCTGACCTCTGGTAGCTGGGGTGTGTGTGGTCATCATGAGATCCTCAATATTCCACAGTTTATGTAAACAATACAATGGATGGTATTCTTAAGGGAATTAAGTGTATTCCTAAGTTAATGGGCTAGCTTTGCTATGAACTTGAGGACTGGAAAGGGGACCTGTTCTTGGGACCTAAGAGCATGATGCATTTCGTACCAAGTCAGGATTTTACTTACAGCTAGGGAGATCTCAGGATCATCATCAAATGAATCCATATCGCTGTCTTCAGCTTGATATATAGTCACTTGGTAGATCTGATGGAAGAAAATGTTTAGCTTCCAGTTAGTGTTTATATGCATGTGTTATGTGCTGTTAAGTCCAAAACAACTTATAGTGACCCTCATAGTGCTTTCAAGATAAATGTGATATTTAAGGAGTGATTTTACCAGTCCTCCCCACTCCAACCTCACCAGTAAGCTTTCAAGGCTAGCAGGGATTCAAACAGATCTCCTAAGTCCTAGTCCTTTGTTCTATCCACTATCCCATGAAGGACATGAATATGGATTTGCCTAATGAGATGGTATGTAGTATTGGGGTCTTGTGACTACTTTGTAAACAACAGAGACATATTTATATCTGAAAAAACTATATATTCAAACTCGCAGAGGCATTTTTTATTTAACTTGCTTCCAAACCATAGGATTCCCCCCCCCCCCCCCCCCCCAAGGACACCAACAGTAATTTTCAGATAATAAACAACACCCGGAGAAAACAGGCAGAAAGCTAAAAGGGAATTCTAGTCAAAATACACTGTCCTCCAATGTCCCTCAGGTTCTATGAAGGCTGAACCTAATCACATGGATTAGTCAATACTTAAAGAGGGGTCACAGGCCACATGTCCTACGGTAGAGACATACTGTACCTTGCACTAGAAAGTCCCAGTTCAAGCCTAGGTTCCTCTAGTTAAATGGGTAGCAAGGGAAAGACCTTTAAAGCTGTGAAGAGTTGCCACTAGTCAGACTGATTAGTCACACAGACTGACTCAGCTACGACAATCTAAATACTGGGAACTGGATCCAGATTTTAAACCCACTGAAATCAATGAGACTATTCTCGTTAATGTGTTGATTCCACTCTCTGCACAACTAAATCTGGATTCAAGCCAGGTAGTACTTTCTACATGAATATTCTAACTTTATACATACCTCATCATCCTCATCTGTAAGCTCAAGTCCTTCTTCATTAGGGCTGTAGTCCTCTGAATGGATAGATTCAACTTCAAATTCAACACTGAATTGATCCGAGACTGAATCATCATCTAACCAGTCACTCAAACTGGCATTATGATCCTAAAAGAGGGAGAATCAACGTCCTTTAAATATGTCTGTGACTAGAACAAGAGCAAGGCAAATAAGTGGTTTGAAATCCACAAAAAGAACACTACACATTTATGTAGAATACATTAATGTAATATACACATGAATGACAAGAGGATTGCTTGAAGCTACAGAAATAAGCCTGCTCCAATACTCGGACTAGGCTACTCTAGTAAAGATCTATGCAACTAATTTGCTTATTTTCATTTCTGAACCAAACGAGCAAAACTTCTTATAAGAGGAGATACACATTAATATCAAGAAGCTTAAATTCAACTCCTAGGTGTTATTTTATGGCTATCCATACATTAACTAAAGGGAAAGAGCTTGTCCCTCTCCATTTATGAATAGCAATAAGAATAGGAAATCCTTTGAAATGGTTCCAGTATTGTGGGGACACTGAGTAGTCAGCAGACTAAGGAACATCACTGATGTTTTTAAGCATGGGCCAAGAGGCTCTGCAATGACATGGAAATATACTCTCAGCTATTAAGAGTAGTGCTAGCTTTGATTCTATATGGATGGTTCCAAGTCTTAATAATTATCTCCTAAAGCACTACATAAACGTCTAAAAAGCTGCCTTCCAAGCAATGTCAATCGTATCTGAAAAAGTATTTACTGTAACAGAAGAACCAACTTAAACAAATAAGACACACATCATGATATATAATAGTATTTCTTTTGATCTGAATAAAGGAGTGAGCAAAATAAAAAGGTTTACAAAAATAATCAACAAAAATATGGTTTAAATATTTAAAAAAGAATCTAGGAAATCTAGCAGGAAGCACAAGTATTAGATCACTAAGGGATGGGGATTCACACAGAATAGATGAACAGAGAACACACTGCCAATCAGAGAGTGGCAAGACTTCCTTCTGGTGATGGATCTCCCTGAGCAGCCATCTGGGGTATTATCCAATACACATAAAAGAATAAACCTGAATGCATGGCCCACAATTAAAGTAATGCTTTCATTAGGCAACCAACCTGGTATCAATTAAGAAGGAAGGAAAGAAAAAGAGAGTGAGAGCAAGAGAGAGACAGAGACTGACATTAAGAGTCCATAAAAAACAAATTTTAAGCGTTTCAACAAGCTCAAAAGCTTGCCTCTTTCTGCTCCCTCTCCAATATTTTGCTAGCCCTAATAAAGGTATTCTTCAACTCTACCTTTTGATTTTGTTTGTGGACTCTATGCCACTAAGTTCCTTTTTGACATATAATTTTTCCCCGTTTTCAGCTACCATTTACATTACCTTGGGAATAAGGGTGAGAGAAAGATTGACATGCAAAATGCAAGCATGTCATGGAGAAGACAAGGGCAGATCCCTTTTCTCGGACTTGCCAAACTTTACAAGCAGTGAAGTATAACTTGCAACAGCAGAGTCTGATCACACAATAACCTCTTTGTTCAGAAAGCCTCTAAAATGTTAGAACAATTTACAGAATTTCCTCTCTCTCTCAATGTCTGCCTGTCTCTCTCTCTCTCTCTCTCTCTCTCTCTCTCTCTCTCTCTCACACACACACACACACACACACACACACACACACACACACACACACACACACACACACATCTCTACTTACTGGACTTGAGGGAGAGCTTGTGGAACTGCTGCCATTGCTTTGATCACAATACAGGTCGCTTGCTACACACCATGAAAGGCTATCGTCAAATGTAAGGGAAATGCTGTCTGACTTGTGCCGCTTTCTCTGTCTTTCATCATTTGTATCTTCTGAAACACTTTCTTCTGCAAGATAAAAGAGTGTAGCAAATCTATAGTACAGTTTTATAAATCCAAATTTTGTCCTAGGGTTTCTTGGTTCCGTCCCTCTTTCTGCCATATGTGATTCCCAACATCAGAAAGACATGGGGGCTGCAGTTTTCCATCACTTTAGCCCTTGTGAATGTTTACCGCTCCACACTGCAATGATGGAAATGTGTAAGATGTCAACACTAGGTGTAACATTCCCAAAGGTCCCAATGGCAGCTCAAGGCAAAAAGAAAAATTTACAACAAAATCCTGTACCTTTTACTCCAAGGTTCATACTATTGAACTTAATTGAGCTTACACCTAGATGCTTTGGTGTATTGCTGAAATCATAGTATAGAATTTTCTTTTTAAGACTCAGAACAGATATTTTAAAATAATTCAAGACCATAAGAAAACAAACTCACCAATGAAGCCACCAAGAGGCAATTGGCAGTACAGCACTGACAGCCTTAGGGAGGTGTTGTACTTTGTAATTTATACCTATTAATTTTTATGAGTAGTTTTTTAAAACAAATAAAAATGGCAGTATCCAACTGAGTTCCCACTAAAAGTAAAGTCTAGCCATGCTTGGGCTCATGCTAGTCACACAAGTGCTGTTCTTGTGCAAGTAGTAACCTTTATGAAAAAAAAACTCTGCTTGTTTGTGACACCTGTGTAAGTGGCACAAGCCTGAAATACCACACTGGCAGAATTTTCCACTCAGTGGAAACTCGTAAGAATACCAGCAAATGTAGTTAAATCTGATCTTCGATGTCAGGAACACAAAGCAACTGGCTCCCTTGACAACAGAAGGTGCAGAACCTTGGATATGGTGTATGTGGAGCAGAGCAAAAACATTGCATGTGAAAGCTCCCTGTGTCCCACTTTGTTGACACTTCTACTACAAGTCACACAAATGTTATGTTTTCTAGTCTGAATAGGCAGTACAGCACAGACAGCCTTAGGCAGGTGTTGTACTTTGTAATTTATACTTGTGTTAACCTAACAGAATAGGAGGATGTGTTGATCTAGAGGCTCATAACTCCAGTGTGGCACTACAGTTTTTGGAAGGGCTGAGCTCAGTTCCCATCTGAGAAATACAAATAATCCCTTCTAAGATGTTGCTGTGACAAATGAGTTGCCTATACAGCTCCAAAAGATTGTGCCAGGATTTTAAAATAGCATTTCAAATAGATGAAGAGAAGCTAACACATTTCTACAACCTAGTAAATCTCACTTTTCAAAAGTCTGAGTGAAAACATATAATTTGAAATAATACTTGGCTCTGGTATTGGTATGGGTTTTGAATCGCTTGTATTTCTTGTTTGTTTTATACTTGTTGTATACTTGTTTGTTTGTTTTATGTCTAAGTTTGATGTTTTTACGTATTGCAGAGATTGTGTGGATCTGGGTTGTCCACTCCTCTGTATGATGGGTCTGAGGACTGTAGGCAAATAATTGTTTCATTATGAGGTGGCTTGTAAGGAGATCATCACCCCACTGATCAAAGAAAAAGTAGATTTGAGTTTCTTGATACAGACTCCAAGATCACTTATCAAATAGCCAGATTTTGTATGGCAATATTCAGGCCTCGGAAATTCCATGGTAACTAGATACTAGATTTTAAATTGTGTTTTAAATCCCGAATGTTTTTTTATGAAGTACCTGAAATTTTGAAATGTAATGGTAGCTAGATACTAGATTTTAAATGGTCTTTTAATGTCAAATATTTTTATAAGGTATTTGGAATTTTGGAAACTGGAAATGTCTATGTTTTCCCCCCCTGTGTGATTGGTCTAAGGACCGTAACAATAAACTGTATTCTGTATCATTTGAAATAAGAATTCTTCTCATACAGGTTAAGTACACAAAGGAATCTAAAAGGCATATTTGCTGACATCAATATCTATTTACAAGCAGGTAAAACAGGACCTTCCTTTTCAGATAAAAGCAGCATAGCCAAGAGCAATAAGAGTGCTCATGGAAGGTGGCACGTAAAGAGCTAGGCCATGGAAGGAGCTCAAGCCAATCAGAACAGGTAAGACACTGGATGTACACGTCATGGCTGGAAATGCTGCCTTTTATTTTTATGTGCTTTGCTCATTTGGAGAACAAAGGATAAAAGGAGGCTTGTAAGAAGCTTTAAGAAAAACAGCCACACAAGTTCTGTGGCCAGAAAGCTGCAAGTTGTAGAGACAGGCAATGCTCTACCTTCACTGAGGCCTCAAAGAAGTCAACACTCACACCTCAGGAGCAACATTTTCTCCTCCCTCCCTCTCCAACTTGTAACTTTTTGTGTCATCTGGCAGTACTGTATAGCTAATAACTCTGAATATGCAGGCTATTGGAAGTCCTAAAACATACAAAAAAGGCCTCACCCTACCTGTTTCACTGTGTGCCCTCCTCCTAGATGCAGTTGTGTCACTTGATTCTTGAACTAATTCCTGCTCAAAAGAAAAGATTAAATAAATAAGACACCACAGAGAGATCAATTTCACTGATCCAGAGTTGAAAGACGAGAAGGATAGGAATGTACCATGTAATTAAAATTACCTTCAGAGTATTTCCATTTTCTAGTTGGCACCTTGATTGATTCACAGAGGTGTTAACATTATTAGAGTCTTCAAAAGAAATACACATCGGAAGTCACCAAAGGGGGCAACAGATGGTTCAAATATACATTTTTTAAAAATACAAGGATTAATAAGCTGCAATGCTAAACACATGAACTGCTCAAAATCCTAACAGATGCTGATTTGCTCAAAACATTTCTACAACTAAGAAAACCTCTATACAATAAATTAAACTCCCTTTCTTTAAAACCATACAAAGAATAATCCTGAACGTCAAGGTCTATTCTAGTGTTGTCATTTTAAAATCCACATTTACACAGCTAAAAATACTGCCACCAAAAACTTTGGGATTGGAAAGGATTACAGCTGCGAGGCTAGGTCATGCATTCATACACAAGAGCCATATGGTGACAACTGTACAGTGGCAGACACATTCTGCAAGCTTAGGTCCACCAGAAATTTTCATCTCTTGAGGGTGTCTAATTTTTAACATTTGAACAAATGAATCCTAATTTTCTTGCGCTCACCTACGGGTAAGTCTGGTTTTTAGTAATTGTATCACACAGCAGTTTATATGAGCTTAAGCTGGTGACGGATAAATGGGTTTTTTAAAATGTATGAACTGTAGAAATAAGCCAAATCTGTACACTGGTTAGCACAACTATGCCAATATTGGAAAGAGCTTGACAAGCCTTAGAACTCACCCACTCTTTCTCAGAAATAAGTCTTTACTTTTAACTAACCATAGTCTGACATGTCATTCAAATGGACAAACTGTAGTTAACATTAACTATGGTTAGTTTAAGACATATTAATTTCATGTTTTCTCAACTTGGTTTGTTTAAACAAACCAAACAAACACTTGCAAATATGTCTTCAGGAATTGGTGGGTCGGTGAGTGGGAAGAAAGACATAAGGCTTTGCATTGCTCAGGCACACTAAAACAAGATTTTGGATTATGTCCAAGCCATCACTGAAAATCCCAACTCTTGTCTATCCCAACTACCTATTGATCATTCAAGAGTCTTGCTTGCAATTTGTTTCCATTTCAGTGTGTTCCTGCATGCCATAAAACATTTCATGCCAATACTGAAATAATTACTGTACAATTCAGTTAAATATATCTAACAAATCTTTCCCCAATAACATGATTGTAACAGTAAACTAGCTTACCTTGCTGTCCAACTGTTATCAGGTTTTTGTAAATCATCAAATATAATTGCCTTAAAAAAATAAAATTAAATAATGGGATTAAATAATACAAATTAAGTGCTCATGTTTATTTTGAAGATACCCTAAACAAACAATTCTGCAAGATAAAAGGCTGACTATAGAGCTGAAAGAGAGTACTGCTACCTTTAAAAACACTTGGCCCCAACATTCCCTCTAATTTTCCACCAGCACTGGGCAGGGGCCCTGCCCCACACACGCAGGGTTCCAGCTGCAACTGGAACCAAATGGTCAGCAACACTGGCTGTGGATGCGTGGCACTGATGCAGTACTGCATGGCTGCACAGCTTAGAAGGAATGTTGCTTGGCTCAGTTCTTAGAAGTTCATAGGTACAAATGCAAGTTGTGCTTTCTGTTCTTACTTATTTCAATGCAAAAAACAACAACCATCATTTGACATGTCTGATTTATGTGCACTGAGATGTTTTTATTTGCACCAGATGTTTTAAAGATGTATTTGAATGTGCTTCTTTTGCTCTGAGTTAATATTATCCTTTTTTCCCAGAATGCTTTAAAAAAGCTCAATCACTTTCATTGAGAGACTGAAAACCACTAAGTCATAAATTATTAAACCAGGTAAAATTTAAAACCAAAGTAACTGCTTGTGAAATTACTATGTGTCTCAAGATCCATTTGATCCCAGAAACAAAACTGTAATAAGTGGAAAGTTTTCCAGAGGCATGGTACCAAAAACACTCTGCACAGAATTTCAGGAACGTCAAAGCTGTTCCCTTCATTACATTCATTCTGTGGGCTGTAGAACACCTGCAATGGAGAGTCTTGAGTAGAGATGTTTGCTTTTCACATTTTTGGACTGCAATTCCTGGAATTTTCCAAGATTCCAGGACTTGCAGCCCACAAACCCAAATCTGCACATCTGTAGGTTCTACCCCACCAAGAGGGGCTTCTAAGTTATTGATGTGCATTTTCAGCTTTTCAGGCCTTTGTTTGCTTTTTTAAATTTGTTTAAAAAAAAAAGGAGGGAACCTGCCACTAGTAGGCATAGTCTCTATAGAGGGTGCCTCCCAATGAACCACAACTCCCAGGACACACTGCAGCAGCTTCCTTTTTTAAAAAAAAATTAACAATAGAAAGCAAAGGTCTAAGAAGCCAATAGTGTCCGTAAATAACTCAAAAGCCCATCTCCGGGGGGCAGGGGAGGGCAAGAGCTACAGGTGTGCAGATTTGAGTTCTTGGACTGAAATTTCCAAAATTTTCCAAGAATTCAGGGAACTGGAGCCTACAAACCCAAATCTGCACACATGTAGCTCTTGCCCTCCCCCTGCCTCCAGTAAGCAGCTTTTATTTATGGGCACTATTCGCTTCTGAGGCCCTTGCTTTCTATTGTGTGTTTTTTTTAAAAGGAAGCTGCTGCAGTGTATCGTGCGAGTTGTAATTATCTTGATAATTACATCAGAACCATGTACATGGTAAAACCTTTGCATGTACTAATGGGAAATTTTTAGAAAATACATAGCTATATCTTGTTATACACAAAATATTGTTAATATAATTTCACTATTTGTATTATTTTTTATCCAATATCTATATCATATAACATGGAACTACTGAAGACAGACAGCTACAGAAACAAAAGGCTATTATCTGACTTCAACAAAAATAATTTAATTCTTTTAAAAAATGCCCATTTTTTCACCCCTACTCCACTGGCATATAAAAATATGCCAGCCAGCCAGCCAACGCTCTCAGCATTTAATACCAAGTTACTACAAATGTTTTACCTGTGTTCTTTCACAGAAAAACTCTGTACACCAAAAAGATCACCCAGAATATCATTTCCACAATGGACAATATGCTGCTGCTTTTCATCATACAGATGTTTGGACATGATATATTGACCAATATAAAATAGTATCTGTAATAGCAAACAAACATTTAAATGTTTTATTTTATAAAGAGAGATCAATGTAGTATAATTTCTAGTGTATTTACTGAAAATCAATTTTCAATGTTCCATCACACTCTAGGACGACCAAAAAACGGAACACAGGATTAGATCATGTAGATGAAGAATAATTGTGGACATCAAGCAGATTTGATTTCAGCTCACCATTTCTGTTACAATGTTTCCATGATGCCCCTCCCCTCCACACTGACTATCATAAGCATACTAATTCTGCATGCCTGTCATATCCCTGGACACAATTACTTATATTTACACAGTTCTTCATATTTCTTCAGCTATCATTTTACAGCTATGCCCATTCTGAAATTATAGAACCTCACTCAAGTCTGAAATGAACTGCTAAAGATCAAGAAGCTGGGAGAACAGGTTTTGATATCACTTTACCCATGTCCAAATATATAATGGCAAAGATGAAAAAAATCACAAACTCATTGTCCCAGCATCAAAGGATTATTCATTCTTGACTAGTGCTATAACAATCCAGAATTCTAATTGAGTGCATTAAAAAACATAAGTAGTACATATTTTCTGCAATTACTATGACTTACTTCCTTCATAGTAAAAGTATCTTTTTGTGCACCAGCAAACTTTAACAGTTTCAACAGCAAAGGCTTGGGTTTAACCTGAAAATAAAGATACAACAGATTTTTTTTTAAAAAAAATACATAACGACTCAGAAAGCAAGTTCACTCTCACGAAAATAGGTGTAGGCTGCAGCCTAAATTTTCTTTAGACTTCGGCAGTTTCACACTTTCCTTCTTATCTTTTTGGAGAAGAGTCGCTCTCCCATTTGAAGCAAGCACCAACAAGACCCAAAAAGCAAACTAAGGCAGTTGTTCGAGTGCTCGCAGCCTGTGTAGGCCGAATCTTATTTCTACAAAGCTAAAAAATCGGAACAATTTTGAGGAAAGCTCCCCGGCCGTTCCTCACCATACTCACCAACGCTTCTTGGCCGGGACGGCTGGTGCCAGACGTGCCCGCAGCCGGCTGCTCGGGAGAAGCCATTTTAGTATTGCACATTTGCCTGTTAAGTAGTCCAAAGACAGACACACAGAGAGAGACATTAAGCGACCTTGCATTTTAGCGGGCCGCCTGCCCCTGCTTACGAGGCGACCAGCGCGCCTCTGGCAGGAAGCGGGCCTCCAGAAATCCCCCTCCCGCTCCGGCTCCCGGGTGGCGCCCTCTCCGTTTCCTCACCCGACGGAACCCGGCGCTCCCCCAACAAGCAGACTGCGCGCCCCACAAGGCTCGACTCGAAACCCAGCGAGGCCCGGGTATAAATACTACCGCCTCCCGCCCAGGGCAAGTCCGGACTTACCTCCTTCCCTAAACGCTGCTCGACATGTCCGAGCATGACCCGCAGAAACTAGCGCTGAGTCAACAGCGGCGATGGGAGGGACGAGAAGGACGGAGACAAGCCGCCACCCAACCCCGGCGCGGACGCCGGCCAGGCATAACAACCTTTAGCCCCTTCCCCTGCCGACGCCTCGCCGCCCCTTCCCGAAGAGCCCAAAAGGAAAGCCAGCCCCTTGGGTCGGTTCTCCAAAAGTGGGGCTCCCCCAAGGCGAGATTCCTCTCAGTCTCCTTCGCCCATCCTCGACTCCTCCGGGCAGAGAACAGGGCGGCCCCTCTTAGTAAGCGAGGGCCGCTTTTTGGCCTGGCGCCGCCATTTCGGGCCTTCCACGCCGAAGCGGCCAGGCCTCTCGCTCGAGCAATGGCGGAGTCGCTTCGTGACCGTCGTTGCGCAGTGGCGCTTCCCCCCCCCCCCCCGCCCCGCCAGGCGCGCTTGCCTGGCTCGACGCTTCTTGGCTGGGCGGGGTCCGTGAGAGTCTTCCTCAGATTTTCTGCTGGGATGGCCGCGTTAAGAGATTGAAGAGTCTCTCTCCCCCTTTTCTTTTTTTGCCGCGACTCGAGAAATGTGTTCCCACGTAGACTTCAACACAGATTTATAAACCGTCTGCAAATCTACCATGTGTACTTCTCTGCACTGAGCGCCGTTGGGTTCAGTGGGGCTGCCTTGCTTCTAAGTAGGATAAGACCTGTAGGTTGCATGCTTTGAGAATATGTTGAAAGAAATGCTGTTATATGGTACCAAGTCGTTTCTAATAGGGTTTCCATAGTATGTGAGATATTTAAAGAATGGTTTTACCCTTACTACCCCCAGTGAGTTTTCATGGCCAAGTGAGGTTTGGACTCAGCTGTCATGACTTCTGCTCTGGCTGTATCTGCTACACTACTCTGGTTCTTTGAAAGTAAGGCGTCTTGAATTTAGGGGACTTACTCTGAGAAAAAGTGCATAGAATTGCATGAACAGTGGGTTGTGCCCACACTTGGACTGCAAAGTTCTGGTCATCACATCTTAAAAAATCATTATAGAGTTGGAGAAGATACAGGAAATAATCAACAGACCAATTCCCCTTGGAGGGAAGATTGGGCTAATCTTTAGGCTTGGAAAATTGAGTGAGATTACTATAGATGCATAGTACAATATGTAATTGAAGTGTGGAATTTGCAACTAAATGAGATAAGTGAGGATTGCCAGTCTTGGTTTGTTTAAAAGGGAATTGGAGTAAAATATATGGAGGAGGTGGCTGTCAATGGCTAGTAGTCATGATCTCACCTATCAGAGGCATTATGGCCTTTGTATTGCAGTTGCTGGGAAACGGAAGCATCAAGGTCTAGTTGTACTCACATGCTGGTTGTAGGCTTTCTGTCTGATCCAGCAGGGCTTTTCTCATGTTCCTTTTTAATTGTGCTTAGGTAAAGGTAAAGGTTCCCCTTGACATTTAGTCCAGTCGTGTCTGACTCTAGGACGCGGTGCTCATCCCAGTCTCCAAGCCGTAGAGCCAGCATTTGTCCATAGACAGTTTCCGTGGTCACGTGGCCAGCGTGACTAGACACGGAACGCTGTTACCTTCCCACCGTGGTGGTACCTATTTATCTACTCGCATTTACATGCTTTCGAACTCCTAGGTTGGCAGGAGCTGGGACAAGCGACGGGAGCTCACTCCGTCGCATGGATTCGAT
The DNA here is from genome assembly GCA_037013535.1 of Intellagama lesueurii. Lineage (NCBI taxonomy): Eukaryota > Metazoa > Chordata > Lepidosauria > Squamata > Agamidae > Intellagama > Intellagama lesueurii. Next base: position 52,902,303 of record JBAJHW010000005.1, read on the forward strand.
CTTACGACTGCTTAATTGTGCTTACTACTTAGTAACAATATTTATGACTCCAATTTCAAAGCAATAAGAAATATTACCAAATACATGATCGAGAAATTGCCCTCATGGGTGTGGGTATATTATAGGAAATGTAGCTTAATTGACAGAGTGCATTTCTGCATTATTCTCTTTGCCCTATCCTTTTGTGGCAGATGGTGGTATGTACTGGGGAAATTTGGTTAAAAAGAGAGGGCTTTCTAGGAATTGGGTTATTATTTTTAGTTAGTAAAGTATAAGGTAGAAAAACAACACCACAAAAAAATGGAAAGATCAGCCCAGGCTCATTGACACCCCCCCCCCCCCGGACTTTGCATGAAAAAAAAATCACCTTTGAAGCATTTAAAATAGCAAAAGGTATCTTTACTTAGAGTTACAGTCAGAAGAAAAAGGAGTGCCCAGAGGAAAAGGAAAAAGAATATCAACAAAACCATGGAAGCAAAAAACAAAAAACTCTAGATGGGAAGATGGGGCAGGGACTTTCCTCAAATGCCAGAGGCAGGAAAAAATCTTCAAGTTGGTGGCAAAGGACAATCATATTAGGCTATAAAGCCCCCCTGCCACTGATACCCAGTATTAGTGCATGCAAGATTGCTATTATCCCAACATCCGATCTCAAGCTGGTAATCAAGAACCCTTGAGACCCATCTTGCTTCACAGGTTCTCAAAGTGATCTGTTGGTAGAAGCTTTGTCAGGATATCTGCTGTCACCTCTCCAGTGGAACAGTAGATCATCTGGATGGTCCCTCTTTTTGGTCAATTAACACACCAGGTGGTACCTCACGCCGATGTGTTGGGTGCATTTATTCATCTCCTTTGTGACAGTTTGATGCAACTCTGGTTGTCTTCCATCATTTGGACTGACATGACTGACAATTTGGAGCATTTAGATTGTTGGTCGATATTTCTTTAAGATGTGAAGGGGAATGGTGTAAATGTGATTTGGAGAATTGGGAATAGCAATTGGTTAACAGTTAAATTAGATAACAATGTAAGATGACAGTTTACTATGTTAAGCTTTGTTTTTATTATTTGTAATATGATAGATTGTCTTTTCTTTATAAATAAAAATTATTAAAAAAAAGGTTCAGCAAATATGATCCATCTACGTCCCTTTCAACTTGAATGCCCAAATAGTTCGTTGCATCATTTAACTTATTTCCACCTCTTTGTTAAGATGGTGTACAATCTCTTTGCACTTCTGTTCCCTTTGAGTAGTTTTACCAAACTGATCAGGTTTGCAGAATACCCCTGCAGAGCCTAATTTTTGCCTAGACATGCATGTGCATGCCACAGACTGTTTTAACTGGAAAATTTCTCAGGCCAAGGACAAGTATAGGTTAAAAACAGTGGCCGAGAAGAAATAGCCTTGGATCTCAAAGTGAGCCAAGCCCCCAAGAGGAAATTACAGGAATATACCTCTAAATGATCTCTATTTAAATTACATAGAAGACAGGAATATCTCAGCCAAGGATTCATCTCACAGGATAGCCCTCTTGTAAAGAGGCCAGAAAGATCAGATCAACTTATTAGAGGTCTGAGGGAAGAAACACCCCAGAATGATCTGCATTTTCCTAAACAAAGTTGCCTATCTTCTTCCTATGCAATGTCTCTGGACCATCAGATAGGATCAGCCAAATCGCAAAGATTAAGATAAGGCCGAACTGGACACATGACTAACAAGTAACCAGTTCACTTTAGTGAGCCTGGCCAAAACTAGGTTAAAAAAAGACACATAGTAGCCATATTGATTATTCTGGAGAAATTTTGGAGGTGAATTGTCTTTCTGTATCTACTTCGGCGTGAACCCTTCTGCTAATTCCCTTACATTATTCTAGCTAGGATTCCAAAACTCCCCAGATCCAAGGAAGTTTAACGAGACTTGTGCAACATAATCTTTGTCACTCTTTTATCTATCTTTTGTGAATATTTTCCCCACACATTGGTAGCTCCCTGATCTGCTCTCCCCCTTGTGCGTGCATGTGCGTGTGTATATTATTATTCTATACTATATTAATCATATATCATATTAGTTATATACTTTATTGTGAATCTTATTGTGAATCTGTGCCATATTTTATTTTATTTAAAAAAAATCCTCTTCTGAATCTCTTTGTGTGTGATATATTCAGCCTAGTCTGTGTCAATACACATTATTGCTGTAGTTCAAAGATCTCTTACGAGTGTGTCTCCAAACATGTGTGAGTTCATGCATGTGCTCTGAGAGCATACCTGGTAACAGATCTCAATCAGCCTGGTTGCCCTATAGGAGTTTCTGTTGAGCTGCTGCTCAGACACTCCCAAATATAGGATCACTGTGCAACATGTAAAGGTTGTACCTATCTAATCTTCATTATAGTAGAAAGGATAAACTTTGGAGAGCATTTAAGACAGTATGATCCTGCATTAATTAGTTGCCAAGGATGACAGCTGCCATCTGAGATAGCTTTAAAAGGAATTCAATAAATTCACGGAGGATTAAGGCTGACAAGAGAATCATCATCATCATTATCATGTGCTGTCAAGTCAGTTCTGATTCATGGCAACTCTTTTCAGGGTTTTCCAGGTACAGAATAGTACTTAGAAGTGGTTTACCATTTCTTTCTTATGGGGTGTCCTGGGACTGTGCAACTTGCCCACGGCCACACAGGCTAGCTTTACTCACAAGAGGCATAGTGGGGAATTGAACTCCAAGCCTTTGGCTTGACAGCTAGATACCTAAACTAACAAGAGATACTAAGGGTATATACCAGGGGTCTTCAAACTACGGCCCGCGGGCCACATCCGGCCCACCTTGCCTTTTTATCCGGCCTGGACATAGGAAGAAGAGGGAAGGGGGACCCAAGTGATCTGCTACCCCTGCTGTCTTTACAAAGACAGCAGGGGTGGGGGATCACTTGGGCCCTCCCTCCTCCAGCCCTCAAAAATGTGTAAAATATATGATATGCCCCTCACACTGAAAAGTTTGGAGACGCCTGGTATATACCATAATGGATGTGAGGTAGCATGCAGGATACTGGACTAGGCAGGCTTTGGTCTAATCCAGCAACGCTGGATCAACAAGTCTGATCTTTGCCCAGGCTTGTCCTCTGCCAAAAAGCAGCAGCAGCAAAGAAACATGATGAGCATTTCACTGAGGAATTTATATAGTCACTCTTGAAAGCACTATCCAGACAGCCCTGTATAAACCTAAAGCCCAAAGTCCAAGATCACACAAAGTACACGGCATTTAAATAATTATTGGAAGGTATTTCTTTTTTTCAAAGTTTGGTCATTTATCTCCAAAACAAATTTTCGAGAGTTTCTGAGGGCTGGAATGCTCCTTGACCAATGACTGATAGATAGAACAAGATCCTTCAAAGCAACCTTTGCTCCACTCCTAGGAAAACTTGTAACTAACTACATGTTAAAAATGGTCTTTTAGAAATTCAGTTTTTTAAAAATGTAATTAACAGGGCTCCTTTGTTCTAAAGATAATAAGAAACATGGCAACATATTCTTTATTTGCATTTAGCTGTTGGTTAAAAATAGCTTATTTTATGAATACATGAAATAGGCTACTGACCACTAGAAGCATTGTTCACCAATTCAATTTTATTTGTTTAAACATATTTAAATAAATATGCATATTATCAACAGTCCACTGCTGATATTGAAAGAATGAGAGTAATAAAATATTACTTAATTCCTTATTTCTGGAAAGTAATATTTAATAATTTAATCCTGAATTCAGTTGGACATAGTTATGAGTAGACATTTGTAGAATTATAATGAACAGTAAAGACTGCTAATGGGTTATATAGCAGCCTAGCTAGGTGGTCTTTAAATTTATGTACATGTGGATAATCAGAATAAGAAATAATAGACTATACTTACAGCTGTTTGGCACATTGTTAAAGCCTCTTTATGACTAATTCCTTGTGAACTTTTGAAATCAGGTGATGATTACATGCATCTTAAGCAATCCATTGCCTAAGAATCAACTTTTTTCTGCTGTTACCAATACACTGTACAATTTACTTGGGGGATTAAGAACACATTCTTGAAAGACTAAATAATTTGGTCAAGGAATCCACCAGTGAGCAAAGTAAGTCTCTAATTTGTATAGCTACTATCTGTAGAGTGCAAATGGCTATAGTCCGTCTCAGAATACGTTTCTTCTCACTTTTAAATAAGTATATATATATTTCTCCTCCTTTACCCCCAACATTTTCTCTCCGTTCTTCTCGCTGTTTTCATTGCTAAATCATGAAATCTGCTTTACTTGCCCAGTTACACTCATTAACAAGAGGGGGGAAATGAAAGATGCCTGGGTGACGAGGGATTCTTACAAGCAAATGCTGTTAAATACAAATTGCCTTTGATTACGTGCTTAGTCTAAGGCATTTCCCCTCCTCTTCAGACTCCTCCACTATCATGCTTGTAGAACATTCTCTTATCTCCTCTTTGTCTCCCTCCTTCTCCTGGTCTTCTTTTCCTGCCTCCAGAGCCCACTTTATATCCTGTAGCATTCAGGGGCCAGTTGCCTCCTCCTCCTCTAGGGGGTGTTCCCGTTCACCTGGGTCTTTCTCCCCCAAGGATGTCAATGTCTAGATTTCTGAGCCTCGGGTTCTTTATTTCTGGGTTTCTCAGGTACTTACTCAGCCCAGAGCACATTACCCTGGTCCATTGGGGAGCTGGTGGTCTCAAACTCCCTGCTCAAGGGAAAGGGGAGATGGCCTGCCCACTGGGGCCTTGGTGGTGGTGTCATCTTCCTTCTCACCATAACCCATATAAGCAGGCCCACCTCAAATCTTTCCCATATCTCATTGACATTTTCATGCTGTTTGGGTCCAATGAAAGGCTAGAGAATGTATTCCAAGGAATATGTGCAAGGCCTTGTAAGTATATTTTTTCCTTCCTGTTTGGAGAAATTTGCAGTGGGCACTGAGATGCTGAAGGAATGTCAAGGTTGCCTCAGTTTTTATAAAAGGAGTCTTGTCTACTTTGAATAACAGAGGCCTGATTCAAGAGGAATCAGTAGTGCCTCTGTACTATTTATGGTACCTGTACAACTAATGCCAAAAGCAGAACAGACTTGAAGAGCTGTATGACAGTTTTCATACAGTTTTGGATGACAGATGTTAATGTTGTCCTTTTCAAGTTTATTAAAATTCTAATTAAAAATTGCTAGTGATAATCTTAGCAAAGAATCGTGGCCGTTCATTCATATACTTTTTAAAGTATTCTGGTATTATTACTATCAATCCCTCTCCTGAATTCTTTTAGACCCTCCATTTTATTGGGTGCTCTTTGCTTTTTTTAAAAAAATTACATTCATGTGAACAGTATTAGCCCGGCCTTCATGTATTACCTACACAGAGGACATTCGTATTGGCACTGAACTGGCACTAATATAATGGTTACAAATAAAATCTGTTTATTTAACAAGAGAGCTTCTTTACCTCCCAAACTGATCATATCACCTCCTGTTATTGAAAATTTATGGGGGAGAAATCAGTCTGAAGTAAAATATGCAGATATATAAGAGAAGATCAGACATACAATTAATTAAGCATGTGTGGCATTGGTACTGTACTTCACACGTTCCCAATCTTAGCACTATTGTTCTCATGAAAGAAGAAAGCTGCAGAAGAGTCACATTATTATTATTATTATTATTATTATTATTATTATTATTATTATTATTATTATTATTATTATTATTATTATTAGTTTTATTTATATGCCGCATTTATCCCAACAAGAGACCCAAAGTGGCTCAGGACACATGCCCAGGAACTTCTTAAACAAATGCAATATCGCTACCAAGATGAGGAAGATAAGTTATACAGTATTACTTTAGGCAAACTCCATACATAAGATTAATATTAAGAACTATTTTATTAGTAAGTAAAAACAAAAGGCTTCATTTAAGAAACACACCAAACTTCATTCTGTATATTTGGACGAATGCTCTTTAATAAACTTGATATTTCATTTGCATTTTTTGTCACTGAGCAAGCCCACTCAGTGTAGACTGCAACTTATACCATCGTGTCTGTATCCTGTACATTCTTATCATACACAGTATTTAAAATAATATCTTACAATTGTAAACCATGTTATATTTCAATCAGATGCAGAGAGTCATGATTAGACATGGGGATGAATAAAAAAACCGATCGCAATATTCGTCAGCAATCGCTGATTTGTTAAATATTTGTCCGTTCATATTCGCTGCCATCGTCTCCAGCGGGCCTCCGCAGCTATGTCCTGTAGAAAGGGACACTGGCTGCCCTTTGCAAAGATGGCGGCTGCGGCTTCATTTAGGGTAGGGAAGCTGCAGCTGTCATCTTTGCAAAGGGCAGCCTGGATTCCCTTAGCCTGCCTTTACAGTGGGGGAGTGTCGGCAGCGTGGCAGGGGGCGGCGGCGCGGCAGGGGATCAGGTTTTTTTAAAGTAACTCCCCATGAATCGACGAATAAATTTGTGCTTCGTCAGTTCATGGGGGGAGCTTCGTGATTCGTCAACTTTGACGAATCACAAAGCAGGACGACTCGCCAAAATGGTGAGTCGTCCCCATCTCTAGTTAGCATTCTCTCCTGTGTCAGGATACGTTGTACTTAGACTGAAGAAAGACATTGTTACCTTTTCCAATACATGACTGAATCATAAAATGTTATGGCTCTTTAATCTACACCCTGGTTAGAGGCCATTTTGTGCAAAGATCCAAATTAGTCAATTTTTAACTCAACGGATCTCTGTGATGTATTTATATTTCAGGAAAGCTTGTGCACAGCACAAAATTAGTGCAAATTGCTTTTTTAGTGCACACCGGAATACTATGCACTTATTCTGAACATATATCTTTGCAGCTTGTTCTTAATGCTAGTTATAGATATCTAACAATGTATTTTTACCATTCTTCTAGCTGTATAATGCTTGAGATATAGCTGGTCATGAGATGAAATGGTCTACTGCTACCATAATATTGACAAAAATAATTAAAGTAATATTAAAATAGGTTATTTTAATTGGAAAACTTGTCAGGCCAAGTATAGGTTAAAAACAGTAGCTTAAAAGAAATAGCCTTGGGTCTCTAAAGGACCCACATCAAAACTACATAGAAGACAGGAATATCTCAGCCAAACAGTCAACTCACAGGCTAGCCCTTCTATAAAAAGGCCAGATATATCAACTTTTGTTTTTATACTAAAAGGACTATCTGGAGGTCTGAGAAAGAAGGAACATCCTAGAATGGTCTGTCCATCTTCTTCCTGTTTAGTCAAATGGAGTATTCTATGATGACTGTCCCAGAAGAGAACGTGTGACTAACAAGAGGCCAGATCACATTAGTCAACTTGGCCAAAACCAGATAAAACAAGACAAAACAGTAGCCATACTGATTTTTCTGGGGGAGGGTTCTGAGGTGAATCCCCGGGGGTGAATCTTCGTGCTGTGTCTACCTGAACTCTGCTCCAGCTGATCCTTGCCATCCAGAATCTCAGTGCTCCCTAGCTCAAAGACAGTCTAATGAGATCAAGGAGAGATTATCTTTGTCACCCCTAATCTATCTACTGGGAGTATTTTCCTCACACATTAGTGGCTCCTCTTTTCTCGCTCCATGTGTGGTTTAGGAAAAAATCCTTCTGTTTTTACTCTTCTCATCCATATAGCATTTCTGCAAATAGTCTGCTCAGGCAATGAAGAACTTTGCAGTGCATCCCAAATCTTAGAACCCTATGAGCCATGAGTTTGCTTCTTCTGACCCTATATTTCCCCATATTTATTATACATTCTATTGCTTAATCTTTGCTATTTCCTGACATAATAATTGTGTGTGTTTTAATTTTGGTTGCTCCTCTTGGGAATAGCTCAGTGTGAGCGTGATCTACTCAGCCCAATATGTGTCAAGATGCACCACTGCCACAGTTCAAAGATCTATAAACCAACAAGACAGCAGTCATTTACTGATATAAAGTAAATCAAGTTTAGTATAGAAGGCAACTACTTATTATACATGTTTATTTCTCCACCCAGAAAATGATATTTACCTCTTCCAGGAGAGACTCACTCCATTATGCTTTCAAACATTTACAAAAAGTTGACATCTTGATTGTTTTTCAATCAAGTTATAATATGTACTTTTCATAAAGGACCCCTATCTTACTATTCAAGCCTGGGCTTCCCCATTGTAAGGGGCTAGTGCAAAGTCTATGGATCTTTTAGTCATGTTAAGGGATCAGTCTGTGGAAAACCACATTTGCCTTACCCAGCCTTTCTCCACTTACATTCTCTAACTCTTGATTATCTTTAAAGCTCAGGGAAGATTTGCACATAAGCTGAAGTAAAACACCAATGAACAACATGAACCACTACATCTGCACTGGCCCAAGAAGATAGCTAAGAAATTGCTCTCTTAAAACAGCTATTATTGAGCCCAGAAGTAGAGCAGGAAGAGAAATACTTCAAATTACAGAGACCAGCCCTGTACTGAACTATAAAACAGGCTGTAAAGTTAGAAATCTGATCAAGCTGCAAAGCCTTAACAGCAGTAGGATATCCGAATTTTGCTTAATCAAGAGCAAAGAAATTTCAGCTATCTGAAATCAATGCATATCATGTCTTCAAAAACAAAAAAATATATATCTATGCACAAATATTTTAGAATCAGGATTTCACTGATTAAGTCCTTGTCAAAAACGAAACAAAAAATGAAGAGATGAAAAAAAAAATTCTACTATGTACCAAATAAAGAAGCTTTGATTTGACTTCATAATATCAACACAATGTCTGACAATGGTAACACTGATATGCTGAGAAGGACAGAGAAAATTCCTTTGGCAATAAATGCCACCTCTGCTTTGATGAGTTCATTTGGTATAAATAGGAGAGTTCTCATAGAACTACCATTGTAATTGCAAACAGTCCTGTAAATAAAGTCATCTGTGTAACAGAAAACAACACAGACCAAGATGGTAAAAGTTGAGTTTCGCATAGTGTCTGATTTCTTTTCAAAACAGAGCTAATTTACAGTACCTTATTAACAAAAGGATGCATCTGCTTCCCAGTCAAGCTGTTAGGTTTAAAGTCAGTGCATATCAGAAGGACACATTTGCCATCTACATCAACACTTGGTTTATGGGCGCTGAACCAGCTTGCTCTTGTTCCCATCTTGTTCACTGAGCTTGAAATGGGTGTAAGCTAGAATGCCAAACAATGTGCATGTAATTCCAAGGCCTTGATTAATTGACAAAGGATCTTTAAATAAAATATACCCTCCCATCAGGGTGATACAGAATTTGAAGTGTCCAAACATATTATAGCTACACAGTTCTGTTAAGGAACATACATACACCGAAAGATGATGATACGTAAAACATGCAAGATTTAACTTTTATACTGCTAAGGATTGTAATCCTCTACCAAGTTTGACTTAAATCTCTTGTAGTCAAAGAGGTATAAATGCCTAATTTTGTGCCTAATTTTGCACAGGGACATGCTTTCTGGCCACCTCCATCTTGTTAACCCAGGGTTTTGGTTCTCAGATAGGTCTCTGCCACTATAAAACAGTATCAACTCTACATGGTTTCTATAATGATAATAATTTTGTATACTTTGTGGAATTTCATGATCATCATCTTGCTATTTTGGAGAGATCTGTATCCAAAGGCAGAAAAGTCATTCTAGCAGAATCAAATCCAACTGCTTAACATTCTTAAGGTATACATAAGAACTTAAGAAGAGCCCTGGTGGATCAGGCCAAGGACCCATCTAGTCCAGCTTCCTGTATCTCACTGTGGCCCCACCAGATGCCTCTGGGAGCAAACGAGACAACTGGATACCGGTCTCCTGATACCCCTCCCCTGCATCTGGCATTTTGAGGTACCTTCCTTTGAAGCCTGGAGATTATACATCCCCATCATGGCTTGTAACCTGCGATGGACTTTTCCTCCAGAAATCTGTCCAATCCCCTTTTAAAGGCATCTACGCCAGATGCCATCACCACATCCTGTGGCAAGGAGTTCCACAGACTAACAACACGCTGGGCAAAGAAATATTTTCTTTTGTCTGTTCTCACTCTCCCAACACTCAATTTGAGTGGATGTCCCCTGGTTCTAGTACTGCGTGAGAGGGAAAAGAGCTTCCCTCTATCCATCCCCTGCATCATTTTATACGTCTCAATCGTGTCCCCCCTCAGGCGCCTTTTCTCTAGACTATAGTACCCCAAACGCGGTAGCCTTTCCTCATAAGGGAGGTGCCCCAGCCCAGTCATCATTTTAGTCGCTCTTTTCTGCACCTTTTCCAGTTCCACTATGTTGTTTTTTTTAGGTGCGGCAACCAGAACTGTACTCAATACTCCAGGTGCAGCCTTACCAGCGTTTTGTATAATGACATTATAATATTGGCTCTTTTATTTTCAATCCCCTTTTTAATGATACCTAGCATGGAATTGGCCTTCTTCACCGCCACCGCACACTGAGTTGACACTCTGGGGTGACGAACGAAGGGGTACAAACAAGTAAGGGGAGAGAACTGGAGAGCCACATACCCAATAGCATACAGCAGAGTTTTTGGAATGTGCTCTTCCAGACTTGCATTCATGATAAAGGTATAATTTTTAGTTACATCACATTTTTAAAACTTTATCAAAGATGCCATCCTAAATACTACAGAATATTTTTTTCAACTGAAAGTAAGAGAAATGATGAAGAAAATGGAAAAGGATACGTTACTGGTGAAGTATTTCCAATGATCCAGTAAATAGACAAGTTCACCATAAAAGCTATTATTCCAGAGAGCAGCACCATAAACTGTAGATTAATAAAACAAAATTAATATGAATACTCCAACATGTTTCAATGTGTCACTGTATTAAAAAAAATTCTGAACAGTTATGGCAGAGTTATTTCTCTCCTACATTGGTATTTATTTTTCAGGTACAAATTAAGGAGAATTGCCAGATCATTATTAAATTTAATCATATTTATATCCTGCCTGTGTCTGATGAATCTTAAGGCAGTGCACAGGGGGTTCCTATCAAGACAGTGACCAGACCAAGCAAGAGTTCTCCATCATGTGACTTCAGACCAATCCCCAGGGAATTATAATAAGCAACACACTCTGTAACTATCATTTGTTGAATTGTTAAGTGTTAGTTTTATAATCCATTCAATAGTTTGGACCCCCTCCACATAATTCCTATTACCTGTCCTTGCAAAACTCAGATTATAAATTAGTGCCTAAATCCAATGCTTTAGTTTAGAATACACCTGTGTTTTCAAGGATGGATGATCTTCCCATATCTGAAATGGCTGATCAAGAAGTTATATCTGGTTGAAGATCTTCCACCTGGAGTGCCACAATTACTGCACATTTAATGCTGACTGTGCTACTTAATAGACTCAAGCACATAGGCTTAAATGGCGAGAGGCTAAGAACTCCCACTCCCACCCCCCAAAATAAAGAAGCCTTACCACAGCAGGAAGTGTCCAGGGACCAAAAATTCCTCCTTCCCCAAAAACAGGTTCAAAGAAGGGCACAATGCATAACAGCATGCCACAAGACATTGGAGCTTGATAGTAGAGCAACTGCATAGAGTTTACTTGTAGCTCATGTTGCTTTGCTCCTACCCACTGAAACCAAGAAAAATACAAGAATAAGTTGCAAGTAACACCCAGCTTTAGTACAAAAGAAAACCATGAGTCACCTCACCAAATCATTGTGTTGATACCATTTTCCCCCAGAAATTTGTACAGTACAGACCAACACAGCCTCATTTACCCATATTAATTGGGAGAACATCTAAAGCTGCTAGAAGTTTAGAATTTTCGATCAATGGAGCTTCTGTTACGTAGACTTGCAGTGACAGAAAAAATATTTATTTATTTCATATATTTTTGCACCACCCTTTTCTGGGCAGTTAACAATAAAATTAAACAGAAATAACAATAAATCAAACAATAACAATTATAAAATAAAAGATCAGATCAAATCAACCTGAGGGTCTAGAAAAGCTAGATCTTTGCTGTGATCTAGCAAAAAAGGACTAAGTTTAGATCTAAAAGTTGTTACAATGCTGTATGGCTTTTGGGCCAGTACCTGACTGCTAGTCCTAACTAAATTAGACCAAATGAAACCAAATGTTGGATGTTAAGTCAACACTCAGGTAAATTCCACTCAGTGTACTGTTGTACTCTAGTGGTGCACTAGCAAAAGGAGACCTTTGTTCCAATTGCCACTGTTTGACTTTTGTTCTTTTAAATCAGGGGTCTCCAAAGTTTTCACCATGAAGGCCCGAGCGGGGATAGGAAGAGGAGCGAAGTCTGATGTAAGCGTTCCCCCACCCCTACTGTCTTTGCAAAGACAGCTTGGGTCCCCCTTTCCTCCTTCGGCCCTCAAAAATGTGTAAAATATATGATGTGGCCCTCCTGAAAAGTTTGGAGCCCCTGTTCTTGAAGATCAGAAATCTGTTTCCCTTTGAAGCTTTCAGTTTTTTGGATTGTAAAGCTGAGAATAATTTTTAAAAATATTGTTCTGTATACGGTGCTGTGAAAATCATCTGTCAACCCTTTCAGCTAAAAATGACTAGTATGTTTGTATTATAAACAATTCCTTTCTGAACATTATTCTTGTAAAGAGGGAGGCACCTATTATATTTGTATTTTAAAATCTTACATAAAACATGATTTTTATGTTTCAAAAGCAATGGATTTTTATCTACACTGGAGAAGCCTGAATTAGAATTCTGCTCAGTCACAAAATGGTGGTCTTTTAAAAGTATTTTGTGCTTTATCTCTCATTTTGTTGCAGTGGGAATAACATATGTCTTCCTCACATAAATTATTATTAAGTTAACTAGCTAAGATAAAGAAGGCCCCATACAGGGAGGACACATAGCAACTTTGGACAAATAGGTTAAATAAAGGCCATTCCAAAGTACAGCAATGCAAGACTTTACTACAGGCATTATCAGCTCCTTTCATGTTCATGTGCATGCACAGCTACAAATTCTGAATGGAGTACAAACAAAAAGGAAGTGTAGTTGCAGTTTCACAGTTTTGTAGGCTATTGCACAAGAATCTTAGAGTACTTCCTAATTTTTTTAAAAAAAGCAAATGGTGCACATTTCACTTTAAAATGAAGAATGCAGCACATAAAATACACATACAGATTTTTACCCGTGGTTTGCAGATAAATGGTTTTGGTTATCTTTTATCATTTCTCAGTTTACTGTTGTCAAGGCTACTGCAAAATTATGTTAGTGTTAAGAGTCTTGCCAAATAAAAGAGCAACAAGAGATGTGCATGTCAACACTAGTGAGAGAATGGAACTGATCAGCATTGCATCAACATGCCCCCCCCCCCCCCCTTGCAAAAATCAGGAAAAGGCTCTGTGGTCTTCAAAATTCCAGAAATGCAAGAGCAGGTGATACCTTTATTAGACCACTAAAAAAATCAAACAGTAAACTTTTGTGGATAAAATCCCACTTCTTTAGGCTTATGCACCAATATTTATGGATAGTGCAGAAAAATTGTAAATAAAAGTCCCCAAAATTCATGGCAGGTGGCTGTGCTAGGTCTGAGGGGAGTTAAAACCAAGACCGCAGACCAACCCTGGGGCACAATCTCAGGCCCCACCTCAGGCAACATGTTTGAAATTTGGAAACTTTATGTTTCAAAATCAGGCAATGTGTAGGTATGGGGGAGGGGCGATCACAGAGGGATTGGCAAACCTTTGTCTAAAAAATTGGGTGGAAAATTGCACCCACGATGACAGAGGTGGGGCTTGAGACCACATCCTAGGGGCGGCTTCTTGGTTTGAACTCACTACAAGCAGACCCGGCTTAGACACCTGCCATGATTTTTTGGGATATTTATTTACCATTTTTCTGCACTATCCATAAATATTGGTATATAATCTTGAATAAGTGTGATTTTATCCGTGAAATCTTGCTGTTTGATTTTTTTAGTGTTCTAATAAAGATATTGCCTATTCTTGCAATTATATCAACATGGTTATTTATTTATTCTAAATCCAAATCAGCATACTGCTTAAGGCTATTTTTATTACTCACCACTTGATAAAGAGATGTAACTAGAACACCAAGAGAAGCAAATACCATCCCAAGAAGATTAAATTTCACATCATAATAGGAATTTAGAAAAACACCTAATGTGATAGGAATCTGTAGGAGAGGGAGAGAGATAAATTAGTGTTATATTTTCTATGCACTTGCTGTCACTACAACTCACGAAGAAACAGCTTTCTTATCCATACTGTCACAACCCAAATGTTTACTTTTCACTCCATGGATGCTTGTACACTTTATTAATTTATAATACGAGAGAGCCAGACCACTTTCATGGATAAAATCCACATACAAGTTGTGCTACCCCTTAAGAGAGATGGAAGTAGCAGCACAACACTTCTGTCCAGAACTTTGGAAGAGATTTGTATCACTTTTAACGGAGCACAATACTTTGTTCAAAGAAAAGTAGCAGTTGGGCACTAAACTGGCACAAAAGATGACAGCTCACAGAAAAGGATACTAACAGAACCACTTCCTTCCACAAAACTGCTCTGGAAATTCCACTGCATGGAACTCACAAAGATGCTCAAGATTCTGACAGATGACTGTCAGTAAAGGCAAGCCTGTAGCACTCCAGTGTTACTGCGTGAAGAACACTGGAACCTTAGAGCTAACAAGCAGACACGTATAACTATTTAAGCAGATTGGATTGATGCATGGAGGACAGGTGTTCCAAGCCCATTTAGCTATGAAGCTTGGGAAGGGGCTTTCATCAAGTAAAATCAACCTCACAAGATTCCCAAGATGATAAAGTAAAGATTGTAAAACACTTTGGTCAATCAAGAAATGCATTTAAACCCCCATTGTTTAACATCAACAAAAGCAAAACAACCATGTGCACATCGTCGCCTTTTTATCACCTGTACTTAACAATCTAAGCTCTCCTCATTTTCCAGTAGTTTCAAACTCTAACGTACAGTTTTGAAAAGGAGGGAATTAAAAATAGGGATGCTTATACTTGCTCTTATTTAACAGGGCTCAGTGTTGTTCTCTGCATGTTAAATAGACAGTCTTAGGGTGTATCCAGACTGGCTGTTTTGGGTGGGCTGGATCAGGCTGCAAAGGATTGGCTGAAGTCATGGGGGAATAGTGATGTGCCATTTGGCACATTCTTCCCATCCACAACATATCGACCTTTGTGTCAATTAAATGCTTCCCCTGATTGTCTGTAGAGGGTCAGAGGAAGCTAAATTATTTTGTTATCTCTGCTAGATTGTTGCTGATGCAATGAATCATTTTGATTAAATTTTCAAATATATTTTTCTTTGCATGTGTATTGCAGGTCAAGAAACTACCCACAGCTCCCATTTTGATCAGCAATACACAAAGAAACATAACTTTAAAATTTAACTGACATGAGTTGTATCAGTGATGGACACAATAAAAATTTCACTTCCCCAGACCCTTTGCAGATGATCAGGGGAAGTATTCAATTTCTGATATAATTCAGGATACTGGAAACTGACATCAGAATAAGCTATAAAACTCTAGTTTAGTCCATTCCAAGAGGCCACACTTGCTGGAAATGGATTACACTGGAGTCCCCCAACCTGCACGAATAGTAGAATCCCTGACAGGGGTTGAAAAAGGTGTGGGTTGGGACAAACTGGTCTGCTCCAGCGATGTCTATGTGTGGATGCTGGAAAAAAGGTGGACCAACCCATCAATGGACCAAACAGAGGGACAAATGCCCAAGTGAACAGGTTCTTGCTCTCCTAAGCAGAAGGTGGTGTATGTGGACAGGGAGCATCTACGGTACTTCCTCCTCCAAAGAAGAAAAAGGCATAGTTTGCTTTGTTCTAGGCAGGACTGGCCTTCCACCGGGCAAAGTGAGGAAGTGGATACTTGAGTGGATACTATCATCTCCTTTCTGTTTCCTCAAGTTAGTCTGCTTTGCACATCCCACCCACCTCCAACCTACTGATGTCCTCAGGTACAACGGTTGATAGTGTCACATCATTACCCTATTGAAGTAATATTCCATTGCCAGTCCAGTTAAATCCTGTACATGGAATGGTGGTGATGGTTGCATCCTGTCTTTCACCTCAGACAGCCCAAACAGCTTTCAGCCAGTCCTGCTCTCCAGGTTTAAGCCACGCCGGCTTGGGCACCTGCTCTCATCCCTGACCAGTCTCAGAAAGTGTCCTTCTGAGTCGCCTGGGCAGAGTGGAACTGCCTGGACCGGACCTCCCCTGTCCCCAGTCCTGCCCGAAGTGGTGCCCTCCAGGACTACAAGACCCACCACACCCAGTTAATTCTTCTGGAAAGCATCAGGCCCGCTACCTTCCTTTCAGAAGTTCAAGCGCCATTTAGGGCTAACGGTCAATAAGGGGAAGCAGTGGATGTGGCTGAGGGAAAGACAGGAGGGCAGACTCTCCTCGTGGGGGGGGGGGGAGAGGCTGGTGGTGGTGGTGGTGGTGGTGATTGGGGGGGGGGCTTTTCCGTGCCCGCCCCGCGCCCCCGCCCTGCCCGCTTCTCTCTTTCTCCTCACCAGGGTGAGCTTGATGCGGGTGGGGAAGGTCTTGCCGTACGCCACGGTCTGGATGAGCACGATGACCGGCGTGGTCATGGCCTTGGCCAGCTGGTAGGTGCCGATGGTGTTGTTCTGCAGCGAGAGGTTGGTGAAGACCACGAAGCCGCAGAAGCTGAGCGCCAGCGGCAGCACCTGCCGGGGCCGCAGGCTCTTCGGGGCGAAGACGCTCAGCGCCTGGCACGCGTAGAGGCCCAGCCAGGTGACGGCGAAGTGCACCAGCGTCAGGCTCAGGTTGGGGAAGCCCATCCGCACGTACAGCCACTTGTTCAGGAAGACGATGCAGATGGACGCCGCCAAGTTCACCAGCAGCCCCGCCGCCAGGCGGCCCCGCTCGGGGAGCCATCCCATGCTGCCGGAGCCCGTCCTCCTCCTCGCCCGCGTCGCCGCCTCCTCGTCCCAAAGCGGCGGTGGTGGCGGCGGCGGCGGCGGCGCGGCTCCTTCGGCGGCGGGAGCAGCAGCCACCGCGCCCCCGAGGTAGGCGCCGGCGGGGCCAGACGCCCCGCTCGTCTCCTCCTCCTCCTGCTCCTGCTCCTCCTCCTCGTCAGCCGCCCCCGGGCGAGCCACGTGGCTCCAGCGCACAGGAGCTTCCGGCGCCGCCGGCTCTGCAGAGGCCGGGAAGCGGCGCCGTCTTCCCTGCTGGGAGTCGGGGGAGGAAGAGAGGGCCTCGATGTATTCTCCGCCCCACCCCCGCCCGACACACACACACCCCGTTCCCGAGCTCTGAAAGCCTTGGCCACGCACTTTTCGGGGCCTGGCTTCGGCGCGCAAGTGTCGAGCCCCGCTCGCGTCCCCCCTTTTCCGCTCAGCGGGGAGGCGGGTCTCCCGAGGCGGGCTGAGGCTGACGGACCGGGAGCGGAGGAGCTTTGGGGCCCTGCGGGAGGCGCCCAAGGTCTCTGGTGGCCGCTTTCCTCCTCCCCGAGGGCGGCGCCCTCTCGCTGCGGTCCGCAGGCACAGGGGCGCAGGGGTCCCGCTCGCTCTCCTTCGGCTCTCATTCATCCCCCTTTTTTTTTTTTAAACCAACGCCTGCTCTCTGGGCGGTTTATAAAGCTGAAGGTGAACATACAGTGTAATATGTACGATGCGAAACGCCAGCCGCCCGCCCGCTCGGAGGGCCCTGCTAGTTTGGTGGCCGAGCTCCCCAACTCGTGTTCTCCTGCGAGGAGGGCTCGGCTTCCTCGCTCGCTCATCTCAGACGGCCCGAGGGGAGAAACCCCCGGCCTCCAGAAGGGATGCGGAACGCTGCCCCAGAAAGGCGAGCGACTGGGTGGGAGTGGAGACTAAAATTTCCGGATATTTTGAAGCCTTGTAAAACGGCTTTGGGGGAAAAACGGGGGGGGGGGACCCCCCCCAATTTTCCAGGTTTTTACCAGACCTTCCCACTCTCCTGCTCATAACTGGGAAAGATACGGATGACAAGTAACTCCTTTTAGGACCAGTTATTAAAGAAAGGCGGTCTCTCACATTTGAACACAGTGAAAGTAGGTATACAGACGCCTAATTGGGGGGAGGGGCCGCCTAATATTACCTGTCTGTGCCAACTAGCAAGCAAGTAGATGCCTCTTGGAAAGAAGTTGAAGGGCTCACCGGTGCATACACTGCCCTCCTCAGCCTACTATGCAGCCATCTTAAAACGCATGCATTTGTAGCTGTTGCACCTAGTGAGGAAATGCAAAACCAAGAACAAGCAGAACGTCTGCAGTGCCACATCCTCAAGATATGGCTCAAGTCTCATAAAAATACATTAGACTGCTTTGAAACTGTATTTCAGCTACATGGGTGAACTGATGCATGGAAAATATTTGAAGTTGAAGTGAGGTGAAAGCAATTTAAAAGTTCTAGCTCTCCTATTAAATGGCAGCCCATTCACATTTGCAGTGCAGCCAAGAAGGGATGACCAGACATGTATGAATCAGCCTTTACATATCATGTCCACTATTGGTTTTGTCTAGAATGAGTCATAACATGGTTATTCTAGGGTGCCTACAGCATTACAGAATTGGTCAGAAAACTGCCAGAACGCTTATGTAGGTCCCATGCAACCATCACTTATTCCTCTCTTAGGCAGAAGCTGGGAACCCTCCGACCTCCAGGTGTTAATGAACCATTGTGTGTATTATATTTCACCACCAGTCAGGCTTTGCTAGAACTGGTGGGAACTGGAATTCAACCACAGCTGGAGGGCCACAGGCTATCCAGCTCCGTCTCAGGATGATGCTTGCTGTATTATTTGCAAAAAATGTAGGAAATAAATGGGTCCACCTGGCATAACAGTGGAAGTCCACAACTGCTTATTTTAGAATAGGTAGCCATATTAGTCTGTGCTAGCATATCATCCTTGATAAACTTTGTTTTTTAAACTTTGCTTATGTGATATATGTACACATTTGATATGAATTGAAATTGATTTCTTTTGTGGTGCAGAAAAATTCTTCAGAGCCCTAACATATTGAGCCATATGTAAACTAGCTCTCTTGTTCCTTGATCTGCAGCACTTGAACACTGCAAACAAGGAAACATTCCCCTCTTCCTGAAAAGAGAAAGCAATTTGGTGAAAGTAAACATGTAGCAGATAGTACTGGAAGTACAAGTATTTCCTTAAAACATTTGTAAACAAAAAATAATGATTTTCTTTTAAATCCAAATCTTCAAGTTTCCACTGTAAAATAAGATGGTTTTATTTCAGTACCTGAAGATTATTTTGATTGTCCTACTTTACTGCAAGGCTGCTGCGTTATTCTGTAGGGTGTAAAGCCAGGAGTATATGAGGTGGACAAAAGATATTGCTGTCACTTTCATTTGTACACATTGTTTCCTCATCTGTTGGTTGGCATGAAGAGAGAGAAAACAGCTGGCTCCAGCAGATGGATGAGAAAAAGTCCTTTGGAATTTTTTAAAAGTAGTCTGGAGATGTCCAAAGATGTAGCTAAATATTCTTTATTTTTTTAAAAAATTTTATACTCTACAAGTCTACATGTTTTGTGTATATTTATATATTTAGACAAACCTGTAGTGGCTGATGGGGGGCACTACTTCCTTATGGAACCGGGAATATGGTAAAAGGAAGGCATGAGTTGTACTTTGCAGGGTTTTTTTAAAAATCTGTTACTATATTAGCAGTTTGTGCGCTTTAATTTCCTTGTCTCCAGTAAGCATTAAGTAAGAGAAAGCTCTGTTGTGGGGTACATCTCTTTCTTCCACACTTTCACCACATTGTGTTTTGTGGGATTCGATAGTTCTTGTTTGGGGCTTGCTGCTAATGCTGTGTGCCTCTCTGTATCATACATAGGAATTTCTGAAGAAGGGGAGATTGAAAAGGCTTTTGGCAAAATCCCCCAGTGCCAACAGAAGTGAAGCATGGCAGAAAGTAGGTAGACAGCGAAAAGGTTCTTCCTCTTCCACAACACTAAAATTAGGGTTATTCAATAATGTTGAAATGTGACAAATAAAAGAAATTGCTTCTTCCAAAAAACCCCAACAAAACACAACCCTATGAAGCCTATTCATACTTAATCGCCACCAAATTGGACAACTTCAAAAGGGATTGTACAAATTAATGGAACATAAGGCTCTCAACAACTACTACTCATAACAGCTATTAAGTCCAGTGTGGTGCACACCAGCCAGGGAGTGTTATTATGCACATATACTGTTATGTCAGCTTTCCTTAGGCAGCTCTTTGGGCATTATGGGAAGCTGAATATTGGGCAAGATAGGCCTTTCGTGTGTTCTAGAACAGCTCTTCTTGTGTTCTTCCATCCAAAAGTTTGCCAAATGGCACATAAAAATGTTGCTTAGAAGTCAACATTTTGGCCAAAATTTATCTTCCCCTATCATAGTTCTGTATTGAGCCATATTAGTTCAGGCAGTTTGTATGTTCAAAAGTCACAGTTCAGCATCTTCTTGAACTGAATCTACTTCAAGTGACTCATTTTATAGATTTAAGTGCTAAAGATATCAGCTTTAAAAGGTGCTAAAGATTTCAGCTTTAAAAGGGTTTTGCAGACACTCCTAAGCTCCTTTCTTGAAGAAGAAGCTGAGGGAGGAAGTGAGGTATGTTTTTGGGCAGATATTTTCTTTGGTGTGATGTTTTTTCAGGCTGACCTTTGCTCTTTCTAACCGCATGGGCTGAGGGGGCGGGGTTTCAGCTTTAAAAGGGTTTTGCAGACACTCCTAAGCTCCTTTCTTGAAGAAGAAGCTGAGGGAGGAAGTGAGGTATGTTTTTGGGCAGATATTTTCTTTGGTGTGATGTTTTTTCAGACTGACCTTTGCTCTTTCTAACCGCATGGGCTGAGGGGGCGGGGTTTCAGCTTTAAAAGGGTTTTGCAGAAGCGCGCGCCCTCTGTTTTTCACCCTAATCTTTTTCAGATTAATTTGGGTAAATAGGAAAAGGTAAATAGGAAAATTACTAATTTGGGTAAATAGGAAAGCCAATTAGCATTACATACACCTGGGGGTAGGAACCTTTTAAGGGTCAGATCATACTTCTGCACTATTAGAGAGCAGGCCGGGTAGGTGGGGCTCGTCAGCCCTGGAAGGCAGCCCATCTAGGAGAAGGAAAACTCTGATCTCAAACCTCCACTGCCTTGTGGCTATATCCAGTGATGGAAAAGGCTTCAGGAGTTAACCTCGAGGCAAAACCCAGAGCCGGAGTCCCGGAGGCAGTTCGTGTCGTTCTGGCAACTCCTGCGACGTCGCTGGAACCAGTTGTATTGGCTCTTGCCTTTCCACTGGACTATCTCAGTGACGTGGAGAGGGGGGATTTGCTGCTTGGGTAACAGCCTATCCTCCATATTATTTTACCCAGGCTTCGTGCTCTGGAGAGGACACTCCAGCTTCGCATACAGCGTCGAAACAACACGGGAAGTAGCAGTTACCGGTTATGTCTTTGCTCAATTGGCGTAGAGCATGACGCCAGGGGCTACTTCTGACGGTGGGAGAGGCCATTGCACCTCACTAGGTAGATACCGCCCGCCTTAAGCTGGGCAGCCCCCAGCCAGTAAGGTGCTACCTCGCCACGGTCTGTTAACCCCACGGGGTGCGTGGGGTTTAGGGTAAAAGCCGACAAGCAGATCGATAACCCTGCACCATGCAACAATCATAAGAAAACTTCTGCCCTAAAGCTGGGCACCTGGAATGTACGGACAATGACCCCTGGCTTTTCTGACACGGCTTTTCTGACGACCTGCAGGAAATAGACGATGTGCGCAAGACAGCTGTCATCGACATGGAACTGAGTAGACTGCAGATGGACATTGTTGCCCTGCAAGAGACGAGATTGCCAGACTCGGGATCTGTCAAAGAAAAAAACTTCTCATTCTTCTGGCAGGGAAAACCATTGAATGAGATCAGGGAATATGGTGTTGGCTTTGCAGTCAGAAATACTCTTCTGAGATCCATTGTTCCACCTACTGTGGGGAGTGAAAGAATCCTGTCTCTGCAGCTCCACTCATCAGCGGGACCGGTCACCCTCATTAGTGCATATGCACCAACACTGTCATCCACTACAGAAGTGAAAGATAAATTCTACGACGATCTGGCAGCTACTATCAAAAAAGTCCCTGAAAGAGAGGCACTGTTCATTCTCGGAGACTTTAACGCTAGAGTTGGTGCTGATCACAATTCTTGGCTCACTTGTCTAGGCCGTTTTGGCATTGGAAAGATGAACGAAAATGGCCAACGCTTGCTGGAGTTTTGCTGTTATTATGGTCTTTGCGTCAGCAACACATTCTTTAATACGAAGCCTCAACACAGAGTTTCCTGGAGACATCCAAGATCCAAGCATTGGCATCAGCTCGATTTGATCCTCACTAGACGTTCTAGCCTTCCTAGTATTACGATCACACGCAGCTACCAGAGTGCTGATTGTGATACTGATCACTCCCTGGTGTGTAGTAGAGTAAAACTGTGAACAAAGAGATTGTATCACACGAAAAAGGAAGGAAGACCACGTATTGACATCAGGAAGACTTGCGATCAAAGAAAAGTGGAGGAATTTGCCCAAGCGCTTGAGGAAACCCTTCCAGGCCCGGCTGATGCAAATGCACCTGAACAATGGGAACATTTTAAGAACGCTGTGTATAACACCGCCTTGTCCACATTTGGCAAGAAGACCAAAAAGATGGCCGACTGGTTCGAAGCCCATTCGGAGGAGTTGATGCCAGCCATCGAGGATAAGAGGAGAGCTCTAGCAGCATACAAAGCCTGTCCTAGCAAGTACAACTTGCAAGCTCTTCGAGCTGCTCGTAGCCAAGTCCAACAGGCTGCCAGGAGATGTTCCAACGATTATTGGCTTCAGCTCTGCTCTCAGATACAGATAGCAGCGGACACAGGTAACATCAAAGGAATGTATGACGGTATCAGGCAGGCTTTAGGTCCAATACAGAAGAAATCTGCTCCCCTGAAGTCTGCTACAGGCGTGATCATCCAGGACCGAGCACAGCAGATGGACCGCTGGGTGCAACACTACTCTGAGCTGTATTCCAGAGAGAATGTAGTAACCGAAGAAGCATTAAATAACATTGAGTGCCTGCCTGTCTTGGAAGAGTTGGACAGCGAACCAACCTTAGCAGAAATAAAAGCGGCCTTGGATTCCCTCGCCTCCGGCAAGGCACCTGGAAAGGATAACATCCCTGTTGAAGTGCTGAAGTGCTGTAAAGAGACCATCACTACCGAGCTGCATGAAATCTTTTGTCTTTGCTGGAGGGAAGGTGGAGTACCACAGGACATGAAGGATGCAAACATCGTCACATTGTACAAGAACAAAGGAGACAGGGGCGACTGCAATAACTACCGTGGCATCTCTCTTCTCAGCGTTGTAGGGAAGCTGCTTGCCCGTGTTGTGCTGAAGAGGCTCCAGGTGCTCGCAGACAGAGTCTATCCAGAATCACAGTGTGGATTTCGAGCTAATAGATCCACCACTGACATGGTATTCTCCCTCAGACAGTTGCAGGAGAAATGCAGGGAACAACAACAGCCACTCTTTGTCGCCTTCATAGATCTCACAAAGGCCTTTGATTTGGTTAGCAGGGATGGCCTTTTTAAAATCCTTCCCAAGATTGGATGTCCACCTCGACTCCTTAAAATCATCAGGTCCTTCCATGAGGGAATGAAAGGCACTGTAGTTTTTGATGGTTCAACATCAGATCCCTTTGACATCCGAAGCGGAGTGAAACAGGGCTGTGTCCTCGCACCAACCCTTTTTGGGATCTTTTTTGCTGTCATGCTGAAGCACGCCTTTGGAACTGCAACAGAAGGTGTCTATCTCCGGACTAGATCAGACGGAAAGCTCTTTAATCTCTCTAGATTGAGAGCGAAGACCAAAGTCCAGCTGAAATGCATGCGGGATTTCCTCTTCGCCGATGATGCAGCCATTGTTGCCCACTCTGCTCAAGACCTCCAACAACTCATGAATTGTTTTAGCAAGGCCTGCCAAGACTTTGGACTAACAATCAGCCTGAAGAAAACACAAGTCATGGGCCAGGGCGTGGACTCACCTCCCTCTATTACCATCTCCACACAAGAATTGGAGGTTGTTCATGACTTTGTGTACTTTGGCTCAACGATCTCTGACACTCTCTCTCTAGATGTCGAGCTGGATAAACGCATTGGCAAAGCAGCTACCATGTTCTCTAGACTCACGAAGAGAGTATGGCTCAATAAGAAGCTGACGACATATACCAAGATCCAGGTCTATAGAGCCTGCGTCCTGAGCACACTCCTGTACTGCAGTGAGTCCTGGACCCTTTGTGCACGGCAGGAGAGGAAGCTGAACACCTTCCATATGCGTTGCCTCCGACGCATTTTTGGTATCACCTGGCAGGACAAAGTTCCAAATAGAGTAGTCCTAGAACGAGCTGGAATCTTTAGCATGTATACATTACTGAAACAGCGACGTCTACGTTGGCTTGGGCATGTCGTGAGAATGGCTGATGGTCGGATTCCAAAAGATCTCCTGTATGGAGAATTAGTGGAGGGAAATCGCCCCAGAGACCACAGCTGCGATACAAGGACATCTGCAAGCGGGATCTGAAGGCCTTAGGAATGGACCTCAACAGATGGGAAACCCTGACATCTGAGCGTTCAGCCTGGAGGCAGGCGTTGCATCATGGCCTCTCCCATTTTGAAGAGACCCTTGTCCAGCAGACCGAGGCAAAGAGGCAGTCACAGAAGCAGCAAAATCAGGGAGCTGGACAGGGGACAGATTGTATTTGTCTTCAGTGTGGAAGGGATTGTCACTCTCGAATTGGCCTTCTCAGCCACACTAGACGCTGTTCCAAGTCCTCCATACAGAGCACGTTACCATAGTCTTTCGAGACTGAAGGATGCCTATACTAACTAAAGATATTTGCTTGTACTAACCCACCAACCATATGCAATTTTATTGAAAAAAATACAAAATTATATCTGAACAGCTGTCATTCACATATACAAAAGTTCAATTTACTAGCATCACTACACTTTATATCTTTATATATAATTCCAGACCAAACATTGTAGGCTGAATTGAATGGCTTTCTTCCTTCCATTTGTTGGAAGAAGAAAAGCTATTGGATCCAACTTTATTATTTCACGTGAGTGAAACAACATAGCTAAGATTAAGACTGAATTTCATATCCAAGAGGATCAAGACCCTGGTCCAAAAGCATAAGAGAAGACTCTCTCAACTTCTGTAGCAACTTCCGGAGTTCTTCCTTAGAAAATACCTGAAGAAAAAGGGATAAGTATGACTTAAGTTAGCAATACCTCTGTAAGGATTTATCATAGGAGAGGCAGGTTAAAAGGAACACTATGGAAAAGAGTAATAGTATTCATATACAATAACCCCAAAACAAGACTAGAAGTTAGTATTCAAACATCTATCCTTCACTATCACCCTAATTACTGTATCTGCTTTGGAATCCGGCATCCACAGAGAAAAACATTCAGTGACACAGTCATGAGTATTCTTAATTCTCAGAAATGTTATACTGAAGAGGAAAATAATTGTTCATGCTGTCAGCCTACCAACACCAAACGCCATTACAGTCCCTCTTCATAACATTCCCTATTGTGCCCTTCCTCCTTAAAAATAGCAGGGCAACTTTTCTATCCAATCATTTTGCAATGTGGCTTAAATACACTTCCATTGGCTGAATTCCACTAGTGCAACACAGCTATCCGCCTCCCCGCTTTCGTCTTTGCAGTGCCCAAAACTCTCTTACAGCCTTCTGAAATTGATTTTCAGGGTGTCTGAAGGTAAAGGGGAATCCCACAGTTCTGCTGATAGGATCTATATCAGTGAAATGACTGAACTGGAGCCCAATACGTAATAGTTGATATTCCTACAATTGCCTTGTGTTCTTTGAAATTTTTGACAAAATATACAGATAAAGAGACATAAGTGCTTCTTACAGGGTAGATTCTCACAACTAAGTAGACAAACAGAGTGCTTAGAAATACAAACAAAAAAGTCCAAGGCTATTAATTTACCGTGTAGAGTTTATGCCGGTCTGATGCAATCAAGTCAGCAAGCCTCAGGTCTTCCTGGTACTGTCCTGTGCTGTGCAATACTGTATGAAGGAGGAAGCACATCACTGGCAAGCAGAGTTTTCTCAGCATGAACATCTGATGAGTACGCTCAGGGTCATCTTCAGCATCCTTGTTTAAAAAGTGTGGATAAATTTTTAGCAAATATGTCTTGTATAACTTTAGCTTGCTTTGTTCCAGTAAATCCAAAGTCAACCCCCATGACCACAAGCTAGCCCAATTAATGATCGTGGAAATACTCAGATCTTTTAATATTCTGTGAGGTACACGCTGCTGAATGTTAAAAGCAAAAGTCTCATAGCCTATAGCTATCTGTCTTTCTATTTCTCCATTTATGTCTACACAATATTCACATAATTAGTATTCTGAGATTTTTCATGGAACAGTTATTACAAAGCTAGCAGTCAGTCAACAGCAAGTCAATCAACAAAAAGTGAATACTTGAGCATCCACATATCAGCACACTAGCTTGTCGGCCACTGCTGTTTTCCTATTACAGCTAGGTACCCATCTCCTTGAAATATGTAGACATTACCTCTCTGACATCAACCATCCATCCTCCGTCAACAAACAGCAAGACATTGTACATTTTTTCTTTCACATCAGCTGTGAGGGCATCCAAAAGACCCTTCCAAATACCGTAGTCTACCTGAAAAGCAAAAGCAAAAATGAATCCCAAAATGCTACAAAATGTGAAATTAAATTCTTTTTAAAAAATAAATCATACTGTACCTGCATCTGTTTCCTTTAATACATGAACAAACTATAAGGAGAGTTATAGTGCAAATTGTTCAGACTGATCAATTAATGCTCCTTGACACTCTAAACCAGATGTGAAAAATGTCTGATTTCCTACCCTCCCCACCCAACTCTCATCAGCCCTAATCAGAACAGCAAGGGTGAGGATTACAGGAGTTGCAGTTCAAAAATGTTTGGCAGCCCACTGCTGCGCACCCTTCCCCTATGCTAAATACACACTACACAACTGTCTAAACAGCTCTGGGGCCCTAAAGAAGGTCTTAACAGAAAATAGTGCAAAAGAACTATTTGACCACAGTTGGGAAACTGGCTATGTGCCAGTTAAACATCACTACTTCACTGATCTCCAGTGGAATAAAGAAGCCAAATAACATTTGCAACTTAATCTGAATTGCAATTACTGAACTCCAGGTGTATGAATACAACAGTGGTACAAAATGCTGTTCAGAATAGTCACAAAAAGCCAACAATTTACAGTTATATGCTTAACTGTAAAGTTTGCTAGTAACATTTTGTATGCAAGAGTTGTTCTCTCTGTGAATCTGTGAGTGTGTAAAAATGAGTCAATCATGCTTGTAAATAATTTCATGATCTGGATCTATCTGGCATTTAACTTGCAGCAGCCCCCCTCAATGGTTTTGACAGCAACTCTCAACACGTCCAGCCAATACAGCCGTTTGGAAATCACCAGACTGTGGAAGGCTGCTCTACTGGCAAGGTGTGGGAAAATTCACATGGATGAGCACAGATGATATTTGTGGCTAAGAGTTTATATTTCAATAGAGATCATGCAACAGTAATAAACAAATCAAATAACTCTTTATCTTACCTCATATTTCTTTTCTTTAAGTTCATGGGCTACCTTTTCAGTAAAACTTCCTTGTCCAGGCTGACCAGGCTTCTGTGGCATTGAGTTCATGTGCCGAAACCACTCATTGAAAGCTTCATGGGCTTCCTAAATTGAGACAGAAGTGTTTACTCCTATTTAAGTAAACAATTGGGCAGCTTTTTTGGTCACATTATCTTTTAATGATGCAAGTTGCCTTTGTATACTCATTGTTTTTAGCTTTAAATATTGTCTTTTAATGATGTAAGCTGCCTTGGATCCTTTTTAAGGAGAAAGGCAGAGTAAAAATATTAAGAACGAAGGATCAGCCTCCAAATGAGTCCGGCTGATAGTACCAGTGCTCAGCTATTAAAACATGAGGCAGTTTTCCAAAGGATGCTATATGCATAAGCTGAGTCCATTTTTCTCACATTTTGGTCATATTAGCTCACCCCCATATATCTGGAACAAGGAAGCATGCCTTCCTGGTACCTTAATCATAGTCTTACCAGGTATGCTCTAATACACAAATGCTCTCTAATGGCATTGTCATCTTCAGCTGGAAGTGGACTATCCATGCCTTGCTCTTCCCACTGATTGTATATTTCTGCAATAGAGTCTTGTGGGATCTTTATAAAAACATCTTTGGCTGCTTCGTATTTTTTAGAAGCTGAAAGATAAATTAACTGCATATCAGTAAACCATCACTTTCATTGATTAAATGATTAAAGAGTGACAGCTTTCAGATTCATTAATCATTTCCCCCCCTGTAGTTTCACACTGATATTTGACAGTGCCGTACCCAAGAATTTCCTCATGATAGCGTTGCTCTGCTTAAGTGCTTCAGCTCTTTGCGCAGGATCAAATACCAGCCAGTCAATCACATCAATCTTCAAGCGATCATCCTAGGGGGGAGGGGGAAATCCTGCAGTCAGTACACATACTCAGGTTTACCCAGTCAATTTTTAATGATACAAGGAAAATTACAAACAATGGCATTATTTTTAAAAATTTAGTGATTTGACCCATATACCCAGAAAGGTACCAGACTTCATTACTCTAACCTCCTATGACAAAATGTGTTTGATTCACCAGAGTTTTAAGAACAGTTTGTAAACAGACAGCAGGTATCTTCAGGATAAATGTATGAAATAAATGGAAAATTTACTTTTAAAATCAAAGGACAAGCAGACGAATCTTCACTGTTCCCTAAATAAGGAAAGAAGGCTGCAACGCATGCTGTTCCCTTATGCCCCTTTTAAATAGCTGTTCATGTGCATAACAACCGTAAGAACCTCACAGATTATTCCAGGATGCCAGAAGCCTACTGATACTGACAGGTTCAGTTTTCACCTAACTGCAAAAGCTTCCTCCACAGACAGCTGGGTGACTTCAAAGAATTCAAAATAGTTATTAACTAAATTTCCCTGGAAGGGATCTATTTTCTTTCTTCACAGGACAGATTAAGTTCTCTGAGAAATCCAATTCCTTCCTTGGATCTCAGGATACTAAACAGGAATCTGCACTTAGGTTACTGATCAAGCATTTCTCCAATAAAAATTCTCTCGAAGACAATTGTGGAGGTTTACTATTGGAGAACTCTAGCTTCTGCAGATCTTCAGAAGCACAGAGTCACATTTCCCTTCTCTAGAAGCTCTACAGATATCTCAGATTGGCTAGTATTTCACATACATCTGTAGGGAACGTGAATCCTCACATATTTTTGCTGCTGCTCTGGTCTGAATTAATGCCTACTTCATAACAGAACTGCAAACAGTACGTAGCCAATACTGCTGTTGACAACATGCAAAGACCAGTTTTATTTTAAAATTATGCGTCTGTATCTTTTCTGGAACTGCTTAAAATGTACTGATTGTAAAAATGTTGTAAAACTACAAGCAAGCAAACTTGGTGCTTGAACTTTGTACTCAGCAATATCTGTGCTACTGACAGGATAACTTTAGCACCACTGCTCACCTCTGTTGTCCCTGTATCTATTGCAAGATCATGGTGAGTGAACTCGCCAGAATCTTTTTTACGAATATTTTCAACAACAGTTTTTGTTATTGTTGCAACATCCAGACCTGTACCAAAAAAATGGAAAATGTGTAATAGTTAGCATAAGGAAACAGGAGGTTTTTATAAGAAGGACACCTGGTTCAAATAGAAGTCACAAAAGAAAATACATGAAAGGAGTTATGAAACCACTAAAAAAGACTCTTGTTTAGTTACAACGCATTTTTCAAAGCAGGATGCTGATCAAATTTTACGCTGTACCTGACTGCACAGCAAAGACTATGTTCAGAAATAATGTAACTAATATGCAATTGCTTGAATATATTTGTCAATTTGGAAGAAAGACTTAAACATTCCTTGGAGAATGTCATTCCCCTTGAAATTAGCTGCAATATTCCTTACCTGCCTCCTTTGCTAGCTCCAGGCAATGGTGCCGTTGCTCAGTCTCAGTGACATCTTCCAAGAATATTGCATATTGAGCAATCGCTACTTCTTGAGGCAAGTGGCTGACATAAAATGCTAGAAGATCAGTGTGCTTCTCACATATCAGCCGCTGCAGAATAAAACTTAGTGTAACATGCGGTATGAGCCATTTGACTTATTAAAGACAACATTCTTGATTTCATCCAGGTCCCTCTGCACTTACAGGTGAGGGGAGCAGGGGAAACATTAAAATGCATAGTCCTGCACTTGCCTTTAAAAATCTGATAATGTTGTCTATTTTGCTGAAACACTGCACTTAACAGCACCAGTCGCTGGCAGGAATCCACTTTGTTGTAAAGTTACACAGGTGTAACTTTGCTGGCATTATGCCCAGGTAATGTACATTGCACAATTTAGTTATACAGTCAGTCATGTGGTTCCCACTGTGACCAACGGAGCCATGCGCTGGCAGAAGGGTTTAATGGATAGCACTTCTGCTGTGGGTATAACACTGAGTTATGCCTGCATAGCTATGCAAAAGGAACTCAAGCACTGAGTAGCTATACAGACATTGATCTACCTTTCTGGCAGAGGAAGAACAGTCCTAGTTCATTTAAACTGACTCATGGGCACTACAGTGAATCTAAAGGCTTACCTGAATGTAGGTTTTCAAAACATCAATGGACACTTTGTCCTTAATGAGGAAAGAAACAACACTTGATTTAATGTAGTAATCTAAACAAGTAAAAGTAAAATTATCTGTCATTTTTTTAATGGAACCTTCCTATTTTTTCCCCATGAAAACTGCTAGCTGGAGCCACTTCTCATGGTCTTTTTAAAACACAGGATAAAACCCAAATGAAGACCAAAAGGATTAGAACTGAGTATTATTCATGTCACTGTTGCAAGGGACAAAAATACCAGCCATTCCTTAATAGATACAGTATTTCTATAATTCAATCATCCCATAACTTCCTTCAGTTTTGAAGAAAATAATTTTGCAGTATCAGCAAAAGCAGGAAGTAAATATTAGCTACTATGATTTCAGATACAGGTGTGCAACAGAATTGTTGTACTGAAGTTACACAAATCTACACAGATTTGTAAAGAAAAAAAACACATGGCTAATTGATAAATAAAGGAACAGCTTATTTTTCAGGTTTATTCTTTTATGTACGACATAATCCAACTTGTCCTTAATTAATGGAGAACTTATAGATGTGCATATAACACATAACCAAAAATATATCAAGATTTACCACCATTTCCCATGACTGTATTTATACAGTCGCCTCTACTTTGTCGCCTCTACTTTTATTAAACTATTACAGGGGACTCCCTATTTACAATGGCTCATTTTGTGACATGCTCCCCCCCCCTTGTACAACCAGGAACTTAAAAGAAGATGAAGAAGCAAAGGAAGAGAAGCCAAACAGGAGATGATATATAGGTGAAAAGAAAAGACAGCAGAGGGAGACAGAAGGCGTAATCAAGACAGCACAAGATGGAGGAAATGGGAAAGGTGGAGTGTAATCGCATGTAAAATATGGCCCACCTCTTTTTACTTTTTTATTAGCAAACTGAAGAAAGGAAGAAATAACTAGAAAAATTCTCAGCACATATGTTTGGTCAGCTTTCTCCACCCCAACTCCTCTAACTCCTAAAGCAGTACTCAGGACAGCTGAACTGGTCTTCATGTAAAGAACTTACTTTGGTTTGTAGCCCCAAAGTACGGAAAAACAGAATGAGATGAGTCATGAACCGAAGCAGGTGACCTGGGAGTGTATTTCTCGCTTTGGAAAGCCATTTGTTAAATTCCTCCATCAAACCTAAGAAAATATAAGCCTCAATTTGCTTTAGCAGTAAGAAATACATATTTAAAGGGTCCAGCATGCATAATATATTATCTTAAACGAACAGAGTACAGCTGCACCATCATGCTATGAATTTAAGGAAACATAATTTCATTTTTCGCATTACAGACAATAATGAGAGCCAGTGTGGTGTAACAGTTATATTATACCACACTGGCTCTGATTGCTGGGCAACGACTCAGCAGATCTGGTTTTAAATCTGCACTCAGTCATGAAACTCACTGGGTGACCTTGGGCCAGTCACCACCTCTCAGTCTGATCTGCCTTACAGGGCTGTGACGGTAGAGAGCAGGGAGGAGAGCCACGCATATCACCTTGAGCGCAGGGAAGGAGAGGCAGGATATAAATACAACTAATGAGTAAATAATAAATATATACTTGACTAAAACCTTGGCACAGACACAGCAGCATACCAAATCCTATGCTGATCCAGAAACATACACAGTGCCATGCTGTGCAAAGCCAGAGGGACATGGGTGCTTCCTCCTAGACATCTGCTGAAAACCCATTCTTTGGTAATACAGTAACAGAATATCTTTTCTCCCACATACAATTCTCCTAAAGAGTATAAGCAAGTAATTTTCCTTAAAATTCTCTTAGAGTGATCTTCCGCTGAAGACAGAAAGCTATCACAAATCCAAGTATCACAGAAATGCAATTAAATTGAAGCATGAAAAAGTACTAAAAAGTTAACTTACCATCCACATCTCCCAAGATAATAAATTTTTGGATCACATGATAATGTTCTTGGTTCTCTTCCAAAACTCTCTGAAAAACAGTTAATATGTTTGAGAAGACATATCATACATTAGCTACATTGTAGGCATACAATTTATCTCTGAAAAAGATTATGTTACACCAGAGTTATGCTGTCAATATTGCTGTGCAGTAAATAAGCACACTGACTCTCTTTTAAACCACATGTGGAAGAGCATTAAAAGAAACCAGAGTGGCTCTTTTTCCCAGGACTTAGAGAGGAACGGTATGTGTACAGGTATTAAAGAGAGAGCATCTTAGCAGAACCATAAACATTCGTGCTCCCTTTAATCCCTCCCCCTTTCCTTTTCCCCAGGATGCAGAAAAATTCACAAGAATTTCTGAATAAAAAGAGGTAAGCACAGCCAAACAATCTCCATCAGGCTCACCTTTCTGCTCAGATAAACATCATTCACCCTATTTAAGCTGCTGCTTACTGTGGTATCTAAGGACTACACCAGTGAATCTTAACTTCTGAATCTCTAGATCCATGTTTTCCAACCTTGGGCAATGCAGGTGTTCTTGGACTGAAACTCCCAGAAGCCTTCACCACCAGCTGTCCTGGCCAGGATTTCTCGGAGTTTCAGTCCAAAAATCCCTAGGTTACTCAAGTTTGGGAACCGCTGCTCTAGATATCTCTAGATATCTGAGGCTTCAGTCCTAGAATTACTGGTTGTTGTCTAAGCTGGCTGGAGATTCTGGGAATTAATGTCCTAAAATCCAGAGGGCCAAATGTTCAACTTTGAGAAGGTAAAAGTACAATATTATTGGGTGGGTGGGAGGGAATGCATACAGTGCACTACAGACAGAATGGTAAAAATATTAATTTGCTGCTACAGAGAGCAACACTAAGTAATGCAAATAATATATAGATTTCTATGAGTTAAGATGTATTGCACATTTAAACATTTTTGACAGATTAAAACTTTACTGTTAAGGGCAATTCTAATCATATCTCTTCAACATTTCTATTTAATTGCACAGGCAAATGTTTACAGAAAGTGAAGACCAAGACTTAAGCAACTATAAGCCCCATTGAACTCAATGCAGTGTACTTCTAGACCAGACCTGGACAAAGTGCGGCCCGAGGGCCACATACGGCCCGCGAGCCGCTCCTGTCCAGCCCGCCAGAAATCAAAACCATTTATAGCTTTTTGTCTAAAGTTGATCAGTTGCTTATCTTTAACATACCGCAAAAAACCTCTTTAGTATTTGTGAAGATTAACAAGTTTAAAATAAAAACAATCATAACATCACTGTTTCATTTTATTTTTAAGTAAAATTGGTTCGGCCCCGGAACACAGTTCAGATTTTTCATGTGGCCCCCTATAGAAATTAATTGCCCACCCCTGTTGTAGACAGACCTATAGATTTACTGCCAAATATATTTTAAGGTCTCTTCCCCCCCCCCGGTTCGGACCCAAATTTACCTTTTTGTCTGTTGCTTGAAGGTCGTCAAATACCTTTTCCAAAGTCCAGCTTCAACAGGTAGACAAAAATGCAGATAGAAGAAGAGACAAGGCAGTTAACAGGCATCATCTCAACATCACATAATGACTGCTTATTAAATAACTAACAACTCACTTTGTTTCTAAATACTCTCTAGGGAGTTCTTCTGTCTCTTCTGTGGTCATCACTGAGGAATGGATTTCCTGTTCAACAAGGGTGTCCACCATGACCCTGAAATAAGCCCAAACTGCATCCTCCCAGGTGTCGCAAACTGGAAGAAGCTTTAGATTTGTAAAGAATATTAAAAAGAGTAAGTAAAGACATCTGAAGAAAAAGTGGTATTAACAAAGGGCACATTAGCCATACTGTAGTTAAGATCACAGCTCTGTGCAGGTGCCATGCCTTATTTTGACCAAAATGCAAAGAAGATAAAGTCCCATGATGCGCTCTCTCTCTCTCTCCCCCCTGAGGCTTCATTTCTCTTTTGAATTAAGTTCTATTGAATGTTTCAGTTCCTTGTTTTCATTCCACTGTGACTAAAACAAGCAGCAATATGCCTCAGGCTTGTGATTAATCAGAATGATGAGTAGTTCCAAACAAGCCAGCTTCAAAATGGATACCCAAACTGGCTTATTTAAATTAAACACTGCTACTAAGATCAACCACAGTTTGCTGAGTTTAAATGGTGGGGCAAAGTGGATGCTTCTGAACTCCTCCTATCAGGGAAAGAAAGTTGTGGGAGAAGCAGGTGGGCACGGAGCAAGGAAGGCTAGGCTAGCTTTTTGTCACACTAGACCATAATTTCACCTATTTTCTAGATCAGTGGTCCCCAACCTTTTCTGAACCGTGGACCGGTTGGGGGGGGGCGTGGGCAGGGCGCTCGCTCACTTGCTCGTGGGTGGGGCACCCGTTCGTGTGGGCGTGGGGGGGGCAGGAGATCTGTCTCCACGGCCTGGTCCTGCCAAGGCCATGGGCTGGCACCGGGCCATGGACCGGGGGTTGGGGACCCCTGGTCTAGATCAAGTCAATGTAACTCATTAAATACTTCACTCATAAGAATTCTTACCAAGAACACATATGCACAGTGGTACAAGAAGCCACTCTGAGAACAACTGCATGGAGGAATTTCATATGAAAAGCCATTTGTGACTGGGGATCCCCATATTGTTCATGCCTTTTTCAGAATGCCAGTGCAATGCCTGGCTTTTCAAGGTTTACTGGGCTAATAAAAAGACGCTTGACCTGTACAGTGAACTACTACACACAAATTACTTGCCTCCCAGGAGCAGTCTGCATGCTACTTTGTGTCAGGAGGCTTACCATGCCACTAGGCATGTTTAGAAAGCAGGTCTCAAAAAGCTCCATAATTCTTGCTACATAGATAATCTGAATGTTGAGAACACAACTACATTTATATTCTAAAACATTTCTCCAGCTGAAACCAATTCAATTTTTAAATTATATCTTTATTAAACCATTGTTATTCTCAGTGTTGAAAATTAAGAGGAAATCCAAAAGAAATGTGTTTAAAAGTCTCATTAAAACTTAAGATTCTTAGCATTTATAAAGCCTATCCTAACCTGTTTGTGAAGCTGCACAGCTGTCACTGCAAGTTAGCACTTGCTTAGCTCCAACAAGACCTGACTAAAAGGAGGGAATAGCGGTAGGGAACAATAAAAAGGTGAGAAGTCCACTTGCAGAGGTAGGACCCTCGTCAACAAGGGCATTATCATTTTACATGACTTAAATTAGAATAGTCAGAGCTGTTACTTATATACGGTTTCCTTGTCCTAGCAGAACTATACAGCTGCCCCAGATAAAAGTGTTAAGAAAGCTAAACAGGAAGTTATTTTATGTAACGTTTCATACCTGTTTTAGATTTCCGCACAGTGCTGCATAGATTGCTCTCTCATACTTGTCAAACTGCTCCTAAAAATATGCGGTTCAAAAAAGTTTGTGTTTTTTGTTATACTTGATTATTTAGATATTTAAGACACATGCTCCATATTGGTTCTAAAGCATCACTGTTGAAAGCATTAGAAAACAACTAAAAATGCAACAAATTATGGGAATCCTTGGGATATACCGGCATGCAAGAACCTCCTTCTAAGAACCATAATCCTTGGGTTCCCAGCTTTCATTTTAAAAATCAAGACCATGGGCCTTGTAGAACCCAAGATACAAGGCAAAATGAGCAGGCACTGTTCCACCCACTTGTTTTATGAGAAATTAGACTGCTCCTCCCCATTAACATTTTCAGCCAATAAATGAAATCACATCAATTACTGACATTGCCAGCTAATTCAACAAAATTAGTTTAGAGTGACACACCTATAGTCTGGAAAATGAATGTTCTGCTTAAGTGATTTTAGATCTTCCTGGTGGAGATATCATTCCTGACCCACAGAAAACAATTTAGAAAAATCAGGATTTTACTGTACCTATCTTGGGCAATAGCTGTGTGTATCCAAGACTAAAATGACAGCAAGAGAGACAGGAATTAATGTTCCCTCTAACTCACATCTTACGGTGAGCACTTCCACAGTAGGGAACAAGACATTATGAAGAGATCAGAGATAGCTAACATACACACGCACATGGTCTTGCAACTACAGATCAGGTGTCTTTTGTTATCTCTTGTCCTCTGCAGTCATTTTAGTTGTTTGTAATAATTCGTCTCAATATCAGGGTGGCCATGCCCTAAAATAGCTTATTATGGAAATACCACTTACATTCAAATTCACTTAAAATGTATGGAAACAATATGGTTAAAAGGTTGGTGACCATATTTATTGAAATAATGCCAGAGAACATTTCTTAAACAGAATCTATTGCAATGACAAATTTCTTACCTTTTCTGCCAATCGCCAACAACTTATTTTCCAAATACATCTGTATGGATTTCCTTCCACTGGCTCCAGTTCAGTCCCTACAGAGAAAAAAAATTCATAAAGCAGATAATATGGCATTTCAGAATTGAGTAAGTGAGGTGATCTGTGCTGTCTTTCAAACTTCTGTCAAAGATAAATCACACAGGTCTTTCTGGAATGTTTGCTAAATGTCAAATTTTAAATTATATTTAGAAGTTTAGTCCTACTTTAGAAATCCTCAGAAATCCTTCCAGAGTATGTTAACTCTTTTTCAGTTGCCCTTTTCTAATGAAAACTCATTCAATAGCTAATACAGTTTGCCTGCAAGATGTCTAGTCTTGATGTCTTATTTTGGAGCACAAATACTTAGAAATGGAAAAATAAAGAAACGAGATGCATATAAAAAGCCCTTTCAATTCATCTGCATTAGCTGAACAGAAAATGAAAGATGGATTAAAGACCAAAGGGAAATAAAGAATGATAAATATCAATCAGAAATGGAAGAAGATAGCAGTCAGAACTGGCTGATTGTGAAGTATTCAGACTCGGAAGCTAGAAAGGCAGAACAGATACAAGAGCCCCACAGCACAGTAGTCAAACTGCAGTCAAGCTTCTGATCATGACCTAAATTCAATCCCGATGGGTTCACGAAGCTGGCTCAAGTCTGACTCAGACTTCCATCCTTCCAATGTCGGTAAAATGAGTACTCAACTCACCAGGGGGTGGGGTAAACTGTTGTTTGCACAATTATGTTGTAAACTACCCAGAGAGTGCTTTAGCAGTATATAAGTTGAAACAACAACAAAATCAGATCAAGCTGTTCACATGAGCATTCAATTCTTTAAAAAACCTCTGGATTATGAATGTGGGATATTGTGCTTCTGTATCCACAATTCAAAACACCAGAGAAATGGCCCAGTATTGCTGTACAGTATCATGCCTGCACTGTCCACAGGAAAACAGATACCAAGCTTTACATAGCAAAGGGCAGTCTGAATGGCAGCAGTCAATATGCTCTACAGGATACCCTCTTGTGCTCACCACCATTCTCAAAGTGACACCAAGGAGGGGAAATACCAGAAGCTGAATCCATTTTTCATCAGTTAACCCAAACACAAAGCAATTGTCAGGGCTGCTTTTTTGACAAAAGTGAATGGTAGGACAGAAGCATGATATCCCATTGTGATTGGGTTCTTCATGAATTGATGACGGTTCCTTCATTTTGGCGGGAATGAGAGACGGAGGCGATCTCAACGGTTCAACAAACTTAGTTTTATTCTCTTCAGTTTCTCTGTTAACATCAATAAACGGGTCAAAACTACTTAACTCAGGCATTAGTCTGTAACTCAACAACTTTGGTTCAGACGCAAACACTCCCTCTCACATCAGGGCTGGACCAAAGCGTTCTCGATCGGTCATCTGCCGCATCGGGGTACTTCTCACCGCACACACCGTCCCACAACATGGATGCCTCGCCCAATCCCCCTCGGGAGGTGGGACATTGCATGTTGGGCCGGGGCGGATCACCTTCCTCCCTCCGTCTTGGTTTCGGGGATAGACCACAACCGTCCATTCTAGTGGCTTGTCTACCCTCTCTCTACTCCGGGGAGAAGCTGGGTCAGGAAGCAATCCTCCACCCGTCTTGAGATTTGGGAAATCTCTCAGCAAGTCACTGACCTTATTCACTTGTTCTTCTATCTTATCTGTCTGTACCGCACTCTCTCTCCTACTTCCATCTTTCTTGCCCACTTCAATTCTGAATTCCCGCTCTTCTCCTCCTTCTTTTATAACCTCCTCCCATAGTATCAGATCTTGCTCCTCCCCTTTTTCTCCCTCCTTCTCTTCCGCCAAGCATATCTCTATGGCTTTCTCTCCTTTAGATTCATCCTCTTCCACCTTTATGATTTCCCCCACTACACACTTGGATGACCCATCCTTTCTACTATCTGCTGAGGACAGCACACTAGCCATCTGTCCTTCACACCCATATTGTACATGGTAGGATAGCCTTAGTTGACTCTAAGTGGGTCTTGACTGACAAGGTCAAAAGTTCAGTTTTCCCCAGACCTGGAGCTGATTACCCCCTTTGAAGACTTGCAGGAGCTTGGTCTCAGAAATCCTGAAAGCACTCAGGGCTACAGCAAATACAATCGCTCTGCACTTTTGTAATGAGGAATACTTTGAATATTTCTTACAAAATTGTATGCCAACTCCCTAAAGATAAATCGCAAAATGTCCCTTTCTGGAGGACTGTCACTTTCTTTAAAGCAAGCCTGTTTTTATTTTGTTTTTTTACTTTTCAAAAAAACCCGTCTTTTGATTGTTTCTGTGATCTTTCATTCACCTCCAAACATCTCTTTTCCCAGCCCATGAAGCTGCAATAATGTATCTACTAAGGTTCTTGCTGGTAAGCCTGTCCCACACACGCTCAGTCATAATAAAGTACTGTAATTGTTTTCCCCATTTGAAAGGTAACAACCAAGCTCCTGCTACAGGTAAGACTAGTAGTTTCACAATAAGGAAAGTCTGGGAGCAACCAAATTGTTACATTTGTCTTAAACCATCTCTGTACTTCTGTGATCCCTGTCCCACTGAACAATCAGCTTAATTATTAACTTCCTAGTTTAACTAAATCAAATTATATCCAAATCAGCATGTAAGTGTTTGATCTGTGCAGTTGTTGTTTGGTGAGCTCACTCAAACTGCTCTGCTACTTCAGCTTTAACAGCAAACTATTTGATCAAATCAGGTATCCCCTTTGATTGCATGAGGAAGGAAGAGGCACATGAACACAGGACTCACTATGGATCCTCGGAACCATGATTTGGAGGATTCAAAAATTCTAAGTCTGAATGCAGCCAGTCTCTACAGAACACAACCTGTCGTAACTGGTATTAGGCACATCAAATCTCAGATTATGAAACATTATTCCATAGAAAATTCCCAGAAAAGAATAGATTGTTGTGACTCATACTCTGCTAGATGGACACTATCCTTTTCATTTTATATTTGTTAATTAGTTTGATGAAATATGCATTTTGAATTCTCCCCAAGACAAGAAATGTCTTTCCTTCCCAAACACATATCGTTCTGGAACATAACTTCAGGTAACTTGGTAAGATGAGTAAAAATATGAACAGGACTCTCCATTTTATCTCTGCCCTTAAATCACACTTCTTTCCAGTACCTCCATTCACATTAGGATCATGGTACAGCTTCCACCCTTCAAGAGTTGCAGCTCTCCAAGCTTGTCCACATCTTTTACACAGTCGCTGAGCCTGTAAAATTAATTAGGAGAGTAGGCCTGATCTGAGAGAGAAGCAGTTACATCCCACTAGTTTTTAAGTAACATGACAACAAAATGCGGTAGTGCATCTAAGAGGAATGTTCTTCTTCAAGGTTCTAGTCAGCTTTGGAACAGGAGCTGATGGGCTTATAGGGATGTCCAAGCATATCAGGATCAAACCTTCATTTTAGATCCAGTTTCTTAGTTAAAATAAACAACAGTAAAACTAGCCAGCAGACTCATAAACATACACCTTTTTTAAAAAGGGGAGAAACATTTAGGATTTACATAGTTTACCTCATCTGTCATTCCAGCTCTAATAAGAGTGAAAATGAACTTAAGCAACCGTGCATCATCTTCCCGATCCAAATCATCAAGTGGCAATTTCTGCCTTATTGGAGCATCTGGGTCCTAAATATAAGAACAGGGCTGATTCCTCTGAGTTACAAAAGCAGTTTCTCACTAGATACTGATTTTAGGCGAAAGTAACTGAAAACAACAGTAGGTTACTACTGTAGGCCCTTCTCTATTCTTTGACCTCTGTCCTTAATAATATTCTTTTTAAAATGTTTCAAACTGTTTCTTAAATGGTTTCAAGCTGGTTTTGATAATTTCAATCTACTACAATTTGCTTCTAGAGCTACAGAGGGCAGAAGGGCTATAAACAATGATAAAAAAAAATCAGTCACTGGAGAAGCCATATAACATTTTTTAAAATTCTGGGCTCTGTGGGCAATCAATGCACAGGCACTATCTGGAACCCACATATTTAATTCCCCCACTAGGTCTTTGCTCAAATCCTTTACATCCTAAAAATGCCTCTCCTTCACTTACATAGTGTCTGGTCCCTGTGGCCTCTCTCACTCTACAGTGCCTTGCCTTTGCTGAGGTTTTGTAGCTCGTGTGCAGAAGCCATTGTAATTTATTTAGAAGTCTCCTACAAGGCCTTGGGCCCCACAGCTTTATGGGCAGCTGAGCTGGTCCACTCAACCCATATATCGCCAATATCATCCCAGATAATCCACTGCCATCATCCAGTGATCTAAAGATAGCAGTAGATGTCTTTTATATATACAACTGTGTCTATCAAAGCTATCAGGTGGGGAGTCATATCTCAACCCTTTTCTTTCTCCCCTTTACTTTTTCTAATATGTCATCTTTAAAATCCATCCACACTTAGCACAGATTTTTAGAATATAAAATCCAGAATAAAGAGTCATCTGATACAGTACAGATTCTATTAAATCATCAAACCTACCTTCACTTACTTTCCTCTCAAAAAACAAAACATTTCACTAGTTCCTACTAGTTTCCTATGCTAACCAGTCTGCCCTCCATAATCAATTCCAGCTACAGTCATTGCTGTTAAGTTTCTCCCTTTCTCTTCTCTTCTTTGTCCATCTTGTTCTAACAAGGAGATTGAAAGTATGGTGGGCACACCATTTGTTAGGCCAACTGACCACCTACTATTTGACCCTGGTCAAATATTATAAAATATTCTATGAAGCCAGGATGCTTTTAAAAACTGACTTATTTTTTTACAAGTACCTATCACTTTGCTGTATTCCTGACTTATTTTTTAAAATTTTGTAACTGTAAGGTGACTTTGGACTGTAAGGTCCAAAGTGAAATTTAGTGAATTGCTATGAAAATCTTTCCCAATATTGTAAAAAACAAACAAACCCATAAGTTGTCACACTTTGAAAAGGTGAATAATACTATTATTTAATAATGGTATACTTCTCTGTGTATCATATCTATTGACTGAAATAATTTTTGATGTTGTTATAAGAAATCACCCAGAGTAGACACGTTCTAGATGGGCGGTATATAAATCTAATAAATAAATTAAATAAATCATATGTTCTAAAAACATTTCACCAATGCATGAAAATTGTGGCCTATATCTGATCAACAAGTTACTCAGTGTTACATAAAAATGTTTGCATATTTGCAAATGCCAGCTAAGCAGAACACACAGTGGTTATGGTAGACTAAATTAATTAGGACTGGACTACAGCCTGCTAAAGTAATGTAGCACTTCTCTTATTAAAAGAAAATCTTGCCTGGATATTGCAAAAGTTCCATCAATCATAGGAAACCATTAATTGCTTCCTGATTTGGAGCCTAGCATTAAAGCTGAGCATTAGTAAATTGCACCTACTAATTCAGTCACTAGTGGCCGTGAGCTTCCAGCAAATGTGTTTAATTGTCGTTGCTTCAGGATGTGCAGAGTGTTCTCCCTAAAAACATAAAGCATGCCATTATTTCAACAGCACTGGCCATTAAATATTCTATGATATGTATATATGGAGATATGGACAAACATTCTATTATGCACTGATGTTGTTTAATATCAATATATTCCACTTCTGGCAAAGTGATTTGCTAGGAAGCATCCACCTCTTTGAGGAACACTTAAAAAAAAGAATGATATCCAGAACTCTTGGTTCTCTAGCAGGTATCAGAAGTTAGTATCCTCTACCTCATTTTTCCACGTCAACCAATGCCTGAAACAGAGGTAGAAACAGGCTTCCTCAAGCTGCTCATTCTGTGGCCCACAGCTAAAGCCAGGCTGATCTTCATGTCATGAGAGACTTCTGGGAAGGAAAGGATGTAACCTCCCAGTTTTCCTCTGACCAAGAGTTGAGGCCAGAATGCTTTCCTCCCAACCCTCTGCAGTCCCACAGCAACTACAATATATTGAAATTACTCAAAGCAGGCCAGGATCTGAGGACTGAGTTGTAATTTGATACACGTCTACTGATAAGCCCCAATGGGTGTAACTGGATTTACTCTAACGTGTGCAGGACTGTAGCCTGATGGCAGAACAGCAGAACTCTCTACACAGTCTCTGCTCTGATTTAGATGCAGCTGAGAAGCTTCAGGAAACTCAGCAGACCTGGAAGCACTGCACTCCCTTTAAGGCCAGACCACTAGCTAAAGATGGCTTAATACTGCTTAAAACTGGGGAATGGGGAAGATGAGTAGAGGGAACAAGCGGTACT
This sequence comes from Intellagama lesueurii, assembly GCA_037013535.1. Classification (NCBI taxonomy): domain Eukaryota; kingdom Metazoa; phylum Chordata; class Lepidosauria; order Squamata; family Agamidae; genus Intellagama; species Intellagama lesueurii. The sequence goes on from JBAJHW010000005.1 coordinate 52,945,737, forward strand.
GGTTCTTATGAATCATAAAAACCCTGATTTTAACGGTGTATGAAAAACCAATGCCACATCATCTCTGTTTCTTCCTTCTCAATCTACAAATTTTAATCTTCCTTTTTCTGCCCCTTATGCAGTAACTTTCCATTTTTCTACATTATCTACACTTTCATATTGGAGAGGGCTATCTAGCAAAAATTTAAAATAACCTTTAAATGTTTAAGGATGTGATACGAAGTACCAGTTGCAATAGACATCACAAGCAGGTAGTTATTGACTTACCAATACACAGACTTTGCATAAAATTCAATATTATCAGAGAAGTCTCCAATTTCATCCTTGGCAATACTCTCTAGCCAGTCTACCACCAACTGAAAGTTAAATTGAATTATATTAAAGTGAGAAATAAACACAATATAAGGTAAGTCACCTTCCTACAATTTCAGTCCCACTCCCAATATAGACAGTCCACAATGCTCCAGCCCAATCCAGCATTTATTTACTCAGATTACTGCTTTCTCTACCAGGCCAAACAGCATTTGCTCCCACAGATTTATTTACAAGATGCTACCTAAATCAGATCCCTCATGCAATCAGTCATCCACTGCAATCTGGATTCAGGATTTAGTTTGGCACCACATCAGCCTTGACTGACCACACAGGTGATCTTTATTTGACCACAGAGTAAGACTCTGCTGTTTCTTCTTAAGACAGTTCCAGTACCATCAGCAATGGTACATTGCTGGGATAGCTCTGCAGCTTCAGGATAAAGTGATTCCGCTGCTCATAGCTGCAGGTTGCTTCTAGGGGTGGGGTGAGGGCTTTCTCATTCTCAGAGTATTTGCATGGTGAGGTTTTGCAAGTTTCCATTTCCCCACTCCATGTGCTTTTTAATATCTATATTAGGGTGGATAACTTCTGGGGGGTTGGGGGTTCACATTGTTCTTCCATAGCACCCTTCAGGGCTGTACCCTTTGCCACTTGAGTTGTCATCAAAATTCAGCAGCTCTGTGATGCAGCAGGATGACAGAGCATCCTCCTGCAACAAAGAGAAAAAACTGTGCTGGACAGTTTCCAGGAGCAGTACATAAACTAGCTAAGGGAGGTGCTTCCTGGCAGTGTTGCAGGAGTGGCTGGAAAGAGAATGAACAAACAGTGCTTTTAAGGGTCTCTGGGATAGAAATGAGAGCATCAAGTTCAGAGATTCTGCTATTGGCTCTGGCACATCTGATGGCAGGAGGGCCAAAGGGCCATTAAAAAGAGTTCAAAGGCTACATTCAATGTGTACTGCCTCCCAGATATGACCATTGGAGCATGGAGTGAAGTGTTATCAGTATGCTCATAACCCAGGTTATTTCTCTGCCTCCTCTGGGGTCTGAGGGGTGCTGTACCAGTGCTTCAGTTTGGTTCAGTGTTGAATAAGGACCAAGAAATTGAAGCTGAATCCTGACAAAACAGAAGCATCATATGTAAGTAGATTTCATGTTCAGGAAATGGACCTGCAGTCTGTTGTAGATGTGGTTCTACTTCCTTGAAAAAAGTACACGGCTTAAAGGTACTTTACTACATTTGACTAGATTCCGAGCTAAAACCTCTTCTGGTTTTCAAGGACTAATGTATGTTTAATTAGAAACAGATCCCACTAGATTTAATGGACTTAATCCTATGTAAGTATGCTTAGAACTTCAGCCTCGCTCTTTAGAAAGCATTCTTTTAAGTCATACCTGACTTTGTCGAACCAATGAATCTCTCTGGAACAAGTTGTTTACAACAGTCTTCTCACTAGCATTTATAACCTATGGAAGAAGACATTCATCTTCAATTGACAGAAACATGATTAACACCTTTTAATCCAAATTGCATCCAATGGAACAGATTTTCTCAGCAGAATAGATTCCCACTCCCATATAAAGCTCCACATGCAAACCTGTTCCAGAACATTAAGAGGACCCTATCAGCCCTGCTGTACTGCCTGAGATGGGGAGAGAGGAGCTGGTGCCAACATCACCAACCCCACTCTTCCTGGCATGATGTCACACTTATGATAGTGAGAAGAGTGATAGGGACAGTAACAACTTCTTCCACCTAAATGCTGCTGACAATGACTCTTCACCTTCACAGAGTGGGCTGCTTCCCAACTGGCTAAGTGAACAATGCCTGGCCCCAAATGTCCTTGGGACTAATGCAATATGGGGAAGAGTGCCCCCCCAAAACATCAGCAACAAATCATTTCTTTGGCGTCTATTCCCCACAATAACTTGGTCCTTAAGACTTTGGGGCCAGGGATTAATCACACAGCTAGTCAAGAGGCAGCTATGCAATGGTGGTGGGAAAGCAGCTGCAGTGATGGAGACTGGTGGAAAGGGAAAGGAACAGCCCTTGATGGCAAACTGTGGGTAGCAGTAGCAGGTCAGCTGCCATCCCCAGCACTCCAGAGAACCACTTCATCCTAGCTAATGGTTAGGCCAGCCCTGGACCCTGGGAAGGGAAAATTCCATCGTGCAACTGGGAGCTGGTTTGTCCAGTGCTGAATAAAACATTTTGGATATATGTACTGTTTAAAAACTATTTTAATCTTTTAGTTCCAGAGCTGGGTTTCTTATCACTATCAGAATTTTGAATAGCACAGAATTTGAGTTTTTAAAAAAATGGTTTCGAGTCATATCTCTTTACAGAAAATGACAGTCCGAAAACTTACCACAATATCAAACATGGCTTCATCTTCCAGAGCAGATTGTATCCTATCCCTGGATTTGAAAAGAAGAGAAAAAAAATTAATGTTGTTGATTAGCAATAACAATTATTTTTAATTCCTTTACTTTTATAAGTGTAAATAACACAAATCAAAACATTCTGGGCATTATTCATTTTCACTGTGGCTGCAATGCTCTCACACAGAAGATAGTTCTGAGTATGTTTCCCCCTGTTCCTGCTTACATACCCAGCATTACAGAAACTAAAACTTTATACTTTTCATATTCTAATACAGAACTAATTTACCTTGCTATTTTTGTACAAGTCTGCTTAGGGCTTTACAAGGTTTTACTGGGATTCTCCACACCGGGTGCTACTCTAGTACAGGTGAATTGTATTTGAATATTGTCTGTAATATCTTCCCAAATAAGTGATGTAGCATCATTTATTGATCCATTATATCCTATACTTGTATATTAATGTCTTCCAAGCACAGCCAGATAGCTAATCTAAGTAACTTCAGTAACTAAGCAACACACTAGATTGGTTCCCTTGTTTTCCATTTGTTTCTGTATGGAGCATCACAGTATCTTTGCACCCATAAACAAAGATGTATATGGGATTGGTTAGGAAATGAGTTCTCCTTTCCCCATAGCAGTGGGGATACCATGGCCCACCAAATATATGAGAACTGCCAAGTCCTACCAGCCCCCATGTACTCAAGGATTATGGGAGTTGGAGTTCAACAGATATCTGGAGAGTGAGATTACCAACTCCCACTTTAATGATCCAAAGTCAGATCCTGGGTATCTTTAAAATAGGGGCAGATAATGTGTTGTCCTCCAGATGTTCTTGGACCGTAATTCCCCTCACCTCAGACTATCATAAGTAGAGCTTATGGGTTGCAGTCCAACATTCAAGAGCGAAATGCTTCTTACTACTGCACTCATACTACTACTGCAAGCTGTGCAAAAGTTATGCAAACATTTGTATGGTTCTGGCCAGTATTTCACTGGAAAAGTTGTATTTGGTTTTATTACTAGGGGATATTACTCAGCTCCTCAAAGTGAAGCATGACAAAAAGCAAATATACAAAACGCTGCAACCTGCAAACTAACTAACCACAGTACAATTAATGAGCTAAAAGAAATCAGGCATATTTGTACAAATTACCTGTAAATTGAGGACAACAGTCTCCATGTTACCATCTCTTGCTTAAGAAGCCACAACACACTAGCAGTTTTTGAAAATTTCTGCTGTCCAGGAGTTGCTCGGTACACTATTTTTTGAAGAATGTTTACCTGATGTTTAAAAACAAGAACATTTAGTTTAATTCTATTTTTCTAGTATAGAATAGTATTAAATATTTCAATTATCCATACAATAACATATATATATGTACACATGGGATCATTATAGCATAAGTGCCTGTTGCAACAAACTTCTTACTCTCAGGAGTGTGATCTTAAGAACAATACAAGTGGAAGATGCCTGGGCGACAAGGGATTCTGACAAGCAAATGCAGTTAAATACAAATTGCCTTTGATCGAGTGTTTATGATTGAGCATGTCGTTTCACAATTCTCTTCAGCCACAAGCCCCAAACAACCATATCAAACTGATTCTAAGTTCATCCAAGCAAGTGTGGACCATAACTTCCTGGATGAACGACCAACAACCCCAAGGAAGAGTAAGCCCCCTTTCATATGCTACTACATTTCATCAATGTCATTGATTAGTATTTCAACTGAGTAACACATGAAAAAATAAACAACTAAATATACCTGGCTACTGCAAATGTCTTCATATTCATCTATAAGTTCAAACACAGTATTTGAACTGTGCTTTAACAAAGAATGCAGAAAATCAGAGTACATGCCTCGAGTAGCTAGAAAAACCGAAGGAAAAAGTGCTGATTAGAAAGGTCTAATTTTGTACGATTCTTGTTTTCTACAGGTCTAAACCTGATTTTGGTTATCACAGCACACACTAAGTACTGTTTTGAAGTACATTCGTTAACAAGATGTCCTTTGCAGCTTTTTTTATAACAATAAAACAAATGTATCTGTAGAATAACACTACTATAACTTAAGTATGTCTCAAAAGGAAATACAAGAAAAAATCTACATGAATTCAGAAGCACTGTAGCCAAACAGTAAGTAAATTCTAGATAAATTCTCAGATTTGCAATTTTGGAACCCTCAATTAAAAATACACTCAAACAATCACTCAAAATATATACAATACAGTCTGCCTAATTTCCTAGCGTAAATTCACCGGACATGTAAGACATTTAGCATTATGCTTCTTTATGGCTATTTTTTCCAAGGAATTGTTTTCCTATGGAATAAGTCAGACGGGATGATCTAGTACCGCTTCCTGCTCCACAGCTGGATCCACTATACATTACACTGTTTATAGACTACTTGGCTCTCTGAAAATGCACCAATGTTATGTCAAACAAATATGCAAAACATAAAGGAAAAATTAATCTCTCACCTGCTTCCCCAGGATCATCCTCATTCAGCAGAACGGCACTCTTTGTGACATCTTCTGTTGCACTGTACTCTAAGTTTGTGAACATGATTGAACGTGGAGGGGTGAGTGCAGTTGTCCAGTCACTTTCATCTAACTTAAGCAATATGAGAAAATGAGTAAAAACTTGCACTGCAAAGGAATAGTATTGCACATATGCAGACAAACACACCCCACTCAGATATAGCAATCCCAACTTCTGCATATTCTCTCTTGCTAGTACAGCACAAACAATCATTCTATGCACACTTTGGGTACCCAACAACAATGACAGGGGGCAGGGAGAGAAAGCGTTCCTCCCATGCCTAAAGACAGCACATTTATTAACCATTTGCCACATTTACATGGGTGCCCAATCAATATATGGTCTCTTGCTGGCTCACTGCAATGTAAGATAAAGGCACTAAATAAAATTTAGGCTAAAAAAATTTATATACCAAACTTTTTAGAAGCATGAAACCTTTAGAAGGTTTTTTAAAAAACCACATTGCTAGTTAACCTTGAGGGCCTACAATTGTCCAGACATGTGATGACATACAAAATGAAAGCAAATCTATAAAGAGAGGAAGAAGCCATCTTTAGCAGCAGTAGAGAGAAATAGTATCCCCAGTGTCCATTCATCTGATGACTGAAACCTTAACTTAAAGGCCTGACAAATTTTAATCACCCTCAAGGTGAAAGCAGGGGAGACAGTATCAGTCTCTACCAGAGTGGTTGTAGTGTTACTAGTAACAGCTACAGCAAGCCAACGATGTCACAATCACACAACAGGGGAATATTTTCAGACTTGCCAACATATTTTTATGAGCACTATAACAGTTATTGTAGTTTTTATTTCTCAGGCTATTAATCAAATAACATATTTATAAACACTGTAAATATTTATTCTGTTATTGTTATCGTAAAGCAGGAAAACATTAAGATCAAGACAGTTGTTGCATTTTTGTTTCAGAAGAAGAAATATTAACTAATTTTAGTTATTCTTTACAACAGCCTTTCTAACAGAAAAATCAAGAGGTTAATGGGGATGACTGCATAGCAAAAATATGGTTAGCAAGGAACAAGGAGATATCAGCATGCTTGGAAAAACTGTTACATTAACTGTCTCTTTATTAAAGACATCTAAGTTGAACTCAGAATAGTCCAGTAAGAACCAAGGATGCTCAGCAGCCATAATACTGTGCATCATTTGGAAAATGCAAAATTGTTATCTTTTCGAATTGACCAGTTATATCTTCATATGTGTCCCCATAGACTAAAGGTGACTTTTGGAAAGGAAAAAAATTAGAAAAATAACCTTAAAACTACACTGCTGGATACAACTACCTAGAAATTTGGACCACTAAATACAGTGGGTCTTACTTCTGAATGAGCATGCATAGGCTTGTGCTACCTACTGAAGGGTATGCTGCTCATTCTTACTTGGTTTATTCTTACCATAGACACATTTCCAAGGTGCCCAGGAGTATGCACAAAGTAAGGAGATTTTCCTCCTGTGCCCAGGATGGCAGATGTGTTTGGCTGTTTCGTGGAACTCAGAGCCTGTGGGGTATCTTTAAAACAAAAACAAAAATATTTTTCTCAGCCATGAGCCATGATGCACTTGTTAGTCCCTCTTTTCAGACGAATGCATTTATTGAGTACATCATGGAAAGAACAGTGAGTAACTATTTTCTTGAGTTCAAAATACTACTTTTAAAAGATGTTATCTTATTTATATTCTGGCTGAACTGTGCAGGAAAAAAGAATACTGGAAGTAACATTCAGAATACTAGTAAAATTTCAGTGATAAAACAAACATGTAAACTGCATACACAAGGCAATAAATACAAGGAAGCTTACAAGAGTGAGGAAATAGTCCTGGAGTTCTAGGAACCGTTAGTCCTCTTGTTGACATGTCACTTAAGCTGTCATCGAGGGAAGCAAGGACTAAGAAAAGGAAAGCAAGTGAAGAAAATAACTTTCAAAGTTCTGGCTCAGTTTGCAAAGGCTTCTGGCCACCTAAATGAAAAAGTCTAACAAAGAGGCAAATATGGTGCCATCTCTTTTTTGTTCTTCTCTTTGACTTTTAACACAAATAGCTGAAGGAAATGATAAATGATAAATCATGTTAGCTTTTTAAAAAAATTAGTAGATTATAAATTAGCAGACTTACCAACTGGTACTGGACCAATTGTCTTTTTTTTTACAAAGGAATTGGTCTGCAGCCTGAATCTTGTTACTTGCGCTTGCCAGCTTAACTCCCAGCAGTGTACATTTTAGCAGCGATCTGCTGCCAGTTAAGAAGCCAGTGGTTGTTTTTCTTGTGACTTGGCACACAACAAGAAAAACTAAGATTTTTTTTAACTGACAGCAATTTACTGCTAACATTTGCAGTGTTGGAGTTACACTGGCAAGTGTACACATGTGACAGGATTCCATCTACTATTTTTTAAAGCACAAAGCTAACTGTTACCTTCCAAAACCACTCAAATATGCTTTTACATAAGACACTCAACCAATACAGAAAAGGATACTAGAAACTTTCTTCTGAGAACTCTGCTTCCGAACTGGCCGACTCACTTCTTGTATAGAAGACATATTTTAAAAATCATTCCTGAAAAGAAAGAGAACTAATTTTTAAAAACAGACATGACAAGTTGTATCACCTTTTGGTCAAAGAATGGCAACTTCTAAAAAGGAAATTATTTTCAAAATCCAAGAATTTCTACCTTATAGTCACTGCAACACTTGCATAAGCCTCATTTTTCCTTCCAGTCTTGCACTGTTTGTAACAGTTATCAGTACGCAAGGCAAAAGGCAGCACAATGTATACTTTGAGTCACATGCTTAAGTTGTACAAACAAGTTCATGTGCAGGCAAGATTGCACACAGGCACACACACACAGGCCCAGTCAAGGGTGCTTCAAAGGGTGTTTGTAACAGTGGCTACCAAATGCCTCTGTGAAATTCATAGCACAGAACAACGGTAAAAGACAATTCCCAGTTTATCTTAAACATCTAATACTCGCATGTGTACTGTAGTCTATAATGCAAGGTCTGACCAAATTATCAATCAGACTCTTTGAAAAACCTGTCAACTCTAATTCAAGTCTATGCTCCAACTACAGATGTCAAAGAAGATGAAATTGAAAGCTTTTATGCAAGTATCTAGGAGAAAATTGATCACACACCAAAATGAAACATGCTTATAATCATAGGTGACTGGAATGCAAAAGTAAGAAACAAAGCAGACATTTCCAATTGATGTTGGAAAATTTGGTCTAGGGGAAAGACATGAAGCAGGAGAATGATTCATGGACCTGCAAAGTCAATCATCTGTTCACTGCAAAAACATGCTTCAATCTACTGAACAGACTGCTATACATGTGGACATCACCAGACGGTCAATATAGAAATCAAATAGACTACATAACTGGAAGCAGGAGATAGAGAAGCTGTATTCTCTCTGACAAAACAAGCCCAGGAGCCAAATGTAGTATTATTGATCATGAATTGTTAACATCCAACATAAAAGTAAAGTTGAAAAATAACACTAAAAGAATTGTAGTACTAAAATATAATTTAAACAACATTCCTGATGAATTTAAACTCTACATAAAGAACAGATTTGCATGACTAAACTCAGTTGACCATGAAACAGAAGGCCTATGGAGTGAAAAGATATCATTATGAACACAAAAAGGCAATACCTATACTAAAAAGAAAAGAAAAACCGAGACGGATAACAGAAGAAACACTTAAAATTGTAAGAAAGGCAAGAAGCAAAATAAAAGGTGATAGAAATAGGGTCAAACCCTGAATGCAGCTTTTGAGAGACTGTCACATAGAGACAAAGATAATTATTACAATAACCAGTACAAAGAAATAAAGAACAAAGGGGGAAAAACAAGAGATTTCTTCCAGAAGACCCAAAAAATCATATGGAAATGTAAGCCTATCTATTTATCAATCTTGAATGCTAAAAGACTAAAAGGGAAGCAAACTATTTGACCAGAAGAAAATAAAGAGAAGGTAGAAACAGTATACTAAAGACCTTTACATAAGAGATTAGATGATGACAGACTCCTTTGAAGATGAATCCTATGATGAAGCACCTGCGCTTCTAGAAAGTGAAATGAAAGCTGCTCTGAAAGCACTGGGAAGAAATAAATCTCTAGGGGTAACATGAAATACCAATAGAACTGTTTAAAGCCACAGAGACTGAATCTGTCAAAATTCTAACAAGAATATGCCAGCAAATATGGAAAACAAAACAATGCCCCATAGACTGGAAACATTCAATATACATTCCAATAACCAACAAAGGAGATGCCAAGGAGTGCAGTAACTATAGGATCATTACTGTAATTTCCCATGCAAGCAAAGTGATGCTCAAGGTATTGCAATGAAGGCCTTTACCTTACATGCAGTGAGACATGTCTGATGTTCAAGCTGGATTCCGAAAAGGAAGAGGCACTCAAGATCGTGCAGTAGTACTTCGGTTTACGTACGCCTCAGTTTACATAATTTTCGGTTTACGAGCCAAAATCCATAAGAAATAATGCCTCGGTTTATGTTTTTTATGGGGGGGGGGGGTTTCGCTGTACGAAAAGGACACATCACGTCTGGAGGTTTCTAGTGCCACCCTCGTTGCTACGGCAATCCGCGTTCATGTTTACGTAATTTCCGCATTACTTAATGTCCCGGATGATGGATTAATTTTGTAAACCGAGGTACTACTGTATTGCAAATATCTGCTGACTATTGGAACAGACCAAACAACTTCAGAAGAAGATGAGTCTATACTTTATAGATTACAGCAAAGTCTTTGACTGTGTGGATCATGAGCAACTATGGGTTGTTCTGAAAGAAATGGGTGTGCCTCAACACTTGATTGTCCTGATGTGTTACACATCAATACACTGTATTGTGGACAAGAAACTATATTAGGACAGAATATGGAGACAGAATGGTTTCCTACAGGCAAAGGTGTCATGCAAGGGTGCATTTTATCCCCTTATCTGTTCAATCTGTATGTAGAACATAGCATACAGAAAGCCAGGCTAGATTAGATGAAGGAGGAGTAAAAATTGGTGGAAGAAACATGAATAATTTAAGACATCCAGATGACACCATCTCACTGGCCGAAAGCAACAATGACTGGAAATGACTTCTGAGGAAAGTGAAAGAGGAAAGTGCCAAAGCAGGACTGGAATATCAAGAAGATAAAAATCATGACTACCGAAAACTTATGCAACACAACTTTAATGTCAGCAATGAAGAAACTGAAATTGTTTCTGAAAGATTTTGTATACCTTGGTTCAATCATCAATCCAAATTGCGACCGCAGCCAAGAAATCAGAATACTGACTCAGAAAGGCAGAAATGAAGGAATTAGAAAATATCAAGCGCAAGGATGTGTCACCCAAAACCAAGAACATCCACTCTACTGCATTCCCAATCACTATGTATGGGTTTGAAAGCTGGACAGTAAAGAAAGCTGACAGGAAAAAAAAAAATGATTAATTTGATATATGATCCTGGAGGAGAGCTTTGCAGATACCCTGGACTGCCAGAAAGATGAACATGTACATCCTAGATCAAATCAAGCCACATCATGAGAAGACAGGATTTACTGAAAAAAAAAAAATAATGCTGGGAAAGTTTGAAGACAGCAGGAAAAGAAGAAGACCAAATAGAAGATGCAATGGCTCCCTAAAACAGTGTTTTCCAACCTTGGGTCCCCAGCTGTTCTTGGGCCAAAACTCCCAGAAGCCTTCACCAGTAGCTGTGCTGGCCAGGAGCTGTTTCTGGGAGTTGTTGTTCAAGAACATCTGGGGACCCACTTCCCTAAAGGAAGCCACAGGACTGAGTTTACAAGAGCTGAACAGGGCAGTTGAGGACAGTACATTTTGGAGATCACTCATTCATATGGTCACACCATAAGTCGGAGGTGACCTGACAACACGGGACAACAACAAAGTAGCACAATGTACTAAAAATAACAAATGGTAAAATAAAGCACACAAGCAGTGTAAAAATATAACAGCTATAACCCACTGAAGCAGACAGTAAAAATTGCACCTGCTTTAAGTTAAAAATTGTAACATCAGCAATTCTTAAAAGACGGATGATGATGAAATAAAACTGGGTTGCCCACTATCTAAATCAGCCTTGACTTTTTTTCGCCAAGGCCATAAACATAAGATGAAAGAAATATCAGGATTGTGTAAGTCACATAACAAAGCTTATAAGATGGTGTGTAAAGAATCGTTTCCAGTCTGCGGCCCCCTTCAAATGTGCCAGGGCCCCACTGAAAAAGGCTGAAAATGACAGTATCAAGGACCTCAGACAGGCTTGCCTGGGGAAGACATTCCAATGCTGAAGAGCCATCAGTAAAAGGCCACCCTTGGACTACCAAAACTACCCTCCAGACATCAAGATGACAAAACTGGTTGGATGCAGGAGAATAAACTTCCAACAAACTTCGAGGGATACAGGAGAATGAAATCCAGCATCTTTTGGACCTAAACCACAGAGGTTTCATGAGACTCCCCCTAACCCTTTTACGCCTTTGGTGCCAGACAACAGCCACTAAAAGAGCACAAGTAAATGAATGGCAATGAAACGAGACACTGTTGCCTCTGTCACTCATACTAACATTCAGTGCGGTTTTATGAAGTGAGAAGAAAATGCCAGGCAGCCGATTTCCTCCTGCGGGAGACATTCATTTTAGTTCATTTAAAAAAAAACTAACAGTAACTCTAGTAAAGGGTCAGGGAGAGGGAAGCGCCCTTGGGAGATACCTGGCCTCACCCGCGAAACGACGCGACTGACTTCAGAGACTTTGTAGGTCGATCTGGGGATGAGGTGCCCCTTTGCCACTCTGCCTCAGGCCGAAAAATGCAGTACGAAGGACTAGAGAGCCTGTGCTAAAAGCCTTTTAAGTAACGCGCCCAGTAACGTGAGGAACGGGTGAAACTACTGCCCCTGCATCTCCTGTCCGTCGTCGTAGGCAAATTCTGTGGCACGGAGTGCCCCGGCCTGCCCACGGCCATGAGGTGGCACGACCCGCTTCTCTCCTGGTCTATCGAAACGGAGGCCTTTTCCAGCCTCGTCCCTCCCGCAACCTTTCGGAGGCGCCCACCTGTCCGTCAGCGGCGTGGCTGGAAAATCCGATCCACTCCCCGTCTATTGGTTGAGAATTCCCGCTTTCCGGAAACTCGCAACATGAACCGGATGTACAACTAAAAAGCCGGGGATGAAAGGTCAGAGATTGTTTATATAGTACCAATAGAAGGGAGAGCGGACTGAACACCACGTCGACTTTTAAAAAAAAGACATTTGCGGAAGGAAGATCACACAGGATGAATTTGTATCGGAAACTTCGCCTCATAATATTTCTACACGGCTGTCATGCGCAGAAAGGTAGCTTTCTTTGCGGAACGGCAGAGGTGGTGGCTCCCAAGTGGCGGCAGCGCCACCTATCTTGCAGGAGGACCAAACCTCAGTTTCTGGGCTGCTTGTCTGATGGGGGAAGACAAGTTTCCCACCGCCAAAACAGGAGGCGAGGAAGGTAACTGACGCCTTTGTTTTATCATGGATCAGGAGGATCCCAACAAAACTCGTGAAACGGGGAAGTCTCATTTTGAAATGTAGATTGTACACATAAAAGATTCTGCCTTCAAACGTTGAACTATATCAAAGGAAAGGTGGACTTTAGTGGTGGCAGACCGGGCTCTTTTGTGCAATAATAATAATAATAATAATAATAATAATAATAATAATAATAATAATAATAATAAACCTTTATTGTCAATGCACAACATGTGTGCAGTGAAATTGAATGAGCCTCCATTGGTACAACCACACAAAGCACAAAACACAGAATACATTCAGACACAGAATACATCTCCAACCTTATAAACAAATCCCCAACCCCAGGAATACCGGGGCTAGGCACACATTTCCACATTCATATATATATGTACACATTATTCCACCGGTATGTACATATTGCATGTTATACTGGCACTGTAAGTCTGTTATATTAAATCTAGTCATGGTGTTATGTGGCATTTAGAACTCTGACAGCCCATGGGTAGAAGCTATTTTTCAGCCTATTTGTCCGGCTGGCTATGCTTCTATATCTCTTGCCCAATGGTAGAAGTATGAAGAAGTGCTGTCCTGGGTGAGAGTCCTCCATAAGGATTTTACTCACGCTGTTGAGACAGCAAGACCTGGCGATTTCCTCCAGTGGGGTTATGGGGCAACCCATGATTTTTTGTGCTGTACTCATCACCCTCTGTAGTGCCTTCTTGTCCGTGGTTGTTAAGCCAGCGTACCATACCGTGACACAGTATGCGAGGACACTTTCTATTGTTGACCGGTAGAAAGATGTTCATCAGCCACTGTGCCACCTGGCGTAACATGTTGAATCCAGAGTTGTGCCCGGTATCTATTTATAAGTAAGTCTTTAAAGTGCCACACGTTTTCATCTTTATTCTTTTTTAGTTTCTGACCTGATGTGCTAGGACAGACTAACACGGCCACCTCTTCTAAAACTAAAAGCACTGGATTTAGCCGAATAGAGTGGAGATCATCAACCTCATGAATAAACTTGCACCGATCTCTTTATTTTTGACCATATATAAATGTATATGTGCCGTGCAGTCTCACTCTAATGCCTGACGGAGTGGGCTTGATCCACGAAGGCTCACATTAAAATATGGCAGTTAGAATTGCTGGATAGCTCAGTGGTTTTAAGTATCCAGCTGCAAAGCCAGAGGTTGGAAGTTTGATTCCCACTGTGCCTCCTTTATGCTTTTGAATTGTGGTGCTGGAGGAGACTCTTGAGAGTCCCCTGGACTGCAAAGAGAACAAACCTATCCATTCTGAAGGAAATCAACCCTGAGTGCTCACTGGAAGGACAGATCCTGAAGCTGAGGCTCCAATACTTTGGCCATCTCATGAGAAGAGAAGACTCCCTGGAAAAGACCCTGATGTTGGGAAAGTGTGAAGGCAAGAGGAGAAGGGGACGTCAGAGGACGAGATGGTTGGACAGTGTCATCGAAGCTACCAACATGAATTTGACCCAACTCCGGGAGGCAGTGGAAGACAGGACGGCCTGGCGTGCTCTGGTCCATGGGGTCACGAAGAGTCGGACACGACTTAACGACTAAACAACAACAGTGCCTCCTTGACAGGGGCTGGACTTGATGATCCATAGGATCCCTTACAGCTCTGTGGTTCTAAGGTTGTTATTATAGTCTTTAAGGTGCAACAAGCTTTTCTCATTTTATTTTTATTTCGTAGTCCAAAAAGTGCTGGAGGTACAATTGCAGACCCTGGATACAAGTGACTTAACGGAGGGCTACAATTTCAGTTTGAACCTCTTATAAGATTTTTCTTCTGCTTCTGCCCCATTTCCTGACTTCACAGGTGCTTTTACATTTCTGAGCAAAACCTTAATTTAGAACAAGGGATACTCTGGGCATTGCCATTCCACATTTTACAGTCATTTCAGTCATGGCACCAACATAAAATAATTACAGGAGTAAAAACTGCTTCTGTTCCCAAGGTGTTAAAAACATTTACTAATAAACTGTATTTTGTTGCAAGAATGAGTAATATAATTTCAAAGGAAAAATGTTATCAATAATTATGTACATCCCTGGCCAGCTGTAATTGGTAATTTTAAAAAAAAATTAAAACATGCTACGGTAAGCAATATTGGCTCAGCCTGCCTACCTGCCAATATCCCCATCAGCTATCCCTCTTTGGCTGGGCATTTGTGGACATAGAACTTCAGTCCAAACTGCATCATGATGTCTGACAACCATTCTCATAAGTCTTGAATTAGTGGAAAGGGCTTCCAAACTTAGGAGAGGCTCAACTTCAGATGCCTTGGCAGTGGCTTTCAGAAGGCTTAGCTTTGTATTATTAAAGGTACATAAATGATGATTTCAATTGCTGACATTTTCACTTGACCAGATGTGTTGGAAGAACCTGCCTTTCTCTGCAGCTATTACATATATGGAAGCAGTCCTCTCCTCTGCTAACCTTAACTAAGCCCTACCCACTTTGTCTTCGTATGAACAAGAACAGTATCCAAGATGACTTTATTAGCATTTGAATGGTTACAGGTTTAAGGGTTAGGTTTCTGAAGTCCTGACCTGTTCAGAAGATGGCTGAGAAGGGCTAGTTCTTTCTTTTACAGAGAAATAATGGCGGCTAGTGACTCTCATAGCAAGATAATCTTCCCCCAACCTGTTTGTTGCAGTGTGCTTTAAGATAAGCTACTTCTGAAGAAAGCCCAGAAAGCTTCAGCTGATTACATCTCTCCACCCAAACAATTGCACATATTAAAAAATCTTAATACATAACTCCAGTTTCTTGCAGGCTACTGGTATACCTGCAGGCTTAATTCAGAATGCCAGTCTTCTCATTACATACTGTCACTTCCAGTTTCTCACCCCCAGATGAATTTATGAGCTCTGAAAGATCCTGTCATTAACAACCCAGCTGAAGCATTGCAAATTAAAAGTCATGGATTCCTTTACTGAGTCAATCCTTCTTCCTCTCATCTTACTGCCTTCAACTTTTCTAGCATTATTGGCTTCTCCAGTGGAGTTGCCTTTTCTCATGATATGTCCAAAGTATATTAAAATTCTCAACAGCTTTGATGCAGATTTGAAAGGCTGTTTTCAAATGTACTGATCCTTATCATAAGTCCTTCCTGACTGCCAGTCTTCAAGAGCAGCAAAGTTGGCTTGAACTAGAAACATATGATCCAAGCTGACCTACTTCCTAATTTATATAGACTTTCCTCCTTTCAACTCTGCCTTGTAGGCAAGTCTGTAAGACCTTCCCCTTCAAGGCTGCATTGTAAATAACTTGTTCCCAAAATGATCAGGTAGTTTTTCACTTATTCTCCAGAAGACTTCAAAGAGGGCACAGCCCTAAAAACATCTACAGAACACTTAAAATTTACCCAAGCTGCAGAACTCTATAATTTCAACAAAAGTGAAGTATCAGGAAATGGTCACTTAGTAGCAGAAGGTCCAGTCTTAAGACACTTCCCTAATGATGAAGACTTGAAAATGGTTCAAATGGTTTCCTTAACTTGGAAAATTTAGCCTCCAAACCAGGGGTAAGAATGTTGTTAGATGGCATGCCCTATAATTCCTCACTATTAGCTATGCTAGCTAAATCTGTTGTAGTTGAACACCTGAAAACTGACAGGTTGCCTAGTCCATAATCCCAGAATGAACAAATGAGGGAGAGAAGAGGGTCATGGCTTTTTTTCTGTTTGTAATTCTCAAAAACTCAATGAAACAACATTATATATATAAAAAGATACAGGTAGATTTTTTAATGGAAGAAGTGTTACATAACTTTCCTATTTAATATGCACATTTAACAACCTCAGGATTTTTTTCCCTATGAAGATACAAGGTAAGCATTCCTGTTTTATACATCTTAAGATAGGTGTTTGTGTCCACTTATCTTAGAAATACTTCATATATGTTCTCACTTTGTATTGTTGTGCAAATTGAATACATTGCTTAGAAAGAAATATAAGACACAAATAATATAATTCCATCAGAAGGTAATGCATATGGAAGTGTGATCAGAAGTGCAATATTTACACTGCTACCTGGCATTATACTTTGTATTATGTAGAAAGACCATTAACATTTTCTTAAGACTTGGGCTATTTCCAAAGAAAAGGGGAATGGGTGAAGTCGTTGGGCCAAGACAAATGGATGGTAATGGGTCTTTGATATCTGAACGTGCTACACTTTTCCTCTAACTCCCTTCCACTCTTACCTATCTAATCCACACACTGCAGGGAGCAACCACATGCTTCAGAATCAAAAACCTAGCAAGAGTTCTGTTTCCTTGAGTAATGCAGGACCATAACCAGGAAAGGCGCTTTCAGTCACCATAAGATGTTCTGAATAGTCCTGCATAATGGAGTGAAAGACAGAAAAAATAATATGAGCACAACCTCCTCCAAAAGAAAAGCAGTCACAACAGTTGGTTATTGATATGATACTGATGTCCAAGTGGCCACAGAAAATCAGTGCGATCTCCAGAATACAAATATAGTGCTAAATGGTGAACCCATCATGCTTTAGTCGAATGCCTTTGAACATTTCAAGGGCAGCCCTAGGTACAATACATTGCATTAAGCCAGTCGTGATACTATGAAGATGTGCATGACATTGCCAAGTCTATGTTAGACAAAAATATTTTTCTCACTAGAGGGCCACCATTTGTCTGTCCAGACAACCAGACAACTAAGTTCAGGAGCACACTCACATTATACTAGTCCAAGAAAAGAGTGCCACACATCACCAGTGAAGCATGTAACTTTTTCCTAAATTAATGATTCTATTGTCATTTCTAGTCCTGAGATCAGTTTTCAAAGGAAGACAAGGTCAAGAAACATTGCCCAGAGAAGATAGTATAATTTGCTGGCTATGCTATGAAACACGCAGTTTAATCTTAAAATGGTGGGCTGAAAACTGGATAATATATCAGGTAATATACATTCATCTGCCTTCTTGAGCCAAGATTTGGAGAAAAATCTGCACACTCTGAAACAGAAGTATCCTACAAATAGCAGTTCCAGATTCCTGTGATTGATCTTCAGTAAACAACATAAAACACTGATCCAACATACAGCTTGGTCATTCTGGTGCCACCAAACTGCAACATCCATACTTGTGAATTATAGTAGGCATGAATTTATACAATGGGAAAAGCAGGCTATGTAGGCATTTTTAAAATAAAAATGCACAATAGAAATACTTTTAAATGATCTAGAAGCAAGCACCTTGTTACAATACTTTGTCTGGATATCTGAATCTTCTGAAGCCAAAGTACTTGAAAACTTAACATACTTCTAAGTTTGGCATATTCCAGGAGCATTCTCTTGTACTTAGAATAATTGATACAACCCATTTTAGTTTTCCCTTCTCTGATGTTTCCTAATGAAAAGGCAGAATTTGAAAAATGCACATTTTTAGAACAGATGCTCACTAATGAAGGATGCCCCAACTCCAGAAAATTTCTACTGAAATGAAGAAATTATTGACATATTTGTGATTTAGAGCACAGTCATGATGGCAAAACTGGACTGAATTCATGCTGGATGAATAATGTTTTCTTGATGTCTTAAATTCTGCTTGTCCAAGAAATGTTAACACCTTATTACTGGTATTATTGAAGCATACACAAAACATTCAGTTACAGGTAGTTGTAATGCAAGCCCTTGCATGGCAATCCAAATTTATTGAACTACTGATGCTAAGTCATACAAAATTGCACCACTTTTAATTAAGGCTTTTCGTTTACATTTGGCCACCTCAAAGCAGTTGTAACATTAGGTTGGTCAATTTAAATACTGTGGCTCCCTGTTGGATTTTACACGCAATCTTTACACCCAAACGTTAATGCATACAAAGCAACAAGGCATTGTTAAATAAATCAGCAAAAATCGGTAATTACTGCAACTTAGGCCCTGGGACCAATTACACATGATTAAAATTACTTCCCACATTCACATCCACAGTACTCGTCCACCATTTAACATCTCAACCAAAACGTTACACATGTAAAACAATCACTAACAGGCAAAAGTACTAAACCTGTATATTTGGTATTGCAAATACACTTATGCATGAGCAAGCAAGGGAATTCACAGTGAGAATCTACAGCTGCAGAAGCCCAAAAATGATTTACAAAAATTGTTAAATCATTAAAAAATTGTTTTAAAATATACACTTCTTGTTGTAGACCCCCACTGTACACACAACTATAAACATTGTTCCCTATGTAAACAAGGAAAAGGAAACATACAATAAAAGGTTGAAAAATCTGGACATTTCCTTCGCAACAGATATTAAAGGCAATGTCTTTAGACAGACATTATACTGAAAGGACTTATTTTAAAGACTAGATCACTGTCTCCACAGGTTTTTTAAATCCTAAAATTAAAAAACTAGATAGCTGTTGTGTTAATCAAAGCGCTTTTGTACAATACAATGATGATCCTGTATTTCTTTTAAAAAAGTTACAATAAGCTACAAATACCGATGAAGCAAAGTTATCTGGAGTAGTTTATATAGGAGCTCTTTGGACTTTCTTTTATTACGCTAAAATAGTGGTGCTTTTAGGATTTACATTATTGTACTCTCCAATAGGAAGTATGGGGTTTGTTGCAGTATACAGTACAGTTTTCATACATGTACAACATTTGTGGATGAACAATGTCTCTTATGAGTAATACTGGATGTAGGCTCTGGTTTTACCAGTTGCATACACTTAGATTATTTATAAGTAAAAATCTCTCGTGACACTGGAAAGTGATTAGAATGTGCAAACTGATGTAGTAGTTGTCATCCATTTCATAAGGGTACCACCACAGGAAAGTCCATTTAAGATGTTGGTAGGTTGAATAAAGTTGGAATGCTGGCACTGTTGTAGTCAGCAACAGTTCTTCAGACCTAGAGAATTGAAAAAAATATATATGGAGTTTTAGCACTTATACAGTAATTAAGCAATGAAGCAGGATAGTTGTGTTTAGGTAAAAAGGTATTTCATATTGTAGGCTGCAGTAGGATTCTTAACCTCATACTCTTTTTGTGTAAGTTACTGCTATACACTGGTCTTCAAATATATCAGATTCAGAGTAGAACCAAAGGAAATCTAAAATAGTAAGAGCTCACTACAGCTCATAGGCTTTGTGGATTCAAATATTCCGACAATCTATGCATTGTCATTTTACTTCTATTTTGTCAGCATAATCTTTTTTCAAACATATATTAAAATAAAAAAATCAACTCTACTTACAGAGGCAATTTAGAGAGAAGCAGTAAATGTAATTCAATATTGGAGTGGCCAGATTCCTATTACTTATGTACACTGATATTAAGTCAAATGGCATAAATCACATCAACCACTGCACAGCAAGGAATACAAACCCGGATTCTTTTAAGGAGCAGCAATTTGCCACTGTGATCTACACTATTTGACATATGCCAGTAGACATAAGTAAACAGAGTAAATCACAGCAACAAACTGTCACTAGTTAAGGAGGTGAAATTTGTATTCCTTGCTGTGCACCAGTCACTGTGTTTTATGCTGTCTGACATATGCTGACTTATATAAGTAATAGAATTCTGGCCAATATGTTTTACAAGAACTTCACCACTGGTCTCTCTATCCTGCTATGCCCTCGCATAACAATCAGCTCTTCCGTTTATGCTCGAGAAGATGGAGTGAGCCCTGCTTCTTCTATGGTTTACGAATCCCACAGTACCTGCTTCTGTGCTTACACTGATGACCAGTGAACCAATAAAACACCACAACAAACAATTCATGCTCTCCATGTTTTATAATGATAATGAAAAATTGCTATATAAAGATATGATCTCCCTCCTGCTGATTGCTGCATGCCTTGGAATTGCTAGACACTGGAAAACAGAGTTTCGGTGTGCATAACTGGCTTGACAGGGTTTAGTCCCTTATACTATCAATTAATCTGACTTTAAACAATGAGGGCAGCAAACGAAGATTGTAAAACGGATATGGGCACTGCTGTCTGATGGTTATTCGCTTCATTTGCAAATATCCATTCCCACATGGGGACCTGCACATCATGACATTCTGGAGGAATTAAAGTTTTACCTTTAAAAAGATGCTGAAAAGAGGCAATTTAGGGAGAAGTATTAAATATGTAGGAACAAAGGATTGAATGGAGTGGAACATGGAGGGAATAACTGAAAAGTGGGATGAGGCAGATGTGCTCAAAAATACTGGCATCAACAACAGTATGGACAGTGACCAAAGAATTATACATGACATGCTCGTGTGGATTAGAATTCTGATATGGCAAGGAGAGAAATCCCTGTTGACTGAAAGGTCGGGGACTTGTTAGCTATTTTAGGGCAAAAGATGGTATTCTACTATGCTTCACTCTATGTACTTTTAGAAACCAACTACTCCAGCAATAAAAAACTGTAAACTTTACAGTAAAACATAAATATTTAAATAAACCCATTACTTTTGAACTAAAGGATGTTTTTAAAACATTTTAAATAAAATATAAACATATTAAGCTGAGTATAGATTTAGGTCAATGCAACGGGAGAAGGTGAACAAGACTCCCCTCCCCCACTTCCCATGATAACTCCTCCACATCCATTCTCAGAGAGTACAAAAAAAGAGTAGGGGACCTTGCTGGAAGTTGGGAGGTTTGGTGTAGGAAATAGAGGCACCTTCTGTGAGTAAAACAACAACTTCCTACTATTTCCTACCAACTAAAAAAGACAAGCAAATTTTTGTACTCGAAATTCTTAAGTTTTACTGAATTCAAGGTACATTGCCTAGAAAAGTACAAGAAAGAACAAGGTCCAAGAATTGATTAAATCCAACTTGCTTCATCACAACAGATTTTACTTTACATATAAAATCTAAAAGGGTAAGGGTTCCACAACATATTACACATTTTATGCCAACATAAAGAATGAGTACTCCCCAGATGTTAAGACTACAAACTCTCATCATTCCTCTTCATTGGCTATCAGGAGTTTATGGAGCTGGAGATGAATATTTGATGTACTAAAGGTTCCCTGTTCCATTCTATTGTTATAATTCTGTAGCATAAAACGTAATGAACATGCCGAAGCATTCTTTCTAGGAGTATAATGCCCACTGAACCCAACACTCTTGGAAACTCAGCCATTACTGGCATGTACCTGGAGACAAGAACGTGATCCTGAACAGTCTAAAACCAATTTTGAAACAATCAAAGAGAACAGGATACAGTGGAGTCTCGACTTACAGACAGCTCCACTTACGGACTTTTCGACATCCGTACTTCTCTGGCCGCAAAGTTTCACTTCGACTTGCGGCCGGAGAATCGACCTACGGACCAGAAGAGGGAGGCGGGGAAAGCGCCAAATTCAAATTTGGCGCTTTCCCCGCCACCCCCTTCCAGTCCGTAGGCCGCGGATCTGCCTCCGGATGCTTTCCAGGGCTTCTCCGCCGCCATGGGAGGCATCTTGGAGGTCCCCCCCGCCGCCGCCGATAGTGCCTCCGAAGCACGATCGGCAGCGGGGGGGGGGGGGACCTCCGAGAGGCCTCCCATGGCGGCGGAGAAGGCATCCGGAGGTCCCCCGCCGCCGCCGGGAGCCGAGCCGCGCTGGGCGATCCCGGCCATGCTCGGACTCCTGGACTTCCCCTGCCGCCACCCAGCTCCCAGCAGTGGCGGCGGCGGGGGAAGTCCAGGAGTCCGAGCATGGCTGGGATTGCCCGGCGCGGCGCGGCTCCCAGCAGCGGCGGCGGGGGACCCCCGGAGGCCTTCCCCGCCGCCATCTGAGTCCTCTCGGAGGTCCACCCCCACCGCCGATCGTGCTTCGGAGGCACTATCGGCGGCGGCAGGGAACCTCCGAGAGGCCTCCCATGGCGGCGGGGAAGGCCTCCGGGGGTTCGCCCCCCTGCCGACGCAGGCTTTCCCGGGCAGTAGACCGGGCCTACCGGGGGAAGCCCTCCCCTGGTAGGCCTGGTCCACCCTGGGAAAGCCTGCGTCGGCCGGGGGGGGGGGGGGAGACCTCCGAGAGGCTTCCGGCAGCGGCGCCGAAGCCCTCAGAGTCCTCCGGTAGCGGCGATGGTGGTGGCGGGGGACCCCTGGAAGGCTTCGGAAAGGTAAGTTCCCTTTAAAAAAAATTTTTTTGTGTGTGGGGGGGGGGGGCTTTTCTTGGGCCGGTTACGGATTAAATGGTTTTCAATGCATTCCTATGGGAAATGCATTTTCGACCTGCGGACTTTTCGACCTACGGACCCCGTTCCAATACGGATTAATTCCGTAGGTCGAGACCCCACTGTATTTCAAGCTATGACCAGGTATAAAATATGTGCATCCCACTAGCCCTACAAGCACTGAATTTTATGTGGCAGATTCATGCATAATAATAAGGATATTAAGATTATTAGTAATACACTGTACACTTAATTGTGAAATGACTCTGTACCATGAAGCTCATCTATTTGAATACAAAATGCACAAGCCATCTTGTTGGTGGCAAGAAACGCCATTCTGAAATGCCATTCCCTTTTCAAAGCTTCTTAAGATTAGCCTTGCTACTGTTTTTTTTAATGACCTAACATTATTTCTCATAGTCAAATGTCAAAATAGTCCTTGTTCCATACACACACACTGCAATTTACTTACATAGTGCTTATAATTATATGCAACATTTTGGCTGAAGTTTAGCCACTTATTTTGTGGGTAATGGATTTCAAGCTTCTACTAATACACTTGTGAGAGGGTGCAGGCACACATCCCTAGTGAGCCATCTGGCCCCAGCCCACAGGTAGCAGGCAGCCAGGAGGAGGGGGAGTTGCCTCAGAATCAGGCTGGCTGGAGGGGAGTCCCTGCAGCTGCAGGAGAGACAGTGTCCTGATGACACTGTCTCTCCTGCAGGAGAAGGCAGGATCAAGGGGAATAAAAGAGCAGAACTGGAAGGCAAGGGGTCACTACCTATCTTGGAAGAAGAGGACGTGTTGGAGGATGCCAGAAGCTGTCTACCAGCATCAGGTTTAGTGGCTTGTGACAGGAGCCAGGCAACATGGACTCTTGCCATGCGTTTGGACAAGGCTATGTTAGCCTGGACGCTGCCACAGTTCTGGAGAGGCAAGTGACAGAAGGGACTGGGAGATGAGCAGCAGAGACTAAGTCCTTGTACTCATTTATACAAGCTTTCTCTAAAAGAGGTGTGTCCTGGACCAAAGCACTCTCCTCCTTTCTGCCTTCCAGAACCTGGATGCTGGTGGAATTCCAGTAAGACTCACTGGGCCCCCAAGTTAACAAGAAGTTTAGAGACTGTAACTCTATGAGAACTGTGGGGGGAAAAGGCAGAGAGAACTGCTGCATTTTCTTGATTTCAGCCAATTACGACTATCGAACAAGCTGCTGCAGCTGGATTACTGACTGAAAATGGTTACAGGGAGCATATAACTACTACTACAACTTTGCTGGCTACTAGCCTGTTTCTAGGCTCAATCAAAGTGCTGATTATGACCTATAAAACCTTATACAGTTTGAGTCCAGGTTATCCGAAGGATTGTTAAATTCTATATGAGCCACTTCAGCTTTAAAGATCTTCTGGGAGGCTATTCTCTCAGTCCCACCATCCTCACAGGCTCATTTGGTAAAGATGAGAGAGAGACTTCTTAATGGCTGTTCTCAGGCTTTGGAATGCACTGCTCTGAGAAGCCATGTTAACCCCTCCCTCTTGCCCTTCCATCATCAAACAAAGGCCTTCCTTTTTCACACAAGCTTTTAAGCAATATGTGGTTTTGGTGGGGGTTGTTTTTTTTTTTTAGTGCTACAATTATTGGATTTACAGATTTTTATAATGTTTCTAAGATGTTCTTAGAAGTATTTTTAATATCAATTTTTAATACTGCTTAATTGGTGTTTTTTAGCACTGCGTCTTATGGCTTTTTAAAATGGTGATTATTAGGTAGTTTTGATTGACGGTGAGCTATGTCTGCTATGGGGAGAAAGGCAGCATGTGAATTAAAATAAATAATACGTAAGATGCATTGACCCCAGCTACTGCAAATGACGTTCCTCCCTCAAAACAAGATTTTCTCACTTCCCTCTTCCTTCAGTAGCCCCATGGACCCACCAGAATAGCATGTCATAACTGATTACAGTTGAAATAAGAACTGGCAAAAAACAAGGGCCCCTTCCTTATATGTCTTCTACTTGCAGAAGTATATGCTTGGATCCAAGACCTATCCTACAAGCAGTCTGCAATTCTTCACGTGTATGTCAGTTCCACAGTCAGCTCATACTGTACATACTACTGTGTTTCAAAACTAACATTTAACCTAAGCTAGATTTGAATAAATCAACTGATTAGGAGATTCAAAAATATACCATTACTAGATGTGCTTTCATAACAAGCCTTGTTTATTCTCAAACCTACCTGGCTCAGTGCTACAGTACACACATGTATTAAAGCAGCTGACATGATGACTTTTTGCGTGCTTTTCCAGGCACAGGAGTTTTTCTGTTAATTTGCCGCACAAGGTCGTAAAAGATCTGTAGATAAAGTTTTATATATTCAATATTTTTCAAGGAGTTTAGCTATTTTAGATGTTTAAAAAGTGATAAATATGAAAATATAAATGCTACTATAGGTATCTGGTAATGCCTCAAACAGCTGACTCTTAATCCCTCTAAATGGAAAATGTTTAGGAAAACAAGTAAACAAGTGTTTTCTTCGTGCAAGTAGTTTTACTAAATGCTTTGCCTGCCATAGAAGTAGATTTCTATCAAGGGCAATAATAGGCAAGACTCAGGCTGCAAACCTAACACTTTCTAGAGTAGGACCCAAAAAATAAAGGAAAATTATCCCCCACAAAATATGATCAAGATTGCATGGTGAACCAAGGAAATGCATATCTTTCTAGGGAGAAAAAATTCTATAATATGCCCAAGTTATTCTTAAATGCGCTATGCGTTTGAGTCTGGGAAGTAGTTCTCCACTACCTTAAACACAAGAACATTGTTATGCAAGTGATGCAACTTTGGGAAGAAAATGTTGTAAGTTAAGAAACCTCCATAGATATTATTTGCTGCACACTGAGTCACATGACTCAGATAAGGCCTACAGAGTTTTCTTAAGGCAATTCACCTCTAAAAGTTACCCTATTTCTTTAACTGTGCAACATGATTTCAGCCCACAATTTAGGAATTAACAGAATGTTTCCTATCACCACACAGAGAAAATGTTCTGTGATCATTAAGGCAAAAGAATCCAGTAGGTTCACTCAGTCATGAATCCTATACCTGTTTTATTTTTATATTTTTGCATAAATTCCAGCATTTTAATAAGAATCTTCATATACAGCAGTCTGCTTTATCCTTTGCATGAAGTAACTACCGCTTACTAAAGTTCATGACAGCAGCATTTAGTCAGGGTTCTACAAATATCTGCTTGAAGTGGCCACGTCCACATGCTCCAAGCAAGAAAGCTCCTTTCCTTGAATGCTCTGTCAACTAGAGAGGTATTCCCTCCCTATTTCTGCTGGGCTCTTCCAGAAATAGAGAAATCCTGCTTGTGCCTTTGGCAGTGGTTACAGATGTTAGGAGTCCTTACTAAGTACCCTTGGGGAGTTACATATCATTTCCCTGTAACATGCTCCGCATGGGGCTCCCTTTGATATGTATTAAGGAACTTCAACTACTCCCAAACTGCTGCCATCCAGACAGTTGACTAAGTGGGTCTTGCTATGGGAGCTTCACCAGCTACTGGTCTGTAGGGAAATGTATAGTGGAAACTTTAGGTTTTGTCTCATTTCAGGTTCTTTCAGGGGAGGGTGCTTTTTTGTTTTCATGATTGTCATGCATCAGTTGTTTCATTTAACACAAACAAGAACAGTTTTTTTTCAGGTCATTTCATTTTGTTTTTCCCCCATTTGACACAATCATGAATACACCTTTCTCCAGAAGCAAACAAACCCCCACCAAAAGAGACACCTTTAACAGAAAAAAAGATACTTTGTTGCTGAATCAAGATTGGGGAGGAACTCTAAAGAAAACCCCACACAAATTAAATATCAGAGGTTGTTCTCCACCTGGAAGTAAAATAGCCACGATTTAAACACAGAGGAAAGAAAAGACAGGGAGCAAAGAAGGGAGGCTCCAGACAGTCTCACAGCCACTTGGAGATGAACAGCCTGGAAAGGTAAGACTAAAATATTTACAAGATTTTTCAGATTGATAGAGAAAGGGAAAGAGAGAGAGGGAGGGAGAGGTAGAACTTCAGTCAACCTTTGGTGCTTATAATTCAGCTTTACCTCTCTGTCTTAAATCCTTTTTATTCTCCACTGAATCGAGCAGTTTTCAGAGGAGGAAGCACTCCTCCAATATTCCTTGTCCACCGCTCACCTCCCTCAGCAATTTCCCTCCTTGCTGCCTGTCATTCAACTTCTTGGTTTCTTTTCCACCCTAAGCCCTCCCTCCTTGCTATCTCACTTTCCAGCAGTTCCCTCCTGGCCCCTTGTTCTTGACTTCCCACCTCATCTACCCTTGAGAACCCTTCTGTTCACCCCATTTTCTCTCTAGCACAGGGATTTCCCCCACACCCACAAGGACTGACTAAAGCAACAGAAAAACAGAGCACTCCCCTCACTGGATCTCAACCAATCCAGACCCTTTTACAGAATCAAAATTCCTATTTCCCCCTATCCTAGACATCCTGATAGGCTGCTGATAGCAGCCCTTGCAGCGCTACTAGATTAAAAATTTCCCAGGCTATTTGACAGACACAAGATGAAAGAAAGGTTAAACAAAAAAGACAAAACACAAAAAAAGTAATAACATTTTAATCTCTTTTTCATTAAAACAAATCCTTTGTGTTTAGGATGCTCTCTTTGGTAACTGATGAAAGAATACAAAAATGAAAAAAGAGAGCTTCTTTCATTCCCCCCCCCCCCCCTTTCATTACAACATGGAAGTCCTAGCCCTACCAATCTGTTTTCAGGCATAATTTAAAGCGTTGGTTATGCTCTATAAAACCCAATATGACTTTGGTCTAGGTTATCTGAAGCAGGGTATTCTTCAATATGAGCCAGCATGACATCTATAATCTTCAGGCAAGACCCTTCTTTCTGTCCTACCACCCTCAGAGACATGTTTGGTGGGAACATGAGAGAGGGTTTTTGGGTAGCCACCCCCAGGCTCTGGAACCTCTTTATCAAAGGGAGATTAGGCTAGTCCCTCAATGTTGTCCTTCTGCCAGCAGGCATCTGGCAATTGATTGGTAGGAAAGGATTTCAAAACAATATTTGTTTGTTTACTCAATTTATATACCATCCATCTAGCCAATAGCTGCTCTGGTGGTGTACAACAAAAATATGAAAAATAGATTATTTAATTACTACAGACATTAAACAATGATTTGTCTCCATTCTTCTTGAGCCTTTCCAAGATTTGATGTAATCAGTGGAAATCACAAATATTGGCTGGTCATTAGTCCAAGCCAAAATATATACCTATACTGAAACACTTTCCTAAGAGACTTTTTAAAGGTGTTTAAAACTGCTGTTTAACTTTTCAGAAATCCAGAATAAATGTTCAAAATAGAGTATTTGCAGCAAGACACGTAATATATGTATAATAAATTACAAAAAAGGACATGTGATGACTATATTGTAAGTATGCAGACATGCAGAATTACTAGGCTTTATCACCTAGCTTGCAGAACATTCTGTATTTCAGGATATTTGAAATATGTCACAGAAAGTTAGAATAAGGATTTTAATAGTTAATAATCTAAAATCCTAATTCAAAAACTTTGCAGAAGTGCATAGACCACTGAAAGGTTTACATTAAAAAACCAGTGCTCTTGATACACTTATTAGCTACTCTCTTCAAAAAGCTCACAGCAATTTACATAGGTTTCCTAGATTCTACCCAAGTCACAGATTGCGCCTGACTCATCCTATTAAATTTCAACACAAATAATGTCCTATATTTTATTTTACATTGTAAGACTAAGATTATAGTTATATAATGCACAAGAACTGTGTACAGTATCTAATGTACCATATTGGTTAGATAAAACAAATAAAGTTCACTGAAATGTTTAAAGTATTTACCTCATTAACATTTATCTTTGATTTTGCAGAAGACTCTAAGAATGCACAGTTATTCCATTGCCTTGCTAAATTCTGTCCTTGCTCTTTCCCCACAACTCTTTCATCTTCCAAATCACACTTGTTGCCAACCAGAATCATTGGTACCTATAGAAATAAACCATATATGCATAATTGTGAGGAATCAGAAAATCATTGCAGCTACAAACTCAAGTCAAACTCAAGATTTTAAATTTTAAGTTTAAGTAGCAACTAGCATCAACAAATAGAGTAGATGTTACAGTAAAAGCATTTAAAATGAATCAGAACATTAAAGTAACTTTGAAGCAGGGCTGGGCAACACACTGTTTAGCTGCTGATGCTGTTGCCTACAAAATGTTATATCCTTCCCCATGCCTAAAAAGCTGGGATGGATATTCATAACTATCTTATAATGCCAGCCAATATATCTTTCTTCACACAGCCTAATTAAGTTTCAACATTTAGAAACCTGGAAATCCCAGAAAATTTAATGGACAATATATTTCCAAGGCTCTACCTCAGAATTATTTGGAAGACTATCAGAGTAACTTATCAGCTGTTTGGGGTGGATTGCTCCACACAAATGTCAACCAAACACCTATTTCAAACTGCACCACATTCCAGCAAGAGTGCTGTGATATGTATCAGCAAAACTTACGGAAAACTAAACTATTTGAGTCTCTTGATGTATCATGCTATGGCTGAAATCCTGTTCTGTAACATATGCTTGTGACAGGATGATGACATCAGCAGCAAGAGCAATTTTTTTAGAAACTAAAAATCACCAGTGCTGATGACATCATCAGCCTTACACAGATGAAAGTTATGGAACAGCATTTCAGCCAATATATCCATCTCCAATATGCTCAAAAGACTGTTATTTTCTAGTGACAATTTATACAGGTTTCCAGAGAAAAAACGTATTGGTTCAAAGACTAATAACTGTATATATGGTGTACTTCATATCAAAATAAAGAGTAGGATTATCCAGTTTTCATGCATAGTCTTTGTTGCCTTGAACATTTCAGTTTATTTTCTACTGCCCCTGATTAAAAAGAAACCTTTATACTTTTGATACTCCTTATTTCATTTAAACCTTTGCTATAAATCTGTGCCACCTCAATTACATAATGAAATTAGTAACTAACTAGAGATATTTTATTAATTGACCACATCTAGGAAAGATGACAGGGAGTTCATTTTTGGCCAACATAACTTACTATGCATATATATTAGTATGCCTCTATTTCATAGTGTTCAAATAAAGTCTGTTGGCTACAGAAGACCAATAAACTATGGCCAGAATCCCACTGCTGACATCACTGAACTCTGGGCAGTGAATTGCTATTCATTAACAAGGTGCTGGTCGTGTTCCTGGATGTGAATGCAGGAATGCAACCAGCATCTTATTAATGTGTGGAAATTTGCTGCCAAGACGTACACAATTTCCTTTATGCAAGCATAAATTGGCAATAGGATTTTGGCCTATGTTTATAAAGGTGGGGAACTCTATTAACCACTTTCACAAAAATGTCAGTAACATGCTTACATCATCAGTGTCTTTGACTCGAAGAATTTGTTCCCTTAAATCCTGCAAGTCATTAAATGTGGACTGTGCTGTGATGGAATATACTAAAGCGAATCCTTGACCGTTTTTCATATAGAGATCTCTCATGGCTGTAAACTGTTCCTGTAATACAAGACATAAAACGAAAAACTCAGAATTCAGATTTTAACAAAAACAGCCTGACTTACCCCAGTGTGACACTAGTAACACAGATAAATTCCCTCGCCACTTCCTTCATATTCCAAATGGGGCTTGTCTGCCCTCTGGATAATTCCTTTATTCCAACCCCCTCTTAAAATCTAAACAGCATGAATAAAACATGCCACTGAGTATTAACAAGTCTTCAAAAATTTCTAAGTAAAAATATAACTTTTACATCACAGTAAGTACACCCCCTATTGGTTTTCCTAATCAAAATATTTCAGATAAAAAATGGCAAACTTTTAGTCTTGCTTACAAAATGTTTTAGATCATTATGCTAACTCAAATCTCAATTGACTTCAGAGAGCAAAATCTTATTGAAAACCCATGTCACTGCTTGATGTACTGTATATTTGGTGGGTTCTGAATTGGCTAGATCAGATACACTAAGATGCACAAAATTTTACAGTGGTCTAAATGTACAGCACAATTATTTCTGTGCAGCTCCTACAACATTTATAAAATACCTGCTAGTACATCAGGGAACAGAGAAGATAACTCCCTGCCAAAGTTTTGGTTAG
Organism: Intellagama lesueurii; assembly: GCA_037013535.1. Taxonomy (NCBI): domain Eukaryota; kingdom Metazoa; phylum Chordata; class Lepidosauria; order Squamata; family Agamidae; genus Intellagama; species Intellagama lesueurii. The sequence goes on from JBAJHW010000005.1 coordinate 52,976,927, forward strand.
CTACAACTCTCATCATGTCTGACAACTGGCTCTGTGTGCTAAGTCTGAAGAGATACTGAGCAAAGATGCCAAAGTGACTATGTGAATATTTCAGTATTTCATCTGCCTTTCAAATTCTAGCCTGTCCTCTCATTTTCTTTTCTGCTAATTAAATTAGCACTGCTATGTCCCAATAATTTCACTGGCTTCTGCTGAATGGGTATAGAAGACTAATTGATGTGTGAATTAATAAGGAACTACAATGACATGCTCACTATAATCAGGAAATCTAGTTTATTATGAAGCTCACTCACTGCTCTGTAAATCCATTTCATCTGTAAAAGCTGGCTTACAACAATGGTATACATTAATTTTTTTTTACATACCGTTCCTGCCGTGTCTAAGATTTCAAGCATACATTGTTGTGCATCTACTTCAACTTGCTGTCAAAAGAAGAGAAGCAAATTTGTACTGAAGCAGAAACAATAAAAGTTCAGATACTCAATTGTTTTCTTTTACAAGGTACCCATAATGCACAAGGTTTTGTCCCTTACCATATTCAGAGCAGATGGCAGGCTGTAAGAGAGTTTAAGAGTTTATATAATAAAATAGCAAAATGGTTTATTGATTTTGCTTGGGTCACTTGCTTGAGAGAGAAGAGATAGGAAGAACAAGATGGCAGTGAAAAAGTTAGTGCCTGCTAACATTCTAAGGAATTCTGAGAAAGAGAAAACCAATTTTCATTAATATACGATGCCAAAGTCTATGATGGCAACCTGAATTGTGCATGGTACTGAGAGAGCAGCAGCTTGCCTATTATAGCAAATGAAGATAAAGCAAAGGCTGGTATCGTTCACCTCTTGATTAATATCAATGCCTCTCAGCACTTTTGTCTCTCCCTGCCATGTTCGCCCCTAGTGAATACAGCATCTTAAGCCCCATTACTTTCCTTTACAAACCACTTTCACATACATCTTTCTTTAGCTTCCCTGTAATGTAACACTTTTTCTTAAATTTCCCAGTCTTATTCTATTACTCAAGCTTCCCTTTTCCTTCTGCTACTCTGCCTCTGAGGTCTATGGCCCTCAATTCACTACCAACCTGGAAATCATGTACCCACTCAGCTCTCATGAACAAGTTTTCTCAAATTCACCATTTAATTCAGCTTATAAAAACAGTGTCAAACATTCTATTCTTGGCAGGTTTTTCCTCTCAGGAGAATGCTTAATAACATTCTACAATATTATACTAACGTAGCCAGTCACTGCCACATACTTCAACAACCATTATAACACTATACAGCACATTGCAGTAATTTTATAAGATTAGCTTAATAAAGACACTGAGTGCCAGTGTGTACAGTGGATAGAGTGACAGACAACAGCACAGGAGACATGAGTTCAAATCACTGCATGGCCATGGAAATTCACTGGAGTATGGCAATGGTAAGTCCAGTCCTGAAATATCTCATGTACCTTGAAAATCCTATTAGGGTTGCTATAAGTCACATAACAAACAAAGGTATAATTTTGATACAGAATTTGGACACTGTATTATAAACAAACATGGATGCGTAGGCCTGTATACTTTCCCCACACGAAGCCCTTGATATTTTAGCTCACATTGCTTTACCTGTATGTCACCACTACTACATTTCTGTACTGTTTCTCATTTGTACAAATCCCAAACTGCTTATAGCTATTTTGTATTATTTATTCTGTTCATTTACTTATCCATTTTTTTCCATGAGGAAAGCTCAGAGCAGATAACATGTCAATCTTTTCCACATGTCTTCCACTCTGGCAGAAAGATCTACAGCTACTAACTTTCATGCTATATCAATGGCTACATCATTCACTGGAAGTTGTTTACATCAGCACTACTGATTTTGAACTGAAAAAGGTAACTCGTTTATTAACAACAGAGCTTGATATTGAAGACAAGAGTCTTCCAAGAAGGAACATTTACTCCTTCAGACAACATCCCTTCCTGTTCTCAACTGAGTAGCTTTGGATGGTGAGCAATTATTTTGCATAATACCAAATATGTTAATCACTTAAATATATATTACAGCTTGAAAGAATATACATACCTTTCTGTATGAGTCTTCTATCGTAGGATCATATTTTTCAACAAATATTCCTTGAACAAACTGTACAGTCTACAACAGAAGACAGTATTTTATACACACACACAGCTTATACACAATTATGATTAATAAACATCCCTAATAAAACAAACATTTAAACTCTGGGAAGGTTATTGACTATGCTGCAATATTTCTAAAGAACTTTATAAGAGTAAGCATTAATAACAATCATGATTCAGAGTGAAATTCTTCAGGCCTGAAGAAAGAGTGCTATCAAAATGAACTGGCTGAAATACTGTTGGTGTAGTTATGCCTTATAAGGCTGAGGACTGTCATCAGCTTTGCACAGAGTAGCATATGGAACAGGATTTTAGCAGATGTGTTATAAATTACATTGCTCACTGTAAGTTATTTGACCAATGCCACAGTACACACGTGTGCACTTATTCATAAAGTGCTGAAACCTGTGCCACACCTTTTATTTATCAGCATTATTTGATTAGTTGTTTACGACACCACAGATAAAATAAGATGCTGATTAATTATTAAAATTTGAGTTTTAGCTTACAATTTCAGTCTGAAACATATGCTCTATCTCCCTACCTAACTAATTACACTTGGAATCTTATACCAGATTTTTTTATACTTTTTATATCCACTATTATCACCATTCATTTTTCTTATTATTATGAGAAAAGCAGACAGACAAATCGCTGAACAAACTGAGAAATCTCTCACTTCATCTATGTATATAGAAAGACAGGCATTTTAATTCCATGTCTTTTGCTATGTAAAGGAAAAATAAACCAATGCTGCTACTTTTGTTGGGCTGTCATTTATCATTCGCACAGTTTGTTCTGAACATCTGAACCTTATGCTGAGACACATATCAGCTATTTCTTCAGTGGCTCTCAATTTGAGACTCCTTCAACCTAATTTTTAACAGTGAAACTGCAGAACAGATCAAGGGCACACTTTCTAATAGAACAATTTCTGAAGAAACAGAACTGTTTTTGCAAAGTTTAGATTTCACTTTGCACTGTAAACACAAAGAAAATAATAATAAAGCGTACCCTTCAAATAATATTCAAACAATGCTCGTCTAGATCATGATGATTTAAGACTGAAGAGAGGAGAGCAGGACTTGGCTATCTACAAGAAGATCTGTCATTACTTTGTTCCCCACAAAATAGAAAAACTCAAAATACTGCTACTGCAGAAGAAATAATGACTGAAGAGTTATGGCTGTAATGACAGGATGTTTTAAAATGTAATTTGGGAACCATCTGAAGCATAGACTATTATAGCATAAAGTATAATTTTACCCAACCTAAGAGCAGCATAAGTTCTCATCACGAACTGATAACGCACACTTGTTTTTTGACAATTCAAAGCACTGATTACTTGAGGCTTTTAGAAGATGCTAGTTATGTGGTCTTGCAGTGGCTGTACCACTTGCCTGAATATCCAGTATGCTGGCTCATGTGAAGGTACCTCTTCATTTGGGCACTAGGCCAAGGTAGCCCACAGTGCAGTCGAGAGGCCATGTACTGTCCCCAATAGACCTCCCACGCATTTTTTTTCTTGATTCAAAAAACACACTTGCACATCTAGAGGACAAGAGAGCAATTCTGCCTTATTTTCAGTCTCCCACAGACTTTGTTTTATACCTAAGGGCCTTTTTGGCAAACTAAAAATGACCAACTGTTATTTCCACAGTTTTTGGCGGGGGAAGGGGAGAGCCCTCTAGGCCTCAAGTTAATTGTGGGGAAACACAGTAAAATTCTCCACTGCCTCCTAGAGAGAGTGGAGCCTTCTAGACTCAAAAAAGAAAAAAAAAAGGGGGGGTGTTAGGGAGGCATATTTAGCCCACTGGTCCTATCTGTTTGTAGTTGCCAAAATTCTCCCAAGCCAGGCATGAAGAAGAACTTTAGGATTCTTGAAAACTCCCAAGTTTTTTCCTCTGCTAACACATATTTGGCAGTGACTAAGCGTCAAAATGTAATAAGATTTTCAAAAAGAATAGCCAATTTAGAGAAGAAACATACACAGGAAGATCCGAGACTAAAACACATAGCAAACAGCACAAAAACACACTTTTAACATCTTAACATATTAGAACTAGGTAAATAATTCTAAGAAAATTAACTATTTCCCAGAGCAGAAAACTGCTCTAAATCCACTATGGTGCAGCAATTTTACCATAATTTATAGGTTCTCTCCTCTACCACATTAGCACAGTTAGATTTTCAAAGTAATATTTAAGCTTTAAAATAATTTATTGATGCTGGCTGCTGACCTATTTCTTAGCTACTGTGCAATCAATATTTAACTGGAAATGAAAAAGCCCAAGCCCATTCACACAGGGCATGTGAACCTCCCAGACTAGCTCTCCTAACAGTAACCGTTTTGTTCACATTTGTGTCATATTCAGTGTGACAAAACTCACTTTCTGATCTGAACAGAAGAAAATGTGATATACTGACAGTATTGGCCAGTGTCCCCTATACCTAAATATAGTGTGGAAGGGCAATCCCATAACATTCTCCCTACTTACAGGCAGGCTTCCCATTATATGGCCAGTTTGCAAGTGATCTTGTAAACAGTTCAGGAAGAGGCATGTGCTGGAAAGTCTGCCAGAGCAACAGTAAAGCAACTGAGCCTTGGGAAAGATATTTTATCCTTACATAATGGGAAACCGCCAAATTATGGTGCTGTGGAAAAGTATGTGTAACTATCTGGGGAGCCACAGAAGGACAGATTAGAAAATTGGAAGAGTCAGATTATGCCACAGGTTTCCACTCCTATCTTAAAGAAGTAACAACAAAGGAAGAACTACTTACCAATGCAGACTTTCCAACACCTCCTGAACCAAGAACCACTAGTTTGTATTCACGCATGGTGTAAGTGTTGAGTCACCACCTCAGTACCTACAATACAAAAACATACTATATTGTAACCTTATATGGTTTGAGTGTACAGGTTTGATACAGCCATCACTATCTTGAATTTATATAAAAATATATTCATGTTATTGTACTAATGATTTTTAAGAAGGCAAGAGAAGTATAACTGTCCAATTTTAATCAATAATTTTTCCTATGTGTTAGGGTCCTGAAAATATGTTGGTAAAATTTAGTAGATGAAGATTTCATTTGTCTAATACCTTTTCCTGGATGCTTAACCAGAGAGATCTACGTTTGTCAAAATTTACCCCTGAATTAATCATCAACAGATGAAATAAATAATTACATGTTACAAAGTAACCAGCAATATAAGATCAATCTCTCTTTGTTCTGCACTAAATGCCTGGTTACAGCACACTGTCTTTTTTAAAGAGCTTATCTTCCTCTCTTCCCTTTCCTTCAACTACCTTTCCTTTAGGAATCTTATACAGTTTGTAAGCAATAACAGTGATGTCACATATTTTCTGTTTGTTATTGAATTGAGCCCTTATGGGAGGCAGTAACTATTTCAAACAGATTTAAAAGGTTGATAAATTAATGAATGTTCCCTCAGTTTAGCCCATTAATAATAATAAACACAAAATTTGAAAATTAAGGAATTCAATAAGACATCAACTGAAACAAGCTCCATGAAGATACATTGTAGTATCTCAAAAGACATATTCCACATTCTCCGTAGCTCAACTGAATAACTATATATCAAAGCAATCGTTCCAGAATAAAGAAAATTTGATACAATCCATTTCACCTACAGGAGGACATAAGCAGCAAAGTGCAACACTTCCAGATGTCCCTACACTGCAACTCCCAGCATTTCTCACTACCAGATACAACAGTTAGGTCAAAAACAAGTTGTAGTCCAACAATAGACAGAGTCCAAAGCAACTGCTCCTGGTGGTGCCTGGGAGCAGCAAGGGTTCATGGGAGTTTCAAGAGAGCATGGGACAGGTAGTCTCACTGTCTGTTAGGCCCTACAGAGGGTGCCTCTCAAAGAACTACCCATCCCATGCTCCCTTGAGACTCCCATGAATGCTTGCCACTCCCACACATCACCAAGAGCAATTTCCTTCTTCTTGAAAGAACAATATAATAGCAATGGGGGCTCACACTGAGATGAGAAAAGCTGCTCTTTAAACTAGTTTTCAGGCTGCAGCTCTCAGAATTCTGCCTTGGGGGAGTTCTGATGAATTCTGGGAGCAGTCTAAAAGAAACAAGAAGTTCCATGCTTAGCAATGGTAAAACCACTCTAATTATCTCACATGTCTTAAGAACCCTATCTGTGTTGCTATACATTGAATTCGTTTTGACAGCACATAACCTAACCTAACCTATTACATCACCTCATCATAGCTCTGCAATTCTAAGATTATTATTGTTGTTGCTGTTTTCCTTTTGCATTATAGAAAGGAGATATCCATAAATCTCACACATACAATTATGTTCTGTCTTCATTCAGTGGTGTAATGTAGTCTCCAAAATTAGTAAATGGTACATGATATGAAAATGCCATTCAGGGTGAAAGCACTGCTGACTTGGCTCCAGCATGATGTTATGTTAAAAATTACAATTTGCAGAATACATTGATCTTTTCATCAATTTACGCACCCTGCAGTCCAGTGCTTCAAATCAGAAACAAGACACAAGAGTTTACCTTAACCCTCACTTCCAAGGTGCAAATATCACATTGGGAAGTAAAAATCAGTAAGTGCCTACAATGATTCAAAGTTAGTAGAGGTGTGCAAATCTGTGTTTTTGGACAACAACTCCCAGAATGTTCCAGTCAGTTTGGCCAGACCTGCACACATCTAGTAAAAGTATATCTAACAAACAGAAGAAATAAAAAAGACAGAGAGAACATGAAGGGGAAAAAAACAAATTTTATTTCTTCACAGAATTACTGCCAACTACTAAAACTCCTCCTAGGAAGCTGAACAAAATTCTCCTTCAAGGAGACTTTCATCACCAAAAGGTTACAGAGTCAATTAGGTAGGAAATACTTAGTAACAAAACGAACAAGCTGTTCTAATTGCCACTAATATGTAGGTGAGTTATTTATGAAAGAGGTCCTATCACATCTGAATCAGTACCCATATCTAGTCAACTGCAATTAGCCAATGAGAAGCTAATGTTCTAGAAAGAATTGAATTCTTCCTTAGATTTTTAAAAGCCCAACAGTTATACAAAAACATATAAATCATGCTGCCAAGCATTAGTGTGAAGAAATCCAGTGCCTCAGATTCATTCAACTACACATGTAGACTTTTCAGTAGCAGTTGGAAATCACTATTCTAGAGCACTGGGGAAAAAACATTTATTAAACAGCAAGACTAAGCCAAGTTACTACCTATAAGAGGCATCAATTCTTCCTCAGAAAAAGAGAACAAGAACACAAATTCCACAAGATCCATGCTAAGGAATGATATGAAGTGCAACACAAACTCAAAGAAACCTTTGCTGGGCAGAGGGAAGGCAAGATAATAGAAGAATTCAGTAACAATTTTCTAGTGCTTGGGAACTATTTGCAGCAAGCTTGAAAGACCCTGGAGCACATGATGGCCACCAACTGTAACAGGTGAACTCCAGAAGATTTAGACACCTTGACCTAAATCTAATTGTTATTCCCAACCAGAGTACACCATTTTAATCAATGGGAATTTAGTTACATCAATTCAATGGACTTACTCTGTTTAGAAGAACAATCAGATTTAAGACAGCATCTTAGCTGGAAATGCAGGTTAAATTGCTCAAGGGGAACAATGGCTGTTAGGCTGCTGTTTGAAGACATGACTACTCTGTGCACCAAAGTATGCACAAACAGCAGTATTTTGAGGTTTCTCATAGAAAAATATGCTCTCAAGAAGAGTTTCTCATGGTAAATTTTGTTATGCATATGAAACATTTTTCACAGAAATATTTCAATCTAGGCAGATGCTGTAACAGGGAGTTGTACTGGGGCAGTGGGACTATGTCTGCACACATTGTGCAAAATCCAACATCCTGTTATGATTTAGGGAAAGAAGTGGGCGAGAATGTTGATCAGAAGAGGATAGGAGACAACTCACACACTGTTCACAAGAACCTTGTGGCATCACAGTCAGCTACGCTTATTTGGTTTGTATATAGCAATAAACAAGAATTTGATATGCCATACCTTGTTTTGATGGTACTTGTACACAACTGCACAATAAAGTTATCTAGGCAACTTAACAACACATACAACATTAAGATGAAGAGCAACAACCAGCAAAAGTAACAACACTCCAAAATGAAGCACAAATTTTAGAACTGAAAGGTCTAGACTTAGACTAGCTGTTTAAAAGCAAGAAGAACTGTCTTCATCTGCCATCAGAAAGACAAAAGGAATATTGTGACTGGGTTTGTTTTCCCCCAACAGTCCCTAAACCCAGACTAACAACCACAGATCTTCTTTGAATACAACATCTTTGACACAATGGATGTATTTTCAACTACAACCTTGAATAGTTCAAACTCCTATCCCCCAGGATGTTCAAGAACAGTGAGCATTTCTTTGGCTTTCCAATCCATTGGCCTCAGTGGGGATAATTCTCTCCATGGGCTTCCGCCATCACTTACATAACTGGAGGGTGGAAGTTCTGCAAGCCCTGACACAGACTGCCACAGCAAGGTTGTCAACCGTACCATGGGGTCCCTGACTCTGGTCTCCCCATGTTGGATAACTCCCCCAGGACACCTGCTGCTTCCTGGCCTCTATCTAGCGCGCTGGCCATCTAGAGAAATTAAGCTTCTCCTTGACTCCCTGCTTCCTAGCCCTCTCCAGCTTTCTCCTCTCACATTCACCTCTCTCCCCAGAAGAGAGGCGAGTTACTTCTCTGCAGTCACCCTCCTCGGCTGGGAACATCAACTGAAACTCTTCCTCAGATCAGGGGTCCACCAAATAACCCACTCTCCAAATCCTCAGTTCTCGTGATCAGCCTGTCTTCTTCTCAAATGGGTCAGGCTTCCCTATGCCTTGTAGCTACATACCTTCATCCTTTCTTGTACCCCCTTTCCTTGTCTTCTCACTCCTGTTCTCCAACTATCCTCTCCCCACCCCCAGCTTCCTCCAACTCTCTTTTATCTCCTCCACTTCCTTTGAGACCCCTGGTCTCAGTTCTTCCTTTCCTGCACAAGTGAAGAGGTTTCCTGCACAGGTGACAACAATGGTACTGAAAGCTACTAAGACATACAGAAGAATCAATCAGATCATACACACCCTGTTTCCCCCTCAAAGGTCATCCCATAAGACTGCTTTGAGATGGAGACTGCTTTGGTCACCTTGGTAATAACCTACATCAGGAACTGGACAGGGGGTGTGTGTCCCTATTGGTTATGCTGGACCTCTCAGTGGCTTTTGATACCATTGACCATGGTATCCTTCTGGGCCATCTCTCTGGGAAGGGAGAGAACCCATCTCTAAAGGGAAGAACCCAGCAGGTGGTACTGGGGGACTCTTGTTCAACACTCTAGCCATTGGCCTGTGGTACCCCTCAGGGATTTGTTTTTTCTCCTATGCTATTTACATGAAACTGGTGGGAGAGGTTGTTCAGAGTTTTGGGGTACTGTGTCACCAGTATGCTGATGGCACCAAACTCTATCTCTCCTTTCCATCTAAATCCAAGGAGGCTGTTTCGGTTTTAAATCAGTGTCTGGTGTCAGTAATGGACTGGATGAGGGCAAATAAAATGAAACTTAATCCAGGCAAGACAGAGGTGCTCCTGGTCAGTCGAAAAGGAATAGGGCTGCAGCCTGTGCTGGATGAGGTTACACTCCCTTTGAAAACACAGCTGTGTAGCTTGGGGGTGCCCCTGGATTCATCTCTGAGCCTGGATGCCCACGTTTCCGCAGTGGCCAGGAGTGCCTTTGCACATTTAAAATGAGTGTGCCAGCTGCACCGGTTTCTTGAGAGGGCTGATCTGGTCATGGTGGCACATGCCCTAGCTGCATCCTGACCGGATTACTGTAATGTGCTCTAAATGGGGCTGCCTTTGGAAAGTGTTAGGAAACTCCAGAGGGTCCAAAATGCAGCAGCTAGTCTATCCACTAGTTTTACTACTACTACTACTGATGGGACCCAAAACAAGGCCACCAGAAAAGACCAAAGCAGAGTTTCACGAGGAAGCTGATAGTCATTTAAATATCCTACTTAAAGACATTTAGTTCTTTGAAAAACGCAGCAAACATTGTTACTTTGTTATTACAATATTATACTGTACTTAGTTCATATATTTTTAAATAGATATAGTTTCCTGAAGATATGTCTCATATCAATAAATAGGTGCAGAAACACAAGAAACTTATTTACAATAATTAACTATACTGCTTTTATTACACTATTTTATTTCAACAGTGTGAAATAAATGACCCTGTACACTGGCTTTTATGAGATAAAGCAAAGGGAAAATGTCTTGCTTGTGTGCCTAGATAAAGGAATTACCACAGTTGCATAACCTGTGTGTCTACACATTATTGAATCAAGTGAAATCTCAGTCTTTGGAACAAAAGTACTCTCATTGCTAAGAAGTCTCTTCATCCATATCCATTATAATGGAAGAGTGCACTTTCTCCACTTGCTTTTTTTACACCTCTTCACTGCAGAAGTACAAAACAACAGGAATGTGCTTACCACAAGGGGAGGATGATTGGTAACACAGTCAGGGTAATCAGACTCATGTCTGATCTCAAGCACAGTACTATTTGGGACTTCACATTTTAACAACAGGAATAAAGGTTTCTGAAAAGAGTTATACAGCAGCCTTCAACAACTGCACAGAATCATGAATACAGATAATGCAATTTGCTTCTGGCTGCCTGCCCAAAACTGCACTGTGGATATCAAGTTTCAGTGAGCCACAAACATCACCAGGATCCAGGTTTGCTGGATACAGTTTCAGGTTTCTGGGTATTCACAAAAGCAATATTTAATTGTTGTCAATTGTTTAAACATTTGTTCCTAAAAAAATGCAAGGCATTCCAAATTTGGAAACAATATCCAACAGTAGCATTTTTAGTATAGATAGTAAAAAAAAAGTATATTCTGTACATGAAGCCATGTTTGTAACTGTAAATGAGAAGTCACAGCTCAGCTTCCTTTCTGAGAAAAGCTGAATTACACCAAAAAGAAAGATAGCAGAAATTAGGACTTCCTGTTGTGCAAGGTCCACAAAAGTCATGGAAAAGGTAGTTAAGCTCTTCTCTAGTTAAGCTGTTCTGAAAGTTCATCCTAGCAAAAATGAAAGCAGAGGGACATTGATTTTGAGAGAAAGCAGGTAATTTGCCAAGATTGGTCTTCCCCACCTCACCCTAGAAAAAGTAAGCAAATTTAGTATTATATGCTGGAACAAAGCTCCTAGATGCAGCTTGCTACATCATTTAATTGCCAATTCCAGCCTGTGATATTGATTCCCTGCTGTGTGAAAAAGCCTTTGTGTTGAATTCCCTTGATGTGAATGGCCTTTATTGACATTAGATGATGCTCTGTCCAATTCAGGAACTCTGATGCTATCCTGTTGTGACTGAAGTTTTGTTTTTTTTGTTCCTTTATGCAAAACAATCAGATGTCACATCACTACCAAGCACTAGTGACTAGTTTTTCTCCCCAACAATGAGGTAACAATTTTTGCCATCAAGTGCAATGCTCCCTTTTCATGTTTTGATTATTTATACTGGTGCAATATTATTAATGACTCTGCCAACTATTTATAAGCCTCAGCACCAAGGACTAGGAGTCACTGGTGTATTCAGTAACTCAGTCTGCTTTCAGGTTAGCATTCTGAGTTTATCTAACCCAACTACAATAAATCTGAATTAGACAGGAGGGAAAATCAATTTCAGAAAGTTTTAAGTTCTGTACACAGAAATTCGTAGTGTATGATAAACGTTAGACCACACATTTCTACTGGTGACTTTTAATGCTACAAACTGAAAAGATTATAAAATAAAATTGAGATTTCACTAACATAAAATCCAGTCATTCTAGATAACACAGCAGCATTTACCATTATTTTTCAATTGTTATCTAAGAAGACCTGTTTAAAGAAAAACGTCCTTGCTGCTGACAGTCAGACACGTTCATAATGAAAGACATAATCTTGAAACATGTATTATGCATAATTATGTGTGCCATCAAGTCAATTCTGACTTATGGCTATCTTTCCAGAGTTTTCTAGGTAGTACTCAGAAGTGGTTTACCATTCCCTTCTTCTGGGGGCATCTTGGGGCTGTGCAGCTTGCCCAAGACTACACAGGCTGACTCTTTTCTTGGAAGGTGCAGAATTCCCAGTCTCTGGCTCCACAGCCAAATAATTAACTCACTGAGCTATCCAGCCACATTATGAATAGATCCTGCAAACAAACTGGAAATCAGTAAAGGTGGTATAAAACCAAAGTAGTGTGATCCAACTCACAAGTTCTTGCTAGAAGCAGCTACATTTTAGACCAAACATAAGTTTCCAAACTATCTTCAAAAGGAACCCTTTGTCTAGTGAGCTGGGAGAGGTAACTCAATCAAAAATTAGGGGAAAATGTTTATTGTGGTGCCTGAATGAAGTTAGATTTATGCTTAGGGAAATATTCTATCAACATCAGCACATCTTGCAATCCAGAATCTGTATTCTATCTAGACAGAAATGTCTGAAATGGTCTGTTCTCTAATCATCTTAATTCCTTAATTTCATACCAAACATTCAATTTTCTATGCCAACATGGTAGAGGGCAAATTAGCGGACTATGATTACATACACTCTTGTTAACAAGACAGGTGTTTCTTCTCTTATTGCCCATGGTTAGTACGTAGAAGAAAATAGGCTTGGCACCACACTGTCTACTATAACACCTCCAGAACTAGTGTTGTCCACCAAGTATTAAAATTAACGGTGTTCAGGACATCTCAACATTATAAGGGTGTGTACTCTTCTATTAGAAAAGTTCTCCAGAACAGAAATGGATAGGCAGCGTAATAGTGGATAACTCTCTTCTGACTTAGAAATCCAATGTCTAATTAAGTGCCTTGACCTAAAATATAAGGATTTTTTTAAAAAAACAACAACACTGAAATCCATTTTGAAACAGCTACTCTGTATGGCACCTTCACTGAGTTCAGGATTATTGCCAATCCCTTCTACTCACTTTTGGTTTACTTAGGCTTATATTAGGGAAAAGCTATGTGACATCAGAGGCCCATAAGACCAATTTTTAGTGTTCAAAATGCAATTCAGGGACTGTATGCTGAAATGTCATGACATGAAGCAGCATGAAATCATTTCAGGAGCTTTTCCAAGATCACTCCAATTCATCTACAAGGTTTCTCCCTGAAAATATGAACCCAGCTTCCCCAAAATAGAGATTTGTATTTACAGATTTTCTAACCCAATTGCATTGGTATGTAAGAACATGAATGAGTGTAAGTAGTGAATGCATGAGGCCACTGTCAAGCTCCTGACTCCCTGATGAATTAAAAACCAGGATTTAAAGATTGGAGGATAACTGAAGAACAAGAAGGAGTTGCATGTTAGGCCTCAGCCAAATGGGAGTCAGGCAAAAAGATAGTGAAGAGAACAAAGCATGAGCAAAGTGCAGAAGCAATCAGGCAGCATGTTGTACAATACACACCTGTTTCCAATGCAAAAAATGACTCTGTGGCCCTGTGTTTAGACAGTCTCTTCAAAGATCCTTACATACCACAATCTGCATAAGCATGCATGTCATAACATTTGCTTTGTTCAGGGAAATCTCTGCAATAGAGCATAGATCAACTCCTAGCATTTGCTGCTGATGGCATGCTATGGCAGCCTTCTGCAACTGTCCCAAAGAGGGTGGGAAAAATCACTAAACTACACACTGACCTCATTTCCTGATCTGGACAAGAATACTATCTGTGCCCATTATTTTACCTCAGTCCACCCTCATCTAGCTCTTGAAATCAAAAAGGTATATGACTGTTCAAAAGTATATACAACATCTGGAAGCCACAGCTCAGACACCTTATGATTCAGACACTGTAACGCTATGAATTAGTTTGATCATAAATATGTCAGGCATGCAAGAAGTGAAATAATTTACCATGCTACTCACTTTAATTACAAGTAGTGTAGCAGAGTAGCCAGTACCAAGAAATGTTCACTATGTTTTGGTATGCCACTGAATATCTGGTATCTCTGTCATTTTAACAAAATAATCACCATTTGTATATACAGAAGCACAACTGCCAGTGGTTTCAGATACTGATAAACAAGTTCAGCATTTTGAAAATACAAGCAATATTAGCAATACCTGTCCCAAGAAAGTGTGTCAAGTATTATCAGGAAAAATATTTAGGCACTATTTTAAAAGAACCTGACAACCATGTCAGAACAGAATCAATTTTATCTTTTTTTTCCTTTGAGAACCACCTGCACTAACACTCATTTTGCAAATTCAGCCCCCCTTTTCATCTGTTGAGTCATTCTTCTCCTGTCAGTGGCTTAACTCCCATCATGCACTACTACAACTGCTATTAAAATTTCATTTCATCACAGCAGAATAAAAGGCACACTTCTGATAAAGAAAATCCCTTCAGGATTCTACAAAGCTGTGTCAGGACAGAAAGTCCTCAGGTGGTAAATTCCCTGCTTACAATGGAAACCAGCTGATATACAAACTACATAAGGGAAACTACTGGTGCTGATGCACATTCTTAGTTTATAGGGTTCAGTGGCTGTCAAGTCCACAAGACTACTTCAGTGTATGCATCCAAGGAACAGTCTTCCGAACCTGAAGCCCTCCTTGATGTTTTTGATCACCATGCACATACTGAGCCAGGAGAGATTTGCTTGATGGCACTTATAGGCGTCTTCCAGATGTTTAGGACAAGGTTATGAAGGTTTTACAATAGAAGCTTTAACTCTGTTTCCCTGCTTTAACATAACACAATAACCTTACCAAGGCACTCATCTGCTGGCAGACAAAGCTGAATGAGTTGTCAAGATACAGGAGCACATGTAAGTTCTGTCACAGAATCCCCAGCCATAACTGGCTGATATGGTTGCTGCTGCTGGGACAGAAGCGCACTATCAACATTTGCTAGCAGCAGCACAAAGGCAGGACAAAGAGATTATAGATTTCCCTCCATAGATTCAAAGTGGCAGATGACTGGGTGAGCAGTTAGAGAACTTAATATTTTTTCCTGTGTGTAATATGCTAAAAGGCTAAGAAATATATTTTACTTTCTTAGATTATTTAATTCTAAGAACTTTGATAACTATAAGAGACATACTCTCTGCTTTTTGATTGTGCATTTTAAAGGTATAAGCTCCTGCATTTTCAGAGTGTGATTAAATCATTCCCCTTGTTCTTTTCGATTCTTAAAATATATTTCTACTGTACTTTTGTGCTTCTGCATTTTGAAACTTTTTGAAACAGCTTAACTATAGTGTCTGCAACTTCATTTTAATCTTTGCATAGTTTTAAGCATTTGTGCTATAGCTTTTTTCAAGGTTGTAAGAATTCTGGATGATTTTTGTATTATTTAAGCAATTGTAACTGCAGCTTATTAAGTTGTAAGAATGATTTTTCTAAGCTGAAGCAATATGCCTGTGAACTTCTAAGTTACATGTTTCCAACAATTATGATGCATCCTTTTATTTATATGGAACACAGAGGAAATATAGATGAATAAAGTTTGTAGAATTGGGCAAGCTGATGTTGCCCAGAATTAATTTTCTACTTGGGAAAAATTATGACAAGAATCTCTGCAGAAAGATTTGTTTTGCCATAAGTGAATCAATGGTTTATCTTCATAATCTGGAGAAAGATGAAGCATTTAAAGAACTTATGCCTTGATACTTGGATGCACTGTGATAGTATTGATGTTATCTGATCTAGCATTGAAATTAACAGCTGTGATGAACCACAGACTCAAACTACCAAAGAATGCTATAATTTTATAATGCTCTGAGGTCACTGTTAAAAGTGTCATACATTTGACCTTGACATGGCAGCTCTACAACAGTTACAGTGCTTCCGTGACAGAAATGCCTGTGTTATCAGAGTTCCTGATCAAAGGAATTCCAACTGCATTCAAATAAAGGTGATTATAATTATCTCTTTGCACCTTCACACTCACCACACTGAAGTTCAGGGTGTTTGGAGACAGTATGTGCATGCATAGTCACATCCCTATCACCCATCTAGCTTTACAAGTAAGGCAGAGAATGTATGAACAGGGCTAACCTTAAGCAACAGGAACATGAATTTCAGGTAATGTATAAAGGACATGGGCCATATGAACATCTGATCGTGTTTCAAACATCTGTCATATCCATTCTTCAGACAATTTGACTTCCTCATTTGTTCCTATTACATTACAACAGTTGCAATCCTCTCCCTCCTTCATTAGTGTCATAGTCAGGCCAATAAAAGGCAGCACCTGGGAGAATGTCATGAACATCTTTGTCCAACAAGATGTGGTGCTCAATTGTAGCCTTTCTATCTCTTGGCCAAGACAATTCCTACAGGCTCTGTTCCATCCTCACCCTTTGCTTGAAACCTAGCACACCTTTCCATAAGCTCATGCCAAGCACACACTGGCATTAGACGCAATGATTACCAATCTTGGTCTGAGTTCATAGGTCCTGGGCATGAGGTGGTCTGAAGTCTTTCAGTACTCTCAGGCTCAACCGGCTATTCTTTGACATGCTGCCTGTTCTGCTAGCATCACTGGCTTCTCATATTCTGTGTCCAAATAACTAGTAGACCCCTGAACTGTGACATCGACATCCTTCAAACAAATCCTTCATTTCAGCACTCTCTTTTCTTAAGGTCCATGACCTGTCACAACCTAACCCACCCACCCAGAACACTGGTCCTTGGTAACGGTGTATCTTTCAACAACACATCACGTGTATTTTTAGATACCACCTGTTTGTCTTCATTTGGAGACAAATACTCCCATCAACAGACAACAAACTAAACCACTTAAGAGTAAACTAAATGCTTTTACCCTGCAAGATTTCTTCATCATTAAGTTAACAAATTTAATGAGAATCATAGTCAGAAAAAGAATGCTCTTAATAACATGCCACATTGGAAACCAAAGGCAATCTGGGCAGACATTACTTTTTCAAGATTTTCTCTTTCAATAAGGTTCTTGCAAATGTGTCAGCCTTCTAGTGATGGGCCCTTATGGATATAAGACCACTTACTCACTGAGAATCGTTGCAAGATACATAGCACACAAACATAGAATGTTCCAATTTTACAAACTCAGGTCACACAGGTTTGGTTAAGAAACTGAGCAAGTCGCATCAACTTCCACATTTAAGTTATAGAATTCTTTTAGAAATGATAAGAGTTATTCCAGGGATTCTATCCTCTACAATGAACCGGACACAAAAATCTTCTAAAAGCTAAACTTTGAATACTAAGCTACAATGATTTTTCAAAACTCCTAAAAAATATTGACATGAAAAATATACATGTATAGTTGACCTTATCGAGTTCCTCATCCTGTTCACAGTCCAAATCTAACCCATGTCCACTAAACTTCACAAAACAAAATGTTATTTTCTACTCTGATACCAGTTTAGGTTACTCTCTTTACCTAGATCATTATGCTTGTTTGATTTTGCAGATCACTTATACTTTGCATTCATGAGTACCTGTCCATAGAGACTTCAACATGAAGTTTATAGTAGCTGCCAGAATACAAGATTTTACTCACATCAATAACAAATTATAAATGAATCTTTTTATTTAAAAAGATACTCCTGCAGTAAATATATTTCTTATTATAATGCAGAACTGAAGAGTAATCAAAGATTTACTAGGACATATGTCACCCAAAATAATTTTCTTTTTATCTTGGCAGTGTGGCCTTTTATCTTGACAGAACTATTTTTGTTGCCTTATGGAAATTATACCTTCCCAAATCTTAGGAAATGTATATGAGGTCTCAAAATCCTCTTTGTACTGCTCATGTTAAGAAAAGGTTATGGATTTTTAAGCAAAAGTACTTGGTTTAATAACAGATTACAAATGAATTGTATGGGGGCCATATATGTTTACATAACATGCACTAGCCAATGTGCTGGATGGATTGCTCCAAGTGAGTATATTCGTACAGAATTGGAAGAGCAACTGCAGAACTCCAGATTGATCCTCATCAATCAAGGGGGGGGGGGAACTGCATTGAGTTATGGGTATAGTTTTACTCTGTAAAAATTCTGATGTATTCCAGTTAGCAGTAGGTTTAGGGGTTGTCTTATATTATGTATGTATACTGTATATACATGTCTTGTATTTCCTGAACCCTCTAAGGTTTTAATTTACCCCTTCCGAGACCAATCTATTAACAACTAGAGTATGTCACTTCTGCTTATGAGGATGAAGGCTTACAAACAAAAAAGACAGTGCAGGATACTGTTACAATAAATTATATCACCTACAACAAAAAAAGTATCCCAGTGGCGAAACACAATAGATTTGCTCGGAGAATTTGTATCTCTGTAGAAAAACTGTACACAGCAAGTGGCTGAAAAAAAAACAATTTTTATAACTTTTCAGGTAGCAATGCAGTAGAATGCCTACACTGTAAATCTTGTGGGTTCTTCAACAAAAATATGTCTCTTGAAACTATAATATCCCTTCCCAAAGTATTTCTTATCAAGAAATAAGCAGCAGAGAGAAAAGAAATTGCATCTTAACTCAAGACAGCCACTGACAGCTGTACCTAAACATTTTGAACTGTTCTGCAAAAGCTGAGAAACTATAGATCTGCTGATAGAACAAAGGCTTGGATAAAACAAATTCTAAATCCTTGGCTACCAACCTTTGATTGTTGAGAAAATGAATTAGAAGAATTGCAAAGTGTCTAATAAACTCATATAAATAAAACTACCATGAAAGCCTAAGTTGAACAATGGGATATAAAATTTGCCAGAAGACATGGCATGCTTTTTAAAAATTTCAGCACAGCAAAAAACATGAAGCCAAGAACAAACATGTGCTGTTTTCCCCACCCACCCCTTTTGGACTCTAGATCCCAGAAATCTCTATTATGGGAATTCCACCTGCCAGACTCACTCCTGAGCAAGCATCAAGGGAACTTCCTTTTCTAACCACGCAGCTAGGCCTACCCTAGGTCACAAAGCTTTCCAGCCCAGTCTTTCTCCAGGTAAGCACAATTTAGGTGTGGATATGGAGGCCCCCACCAAACAAACAAACATAGCCCATCCCTAGCCAAGAGTAAAAACAGTTGGCATTCCAACCCTGGAATCCTCAAGGATGCAAAGCTAAGTCACCTGCTACTGGTCACCTGTCACAAACATCTCTGAACAGGAAGAGCAGTTAGTTATGAAATTAACATTTTAGTGTGTTTTTCCTCCCATAGGCACAAAACCAAACCAAGAGCAGTTTAATAATTCACATTTACAGAAACCTTCCCAAACATTGTTAAGTTGCAATTTTTTTTGGTAATTCTTTTTAATGCTGAGGTTGTTATTTTGAAGGAACAGTACTGCAACATTTTTTTTTATAATTAGCAAAAGTATCAACCTCTATCTTCATTAATATGATTTTGGTTGTTCTAGGGGTACTTCTTTTAAAATATCAGAATTCTTAGTTTGTGTTTTCTTGTTTTTTGTTTGTTCAAATGCAATCCTATATGCTAAATGAAATCTGAACATATTTTTATGTCTGATTTATGTATCGTTGGTTTGTCTTCATTTAAACGAAGAACTGGCAACCTGATGCTCTTTGTCTAGTTTCAAGAGCTTCATGCATGTGAATTGTTCATACTTCTTGCAAGAGTACTACAGTACCAGACCACAGGCAGGGAGGCAAAGAGAAAACAAAGGTCACAGCCTGCTTACTTTTGACTCTGACCGAAACTGAATGCTAGTTTGGGCCCTAGTTTCTGCACACATGCTACCCCAACAAAGCACTCATAAGAAAATATGGCCCTCAAGAGGAAAAGAGATTGCTAATTCTTTATTCAGAACATAAGCAGCCTTCCAGCTGTTTCTTCATGTGTGTCAAACAAAAATAGTCTTTTCCTTCAATGTAGACTGTTTCCAACACTATGAAGCAGGGGGGGGGGCACACATTTATCATGTATACATATAAAAGGTGAAAGCAGAGAAATGCTTTCCCCTGAAGATGCCAAGTATTGAAGCCACAGTCAGAATTTTTGAGTAGTAGGTGATTAATTAAACAATTTCACTAGAGCAAGGTCTCAACTAAACATGATAGGGGAGGCCAGCCCTGTTTGTTTATTCACACCTTTGTTTTGCTCACAAAAAATGGTCTGTGTATTAGGCAGTTGTCTTTTTTAAAAACCCCAATAGGTTTGCAATTAAGGGGCTACTTTGCTGCTCCAGGATACTTTTATGCACCATTGCTCTAATAAGACAAGTGAGTGGGATTGGGAAAAACGTGACACTGTATTGAGAGTTACTGCAAAGACTCATTTCCCTTCATCAGCCATTCCTTTAGATAAAAAAATTAGCTGTCATGACCACTTTATATCTGTACAGGGCAGAAAAGTGAATTTTAAAAATTGAACCTGGCCTCACAGTTTTGGCTGTATATCATTCAGATGGTTCATGTCTAAGTCATCATTCAGTGTCTTGCTTAATTTGTTCTTCAAGTAATTTCACATTATTTGCCTTGTTCATTAGACTAGAAATTCAGATCATGTCTTAAGCCTCTTTCTTATCACTAAGAATTAACAGAAAACAAACAACATTGTATCACACAAGTAAGCACAAATGTACAAAAACTGTCAAGTTACTGAAACTTTGCAGCAAATATGGGGCTCTTTCTACAATATTAACTCAGTTTACAACCTTTTGCTTATACTTAGTTAAAATTAGAAATATATTCTTACATGGATGGTAATGAAATTTAACTACCAAGAGTCAGTTGTAAACCAGATAGCACATTACTAAAACTTAAATTACACATTTTCTATTCCTAAAAGTTGAATAATATTTGGCACAGTGGAAGTTGGAACAGTGAGAAGGCAACAAACCAAGTCATATAAAGAAAGCTTGAAAACTCCAGATACCCTTAGGCAGGACAAGAGATTATTAAGAGAAAACAGAATAATAGTCTTCTGAAGTCTGAAGTGTTGCCACACTGAAAATGGAGATGATTTAGTTTTACTTGTTCCAGAGCACACAACTAGACCCAGTGGGTGACAATCACAGGGAGGCAGTCCTCAGTTAAGCATTATGAAAAACTTCCTAATGGTTAAGTTGTACAGAACATCCTACTTTACAAAATGATAAGCAATCCTTCTACTGTGCATACAATTATGAATTAACTCTGATGACACTTAATATATAATGAAGACTGCTTTGAAGCATTCAGAAAAATACAATTCACTCCTCCACAGGTTGCAGGACATGCTCAAGAGGTTACTTTGGCTTTTTTAAAATTTTATATGTCATATGCCAAATGACAATTTTATTGATCAAATTGTAATCTGGCGCTGTATTTAACTACCAGCACACCAGCCATATCCAAATGTCAAACATGGGAATCCAGTAGCATTTTGCTAAAACTACTATCAATTTCATACACACCCTTGCTGGGAGAGCTATGGGAATTCAGTGAAGACACTAATCTTTGCATTATCATCTGACTTTTATCACTGATATAGTACAGCTCCATCTGAAAGAAGTTGTTCAGAGATGCAGCTAACTTCCAGATGCATAAATAAAAAGGAAATATTATGTAAAGAGGATTTCAACCAATGGCCTCTCCTCCTGCAATAAAATCTTCTGAAATGCCAAAAATATGTGTGATCAGAATTCAGAGCTACACACATGAAAAATGGCAAGAAAATATTTCAGAATATTGTATAGTACTTGCAAGTAGGACAGCCAGTATGGTGCAATGGACAGAATCTCAGACCTCAACTCAAACGATCTGAGTTCAAATCCCTGCTTAACTCACTGAGAAGTGATGGCAATGGTAAACCACTTCATGAACACCTCACATACCCTGAAAACCCTACTGGAACACTGCCTAACATAAATACACCTTAGCAGTATTTTTGTATTCAAGGAATAACATTACAAAAAGAGAGTACCTGTATAGTCTTTAATACATTCATTTCCAACTGTAATTTAAGTTTGTGTCCTATGTAATCAATAAGATGATAACTCTTATGTACGCCTACACACTACTGGCTTCAGCCCAAGTTACAATTGTTAAAGAAAAACAGAACAGTTCCCTGCTGCTTTTGCCAAATTTTGGGGTTTTTGCAAATTCTCAGGGGAAGACTGGACCAGAGCCCAACCATTTTACTGAAGCAGCCATACCTACATTCATCTACATATGTTTCCAACTCAAACTGTATGCATGCTAACACTGGACCTTTTACAGCCATGAGTGGAACATAGGAAAAGAGATAATCTGCTATATAAGGTCCATGCCATTAAGGGTTTTAAAGGACCCTAACATGGTGTGTCCAGATCAGAAATGGGTTTGGTTCATTAAAGTTCATGCTGCAACAAACCTTCTAGTTTTTGTGGTATCAGAGAATACTATTCTTTTTGTTGCCGCAGACTATCTCTAGAACAATGGTTCCCAATCTTTTTTGAGTCACAACCCCTTTTATATTAGCCAAGTAACCTGCAACTCCACCACATTTTCATAAAATGCATTTTTAACTGAGTAGAGTCATCCCTTCTCACAAAGCAGAAGCTTCTTTCTCTTCCAAAAGGTCTGCTTCTTATACATACATACATACTAACTTTAATAATCCGCTCTGAAAGGTCAAGGAAGTAATTATTTAACAAGGCTACAACACATATATGGCAACCCGCAACTCCCCAGAAAACACTTTGTGACCCCCTTGGGAGTCATGACCCCCACTGCTCTAGAAACAATGTTTCCCAGTGCCCCTTTCCATGCAAGCAGAATCTTGCACAATCTCCCTATTCTAAATAAACTGAAATTTCCCTGTTTTCAAAATAATACAATCTGCAAAGTTCAGATGTAAGTCTGAAGCCAACCTTGTATCAACGAAAGAATGAATAGTATTTCCAGACAGACAAAACTGCATCCTGAATTTCCAGACATGGCACAAGTTTCAAAAGTACCAAAGGCCACAAAAGTAACACTCTTCCCCCAAATATGGGGTGCAACAATCTTCATTTCAGCTTCATTGGTATTCAGCTTACCACAGGAAGTAACTCAAACATTGAACTGGGTCAAGTCAATTAGAGACTATACAGCCATTCAACAAAGGTGACAGCACAAAATGCTGTAGAAAGGCTGCTTGCCAGACAGAAGATGTGACTAAAACACAGAATAGTCAAGATTCACGTTCCTTTTAGAGGAGAATGTTGTCTATCAAGGACTTCCATTTTGAAAAGTTAACTTCACTAAACAAGCCCAAATTGTTCCAGTCATTCTATACCTGCAGTCTTCAGCACAATTTAACAGAACTGAACGCCTTCTGATTTTACTCATGGCTCTGGCAATCTCTCCATTTGGGTTCCAGACATTACATACTGGATGCCTTATCAGGAATATTTATAATAAAGGAAAGAACCACTGTTGCCTCCTAGCTCCCGACTTCCTTTCCCTATTTGATCTCGATTTCTGTAATGAGGACAAGTAAAACCAACGAATATCAGATCAATAAATTAAACGCTAATTAACTCTTTCTGGGCGGTAACGGCCTCTTCTCCCCCTCTCCCCACAGGGATGTCCGAATTCAATCCAATTGCTATAGAAGAAGAAGGCCCAGCACCAAACCGACTCGGCGCTTTATTCTTCCTTCCAGCTTAAGTAGCGGGTAGAGTAAAATCCCCCCAGTTTTATACGACTCCATGTCTTTGGGCGCTGAAAACGGGATCTGGCAGGAGAATGGGAAGCGGAAGAGGCCTATTCGTAGTTGCCGCCCAGCTTCCCGCTGGAGGGGGAAATGGAAACAGTGAGCGGCTCCGACCCAGCCGGACAAGGCGGGGCCGCGGCTCCCAACCAAGGCCGGCGCCACGGGGAGTCCGGCCAGCCGGCCGGCCGGCGAGAACTTTCTCCGCCGTTCCGAGGAGGGCAGCCGGAGTTGGTTCCCCCCCCTACACCCACCCCCTCCCTCCTCCCCGGTGGGTCTAAGGGCGGGCAGCCTCAGCTGAGGGGCTCTAAGTTTCCCCCTTCCGTCCTAACTTCTCCTGGGGAGGGAGGCGGCCGTAGCACAAGGGCAACGGGGCGTGGGGTCGGGGGCCCGCGAGAGTTGGAGCAGCCGCCTTTCCGCCCGGCTTCTCTTCTCTCGGCTGAGGGGAGCGGTCGGACTCGGTTCCGCCTCCGCCATGTTCTCTCACCACAGCCTTGTCCCGCCTGCAGAGCAGCGCCGCCGCGGCGGCCACCACCGCCCCCTTTTTTTTTTTTACACGCGGGGCCCTCGCCCCTCCCGGCAGGTTCTCGCCGCCGACCCACGTCGTGTCACACGCCCGACACCGCGACACCCCCCCCCCCCCAGCCCGGAGCCGCACACATCCTCTCTAACGCCCTCACCTCACCGAGGCACTCCCCAACTCAAACCCAACGCCGCCCCCCCCGGCCCCCAGATTTCCCAACTCCCCTTCACACACACACCCTCACTGCACCATGGCGGCCTCTACCTACCGGACGGCGTTGCCGCTCCCCTCCGCCGCCGCCGCCGCCCTGACCGAACCCTCGCTCTCTTTTTCCCCACTGCCCGCGCGCGCGCGCTCCCCTCCTCACTCTCTCTCTCTCTCTCTCTGGCTGGGCGAGGCTTCGAGCCGTCGCCGTGACGCTGCACGCCCAGCCCCGCTCTGGTTTCCTTTTGCCTACTCAGTCCGGTAGTAGAGCGGCGGCGGCGGCTTCCAGTGGCGCTGGAGAGGGGAGGGGGGGGGATGACCTCTCCGCTCTATTCGGAGCGCGCAGGCGCGTGGCTCACTATCGAGCCACTGCAGCCTTTACCTTCTCTCTTCCCCGCCCCCGTCCTTCTTGCCTGCCTTTCTCTCTCTCCCTCCACACACACACCCCCGTCCGCAACCTTACGCAGGGCCCCATCCTGCTGCAACAGCAGCCCGGAGAGACAGAGGAAAGTCGTTCAGGCTAACACGTGTCGTGCAAACGGGTGGGCGCCAGAGAAGGAGGAGGAACTCCGCCGACTGCCTTGCTCTGCGCACAGATAAGTGTGCAAACGAAGAACGCGTACATGGAGCGAGAGGTCGGGTGAACCACAGAACGTGCTCTCGAAACTGCAATAGTTTTTTTCTTTTTTAAAAGGCTGCAGTGCTAAACAGCACCCTTTAGAAGAAGCCTTTCGGAACTTCCTTCCAAGGAAACGCGTAGGGGACCTGGACTATCCGCCTTTTTTTTTTTTTTTTTAAATAGCCGATGCGTTAAAGAGTCGATTTAACGGTCACAAATTAATGAGGCGGAACAAAGTACATGCCGGGGAGCCATGCTCATAGGTTGCGTCCCCGCCCAGTTTTGTAACCGAGCCGGGTTCCCCTTCTTGGCTGCCTTTCCTTCTATAGGCTTTTCTGCAAACGGGCAGGGGCCCCGCACGGAAGTGTCAGCCGAGACCGCGTGGCTGGGGGTTCTTCGAATCCCCTGGATTACAGGACTCCATTGCCTTTGTCTTGCAAAAGACAACAATCGCGAGCCCCGCTTAGACACGCCTAAGTACGCTGGACTGTCTGTTCGGGGCCGTTTCCTAACTTGGGAGAGCAAGTGGCTATAAGAGCGCTGCACGGGGACTCGGGCGGTACAGGTTCAGCTCTCCACTCGGACATGAAATTCACTAGGGAGTCTGGGGCAATCCTCCTTTCTCAGCCTGACCTAACCAGCAGGGTTGTTGCAAAGCTGCAGTAGGGAAGAGGAGAGCCATGGACAGACAGTGGGAGGGAAAATGGGGTATCAATATAAATACAAATTAGAAATCCCCCTATTTGCACCCACAGCCTTCTTATATTGTTCCTCATTTCTTGGTCTTTGGTAAGGTGGAGGAGGATTTCTGTGACATGTCATCCCCCCCCCCCCCCCCTGCAACCTATGTTTGAGTTTATGGGTGGGTTTGGACATGTTTATGAGTAATCTGGTGAGAAAGGCCAGATTACTCATAAACATGTTTGAACTTCCTTATGGGTTCAAATGTAGGTTGCAGAGAAAATGTGAAATGTCATAGAAATCCTTCCCCTACTCATAAGTAAGTATTGATGTAGCCAGTGTGGCTTACTTCCAGGTAAGCATCCATAAAAGGGTAACTTAAATCCAATCTAAGGCTTAGGTTGCAATCCGTTACAAACTCGCTTGGAAGTAAACTCCATAGAACTATGATCATAGTTGCAACTGTTCCATTGGTGCCACGGGAACTTAGTCATCATGGCTAATGTTAGATAGATGAGGGCCTTGTGGTGTAAAACCAGCAGGAAGTTGCAGTGACAATGATGTTCCTGGGGAAGGGAGTGGGTGTGAGGGAGGAAGGTCAGGCAGTCACTAGCAGTAAGATAAAAGGACGAAAACCTTCATTTCCCTTAAAACACTTTGCTACATGGAGTTTTTTTAGGAGAAAATTTCTGTAGCCAGACCACAATCATGGCTACACTGAACTTAAGTTGACACTAGTGAAATTTATTTCTTTCCTCAGTAAGGGTCCAACTCACATCTCTTGTACACTAAGGCAATTTCAACTCTTATGATGTGTTGTCCGTAACATCCATTTAGATCCTTGGTTAAAGTAAGTCTCTTCATATCCAAAGTGCTTTAGATTTGTTTCTAGTTTTATATTCATCAACAATACTGTGTGATAAAGACTATTATAACCATCCATATAAAGAAGTTGAAAAGAGTCGCACGCCTAAAGCCACCCAAAGTATTCATAGCTGTGTATTCTCGAAGGCTTTCACGGCCAGGATCCGATGGTTGTTGTAGGTTTTTCGGGCTGTTTGGCCATATTCATAGCTGTATTGGCACTTTGGCTCCGGACACCTGCAGTACCCTAGGCCACGCTGTCTCTTAGAAGAATAGGAAATTATTTTCCCTGCTTGCAGGCATTTACTGAGGCCTTGTGTATCCTACAGAGTTTGTACCCTCATGCATCAAGAAATGAAATTTACTTCATAATTTATATCTAGGATAAATGGCTGTTTGGAACTTTATATAGATTTTGCAATAATTATGATGAAATATCCATTCACTGTTGCAATTCTGCATATCTTTTTAGAAGAAATTTAAAAGCTCTGTGTGAGAGGTGGACTATGTTTGGTAAATTTATTGAGCTTTAGAGTTTCATGCACAGGATCAAGTTTAAGAGGAAAGTTAAACAATAGGTCCTGGGTGTTTCTGGATTCAGAGAGGAAAGAAGCTTCAAAATATACATTGTTGAAGGGTGTAAAAGATGAATATTCAACATAGTTTTTGAATGTTTTTAAGCAGGTGAGGAGAACATGTGGCCTTCCAGATATTGTTTGACACATCTCACATCTGTCCAAGCCAATAGAGAGGCATCATGGGAATTGCTATCCAACATCATCTGGAAGACCAGATGTTCTACACATCTGTTTTTAACAAGAGACAAAGTGGAACTATGAGTCTACCATGACATTTTTTTTTAGGAGACAGGGATCCTCTGGGTGTGATACATGGGGGTGGACACAATTTCTATACCTCAAGACTGACCATTCTATTCATGAGGCTCCCTTATTCTTTAGAAGTTGCTTTTCAGGGGCTGCTGGGACTCCAGTGTGTGGAGAAGGGGTGAGTAATCACTCTTGCACAATCAGTCTTTTTCTTGAGCAAGTCAATGATTTTCCAGGCTTTAATTTGCAGATACATAAAAAGTACCTAAACAGAAGCCAGGGTAATCTTCCCCCGCACTTATGAGTACCTCTGTTTATGGCCTGGTGTAAAAGAAACATTAAATGTTCTGTCCCATGTGTGAAATATAAGCATCTTGCATAAGAGTTTGATGTGGCAGAGCTTTCATGAAGCTTCCTTCTCCAGAAACTGGAGATGGTACAACCCCAAGAGTCAGTGGGGTGTAGTGGGTAAGAGTGTCCAAATAGGACTCGGGAGACTTGGGTTCAAAACTCTGCTTAGCAAAGAAAATTCACTGGGGATAGGCAATGGTAAACACTCCTTGAATATCTCACTATCTTGAAAACCTTATTGAGATCATTGTAAGTCAGAAGCAACCCAATAGTGCACCATCATTTGAAAATATTAAATGAGGTCTGTTTCTGCACATCTCAATCAGCTTTAATTGCTATTTTTTACTGGTAAAGAAACCACAAGTACTTCAAGCAAATATGCACCTTCTTGGATACAATTGGAAGTGCTCATATCCCTCGAACCCAACTGCAGTTTCAACATGTAGAGACCTAACAAATATTCTAACAACCTGACATTGTGCTGTATGTATGATTTGCTATATGTAGTAATTCCAGACTTTACTATAGGTTATATTCTGTGCAGGATGTCTTCAAATAAAAAGTGCTCTTTTTTATGTCCCACTCTTATGTCTGAGGAAGTGGACTTGTCCACAAAAGCTCACATTGAAACATGGCAGTTAATCTTTAAGGCACCACAGTCTTCTTAATTTTTATTTTTGCCTGATATGCAGACACAGACTAACATGGCTACTTCTTCTAAAACATCAAATAAAAAGAGTTCATTTCTTGAACAGAAAGGCTATAGTTCAGTGGAGGCTTCTGCGAACAGAAGAGAGAGGCAATCTTTTGTTGATCTCTCTTTCCCCTGCAGTTTTCTTCTCATTTTCATTGAAAAATCAATTAAAAATCACATACACCCTTCACTTAATGGGAATGTTCCTTAAGAAGAGCTCAATTTACTGATCTCTGGATTGAATCTTGTTATGCCTCATATTTTTCCAACTAAGTACACATAGAGACACACACACTTTTCATAGGAGTTGTGTTACTCTGTTTCAGTATGTATGACTAAAAAGAAACCCCACAAAGTTTTGTGCCATGTTCAAGACTCGCAGGTTTATTTCAGTAAGGTGAGACATTTATTTCAGTAAATAGGGACTTGAAGTTAATGGATTTACAGAAGGCACTTCTTAAGTGACAATACTCACCTAATGAGGTGGAAAACAAATTGAACAGGGAAGCCTGACAGCCAGGAACAGGTTACTACAAAAACAATTCAAAACAGGAAGTGACAAAACACTCTTAGTTGTCACCTGTAGCTCCTACCTAAGACCACTCATAAGTCCAAGCAACAAAATGCAACTCATTCTGGACAAAAATTGTTACCTCTCACAGGTGTAGGCCTGTGTTCACTTGCATAGAGCTCTGCAATCTTAAAAAATACATAATAGGCCACAAAACATGGATGGAGAGA
Source organism: Intellagama lesueurii (assembly GCA_037013535.1). Lineage (NCBI taxonomy): Eukaryota > Metazoa > Chordata > Lepidosauria > Squamata > Agamidae > Intellagama > Intellagama lesueurii. The sequence goes on from JBAJHW010000005.1 coordinate 53,006,306, forward strand.
CAGGAAAAAATTCTGCTCCAAACCTGTGTGCCAATTGTATCTCCAGATGTGCTCTGGGAAGGACTGTTGCAGCTCCCAACATTGTCACCCACAGCATGAGGAGTTCATTTACTTGTTCACCTTCCATTATGATATATGCCTTCCTCTGCTGGCAGTGGCCCTCTGCATTCTGCATAAGGCAAACAGAATAATTATACAAGAAAATGAATGGACATACAGTATATCAGATATCAGGAATGAAAACATGCAGCGTCAGAATGGTTCAGCTTCCCAGGAGGTTCTGCCACTGATGTCAAAGTGGCTCTTGTATTAAAAAAAGAATTTCAAAGTTTTGAGGAGCAGATGACTAATATGGTGTACACACACACGTGAATATTGGATAGCTGGGTGTATATGTGTATATACAAACACATGTAAATGGGCTACATGTGCCCCATGGGCTGAAATGAATTTCCTAGTACCACCAATCTGATATCCTAGATTATATTACGTATTTTATTTTGTTATAGATGGGAGCAGGAAGCTTAAACTGTCTGATCAAGAGTGGTGATGTGAAAGCATGATTGACGTGAATTTTCAAAAAGTGGGAAACTTGAAAACAAGAAGCAGAGCTGGATCATAGAAATATACTGTACCTTAAAAATACTGTTTCCCAAAAACAGCAATTTATTGTATTAGATGTCTTAGCAATAATATTTTGCAAAGTGAAAAATTAGTTGCTTCTAATATTGTCCACTACACCTGATGTCAGCAGACCAGTTGAGAGTAGGATCCAGTAGAGCAGAATAGCAAGGGGGCTGTCATCGCTGCTTCCCACTTCTCTCACCTGAGGCAGTTACCTCACTCTGTCTAATAATAAGGCCAGTATTTATTGCCTCTGATGCCACATCACAATTTCTTGGTGGCCCACTGTCAGCAAAGAAGGGAAATTAGTATCAAGGATAGCAGGATTGTGGTGCTTTTAAAAGCCTAATGCTGCTTTCCCAAGAAAATAAGTTCATTCCATTTGTTTGATAATCAATATAATTGAAATCTGAATGTCTTTCCTTTAAAAAAAAAAGTTAAGCCAAGTAGCTTTTAAAGACAAAAGTGTAAATGTCACTCAAAAGGTGTATCAAGTTACCCAGAATTGTTAGGGTAAGCAGAATACGACAAAAGTATTGGCAAGTGTACTGCTGCAGTAAGCTTTATTGCACAAAGAAGCCAGCTCTGTTACTCTCAGATCATATAGATAACTTTATCACACAAAGCTGGAACTTGGAAACATTACTTTGTGTGGGTGGGCTATAGCTCACAGAACTTCTCAATCATTGGCCATGTGTTGGTTGTGGGATTCTGGAAGCTGTAGTCTTAAAATAATAACTATTTCACGCTTTGCCCAAAGCTGATGGGTCAGAGACAAAACTGTTCCCTTTTACTTCATAGGATCAAAGAACCTACAATAACAGTCCATACATGTCAGTACACTTGAATAAAAATAAGGAATGGCCTATTCATTCCAAACAGTTGCACAGGAGCACTTTGTGACCTCGAGCATTAGCTCATCTGTGTTAATGCCATAGCTCAGAAGTACTATTTTATTATCCAATGGTCATAAAATCATATTCTATAACAATCTGACTCTTGGCAAATATCCTGAGAACTGTTTGTGCCTCACTCCTTTGAATCGTCACATATAGTTCCTTTCATTTGTGGCAGAAGCTGGTGTTACTGATTCAAATCACTCACGTCTTGTGTCAGCAAAATAGAATCCGACTTCCTGAGCAACAGAATTTTTGAGATGGCTTTTGGTAGGTTAGAGGATCGGTTAGTATTTCAATGCAATTGCAAGATCAGTTTCTTTACAACTGGTCAGGAAGAGTGACAAAGGTGCAACAGCAATAAAAAGCCAACCTCTGGCTTGGGAAGGTGTTGGAGTACACATTTACTGTGAGTTTGTGGGGAGACAGTGGGTTTTTCAAGATTCCTGACACTACTGAAAAGGAGATTTTACAAATTCCCAGGCTGTACTCCTTTGACAACTACATTCCCATTGCCCTGGAGCAGAGTTACATTAGCCCATGGCCAGGCCCCGAGGCTTTCATGTATTTTGGGCCCCCTCCAGCACTTCAGTCTCACTCCACTATAGCTGACAGCCTGACCCTGGTCAATTGATGGGCCAGTAGTCCCTGCACGGCCCCTAGGCTTCAGCCTAGTTAGCCTTATGCATAAACAGCCCAGCCCTGGAGGCAGCAATTGTCTGATGTTAAAAACAATGAAAAATCTCATGGCACCTCCAAGCCTAACAAGTTTCACTTGGCTTAAGCTTCTACGGATTGCAGCCTACTTCATCATATGAACAGCCTGAATGTGTGTATGATATTCTTACACAATAAATATACCTATATATAAGAATAAAGTGGTCATATTGTGGTATTGCTTATGTGTCCTAATTATTTTATTTGTAGCTCTGCGGGCAGTTAGTAATAATGTTACCTCCTTGGTTGCTGGTATTAAGGTTGGGAACTACAGACCTAGCTAGATACCACCAATACAAAACTCACCTCCACATGCAGCTCTTATTTTAACTGGCAGGTACGAAAGTCATATGATTTCCAAATAACTTGTCAACTAAATAAATCTAAACAGGCTTTTCACCCCAATGAAATGACTTCCTACCTCCATTTTAGTAACCACATTAATGCAAAGGAGCAGAAACCCATGTACTATACTCCCAGTTTGGTTGTGCTTCTACCTTGAGTAAAATAATAGTTTGTATTTTTTCTGACGGGGTAGTGCATTACCCATGCTGGCTGGACAGCTCAGTGAGTTAGGCATCTCGTTGTGGAGCCAGAGGTTGAGAGTTCACTTCCTATTGTGCCTCAGAAGAGCCAGCCTGTGTGGCCTTGGGCAAGCTGCACAGTCTTAGGGTGCTCCCAGAAGAAGGGAATGGTAAACTACTTCTGAGTACTCTTTACTTAGAAAACCCTGAAAGGGGTTGCCATAAGTCAAAATGAACTCAATGGCACATGGGGAAAAAAGTGCACCACTCATCTCTACACTGGAAACTTGTACATCCCTCCAGTGAGGGAAATAGGAAAGATCTATTTCAGCTGTGGAGGATGGAGCCTATCTGTCTTGGGCAGGTGGTAGCGTCCAGATGGAGAGCCTTTTTACTTGCATTGCTCCATATGTGGAACACCCTTCCCAGTGTATGATGAATAGTAAGGCAAAATGAGAAGATTTGGAATCTGGGAAAGCAAATGAGACAGGAGGTCAAGGGAAAGAGGATGCCTCTTGCTAGACCTTTCTGAGACCAGACCTGTGTAAGCATTCTTAGAGATGACTCTTCAATATCTAATCTAAAGACTGCAAGTGTTGTATGCTAACAAAATCCCTAGAGGTGCCAAACCTGTTGGGTGGTTTTTTTTTTTTTTTTTGCCATCTAGGAAAGACTTCTTAAAATTTATCCTGGACTTTCAGCATACGACATAACTGATTTGATATTATTTTACTGGTCCGCATGCTTGATCTGTTTTATTCCTATTTCTATTCCCTGCTGTATTTTGCATTTTCATATATTGACATGTTCTTTTCAGCTGAACACTAGCAAACAAATACTACAAATCCATTTACATACAACTTCATATTGTAACATCTAAAGCTACTTCTATTAATTTCCACAGAAATTAATTTCATGATTCCATTCTCTTTATATATGTATAATACACACACACACACATATAGTGTTTAGGCAAACTTTGCTATGGCAGCTGACAGAGTGTGATGTAAATTAATAGAAATATGTTTAACACATGTAGTTTATTTGAAATAGATAAAATGCATGATTGGTTTAATTACAAACCCAGCTTGGCTTGAGCAGTAATCTACACAGAGCTGAGGTCTGCTTTAGTGCTATAAGTGACAGGCTCCATGAGAGATTAAAAGAGAGAAAACTAAGGAAGCTATGACTGCCACTGGTAAGAATATTTCTCTTACTGCAGACTGGAGGAAGTAATTAATAACCAGACTAAAATAAAGATAACCCAGGGCCTCAGATTGGGAGCCAGACTGTGATACTCCCAAAGTCAGAAATTAGAGTCCAAATTCTAGTAGGGGCCTACATTCCCCCCCCCCCCCAACACACAAAGGAAACAAACAAACAAAAAAAAAGATTCCTGCCAGCTTCATTACTCCCCAGTACAATGGGATATATTTCCATGGCAACACCCCTTAAATTCCATAGCAACATTAATCTGGTTACTTGCCATAAAGCCCATTGTACAGGGTAAATGGGATATTAACTTGCCCTCTTGTTCTTTAATGAAATCAGTAAAAACTAAAACTTCTTGTAGGAACTCTCATTGGTGTAAGGTGTAAGTATGGCAATTTTGCAATAATGGTTATACCGTCCCTGATTATGAGGAAGGAGAAGTGGCCATGTGCCAGTAAGAACTGTGTGTAAATCTCTGGGGAAACTAGCAACTGGTAACTGTAGGCAGGCTCATGTAGATCTTGCATCCAAGACTGGAAGGCTAAAAATATCAAGGCTGCCCCATCTCCTGGTCTTATTGCTGTTGAATTGCTACCAGTTATTTGATGGAATTTTCTTTGCAAGCTCACATGCTATCTGTAGTTTCTGTGATTGGGAGGGACTTTTATGGGCTGAGGTGATTGGTTAGTGCTGGAGAGATAGACTATAGTTCCTTCCAGCCTCTGAATTAAAAGAGAACCCCACCTCTCTGCCGAGCCTTTCTTTCCTTCTTTTTAGTCTGTTGGTCCAGTTGTTTGTTGGCTGTTGATCTGTTCAGTTGGTTGCCAAGTATGTGTGCAGTAAAGGAAGCAACATACACGTCTGCAATTTAAAGTAACTGTACATAAAGAATGAATAAATTCTTTCTCCTACAAATGTCTCAGAATGAGTTATTGAAACTTTCAGTGGAAGTTATTGAGAAAGCAGTGGACCCTGGGGACCTTGTAACTATTCTCCTCTATGAGTATATGTATTTCTATGGTGTAACAAAAACAAATTTTACCAGAAATTTTAAACTCTGAAACATTCTTTGACCCCATTTCTTTTTTCCAGAAGCCTGTATGATTTTGTAAAGTCTCTCTGCATAATGCCGAGCAATATTGACATTGGACATCTTATCTTTTGAAGTCTCAGCTTGTATTTGCATTCCAAAACACTGCATAAAAACTGGAAATGGGTACAGTATTGATAAATATTATGGGTGTCAATAATACATTGAGATTATGCCCTATATTCCATTTACTCGGGAATTCAAAATTACATCTCATGTCAGCACTGTAGCTTCTTCCATCGTGCTTGAGCTCTTCTTTCAGCAGAGGAGTGATGGTGGGGAAGAACGTCCATAAACGGTAAAGTGCTGAGTATGCAAGGTGCTGAACATGATGGATGAAGTAGGTTACACAGCTCATCAGTACTGTCTGTGGTTGCCTGCAGCAGAGTCTGACAAGCAAGATGGCTTCCGTTGGCTCTGAATACTATTCTGAAGGTTATATTTGTTTCTGCTTTAGGGCAACTCTGTTTTTGCACATTGAAATCACACAGGCTGATATTTTCCTTGTAGGGCAAGGAGTGAAACATCACGGCAAATGATGCAACACAATGGCACTACACAGAGTGCTCTTTTTCAGGGTTCTGGCTAGTTGTACAAGGCTCTCTTGCAGAATTCTATGTTCTGTTCCATTACTTTCCCTTCCCCTGGTTTCTTGTTTCTCTTCTCCAATGGACAGTCAATATTCCATGGCCACTGAACATGCTTTGTCTTTGTCAGGCTGTTTTTGAGCCCTTCAACCTTAAAAAAAAAGGTTTTTATAAAATTTCTGCAATCGTCACAGTCCTTTAAAACCTATTCATAGTTCCTCTGGTGAAAATAGTGGTACAATTTTACATAACGATTGGCACTTGGAATTGACTATTAGTATATATGATTTTAAAACCACAAAGTCCTGATAGGTTCAGAGCCACATGTGTATTAAAATCACCTGCTCACTATAAAATCTAGCTTCAGCAGGTAAGGCAAACACAGTGAAGCTATCTCACTAAATTTTGCTTGCAAGCAGAGAAGATCTGGCTCAACCTCCTCTGTGCCTGATGAGGATTCTTTCCGTTGATTTGTTATTTGGTCATTTTTAGACAGTTACCAAATTTGCAATCCTTGTACAGATGACTGGAGGAAGTAAATTACTCAGAATCATTCCTCCCTTCCTTTCTCCCCAGGTCCTTTCCCCTATTGTATCCCACTTTGTCTGGGCAAGAACAGAGCACTGAGGTTGCAACTGCCTGGCAAATATATAGCGATCACCTCAGGCTTGATGGGCACCCTACCACATTGGATAGTGTTGGGGCTCTAACCATGGACACAGCACACTCTCCCAAGATGTGACACAGCCTCAGGGCCCCATCCCCTGATGTGTAGAATCCTTCATATATTGTACAATATACCTATGTATATTACATCATGCATACAAAACTGGGGCAACTGAAGCAGAAAATATTGATAGCCCAATCCTAAGAATGTTAACTCAGAAGCAAAACCCATTGTTCAATGAGTCTACTTCTTCCCCCTAATTGTAAGTGCATGTAGGACTGCAACCTTAATAACTTTCTAAAAATAGCAGAAAAAGAAATCAACATTTTTGAGGAAAGAATTCTAATGTTTAGGGTACACTGTTTAAAGCCTTTTTATACAAATATTTTCACACAACTATCTAACAATGCTGTTAGCTGTCACAAAGCAGGACCTACTTCAATTGCTTCTGTGTATTATTATTGCCAATTTGCACATGTTAATTTATTGAAGAGTATCTGTACTTAATAGTGTGTTCTGTTGCCTTATAATGAACCAGAAAGCACTGTGTTATTTTTTCCCATTGTAATGATCTGAAAACACTTTTCTGGGCTAAAAAAATCATGTTTTTATACAGATAGAAAGAATGCAAATAGCTTGTAGTGACATCAAAACAATAAGCTTAATGGACCATATGCTTAAGGTCTTCTTAAGGTAATGCCTGGTCTGACTTGGAAGAGGTACAAAGATGGAGCAGGAGCCATATAATTTTGGATTCAGAGGAGGAGTTTGGACCAGGGAAGAACTATTCTGCTTATCTCCACTTAGGGAGAGATGCTATGAAAACAATATGAACATATATGCTTGCTTTATTGATCACAAGAAACTTTTAACATAGTTCAACCCAACAAGCTGATGGAGTTCTTGATAAACTAAGGTCTTGCTTCAAGAGATACTCATATAATGGGTAACATAATGGCAACAAAAAGCTGCAGTGAAAGTTTCAGAGGGCATAGAACAATGAACAAGAGTTTAAATAGGATGTATAGTTTCACCACTACTTTTCAATTTGTTCTCAGAGATCTTTAGAGAAGTCCTTGCCAATTTGAATAATGATACTGTTAGTGGAGAGGTAATCAACAATAGCTGACATACAGTTGATAATAGTACTACTAGTTGGCAATTCAGATGGTTCACAAAGGTTACTCAATAAAGTCCAAAGAAAAGCATGAACACAGTCAAAGAAAAGAATGTAAAGAAAAGCAGGTTCATAGTAAAAAGCAAATGGCCCAAGAAATGTGTTTAAATATCCAAAATTAAAGTTTGGAGGATGTTGGTAAATAGAAGTGTTTGGTAGAATGAGGAGAGAGATTGTAGACACACAATAAAATTCAGACGAGAGGTGAGTGCTGGTTAAATGACAGGTAGCACAGTAAGGACAGCTGGGAGGGGAAATAAATCCTCCTTTGTTGTGATTGGCTGCCCTTCCCAGTCCAAGTGGGACAGGAGAAGAGTGAGTGTTTAGAATGTCAGATAGATTTTGAAGATAGAGAGGAGTTAAGACAGAGGCAGCAGAAAGATTTAGATAAGTTTGTTTGGATGTGGCTTAGATTAAAGATAAATAGGACATGACCTGTGGTAGATGAGGGCTGCGATGAACAGAGTATGACAAAGCAAGTTTTACAAGGAGACAGAGTTAGAACTTGATATATTTGTCAAAAGATTAAAATTTAATTTGGATACAAAGGTTGCATGAAAGATCTTTAACCCAATTTATTGTTGTTATTCCAACCTTTCCTATTTGATCTGTTACTAAAATAAAAATAGCTTTTGTTTTGTACAACAAACATCTCTTTATTTCCTCATGGCAATTATCAAATAAGAAACATCCACACTGGCTGTTTGGACATAGCTCAGCAAACGGGAAGGAGGAAAGGAAATTATAACTATTTAAAGGCTTGAGGTCTGGGAACCAGAAGTGGCCATTATTACCTAAGGGTTAGACTTCTAATAAAAGGCTGAATTAAAATTCTTACACAGGGTGAAGTGGAGGGTAGATAATAGGGTGAAGATAATAATTTGAAGGAGCACACTAGGTGTCTGTCTGAGTAGGAGCAGGGGCAGATCCATGGGCAGGGTCCCTGTGTGCTGCTGTAAAACTGCAACCCAGCTGGGGGTGGATTTGGGGTGTCACAACAGACAGCTACAAAAAGACAGAATGCTGGTTTATCACAGGATAACAATTTATTGGGTTGAGAAGGTGATAAGTGGAGAAGTAATAAGGCAAACAAAGTTGTTGTTATGTGCCTTCAAGTTACTTCTAACTTACGGAGACCCAATGAATCAGTGACTTTACATTAACAACCTTGGTCTTGCACCCAAAAGGCAAGTTTATTCAGTTCATCCATCTCATGGAGGTCTTTCTGTTTTCCTGCTGCCTTCTGTTTCTCCCTAATATCACTGAGCAAAATCCTATTGCATAACCTTGCACTGGTGTAAACCAGATCAGAGCACAGGAAATAATAATTTTAAATTAATTGATAGCTTGCTATCCTCCCATTTCAGCTTCCAAGACTGCCTAGGGCTCTCTTTTGCTCTGGAGAAGCCTTCAGATGCATCAGGTTGGGTCAGAGGAAGCTTTAAAAGTTTCAAATCATCACTAGATCACAGCTAGAAACATGGGATCCCTTTTGCCCTGGAGAAACCTTTGGGAGCCTTGGGATGGTGTGGAGAGCTTTCAGTTGTGAAAAATTGCTGCTGGATCCCAGCAGTGGTGATCCAACTGCAATTAAAAATATCCCCACCCGACCCCAAGACTCCTCAAGGTTTCCCGAGGACAAAAGGGAGCCCTCGGGAACCTCAGAATACAAAACTGGGGGATAGTAAACTTTTAATTATTTCAAATTAAATTTTACAAGTGCAAGCTGATGACATTATCAGCTTCTGCCACATACATTTACGTCAAAAGGATTTTGCCCAGCATTTTGAGTAAACTACTGACTTCCAACTTATTTATTTATTTATTTATTTATTTATTTATTTATTTATTTATTTATTTATTTATTTATTCCTGTGGGGCACTACTCTAAGCAATTTACAATAAGAAAACCAAACAATAACACCAACCACCCAGCAAAAACAAATAAAAATACATACATACATACATACCTAAAATAACACCCCAGATGACGGTGGAATCTGGGAAATACATATGAAAAGAAACTTAAGGGAGGATGCCCTTAAATGTTTCCTGAAACAATAGTATCTTTAGTATATAAAAAAGTTTGGAGCAGCAAGTACAGAGATAGCTCTACGGTGAGGGTAGGACTCATGGGTATTTAACCCATGAAAAGTCAGGTACATTTGCTAGGAAAGAAGTAAAATACATCACAACCTGTGCTTTCCAGTCAGGCAAGGAGAATTTTTGGCTTTCCAGATGTTGCTGGACTACACCTTCCATCATCCTAAACCATGCTGGCTGGTGCTGATGTGAGCTACTGTAGAGCCTAAGAACATATGAGGACCACATGTTCTCCATCTCTGCCTTGTATAATCACAAATACAACACTTTCCAAAGTTCATATCTTCAGATGCTTGTAATGGATGTTGAGTGGTGTGAATGCATATGTGAATTGGTGGCTTAAGATTATACACAGCATTCATTCCCCAATGCTAGTTTGAATTTAGAACTATTCCAGGTATATTGAGTATTTATAACTTAGAGACATAAAAGCTAAGACATTATAACGAGAATCATATACTCTGATGTGAACTGTAACCAAGACTGAGGAACAGTGAGTTATGGTTGCTATGGGAACCTTAATATTGAAGACACTATAGGACTGAATTTTATTTGAAGTATAATTTAATACTTGAAAAGTGATATGGGAGGTTAATAGTTAGAATATCAAATATAATATTGTCATATTAATTCCAATTTTAGTCATATCTTTTAAAGTTTTTTTTAAAGGGGGGAAATATAGAAAGTTATCCAGAACTTGATTAGACTCAGCAACCTGGCCTACTGAAAATACTCAGTGTACTGGAAGCGGTTTGGCATTTGGGACAATTGTTTCACATGTTCAGATCATGAATCAATGTCATTTAAAGTTCCCAAAGCCAAAGGCTGAGTTGGAGTTGAGAGCCTGGAAATGCTGTCTAGGCGATGCTAGGCTAGGCTAGGAAAGCCCATGCTGGGTGAACAATTCTACCCATTGTAGCCCAAAAATGTTATTTTGCCAAACTTTGGTTGGAGCAGAGAGCTAGTGGTTGGACCTTGACAGTGCAGAGGCAAAAGGCCTGCTTGGTTGATCAAGCAGGCACAAAGTACAAACAGCCATGATTTAAAAAAAGGACTAAAGACTTTTAAATTGAATAATCATATGCATTGTCATGGATTATCTGCTACATTTGCATGCATTTTGTTCCAAACCATGCCAAAGTTTCTGGAGCAAACAGCACATTTCCTTGGTTTTAGATGATACACCCACAGAGATTATAATGGGAATCAAAGTAAGGAACACTCTTTCCGGGTGAGTAAAGAACAATGTTTCCTTTACACTAGTCCTTGTTATCTGCAATATTCATATGCGTATGAATTTTAAAAATAATATAATACCCAGAATTCTATTACTTACAAGTGTTACCGTTAAGCCAAATGCTATAAATTGCTGTAGCAAATTCCTGCTAATTAACAGTTGTATTTTTCATCATGAGCCAAGTCACACATCTGAAGCGTAACAAAAAATACAAGCCTCCACTTCTTAACTAGTGGCAATTCGCCACGCAATCTGTGCCATTTGAGTTATGCTGGTGGGCATATGCAGTAGGATTCTTGCCATTTCATTTAAAATTTGCTGCTCAATTGATATGCGCACATTTTTAGTTGATCAATTTTTAAAAATGATTAATCTAACCACTTATATAATTAGACATTACAGTCAATTAGCAAAGATAACAAAATGTCCATAATTATGTTTGCTAATTACAGGAACTGATACTGCAAATTCCTGTCCTCTTTTCACCATAAGATGGTTCTGAGTTCTGACTACATATATCTAAGTATTTGCTTGGTTTGATTCTTCTTAGCATGAATATTCGTTAAACACAGTTTTGAATAAATACACCATCAAACCCCATTTAAAAGATACCAACATAGGGGGCATGTGCCTTAAAATGAGAATACAAGAGGTCATGGAGCTAACACTGAGAAGTCCCCACCTCCAGTCCCCACCACTTGTAATACTTTAATGGTGGATCCATAAACAGGTTCTTAGAGGCCAGTTCTGGGACCTGGGCAGGCTGTACAGGTTCCCAAACCATTTAGGACTTTGAAGGCAGCCACTACTTCTTCAAAAATGGCCTGGAGATAAAACAGAGGGCAAGTGGTACCTGTAATAATGTGTAGGATAATTCGTATTGAGAGAGCCAGCTCTGCCAGGAGCTTTCTTAGTTCTCTGTTAGTTAGTGCTCTATGCTCAATGGGCATCCTGAATCCTCACTGAGTGCTCAGGTTCCTCTCCCTCTAGGATCCCCCCACCTGCCAAAAAAAAAAAAAAGTACTCCTACAAATGTTCGAGTTTTCCCACTCCTGTTGACACTTTCCTCTTTTGCTTGAATGATCCTGTCATGACATCCAGAGAATTGAGTTCAATATTTATATGTGATGATATCAATTAGTTAGTTACAGTTTGTGCCATCAAGTCAGAACCAATTTATAGTGACCCTAATACGGCTTTCAAGGTAAGTGAAATATAAGGATATGCCCCTGGTGTTTAAGGAGTAGTTTTACCAGTTTCACTCCCTCAGTGAGGTTTCCATGGCCAAGTGGAAATTCAAACCCTGGTCTCCAGAGTCCTAGTCTGTCTCTATCCACTACATCACACTGGTTAATGATATAAACAGAGTCAACATTACTTTGTGGCTTTAGCTTCTCAGATAAATGGCAAGAGATGTACAGAAACCAGCATTTCAAGCATATGAATGCAGAAAAACAAAGCCATGTAACAGCTTACAAGACATTTTGGCATAAGAAATGAGACCCCATCAGGCTGACATGTGTGGAGTTCTGGGCAATGTGAAAGCAGATATGACTGGATGCATGTGCTGCAGGATATATATATCTTGTATATATTGGTGCTGGAATAATGCATCAAAACACCCAGGATGCTGTCCCAGTGCAGCAACTCGGCATGATGCAATTGGGTTAGCACAGCTGCACCCTGCAAGCAATTTCCTCAATACAGACAAACAGATTCTTTAACTTTGCAGGCCTGGATCTGTTAATTTCCAGAGCTCAGGTTTCCTGCTGCTGCTCAATGATGAGATTTGAAAAGGAAGGGATTTGGGCTATGATGGAGACAGAATACCCTGCAATAAAGAGATAAGAGTGTAATATTGTAAGCATAGTAAAAATGTCCTCTTGGGTAGAGAGAGTGGCATTTGAACAAGCACTTCAGCAGCTGATGGAATCCCTGGCTTGCATTTGTTTTATGACTTGTGAAATTATCCATGATGAGGCCTCCCCTCACTTGTACTTATCTCTGAGGAGTATTGAGTTGTAACTGAAAAGCACCTGGAGATTTGACACATTCTGATGAGCAAAACTGAATGAACGATCTAAGGAGCAGAGGACAAATGGCTGCAGGGTGGCTATGTGCCATGGTTTATAAAGGACATTCTTCTACAGTATTTGATAGGCAGTCCAGTTCAACCGCACTTTAAAGGTAAAGGACCATGAGAAGGGAGAGGAGAGGCCTGAGAGTTGCCCATTATCTCCTGGACAGCAGACTAAACAAGTTCATGTCCCACCCTAATTACAGCTTTCTCCACTAAGATAAGACATATATTTCTAATTAAACTATGGCAATTATTTCTAAGTTTGCATCTATATGCATAGATGAGCACAAACAACATTTAAGCATATCTGTACCATTTCTTTCCTCTTTCTTTGTGGCATGTAAATCAGGTTGCCAAATTGACCGTTTAGCTGGACTCCCTTCCCCTGGGTGCACGTGACTCACATGCAGTGAAACAGTCACATGCACCCCAAAATTAAAGCAGGTACTCTTTAATGAGTAGGAATCTGACACTGATATTCCCAGCAATTCAGAGTGGCTGCACAAGAGTACTGGCCTGTATATTTTAGCCTCCTAGTTATCTGAGGGAACCAGTGTAGAGTATAACAGTTTGAGGGTTGGATTTAGAAGATGGAGAAGCATGTTCAAATCCTTGCTCAATCACAAAGCTTAGTCGGTATCTTTGGGTCCGTCAGTACTTTTCAGCTAAACCTACCTCAGTGGGTCATTCTCAGAATAAAACACAGAGAAAGAAATAATATAAAGCAACCATGTACAATGCTGGTGCACATAGATAAAAATGATATACATTCTGTTATACTCTTTGGGCTTCTGGATAATATTCTCGTGAGATGGCTGTTATTTTTAGCCATCAGTTTTTTGCTGAAGGTAAAAAACATACAAACAACCCCCAACCTACAGATCGATGAGAATATCACAGGAATCCCCCACAAGTGACAAATTGTCACCTGATTTAGAAGGGAAAAATGCAAGGGGAAACATGCGTGAGTTGCAGAAATTACAGGGAAAAATACACAAGATGTCATTTTCTTCAACGATAGATAAAATATTTTATTATATTTAGATAATATCTGATCTTAACTTTGTTATATTTGATTTTACACACACACACACACACACATCCAGTGTGCCACATGATTCTAGCCCCCACTCCCCTCTTGGCTGTGGTTTTGTTCCACTGCAATATTGTATTGGGAAGGAAATTCATAGCAGAGTTTGAATTAAAAAACAAAAGTGTCCAGAATCCCTCAGCCAGAACAGCCACTGGCCATGTTGGCTGGGTGATTCTGGAGCTGCAGATCAGGAATGTAGCTCTGGCATTCCCTGCTTCATAATGTGTACAAGATACGTAAATTTCCTGTGCATATTTACTGAGGTGTAAGATTCATATTATGAATAAGCAGCTCAGATATATTTGAGTAAGCAGCACAAAGAGCCGTACTAAGACAAATCATGTAAAATTAACCCCTTCTCATTATTACCCCTTTCCAGAAATTTAAGTCTCACAGCAACTGTAAGACCAATAGCAACAAAAAGATAACAAGCTGTGTCTACTGTGCAGGTAGATTTCAGCTGTGTGCAAATACACAACATGCTTTCAACATTGCAACATTTACTGGTAAACTGTTGATGGCTTCACTAGTTGGCTGACCACACAGAAAGGCTTGTTTCTCACAAACAGTAAGTCAAAGCGCTGACTCCATCTTTTGCTTCATATCTCTGGTTCTGTAAGGGCTAAAGACTTCCTTTTCATTTTAAAATGAAAGCATGGAGTCTGGCTCAGATGATGCTCCAGGTGGCATTGGGTGACGATAACCACTGACATCATTCCTGCTAGGCTGGCATAGCTAAGCAACAGTGTACTGGCTATTGGTAGAAAAACAATGCAATAATGAATGTGCTTGATTTGCATTATATGGAAATCTATATAATTAGCATATTATGCAAATCAAACTATGCAAAATATGTTGCCCGGCTCTGGAGAACTGGAATATGGCAGTCCTATTTAAGTGGTTACCCTAGTCAGAAAGTTGGAAAGGTTCCCCTTTCTGTACTGTTTGGGAGCTCCCAATGTGCCTTGTTGCCTTGTTACTACTGGAAAGTAGCCAACAAGACTGAGCCCTACTGTTGGAAGGAAACAGAATCAAAGCTTAGTAATGTTACTTTCTCCATAACGACTCCTAGCATTTTTCATACATAATCGTTATTATGAAAAAACTGTGCAAGGCTCTATAGCAGCCTTTACGGAAGTCTTTGTTAGGCTGTGATGTGAGGTGTATTTTTTTTTTAATGGAGCCAGCTGAGATAACCAGGACTGGATGGAATTCAAAATCTCTGACAATAGAAGAACACCACATGTGTGTGCTAAGGAAAAGTGTTGAGTAATCCCAGAGACAAGTACTGTAAATCTAAGCAAAAATTCTCACAAATTGCAACTGAATGTCATCAACACTATAATCCTATATACGTATATATATATATTCACACACATATTCTGATACTGTCTCAGCTCCAGAGATTTCTTCTAAGGATGTACATGAGTTGTTCAGAGATACTTTTACCACTCATAATGTGGCTGGGCCAAACAGAATTCATGTTAGGATTCAGTTATTAGCCTTCACTATACCTGCCTATCACATACAGTTCAGTTGGTACTCTTAGGGCTCCACCCTCAGAAGCAAAGGATGTTTCTATGTAACAATCTCTGTCCTTCTGTGGTAAGCAACACAAAGGATTACGACTGACTTTCCATGCAACTCTTGCAATTTTTTTTATAGTTTATATATCTTGCTACAGTTCATCTGCACTAATAGATGTGACATGTGGAAGAGGGAAGGACAATTCACACAATCAGCTATTTAAAAACCAAATTAATTTGCTCTGCAACATTTATTTACATATGATTGCTTGATCAGTTTCAATACTTGTTTAAAAAAAAACCTAGAAATTAGAAAGACATTGCTAAAATGGCAAGTAAATTTGCAGTTAGACGCACAGGACATTGTCTCCAAATTAAAACTATAACATGTTTTTTTTCCCAATTATGTGCTGTTTCACAAACATTACTTACTTACTTACAAATACAAAAACCATGGCTGATATCCTGTTGTTTAGTGCAGTAAGTCACACTAGATTTGGGCCATTGAATCAGTGGGGATTTGGTGAGTCAACTTCTCTGTAAGTTCCATTGATTCGAATGGACCTATTCTAGTTATGACTTACTATACTAAAGTAAGTTGCAAGTAGAGTAGGTTCATTTGAATCAATGAAGGTTATTCAACAAATCCTCACTGATTCAATGGGTGTATTCTAGAGTGACTTATTGTGCTAAGCAACAGGATTTTGGCCCATGTTGGCTCAATTAAAATATCAGTTGAAAGTGGGCAGTACTGTGATAAAATGGTATGAACCAGAAATGAAATTGTGAAGATGTGCTGAATAACAAAAGGTTGTTATTTGTCACTTCATACATCAAAAATAACCATGCTTCCTAGAAAATATGCAAAGGTAGTGCAGGAAATTATTCATATTAAATAAACGCATATTCTGATCCCTCAAAAAAAGAAGAAATAAAATAAAATAAAATATAGATATTCTGCAATCAGGGGAGAGAAAGAAAATCCACAGGCATCCTGTTATTTATATGGATCCAGTGCTCACCCTGTAATGCCCTGTAAGAAATGAAGAATGGATTTCTATGCGGAACATCTAGGCCAAAAGTGTGTTGAAGCTTGCAAGTGACCCCACTACAGTCAGCTGTCCTTCATGTGATGAATTGCACACACCATTACACAATCAGTACATGACCTGTTATAAGAAGGACAGCTTGCTAGAAGGGGGAAACCACTTTCATTGTTGCCCTTCTGTTCTATGTCCCATTAACAGAATTCTGTCCCTTGTATGGCATTACTCAAAACAAACATAGTTCTGCACACACTTTTGTGATGAAACTCTACTTCCAAGCTTCCTTAGATCTCTCATCTGTGTTATCTCAAGAACATATTTCTAGTGAAGGTTCTTCTTTCACTTGCAGGACAAAGAAGTCTTGCATGTTGTGAGCAAAGAAACTGGACTACCATTAAAGAACTATTGACATTTAAAACCTCACAGATTATCAGTGGAAGATGTTATTTAAGGAGAATTATGTCACACGTGTTCATGAAAATTGAGAGCTCTCTCTAGACCTGTTTGTGAGGGTTTGACTTTAGGCTCCTCCCTTTGTGCAAAGAAATCAGGAGATTTTTGTTGTTTAGAAACAGGTGTGATATTTATTGGTGTATTCAACAAATAAACAGTGTCAACGAAATGGTTCCAACGTCTTCCTCCTTCTGACAACGGGTCAGGAAGGGGCTTCCATTCGTCATCCAGGAACGGGTTCCTTTCACCAGAGTTCCATGGACCCAGCCAATCCGCCGAGAAGTTCAGGTTCACTGTCTGTCCCGCCTCACCTTCCAGCAGGGGCACGATGTCGTCGTCCCGGCCATCAACCCACACGGGGCATCCTTCGGCTGTGAGGGTCTTCCAGGGTCCTCCCTGTACCCCTTCCTCCTCATTTCATTCACCCTCCATTCTAGCCTCTCTCTTCTCTCTCTCTCTCTCCTCTCTCCGTCTCTTCTCTCAACTTTCTCCTCCACTATCTGGCCTCTGCCTCTCCCCAATAAGATGGTTGTGGTGGGATCCCCCTTCTTTTTCTATAGTCGGCCTCCTCCTTAGGCACTCTCAGTCTTTCCCATGCTCCGGTCCATGGATCCTCCATCCAGACCCACTCCCAACCTGGCGGTAACTGCTCTTCCCTCCTCTTTATATCCACTGTCCCCGCCTCTATCTCCACCCTCTTCTTCCGTTCCATTCCCGCCGTTTTTCCCTGAGTCCCTTCAACGGTTAGCTTTTGTATTCCTCCTTCTATCTCCTCTGTTTCTGTCCCTCGCTGCTCTGTGCTTTTGAGGGATGAGACAGGCTGGGTTTGTACCTCCTTCTCTGCTGTATGGAGGAGGGACGGCACTCCGGCGAGAGGGATACCACTCTCGCCTCCTGTCTCACACTGTTTGAAAGAAAAATCAACAATGGGCAGTTTGTAGAAATGTGTAGTGTCCAGGTGGGATGCGAAGGAATGGAATTGGCTTGACTTGCCACAGTTGGGGTTGATATCTGCAGCTAGTTGGGTGGAGAAGTAGCAATAGGTGGTCAAAAGGAAATGTGTCTAAGAATTGTTTCAATGTATATGTGAGGAATGAAAGAGATCAGAAGTCTGAAAATCTGAGTAATGGGCTCTTGTCCATTTGACAGGGTTTACTTTTACTCAGGCTGACAATGGAATTAACATATGCAAAGTTACACACATTTCCCCCCTCTTATTCTCCCATGACAACGTTAAATAGAATGCTCCCTCCACTCCAATAAGGCAGATTTTCTGTATTCAATTACTTTGTTTATTTGTTTTTATTGCAGGCAAATAACTGGTGGCAACAAACTCTTTGACAGACATTTTCATACACAAGTCTGGGGAAACAAGGGCTGTCTCCAGCATTAGCAGTATGCTGGCTGACTCCTTCCTGTGTCTGTAGCAGTTTGCATTGTTACTAAATGCTGCACTGACCGTAATTGTTATTAAGATGGCAGATTAGACAATGATGCCAACTCATTTTCCTGATTGGCTGGATTTACCAGGCTTTGAGAACTCTTTGCTTCACTTACAGATAAAATCTGTATGAAATCTGTAGGAGTTTTAGAAGTGTAATAAAATCTGTAGTATCTGAGAGACCAGCAGGAGGTTCAGTTCCATAAAAGCAAAGGTGTTTTTCTGCCATAGATTTACATTCAGTTTGTGTTTTGGTAGCAATGTCCAGTTCTTAAACTCCCAAACCTTGCTTTCTCATTATCATAACTAATATGGAGGGTTGCAGACATTGCAGGTTTCCAGTGGTTTATAACCAGTACTGGCTCACAACCAGGGCATGGAACATTCCCTACCCCACCCACTCAAAAATCCTAGGGAAAGCATGCATCCTGCCCGGTCTGCAGGCTGCCCACATTTACAATATTAAACAAGATGCTTCTGTGGATCTAATTGCATTTCCCTTGCACTATTGCTAGGCTTTATAGTGCAAGGGAAGTGGAGGTTCAAGAGTGACTTTCAATACAGTAGCAATGTTTGACCATACTTTCAGGTTGCATCTGATGTTCTTCACCGGAGGGTTCTGACTGGTGTTCTCTATGTACCATAAACAAGCAATAAAAAGCCCACTTTTATTCATTTCTTTAACTGAGAAGCTGGTTAAACTGGAATACTTTGATGTAATATGATTTTTATCTCACTAAAAGGAGATAACTCAAAACAATGCAAGTCTGCCCATTCGTTCTAAAATGGGGACTGTAATAGCAATGTACCACTTCGGGGGCTTTGCAGCTACGAATGAAACTAATCACATTTCATTTAATTATTTATTTATTCCATGTTTATACCACCCATCTAGCAAAATTGCTACTCTGGGTGGTGTATAATAAAAAGTAAAGAAATAAAAATTGTAAGTCAACTATAGAAAAACTAAAATTATCCTTATAAATAGCAAGACAAGACAGGCAGCAAAATAAAGGCTGCTCAATATATACCATCTGCTTCTCCTCCTTCCTCCTCTGCCCTAACTGGGAATAACCTCCCTAAAAGCTTCCCTGAAAAGCTCTGTTTTCAGAAGCATTTTAAAGGCATGAAGGGAGGGCACCTGATGCAACCCCTGTGGCAGAGCATTC
The DNA here is from genome assembly GCA_037013535.1 of Intellagama lesueurii. Taxonomy (NCBI): domain Eukaryota; kingdom Metazoa; phylum Chordata; class Lepidosauria; order Squamata; family Agamidae; genus Intellagama; species Intellagama lesueurii. Next base: position 53,025,948 of record JBAJHW010000005.1, read on the forward strand.
CATAAAGTGGGTGCCACTGATGAAAAGGCCCAGTTTCTAGCTGATGTTTTCCAGGCCTTTCAGGGTGTCAACACCTTGGCTCCTCAGGTCAGATGGACAGCTGAACTTGGCAGAAGATGTTCACATGACATAATTTCTCAAGCTCCAGAGTAATACTCCCCCCAGATGCTTTTGAATTACACCCCACCATGTTCTGTTACCAGAAATAGATTTGAAAGGAGGGGGAATGTTGAGGTGGGATATTTCCATAGGTAACGGGTAGGTATAGGAGGAGTTAAGCCTCTCTCCTTCTTCCTTGCTTATCCTCTCTTACAAGTGCACTCCAGTTGGCATATTCCCATTATTCTGATACCTGCATGGTGCAGACCACTCTTTTCCTTATGTGGCATCTAGATCCATGTGTGCCCAAATCTTCAGCTTGTACGAGCCGTTGGCAGTTATGGGCCAGTGTAGAGTCTGCTGCAGCATGCTCATCTATGGTTGTACTTTTTCTTGTAGTGTTCTAAATGCTTTTATTCTATACTTATGAACTGACGGGCACTACATGCCTCCATACAGAGGATCCTTAATTGTTTTTGTTTTTGAGATGAGACTTGTTAAATTTGCATACATTTGGTGTTTCTCTTTTTATAGCAAATAAGAAGACTTTAAGCATGTTCTTCTCTAATGCGTTGGTGCACAATGGAAAATCAAAGTACTGTCGCAAGCGGCAGATATATTCCTTAACAATTCAAGAATGTTTGAAGATATAGGAAATACCATATACAAAGGCATCAAAGCTTGCAGAATGAAGATAGCCGTGTAAGAAGGAAAACAGTTTTTAAAGAAAAGACTTGAATCCTGCCGAATGATTCATGGGCTTGCAAAGAATACGTAATAATGTACTTCAAGCACTGGACATTTCAGTTGGTTCTGCTAACTGGGATGATGTGCTTGTCTGAATACAACCTACTGATCTTGAATGGCTCCTGATTTAATTCTCAGCATAATTCTGGATTTTGAACTTTAACCCCCTAACGGCTCAAGACTATTTTGTAAAGAGTGGCACCCTCTTTACGAAATCCTCTCCTCCATGAAGCTGCCAAATCTTTTAATATTGACATCTTCTAATAATGATTCTGAAGTTGCCTAAATTTTCATAGAGAAGGCAGCCTTTTCCATTATGCTAAGATGTATTTGGAATACTTTCTCCTCAAACACAGTCACAGTTAATTTCAATTAAAACTTTTAAAAATATTTTTTAATTATTTATTGCAATGTTCTCCAGATGTTTCAAACAGACATATATATTTACTCCCTGCCCTCCATGCACGTCAAATGAAATAATTATTTCTTTACCAGCACTGCCCCTCTCCCATTCTACTGCCATATTTTAAATTCTGTGTATTTAAAGTTATATATGCAACAGTTTTGTTGTTGTTATATGCTAACAAGTCTTATGGTGACCCTTTGAATTAGTGATCTCCAAAATGCCCTGTTCTCAACAGCCCTGCTTAGCTCTTGCAACCAAAAGCCTGTGGGTTCCTTTAGGAAGACAATCCATCTTGTATTTGGTCTTCCTCTTTTCTTGCTGCCTTCTGCAGTTTACAGAAACGGTATGGAACCTGTGGCCTTCCAGATTTGGTTGTACTGCAATTCCCACCTATAATAGTCATCATGGCCAGAGCTGTAGCTCAAAACATCTAGAGGGCTACTGATTCTACATCCTTGAGCAGTAGAGACAAAGCTTTAATACATATTGAGTTGCACTAATTTATTCTCCTATTTTTCTACGGGTTTTATTGCTCTTAATGTCAGTACCAGGGCAAAGAGAGAAAAACGTGGTGCATGTAGGTCTTTCATTAATGCTTTGTGATTCATGAATAAAAATAATACCCAACTGTACAATGAATAGTTTCTAAACTGAATTGTCATAAACATAGAGCTTGTCAGAGCAGGATTTTCACTAGAGTTCTTGCCCTCATCCAGACATGCAGTAAGATAATTTTATCAAGAATGTACTACCAACATTATATGCTATGCTTCTGTGAGTTTGAAGAGTACATTCTTATTTTAATATCAATAGCAGGTCTTTGCCTAATGCTTTTCAGAAGTTTTTTGCTGGGAGACAACCTAGCAATGATTCAGTAATAGCAATATTCCTGTCCTCACAAGTCATTTCACCACATCCTTTCTAATTCTGAGAGATGTGTCAAGTTAGGAAACAAGCTGTAATCTCTCGACACATAATGAATTACAATGACACACAGCCTGAACAACTCCACAAGGAAATGACAAGGCATATACCCCCTGCCATATGGACAGCAGGATTAACTTGAGTTTGTTATTTCAAAACCAGAGGTAGCCTTTATCTTTCATTGAAGGACTGCTTCTTGTTTAAATGGCTTGGGCAATTTGAAGGACAGGATTTAAGTGACACTTGGAAATGCAGATTCATGACTAATTAAATTGTCTGCTGATATGATGGCAAATATTATACTGCATCAAAAACCTAAAAATGTACAGACGTGATGAATGAAAATGATCCCATTCCCTTGTGAACAATAAAATACGCAACACAGAAGTGTATTGATTCTACAAACCAAAATAAACTAGATTTCCAACTGTAATAAGATGTGTGTGAGTTATAAATAATAAATGTTGTAAGCCATCTGAATTTACATATCTCTGTGGTTTGACATTTCAGGAGAGCTGCTCAACATAAGGGGTCTTGGATCCATCTACAATCAAATGAAAGCAGATTCCACCGAATAGAGATGGGGAAAGGTTATTTTTCAGACTACAATTCCCAGAATCCTCTAGCCAGCATGATTATTGGCTGTGTTGGCTGGAGTATTCTGGGAACAGTAGTTCCACAAATCAACCAACCAACCAATAGGCTGTTTTTGACAAAGCTGAGGGTGCAACCTAATAAAAGTGACCTCGGATCTGGAATTCTTCCCTTTGTGCAATCTCCAATGCAAAACTTTATAAAACATATCCTTTCATCCACTACAGTTTATATCCTACACTCAATATCAGTTTCATTGAGTTAAAACCAGTTGTTACTACCAACTAGAACTATTGAATCAATGGAAATCAGTGTTGACTTATTAACTCCCCATTCATTCAATAGGTCTACACTAGTTGGAACCACGAATTGGATTTAGCCCATTGTGTAAAGTCCTTTTTCACTGGTGTGTGTACAAAAGTTCACAAATCAGCATTACTACAGTTTATTCTTCCACTTACGTTACTTTGCACCAAAGACTTCAAGTTCTAGGGTAAAAATAGACAATACAGTTAGCATGTTTTTAGAATAACTGCTCCATCAAGTTGTGAGAGACATCTGTTTGTCACAGTGTGTGCTTTTCCACACCTACATATCTAATCATCAGAATCTTAAAACTTCAGAGCTGGAAGGGACTCTATGGATCATCGAGTCCAGCTCCTGTCAAGGAGGCACCGTGGCACAATTGAACTCTCAACCTCTGGCTCCGCAGCCAGATGCCTTAAACCAGTGGTCCCCAACCTTTTTAACACCGCGGACCGGTTGGGGAAGGCGGGGAAGGCGGGGCACCCCCCCCGCACTCAAGCACATGCACAAAGGGGCGGACGCGTGCTCTCGTGCACTCACACACATGTGCGAAGGAGCGGGGGGGGGCGCTTATGGACTCGGGGTTGGGGACTTAAATGGTTGAGCTCTCCAGCGATTCCTTAGCATGCTAGCTTTGTTTTGTGATTTATCACTGGAAGGTAAACATGGGCTTTATTTGCAGGCACAGATCACTCAAGAAATCTCATTATTAGAGACAATATGTCAGAAGAAACCCATATTCCAATTCTAGTTTGCCCCTTTGGTAGCTGAATTTCAAAGGTAACAGTAAACTTCAGAAGTTCAAATTTTTGAAATTTTGCATAATTTCAATTTGATATGCAAAATATGGTTCAGCTTTAGAAAAGCCAGTTAATCACACAGTGGGCTTGCCAAATGTGCAAAAGTATGTGTGGGCATGACTTATCTCAAAAAGTATTGGGAGTCACTGATAATGGCAAAAGGTAAATCCTTTGAAAATTCCTTCCTACCTACAAAATAAATGCTTATAAATGTCTTCTGTGCTACAGCTTTGCCTCTGATTACCAATTAAAGCCAATTGAAGTGTTAATTAAAATGCTTCTGAATAGAAACCTTTGACATGGAAACGAACTCTTTATAGGAAGTAGTGTAGCCCTGAGCTCCACCCTCTGCAACAAAGCCCAATTCAAAATAATACAGACCTCCCAGAGCAGTTTAAAAAAACATGGAAAGAGGGGAAGAAAAGCATTGATCAAAATTAGCCTTCCACCATCTGATCAGTAGGAAAAATAACTGAAAGAAACAGCACTGAACAAGGCACTGTTGCCTTTGTGTGGAGGCAAAAGTCCAAATGTGTTCAGTAAAGCTCACTTCCAGATGGGTTTTCATAGACTGCACAGATGTTGTTACGTATGTACCAACAAGTCATTTCCAACCTTATGGTAAAACTATGAATTTAAGACCTCCAAAAAGTCCAGCTCTGTTTAGGTCTTGCAACTTAAAGTCCATGTTTTCTTTACTGTTTCAGTTCTGTTCCTGTGACTGTTTTCAAAAGGTTGAAACCAGGCATATCTATCACAGGGAGCTTTCACTACATTCTATTTTAATCTATACAAGGAAGAAGATAATAGAAGCCCAAGCACCCAAAGGAAAAGTGGTAAGAGCCTGATATAAAAAGAGTAGCAGATGCCAGTGGCAAAGGGTGAATTTCAGCAAGCGTACACAGCGTGGTGTGAAAGACAGCTAGCTTAAAGGTATACTAGTTAAAGGAGCCCAAATAATGTGTGCTCTCTTCCAATGAGTAATTTGTTCCAAGCAGTATGTCCCTTTGCACTTAATCAGTGTGTTTGTGAGTCTGTGTTTTGTGCACCCTTTAGAAGGGAGGCAAATGCAACATTTGTCCATATGCAAGCCTTTCAGTAAGGTATCAGATGGTTAAAACACATGTGAATAAAACATACAACCTGTGCTTGTTGGATGAGGAAAGGCCTGATGCTCGGTAATTTATTGTGTCTAAGACGGATACACTGTTCACACTGCTTGATTTGTAGAAGAGGAGGTATAAGCTTCAACAAAGTAATCTGCAGCAGCCACTTTTGTACTCTGACAATACTGTAAATGCTATTACTGCCAATGGCACCCTGGAAAGGTGGCATCCACGCTACCAATAGTTAATAAATCATAAGCAGAGAAAAAAGGAGCATGACAACTGAAGGAGAATAGCAGTGGCCATGTTGGTTTACCAGTGGGCAACCAGACTAATTGTTTGATAGGCCATGGATTGTATCCCCAGTTCTCAGGCTCTTAGCTCAAGAGCCATATTGTGTTCTAAATACTGATGTACTCTCCCCACTTTTCTAAGTGACAAGTACATCTGCTTCCTTCCAGGCTGATATCCCAGAAACTTACAGGCAAACTTTTATCTGGATTTGGTTTCCTTTTGAAGGAGGTCGCTGGAAGCTTCTAGCATTTTGCAAAATTTGGCCAGAATCTTATTACTTAACATATGCCAGTGCAAGTCAAAAGATGTATATCATGGCAGAAAATTACTGTTAGTTAATAAGTTAAAGCTTGTGTTCCTCATTCCACACCAGGTCATATGACTGACACACGAGGAATAGACTCTCTAACTAACAGTGTTCTCATTCCCAATTACTTCCACACGGACTTAGATCACATAATCCTTAGTTTAGGGGAAGAAAGATACATCCTCTGCCCCTTACTTTGACTGATTTTCTCCCTGTTCAGAACATTTTAGAGTGGTCCTGATTCAAGAAGCAAGTATCTAACAATAAGCTGCTCTGGAGACACATCCCCTGTATATTCAAGGCCATTCATGGCTTTGTCAAGTCCAAGACTTTGGCTGAGTTTTGCCTTAAGATGGGGTGAGATTCTTGTGCCCATGTTGGCTGGTTGGTGGCCTGCAGATTCCTCCTTAGTTCCCTACAGGAAGTATCCAGGAGCAGTGATTCTCCTTTAAAACAAGATGCAGGGTCCATTGCACTTCGTTTTGCCCCCAATCTCTCTAGGATTTTTATAAAACCAGAAACAGGCTTCTGGACAATTTTGTTTTTGGTTTGGGGATGAATGTGGTCCATGGTGAATCCTGCTGTCTGAAAACCACCCCCTAGACCTTCCCTAACATTTCCTTCAGGTAGCTCACAATCTGATAGGAAACCCATAAGAATATTTATGGTGCATTATTGCTGCCACATTACCAGAAAGCAGGGGAAACCAAACAAAGCATTGCCTCTGAGGGCTCATATTTCTCTAACACTCTAGTTAAAATGTTTGGCCTTTCGCCTTTACTTAAAAAAAACCACCACAACAATCCAAGGCATGTAAAACAGCTGAGGAACTTTCTCCCTTTGCTATTGCTCAATTATTTACCCTCTAAACTCTCTCTACACCTCATTAAACAGTAAAATAATGTAATGGCTTTTGTAAGAGCATGCCAAGTTTTTTGTACTTTCATTGTCTCAAATCTTATCAGTTGAGAAATATTTCATAAGCACTCGGTGAAGGTAAATTCAGTTAACCTTGTAATCTAGAAGAGAAAAAAAAATCAGAATTATAGAGGGTTGATTTAACTGGTGTGACTTTTACTTTGAAGACAGAAGTAATCAACCAAATCATACACATATGAGCTCTTCCATGTTAATAAACTATTGCAACATGATTTTTCTAACTACAAATATGCATGCTGCTGGATATCTCAGTGGTTTAGGTAGAGGTTGTGACTTTGATTTCCCATTGTGCCTCCTTGACAAAAGCTGGACTCAATAATCTATAGGGTCCGTTCCAGCTCTGCAGTTTTAAGATGACAATGAAAACATTTTTCTTTCCTTTATCCAGACCCTGTTCTTCTATTCTTCATATTGTCACTGAGGTCTTGCATTCCCTTCTGCATAACTGGTTAAACAACAACATAGAATGCTGAAGTCTTTAACCCTGGTTTTGTAAAAGGAACCCTACTTAATACTATTAGCTAGCCAAAGTCATATATTATCAGTGTATCACTTTAAAATGAATTATTCAGTATTATGGCTTATAAATTATGCCATTCAACTGAACTGTCCAGTCTTCAAATTTTTTCAGTGTCAGACAATTGCTTTTTAGAGTGATCATAAATCCTGAAATGAAGTTATAGAAGTCTGACAATGATTAATCTAACTGTTGGCACTAATGTTTAGCATGATACTGTATTACATACTCAAATGTAGCTGTGCCAGATATATGGCTCACTAAGAATATAAGGCATCTTTACAGTATGTTTTCCCCTCTTTTTCCAGTAAGATATGTGCTGTTCCAAGACAGCCTTCTGAAGTTAGTGTATCATGATCTCATTTTTAGAGTACAAAGATGGTGTTTTAGATCTTTTGGTATTGCACCTAATGCACCAGTTACAATTAGAACTACGTTATGGTGTTGTTGTTGGCCAAAAATCACTTGATTTCAATTTGCAACTCTTTGAATCTGGCAATATTTCAAATTCCTTTTCTTCAGATCTAGCATCCCCAAGTATTGCTACATCTACTATCCAGAACTGCTTCCTTTCAATAGTTATCAGATCAGATGTGTTGTGAGCCAGGCGCTTATCAGCTCCAATCTGGAAGCCCCATATTATTTTGACGTCTCTGTTTTCAATTTTTTTTTTAGTTTTATAGTCCCACCAGTTTTTGGTCACTGATATAGTATATTTCTTACAAATATTCCAATGCACCATTGCTGCAAATTTATTATGCCTTTCCAAACAATCTGCCTGTGTAATTTTCTTGCAGCCAAAGATAAGGCGGTACATTTTTTCTTCTGTTTCTTTACATGACCAACATTTACTGTTGTTGTATGATTTCTCAATCTGGGTTCAATGACATTTGTATGGAGTGCTTGCTTTTGTGCTGCAAGGATAAGCCCTTTAGTTTCTTTCTTAAATATTTCTTTTCTCCATTATTGCTACATTATTGCACTGTTAGCTTTTCTCTGGATGTTTTTAAGGTGTTTTAAGGTGGAATGTTTTATTTTGCCATTCTTTTTGTTGTATAGTTAACTCCTCTTTTTGATAGGCTTCCCTTGTTTCTTTGGTCTTTGACAATCCTGCTTTATTGTCAGGATATTATGACCCACAATATGGAATTTACTCTGTAGTACATTAACCAAAGTTTGCTAACAAGCATCCATCTTAAAACAGGTGTGCAGCCACAGAGTCAGCACATGAAGGTGATGCAATCTATGGGGTGACACATGAAATGTGTATTGGACATGAGGTTATGTCTGGGAGAAGACATCAGGTGATGTGTCCAGTGATTGGTTGTTCAGGCTATAAAGGTGCGACACACTATGGTGATGTGTGGAGTGTTGTGTTGGAGAGTTGCTGCATCAAGTGCTGTCCATTCATTTACTGAGAGTGTATTATTGAGTCTGTTGACTAATGTACATAATTCTATTATACATGGTCTGTAAATACACTGCTAGTGAAGGAACCTACTGTCTCTGTGAGTCTCTTTGCTGCCAACCTGGAAGACTGACTTGTCTCGGAGCCATCTCTCACATCCCAAATCTTGAGATTTTTCACCTTCTCCCAATACTTCTTTTGACATCATCATAATAATCAACATCATCAACCATTATGGTTTTCTTGCCTATCCACTTGATCTTAAACTTCATTTAGAAAAGATGAATGATCAAATACACATTTGCATAGATACACATTTGTGTTTTGATTACTGTTAAACATCTGTTTTTGTTATTTGCAGTAGTGCTGCTGTGAGTGAAAGGTCTTGGTGCTACAAATATCTACCATATGTAAAATGCTTTCCTTTTGATTCCTTCCTAAAGTATGCCAAACGCAGTCAGCGATCTGGATTGATTTTGGTGCAGCTTCAGCCTTCCATTCTGTCAATGCTTTCTGCCTGGAATCATGAATATAAAAATATTCACTTGGAGGCAAATCCCATGGATTTCAGCAGAATTCACTAGTAAGCAGCTTAGAATGGAAGATGACAGAGGGTGGTTGAAATAAAAATTAAAAGATCAGATACTTTCTGCAGTTCTGAGAATCTTAAATATGATGGAATACAAGACACTCAACAGATTCTTTTAAACAATTAAAGTATATTACTTCGAGAGGAAAACTGAGCAATAAATAACATAGTTTGACTTATGATAAGAGATGGTTAAAGCAACCGAAATCTTCAGTTTTGATTACTTCATTTTCAAGACTGGGGTGATCTTCATTGCTGATAGAATATCTATCACAGAACGTATTATCTTGAACATCCTCAATAACATCTCAAGACCAGGTTTTCTTGTCTCAAACTTAATAAAGGTGCCAATTAATTGACAGTTTCCACATTTCCCTATGACTCTGTTCTTTTTGTATAGTTGCTTGCCCTTTCCAGGTTTTACAATGATTAAGGAGGACACTGCTGTGTTAAAATCAGAAAAAACGGTTATGCATCTGGATGCATTCATTAATAGAAGTTGTTGGCACAGGTGAGAGTAATGTGTAGGCAGAGAAGCAACTGCAGATTGCCGATAAGCAGACTTCCATATGTGGAATGATGCACACAAAGCAGTTTTAGAAGAAATTAATGATAGTGAGTTAGGGAATAGCTTTCACTGGAGTCGACCTTGCTAAAACACTGTCCTTATGTTCAGATTTATAATCTTGGGTGGGCTAGTGAAAACGTCTGCTTGACATTAACCACCCAGAATCATCAAATTTGGAAATACATCTTATGTGTTACAGTCAGTAAGTTTCTGTAATACTGAACCATCACCTCAGCAGTTGGTGAAAAGCAACAGCAAGTGGAGCTGTTTCATCCAGCACTTCAGTCATGGCTATTATGAAGTATTTTGACAGTGGAAAAAGTAAAAAATAATAATAAACTCTTGCTACTAAGGCAACAGATTATCTACACATATTTTTGGGACAACAAGAGTTTATGTAATATATATTTATTTGGAAATGTACAATCCACTTCTCAACTTAGATAAATTCTCAAGGTGGGGAGAAAGCATATAAAGCTTTACAAAAAACAGTTTATACAATTTGCAACAATAACAGAGGACCAAAACCTAACAATAATAAATAGCAGTTCATCTCAACCAACAAAGGAGCTAACTTTTCAGCATGTCTTAACATTCATGCTGTACCTGAAAACAGTGCACCTAAATGGGCAAGTGCACACATTTGATGGATCCTAAATACTAAGGTGTTCCAAAGATTCTAGACACCACAAAAAGTACACTAATAACCACTGAGGCTAATCCTGCTCTGATGGATACATAGGCAAGAAAAAACCCCTGCACATCACCAATGGTCCCATTGTACAGGGAGGTATTCTAAACCCAGGATGTATGAGGCTAACATTTTGAGACAGGAATCAGTAATTTGGACACAGTTCACAGATAAATCAATATTAAGTAGAATTCTTAGAGTATTGTTTTGGTGTGATATGCTCTCAGCAGCTAACATATAAGTAATCAGGTTGTCACATCTTGGAGAAACTGAAGTTTCCCTATTAATTTAAGAGACAGCCACATGTACCTATTAAAGTAGTCCACTCAAGACGTTACCTGGGAAGAAATTGCTTTCTTAGGAAGAAATGCAGCTGGCCGGTTAACTAGAGCTGTTAAAACATGTTCTTGGCCAAAAGCCCCATCACAGAATCCAGGAGGAGATCTGGATCTATGAGCGCTACAAGTATGAAAATACTGTTTTCTGCTATTTTAGGAACAAAGCAGCCCCATCCCTGCTAAAAAACTACACATGAACTGCTAGACCATTTCTTTATCATATCCCACTGATTACCAACTCCATGGAGTCAGTGTAGGACTGAGTGGAAATTGAAAATATAGCTGAATGTAATCAACAAAATGTGACACTGCATTTTTCCCATACAGATTTCTATTAATTTCATTTCCACAGGGTCACACAACATGGTCTTTCTCTGGTAATGGTTATCAAAAAACATAGCAAAGGTAATCTTAGTCTCAAACTCTAAGCAAAAGTCAGAATGAGATGAAAGAAGGTAATTGGTAAATATTCAGGATCAAGTGCCGAAATGACTCAGTTATTGTATACTAAACCATTAGTGGAGGCTCGTAACATTGTACAGGAAGCAGCAACAAAAACCATCCCAAAGAAAAGGAAATGCAAGAAAGCAAAGTGGCTGTCCAACGAGGCCTTAAAAATAGCAGAGAAGAGAAGGGAAACAAAATGCAAGGGAGATAGGGAAAGTTACAGAAAATTGAATGCAGACTTCCAAAGAATAGCAAGGAGAGACAAGAGGGCCTTCTTAAATGAACAGTGCAAAGAAATAGAGGAAAAGAATAGAAAGGGAAAAACCAGAGATCTGTTCAAGAAAATTGGAGATATTAAAGGAACATTTTGTGCAAAGATGGACATGATAAAGGACAAAAATGGTAGGGACCTCACAGAAGCAGAAGACATCAAGAAGAGGTGGCAAGAATACACAGAGGAATTATACCAGAAAGATTTGGATGTCCCGGACAACCCAGATAGTGTGGTTGCTGACCTTGAGCCAGACATCCTGGAGAATGAAGTCAAGTGGGCCTTAGAAAGCAAGACTAACAACAAGGCCAGTGGAGGTGATAGCATTCCATCACATTTTAAATAATCTTAAAAGATGACGCTGTTAAGGTGCTACACTCAATATGCCAGCAAGTTTGGAAAACTCAGCAGTGGCCAGAGGATCGGAAAAGATCAGTCTACATCCCAATCCCAAAGAAGGGCAGTGCCAAAGAATGTTCCAACTACCATACAATTGCACTCATTTCACACGCTAGCAAGGTTATACTCAAAATCCTACAAGGTAGGCTTCAGCAGTATGTGGACCGAGAACTCCCCAAAGTACAAGCTGGATTTCGAAGGGGCAGAGGAACTAGAGACCAAATTGCTAACATGCGCTGGATTATGGAGAAAGCCAGAGAGTTCCAGAAAAAATCTACTTCTGCTTCATTGACTACGCAAAAGCCTTTGACTGTGTGGACCACAGCAAACTATGGCAAGTTCTTAAAGAAATGGGAGTGCCTGACCACCTTATCTATCTCCTGAGAAATCTATATGTGGGACAGGAAGCAACAGTCAGAACTGGATATGGAACAACTGATTGGTTCAAAATTGGGAAAGGAGTACGACAAGGCTGTATATTGTCTCCCTGCTTATTTAAATTATATGCAGAATATATCATGTGAAAGGCTGGACTGGAGGAATCCCAAAACGGAATTAAGATTGCCGGAAGAAATATCAACAACCTCAGATATGCAGATGATACCACTCTGATGGCAGAAAGTGAGGAGGACTTAAAGAATCTCTTAATGAGGGTGAAAGAGGAGAGTGCAAAAAATGGTCTGAAGCTCAACATCAAAAAAACTAAGATCATGGCCACTGGTCCCATCACCTCCTGGCAAATAGAAGGGGAAGATATGGAGGCAGTGACAGAGTTTACTTTCTTGGGCTCCATGATCACTGCAGATGGTGACAGCAGCCACGAAATTGAAAGACGCCTGCTTCTTGGGAGGAAAGCGATGACAAACCTAGACAGCATCTTAAAAAGCAGAGACATCACCTTGCCGACAAAGGTCTGCATAGTCAAAGCTATGGTTTTTCCAGTAGTGATGTATGGAAGTGAGAGCTGGACCATAAAGAAGTCTGACCGCCGAAGAATTGATGCTTTTGAATTGTGGTGCTGGAGGAGACTCTTGAGAGTCCCCTGGACTACAAGGAGAACAAACCTATCCATTCTGAAGGAAATCAACCCTGAGTGCTCACTGGAAGGACAGATCCTGAAGCTGAGGCTCCAATACTTTGGCCATTTCATGAGAAGAGAAGACTCCCTGGAAAAGACCCTGATGTTGGGAAAGTGTGAGGGCAAGAGGAGAAGGGGACGACAGAGGACGAGATGGTTGGACAGTGTCATCGAAGCTACCAACATGAATTTGACCGAAGTCCGGGAGGCAGTGGAAGACAGGAGGGCCTGGCGTGCTCTGGTCCATGGGGTCACGAAGAGTCGGACACGACTTAATGACTAAACAACAACAAACCATTATTGGAAACTAGATTGGCTCTATAGATTATCATCCCATAATCCTTCAATTTCCAAGCATCAATGGAGGGCTCTTTTAATGTAGACGTTGTCTAGAGTAGACGTTGTCTAGATGGGCAGGACATAAATGTAATAAATAAACAAACAAACAAACAAATAAATAAATGTGGTTACATCATTTCCTCTTCCAGGCTATATGGAACACAACCCTCTTTTAACTATGTTCACTAAGTAGGTCACAATTTCCCTCCCTACAAACTCTGGTGAACATGTTGTTGAACATACAAATCACAATGTTCTGTTCGCAGTCTTGGGTGCTAATAACTGAAACCAATCTATTAGTTGATCACTGGATTTGCAGTTGAAGATTAAATAGCCTTCACTGAAAAATATTTATGGCATTTGTCAAGTGATACAAAAGCTCTGTCTGTGAAGCTGATGATGCAATTCCTCAGGTGACAGATATGCATCTGTGAATTCTCCTTTAGAATCAATATACATGGCAGAAGATTTGTCTCAATTCTTTAGTGAGTTCTACATAGCTTAGGGCAAGTTCTATCATTAGCTACTGTGTTTCCCTGAAAATAAGACAGGGTCTTATATTAATTTTTTCTCCAAAAAGCGCATTAGGGCTCATTTTCAGGGGATGTTTTATTTTACAGTCATGTCATCTTCTGGTTGCTGCACAATGCTGCACAATGGTGGAGGGTGGGGTTTCACTTAACTGGGGCTTATTTTGGAGGGTAGGGCTTATATTACGAGCATTCTGAAAAATCATACTAGGGCTTATTTTCAGGTTAGAAACTGATAGAAAGGATATACTTTTGATAAGGCCTAATCCCACCGGCAATAAAAAAATGCTCTTGTATTGGGTTCTGCTAAAAATAATAATAAAAAAGACTAAAATTTAGGTATACACACGAGGTATGTGCACAGGCAGAGTAGCGTGCCAGGGGAGCGAGTTTTTCTGCTCCTCCAGAGATATGTTTATTGTTATGATGCAATTCCCAGGAAGCAGTATCAGCCAAACACAAAGGAACAAAAATGTTACATTGGAGTGCAACATATGGTACTGCTATAAACAACAAATTAGAAAGTAAAATTGGTACCTTAAATATGTTGCACTGTGACACAATATTCTTTAACTATAGACTAGTTTTAAGGCTGGTTCAGCATACCTATATTTATTTTCAGCCATATGTTTAAAGCACAATATACTGTGTTGATGGCCTGCCACCTATTGACAATAGTTCATAAGTTGTTCAATGTGCAGATTTAAATTGGTCAATTGCAGGTTTCTCAATTTGGAGAGAGGGAGGGAGAACAACATTCATTTGGAGAATGAGGAAAGCTCCTCTTTAGGCGAGCTATGAATGATTTAAAGAAGAACCCTAAAAACATTAATAGATACATGAGACTTGTATGTGTTCTGAATTTTACCAGTTTTAATGGACTTGAATGTAACATCGAAAGAAGTCTCCAAAACTCCCCATAAAAGTGTATCCCTTTTATAAGCTAACTTTACTTTTCGTGCAACAAGGTTATTATGTAGCAACCAACACATTGTTGTTTCACAATATTTATTTTAATGTACTCATTTTTAGGTGCACTAGTGCTATAAGGTGACTTAAGAATGCTTAATGGATTGCATGAGAGCCTTGTCACACAGCCAAAAAACCTGGGATTTAACCTTTGTTAAGAACTGTGCTAAGTTTCACGTTCACACAATGAATTCCAAAGTGTATATTTATTTTTGTCTTACTTGTTTCATTTTCTTAGAAAGCGAGTTAAAATAAATGGCTACCACAGGGCCGTTTATTCTAGCAGATTGGTTTCTTAATCAATTTAACCAGTTGTGATCTTAACAGCCAGTTTTAAAAGGGAGCCTCTCCTTGTGTGCCTAATTTAAAACTAATGTGCTTTCCCCCTCTTTTGTTTAGCCTCAAAAATCAGTACTTTAACATGAGAAGTAGGAATGCAGGAAACAGTTGAAAAACCATGTGTCTTGAGTTGGCTTAAAATTAAAACACTACATATTGTGGGGTTTTTTTGAAATGCAGACAGGAGTTTAAGAAAATTGTCCTATACATGACTATTCAGAAATCTGCTTGATCAATAGGGCTTACTTAAAGGTAAGCAGTATAGGTTTACAGTCACCTGATTATGCATGTCTAAGAATTAAAAAAAAGATTGGTAAAGCATGAAGCATGCTTCCTTTGTTTTTAGAGTATGCATGTGCATAATGGGAATAATCTTAGAAGAAGCATTCTTCCTCTCTGTGAAAGAGGAAGGAATGCCTTAGGACAGTACTATAAACAACTGTATTCATGTTTTAAAATGAGTAGGTTTTTAGATTAATCAGGGTCACTCCCTTAATAACTATTCTGTAAGTATCTGTATGCCATGTTTCCAAACAAAAAGCTCCACAAATTTTAACATATTAATTTAGCTAATTAATTGATCAAATGGTGCACCTTTAATTTAAATACATTTTCTTGCACAACCCTACAAGATTTCATATTTCATAAAATGGGCTGTAGCCATGGTGTTATTTTAAAAAGACACTGCAATGACAGAATTGTCAGTGAAACTAGAGCAGGACCAGGGAACCCTTTTTCCTTCTGAGGGCCACACACAGCAGTAGGCAGAGACACAGCCGAAACATAAGGTATGTGAGATAAGAACACATATATTCGCCAACACCACAATCACTTGGACACATGCTCTCACATATACACATCCATGCACACATCCATTTTTCCCTCACAACTTCTCTCTCTCACACACAGTCTTATTTTCCCCTCTCATTCAACTGTGTGGCACAATGAGAAAGAGAATATCTTCTTACATATTACCAAACCAGCCTAAAGAATCTGATTTTGCCTGATCTGAGAAGCTGGTAAGACCTGGTTAGTACTGTACTTGAAACGGGAGACTATCAGGGATCTCCACATGGGGCTTGGAAAAATCTTATCTCAAACTATGGAGAGCTGCTGCCAGTCAGAGATGAAAATACTGGGCTAGAAGAACCAACAATATGACTCAGTATACGGCAGCTTCCTGTGTTTCTCTTCTTTATAATGGAAGCACAATACACTGCCTCTCCCCCCCCCCCCCTACATCTGAGTAGCAGCAAACTGGAACAGGCCTGTTGAAAGCTACAGCTTCAAGGCACTCCTGGTATCTTGAAATAGTGACTGCCACTGATGGAGGCTTCCCTCACACCTTGCCATCCTCAAGGTGTGGCACTTCAGAGAGGGTCTTTTACTGTGAGGTCTGTCAGACTGCAGAGATGGTTGGACAGTGTCATCAAAGCTACCAACATGAATTTGACCAAACTCCGGGAGGCAGTGGAAGACAGGAGGGCCTGGCGTGCTTTGGTCCATGGGGTCACGAAGAGTCGGACACGACTAAACAACAACAACTGTCAGGTTGCAACTAGCCCACAGGCCAAAGGATCCATCGCTACGTGTCTACATTCAAAACTGTGCTACTTTTTGATTGTTTGTATGAACTAAAACTGTTTTTATTAGAGCAGAATAATTCTTTCAATTATTAAGACTATTCAACTCTCTTTAACATAATTTAGGTGGCAATCTGTGGTAGAAGGGGAGTGTTATGGACAAGGCCTCTGAAAATAATTTTTTGTGTCCTACAAATGCACGTAGTCTAACTGTGGAATGGGAAAGGTTTCCATTTCCTTTCTGCTATTCTGCTCTCAGCTGGATGGAGCAAATGGCTACATATACCACTAACATCACTTAACAGTCCAGGACCTTATCATAACCTGTTATTTCTGGCAATTCTGAGTAATTTTACCATTGTGGTGTATAAATTCCACTTTTTTCTGTCTAAACAGGTTATAATTACATTATGAGACATCCTTGGATTAGGTAATGGAGCAGCATGCAGGGCTATGTGAATAGCACAGTTTAATAACCCAGGCCCCTGACCGAAGGAGTGATTGCATATTTACAGCTACAAATTCGGTATATACTTATTTAATGAACAGTAAGCAGCTGCTGTTTTGCTGCAACCCAAAAGCAAACATTAGCACAATAAATGGAACATAAATTATGCTCTGTTCAATTTTACCTCTCCTCAGAGTAATTTGAAATGCAACCAGCCACTACCTCCATTCTACTGAGACAAACAGAAGTGTAAATTTCACTGCTACTTGGTTGCTGAATAAAGGCAATAGATTCCTGATAGAAAGTGTAAAAATAAAGAGATGATAACTCCTATGTTTGTTCTGTAGCTACAGTTTACTATTTATAGTCATTTGTGCTCTTTTACATTTTGTAATTGATTGCCTGAAAAATGAGCAGCAACAGGAAGATTGTTTTAAAGAAAAAGACCTGCCTCCCCCTCCAAATTTAAGAAAGAGGTTTTAATATGATGCCCTAGTGCCCTCTAGATGTGTTGCATCACAACTTCCACTCTCCCCAGCTACCAATACAGTGGTTGGGGGCTGATGGAATTGTGGTCTAACACATGGAAGACTGTATCAACACCAGTTATTTCTAGGAAGAACAGATAACAGGATTAAGTGAGAGACAGAAAGTTGACAAAGGATGTATATAGACTCTACAAGGCATGCAATTTACTTCAGTTTGATTAACTGCCTACTTCTTCATGTGGTGACAGTCCTCTCTTGCTTAGGAGCAAACTCCACTGAACTCAGTAACTTTTTGGTAGAAAATTGGACTGCAGTTTTTCTTAGGATTGCACTAGAAGTATTCAGGTCTAAGTGGCCATATCCAGGAATAAGCCTCGTTGAAAAAGCCTGTGGCATTACTGGACTAGGGCAGGGAAGCCCAAGCATAAACCCATAGCCCAGTGGCAGCAAACCTTTTTGGGCCCGAGTGCCCAAACTGGAAAAAAACACAAAGCCCAGCGGGCAGCGGGCTGCAGCGGCGGAACCGGAAGTGGCGGTGGAAGGGGGAATCCCGGGCACGGAGGTGTCTTGAGACCCCACTCCGGATCCGCCGCCAGCGCCAGCTGCTCCAGATCCTGGCCCACCGCCTGTCGAAGTGCCAGCACCGCGGCTGCAGCCGCCTCCTGAGGTTTGGCTGGGGGGGGGGGGGTTTAGCAATCGGGCAACTTATGGCTCACGTGCCCACAGAAAGGGCTCTGCATGCCAGCTGTGGCATGCGTGCCATAGGTTGGCCATCGCTGCCATAGCCAATCAGGAAGCTGACTGGATGATTTTGTGTCAATCACCATCTCAGTGACTAACCTATTTTACAAGATTGAAGTAACACTGAACATTGTGAGGGTAGGACACACAGTGGAATGGGCCTCTGAAGCAGGTTGTGATAAAAACAACAACCATGAAGGGTCTTTTGAAACAGCATGGAATGAAATATAAATATAAATTATTTTTATATAAATTCAACACCACATCCAGTGTAAACTATCAGCAACTATCGACCCATCACCAATGTTCATTGTACTTCTTTATGACTTTCTGAGGTAGACTGATAAGGGCAAAATGTCCTTGTTTGTCCTCCTCGACATATCAGCGGCCTTTGATACCGTTGACCACGGTATCCTGGGGAGGCTCTCTGGGTTGGGAATAGGAGGTCAGGCCTTGGCCTGGCTCCAGTCCTTCCTGGAGGACCGTCCTCAGAGAGTACAGCTTAAGGAGATGCTGTCCGCTCCGTGGACTCTCAATTGTGGAGTCCCACGGGGTCAATCGTCTCCCCAATGCTATTTAACATCTATATGAGGATGCTGGGGGAGGTCATCAGGTGTTTTGGCGCTTCATGTCACCAATATGCGGACAACACCCAGCTCTTATCTCTCCTTCCACCCCTCTGCAGAGGATGCCGTCCCATCCCTTGAGTGCTGCCTGGACACCGTGCTGAGATGGATGAGGGATAATAGACTGAGGCTGAACCCAGGCAAGATGGAAATCCTGTGGGTGGGTGCCCCTAGTGTTTACGGTCTGGGTGCTTACCTATTCTTGGGGGGGCTACTCTTTCCGTGAAGGATGAGGTGCACAGCTTGGTCATACTCCTGGACCCAGCACTGTCAATGGAATCCCAGATAGCGTCTGTTGTCCATTCCGCCTATTTCCATCTAAGGCGGATTGCTCAGTTGCCCTACCTTGACACTGCTCACCATGCTGGTTCATGCCCTGGTAGTCTTGAGATTAGCCTACTGCAATGCTCTCTACGTGGGGCTGCCCTTGGGGGCTGTTATGGAGACTCCAATGGGTCCAGAACTCGGCGGCCAGATTGTTGAGTGCAGTAAGCAGACATCAACACATTTCTCCCACCTTGGCCGCCTTGCACTGGTTACTTATTCACTTCCGTGCCAGCTTCAAGGTGATGGTGTTAACCTATAAGACCCTAAACGGTTTAGGACCTCAATATCTGGCAGAATGCCTCCTTCTGATCAGATCTGCCCACCCTATAAGATCCTCCCAGGCCAGGCGGTTGAGAGTTCTGACCCCGAAGGAGGCCTGAAAAACGATGACCAATTGGGCCTTCTTGGCGGTCGCCCTGCAACTATGGAACAGTGTCCCACCCGAAATTCGCCTGGCCCCTTCATTGGGAACCTTTAAAAATGATTTAAAATGTGGTTATTCAGACAGGCTTTCCCGGATATTAAAACATCCTGCTACGTGTTTTTAATAACTAACATCCAACCCACCCCGATGCTTTTATTTTACTTTATTGTGCTTTTATTATGTGGTTTCTTAGTGTAACTTGTTTAGTACCTTTTATATTTTGTTTGGTCATTTGATTATCCTTGTTATGTTATTGTTTTACCCTGTTTTGTAAACTTCCCAGAGTGACCTTGTCAGCCAAATGGGCAGTATATAAATCAATCAATCAATCAGTTTAGATTTAGATTTAAACTAAAACAAAATTGTAAGTTGACAGCTAGAGGGTAATCAAACAGTTAAAAAAAAGTAGAAAGTTGATTTTTCATTGAAAAATGAATAGATTGGATCCTTGTATACTTAATATGAATAGATTGGATGATTGTATATTCTGTTCTCCTATCCTCAAAACCCCTTTTTCCATCCCTTCCACTTCCTTTTACCTTTTGTATTCCCTACCCTATTCCTAGTAGTTTAAAAATAAAATATTAATAATAATAAAAAATCAATCAATCAGTTTAATAAAACAAGTGTCTATTTGCGATCAAGAAAGATGCACTTGGGCACTGAAATCAACATGCTTGAGTCACTTGTGAAATATGTTCAGAGTTTCAGAAATGAGTTTCAAAACATCGAAAAAACAGCGAAGACTATCCTGCCTGATAGTGAGTATGAAAACTGTAATAAAAAGTACAAAACATTTTTTTATGAGGCCAGGACTGAAGATGGTGTTCTAGAAGGAAGCAGTAAGTTTCAAGGTCAAACTTATAATGTAATTATCAACACACTTGTCAATTGTCTGCATGAAAAAAGGGAACAATATTATTCAGTAAACAGCAAGTTGGCTTTTTGAATGACTTGGCTTTCGTATCAGTTCAACAATTAAGAAAACATGCATTTTCTCTACAACAAGCTTATCAGGATGATTAGGAAAACACATTAACAGATGAAGTTGTTGCTTTCCAGAGTTTACTACAATGCTGCCTTTACAGAATCATCATCAGCAAAGAGGACAAAGATTATCTAAATACAGTGGTGCCTCGGCTTACGAACGTCCCGACATACGACCATTTCGAGTTATGACCAGCTCCGGCCACAAAATTTTGCTTCTACTTGTGACCGGAGCTTCAAGTTACAACCAGAAAAAGGCAGGGAAAAAAGGCGGGGAATTCAAACTGCTAACCATTGGTGGCGAAGAGGCTGCTTCTTTGTAGCTCTTTCGCCCCAGCAGTTAGAAAGTATGCAATCGGAGGAGGCTTCGGACTGCCTGGTAAGGTGCTGCTTTCTGCTTTTTAAAAACTGTTCTGGGTGGGTTTTGCAGCGTGGTTTTGGGCTGGGTGGTGGGATTATGTTTCTATGCTGTGATGGGTCTTGCAGGGTCTGTTTGTTTTTTGTTTTTTTCCCCCCATTTCCGAAGGGTCTTGCACGGTTTGTTTGCTTTTTGCTTTTCTTTTTTTGCATTTCCGAAGGGTCTTGCGGGGTTTGTTTGCTTTCTGCTTTGCTTTTTTTTGCATTTCCGAAGGGTCTTGCAGGGTTTGTTTGCTTTCTGCTTTGCTTTTTTTGCATTTCCGAAGGGTCTTGTGGGGTTTGTTTGCTTTTTGCTTTGCTTTTTTGCATTTCCGAAGGGTCTTGCATGGTTTGTTTGCTTTTCTTTTTTTCCCTTCGGCCGGAACGGATTAATCGCGTTTCCAATGGGTCTTGCACGGTTTGTTTGCTTTTTGCTTTTCTTTTTTTGCATTTCCGAAGGTTCTTGCGGGGTTTGTTTGCCTTTCTTCCCCCCCCTTCGGCCGGAATGGATTAATCGTGTTTCAATGCATTCCTATGGGAAATGGTGCTTCGACTTACGACCATTTCGAGTTACGACTGGAGTTCCGGAACCAATTAAGTTCGTAAGTTGAGGCACCACTGTAGTGCATACTGTAGCAAATTCTTGCGAGAAACATCATCTCAGTCTACCCAAATGTCGATACAGCCTTTCATCTCTACCTGACATTACATCTCTGTGGCTGAAGAGAGCATTCCTTTTCAAAATTAAAGCTTATAAAACCAGTGTTATGCTCGTCAATGCAAGAACACCTCAACAGATTAACAATAATGTCAACTGAGAATGACATATTGAAGCAAACTGATTTTGAAGACATCATTAGTGAATCTGCAAAACAGAAAGCAAGAATGTAAACGTTTTCTATTTGAAACCTCATAATATTGCCTTTAACCTATTTGAAGTAAGAGCAGTCCTACCAAAAGGAATCCTCTCTGCACTTTGTGCAGTGCACTTCTCTGCATGATTTACCCAGATTGCCTGGACTTGGTATACTATCTTATCCCTGTTGGATCCCCAACCACATTTTGAGCAGCAAATTGACATATCCAAAGTGTTATTTTGGCACTGTAACATGAGGTAGCACTTTATCCCTTTGGCACCAAGCCTCTTCTTTTTATTGCAGGTTTTTCTTTGGATACACTTTTTGTTTTCTAGTATTGAAGATTACCTTAGCGAGTCAGTCTTATTTATATTTATTTATATTACATTGTTCATGTTCTGTGACCTACTTAGGTGGGAAGTAAAGGAGAGGGAGGGAGAAAGAAGGCGCCCCACTATTATATTTTTTGCCCAGGGCCTACCAGAACCTTGACTCGGTCCTGATCTCAGCATGATGAACATTGTCATCCCCACCCAATAATTTAATTTTTACAACAGCCCTGTGAGGTAGGCTAAGTCAAGAGGCAGCGACTAGCCAAGGTCGTACGTAGCTTTGTGGGCGAGAGATTTGAATCTGAGTGCCAACGAGAACTCTTGCAGCTGTTGCGACGCCACCCACCACAAGAACTGCATGGGATTTAAAGTAATCCGTGCACAAGGAGCGGGGAAGAGACGTCTCTCTCTCTCTCTCTCGCCCAGGATTCAAGACCGAAGCCAGACGCTCCGGCTAACCGCGCACAGGCGGCGGCGGCGTCCCCTCCCGCCCTCTCCAAGGTAATTGTACCAAGAGCAACTGGGGAGAACAAGAAGAAATGAACAGGACCCTCCTCCCACCTCCATCCATCCTCCGGGTTTCCCTCCTTCAGGAGGAAAGAAGGGGGGGGCAAGGAGATCAAGAGAAGCGGCTTCGCAGGCTCTGATTGGTTGGCTCTTCGCGCAGGCGCCTGAGGCGACGAAGCTAACCCATCAGGCCTTTGGAAGCGGGAGAGACTTCGTCAAGGAGACCGGACTGTTTACGGCGACCGCGTCTTCCTTCTCCTTTGTATACCCGCCCCTACATCCCCACCCCGTAACCGTTCAGAAGTCCCTTCTTGCTCCGTTCCAGCCAGGCGAGAAATCATGCCTGTGCGCTGGAAGGTGAGACGCAGCCGCTTCCGCCGCCTTTTCCTCAGCCGAAGGCTTCCTCGCCTCCTATGAGAGGCTTCTGATTGGAACGAGCGTTCCATTTCTGACTCCCCCCCCCTCTATGGGGTATTTGGTACTTCCTGCTGTGCCCTCAGCAGCTTCAAGGGGAGCGCCCATTGCAGCTCCCGCGGGGTTCCAGTTCCATTCCAGATAACCAATCGGGGCTGGGCAGCCAGCTGTCACTCATGCCCTCTCCCCAAGACAGGTTTGGAGACTGGGAGGTGCTGGGCGGGCCTCGGAGTGGGTGAGGTGGCCGCGAGTCGGTCCCCGTTTTCTCCGGGCCGCCACTGAATTTGGGATGTGGGTACCACCTGGGGTAAACTGACACGGGAAGATTGGAAAGCGGGTGAATGTTAGGACTGCCATTTTTTTCCTCTTTTAAGGCTCCAGTGTCTGTAATAGAGCTGCATGCCGGGCAGAAATCCAACAGGTAATATCCCACCTGGAATGGGTGTGGAATAAATTAACAGTGAAAGCTTTCCCTATTCAATTTATGTCTCATGTAGTGTTGAAAGGCATTGGAGCCTCCCAGGAAAACAATGGCACTGCTTTGTTGTTATGTGCTCTCACATACCTTCTGAGTTAGGGCAACCCTGTATTGCCACATTGCCCTATCATTAACAGCCTTGCTCAGGTCTTGCACAGCCAAGGTTGTGGCTTCTTTTATTGAGTCAAGCTATCTCTTGTTCAGTCTTTCTCTTTTCCTAATGCCTTCCACTTGTTCTAGTCCAATTGTCTCTTCCCATGAGTCTTGTCTTCCGATGACATGTCTGAAATACAATAGGTTCAGTTTAGGCATTTTAGCTTCTAGTGACAATTCAGGTTTGATTTGATCTAGTGTCTACTTGCATGTTTGGAAGTCTGTGGTATTTGTAAATATCTCATCCGACACTACATTTCAAATGAAATGACTTTTCCCCGTCAGTTTTTTTTAATTGTCTAGCTTTCGTCTGTGTTTTGTAATCAGGAATACCATTGACCTTGGCCTTGGTTTCCAGGATACATACCCTTTTCTTTTATGGCCAACCTTTAGAGACTCAGGGTGCCAGCAACTAGTGGCAGGGAGAGCGCTCAGGTGGGCTGGTTTGTCTAAATGCCTGTGTAGTCAGCCTCTCAGTCTTTTTGTGATTTCTTGGCTGCATTATGTGTTTTAATAGATGACTGGATCAAGATATAGTAAACTTTTACCAGTTCTTTTTCTTCACTGCCAGCATTAAAGTTATGTAATTCTATACTCATGAGTTTTGTTTTAGTGTTCAACTGCAGTCCTGCTTTGGAACTTCCTTCTTTCACTTTCAGAAATTGTTTCAACTCATTGCTGCTTTCTGCCAGTAACATGGTATCATCTAGATATCTTTAATTATTGATATTTCATTCCTCCTTTCTAATCCAGTTTTTCATATGACATCTGCACATAGATTGAACAGATAGGGAATACTATTGAAATAGTATATTATTCTATAGATCTTTCAGCATCTCTAAGTCAGATTGAAATTTCCTTTTGATTTCTGGGATCCTATGGAAAAAATCTCTTTCTTTTCCCCCTTTTTGTTGTCTTCTGTTAGTGTGTGAAGATTCTTATGATAGTTTTCTTTGTCCTTACGTACACATAACTGAAAAGTTGCATTTAGGATTTTGACCCTATTTCTGTTGCCATTTACTTCTGTCATAAACAATTGCAAGCGTTTCATCACATATCCATGTAGGCCTTTTTCTGTTGATTACAGGAAGTCTTTTTCATTGTTTCCTGATAATATTTCTAGTTTAATTATTTATGTTGATTAAGTTTAGTAAACCAATGCGAAGCAAAGTGTGTTGCTTATATACTGCCCCATAGCACTTAAAACACTATCTGGGTGGTTTACAATTTAGTTATGCAGGTTTCATCCCCACCCCAGTGAGCTGCGTACTCAGTTTATTGATCTTGGAAGGTTGGAAGGCTAGGTCAACCTTGAGCTGACTATCTGAGCCCGTTGGGATCAAACTCAGGTTGTGAACAAAGTCTTTGACTGCAGTACTGCAGTTTAACCACTGCTATGAGGCTCCTTACAAAAGCAACTCTATTCTTTATATGGTGTTCACATTCTTCAGGAATGTTACTTAATGCTAAAAAAAAAAAAAGTTGCAGGCACTAAATTTTAGGACCTAGAAAAAATGTATCTGCGTGGGTTCCCCCCCCCCCCCCCCCGGTATTATTTTGTAATTATTCTGGCTTTCAAAGGGGAAAATGTGTTTGTGTGTTTCCCAAAACAATCTGATGAGAATTGAGTGTGCATGTAGGGCTGTAGAAGCCATACAAAGTTGAGAGTAAATGGAGTGGTGGGCAAGAAAACAGCAGGAGGATCAGAGTGGAAAGTGTGAGAAGTGGCTCGTATTCATACTCCAGTCAGTGAAATATTCTGGAGTTGCATTCCTGTTTGAAAGTAGGGGCACACTTCAAAATGTTGCTTCAGAGGGCTGACTACATTGACAAATAATACAGAAAGTGATCCTGGCTTGGGACGGTCAGATTTCATCGTTTTCTGTTGACTATGTGACATACAAATCAGTGCACATTTGTTGGCATATTTGCAAAGGCAGTGTTGCTAAGAGAAGGCTACCCCACTGACAGATCAGTACACTCGTTTACACTCCAGATAAATCAAAGGTTGCTATTTGCATTACAAAAAAGGGACTAAATTTACTTGAAGGCATGTGTGGAGTGAGGACAAAGCCTACCCCCTCCCCCATGCAGAGCAACCTGTTCATCAATAAAGAGATGCATTCTGTAGCTCAGTGGTTTAGGTATCTGGGGTTGGGGGTTCAATTCCCCACTATGCCTTTCTGACAGGGAGTGGACTCGATGTTCCATAGGGTCATATATATTTTTGTTTTCCTCTTAAAGTCCAGACTCCAGAGATAATAATGGAGCTTCTGGCATGATATGTATTTTGCCCTGAGTAGTATCTGTAAAATGTTTTTTGTTAAATGACTGTAGCTCCATTCATATTTTTAAAACAATTCTGTTTGCAGCAGGAGAAGGATTGCCATTTAAACAGAACAAAAGCAAGAATGAGTGAATGGTGTCGTTTGAAATCTGAAAGAAAAAAAAGTTACAGTCTTAGAGTCATGGTGAAGTTAGAGCCCATTGGGAACTCTGTCAAAGTGTGGCATCAATCACTTTTGCACATTTTGTCTTGCTCTAGGGATTGAGTGAGTACAAGAGGAACTTCAAATGGAGGAAACCAGATCAGTCTCGGCTTTGTAGTCCTATGCTTGAGCAGAAATGCCAATGGGCTGGACTTCGATCTGATGAGCTTGGTGAGCCGAACTGATTATTTTGTCATTTTCAGACACTGCAGTGTTTTCAGAAGGAGTCATTATAGTTACCTTTTTTAAAGTATTAATTGTACAGGGTAAGTAATACAAATTGGATCACATAACAGAGGAGAGTCCAGGGGGCTAAATGCAATGTTAACCTTAGCTTTAGTCTCATTTCTTTTTTCATAGTTGTGGTGCATGTGTTGTTACCACAGTGTTGTCGAATATAACTTTCTTACTACTTGGCTGAAAAAAAAACTTTCTGAAGACGTTAAGGAAAGTTCAGAATCACATAGAATCATAGAAAAGTGAAGTTGGAAGGGGCCTACAAGGCCATCAAGTCCTACCCCCTGCTCAATGCAGGAATCCAATCAAAGCATATCTGCCAGGTGATTATCTAAGTTTTTCTTGAACGCCTCCAGTGTTGGAGCACTCACCAACTCCCGAGGTAACTGGTTCCACTGTTGTACTGCTTAGGAAGTTAGGAAGTTTTTCCTGATATTCAACCGAAATCTGGCTTCCTTTAACTTGAGCCCAGTGTTGCGTGTCCTGCACTCTGGGATGATCTTAGAATGATGAAGCTTAGAATGAAATGAAAAGGTATATTGACATGAAAAATGATACAGTGATGGAAATGAAATGACAAGCAGAAATGTGAAAGGGATACAACCTAAATTAATTGATTTTCAAATAATTGATTTTCAAGTAATTTTTATCGTGGCGTGAATGATATCTATGAACACTTGCAAAGTGTAATCTGTTATGGCTTAGCTTGATAACTCTTGTTACATGTTGATTCGTAAAATCTAGGTAGTTCTTTATAAAAATTAAACACTTGGTCAGTTTATTTCATTATCACTCTATTAGAGTTGCTGCTGCTTTATGCTGTGATGTGTGTAAGTATGTTGTGTCAGTGTGAGTTTTAATAAGATTATCTTTGTCTGTATTGGTGGTTTGCTTGTCAGGAAATAATGGTATAATTTTGAAGCCCATAGCAAAACTCCTTTTGATATTAATAATTATTGATAATATCTTTAATAACTTTAGAACTGATGATACTAGATTATTTACAGTAAACACTTGGTTTGTCTTTGTCTTTTGTTGATTTTTTTTAACTAAAAGAAGCATCATGGGATCAGTGTCTAGTTAGACATGTGGTACAGTTGGAATGTTCTATTGTGCTATGGTAAGATCAAAGGTAGGGACGTGGTGGCGCTGTGGGTTAAACCGCAGAAGCCTCTGTGCTGCAAGGTCAGAAGACCAAGCAGTCGTAAGATCGAATCCATGCGACGGGGTGAGCTCCCGTCGCTTGTCCCAGCTCCTGCCAACCTAGCAGTTCCAAAGCATGTAAATGCGAGTAGATAAATAGGTACCACCACAGTGGGAAGGAAACGGCATTCCGTGTCTAGTCGTGCTGGCCACGTGCCCACGGAAACTGTCTACGGACAAACGCTGGCTCTATGGCTTGGAAACAGGGATGAGCACCGCCCCCTAGAGTCGGACACGACTTGACTAAATGTCAAGGGGAACCTTTACCTTTACCTTTAAGATCAAAGGTACCCTCATCTATCAAGATGTTATTAGTATTGGAGAGAAGCTGCTGTTGGTGCCAGTCAATACTCTGTTGGTCCCAGATATGGATCATGGTGGGCAGTGGACAGTTTTGTCAAGTGCAGCAGCCACTTCTGTGCCCCCAGGATTCTCAGGGGAGGGGCCACAAGCAGTGTCAAATTGTGGAGAAACAAGCAAAACTGGAAGTGGCTCAAAACCCATGATGTTTTTGGGGGAAAAAAGGGTTGCTTTGGTATTTAAAACTTCAGGGTATGTATGAGCAACTTGTAGAGTTAACATCCCTTGTTTTGCTGGGGAAAACCAGTTTTGGGTGGGGCAAAATCTGATAGTGTTGGAGGACCATGCATGACAGACAGCTACATTTTGCCCACTCTTTTTTTCAGATCAGCAATTAAGTAGGAAATGAGAATGTGCCACACTCAAACAATCTGGTGCATTTGCACCATCCCTCCTTGTTTCTTGTCTTTCTTTTCTTCACAAGGCCAAATTTCTTATTTCCTGCTTGAATAGAACATGATTTTCAAACTGACTAATAGAATGTATAAAATGAAATAATGAAATTTATGTTTTCCAATAGCTTTAATAGTGTCTTCAGTGTGTCGATATATGTGCTTGATGTTGTTATTGTACACTGCCATGGTAAAATTCCTCTTCTTAAGTATATATACTCACTTGTGGGTTTTTAAACTATTTCTGCAAGGCAAGGATTGTAAACTATGTGATGCTAGTATGGAAGGTCTGTTCAAACAATTTTGCTGAAGGAGGATAAGCACGTGTCAACAGAGAATAGGAGAATAGGTCAATATAAGGGAGGATTCTTATAACAATAAAGAAAGGCGCATGAGGAATTCTGAGACTAGGACAATGTGGGGCATCTTTGTTGGTCCCAAACATTCTCTTCTCCACATCTGGCTAGGATTTGAAAAGTGTGGGAACATGTAGGATACGTTGTATTAGTATTAGACATCCTTCAGTCTCGAAAGACTATGGTAACGTGCTCTGTATGGAGGACTTGGAACAGCGTCTAGTGTGGCTGAGAAGGCCAATTCGAGAGTGATACGTTGTGAGCAACCACAATTCATAATATTATGTACAGCATCATGATTGATTACATGGCATGTCTGTCAAGACATTGGCCATGGGTTCCAGTTTTATATAGTCTGAGCCAACATGAGATATCATTAACTTTGGTCATAAACTAGCATGTTTTTGAACTTTGAATTAATATCTATTTTTAGGAGTGTTTCTTAAATAAAATGCGTTTACGTAAAGAAATGCTATTTTATACCTTTCTTTCTTCACTGTACCTGATTAGTACTAGAAAGAACAAAATGTCTGGTGAATCAGAAGCCCCTAATATTTGAGATACATTGATTTGATTTTGCATGTTTTACAGGAATCTCAAGAGAACCCAAGTTTATTTCCAAAAGAAGAGTGCCTTATTATAGTACACAGGTTTCAAAGTCCTTTGAGTGGAATGGGGCAAAGGATTTGGAGAAAGACACATCATCAGAATTTGAAGTCCACCAACCTATGGAGTTGCATCTGAAAGACAGGAAAGATTATGTAAATCAAGAAAAAATTAAAACTCCAGATGCACCCAGGCTTTCTGAAAAAATACAGCTGGATTCCACAGGTTCTAGATGTGAAACAACTATAGATCTTGAAAAAAGTAAAAAATCACCACCTAAAACTTCAGGGCATGAAAACAGAACATTAGGATCTGCTGGAAAGGACTCCGAAAAAATAAGCAACGGGGTAGGGAATTACTACAAATTGTCATGTTTTGATGATGCAAGCAAAGACTGAGACTCTAGAAAATAAGCTGTCAAAACTGTTGTCTGATCTGCAATTTTAGAAATACTTTTTCATTGTAATGCAGTATTATGATCTGACAAGGTAGTTGTTATAGTAATATTAAACCTTGTGGAAGAGCTTTGACTTTCTTGTTACCCGATTTGGAAAAGACAGAGAGTCCTTAGCTGCTGCCACCAGCTAAGGTGGTTTGATTATTAATTAGGGACAAGGCAAGCACAAGAGCCTGGGAGGTACAGGATAGAAGAAGCAGAAGCCTGGGAAAGGAGAGGATAGTGAAGTTTACAGTAGAAATGCTGAAAGATTGAATGGGCTAGTTAAGTTGGTCTTCTCCTCCAAAGGGAGGAATGAGAGAATGAAAATAATAGTACAGTTTTGTACATACCTATTGATAAATTAATGCCATGCAGTTCAATAGGTCTTACTCTTAGGTCAGCTGATATAGATAGGATTGTAGCCTAAAACAGGAAAAAAGAGATATATGTTGGGTAAGGCACCATAAAGGAGACTGAAGTTTACATATTGATTTTGAAATAGTGAACTCATCACCATTCTTCAGGTTATTTTACATTCATGTTGGACAAACTGTATTTCTGGATCAAACTTTTACTTTCATTTTACACCCATGCAAATGTTACCATTGATACTTAAAGGAACAGGATGTAGCTAAAAATGTGTAAATTCTAGAGATAATTATATAATGTATATTTTTCCTTCATCAGCTTGATCCAAGTAAATTTTCATGCAAATTTTAAGCAGACCATTTAAAGTTCAGGATTAGTAGATGCAAATATATCTCCCCAAACTCATTGTCAGTATTTTTGGCAGCTTAACAGAGTACTGCGGAGGAGAGCAGGCATGAATATTTCACGATCAAGCAGCTTCCCCAGAAGTTCTGAGTATCAAAGGCAATTTGTTTGGAAAACCCCTCAAAAGCTGTCACCAGTAATTGCAGCAGACCAGGTAAATGTATTTTCGAAGGCTTTCACGGCCGGGATCTGATGGTTGTTGTAGGTTTTTCAGGCTGTTTGGCCATGTTCTGGAGGTTTTTCTTCCTTACGTTTCGCCAGTCTCTGTGGCCGGCATCTTCAGAGGACGGGAGTTAGAACTCTGTCTGTGTCCAGAACACAGACAGAGTTCTAACTCCTCTCCTCCAGAACACGGCCAAACAGCCCGAAAAACTTAGAACAGACCAGGTAAACTTCAGGGGATTTGAAAATTATTATAATTGTTAAAATGTGGCCTCTTCCTGTACATGTTTAGTTAAAAGCAAGCTGCCTAACTCAGTTCAGTGGGTCTTTCTTCCTAGTGTGTTCGCATATTTATCAATGGAGTCTTCAGAAATTAATTTTGTTAATTACAAGTGCAGTCCTATGCAGTTTTATGTGAAAGGAAGTCCAACTCTGCTCAGTGGAATTTACTCCCTAGTAAGGCTGTATGGGGTTAACATAGCTGATACATTAAATGAGTGTTACACTGCTGGTATATTATAAGAACTGCTGGATATCGCTCAGTGGTTTAGGCATATGGCTGTGGAGCCAGAGGTTGGGAGTTCAGTTCCCCACTGTGCTTCCTTGACAGGGGCTGGACTCAATGATCCATAGGGTCCCTTCAAGCTGTGCAGTTCTAAGGTTGTTATCATCATCATCATCATCATATGAAAAAGATGCTTTATGGCTCTGTTCATATTTTGCTAAGTGTAATCCATAGAAATAAAATTTGCATTTTCGTAGGCATAGCTTGTGTTTCAGTTCACTAAATCAGTCCTGTAATAAATGATGAAGCTGTTTCTTGGAACTGGAGACTTTTCAATTCAATGGAAACTTGTGGCATGATGTAGAAAAGTTAAGCAGTATTAAGTCTCACTGGTTTCAGTGGGAAATTTGATCAAGCACTGGGAGTTGCATTAATATATTTTTTGGAAATAAAGTTTATTCACAGTTCAAGTCCATCCATTCCTCCATTTAAATCTCCTGTCATTATTCCTGAAACTGAATATGAAAGGAGTTTCAAAGCATCACCCCCTATGAAAGAGCTAAAACAGCTGAACTGTTTGGAAGAGGGAGAAAGCCCTGAATCTGAACCTGCTGAAATCTCCTTTCGTGAAAAGGTATTCTGGTGTTTTATTTAACTAATTTGTAAAAGTTCATCATGTACTATTGTTAGAATATTTTTTTAACATGCCACTTCAGAGATTTAGACTGAGTCACCTCAGATTCTCTGCTTGGTTGATGTGATATATGGGAGAAGAGGATATTGAAAAACCCAAATAATATAGAGGCCTAGATCTAGCATTGTGCTGGTGCTGCAGTAGCAGTGAAACGGGATTTTCTTCTCTTCTCCTTCCTCTGTAGCCCTTGGTACTGCCTGAGAACCATTTCTGGAAGATTTTTCTAACCCTCCAGAGTGTGACTGGTAATCTATTGGGTACTAATGTAAAGCCCTGCAGGAGCAGTAACAGGATTATCCTTCTTGCACAAACATTGCCCTTGCACAAGCAGAGATCACTTATTAGGGATAGCCAAGTAATGCCTGTGCAGAGAAGTCCTAGATACATCATTGCAGAAGAACCATATGGTCATTGTGTGAGCGGGTTTCTCTGAACAGGATCCTGGCCCAGGTTTTGAGGATGCACAGAAACCTGCAGTAGGAGGGTAATCTGCCAAAGCAATTCTATCGCTAATGGCTCTCCTTGAATCTAGGCTAGAGTTTTTGAATTACACAGCATGGATTGTATTAATTATTTCACTGATGCCTTGTGTCTTGAGGTGTGTCATCATGGCCACAACTACACTCACAGAAAGGACTTCACAGTGACTTTGATCATTTCATATTCCGGCCACTGCTGGTGGGAGACTTCTCTTCCCCTCTACGAACAGCTCTGAGGTTGGGGCTCATCATGCTGTGAAACTGGAGCTGCTGGAAGTGCCGCCGAGGCAAGAACAGTGTCACTGCCTGGCCAGTGTTGTATAGACTTCCTGGTCTCCTCAGCAGTGCTGGCTGACGACATTGTTTTTGCTGTGATGGATGGATGGCTCCAGTGTCTCCTTTTCCCCTTCATGGCAAGCAGATGAGACTGCCCTGATCACAGCACTGTTGGTATGGGTGGGAAGCCTCCTATCACTGAACAGCCTGTGTGTGGGACACTGCCCCACATCCTACTTAAATGCAAGGATGTGAGAAACAGCTGACTTCACACCTTTTTTTCAAATAACCCAGAGTTAAAAAAAACTCTTACTGTTGGTCATCTGAAATATGTAGTTCCTGCCCTTGTTCCTTCTTTGTAAAAAAATCAAACCCAAAACAAATGTGTTTGGATATTATTATTATTAACATAATTAATTTCAAAAATCCCTTCAAACCTTATGAAGAGAGTGTAACTGCAATTTGATATGGTGTCAAACTAGGCATCATAGTAACACATCAAAGTAAGATGCCATTGTTTTAAAAAGGTTTGCAACTGATTTGGCATGATTCATGAGTTGAGAAATTGTTAACATCTATTATACAATGCAAATGGGAGTGAATGTATAAATTTATAAAGCTAAGAGTGAAGAGGAGGGAATGGAAAAAAAGAGCTCTTAAGTTAACCATTGTTTGTCTATTCTACATATGGAACTTAAAACCATGGTTTGATATGTTATGTCACTCAAACTTCCTTTTTTGAAAATGTTCTGTTATTTTTGCCTCAGAACAAGAAATTGGAAGCAATTTCAAAGATGACAGAAGATCCAGCAAAGCAAATCAAATCAGAAACAAAGCAGAAACAAAAAAATAAGCCATTTTGTTTACATAGAAGCTCTAAGTGAGTGTAATACATCTTAGAATGTAATATGTCAAGGTATTTAGTTCTCACTGTGTTTTGAAACTGTGTATATAAAACATGTCCCCACTATTAACTGGCATTAGTATCATGGCTGTATTTTCTTTGAGTAAAATCAGTTCCAGAAATGTGTTCAGGGAGCATTTGGCCACTTGCTATCTTCCTCACCTAAATGCTTCCACCTGCTTACTTATTGTTCCGAGATTGCCTAAGTCACTGGTGAATCT
Organism: Intellagama lesueurii; assembly: GCA_037013535.1. Classification (NCBI taxonomy): domain Eukaryota; kingdom Metazoa; phylum Chordata; class Lepidosauria; order Squamata; family Agamidae; genus Intellagama; species Intellagama lesueurii. The sequence goes on from JBAJHW010000005.1 coordinate 53,059,811, forward strand.
TAGATTTGAACTAGGGGTTTCCTGATTCATAATCCAGACCCTTAGCAGCTAGGTTGCACCATCTCAACATTGGAAGCCAAAGCAGTGGTAAAAGCTAAAGTCGTGTTGTATATCCCAAGGAGATATATTGCCTTACCAAAGTTCTATGGGTTTGGTGGGTTTACTTTAGTTAGAACTAACAGTTGGATTTAGGTCAAAATCTGTCCGTTAAGTGCTGAGGAATATTTCTCTCTCCATGTTATGCCAATTTTTTTCCTGTAGGAAGATGAGCACAGAATATAGATCGAATTTCTTGTCTCCAGCTCAGTACATCTACAGAGATGGAGCGTGGTTGCGTATCAGGAAAAATATGCCTGATCAAGTGAGTAAGTGTTTAAAGATTTCCAGCAATACTAATTTAAAAGTTGTAATATTGCTGAGCTACTTGAGGGAAGTTGGTCTTTCAGGTCCATGCTATGGCAAAGGGTCTGAGGAGTGAGGATATAATTGTTTCATATTTTCTGCTGCACATTTTGTTTAAAAAAATGCTACAAGAGACTGAAATATGGTACAGTCCCATTTTACTAACTATTGTACAACTTATATTACAATAACTGAATACAAATTGGCTGCTGTTACATGTTTCTGATCTTTGCTGGTGTTCCTCAGAATTATTGCTTTCTATGCATGCACCCATGGAGCACTTTGGTTCATGATTGCTTCATTCTTTCTCTGTCTTTCTTACTTTTAGAATATGCAGTGTACCATGTCTACATTCCCTTGTTAGTCTGCATGTTGATGAATGATGTAGTCGCATGCATCTCAGCATCCAAAACTTTCTGTGAAGTGTCACTGGCATTTTATGTTTTAACTGTTTCGTCTGTTTTGTCTTGAGACTTTTTCTTGTGTGTCTGTGATACAAAGACATCTTAGGAATTTTACCCATCACTGACTCAAGACTTGTAATTTTTATTCAGTTCTCTTTTGTTCCTCCTAATGAGAGAAAAATAATAAAAAAATTGTAAAATCCCCAATAAAAGAACAACAGTTCAGTAAGTCAGTTGTGTCTTCAGTCTGAACTAAATGTGATCTTGGCATCATATGTTACTTGGAGTCACTTCTGTAGGTTTCTACAGTTGGTTCTGATAGATGGTAGAAGGATATCCTATATGAAAAGTTCCCAAAGTTGTGCCATAATGATGGTTCTGTTTTTGTTATCTCAAACTTTGATGGTTCTGGAAGTTTTTATTTGCCAGTTGTGATTCTAATAATGCTGTGGAATAGGTAGTTCATTTACCATTACAAGTTGTGCAGATAACCTTGTGTTTCCAGGAAATTCATTCCGCAATTCAGTAGGCTTAACTGTGCATATGTGTGCATATTTCCAGCCCCCCATGGGCAAGGGCGTACCGAAGAGCCCTGTCAGAATTGACTTGACAGTGCAGGATGATTGGATCACATCCAGAACTCTGTTTATTACAGTGATGGCCAAACTACAGTGTGGCTGAAGAATCTTCCTTCAGCCCCTCCCCTGAGTCCTTTTCGTTCACGCTTGTTTCTGGCACACTTAGTCAGTCCACAAGTCATCGGCGCTTGTTCTCTCAGCCTCAAGTTCAATTCATTCCCTTGAAATTTAGTCCTCCTTCATCCTATCCACTCAGTTATATTGTACTGTCAAGGTGCCCAGGGAGCCTGATGCTCCCTCTTGTGCCTGCAGGGACTGCTCCAGTTGGCAAAGTCTCTGAAACTGTTGCTTACACCTCCAACTGTGTAGTTGGGTCGGGATGGATTACTTACTGTCAGCAACTTACCGATGAGACCCACCTTGGGCTCTTCCTCCTCCATGGCTAGTAGGCAGCCTTGTCCTCAGGCAGCCTCCCCATGGTAACCTTCTGGTTCAAGGATCTGCCTCACTTAGTTGGCTCGTGCTAAAAATGTTTGACTCCCAGGGTGCCAGTGGGGTTCCAGCTTTTTTGATGCCTCAACCCACTCTTGCTCATAGTCCTCCTCCCATTTCCTCCCTTCCCTGCCCCAGGCCACATCTCTTCTGTTTTCCCCACTCAAAGGTGGTGAAACTGCTGCTTTCTGCTTGTTCCGAGGGGTGGCATCAGCCCCTGCTGGCTGTGGGATATTTGTTTTCTGTGGGTAAGGCCCCACTGGGTTGGGCTTTCTTCTTTCTGCTGGTGTCACCATGAGACAGCAGCTCTCCTCTCTAGGACTGTCCATGTTTGGTGTGGAGGATGCGGAGATCAGCCTGTGTCCTACCTTGGTGGTTCCCAACTCACAGTATGATACACATCAACATGAGCATACAGGAAAGGAATTGATACAAACTAAAAGAAGATGGAAAAATATGTGGGTTTTTTTTTCTCCCAACATTGAATAAAATTATTTTCTCTCTCTCTCTCTGTGTATGTGTAGTGGAAATTTCACTCTGAATAGCATTGCCAGTGTTTAATCTCTCTATCCCCAAAATACTTAGTGTGATAATAACTGAGGCACTGCCCAAAATATTGTTTGTAACAATGTGAGCATGTACAGTTACAGTAAAGTCCTTGCAGCAGCTGTTTGAAGTCAGTTGTAGCAAAGACTATAATGTGTAGAGTTTTTTCCTCCTTTAGTTGTATTAGTTCACATTACATTTCACTTCTGAAAGAATAATGTGGGACAATTCACAGTGGGAGTTTCTTGCTGGGAAAAAATGCTGTGCTATATTTGATTGTAGAAATCTGGGGTGTGTGCGTTTTTGTACCTGTTACATAATTCATTACAGGCTTTCTTAATATTCATTTCCTCCTCCTGAGGCATCCTGTTGCTCTTACGGTGTATTATTCTGCTAGATTTTATTGCTTTTTAATATTAATTTCCGTATGGAAAACAATAACTTTACAATAACATATGATCTTAAAGTTGCTGATTTCCAAACATTTATTTATTTATTTATTTATTTATTTATTTATTGACTGTGCTCCATGTTTTCCTATGGTGATAGTGTGCTTTGATTGTGTCATCATAGGTCATGAAGGTATTTCAGTGCAGGTTTTGTTATCCAGTACACTTCTCAGACTTACAGAATGAACTAGAAATATTACCTAGAGGTTTTTAGACCAATGAGAAAAGCTCTTGTCTTTGTATGCCTTTCATAGGAGGGGAGTCTTTTTGCTTACTTACAACTACAGGAGATTCAGGAAACAACTGCCCCAATCTGAGTGACAATCAGTCCCCATTTGAATATAAAATGCTGGCTTTGCTGTTCATTTAAGAGATGTAGGATCTCAAATTCCTCAATAACTCAGGCCTAGTGATACATTGAATCTAGAATGGTATTTAGAGGAAATTGTGTGGTGAACTTTACTCAGTTGAGCCACCTATTTTTTACTTGCTTTACATCTCTCACTACTAGACACGTTCAGCTTGTATGTGTAGTTTTGTGTCACTATCAAAATGTGTGCTGCCCTTCAATTATACACATGCACAGTTGTTCTCTCCTGTTGAAGAGAATGGGCCAGCCCCTACTTGCACCCCTTAGCAGGCAAGATATCAAGGAGGTATTGATATCCTACGCAGTCATGAATAAATGCCACAGTGCTTTTGAGTGCTCTTATAACTGGAATCCTTGCTGTGTGTGAATTTCAAGTGTATTTTCCCTTCTTTTTTGCTATGTAAATAAAAACCACTGGTAATTTTATTCACTGAACTACATAAAGATAATATTTTTCAGTATCCCATTTTAAAAACTTGTTTGGATTGATAAATGTGTTTAAGTTACTAAGATTCCAATTTACCATTTGTGAAGTTGCTTGCAGTAATAAAAGAGCCCAGGCTATTGCCTATAAATGAGAGCTATTATCATACCTTGCTTTATCTGATTATTAAAATGCTACTAACAGTTTAAATGCTTGAATTTTATAGAGAGTAGTGCTTTAGATATTAAGATGTTATAATTATTTGTTGTTGAGCATTCATTAGGCATACAGAAAATGGCAGTGTGTAAGACCTTAATCTTGCAAAATGTCAGGATAGTTATTCAAACTGAATGATCCAAATAGGGCTTTTTAGGGATGCTATGACAAGACAAAAGAAAATTGTCTTACATTTTTGTTGTCTGAACTCTAGGAGGCAGGATAACACAACAATCCCAACAGAATGAACTGAATCATTTTAGGCTTTGACTAAAATATACTGTAGGTAGTGTCACTATTACTAAATGAACAAATAAATAATATGTATTTCTATATTCCTCTCCTTAGGGTTCTCAATACACTCTAAATACCATGTGGTATATGGAGGTTGGTTGCATTTCTGTTTTTCTTGCTTACAGCAAAAATACAGTTTATGAACCCTTAAAAGAGAAATGCAATGTAGTACTAAGTAGATGCATAGCCATTGCACTTTGTGTACATGCTGAATAATTTATTGACAACTGTGCTTCAACTTCATTGCTTTAAATGCATGCTTTTCCTTAAAATACTGCATCTGCACTATTTCCCTGTAGAATATTCATATTACTCTGTAATAATACTGGTGCTATGCCTGATTCACTGTCTGTGCGGTGTTGTTCTGTGCTGTTGATTGTGTCTGTTAACTGGCAAACAATTCTTACAAATATTTTAAAAAAGAAAAAACAACCCTGCATCTTTATGAAATCTTGATACCCAGGTGAAAGAACTTCGAGAAAAAGCAGAAGCTTACAGGCAAAGAATACAAGGAACTCACTTCTCCAGAGATCATTTAAATCAGATACTGTCAGATAACAATAAACTGTGGGATTTGTCTTCACATTCCAGTACAGAAGAAGCTATCAGCAGCAATGTCAGAGCTCTGGATCTTGCAGGGTAAGGGATTCTGTGCAGAAGAAGAACACCTGTAACATGTTGCCTTTAGACATGAAACATCCATTGCACTAGTTTAGCTTGGTTTGTAGTAGAGACTTGTAATAGTCTGATCACATGGCCTCAAGTACTGGTCTTGATTTCAACCTGTTTCCAGAAAAAAGTGTGCTGAAAAGATCAACTTTGGCAAGAAACTCTTCCTTTTGGCTCCTGTAGCAGTAGAGGTGAATCAAGGATCCCTGTAGTATGAGAGTCTATTTCTGTTGAATGTTGTATTATTATTATTATTATTATTATTGCATTTAAAAGGGTAAACTTGTTGTGATTCCTTGCAGAGTCACATGAGAGAATCCAATACATCAGAGGGTCTTATGGTACCTTAGAGACTAACAAGTTCTACTGGGCATAAGCTTTCATGACCTGCAGCCCACATCATCAGAGCATCTGATGTACTGAGCTGTAGCCCCCCAAAACTTACACCAAATGAAACTTGTAGGTCTTTGAGATGACAGAACTCTCTGGTCAAAATCCTTTTGCATAACTACACAAATGGCATAATTTTTGGAGGCAAATTGTCCCAAGTTAAGAAATCACCAAATACATTATCAGCATAGTAACAGTATATGATTCAGTGTGCAATTGATAATGTGCAATTCATGATTTCTTAACTTGGGGAAAATTCACCTCCAAAAGCTACACTGTGCTGTGCAGCATAACTACATAAGAGGATTTAGACTTCTTTGTTGCTTTTGTTTTAACAGATTAATATAGCCCCTTCCCCTCCTGAGGAGTCCAATACATGTTTATTTAGACATACGGTTATATGGTACCATAGAAAACTAGGATTGCAACCTGTTTATCTGAATGGAATATAAATGGTCAGCATCACTAGATTGCATTTAAACAGTGCACATACGGTTTGTACAGGCAGCTCTGCTTAATTTTCTGCAAGGGAATATGCTGCATGGAATAAGTGAGGAAAATATCAGTTGAGCATTCCTACAGAGATTCTCAACTCCATTAGCTTATATTCTAGGAAGTTTCTCACTGTGGGGTTAAATAGGAAGCCGTCTTCTTTTGCCCTGCAACCCTCTGGACTGTATGTAATTTTAATTTTGTACGTTGGTACCGTTTCCCCGAAAATAAGACCTAACCTGAAAATAAGCCCTAGTATGATTTTTCAGGATGCTCGTAATATAAGCTCTACCCCAAAAATAAGCCCCAGTTAAGTGAAACCCTGCCCTCCACCATTGGGCAGCAACCAGAAGAAGATGACATGACTGTATTTGAATAAATGTAGATTGTTATACATGAAAAAAATAGAACATCCCCTGAAAATAAGCCCTAATGCGTTTTTTGGAGCAAAAATTAATATAAGACCCTGTCTTATTTTCGGGGGAAACATGGTATATACACAAAACCTGTAATTCTAAGGAATGCTGTTTTTTTCTCACTGCTGTTTGATATTTTTTCTGCATTTTGTGTGATGCGGAGACCTGCTAATTGTGTTTTTCCAAGCCCAGAGTTCCTTTGGTTGCATAGTTGTGGTTGTTTGGCAACTATATAAAGACTGTAGTTTTACAGATATAGCAGATTGATTACAGTACAAGCAGAATTATGAATGGATGTGTTTGAAGTATAAATCTATCAAATTTGATTTCACATAGATGCTGTTAGCCATAAGTCAGTGTTGAATCAGTATGCTTCTGGTTATGCTGATAAAGGAAAATCCTGAGTTTAACTGACTGCTTGCTTCATCTTTATATAGGGTGCCTGATAAAGAGCTCTCTCCAGATCCTAAATTCTTGCTGCAATCAGAATTGTCAAAAGAGCAGCAGCACAGCAGCACTGAGAAATTGGGCGTGTCAGATGCTGCCACTGTTCCAGCCAAACGTCGTCTTGTTTGGGGTGAATCGGGCAATGAGGAGAAATTGGAAAATCAGTCAGAGGCATTACGGGAAGAAGAAGAAGAAGAAGAAAATGAAAAGAAGCAAGAAAAAGAAGAAGCTCAAGAATTGGAAGAGAGTAATAAGGATATCACTAAAGATAACGAGCACAAGTAAATATTTAAAAGTCTTTTTCTTTTCAAATCTATGCTGCCATCCAATTATGATAGTTATGTAAAATGTCTGTTAAGTAGGGCAATGCTAGTTTGCTTACGTAGTGGGGAAAACTTATTAACTGACATAAGAGAGGTTAGAATTGACTACGTTGCATACTTTGATCTAGAATTTGTTACTAATTGGCCACAGGAACATTTCCAGACAGAGCTATTCATTCAGAAACTGCCAGTTGGCTCTAGTTTCCAATCCTGATTTGTAAAGCTTACGTAAACTGAAGTTTTCCAGTTTGGATGCAATAATGAAGAGTGATTTGCTGAAAACTAGGAAGGTACTTGTCAAACAGAGCATGCAGAGTGATGGGGGAGGAGAGTGTGTGGACAAGACTTGGATCATATAGTTTAGGAAAGACTGATGTCCTTTCAGTATTTTGAATAGCTTTTACCAGCCCCAGCCAGCCTGGACAATAGTTGGGAATTATGAGAGTTGTAGTCTAGGTAGTGCTAATCCTGAGGAAAGGCTTAAACATATCAGGGAAGAATTAGTAGCCCTCTTCTCGCATACTTTTGCTGAGACTAATTTAATTTATGTGCTGATATTTTGATAAGAGGAAGTTGCACTGTAGACCATGCTGAAGATCCCTCTTTTAGTTTTAATTTCTTGTGGTCTTTAATTGGACATAGGGAAGCGTCTGGAAAATGACTGAAGGTACACATTTTTGAACTGTGGAAATAAGATATGGTTTTGGGACATGTCTGGAAAAACTCTTCAGAGCATATTTGATACAAAGGAATATATGACTTTGCCCTAGTTAGAAAACCATTAGCTTCAATTCCCCCCCCCCCCCCCCCATGCTCTGGCTATCTTCTTTTCCTGACCTAACAATTTTTCCCTTGCTGGTCTTTTTTCTCCCTCCATTCCAGTATATATTAACTCCAGTACTCATTTCTACATGTGTCTATCCCATATTTAGAAGTTGGGAGACTGATTTCACAATTTCATTAATCCAGTTGTTACAGTAAAAGCAGTATTTTCAGATGATATGATTTGTAAGTTTTGTCTGAGTCACAACATATTATAAACTAGATTCTTCTTCTGATACCTGCTTATTTTCATTAAAGCAATAAAAAAGGAAGGTCAGTGGATAACTAATTATTATTAGAGGTTGGAGTGCCCTCTACAAATATACTGTAGTGAACATGAGGAAGTGATTTTGATCTTAGTGGAAGCAGTGAATAATTTCTGCAAGTTGTCTGCTAATAATTTAGTTTGAACAATTAAGGCAGTTTTGTCTTTTAGAATAAGGGTATTTATGAGATTAAAAGTGTAAAATTCCAAAATAGTCCCCTTGGAATAATTGTAGAGACCAAAACTTCATAAAATTCAAGATGTAACTGGAAAATATTTAGAAAGGTCTATTGTGATTTTTATTCTGCCTTTTATCTTCTTTGTGAACCAGCTAAAATATAACATTCTAATGTGAAATCTGCTTAGATAGTAACTGAAAATTGTTATTTTTACTATGCAAGTATTTGTATTCTGTTGCATTCATTTTAGGGAAAATGTGAACTATCCCGATGGAAATGTGTCAAATTCTGCTTCAGTATCTTCCAGAGAAGTTGGCAGGCTTCCTACTCCACAGTTAAGAGCACTTGGTGGAGCCCAAAGAACACATCATGATCTAACAACACCAGCTACTGGTAAAAATAAATTCATAGTTGCTTAGGAAAATAATCTCAAAAATAAAAAGAATAAGAATAATTTACATCCTGGAAAGTTACCAGTAACAAATCTGTATTACTCACTTATTTAGGAGGTGCTGTTTTAGTATCTCCTCCAAAAATGAAGTATTTATCCTCACTGCAAATGAGAAAAGACTCTCCAGGGAAGCACGCCATGGCAAATAATCAAATTTCAAAGGAAGATTTGAAAAGAAAATCTAACAGGGTAGGTAAGACATAACAGGTCTAAGGAAATGGGTGTAAAGATCTTGAGATACTTCTTTTTTTAAATATGCCAGTTGTTTAATATGTGTTGTTCTTTTACATATGTGACATGAAAGTTTTTAGTGTTATCTTCTGATGAGATTAAAGAAATTGCATTTTACCAGACAGACACAGAAGTAGCTCTGCATAACTCCCGTTTTATATTTCTGTTTGTGCACCAGAGTTAAGACACCAAACAGAGAACTTGGGGCACAGTTCAGTAAGAAAATAGTGCGTTTATGAGAAGTCCCATATTTCCACCAGATGTATGCCACTCGGTAAAAATTGACGGAAGTATAGTAAAACTTTGGGGAAAGGGAGAAAGAGAAATCAAAGGGAGAATGTAGGAAAACATACTGGTGATGACTGAGCATGCTCACTGACCATGGAATATTGAGTTAAAAAATCCAGGAGTATAAAGGGGGAATGAAGTAGAACACATTTTGTTATAAATTGCTCTATTGTTATTATGTAACTTCAGTATGCATTATTTGAAGAGGATGAGGTGAAAGGAATACAAGAGAGGGCTTACCACAGATTTATGCTCCAAAAGTAAAAAAGATACGGCATTTTAAAGATTAACAAATTTCATTGGGATTATACCTTCATCAGCCACAATCCACTGCATCAGATGCATCTGATGAAGAGGGCTGCAGTTCATGAATCTTAAATGAAATTTGTAAGTCTTTAATGTGCAACAAGTTTCATTGTTTTTTGCTGCAACAGATAAACATGGCTACTACCCCCTGGAAAATCATACTCCAGAGCAACAATGTGGTTGTGCCATATACTCTATAATATGCAAGTTATTGCAGGATTTCAGAAGTTTCTCTGTAAGAGACCAGGTGCCACTAGTTCGCTTAAACTGGATAGAGGGAAAAGCCTCCACTTCCTATTTTGTGAGAAAATCCCAAATTAGGGGCGGGGGGGGGGGGGGGGAGACAAAGACATAAGGTAGCCATGTTCACTTATATGAATTGACAAAGCTATGTTGACATAGTCATATATGAAAATGATCATCGTAATCTGACTTTCATTTGTAATTATCTTATCTGCTAGTTTGAAAAGGGCCTGTGGAACATTTCTGAGAAAGAAGATACTGTGAATAGTGCTGGCACAGCATTGTTCAGGGTAATGCTGCACAGAGGAAAATGCTTTTATATCATGGTATTTTCCTTTTTCTTTTACTTTCCAGGATGAAGGCGATGCTGTATCACTAGATCCATCGCCCACTGCTGAGCTGAAAAACTTTGGACCATTTGCCTCTGAGGAAAGAGCAGCAGACAAGCTCACTTGCTTCTGATATAAAAATCCCTTCAGAACAAGCATCTGTTGTCCCTGGGTATAAGTCAGCTAAAAACCCTGCAGTATCTTATTGGAGTCCATCATGCCGCATTAAAGGAAGTCTGAAGGACCCCGAGTTTCAGCATAATGGTTAGTTTGCTCTGTGCTCTATATAACCTTTGCTCTTTCTTCTTCGATAAGGGCACAGTGGCCAGAATCCTATTGGTAAGGTTTGCATAACTTGCCATAACTAATTGCAGCTGGTTGACAAAATGCCAGGGTACTCCTTGGTTGCACACACAGGGATGTGACCAACTCCTTGTCAGTTAGCTGCAATTAGCTGTGACAAGTTATGCAAGTCTTACATCAACATCAATAAGATTCTGGCCATTTTATTTGAAGGCATATTAAACTCTTCTCCCTTCTGATGATAGTACCACATTAATACATTAATTACATTGGATCTCCGCTGTGAAAAGCACCTCTTATTAGCCCATAATTGGGGGGGGGGCACAGAAACCACTTGCTTAGTCATGCAGAAGTTTGCAGTTAGATCTGGGACTGAGTCAGTGACAGATCCTTGATCTGGAGGTGGCAGCTTCCCTTTTAAATAATCCATCCTGAGAATACTTTACAATAAATGTAATCTTCTATTAATATTGAGAAAAGAGAAGGAGATTCACTCATGAAGGAATCCAATGTTGGGATCAAAATTAAATGCAAATATGTTCCATTTAATTTTGAGCTAATATGTCTAAGTAAAATGCTAAATTGCTTTCCTGCTAGAAAATAACACATTTTTGGACTGGTGAAATGCAACAATCCATGCTGTTTCTTTTAGGCAATGTTGCAAGTCCCAATAGGAGCTGGCTGCAGTTACCACTTCAGGAGAGAAACTACCATGATCAAGGTATTTCTTTTTTCCTTTCTCAGTGTCAAATATAATCATTTGGGTTTGACAGAGGCTACATGAAAGAGGGAAACATGAAGAAGTACAAAATGTTTGTTTAACTCTCTTTTGCTAATATGGAATTATTTGTGTTTTAGAGGCTGTCTTTTAGTAATCAACGAAAGAACACCCATGCACACAAAAGAGCCTTTTTTGTGGTTTTGGTTGATTGTTAAAGCGATAAAGGCCCATCCCTGTCTTATGTCTTATGGACTTGTCCACAAAAGCTCACATTAAAAAAAATATAAAAGTTAGTCTTTAAGGAGCCACCACATTTTTTTCCTTTTATTTTTATTTTGTTTTCACCTGTAATGCTTGCACAGACTAACACGGCTACCCCTTCTATATCCCTCTTCAATTTCTAACCATTCATGGCAAAGCAAATTTTCATCCAAATTTTACAAACTGTTACTCTCTAAATTCATCTTAAGAGCAAGCTGGCAGATAACTTGTATGATACTGCTGTTATGTCATATTGCTGTTATCTAATGTGTGGGAGTACCTTGTGCGCAATGTAGAAAAAATTTTCAGTCCCGTGATATATAAGTTCCAGGCAACTCAAAACTGGAAAAATAGAGGAGCAAGTTATAAATCACATTTCTGAGAATAGCAAACTAGCACATGCTGACTCTGAATTTCATAAGGAGGAGCTGTTAGTGAAAAGCAATGTGTATGTTAACCATGTAAGAGGAAGCACTTGCAATATACCTTTCTTTCAACAAGCATGCTTGTTTTCATGTAGAGTCATAGCTTCTTGTGTAAAAATGAGTGGCTATTGTCTGTGTTTGAGTTTTATCCCTTCCGAAATATGTGAGTCATTCCTACTGTGTTTCCCCGAAAATAAGACAGGGTCTTATATGAATTTTTGCTCCAAAAAACGCATTAGGGCTGATTTTCAGGGGATGTTTTATTTTACAGTCATGTCATCTTCTTCTGGTTGCTGCACAATGCGGCACAATGGTGGAGGGCAGGGTTTCACTTAACTGGGGCTTATTTTTGGGGTAGGGCTTATATTACGAGCATCCTGAAAAATCATACTAGGGCTCATTTTCAGGTTGGGTCTTATTTTCAGGGAAACAGGGTAATATTGTTATTAAATATGAATACTCAGGCACACAGTGTACCATGACACTGACAGAGAAAGGGAAATTTGACAGTCTTTGTGTATACCTCACTAGTGCGTAGAAAATACACAAAATAGTTATAATCCCTCCAGCAACTGGTGAAGCTGGGAAGTGGGTGAGATTGCTCAGTAAAGCAACTATAAATGCTTAAATCATTTTAAATCACCAGGTCTTCAACAATGCTCTGTAGTCTCATTGCACTTCTTCAGATGATAGATCAATCTTCGTTCTCGAAGGCTTTCACGGCCGGGATCCAATGGTTCTTGTGGGTTTTTCGGGCTGTTTGGCTGTGTTCTGAAGGTTTTTCTTCCTAATGTTTTGCCAGTCTCTGTGGCCGGCATCTTCAGAGGACAGGAGCTAGAATTCTGTCTGTGTTCTGGTGTAGTGTGTGAGCTAGATCATCTCCCCCCTTATCACAACAAAACACCCATAACAGAAAACACCCTGATCACAGGAAACACCCAGTCTCCTGAAAAGAACAAAACCCTGATCCCACAGCTACAAATAATCAACAATCCTACACACTACACCAGAGCACAGACAGAATTCTAGCTCCTGTCCTCTGTAGATGCTGGCGAGACTGGTGAAACGTTAGGAAGAAAAACCTCCAGAACACGGCCAAACAACTTGAAAAACCCACAAGAACCAACCAATCTTTCTTCTGTTACTAAAAGCAAAACTATTAACAATGGAAAAACAAGCACCTGGGCTTGCATCTAATGAAGCCTGGTTTAAATGCACATATTTCTCATACACATCTGCCCTGGTTGCTGGATGTGTGTGTGTGTGTCTGTGTGCATGCGTGTGTGCGCACACACGCACTGTTTCAAGCCTCCTGGGATGAAGATCTTTCAAGAACATAAGGCAAATATTTAGACATACTATGAAATGATGTTTCTCAAAAGCCATATAGTTTTCCTTTCAACTATTTTGTCTTGAGATTTTGCTACAACGTTCTTGTTTGCAGTTAAACCAAATGTAGCAAGCTCTTGTAATGTATGACGAAGAACTGTACTGTAGAAACACTGAATTTTGATAAAAATGAATTAAAGTAGAACTGCACAACATGCATACATACGGTGTATAGATAAATGTAGGATTACTTGTTTTTCAGTATATGCAGCCCATCAATCACATTGTAACCAGGGCATATAGTTTGCTGAGCAGAACACTCAGAGAGCTCACTAGAAACAATATGAGTTGAAACAATATCCGTAACCCTGAGCAGCATTCCAGAAAATGTTGAGACATACTTCTGGGCTCATAGCTGTTAGATGGAATCAACAGGCTAGAAGTCTGTTGCACACAGCTCCTCTTCTAGGTTCTCTGTATGTTGCTGTTACATTTTATCTCCTTTGCAGTTTTTTACTGCATGTGAGCTAGATGTGTTCAGCTGAATAGCGGAAGTGTGTATTAACTCTCTGTTATAATAACACAGTGGTACCTCGACTTGAGAACGTCCCTACATAAGAACGATTCGAGTTAAGAACGGCTCCGTTCGCAAAAAGTTGCTTCGACTTGAGAACGGAGCCTCGACTTAAGAACCAAAAAAGAAGAAGAAAAAAACCTTTCCTGCCCTTTTTTTGACCTAAGTTCACCTTAGGTCAAAAGAAGAAGAAGAAAAAATTCGCCCCCTAGTGGTAGAGGACGGATTAACTGGCTTTGCATTAGTTCCTATGGGAACTAATGCTTCGACTTAAGAACAGCGCCTCGACTTAAGAACGAAAAACAGCAGATACGGATTAAATGGTTTTCAATGCATTCCTATGGGAAATGGTGCTTCGACTTACGTTTCGACTTAAGAACGCAGTCCCAATACGGATTAAGTTCTTAAGTCGAGGTACCACTGTAATAAAAAGGCCTTGCAGTGCTTTTATATTTGTGACGAAGAACATTCCTTGGGGACAGAAATGCTTGGTTGTGTTCTTTACAAGTAAAATGAAATAGTTTTAGTTTCAATACTCATTGATTGTTCTTAAAAAACAAAATGGGATTAAGTACTGTACTTTCAGGAAGCCATTGTACAGATATACCTTGTATGTAACAGTTAGTCCATTGAAAATGGTCTTAAATTCTGGTTTCAGCATCTGTCTACTGTCCTAATTAAATTTTCAGTGTCTGACATACAAGTTTGTGGATATATTATTCTGACTGTTACTACTGAATTTCAGCCACAGTGCAGCTAGACTAGCCCACTAAATCAGTGGAACCTACATACTTGTGAACTCACCAAATCCCCACTGATTTAATGGGCCTACTGTATTTGCGACTTCCGACTGGATTTCGAACAATGTGACATTGTTATTTAGGAAGTCTGGAAGCATATTTTGGCTTTGTTTCATTTTAACAGCTCATGGTGTTGTTCCTGTTACATTTTCAGATGAGGATGACCAATTATCCCAGCTGTCTGCTCATTCTGCAGCATCGAGTTCCCTTGCATCCCAAGTTCTAGAACGAGCCCAGAGGAGAAAAGAGAACTTCTGGGGCAAAATGTGATTGCATTCTACTGTTTTTGTAAATAATTTTATACTTTGATGTTTTAATAGCAATCTTTGAATATTATTTGGCACTCTCATTTGCATCTACCGACTTTATAGACAGGTGTTACCATAGGAAATGGTGGAGTTTGCTACTTTGTTATCAGATGGGAGCTGGGGATGGACAGCCAGTCTTACACATGAGAGCTCTACCTCATGATGTTTCAAAATCATTCAAAACATGTTTTTAGCTATAGCATAAAACGTTTCTATTTAAGATACAATTTAGGGGATTTTAAAAGACTCAGTGATAGTATAATAGGGAACATGTTCATCTTTTCCTCCATCACAAGTAGGTTAACAAGAGGCAGTCAACAATAATTTAAAGGTAAGGTGAGGTTGGATAGATATGGGTTGCCTGCATTTATCATTACTTCCTTAATCTTTGCAGATGATTACTCTGACTATTTTCTTAGCATTCACTAAACTAAAACATTATTCATCCCACCCAGGATATTCACATGACTCTTCTACATTCCTTACACTGGAATCATTGCTTTTAGTCTTTCTGCCACAATACCACCTTAGCACTTCCTCAAATCTATCAAACTATTTGCAGGGGCTCTAAGAGTAGACTTTCTTCTTAACCAAGTTTGTTCAGGTTCCAAAAATAATGACATTGATGTGCTCCCATGATGATTGTGTCTCGGGGATGCTAAATTGTCTCAGGTTTCCTTTATGAATTTACAACCATATTGAATTTATTCACAAGCTGTGAATGACCTGACACCACAGCAGCCTGTTTAGCTGTTAGACTCTCTACTTTGGCCTTGTTCCCAATGTACATTTCAGAGTTATTTTCACTCCCCTTCATTCTTTACTACTAAAATGTCCAAGTTAAATATGAGTCCAGTGTACTCCAGGTGTGAATATCTGAAGGACTTTGGTGGAGTGGAGCACATAAGCAGCCTATGAATGTTATGCCTATGCATTTCAGCATTTCACAGAATAATATATTGTTATAGGTAATCTGTTTTGTTGTGTTGAAATCACAGTTGTGTTTTTCTCTCAAGATACCATCAGGTTGTGTGCATATCATCACTGTTAGCCTTGTTAGAAATATCTGTACTGATAGCAAGATCACTGTTAATCTTATGTTTATATTATGTTACCGTCACCATACGTCTTCTGAAGACTCCAATAATTTGAGAGGAGAGAGTTCTAATAATGGATTGTTATATCTATGTTTCGTTTTAATTCTCTTTCTTGATTTACTATTTCTGTTATTGTAAAATGTTTTTAAAATCAAGATTGAATTTTCATTTGTGATGAATGCTGAAGAGATTGTTCTTTTATCCTACTGGTCCCCCACAACACTGCAATACGAAGCGAGAGTGATTTGTAAAGAAGCAATTTTTATATATATTTTTTTAAATGTTAGAGTTGTCTGTTAAAAGAACCCATGAGTTGTATATGTGTGTTAAAATAAAAAACAAGTTCTGTTTTTGTGTAGAACAAATCCTTCATTAGAAATAGCCGTTTTCATTAGCAAATGGTGAATTTGCCTTATTTCCTATGTCACTTCCATAGTTTCATCCAGATTTCAGTCCACATCTAAATGTGCGTGTGTATTTTTTTTTTTGCAGTATGCATTTAAATTTTGTTTTGCCTCACAATAAGAACTTAAATGTTTATTGTGATATGTTTAAATTACCAAAATTGCATTGTGAGAGCTAGAGAAATACCTGATCTTGAGGGATGGCTATGTTCTGATCCACCAATTTTATGGTTTTATGTATCAGGACATGATAAAAATCATCTGGTCGTTAACAGGTCTGAAAATTAAGTAAATACAACCTCAGATGAACAACAATACATGACATATTATACTGTGTCATTATTTATTTAACAAAAATAAAGCGGAAATAGAGAAGCCATCAGTCTCTCACATCGTTGTAGAGGAATTGTGGCCCATTCTTCTTTACAACATTGCTTCAATTCATTGAGGATTGTGGGCATTTGCACAGCTCTCTGATGGTCCCACCATAGCATTTCAATTGGGTTGAGGTCTAGACTTTGACTAGGCCATTGCGACACCTTGATTTTTTTCTTTTTCAGCCATTTTGTTGTAGATTTGCCTGCGTGCTTGGGATAATTATCCTGTTGCATAATCCAATTTCAGCCAAACCTTCGCTGAAATTGGATTATGCAACAGGATAACAGATGGCCTCACATTTGTTTCTAGAATACTTTGGTATACAGAGGAGTTTATGATTGACTCAATGACTGCAAGGTGCCCAGGTCCCGTGGCTGCAAAATAATCCCAAATCATCACCCCTCCACCACCATGCTTGACAGTTGGTATGAGGTGTTTGTGCTGATGTGCTGTATTTGGTTTTCACTAAACGTGGCACTGTGCATTGTGGCCAACCATCTCCACTTTGGTCTCATCTGTCCAAAGAACATTGTTCCAGAAGTCTTGTGGTTTGTCCAGATGCAACTTTGTAAACCTAAGCCAGCGATGGCAAACCTATGGCATGCGTGCCACAGCTGGCATGCAGAGCCCTTTCTGTTGGCACGCGAGCCATAAGTCGCTGGATCGCTACTCCCACCCCCCCCAGCCAAACCTGAGAAGGCGGCTGCAGCTGCCGTGCTGGCGCCCTGACAGGTGGCGGGCAAGGATCCGGAGTGGGGTCTCGAGGCACCTCCGTGCCCGGGATTTCCCCTTCCACTGCCACTTCCGCTTCTGTTGCCGCCGCCCGTCACCCACTGTTTTTGTTTTCTCCCCAGTTTGGGCACTCGGGCCCAAAAAGGTTCACCGTCACTGACCTAAACCATGCTGACATGTTCTTTTTAGAGAGAAGAGGCTTTCTTCTGGCAACCCTACTAAACAAACCATACTTGTTCATACTTTTTATAATTGCACTGTCATAAAGTTTAACATTTCACATGCTAACAGGCCTGTAGAGTCTGAGATGTAACTCGGATTTTTTGCAATTTCTCTGAGCATTGCGTAGTTTGACCTTGGGGTGAATTTGCTTGGACATCCACCCCTGGGAAGATTGGCAACTGTCTTGAATGTTTTCCACTTGTGAATAATCCTCCTTACTGTAAATGATGGATTTTAAATTATTTGGAAATGGCCTTATAGCCAATGTTCCCTCTAGCTCTGCCCCTTGCATGTGTGATGTTGCCCCCACATGGGATTCTGTCCCAACCGGAACCAAAGGGGCTGAAAACTATTGCTGTCAGTGTGCAGAGGAGGAGGAAGGCTGCTGAGAGGGGGGCAGAGTTGTGTGTACGCACATAAGTACACACCTTAAAGGGAGCATTGCTTCTAACCCTTCCCAAATTGATGGGCAGCAACAATTGCTTCTGTACCATTGTGATAGCACACACCTGAATGCTCCAGACCAGCAAACTGCTAAAACTTTGGCTTTCATAGAGGTGGTCACACTTGCTGATGATCAAGTACTCAAGGGCATTTGGTTAGCAGCACCTGGCTGCTACTTAGCCTCTTAATTCCTATGGAACAAGTAAGGGTATATTTAGTTTTTCATACATGGTGTAGCGATTTCCTCTGAAGCCCCTATTCTTCCGGCCTTCACAAGGATCTCGCTCCTCTTTCTTCTTCGCTGCCACCAGATATTAAGACTTTAATATCAATTGAGTATGTAGACACGTGTGCTGGTTAAACTTAATTCTTTTATTTAATCAGGGAAGTTAATAATCAATAAATATTCATAGGTTAAATCACAGGCCGCCAATCACTTATATATGAATCAGATAGTATATAACTTCCAAACTCTTTTAACACTCCACTTCAATCTATGTCCTTACAGATCTCTAACTCACTCTTTGATCACTTTTAAGCTACACACAGTTTCTCTCCCAGATTCTCTCTCCCAGACCCCCTACACCAGACTTTTTATCCTGGTCCCTTCCCCCCTGGCTCCGCCTTTTTTCACTCATTGGCTCCTGCGTCAATGTTCTGCGGTGATGGACAGGTGAGGGCAGGGCTGTTTGCTACACACCTCCCCCCTTAAAAAGTTGTTTCATGGGGTAAAACCTATGGTGGTTTACCCTCATGAACAACGAGGAGCCTTAATGTAGACCACCATCAAACTTTACAACATTACAATCAAACCTTACTACCTTTGAACATATGTAACATCCAAACAACTTTTATGCTTGCTCTACATTAAACCTTGTAATTCAGTCAGTAGTTCAATTACAATACTCACCACTTCAATCATCTACACAGGTGCTTACCCAACAACATCACAAAACACTTTTAATACTTACAAACATTTTTTTCTATGAACACACAGCTTACAGCATTTAACGTGGTGCAATTAACATTTTATAGCTTTTGCCATTTTACCAAAGTCCATTCCCTTCGTCTTCAGTCTTCGGCAGTCTGCTACAACATTTTGAGTCTCTTTTGTCCCAATTTTATTTTATTTTTTTTCAGTCCAAGTTTTGTGGCATTAGAATTCTCTCTCAACAACACGATCTTGTCCTTTTCGAAAGTCCAGCATCGTAGTCATGGTGGAGTGTTAGTGCTCATAAAGGAAATGTCCTAGCCTCCGGCACGGCTTGCTCTTTGCTGAAATCCACCTCCCTCAGCACCTTCACGATACTCACGAATCACTGACGGCTGGGGTCTCTCGCCAACCTGCAGCTTCCCTCTCCGGAACGTCCTTGGAAGAAGAATCTTGCAGTCATCCGCCTGGCTCGGTGCGGCTCCTGTTTCGAATCCGGACCCCTCCATGATGGTGAAGCCTTTCTGGTACTCGGGAACTCTCCGTACGCGGTCTGCCACCGGCGCGGTCTTCCATCTCTCTTTCCGCCGTGTTATTTTAGCTGCTCTACATAGTTTCACCTCTCTTTCTGGAGCAGATATCATGATGCTCTTGGTTAAACCCTTTAGGTAGAGCCTAGCAAGATCGAGCCTAACTCTCAATCCTTTTGCATTTTGCACCACTGGCAGGGTTAGGCTACGTTTCAACCTATTTAGCTTCTGATAGGTCACCCCTCTGCCTTTCCAATATGGCCATGTATGGTTTCTCTTGGGCTTTTCCCTTCTCTTATCTCGACTAAACTTCGTGTTCTGGCCCCAAAGTTTGACTAGACAGACTCGGATGCTATAAGGTGTAATGGCCTGTGGGCGTGCATCCCCGGTGTCCACCTTGTGCACTACACCCTTGGCTACTCCGGGCTTGTTGGAGAAAACCTGCTTGTACTTCATAAGCACAGCTCTCGCTTCTCTTTGTTGTTCTGGGGAAAGTGAGTGACTGATTTGGACCTCCTCTGGGGTGTATTTGGGTTCGCCCCTCCCTTCCCCATAAGGTAACTCGAGATTTTCACTGTCTGCTTCTTTCAATGCCAGCAAGACAACGTCTTCCTTTCTATAGCAGGGCTGGATCATATTCCCATGGACTACTCTCCTGCCTGTCTCCCCCTCCAACAGACTAATGTAGTTTATTTCGTCCATCTTGGAGGTTAATTTAATCAGCTTGGACGTGAAAGAGCCTCCTAAATCCGTGACTATCTCGGAAGCAAACCCCATGCGACACACACGCATCAGCAGAACATCAGCAACTGTCTGAGTCTCAATATTTCTCAGGGGAACTGCTTTGGGATAACGTGTTGCATAGTCAACGATAGTCAGGATGAATCTGTCTCCCCTCTGGGTAACTCTGGGCAACGGTCCAACTATGTCTAAACCAATGCGTTGGAACGGGTTCGAAATGACAGGTAAAGGACACAGCTTGGCTTTAGTTTTGTCACTGCTGTTTCCTTGCCTCTGACCCACGTCACCTCTCTGGCAAAATTCTTTTATCTGCTTCCCCAATTCAAGCCAGTAAAAGTTTTGAGCTATTCTTGGTTTAGTTTTCGTGATGCCCAAATGAGCTGAAAAGATACCAGCGTGCCCCCGCTCCACTATCCCCACTCGATATTTGGGAGGAACAATTAGTTGCTTGTGGTGAGTCTCTCCTCCCCTTCTGGGATTCACTAAGGTCTCCCTATACAAAAGGTCTTTTTCTAGGAAGAAACTTTCTGGACTCTCGGGGGTTAACGGACCTCCGCCAACTTTCTTAAAACATTGATCCAGCGTGGGATCTGCTTTTTGTTCCTTTTTAAACGTACTTGCTTGGGGAATCTTAATAGGTTGTTGAATTCTCTTCCCCCACCAGCTCTGTATGAAAGTCACATTTTTCCTTTGCTTCTCCTTTCTGCTGGGGGAGAGTCTGCACTAAAACACTTTTAACATGCTCAGTGAGATCGATCCCGATTAAACAGGGCGCAGGCAATTGATCAGCTATGCCTGTTCTCCATACTCCTTTCCACCCTTGATATCTTATAGGTACCTCAGCCACAGGCAGGGTAATTATTTCTGCACCTATCCCCTTAACTGCACATGGCTTTTCCATTTTGTCTTTATTTTCGTTAAATAAATCATGACATGGTGTAATGTGTAATGTGTTGTTCACATGAGAATGTATTTACCTAATTTTCAGACCTGCTAAGAACCAGATGATTTTTATTATGTCCTGATACATAAAACCATAAAATTAAAAGAGGGTGTACATTTTTTCCACATTACTATATTCCAAGAGTTTTGGATCACCATTTTGTGCATTTTTAGAAGAGGTAGCTGTGTTAGTCTGTGCTAGCATATCAGGCAAAAAAAGAGAAAAAGACAAAAGTGTGGCACTTTAAAAACTAACTGCTATATTTTCATGTGAGCTTTCTTGGATCAAGTCTACTTCCTCAGACAAGTTCATGGTTAATTTTATGTTTATATTATATTACCATCAGTTTGTTCTTCATACTTTGTTCTTAAGATTCCCATAATTTGAGAGGACAGAAAACACACAGATGTGGAATATCTGAGGAAGTGGACTTGTCCATGAAAGCTCACATGAAAATATAGCAGTTTAAGATGCCGCAACATTTTTGTCTTCTTTATCTTTTATTTTTGGCCTGATACATTTTGTGCAGCAATCTGCCAATTCTTCAAGCATTTCTAATATTAAGAAACAAAACCCACAACTGAACCATTATGTCTGCTGTCTACTAAAATTTTCAGTACTTCCACGAACCTGAATATTGCAACAAAGTATTTCATTACTACATCGGAAAAGCACACCAAATCTTCATCATAGCCCTTTTACAGAAATAAAATACAACATACAGGGTCATGATTGCCATTTTTCAATCAGGCATGAACAGTAACATTTTCTTCATTGAGCTTCATGACTCAGAGTAACAGACTGAGCACGTGGCATCCGCCCCCAACCCAAAAGTGCCTTAAGTGGCTTTATGGTCTGTATTCCTGAACAATAACTAAACTTAAAACCTAAAGTAAACAAAAAGTCCATGCAAATAAATTGTCAATTTCAGTAACATTAAAAAATGATGAGAAGAGAAAAGGCTTTTAGTAATAAACGTATGTCTTTCTGTAACATTGTACACTTAAATGTATCTACTCAGATATTCTGCAGAGCTCAGTAAGCTCTAGGTGAGAGACTTTAGGGCTGGAACCCCACGAGTTTCATAAGTCACTGCTTGGCAGCTACCACAATAAAACAGGAAATACAGAAATGTCAGTATAAGTAAACTATTCTCAGTGGTTGACTATATAGGTCATAAAATAGAATATTGCTCCATCATGAAATATGTTTGATGGGAACAGTGAAAAGGCACTGTATGAAGTACAGAAATCTTACACACATGTATGAGTTCAGTACCAGCGTGGTCAGTGATTCAGACATCTTAAGACACAAAAATGAGACTATTATCATTTACTAATGTGTTGT
Organism: Intellagama lesueurii; assembly: GCA_037013535.1. Lineage (NCBI taxonomy): Eukaryota > Metazoa > Chordata > Lepidosauria > Squamata > Agamidae > Intellagama > Intellagama lesueurii. The sequence goes on from JBAJHW010000005.1 coordinate 53,082,327, forward strand.
CTTCTCTCACTTTAAAAATTATTGTTTAATATATTGGTAGAACCTCTTAATGAGGGTGAAAGAGGAGAGTGCAAAAAACGGTCTGAAGCTCAACATCAAAAAAACCAAGATCATGGCCACTGGTCCCATCACCTCCTGGCAAATAGAAGGGGAAGATATGGAGGCAGTGACAGATTTTACTTTCTTGGGCTCCATGATCACTGCAGATGGTGACAGCAGCTGCGAAATTAAAAGACGCCTGCTTTTTGGGAGGAAAGCGATGACAAACCTCGACAGCATCTTAAAAAGCAGAGACATTACCTTGCCAACAAAAGTCCGCATAGTCAAAGCTATGGTTTTTCCAGTAGTGATGTATGGAAGTGAGAGCTGGACCATAAAGAAAGCTGACTGCCGAAGAATTGATGCTTTTGAGTTGTGGTGCTGGAGGAGACTCTTGAGAGTCCCCTGAACTGCAAGGAGAACAAACCTATCCATTCTAAAGGAAATCAACCTTGAGTGCTCACTGGAAGGACAGATCCAGAAGCTGAGGCTCCAATACTTTGGCCATCTGATGAGAAGAGCAGACTCCCTGGAAAAGACCCTGATGTTAGGAAAGTGTGAAGGCAAGAGGAGAAGGGGACGACAGAGGATGAGATGGTTGGACAGTGTCATCGAAGCTATCAACATGAATTTGACCCAACTCCGGGAGGCAGTGGAAGACAGGAGGGCCTGGCGTGCTCTGGTCCTTGGAGTCACGAAGAGTCGTACACGACTAAACGACTAAACAACAACAACATACCTGCCCTACACCAGATCACACCTTTGCTTCTAGTTCAGTATTGTCTATGTGGGTCTTCCCAAATCTGCTGCCCACCTGATGTTTTGGGCAAACCTTTTATCACCCTGAGCCAACATGGCTCAATGAACAGGACTTACAGTTTCATATATTTGGAGCTCATTAAATTGGGGATGTTGGTCTACACTGACAGGTGTTCTTCAGTTCTTCAGATGGGAGTCCCCCTGCCTGTCCTGGAGATGTCGAGGATTGAACCTGGAATGTGGGCAAAGCAGATGCTCTTTCACTGGGGGCCAAGCAATATATTTATTTAAGATGTGCCATGAAGCTGTGCATCTCCTTTCCCCCTAACAATTTACAAACATGGAATAAAGTACACAGGAATAAAGGCTTTTTAGGATGAGCTCCCAGGATGATGAGAAGCAGTCCACTCTGATCTCATTCCTACAAGGTTTAAAGAATTAGTCTCCACTGGCATCAGTGCATTGCTAGTAAAACTGTTCTCCACTTCTGTCATTAATTGTGACCCCCTCCCCAAACTCATAGCTGCATCTGAGATCCAAGGACCCTGGGCTGAGCCTGAGCTATGCATGATCTAGTAAACGGAAGGCTCACAAATGGAATCATGTGTATATGATAACAATGGCAGTTAAATAAATTTCTGCTTTAGTTCCTCTCTTTGCTCCCATGGCATTCTTCATCTCCCTGTCCTCTGGTTACTGGTAGCAAAGAGGTAGGTTGATAATCAAACATTAGTAATATGAATTCATAAGTGCCCCATTACCTGTTTCATCATATGTATGACATTTGGCTAGTCTAACAGTTACTCTGCCATGTTAAACTCACAAATGCTGGATTTCAGCCACAGATATCGTAATATTATAAAACATATTATAGATCTGTGAAAGTCAACCCAGCACCAGATAAAAGAGATTAAAATTGTGCTGAAAGAAGTATTGTATAGAGGAGAAAAAAAAAAAAAAACAAACACCAGCACAGCAATTTTTTTTTTGCCATGATAACATAAAGTGGATTTTAAAATAAATTAAATGATATTATTTCTTTGCATATAGATAACACATGCTTTCTGAAGGACTTGCATTGAACTTAATATTTTTTTTAAAAAATGCTCTCTAATCAGCAGAGCTTGGAAAGGTGCTTCTGTCAGGAATTCATTTCTGTTATTTGTGTCAATGTGAAAAGGTAATTACGTTAACTATTACAGTGATTGGATGATAGTTGACTATTATTTATTACTTATTACTTTCCCAGCATTTTTAAGAAAATGGCATAAAACTCAAAAATTTCCACTCAAAATGCTTTTTAGAATGCTTTTAAAATATAGCTAGGAAAAGTAGTTAGAAAATGCTACCTGTTTCACACACACTGTTGTTCCCAAGGATTACATTATTTTTGCAATGTTGCTTCATTTGTTACCAAAAGGAGTATTGTGTTAGACTGAGAGGATTATGATCCAACATTTTGGGGTGAGCTGCCCGCCACTACTAGAACCACAGGCCACTTAAGCTCAGAACTTTCTTGTCACACGTGGTGTCCAAACTCTGTTAACCAGGAGACTCTTCTTGGACTATCAAAATTATGTAAGTCGATAATTAGAACTGGTTAATTGATCAAATATTGCAGTCCAATTTAGTTTGAGAATGTACTAGTGGCGGTAGATTGACAAATATGTGCTAAAAGAACAAGTAATGCCAATAGAGTACCATCATGGTCTTTTGTGTAGCTCAGCCCTTGGAAAATCTCATCCAAGTATTTGAAATGTGTCCAATTCATGGTTTAATATAATAATTTATGTACCAGTTATAGAAATCAGTGTCAACCTTTAAAGTACAGACATGTCTATGCAAGTTCTAGGAGTATGTGGCTTAAGAACTTTATGATTAATGACTATGAGAGAGACCTGAAATGAAGGAGGAAGTGCTTGTGGCTTCTTGCCTTCTGTTCTGCTACTTTGAATCCTCTCTGTTGTATATGGGTCAGTTGTTGCAAATAGCAAACCACTCTGACTTACCAGTCACTCTGACTTGTCAAAGAGGGAAACTCAGCATACAACTGTGGTGTATGCAATTGAAGTGTTGCCCCAGAACCTATGAGTGGGAAAAGGCTAATTTCTGAGATGTTGCTGAAAGAAAAAGGAAAGGAAAAACCCTAAGTGGGGTCAGGAGTATTCTTTTGCATCCTGCATGATTTTTATTCCTGTGCTATGCTCTGTAACAAATGAACAAACCAAAATGGCATGAAGTAAGTAAGAATCAATGGTGTGGTTATAATCCTTCACCATTTGATAAGGCTGGCTCTATCACTGGGTAGAGTGAAGCAAGTGCCTCAGGTGGTAGATACTTGGGGAATGGCAGTGGCAGTTCCCTGACTGATGCCTGGTCATTTCGTTTTGTGGAGGACTGAGCCACGTTTTGTGTCCTCATACCTTAAAAGAAACTGATACCCTGAGATGTGATGGAAGGCACTATCCCACTGCCAATACTGTAGCAAGGTTCAACTGCGAGTCTTGTCATTGTCCCTATGAGGTAGAATCGTGGCCTTCGCCTCATATAGTAAAATGTCTTTAGTCGGTCCTAACAATAAACTTTACATTATTTTAGATTCACTTTTAGTTTCAGCTAAAATATGCAGATAGAAAAAAGAACCAATGGGAAAATCCTTTTTTTGTTGGGCTTAACAGTGGGCCTTCTGTTGCTGTAGGACTGAACCATCAATGCAGGACACATATATAAAAATATATGAAAATACTTTGAATCAGAACCTGGTATAGACATCACTGTTCCTTTTAACACATCCTATTATGCTGGGAAAAGTAAATTTAAATTGGGTCTATCATGTCATCGTCACTGCATTTAAAACCTTATGTGAACTGTCGCATGAAGCTATCCACTTTTCTATCTGTGAAGATTCTCAGTCATCCAGGTGAGATTATCTGGAAGTTGAGTCATGGCAATTGGACTTCTTATTAGGTTGAAACATTTTGCTACTAATCCAAGTAGCTTCTTCAGTCTGAGGAGAGTTGGTAGGAGACCCCTGATACAATCTCCATGTTGGCTTCACTTCCTCCTGGTCTGAATAGGCTTGGTAGGTGAACAAAGGACGGGGAGGGGTGAGTGAAAATCCCACCTCTGCAGTCCTTCTCCACCCATTGTCATGGGTCATTAACAGTGGTCTTTCTGGTGTGTGGTTTCTGGGGACGGATGAAAGGGCAGCACGATAAATAGGAGACAGATTGTATTTAAGGCCTCCACCCCTGTTGAGTGAGGGATTTTCTATATGCACATGTATGGCCTCTCTGACCCCCTCTCTCAAACCACCTACCTTCTCGGTCCAAAATGACTACATCTTGGTCATCAAAAGAGTGTCCTTTGTCTCTGCCTTAGTGTGTTTCTGGGTTTGAAGTGCACGGGTATGTGGTGTTTATAAAAAATCCTTTTGAGCTTTTCAGACACACCTGCCATGTAAGGAATGACCAGGTTCTTCCATTGGCTCTGGGTCTCAGATTGTTCCATTGTCCTGCGGATCCACCCAAAAGACTGGACACCAAAACACGACAGGAGCAATATAGTATATGCAGTCCAATGTAAAGAGGAGTGTTCGGAGCTCTACACTGGAGAAACCAAACAGCCACTAAACATGAGAATGGCCCAGCACAGGAGGGGCAACGGCTCAGGATGACAATCAGCAGTGTTCCTTCATTTGAAAGAGAAAGGGGAGTAAAACACTGTGAGATTTTTATAAAGTATTAAAAAATCAGCTTATACAAATTCTGCACTATACTAAGTATACTTTTATTTTTAATTTTTAATTACAAACTGACTTGTTTGTTATAATGAGTTTGGAAAATGGTGAAGGTAGTGAGGTGTGAGGGTTGATAAAAAAAAATCAAAAGTGGGGCATGATGCTGGAAAGTTTAGAAAACACTTATGTATGTATAGCAACTCTTAAGGATGAACTGGGTAGCTGTGATGTGGTGGCTAGGCCCCAAAGTTTCCCAATATCATAAAATTACTGTTCAAGAAAATCATGTATGAAGCAGATGAATGATCTGAATATTTTGTAAAATTTCAGAGTATAGTTAAGCAATATACTGGTTGAAATCCTGTTGCTTAACATGAGTCATAACTACAGTAGGCCCATGGAAGCAATGGAACAATGGAATTGACCATGATATCCTTCTGGGATAGGTCTTGGAAGCACTGTTTTACAGTGGTTCTAATCCTTCCTGGATGGCTGAAGTCAGAAGGTGGTGTAGGGCGAATCCCATTTAACTCCTTGGCCACTGGTCTATGGTGTCCCCCAGGGCTTAGTCCTATCGCACATGTTATTCAACATCTACATGAAACTGCTGGGACAGGTTGTTCAGAGTTTTGGGGTTGAGTGCCATAAGTATGCTGATGACACCCAACTCTATCTCTCCTTTCCATCCAAGGAAGCTGTTCTGTACTTAGGCCAGTGTCTGTTGTCAGTGATGGACTGGATATGGCCAAACAAACTGAAACTTAATCAAGACAGAGGTTGTCAGCAACAAGGCAACTTAAAGGATAGGGATCCTGTAACTTGGACTGTGTGCTCCTGGACAGGACTCTGCACAGATTTGGATGCACAGATTTTAGCAGTGGCCAGGAGTGCATTTGCACAGTCAAAGCTGGTGTGTCAGCTGTGCCCATTCCTTGAGATGTCTGATCTGGCCATGGTGACACATTTCTTAGTTATATCCCATTTGGATTACTGCAGTAAGTATCTCAGGAATGCTTTGTTTTTAATTTTACAGATGTTTTTGTTTTTAAGCTTAATTAATTTTTAAAAAATATGATATTCATATAGAATTTTAACTGTCAACTGTTTTATAATATTTGATTGTTGTGAGTCACCTTGGGTCTCCTATGGGGAGAAAGGTGGCATATAAATAATAAACTGATTGAGGAGTTAACTCACCAATTCCCACTGATTCAATGGGCCTGCTCTAGTTGCAATTTAGCCAAAGGATTTCAGCCATTGCAATGTGGGATTAAAAACTACCAATTTGGCTGGATTCAATGTGGTCTGGTAAAATTAGAAATTATAATTTGTAGATCATCTCATATAATGCACTTTCAGGATGTTGCTCTCCTTAAGAGAGAGGGAACTCTCTCTTTATATAATTCAGGTTAAGTAAGGATGTAGAGGGAATAAATGTTAACAAATACATTTTTACCACCTGTGTGTCTCCTAGCTGTAGCTCTGGAGCAGAGGCAGATATCTTTGGTGAGTTTGGGAGAACAGTTTTTCACCCCTTTGGACCTGCTGTGGGCACAACCTCATAAAAAACGAACTTCTATTTTTAGGGACAATTGACAAAATAATTAAAAGAATGTATGAATATATCTTAAATATGAAAATGGAAGACAAAGTGGTGAAAGACTGTCTGATAAAATGGGCACAAAATATGGGTCATAACATTGATTTAGAACATTGGACACAAATTTGGCAGAAAAATATTAAACTTACAAAATCAGTACATTTTAAAGAAAAGATATATAAGATGTTTTATAGATGGCATATGTCACCAGCTAAACTGTCTAAAATATATGAAAATGTTTCCAACAAGTGTTGGAAATGTAAAATGCAGGAGGGTACTTTTTATCATATCTGGTGGACATGTAGGGGAACAAAAAACTACTGGAGATCAGTACATGAAATGTTACTAAAATTTGTATCCTGTGTGATACCATTTAAACAGGAATTGTTTTTATTTAATATTATGCCTGAGATTGAGGATAAAGAAATGAGATATTTGATAATACACGTAATTACTGCAGCTAGGATACTATATGGGAAATACTGGAAGAAAGAAGAAATACTGTCCCTAGAGGAATTGACAGAAAAGATACTGGAAGCGGCGGAGATGGATGTACTAACAGAAGCATTGAATGAAAGTTCAAAAAAGTCTCAAAAACTGGGAATGATTTTATAGTTGGACTCGAAATACGAAGTAAAGATTAAAAATAAAAAAAAGAGTATGAAGGTCCAAGTAGGAAATGGAGAGATTATTAACTATAGACATTCTGGTAAAATTTGCTAAATTGTTTTGGTGATCTTCCTCTAATTATAATTGTATAAGCGGATGTAAAAAATGCTCTCTGGAATTTTACCTTTCCCATATCCATACCCCCTACCCCCCATATCCCAACCCCAATCCTTGGGCTTTTTTTTTCAATCACATGTTTGTTAAAACAAGGAAGCATATCTTGCTTCACAGGACAATTGTGTATGTATATACACACAAACACACACATTTGGCAGAAGCAGAGTGGGGACAAGTCCAGGGGCTGTAAAAGAGGCAAGGACCTCAGAGGATGCCTATGGTCCGGCATTGCTCTAGAATCCAGAATTCCCCCCCCCCCCAAGAACAATTGATCTACATCTCACCTTTGCTTTTTGGAAGCAGCTGTATCACACACAGTTAGGAACTTTCTACTTAATGAAGTCCGTTTGGGACATAAAAACTCTGAAAATTATTTGGACAGATCCTATCATCAGCGCATGAACACACTCTCTGATGCTGACATTTGCCTCCTATAAAGTTCAAAATATACGTAGGTTACACTTGATATCTAAGGATGCATCTGTGCAGGGGAGGAAATACATTTTGATCCTCTATGATCTGCAGTTTTTTTCAAACTAGGTCCCTGATACTTTTTGTGGGTGAAATCACTGTAACTATCTAGATGACAAAGCTGTGTTTGCATGGAACTCCAGCAGCACAAGCAAAGCTGCCTTTGATCTGATGAGCTGCTAGTTCACAATTTCTACCTCTTCCCCCCCAAAAAAAATATTTTTCTTAAATGATCTAGTGATGGCCCATTGCAGTGCTAACAACAACACTGAAGACAACAGGAGTGCCCCTTTGCCTTTGGATCAGGTAATCCCACACATATGAAATAAGGGAAAAATGAGGCCAGCCTGTCAGATCAAATTTAAACCACCCCAGACGGCTGAACAAAAAAAGACAATTTCCCACTGAAAAAAAGACAAGTCCCCATGAGGCTTCCCTGCACTGAGCTTTGCATCAAGTAGCAGTTGTTTTTTTTTAATTTGATTTTGTTTGTGCTTCATCCAGTGCAAATTGTGGGATAAGTGGCCAATGGAGTTGCCCCCTAAGCATATATATAGCTTATGGCTCCTTTAGGGAAGAAATAGAAGTTGTGTTTGGGGAGTTCTATCAGAAACGGACAGCTAATTTATATTCATATGGCAATGGACCACTGACAGTGCTAAATTGGTGTCCTGCTGTGGTGTCATGCTATGATGTTGGATGGGATGGGAGCCAATAATCCCACAAAATGATACTCATGGGTGGTTTGTCTGCCAGGGGATTGGTGTTTAGCCTCTTCAGGTGAAGATGACATTTTCCCCAAAGCAGGAATGTGGATTACAAGCCTGCTGGCAAGATTTGCCTTCCCATTTGATCTGCTTGCCTCTTCTCCTTAGCTTCACACTCTACCCTTGTCCCCATCGCTTTGCTATGTAGATGATTCTCCTTGATCTCACTAGGTATAGGGAGGGACCGTTAATCCTTTGCATGTATGCAATCCTGATGAACATGCCAGCCCACATAACCATTAGGCCATGGAGGGAGCTCCTATTTATGTAAATGGAACATGTACCCCCTCCCCATACATAATTGTTGCAGGGTGAAACATGTGTTGCTTGAATCTCAACGAGCAGAGCATAAAGCATTAGCTTTTCTCATCTGCCATCCTGGTTAGAAATCATCTCCACCCTGATTACAATTTACATGGATGAAGTTGGGGAAAGTGCATGGATGTTGTGGGTGTGTATGAGACAGAAATGGTGGAGGAGAGAAAAAGAATGAAGGAGAGAAATACGTCTGTGTGGTTGTTGATGGTGAGGGGGGAAAAGAGGGAGTAGGGAATGGCTTTGTCCCTCCAAACAGGTCCTTTGTCTGCAAGGGCTCAAAGATTCACCTTTGTTGTCACTTACCTGCCACAGTCCTCACGGCCCTCATCTGTTGTTTAGAGGTAAAAGCCCACTAACACAATTCAATTGACAATTACATAAAAGGTGTCTCCCCTTTTTTGGGACGCTAAATGACAACTGTTAAGGTGACCAAAATACAGCTGCCAAAAAACACCCCTTTGCCCACAGCATGATCAGCAAGGTCACTTCCGAAGAAGTAAAACAGTGGGAAACCTATGAGGTTGCATGATGTGGCTTTTTTAGTAGAAAGTGGTTGGTAAATTCTCAGAAGTAATAGTGGAAAGTAAGAGACCTGGTGATGTCACTTAAACTTAGCATTATTTCTTGAACAAGAAACTTGGTATATATAAAGGGGTTCCTTCCACTCCTTTACAGCACACCTTAGAAGTAAGTAGCAACATTATCATTCTCTCTCTCATTCAACTATTATTGCAATCTATCTCTAAATGTAATTTTTAGTATAGAAAATTATAAGCATACATATATAAATATAAAATGCATTAATATTATACAAGTAGTGTAATATACTTTTATCTGTCTTCATTGCTTAATTTTCCTATCCGTCTCTTGAAGGTCAAAGACTGGGGCTGAACTTCGTGCCTTTCTTTTGGAGCCATGAGTCCGCTGCAGAATTGGGCGAGATGCTTCCTTGCTTGGATGCTCTGCTGTTCTTGCCTTCCTCTTCTCTTCTTTGCAAGTGCTTTGCCTGTAAAGGAAGCAGATGCGCATACTAACCACTCCTGCATACTCAGAAAAAACAGCATTCAGATAACTTACATTAAGAATTGTACTTACAGCTTGGCCAAACAGGTAAAGCCATGAGTGTTGTCTCTCTGTAGTCCACTTTTCCTCTACCGTTTCTTCTTTCTGAAAGGATACTAATCTCTGCTATTTTGGACTGTAGAGGCGGATATATTTATTTTTTACAATATAATTCAATTTGCACTGCGCTCAGTGAAAGCAGAATCTAGTAACATGTGTAAAGCTACGGTAACCTTATAGTGTTAAGTCACATAATTGATTATATAACAAATATACACTTCTACCTTAAGATCTTGGCAAACATGGTATTTAAAATGCCATGCCTTCTCTGATGTTCAAAATTAGTTATTCTTTTCATATCAGGTGTTCTAGTAAACACAATATTTTGGAAACCTTTCCATAGTGATTTTTTTCATTCACCATCTCAGCATTTTAAGGATACCTTTCTTGTACTATTTTCTATATTTCTGCATACCGTGCACTCAGAGCCCTGGGTCTGCCCCAAAGTAGAACTTAGTAAAACAAACAAAAGCAAAAACAAGAACCTTGTCCTTCTGCTGTACACTAATCCTGTCTCTCTTTGCAGGCAAGCTTTTTTGATCAGGACACGGACAACAGGTTGATTGATCAGTACCTGTACACTAACATCCAGGTGAGCTTTCCACAACTAATTCCACATGACTGAATTAAAAAAAAACCTACAACATTTTTTGTTTGCTTTGTCTTCAGTCCGCATAATTTCAATATCTTGTTTTGCAGGAGAAGGATCACTGCTACCTAATGAAAAGAGTAACGGAAATTGTGGTGACAGATGTCCTTTTTGAACTAAAGTCCTCTCCTGAACGATATTCCAATGTCCAGGAAGTGGCAAATGTTTTGGCCCATCTGAATGCGAAATTGAATGGCTGTGTAAGTTTCAAATATAGCTCTCACTCTGTTTCCCATCTCATGTCCTTGTCTTTCTTGAATTCTCACCTATTTTTCCGGTCTTGTTTTTTTTTGTTTTGTTTCCCTATTCTTGAAGAGTTTCCAACTTGTAAATATGATGGATACCTGTCAATTTGTATATGTAAAAACAAAGTAACAGATCAATGAGAATGATACAAAAAGAAGAAACCTCAAATCAAAACATCCAAGCTTTTTTAAGCAAAGAGAAAGTCAAGAGAAAGGTGTAAAAGGAAAACCACATTGTTACATATTGCTTCTTCTGTTTCAGAAACCATTGGGAGACAGAGAACAAATTGAAAGCAATCTGAAACAAATGAAGGACAAATTAGATAAGGTACGTTGATTTTTAATATCAATGATAGTGACAACAGTTGCCCTACCTTAAATTTGCCCAGTCTTCTTTCCTCACAATTGAGAGCAGACTGAAATGCTTAGAAAACATCCTTCATGCTTATACATTCTTAGAAATTACATATGTGTGTGTGTGTGTTTGGAACATAAGATAGAGGAGGGGTGGTCAGATATTTGACTGTGATTTGCATTGTCCCGTCCCCCCCCAATATCTGTGTCCACCAACTGGGGATGTGTGCAGATTAGTAGCAAAGGGCAGACATGCACTTAGTAGAATTAAGCAACAGAATGCTTCTGAGTGGATGGCCCTGGAGTCGAACTAGACAATACAGCTGCAATACAGAAGCAGATGTATAAATGTCAATTTAATCTAGAACGAGCTTTCCTCACCTCTACATGTTGCAAATTAGCTTGCCTTTGTTTTTGATTAACCTTTTGGACATAAACAAGGGCTTCATTTGCATGTCTGATTACTCAAGCATAGAGCTTCGAAGGACTTGCAACACTGGAAGAAGACAGTACTATGAGCTTTCATTGCAAAGCTGACATTTTGTCCAGCTTGATCCTCAGCACCATAATTTATTTTAAGCATCAGAACATAAGTCACAGTCATTTCACACAAACCTAGCACACACACACTCCTCAGCGTTTTGTCTTTCAACAGCCCAATTTAGAAGGGTTATGCTGTGATTAAACAATGTTTTGTGTGCTATTGTTAAAGAGTTTGGAATCAGAAACACTTTCAGATATATCACAACGCATCCTAGGGTCTGATCCACTTACATCTATATATGCACCCTTATTATAATTCTGCCTATTCGTTTACTGTTGTTGCCACTGCAAAAGACTAGCATGGTTAACGTAACTGGCATCTTTCATTTTACTGAAGAACTTGTGTGTGGTCCCCCCCCCCCCCCCCTTTGATACTATAGCTGGGAGAGAATGGGAAAAACAAAGCAGTTGGTGAGCTGGATTTGCTGTTCGACTACCTGGAAGATGCCTGTACCACACCACTAAAGACCAGCAAGCAGAAGATCAAGAAGATGAACTAAACAGACTGCCAGGTCTGCTAATTGCTTTCAGACAATGAGAAACAGAATGAGTCCGTTTGGGTGTTTGCATAGGTTTTGTCACTCTTGGGGAACCCAACCAGAGAACAGCAATATTATTTGATTGTTGAAGGTTCATGTTTATAATGCCTAAAATGTATATAGACTTTATTTAAATTAATTAGTATTTATCTGAATAGGTGACAGGCTTATTGGAACATTGCCAAAGTATGTTTGTTTAGGATTCTCTGGTCAGTCTGAGAGAAAACAAATTTACTTGAAAGTAAAGGGGTCATTTCATGGATGTGGCAACTCTATGGGGTCTGTCCATAAAATTAGTCATACCTCAAGGGGGGTGGGGTGGCAAAAAACTAAAATAATGAAAAGAAGGGATTTAGTAATAGGAAATATTTGGGGGAAAAAAGGAATGGGAAAAACTGATGATAAGAAAAACCTGATGTGATGGAAATTTAGTGATCTAGTAATGGAAAGAAATTGCAGCAAATCTTTTGCTCCCTTTGCTCTTTGCTCCTTGCTTTCTGTTTACTTCTTACCAGGCATTTTATTTTATAAAACATGTGGTAAATGTTACTATTTAATAATAATTTATATAAAATTATATTTTTATATAAAGGACATAATTTATATGTGTGAAAAGTTATTTCTAGTAGTGTCATAGGTTGTGTTTATGATTTAATTATAGTTGTTTTCCTAAAGTACAGATGCATTATCTTAATTGGTAACAGTATCTGCATTCTATTTATTATAAGAAATATGTATTGATGAAAAAAATTTCATGTATGTATGTATTCATTAAAAGTAACAATAACAGAACAAACTCAACAATAGATTTGTTTAGCTTCTGAAAATTCACTTCAATACAGGTATAAAAGCCATATGGGACAACCTGATAGGTTAGTGGTACGATTTTCAGAGTTAGCAGCAGTAAAGTCTCCAGAGCTCTGAAAGAAACCTTCGTTTCTCTCATTTTATTATGTATTTATTGCATTCTATTGTTTCTCAAAATTACAAAGTATAAAAAGTGGAGAGCATCCAAACAGAATCCACACAGGAGAGGCAAATCTCAAAATATTGTGTTAAACATAAAAAAAATATAGAATCACAGTTACTTGTACCCAGCAATATATGGCCTTTATGTGCTTGCTTGAAAAAGTATAGTCTACAGAAAGTTCTGTTAAAATAGTCTCTGATCCAACTTAATGGCAATCATCATGCAGTGTTTCTGATTCCAAGAGTTTGGAATCAGAAACACTTTCAGATCTATCACAACGCATCCTAGGGTCTGATCCACGAGGATCAGAGAGCACGAATCAGAGAGCACAATGTAGGAAGAACATGCTAATTAGGTTTAAGAGTATTTTTATCTGGATGTGCTTGAGTTAAAGAAGAGGGCAAATCTTGCTTTTTCAAGTGAACTTGAAACAAACAGCCCGAAAAACCTACAACAACTAGCTTATTTTGTATTTATATATATATATATATTCATACAAATGTATGTGTCATCCATTTTATATATTTTGTAACTCCCTGTGAGGCTGTGAGAAAATGAACAGGCTGAAATGTGTTAGGTTCTTGTAGCAATAAATATTGTTTTACTTCACTTTCAAATGTGTTTGTCCTCCTGTACATGGGCTCTCAGTTATTAGAATTGCTATCTTTGGCTCCAGGTTCCCCATTATAGCTTTAAGCACATGACATATTCATTCAGTACAGATAGAGTAAAAGGAAGGATAGAAACTTCAAGACCAGCAATGAAGGTGTGGTTTGCAACAGGTGCAGAAGCATCAACAGCTCATGGTGCAGGTCTAAGGGGGTGCCTCACCCCAACATTTCAGGGTGTGGCTGCCCCACTGCTCAAACTTTGGATCACATGCCTGAGGAGAAGGCTGTGAGGGGAAAAAGGCTGACATGTAGGACATTCCTTCTTCTCTATGATGTCATACAGGTGGTCTGTAGGCAAGGAAACCTTGAGGAGTGAGTGTAAACTCTGGGGCTACTGACAGTGGGGTGAAAGAGAGGAGGAGGGAGGAGGGAACCTCTTGCCTTGGCAGCCTTATCCTGTCCAGTCTTTGGCTCATCCACACTGCAACATTTTGTGGCAGTTCCCAGTTGTTAGCACCCTGAATACCAATGATCTTGTCTGATTTGGGAGCTAACCTTCATTGGACCTGTTAGCAGGCAGATCTGAGAAACACTCAGGGTGACTTGAGAAACAGTGCGGTGCAGGAAATAAGAGTACCGGACTAGTACTTAGAAGACCTAGGTTCAAATCTATGCTCAGCCATAAAATCTCACTGGGCTGATGGCAGTGGGTAATGGTAAACTACTCCTTGAATATCTAGCACATATCAAAAACCCTCTTAGAGTCGCCATAAATCAGAAGTAACTTCATGGCACATAAGAATAGGGTGACATATTCAGTTTTAATTGGGATATCCTGTGTGTAAGGCACTAGCAGCACAAGCTTAGGCATAACTCTCAGGGAACTAGGCATACATGGCTGATATTCAGGCTGAGTTTAAACTCCATTATTCTATGATTCTGTGATTGGAGAAGGGCACAGATGTTCCACTTCTTCTGCGATAGCCGATAAGGCTATCAGTGTCAAAGTTATGGACATTTGTAATTCCAGCTACTGTATGTGGTCTCTACTCCTTTCTGGAGCAACTCTTTGAAAACATTTCTGAATATCTCCAGTATCATTATGAGGCCCCTCAAACCCACTTTCATCCACTATTTTGCTAATAAGATTGTGTCAGAGAGACATGATCTTATTAGCAAAATAGTGGAGCTTGGGAAAGTTGCTTTTTTGGAGCACAGTTTCTAAGATCTGCTAGTCAGCACAGCCAGTTTCCATGCTGGCTGGTGATTCTGGGAATTGTAGTCCAAAGAAATAAAGTTTCCAAGCTATCTGAATATTCAATTAAGTCATTCTCAACACTGAGAGCCCTTTTAGTGAAGAATGTTTAACATTTTATAGTTTCTATAGTTCCTTTGCCTCCAGTATGAGATCTAAATTGAGGAGTGCTGTTTTCCTGTCAAGTTCTCCTCAATCTGTGTAAAGTGTTTTTATGATGAACTACTCTCCTTTCCCTTCAAGAAGCAAAGTTTAAACACATACACAGCAAGCACAAAACACCTGCCTGCCTGTTCAAAAAGATGAGCACAACCCATCTGCTGCTTCTAATCCTTAAACATCCATGCAACAAAGCAGCGAACACTCTGGTTTTGTGCAATGGTGCAAACATAGTGCTTGCCAATATGAGAATATGCATGTTAGAAAATATCTTGCACTCATGCAGATGGGAAGAAAAATGTCTCAGTTCCCTGTCCTCACACATGAGGATGAGAGAAATGAGGCTTTACATAACCAGTCTCCCATTTTCCAGTGCCTGGAAGGACCAGACCAGAGCAGAACATTACTTTCTCATGAAGAAATGTCCCTTCTGGTTGTCCCATCAGAGATAACAAAAAGATCATAACTGATGGGACCAAAAAGAGCAAAAGACTGCCATGTTCTGAGTCTCCCTCATAATAGAAAATCTCTGTCGGGTTCTAGGGGCAATTATCTTTCCCATTATGTGGTGATTCTTGGTGGTGCAATGATACATATTGAAGGACAGGTGCTGCTCATCATGAGAACCTCTGTCGTCATACCCTTCAAGCTCCTTCTGAGCCTTTTTCTCCCCTTCTCACAGTGAGAAGGGCAAAACACTGCCTTTAAAAAGGCATTTACCAGGAATAACTTCAAAATGACTGCAATCATGTTGCACAAGTGGTGAAGACCAATCTATCGAATGGAAATCCCACATCCTGCTGAGTAGGTGGTGTCTCTGTGTGTTGTATACTGATGAAATGTGCCTCTTGGTTACTTGTTTTGTCATCTTACCTTAGTTAAATAACTATGAAACAGGCATGTCTTATTCAGAGCTTAGAAATGTCATTTTTGGGGAGTACTTCTCCCAGAGTCCCGAGTCAGCACAGCCAGGGGTTCTGGAAGCTGTCTTTTCAAAAAAGTAACAATTGCCGGCTCTAATGATAGTAGAGAAAAGCTGGAGACTCACCCCAGTTTCCAAAGGAGTATGTTTAAGCTTGTTGAACGGCCTATCCAGGGAGAATTTTGATTTGAACACATAAACACACCCATTGCCTGAGTGCCAATCCTTATGCAGCCAAAATGGCAGAATTTGTACAAAACAAGAGAGTATCAGCAGGCTTGGATGAGGGCTGCTAGCGCAGCAGAAAGGTGGAAGGGTTAGCACGAGGAACCCTCTGTCTGGGGTGGAAAGGAATTAAACAAAGATCTCTTTTGTTCTCAAATAGATGCTATTCCCCAGCACATCTCTGGGATTCAACTATTCTTTGCAACTGCAGCCAGAATGAAGAGCTGGATGCCCATTGATAGAAGAAAGGCTCATAGTTTATTGCATACAAATACAAATGTTCTAGCATGCACAGGAGATTGGGGTGGGGGGGGGGGGAGAGATGCCACAAATTGTATTGTAAGTGGAGCAACACTTCTGTTAAATTTTAGCCCCATGCAACAACTTTCCCACCTAGTAGCAGATAAGAAGAACTATATAATTTTTTAAAAAACCACTGCCTGCTTCCTCTGGTTCACTCTATCTTTTCAGCTATGCAGTTGTTTTGAACCCTGGACACCAGCTAGAATGTGGGGTCCCTGCTGATTCAACAGTTTGGCTATTTGAAAACAGTTGCCAAGGACGTTTATCCAACTGCATTAGAGACTGGAAGCAACATGATTAAAAAAAATCATTGCTCCTAGTTCTTCAAAATTTCCAGCCTCAGTTTTGACATTTGTTGTTGTAATCATTCAATATCAGTGAAGTTATTTTTAACTAATTAATATTTCTTGCTTTTTCAATTCATTACTAGTTATTTCTATAGGTTCATCCTCATGAGGAGTGTGGCTTGGGTTCAGAAGAGTGTTTTCTTTTCACTCCAAACTTCCATGCCTGCTTTGATTTCATTGAAAGTAATGCAGATTCTTCCAATTTGAATTTCCACACCATAAGACATGACCTGTCCTATGACATGCATTGTGCCCTCCCCATTTTCTGCTCTGTCTCCACCTCTTGTCTCTTTCACTCCCACAGATGACATCACATCTGATGTCAGAGGACTTTGAAATATGCACATCCCATGAGAACTGGGCTTGTCCGAGACAAAGAAACAGATGGAGCTGACACATCTGGAATGAACCAGGGATGACGGGAAATAGCTGCCAAACAAAGTAAAATAATCCTGAAGTAAAAGGGAAGTGGAAGAGATCAATTTGAGTCTCCAGTTACTTCATATAGATTCTCCTTAAAAAACTTTAATGACTAGCTTTCTTAATGATGTAATGTTAAGAGGTTAGCATGAATGCTGATGTTCTCAAACTCTGGATTTCATTTAAAAGCCCAGTTTAATTTTATTCATTTATTTATTTAAAATATTTTTACCTCACCTTTCTCCTAAGAAAGGACCCGAAGTTTTACATCATGAAAGCACAGTATTAAAGCTAAAAACAGTGAATTATTCAAATATTAAATGAATTAATAACATTATATAGGTAAAGCATTACTGAAATACATTTAGAAGGAACAAAATACAAACCATCTAATTTTAAAACCTCTCCTAGAAAGTCAGTCACTAGGGAAAAGCCTGCCTGAAGAGGTTTTTTAAGTTTAAGGTGAATAATTGTGAAGATTGTGAAGACTGATTTCTTCATGAAATACTAAAGCAGATGTTGAAACTACCTTGAAAACAATGCAATAAAAACTAGAACATGAATTTGTCAAGAACAAATCCTGCCAGACTAATCTTATTTATGTTTTTGGATTGAGTAACTCCCTGATATCAGTTGGTGGATGGTAGGGATCATAAGCTGAATATGAGCCAGGAGTTCAATATAGCTGCAAAAAAGGCAAATGCTATTTTGGGCTGCATTAGAAGAAGTGTAGTCTCCAACTCTTGTGAAGTACTAGTTCCCCTCTATTTGGCACTGGTCAGGCCTCATCTTGAGTACTGTGTCTAGTTTTGGACACTACACTTTAAGAAGGATGTAGACCAACCGGAAAAAGTACAGAGGAGGGCAACAAGGATAATCAGAGGACTAGAAGCCAAGCCCTACGAGGAAAGACCAAAAGAACTGGGCATGTTTAAGCTCGAGAAAAGACATCCGAGGAAAGATCTAAATGCACTCTTCAAGCACCTGAAAGCCTGTCATATAGAGGAAGGGCAGGATCTGTTCTCAGTCATCCCAGAGCACAGGACACATAATAATGGGCTGACATTACAGGAAGTCAGGTTGAATATCAGGTTGAATATCAGGACATCAGAACTGTATGATAATGGAACCAGTTACCTTGGGAGGTGGTGACTGCTCCAATGCTGGAGGCATTCAAGAGAAAGTTAAATAACTATCTGTCAGATATACTTTGATTTGGATTTCTTCATTGAGCAGGGGGTTGGACTCAATGGCCTTAAAAGCCCCTTCTATGATTCTATGTTGATGAAAATAATGTAGGCAGATTTTCCAATAAGGGAAGTAGTTCTCCTTGCCTGCTAATAATGGCAAGGTCAAAGAGAGCTAAACACATCTCTTTGCTTCAGTATATCATTTTCAGTGCATGACTGTATCATTATGTCTATTATAAAATTTATGTTCTTGTCAATTATAAGAGCTTAAGAAAACCCATCACTTCCTCCTTTTCGTTTCACTGAAAAGAACCATAAGCTGAAATAAGGAACCATCCACCACCACTGGCAAACTGTCACATTACCTTGTCACCTCTGTGTTATGCTTTGGCATAAAATTAGTAGAGCCTTTTATCCTACTCAGAAAAGAAGTAACTTAAACTCTATAATTACAAGGAATGCTGCACTTGAAGAAATGACTTTGAACAGAATGTTTTGACAAGAGGAGAAATTGATTTTTCTTCCAAGCTCTAAAAATAAGGATAACATCCAGTTCCTTGTTATGTAAATTTGTGTAGTTAAACTGACTGCAGAAAAAAGTCTGCTTAGACAGCAAAAATTTGACAGGAGTTTCACAGGGATATGTGGAATTAGATGTTCAGTAATCTGACAGCAGTACAGTACAATTACTATGCAATCCTAAATATGTCCACATTCATAATACTGATCTACATTTAGATCTTTATAAAGCACTCATGCCAATATTTAGATCACAAATTTATCAACAGAAATTGGAAAAAGCCATGGGACAAGCAAGGAAAACAATGTACTTATTGTTGTTTAACATATTTGATTCTGCCTTGGAGATCTATTTTTGGGGTTCTCATTTTGCTTACAACAGGGGTATGTGCAATTAGATCATCTGCAATCTGACAGCAACATAGTATAATCATGGATTGTGCAAAAGCAAGATTCCAGCTGAAGGCAAAAATAATGGTTTTTGAATTGGCAATGAGGAAACTGAAACTGTTGATGATTTTCTATGCCTCTGATTTTCTCCTGAAAAATCAAGTTGTATCACACATGCTGATACAATATTTTTATTCTTTCCTTCTCTCTGGATTTTTTTGGTGACACCTGATGCCTAAAGTATGTGTCCTGATATTATCCATTGTACAAGAGAGAGCCCAAGCATGTATCTGTCATTGAGAGAGATGCCTCTATGCAATGGTTGTCCTTAAAATTGGAAGGAAGGAAGGAAGGAAGGAAGGAAGGAAAGAAAGAAAGAAAGAAAGAAAGAAAGAAAGAAAGAAAGAAAGAAAGAAAGAAAGAAAGAAAGAGGCAGGTCGGCAGGTTTGAGATCTGTATATGAGGTGTAATTCTTGAGAGTATGGTACTTCCAGATGAAGGCTGAGGTTGCTTGTGGATCAAGCAGGGTTTGCTGGTTCCTAAAATGCTTTGGATGGCTGCTTCCATCACAATCTGACTATGCATTAGGCCCTTAGCGTACAATCACTCTGACTCATTCACAGAATTTTGCAGAGGTCCAAAGATTAAAAAATAAAAACAAAAAACTTTTTTTTGATAATCTTTGGAAAAACCAAACACAATAAAAGGGATTATAATACAAGACCCAATTACCTATACAAACATGTGTGTGTGTGTTCTGTGCTGTCAAGTCAGAAGCAACTTATAGTGACCTTATAATAGGGCTTTCAAAGCAATAGGGCTTTTACCAGTTCCATTCCCCCAGTGAGTTTCCATGGCTGAGCGGGGATTCAAACCCTAATTTCCAGAGTCTTAGTTTGTCACTCTGTCTACTACACCACACTGGGAATACAACCACATACACAGCAATAAATTTATAGACAACTAATAAAAAAATAAAACAGCATACAATACGCAAGCTTTTGTGGGGAAATTTCACTTCTTCAAGGCAAAGTACCAAAAGTCTAAATGTTCATGGCAGGATGGATTTTGGCAGGAAAGTTACTCTTAGATGTCAAGTCCAAAAGTTCTTGGCAAGATGGATTTTGCCAGGCAGTTTTTCTTAGATATAAGCAGTAAGCAGTAAGGTTGTTTAAAGTTACAGCTCAGGCTGCTGTGGATTGAATTTCACACCCCAGTTCTTCAAACAAAGGGGCGCAGGCCATGTGTGCACACACACCTCTCCCCATTTGGCCCTTCTTCGAAACAGACATATTTCTGCATGGCTGGGGAGGCTTTCTGTCTTGAGGTTTTTCCAAAAAGGGCATTTGTACCTTGTGTCAGGTACACATCATATCAGAAATTGCACCAGTCTCCAGACCACATTTTCCTTATCTCATTTCACACTGCTTCTTTTTCCTGCTTTCCCAGACCTTTTCATCTCCATCCAAATACTTGGATTATTTTTTGTTCCTGTTTATCATGGGAGCAGAGTTTAGACATGAAAGCTACTATGACTTTGGCTCAATCTGTACTGCTTTGAAGTACACCCCAGAAAGAGGCATTTTGAAAAATGAAACAGCACAAACCAGATTGCATGCAAATTTGAAAACTCCAGAATGAACTCTTGCAGCCCTTTCTGCATCTGCGTTTCACCTAACCATTCACTCCCACACTGTAACTCTCCTTGCCTGGCAATCACCTTTCTTCCTCCCCTCATCATCTCTGGGAGTGGCTTATGAATAGACTGGCACCTAGGATGGCTGGTCAAAGGAGGGCCATGCAAAGTCTGAAAAAGACAGCTAGGGGGAACAAAACATTCCATTTTTGTTTCCACAGCTCTCTTCCAAGAAGTTCCGTCTTCCTGATTGAACCCCAAAAGAGAGGGTTGACGCTGTGGTACTTCCATAGTGAAATTAAAAAGTGGGAGGTCAGGGGAGGGGATAGATCTGTTCCAATAGGAGGATGTAGAAGAGACTCCTGATCCCAGCTAATCCCTAAGAAGCAGTTGTGGATGCCTCCTGCAAGATACATATAAAGCCTGTTTTACTAGGGAGTAAACAAAGGTGACAGTGAAAATGGCCCATCTTGATACCACATCTGTCAGCTGCCAGAATGCATTCTGTGCTTTCTCTATTAATTCTGGTTTTCTCATGGCTCCTCAATAAATAATGCTCCAGCCATTTCCACAGTTTTTCAAAGTCATTAATAAGTAACTTCCATCAAACACTGTTCCTTTCCAGACCCATCTGGTGTGCCTTTGCTTGCTCCAGCACTATAGCAGCAGCAACATGAGTTGATGGTGTGCCAGAACTAAGGGTGGATCTGCTGGGGAAGGTCTGGTTCATTCCCCCCACTGAGACTGGAATTAGTGTGGTTCATTGACTATAACTACTTTTGCCACTTAACTCTTCTATATTTTGTGTTTTTCCTTGGAAACATTAGAACAATATTCATTCATTCATTCATTCATTTTTATACTGCCCATCTGACCAGTGGTCACTCTGAGTGGTTCACAACAAAATAAAACATAAACATAGTATTACAAAATGCTTCAAATTAAACTAACTTAGATTAAATAACAAGGTTATGAACATTTAAAAATTTAAAAAAATTAAAAACAATTTAAAAATAATGATTTCATTGTTGAAAAATAAATATTAAAAAATGGGGAAAGCAGGCTGAAACATATGTCACTAGTTTACAGTCTGCTGCTTATATCTCTCTTTCTAACAAACAGGATCACTATACGTTCGTTTCCAACCTGAAAGCACATAAACAACAATAGTTAGGAAAACAGAGGACAAAGGAACATTTCACCAAAGACACGATCCAGCTTCTAATAATGAAATCCTATAGACATGTTTAATCAGAAGTAACATCCCTAAAATTCCAAAAGCTCTGAGCCCATGTTTTCATTGTTTTCAGCTTTAAACATTGTCTTTCAAGGATGCAAACTGCCTTGGGTCCTTTTCAAAGAGAAAGGTGGGGTACAAAATGTTTTAAATAAATAATAAATAAAATTAAGCATGTGTTTAAGAACTGAGACTTCAACTTTCTACAAAAGCTGTTGCTGTGGTAGAATTTTTTAAAAAATCACATATGTAATTTTATGTTGTTTCCATTCCGCTAGGTGGCAACCTTGTACAATTCATTTGGTGGCTGTGTTTTTAATTTTCAGTAGTCATCTTCTCTTGGTATCTGATACAGACAGATATCTTTGATTAGGAGTTCCTCTGGTATCTCCCACGTCCATTTCACCTCAAACGGTGGTTATTAATTTGGTTGGAAAAGACATCTTGAGTTGATAGGCAGTGAAACCCTTTTTTCATGTCGTTTCCCCCCCTAGAAATACTAATACTATTCGCCTCAGAGTGTGACACAATTGGAGGCATCATCTAATAATTACATGCCATTAAGTTGAGTCCAACGTAGGGTGACCCTTTCATACACAGTACAAAGAAATGGTTTACCATTCCCTTCTTCTGGAGGCGCTCTGGGACTGTGCAGCTTGTGAAATCTGCACAGGCTGGCTTTTCTCCTGAGATACAGAACAGGGAATCAAACTCCCAACTTTTGGCTCCACAGTCAGGGAGTCAACCCACTGAGTTCTCCAGCCAGCTTAGGAGGCATCATACAAGTGTTAATTTATCCTGCCTAGATACTCTATAAAGTGATGGTGGGGAACCTCCAGCCCTCCAGATGTTTGGAATCCAACTCTCCTAGTTTCTTATCACTGATTATGCTACCACTAAAGGGAAAACATTTTGAAGGCAACAACTTCTGGAATTTTTCCACCCCTCTTCTAGAGCTATCTCTTGCAGCTTTATTCCTGGTTCCAGAAGTTGGGTTCTTTTATCATGAATGCTGGATGCATTTAGCACTTCTGAAGAAGTGTTTATTGCTAGGTCTACACAGGTGTCCATGCCAACTGGGAGAGTCTGGGAGATGTAGTTCAAGAAAGTAACTTCTCCAAGTTCTGACTCTTGGGGGGGCAGGGGCGACTGCTCTTATTTGTTGTGATATGGATGCCTCTAGCTCTGCAGGTCAGCTTATGGAGGCTTCCAGATTTACTTAGAGGGGTGAATTCTAGGCCTGCTAAGGTGAGCAAGAAATGTGGAAGAAAGCAGCCTACCACTTGTTTACTTCACCTTTGTCACAATTTGCAAATAATTCCTGCGACAGGGAGTTGACCAGCCCAGGCGAAGAAACAGTCAATTTCTCTTCATGTGAGAGGGCAGTCCCAGCTGTTCTGAAGTGGATTGCGGGGCTGCTAATAACTGGTTCGAGAAGATTTCACAACTTCTGCAATTTTTGATTAGCTGCAGATCTGTCCTTCCAGGCCAAGGCTTGTGCATATAGTGGTCTTATGACCTTGGAATTGTTGGATGAGAGTGGTTTATTGGAATTCATTTCAATCTGGTTTCAGCATGGAGACTGCCTTGAGCAACCTACCACTGAGGGAGTGGACTTGTCTATGAAAGCTCATATTAAAACATAAGTAGCAGTTAGCCTTTAAGCTGCCACAACATTTTGTCTTCTTATTTTTTATTATTTTTATTTTGGTTTTGACCAACCTAGTGGATGAACTAGACAAAGAGAAGAATAAAAAGTATGTGCTGCTTATATACCGCCCCATAGTGCTTAAAGCACTCTCTGGGTGGTTTACAGTTTCATTTATGCAAGCTACACATTGCCCTGCCCCCAGCAAGCTGGGTACGCAATTTACCAACCTCAGAAGGATGGAAGGCTGAGTGAACCTTGAACCGGCTACCTGGGATTGAATCCGGGTTGTGAGCAGAGTTTTGGCTGCAATGCTGTAGTTTTACCATTGCACCACAATGCTCCTAAGGACAAGGGGAAACAACCTTATTAATTCTCCTGGATGTGTCACAGGCTTTAGAGATAGTTGACCATTTTGTTTTTCTGGCCAGGGTTTCTGAATTGAGGACTGAAGGTACTGTATGTTGCTGTTCCTGCTTGGATGCCCTTTCCAGAAGGTGGTGCTGGGGAGCTGTTGCTTAGTTCTAAAGAATGTAGATTGCTTAGTCTCATAGGTTTCATCCTGTACCACTCTCTTAAATATCTAGGTGGAACTATGGAATAAAGTAATCCAAGAATCTGGAGAGAGTTGTTGTCTTTATGAGAGGTTGTTTCATAAACTTAGTGTTTAGTTTCTTCTGGTGAGTTCGAGTACAGGTACATTGGCTATTTATCCCACAGTTTGCATCATATTTGGCATGGAGAAAACCAAAGTAAAAACCAGCAATTACACAATGTAAAGCTTAGTGTGGGGAAACCCAGTGCTTTTCTTTGGGGAATTGTGTCTTTTTGTTCTTTTTAGTTCATTTTGCTACAATTTGGCTTACATCACTTTTCTCCATTTTCTTGCATGTGTCATAACCTGATCCAATATAAAGGGGTGGTTATGTCAGTGGGTGTGCTGTTAGTTCCCCCAGCTGTTCTCTGTGAGCCTGTTGTCTACACTCTTCTAAACATTTTTATTTTTATTTTATTATGCTTGCCAAAGTCAGTACTATTCCAAATAAGGACTATGTCACTTTAGAAAAATGATTAAAAAAAAGAAGAAGGCAAAGGGAAGGACTGGTCCCAGTGAAAATGGCTGATCTCAGCAAATATGGCTCTTTTCCTCACACTTACACATTATGCCTCTGCCTATAGTCTCCTGCAACATAATAACCTTAGAACTGCAGAGCTGGAAGGGACCCTATGGATCATCAAGTCCAGCCCCTGTCAAGGAGGCACAGTGAGGAATTGAACTCCCAACACTGAGCTATCTAGCAGTTTTTGAGCTATCCAGCATTTTAATGGATTGTATTGGTGGGGACAGCTACAGAGATTTCATTCACAGAAATGAGCAGGGACACAGTTTAAAAAACTTCAAAGCAAACTGGATTTCCCTTCATGTAGTCACATCCTTAGGCTGCTTCATTTGTTACTACAGTCAATAAACTTTCAATTCCAGTGGGTGACAGCTCAACAAGATCTGAGGCATGCCTCTGAATACTATAAACTATTTTCATTTGCATGTGGCTACAGAGAGACATAAACACACTTGTGTTGTCTGTTTCCCTCCAAAATATTGTTTTCAACATCAGAAATCAGATAAGAACATTAAAAAATGCCAAACTATGAATAAGGCTGACCGAGGACATGAAAGAAAAGAGGAAATACCCTCCAAGAGATGTGGAAGAGACAGGATGTAGGTTGTTCTACATTTTTTAGAGACAGAGTGCTGGCAAAATTTGCTCAGATACAGGAAGAACTACACCTTGTGGAACTAAGTGTGAGTCAGCATTTCTTAGAGTACATTTTTCTGAGAAAAAACCCTGAGATATTTCTTTTTCAATCCCCTCCCTGAAAAAGGCTAATCCACATAATTTTCTCTCAGTACTTAACACCATTTTTGTATAGTAGCCAGGAACAATGATAGATTTGTAAGATGGTGGAAGGTGTGAAATAGTGACCAGGGTGCTAACGCTGTGGCTATTGCTGTCATTTCCAGAAATTGGGGGTGGGTGGGAAGAAACGTAAGGGAGCCATACTACTGCTACTCCTAATGATGAGCACTGCCCTAAGAGAAACTCTTGGTGAATTTCTACTTTCCCCAGGAAAAATTAGTGAAATGATCCTCCACAATTCCTTTGCCCACAGTTGTGGGAGAGAATTTTGAGAGACCATTGGTAAGCACTCCAAAGTGAAACTCTTTGTGCTTGGCAAGTCTATGCAATGAAGAAATCTGCTCAACATAAAAGATTCTTTGCTTTCAGAATTAAAGGCATCATTTATTTGCCAAGCTGGGTGTTCCCTTCTTTGTGGGCCAAGGATAAACTGGCCTATCTCAATACTTATTTATTTATTTATTTATTTATTCATTTACAAGATTTTTTTAGCCACGCCATTACCAGTGGTCTCTGAGCTGCGTACAACAATATTAAAACTTTCAAAACATTAAAACCATTAAAAGCAGGCCGGAATTAAGATTGCCGGAAGAAATATCAACAACCTCTGATATGCAGATGATACCACTCTGATGGCAGAAAGTGAGGAGGAATTAAAGAACCTCTTAATGAGGGTGAAAGAGGAGAGTGCAAAAAACGGTCTGAAGCTCAACATCAAAAAAACCAAGATCATGGCCACTGGTCCCATCACCTCCTGGCAAATAGAAGGGGAAGATATGGAGGCAGTGACAGATTTTACTTTCTTGGGCTCCATGATCACTGCAGATGGTGACAGCAGCCACGAAATTAAAAGACGCCTGCTTCTTGGGAGGAAATCAATGACAAACCTAGACAGCATCTTAAAAAGCAGAGACCTCACCTTGCCGACAAAGGTCCGCATCGTCAAAGCTATGGTTTTTCCTGTAGTGATGTATGGAAGTGAGAGCTGGACCATAAAGAAAGCTGACCGCCGAAGAAGTGATGCTTTTGAATTGTGGTGCTGGAGGAGACTCTTGAGAGTCCCCTGGACTGCAAGGAGAACAAACCTATCCATTCTAAAGGAAATCAACCCTGAGTGCTCACTGGAAGGACAGATCCTGAAGCTGAGGCTCCAATACTTTGGCCATCTGATGAGAAGAGAAGACTCCCTGGAAAAGACCCTGATGTTAGGAAAGTGTGAAGGCAAGAGGAGAAGGGGACGACCGAGGACGAGATGGTTGGACAGTGTCATCGAAGCAACCAACATGAATTTGACCCAACTCCAGGAGGCAGTGGAAGACAGGAGGGCCTGGCGTGCTCTGGTCCATGGGGTCACGAAGAGTCGGACATGACTAAACGACTAAACAACAACAACAACAATGTTATAATAATAGGTAAAGGTAAAGGTTCCCCTTGACAAATTGTCCAGTCGTGTCCGACTCTAGGGGGTGATGCTCATCCCCATTTCCAAGCCGTAGAGCCAGCGTTTTGTCCATAGACAGTTTCCATGGTCACGTGGCCAGCGCGACTAGACACGCTGTTACCTTCCCACCACGGTGGTACCTATTTATCTACTTGCATTTGCATGCTTTCGAACTGCTAGGTTGGCAGGAGCTGGGACAACTGACGGGAGCTCACTCTGTCGCGTGGATTCGATCTTACGACTGCTGGTCTTCTGACCTTGCAGCACAGAGGCTTCTGCGGTTTAACCCGCAGCGCCACCACGTCCCCTTAATTATAATAATACCCTATATTAAAAACAGTCATTAAAACATTAATATTAATAAATCCTGCTGCTCATATGGCCAGCTAAAGAATACTATTTAATTAAAATGCTGGCTAAACAGAAAGGTCTTTGCCTGGCGCCGAAAAGCCAAAAGTGTTGGAGCCAGGCGGATCTCTGTAGGGAGGGTGTTCCAAAGTTGGGGGGCAACAGCCAAAAGGCCCTATTTCGGCATGCCATCCCCCTCACTTCATTCAGGGATGGCACTTTCAGAAGGGCCTCCTGGCCTGATCTTAGAGGACGGGCAGGCTCGTATGGAAGAAGGCGGTCCTTTAGGTAACCAGGTCTTAAGCCGTTTAGGGCTTTATATGTCAAAGTAAGCACTTTGAATTGGGCCCGAGCAGCAACCGGCAGGCAGTGTAAATTTTTCAGAACCGGGGTGATATAAATATTTATATATTTATAGATATATAAATATATAAATATCTACCTGCCAACTGCTGGCTGGATAGCTCAGTGATTTAGGCTGGGAGTTCGATTCTCCACTCTGCTTCAAGGGAGAAAAGTCAGCCTGAGTGGCCATGGGGAAACAGTCCCAGGGCACCCCCAGGAGAAGGGAATGGCAAACCACTTCTATTATCTGCCTGGAAAACTCTGAAAAAGGGTCACCATAAGTCAGAATTGACTTGACGGCACATGATTTTTATCTATAAACTAGCTCGTGAAATGAATGTTCTTTGGTAGTCCTGCCTTTGTTTTTTGCCATTGCTGTTGTGTGGCTCAGTTCCTGCTATACTGAGTTATCCAGTGAGTTAAAGATCAGAACATTCAGAATAACAGGGAAGCTGTCCAGTAGGAAGCATAAGAGTGGACATTAGTCCAGCACTGGCTACCCATCAGCTAAGTAACTTCATTGATTGTGTTGCTGCCAGAGATGGGGATGTTTTCATTTTTGGGCTACAATTCCAGACAGATAGCCAAGGCCATGTTGGCTGGGGTATAGAAGGAGCTGTAGTCTAGAAAAGTAACTTTTCCCATATTTGGTTACTGCTTCACCTCTTCTTGACCTTTCATCTTTGTGAGTCTTCCTCTTGTTGCCATTCTGCCTAGTTACAGCAGCAGTAAGAGAGGCAGGGCAGTGGGGATCCTGGCTCCTGTTTGAATCCTCTTCTTTCCACACCTGAGTCTGCTTTCATCTTTCTTTCTTCCTCCTTTCCCTCCTGTAAAGTCCTCAACCTTTTTTTGGCAATGGCCATAAACACAATATGAAAGAATTATAGGCTGAATCTGGGTTATATAAATCGTATAAGTTGGTCTGTGAAGAAATGTTTCTAGTCTGTGCCCCCCTTCAAATGTGCCAGAGCTCCAGAATGGAAAATGGCTTCTTTAAAAGCTTACTAATGTAGGGCTAGGGTAGCTGGCCAACCAAATGGGGGGGGGGGGGAACCCAGCAAGCAACGGGTAGAGAAGAGCTACCTTAACCCGCCGAAAAAAAGTCTGACCCCCTTTCTCTCACTGCCAGTTCCTGGCTCTTCCCCCCTGCCTTTGGTCACCTACCTGTCCTAGCACAAGGATAGCAAGCTTTTAAAAGGAAAGAAAAGGAAAGACGAGAGAGACATTGAATGGGAATGGAAGAGGGAAACAAGCCAACCCAGGCCACACGTGTGGGGAGAAGATTCTGTAACTATCTCGTCTCCCTAAAGAGACAATGATCGCGGTCAGGGAGTCCCTATGGGCGTAAAACTACCACCTTTATTTCCTGAGGTAGGTCCTCTAGGCCTCAGAAGTGCGTAGTAAGCCCCATAGACAAGCCTGAACCTTAAAAGTAACCTTGATTTCTTCCAAAGCAATAAACCATAGACTATGTGCTTCCTTAGAATGCACACCAGCCTTGCAAAGTAGGACAGTAGGACCTTTTAACTTACAGTGACAACTATTACCTTTCTTTCATCCACACTGGATTTAGATATAGCCCTGCTGTAGCAAAAGACTAGTCCTCTGTTGAAGAATTATATTTGTTTTATTAAGAAAAGAAAATAGATTCATTAGCATACAGTTGTAGCTTTAAAGCATAAGCATTGAGCATATCCATCCATTACAATGTTTAAATAAACTTACAATTTCTAATTAAAATAAAAACAGCTAGGTAATCATCTTTGCTCTATGTCCCTACATGTTGGCATCTAGAAGCTCGGCTATTCCTCCCCCCTTCTTGAAAAGAAAAACAAGCCTCTGTGTCTCACATTCCACAGCATTCACCGAACCCTTTTTCACATACACAAACCCTCTCATTTTACATATCTTTAGGACCAACTTCCTAATTACTCTTTCAAGCTGTCAACCAATTAAGGCCAAGTAGGCGTAATTCAGAACATTCTGATCACTGCCCAAAGTTCTCATGATCCAGGCTCCAGGTGTCTTATCTTCTCCAAGTTAGTGGTTTTTGTTGCATCTCCTTTTCCTGGACTGTCCAACCTTGTGAATTAGGCAAATAACTCTGCACAACAAGCTCCTGAAAAACATCTCTTTTAAATTCATCTTACACAGAACCTAACAGACTCCATTTTAGTATAACTACAATTCCCAGTTTCCTTCCATTTCCTTACAGATTCAAATTGTTAACAAGCTGTGAACAAGGCTGATTTCCTCCCCTCCCTCTGTTGGCTTCTGTATGGTTGGCTAAAATGAATTAACCTGATGAAGCCCAGCTTTGTGGGGCAGACTTCACAGTGGATCTATCCACATTTCTCCCACTGTCAGACCTCACTAGGCACTTTTAAAAAACTACTAAAAACCTGGTTATTTAGACAGGCCTTTTCAGATCAAATAACATCCTAATGCAACAGTGCTTCCGAAAACATAGTATCTAATTTACTGTCATGTTTTCATGTTATTTATTTTATTGTATTTTATTATGTCTCCTGTTGTATTTTATGGTCTTTTTGTTTTGCACTTTTATAATTTATTGAGGTTGTGATGTTTTGCGATTCTATTATTGTTACTGTTTAGCTGTTGAAACCGACCAGAGTGGTCTTGGCTGCCAGATGGGCAGTATAGAAACCAACCAACCAACCAACCAACCAACCAACCAACCAACCAACCAACCAACCAACCAACCAACCAACCAACCAACCAACCAACCAACCAACCATGAGCCACTGCTTGGAGGAGTCCGTTCACGTGGTGGCTTATGATCAAACTAAAGGAAATGGTTATAAAGATATTAGAACGGGTGCTTCCTCCAGTGCTGAAATTGATCTGATTGCAAAAATACTTGCTTTCATAGACGATATCTTCCATATCAGCAAGATTTGTTTTGTAATTCATACTGGAAGATAAACAGAAGTTATATTGCAGAGTCAGATTGTTCAGGTACTTACCTTTGTTGCAACCATGTTGCAGGGAACTTGCATTTCACTTCATTCTAGTTTGTCCCTTAGTCTACTCCCCTTGTCCCTTCCCTTTCCTGATCAGAAGAGGAGAGGGGTGACCAAATTGGTTTCGTGACTGAGATGGTGCTTCAGGAAGAATGATCTTTGTGGACATGATCATGACCAGCTTAGAGATGTGACTTTTTGGACTGCAAAGTCCCAGAATCTGCCAGCCAGCATGGTGCTGGCCAGTTTGGATGGAGGATACTGGAGCTGAAATTCAAAAAATGACATTTCCAAGTTCTGACCACTTGGTGCTTGATGTAGTAGCTTCACATGCCTTTTCCAATGGAATCGGACTAAGTAGAGGTGTCTGTCTGTCTGTCTGTCTGTGTGAATGGGATCTCTGCAAGGAGATGAGGAGGGATGCCAGTATGATAGACTTTTCCACTTGAGTCTATGGCCTAAATAATTGCACTGGTGTTAAAGGAAGTGATCCATTTTAGAGCAATACATTTAATTAGGCCAATGTAAAGGCCACCTAATTATGTCCAGGCATTCAAGTTTGCCAGAACTCTTTGTCAGATTACAAATATGTTATATAGACTGAAAGGAATAGGAGGACTGTTGGCCAGTGTTCAAGAACTGTCTAAACGAGGGATGAGCATGTGGATCCCCAGGGCCCAAAGGCATCCCCCAATTACTCGTGGGGCCTTTCAGCACCCACACATTGCTCTAAAAACATTAAATTACTAATATTAAAAAAATGTTTTAGAGATTGGGCCAAAAACCATCTAGTGCCCTTTGGAGGGCCTTGGAGAAAATTTTGCCACTTTTTGAGGGCCTCCCAGGACATGTGGAATCCCCGTAGCCCCCAAAAGTTTTTTTAAAAACAAATTGACCACAAGAGGGCAGCAAGGTGCTTGTCCTCCCCCCCCCCCCCCCCAATTTCTGTAAGATAAACTGTTGAGGTCTAGGTGTCATGAGAGCAGCTGCAGCTATTCAAAGTCCAGAAACTCCTGAACCACAGGTGATAGCTTGCCTCTGACCTAAATGTATTGTGTCTACATACAAAAGCTAGTGATGGCTTTGAAACAATTGCTCAGCATCACCCAATTTCAACATCATTTTTCGAAATCATTTCAGTATTTGTTTTTAAAATCCCAGGTTATATTAGGTGTTACTTGTCAAAATAAACCAGTATTGTTCTTCCTGATGGTCAACTGGCAAATACTGCATGTTTTTTTTCAGTTAGCAGCCCTGGAGATAATGATACATGTGGGCAAAACTTCTAAGTGATGAGTAACTTTTTCAGTTCCCATAAAATAGACAAACTGAAATGCAGTAAGAAAGTGTGTGCAAGAGATTTCCGTTGTAAAATACACAAGAAAAGCTGGGTGAACGCCCAGAGTTTGCTTTCTTTCTTTTTCCCTTTCCATTTTGGAAAGCCTGGACTCTCAAAACCAATGTGACATATTACAACATTTTTTCAAAAAATTTCATATTACTATGAGTTATTTCCTGATCTTGTTCACCCCTGAAACAATGAAAAAAAAAGTGCGATTGTCATAATTGCTCTTTGCCCCAACCTCAAATACCCAGCCAAGTCTCTCCTTTTCTATGAAACCTAACCTTTCATAAAGGGAGCACTCTTTCTGTGTAACATTCTACTGAATGAACAGCAACTCTTTCCAAGTGACACGGAAGACGCTTGTAAGCAACCGCAAACAGACAAATTACATACTTTGTAACTTGCAGCAAGCGCCATTAATTATGAGGAAAGAGCTGGTAATAAGAAACCCCAGTGTAGGTCCATTCCTGTAAAAGAAAGGAGATTATTCTTTCCACTGTTAAAAAAAATTAATATCTTTTGGCAGAACCAAAATGTTTAGCTGCGTAAAAAAATGTGAGAAGGCCTCTCAGAAACGTGAGCTTTGTGTGTATTTGTATCCATAACCTGCTTGGTGTACTTTGTGTGTGCTCTATTTCAATCCAAAATCTGATAGGAGAAAGGATGGTATAAATATTTTAACTAAATAAACAATGGAATACACTCTTGACAGCCAATGCAAATCATAGGGCTGGACCTACCACGAGGAAGAATGAGGTAGCTGATTTAGGGGCTGAAATCCTGTTGCTGTAACTTATGCTGCATAAGACTGATGATGTCAGGCTGATGAGTTCCTTCAGTGAGCTCAAGGCACCAGAGATAGTTCTCAGCCTTTCCGCATCATTCTCACAGCAACCTAAAGAACTGGATCAAGAGGAGTGAGAGTGAACGATTCATTGGGGGGCTGGAGCCCCAATTTCCAGTTCTCAGTGCTCTAGTCACTACTGCTGCAGCTATCTTTTTGAAAAATCAAGTGCCAGCTGTTACACAGAAATGCCAGTGCTAGGGTCAATGTATACATTATAGATAGCCCATTGGAAGAGGGGATTCCTTAAATTCTGAAAGATGTCTGGTTGTCACATGGCAAACATTTCCACACATGTCTTGTCATTCACAAATTAGTTCCTTTTTAAAAATGACTGGTCTTTGGGAGATACATGTGGGCTTTGTTTGCAGGTATGATTGCTCGGGCAAGAAAATCTGCTAGAATCACATCTCTGGAACACTAACATGATTTCAGCTTCTAATGACTTGCTCTCTGGGATCTAGTTTGACTCCATAGCCATATTTGCAATGAATTATGATCAAATCAAATCAAATAATCAAATAAATTTATTGTCATTGTAAGTATATACATAGTATACACATACAACGAAATTCACACAGAAACCCAGAGACCAGACCCACGTGCACACACATAAAAAATCCCCAAACACTCCACATCCACTAAAAAATCCCTCACTAAGAACACAAACATCTAAATAACACTGTCCACCTGTTCACTGCTGGTGGTCTTTAAGTTCATTATTAACTGCAATTATAGCTCTGGGATAAAAACTATTCAGAAAACGTGTGGTCCGAGTCTTAATTGTTCTGTATCTTCTGCCAGATGGCAACAGTTCAAAGAAGTTGTGAGCAGGATGGGAAAAGTCTCTAAGGATGTTGTGTGACTTCCTCAGACAGCGGGATGTGAAGATGTCATCCAGGGTTGATAGCTGGAGCCCGATGATATTCTGGGCAATTTTAATGGTTCTCTGTAGAGCTTTTTTTGTCTGCTACAGAGCTGCTCCCAAACCATACAAGAATGCCATAGGTTAGGACACTCTCAATGGTGCTACGATAGTAGGACAGAAGTAAATGCTGAGATAAATTTAAGTTCCTGAGCATTCTCAGGAAATACAGCCTCTTCTGTGCCTTCTTCACTAGCATGTTGGCATTTATAGTCCATGAGAGGTCCTCTGAGATGTAAGTGCCCAGAAATTTAAAACTACCAACCCTCTCCACTTCCTCGCCATTTAGGTACAGTGGTAAATGTACATTCCCCTTCATGGATTGCTGCCTTGTCGTGGTGAAGGGGCTTGAGTAATTCAGAGAAGCTGTGGGCTATGCCGTGCAGGGCCACCCAAGACGGACAGGTCATAGTGGAGAGTTCTGACTAAACGCGATCCACCTGGAGCAGGAACTGGTAAGCCACTCCAGTATCTTTGCCAAGAAAGCCCCATGAACAGAAACAAAAGGCTAAAAGATATGACGCTGGAAGATGAGCCCCTCAGGTCGGAAGGCGTCCAACATGCTACTGAGGAAGAGCGGAGGACAAGTACAAGTAGCTCCAGAGCTAATGAAGCGGTTGGGCCAAAGCCGAAAGGACGCTCAGCTGCGGACGTGCGTGGAAGTGAAAGGAAAGTCCGATGTGCAAAGAAAAATACTGCATAGAAACCTGGAATGTAAGATCTATGAACCTTGGTAAGCTGGATGTGGTCAAACAGGAGATGGCAAGAATCAACATTGACATCCTGGGCGTCAGTGAACTAAAATGGACGGGAATGGGCGAATTCAATTCAGATGATTATCATATCTACTATGGTGGGCACGAATCCCGTAGAAGAAATGGAGTAGCCCTCATAGTCAACAAAAGAGTGGGAAAAGCTGTAATGGGATATAATCTCAAAAATGATAGAATGATTTCAATACGAATCCCAGGCAGACCTTTCAACATCACAGTAATCCAAGTTTATGCACCAACCACCAATGCTGAAGAGGCTGAAATTGACCAATTCTATGAAGACTTACAACACCTTCTAGAACTGACACCAAAGAAAGATGTTCTTCTCATTATAGGAGATTGGAATGCTAAAGTAGGGAGTCAAAAGATAAAAGGAACAACAGGAAGGTTTGGCCTTGGAGTTCAAAACGAAGCAGGGCAAAGGCTAATAGAGTTTTGTCAAGAGAACAAGCTGGTCATCACAAACACTCTTTTCCAACAACACAAGAGGCGACTCTACACATGGACATCACCAGATGGGCAATACCGAAATCAGATTGATTGTGTTCTCTGCAGCCAAAGATGGAGAAGCTCTATACAGTCAGCAAAAACAAGACCTGGAGCTGATTGTGGCTCTGATCACCAGCTTCTTATAGCAAAACTCAAGCTTAAACTGAAGAAAGTAGGAAAAACCACTGGGCTAGTCAGGTATAATCTAAACCAAATCCCTGATGAATACACAGTGGAAGGGAAGAACAGATTTAAAGAACTAGATTTGGTGGACAGAGTGCCTGAAGAACTATGGATGGAGGTTCGTAACATTGTACAGGAGGCAGCAACAAAAACCATCCCAAAGAAAAGGAAATGCAAGAAAGCAAAGTGGCTGTC
The DNA here is from genome assembly GCA_037013535.1 of Intellagama lesueurii. Lineage (NCBI taxonomy): Eukaryota > Metazoa > Chordata > Lepidosauria > Squamata > Agamidae > Intellagama > Intellagama lesueurii. Next base: position 53,117,881 of record JBAJHW010000005.1, read on the forward strand.
CAACGAGGCCTTTCAAATAGCAGAGAAGAGAAGGGAAACAAAATGCAAGGGAGATAGGGAAAGTTACAGAAAATGGAATGCAGACTTCCAAAGAATAGCAAGGAGAGACAAGAGGGCCTTCTTAAATGAACAGTGCAAAGAAATAGAGGAAAAGAATAGAAAGGGGAAAACCAGAGATCTGTTCAAGAAAATTGGAGCTATTAAAGGAACATTTTGTGCAAAGATGGACATGATAAAGGACAAAAATGGTAGTGACCTCACAGAAGCAGAAGACATCAAGAAGAGGTGGCAAGAATACACAGAGGAATTATACCAGAAAGATTTGGATGTCCCAGACAACCCAGATAGTGTGGTTGCTGACCTTGAGCCAGACATCCTGGAGAATGAAGTCAAGTGGGCCTTAGAAAGCAAGACTAACAACAAGGCCAGTGGAGGTGATAGCATTCCATCACATTTTAAATAATCTTAAAAGATGACGCTGTTAAGGTGCTACACTCAATATGCCAGCAAGTTTGGAAAACTCAGCAGTGGCCAGAGGATTGGAAAAGATCAGTCTACATCCCAATCCCAAAGAAGGGCAGTGCCAAAGAATGTTCCAACTACCATACAATTGCACTCATTTCACACGCTAGCAAGGTTATGCTCAAAATCCTCCAAGGTAGGCTTCAGCAGTATGTGGACCGAGAACTCCCAGAAGTAGAAGCGGGATTTCGAAGGGGCAGAGGAACTAGAGACCAAATTGCTAACATGTGCTGGATTATGGAGAAAGCCAGAGAGTTCCAGAAAAACATCTACTTCTGCTTCATTGACTACGCAAAAGCCTTTGACTGTGGTGGACCACAGCAAACTATGGCAAGTCCTTAAAGAAACGGGAGTGCCTGACCACCTTATCTACCTCCTGAGAAATCTATATGTGGGACAGGAAGCAACAGTTAGAACTGGATATGGAACAACTGATTGGTTCAAAATTGGGAAAGGAGTACGACAAGGCTGTATATTGTCTCCCTGCTTATTTAACTTATATGCAGAATACATCATGCGAAAGGCAGGACTGGATGAATCCCAAACCGGAATTAAGATTGCCGGAAGAAATATCAACAACCTCAGATATACAGATGATACCACTCTGATGGCAGAAAGTGAGGAGGAATTAAAGAACCTCTTAATGAGGGTGAAAGAGGAGAGCGCAAAAAATGGTCTGAAGCTCAACATCAAAAAAACTAAGATCATGGCCACTGGTCCCATCACCTCCTGGCAAATAGAAGGGGAAGATATGGAGGCAGTGACAGATTTTACTTTCTTGGGCTCCATGAACACTGCAGATGGTGACAGCAGCCACGAAATTAAAAGACACCTGCTTTTTGGGAGGAAAGCCATGACAAACCTAGACAGCATCTTAAAAAGCAGAGACATCACCTTGCCGACAAAAGTCCGCATAGTCAAAGCTATGGTTTTTCCAGTAGCGATGTATGGAAGTGAGAGCTGGACCATAAAGAAGGCTGACCGCCAAAGAATTGATGCTTTTGAATTGTGGTGCTGGAGGAGACTCTTGAGAGTCCCCTGGACTGCAAGGAGAACAAACCTATCCATTTTGAAGGAAATCAACCCTGAGTGCTCACTGGAAGGACAGATCCAGAAGCTGAGGATCCAATACTTTGGCCATCTCATGAGAAGAGAAGACTCCCTGGAAAAGACCCTGATGTTGGGAAAGTGTGAAGGCAAGAGGAGAAGGGGACGACAGAGGACGAGATGGTTGGACAGTGTCACCGAAGCTACGAGCATGAATTTGACCAAACTCCAGGAGGCAGTGGAAGACAGGAGGGCCTGGCGTGCTTTGGTCCATGGGGTCACGAAGAGTCGGACACGACTTAACGACTAAACAACAAAAATGTACATTTCTCTTCCTCCTAAAATCAATTATGAGTTCTTTAGGTTTTTTTGATGTTAAGTGTAAGATTATTTACCACAGTATCAACGCTTGTACTTCCTTTCTATAAGCAGACTCATGTTCTTATTTATGAGCCCCACCACTGTCGTATAGTCCGCAAATTTAATAATTGCGTTGGTGTTATACAGTGGGGTGCAATCATGTGTGTACAGGGAGTAGAGGAAGGGACTTAGCACACAGCCCTGGGGAGCTCCTGTACTTAGTACCAAGGTAGAAGAATGGTGAGATCCCATCCTTACTGACTGTGGCCTATCTGTCAGAAAGTCCTTTACCCACACACAAATCTTCTGAGGTAATCCCAGGTTGATCATTTTAAAAAACCACCTATTGGGGAGAATGGTATTAAAAGCAGAGCTATAATCCACAAACAACAGCCTCGCATAAGTTCCCTGTTGTTCTAAGTGACTCAATACAGTATGGAGAACAATGGACATAGCATCATCAGTAGATCTATTTCTCCTGTATGCAAATTGCCATGGGTCCAAAGAAGGTGGAAGACTAGCCTTAATGTAATCCAGCACCAATCCCTCAAAACATTTCATAATAACAGATGTTAAAGCTACTGGTCTATAATCATTGAGAGATACCACAGCTGACGGCTTGGGGACTGGCACTATAATAGATGTCTTCAGGCAAGTGGGGACAGAACACTGCAACAAGGATAGATTGAAAATATCCGTAAAAACTCCAGCCAATTCTGCAGTGCAGCCCCTAACAACTCGTCCCATGATTCCATCTGGTCCAGCTGCCTTTCGAACGTTAATATTCTGGAAAGCGCGTCTCACATCTGAAATCTGCAGTAGTAGTGGTTGTCTGTCGATGGTAGATTCTAGTGATGTACTATAGATAGTAGGTGCTGGAGTAATGGTTGTTCCTGTTTCCACCTCAAAACGGCTGAAGAATTAATTTAACTGCTCAGCCAAAAAATCACTGCTGCTAAACAGACTGTTTTTGTTACTCTGCCCCGTGATTTGTCGCAGGCCATGCCATACCCGACGAGTGTCAGAGCTCTCAAGATGTTGCTCAATCCTCTGACTGTACATAGCTTTGGCGTCCCTAATACCCTTTTTCAATTTAGCTCTGGCCTCTATACTGTAGCACATCACCAGAATGAAAAGCAGCATTTCTGGCTTTTAGTAAAAGGCGCACTTCTCTATTTAGCCAAGGCTTGTTATTAGAAAACACTCGTACTTGTCTGGTGGTAGTAACAACATCGATACAGCTTTTGATATAAAACAGTACTGTCGAGGTATAAGTATCAACATTGTCCTCCTCAAACAATGCCCATTCAGTGCTCCTAAAGCAATCTTGAAGTTGCTCGGATGCACCCACTGACCACACTTGTATTTCTCTAGTTGATGGTCTGATTCTGTTAACAAGAGGTCTGTTTGATGGAATCAAAAACAGAGATATATGATCTGACTGTCCCAAACTAGGCAATGGCTTCGTCTTATATCCATGCATGATGTTACTATATACCTGATCCAAGGTATTTTTCCCTCTAGTGGGACAGTCTACGTACTGATAAAACTTAGGGAGGACAGTCTTTAAATTGGCTTGATTGAAATCACCTGCTACCACCAGCACTCCATCTGGGTAGGCCTGCTGCTGTTTGCTGATAGCAGTTAACAAACAACTCATAGCTGTGGTTATGTTAGCATCAGGAGGTATATATATTGCAGTTATTATAACAACATTAAACTCACGAGGCAGGTAAAAGGGGCAGCATTTCACTGCCAAATACTCCAAATCAGGAGAACAGTGAATGTCCATTATTTTAACATCAGTGCTCCAGTTATTGTTTGTGTAAACACAAACCCCTCCACCTCTCCTCTTCCCAGATTCAATAGTCCTGTCTGCTCGCTACAAAGAAGCATCTGCCCTCCAGTGAAGTTTCTGTCATTCCCTGCAACAGGGTGTCAGGAAAGGGGAAGCAGTTGCTAATTCAAACTCATTTATTGTGCTACTGCACCCATGGGCAACTGGCCACATTATGAATCTCCATGTATCTACATGGTGCAAGCACAGCAGGTGGACTATCATTGTTCACACAACCATATAAACCTAGGTTGAACTTGTTGTGTGAAACCTATTTCCTGCCCTGTACTTGAACTGAGATCAAACCAGATTTTTGACACGCCATCATGAAAGCTGTTTTTGGATGACTTTATAGCTGCAGTTATATATAACTCTGTACATACAGATACAGATATATAAATACACAGATAGTACAACGAAGATGAAATATAGATATAGATGATATAAATATAGATGTATAAATATTATATAGACACAAAAGTTCCCCACAAAGCAACTAAATTTTCTGAGCACTTGCAGACTGTCAGGTTTGCAGTGAATATCCAAAGGTGAATTGGAAATTCTTCATAACAGAATGATAATTAGTTGGCTTCATTTCAGATAAACTGTCACCTGTGGTTGAACTTAATGATGACAAGGGTTTCTCTCCTAGTCATAGGTGATGAGTCTCACTTTGCATGGTGGATTCTCTCTGAAAGAGAAAATGAAAATGGCTTGCTTAGTCATTTACACATCTGAATGACAGTACAGGGGAAAGTTCAAACAAAAGCCTGGTGTAACTAGATGGCTCACAACATATTCCCATTACACAGCTCTTGTGCAAAGGAAGGAATTTCCTTCGCTGACTCTTCAGAAATCTTCTACCTATCTTTTGAATGTGGTTTTTTGGGAAAAAGAATTACCTGTTTATCTACAATGGTTTAATTCTGCTATCTTAAGCGTGGATAAGCAAGCAGGTGTTAGAAGAAGGAAAGAGATGGGTGGTGGTGGTGGTGGTGGTGGTGGCAGCAGTGGCAGCCGGCTCAAGCAGCAGATTGTGGATAGTTCAGCCACCATCTTCTGCATTTTGCTGCTTCAAGCAAATGCCTCAGTTTGGTTGATAGTCAGGCTGGCCCTGCCTTGCTAGAATCTTTTACTGGTTTGGTCTCATCTAACAGTGCCAGTCTTTGATAGGAATAGTCTACAGTCGTCTACCTGCTAGGGACCTCCAGGTTGGTTTAGTAATGGATTGCTAATGGGGCTGCCCTTGAAGGTGGTCAATAATATTTAATCAGTAAGTAATTAGAATTCTTGCTGGTCTGCTTAGATGGCAAGCCATATTGCATCATTTCAGAAGGAACTACAGTGGCTGCTTATTTACTTCTCAGCCCAAGTCAAGATGCTGATGCTTATGCGATTGTGGGCCTAAATCTCTGAAGGAACATCTCCTCTCATATCAGCATTGCCTGTGCAATTCAGATCAGCAGAGAAGGCCCTTCCCTTTGTGCCTACCATAAAAGAAGCATACTTAACTATCGACAAAAGAGACACCCATGGTGTTCTCACTGTGGAAAAGTTACCTGAAACCAACATTTATTATTTTGGATTCCAGGTGAAAACCTATTTATATGCTTATGCATTTTTATATTTTTAAATCTAAATGTGCATTTCTTAATGGAAGCTGACAGTGGGCAAAATCCAGTGGTGTAACTTTACAGTGGCATAACCCACATTTGGTGCTGGAAACATCTAATTTAGAGTCATGGAAAGCTGCCTATCCCCCTCCCTTCAGCATCTGAGGCTCCCTTTTGCCCTGGGAAAATCTCAGGATAGGGCACTCGAGACCTTTAAAAAAGGTACCCTAGGGAGACTCAGAACCTGAAAGGGAAGGATAGGAAGCTCTGTGATATACAAATGCTGAAAATAAACAAAGATTCTGTAACCTAGAGTGGCCTTGGCTGCCAGATGAGCAGTATATAAATCAAATAAATAAATCAAATAAATAAATAACCTGTCTGATTCTAGTCAATTGAAAGGGGTTCTGCTTTCTGGAGTCTTGTAAAGATTCTAGTGGTGTTTTCCCCCTTTCCCCTTTTTCGAGCGTAGGGGCTGCACTAATGTATTGTTTGATTTTGCTTCTATTCTACAACAGAGGATAATCTTTTGTATTGTTGTTTATAATGTTGTGGAATTTGTAAACCACCCAGAGTGGCCTTGTTAGCCAGATGGGCAGTATAGAAATCAAATAATAAATCAATAATAAATTCACAAACTGGTTGTTCCTCCATCCTGCCCTGGTCATGATAGTTTTTCTGAGCAGTTCAGGCTCACAATACACAAATGCACCACTTAACTGTACAATACGATGGTCTTGGATTAGTGCAAAACAATGATATTCTGATTATCAAGCTAACTAGGTGTGGGCTGGATAGAACAACTGTCAGGTGGACACACAGTTGGCTACAGAATTGTACTCAGAGTGTGATGATTAATGGCTCCTTTTCACACTAAGTGGAAGTAACAAGTGGGGTACCCTAGGGTTCAGTTCTGGTTCCAATACACTTCAATATTTTTGTTAATGACCTGGATCAGGGGATACAGGGAATGCTAATTAAATTTGCAGATGCAACAAATTTGGGTGGAATAGCTAATACCTTGGAAGACAAAAACAAAATTCAAAATGATCTGGATAGGCTTTAGTACTGGCCTGAAAACAACAGAATGAAATTTAACAAAGATGAGTGCAAAGTACTGCACCTAGGAAAAAGAAACCAAACACACAGTTAGAAGATGGGGGATACCTGGCTCAGCAATATTACGAGCGAGAAGGACCTTGGAATTGTCGTAGATCACAAACTGAATATGAGCCAACAGTGTGATGTGGCTACAAAAAAGGCAAATGCTATTTTAGGATGCTATATTTTGTAGAAATATAGTCTCCAAATCCCGTGAGGTGCTAGTTCCACTCTATTCAGCACTGGTTAGGCCTCACCTTGAGTATTGTGTCTAGTTCTGGACACCACACTTCAAGAAGGATGCTGACAAATTGGAAGAAGTTCAGAGGAGAGCAACAAGGATGATCAGGGGGCTGGAAACTGAGCCCTATGAGGAAAGACTGAAAGAACTGGGCATGTTTCACCTTGAGAAAAGAAGGCAGAGAGGTGATAGGATAACACTTTTCAAATACTTGAAATGCTGTCATACAGAGGAGGGGCAGAATCTGTTCTCCATTATCCCAGAGTACGGGATATGCAACAATGGGCTCAAGTTACAGGAAGCTAGATATTGGTTGAATATCTAACTGTTAGAGCAGTACGACAATGGAATCAATTACCTCAAGAGGTGGTGAGTGCTCCAACACTGGAGGCGTTCAAGAGGAATTTAGACAACCACCTGGCAGATATCCTTTGATTTGTATTCCTGCATAGAGTAGGGGGTTGGACTCAATGGCTTTATAGGCCTCTTCCAACTTCATGATTCTATGATTCTAGTTCTTGCAGCACAAGGATAGTTCTCCTATTTCCAAGGGGCTTGTATGTAACCCTGCTCTCAAGGAATTTAGTGAATTTCACTGGTACCCTTTATTTTGAGTGTTATCAATCTGGTGACCATTACAAAAGTTGTATGGAAATGCCTCCCCCACTCCCAGAAGTAGATATGAAAGTAGGTGGTTATTTATGAAAAAATAATATAACTAATCAGTAATGATTTCTCTTAACATTAAGGTGCGGTAGCTCTTTGACACTGAAAAAAACAATATGAATGTCATGTCTGTCAAACTGACCCCTTAACCACATGCATTGGCTTCTTTTCTTTCTGATGGTTTGCAAAGCTCATGTATCTGAGTCATTAACACATACACTTGGCAAGATGAGACTTTGAACCTGAATTTCCTGTCTTGCTTCTTGCTCCCCCACCACAAAGTGCTAAAGCAGTTTCAGAGTACTGTGTAAGGGGTTTCCTCTAAGTGGGGTAAGGTGGGGTATGTGTGGAATTTTTCTTCCTCTGCCCTCTTTTTAATGTGGGCATGCTTTCGAGGGAACCTCCTAGAACTGCAGGTTGGACACGTAGCAAATCATTCATCATATGGAGAACCCAGTCACTTAAAGGAAACTTTAGATGCTGAGATCCCACAAACCAAACCTATTAATAAAAACCAGGCACACCTCTTATCTAACACCATCACCAGAAATGTGTGAAAAATGCGTAATTCTGATTAGTTAAAAAATTTAAGCGAGGCGGTATAAATATCACCACCCCAGAGAGGCTAGGATCAAACCTGCAGGTACAAAAGACAACCAAGTTACAATATACTTGTTGGTCCTACTTCCGAATCTGTAGCGAAGCAGTCTCTACCTGAGTTGAGAACAATGGCTTGGAAGATCTGTCTATTTGTCTTTTTGGCTATTGGTTGTTCCAGTGGACAAGATCACCCTCGTTCAACTTTTGCAGACATAAAAGAATCGATCACCCAGTTGCAAAAAGACTTTGTAAGTACACCTTCAGTTTGTTTTCTTCTTTTCTCCATTTGTAGCCGTCAGTATTCTGGGGCCAGCAAGCTAGAACTGGACATATAATGTCATGGACATAAACTTATAATTCATGTTGTAGCTTTTCAGTTTTATACAGTTTGGTACCCATCGGCTAGATGGCACAGAGTCTGCCCCTCTCGCCTATTCGTGAGAGTTCTGGAATATCCTCACATTTCATACGACGATTTTATTTAACTGTCAGCTAGAAATGTAACATTGTTTGTTTCTGTAATCTGAAAAGAATTAAAAGAAAACTAGTGCTGATCCATTAATTGTTTTGTTTATAGCTACAGTTCTGGGGGAGGAATTGACTGATTGAAGAGTTATGGGCAGAGATGGTTTTGACTTCGAGGACCTGGGATCCCTCTTGTAGTTTTTTCATGGTTAGCACCAGGTCCTGACAGCTTGGCTAGTACCTCTTCATACACCTATTTCCTTTAATGCGTAAGAGTCATTTCACTGGTGACAAGTTAAACTCTGCTGAGTTCCTAATGGAAGCACATTTGTTCCAAGGTTAGAGTTCAGTGAAGGGTGTTTAAGGAGGCTCTTTAGTTTGTGAGCTGTGGTCATGGAAGGCTCTCTAGCCGATATGTCTTCCCTGTGTTCAGCCTGAGAACGCGGTAGCGTTGTTTCCCATAGGTATACATCTCAGTTGGGCATTACTGAGAGTGGGCTTGAATGTTACTCAGGGAGCATTGTCTTTGGCTGTATGTGCAGCTTCTGCATTCATGTGGCTGGACTTCTTTAATGTTGAAGTGGAGCTTAAAAGATAGTCAAGGGGGATATGGCCTTCACATGTTGAATGTGAAAAGCAGTTCCACTTTTGAATGGGGACATGGCAATACTTCCTAAGACGACGCAGAATTATTATTATTATTATTATTATTATTATTATTATTATTATTATTATTATTATTATTATTATTATTATTATTATTATTATTATTAATTTCTCAGAATACCACAGCCAGCTGGGGTATTTTTGGACTTGTAGCCTCAAAAACAAACACTTCTGAAAAAAAGAAAAGAAACTGCAGTTGAATTCACAGCCATTTTCTCTTTTGACTGATAACAGTACTAGCACTGTCTTTTACAAAACATTTGCAGGAAATTTCTTCGTGCTTACTGCTAAAACTGTATGTTACTGCAGTGACTAAAGTGAGAAGTTAAGACTATAAATAAATGAACTCATTGATCAGGAAGTACATCCAGAGATCAGAAATGTCTCTTTTATTTTCTATGTTGAATTCATGAGCATGCATCAAAGAGACACACTGGAGACTTAACACTTGTAATCTCCTGGTAATAAATAAACACAAACACTTGTAATTTGAAAAACAAAAGGTCTATAATTAAATTAGGATGTAGTTGTCATTATTGGCAAGGAACTGATATTTCTCCATTTTATGAATTTATTACAACTGGAATACTTGTGAAACCAGCAAAAATTCAAATCAAAATTTCTCATAAACTTTTATTTCAACTATACTAGATTCTCTTTGTTTCTCTAGATCTAAAGTATGCAACATAAATAAAGTGAATGAGGAGGCTAAGTTACAGTCCTCTTCTGAGTGGATAATAGCAGTAGTCCAGTAGTACTGAACAAATTTGCTTTCTAAAATGGAATTTGAAATGAATTGGGCCGTGTGTCTCAAGCCTGAGGAAAAATAATAGTCATTGTAGATCTGGTTGTGGAGAAAAAATTCCCTCAGAAGTACAGAAAGAGCTGGAAATGAACCAAAGCTTTCATTGACAAGACTGAATTCAGTTATCAATGTGGTTGAGATGTATGCATTGTATATTGCAGAACGCTACTCTGCCTGATGTTGCTGATGGTGGAGATGTTTTCCTACATAGGCTGAAGAGCAGCCTATGGTCACAGGTAATTTGAATAATTTGTGTGGGTTTTTGGAGGGGTGGTGAAGGCCAGAGAAGACAGCCCTCTCACACAGCAATTTTTTGACATTAAAAAAAAGAGACAGAAAATGGTTAGTTGTTGATTTATTATTATTGTGCTTTTAATGTTAGGAAAGAGAAGTGAAGCTTGTGGCATTTTCTGAGTCAGGGTCCAATATAATTTGACTGGGCTTCAGTCCTATGCATTTTTGCTGTGTGGTTGGGGGAAGAAGGCATACTTTGCTGGTCTGCCTGGATAATAAAACACCTTCTGATAGCTGGGCAACAAATTTTCTGCAACTCTAGTCTGCTAAGATGAAATGTCTGCATTGTTTAGCAGACTGGTTGGTCACAGAAGATTAAACCTCTAGTAAGGAGGACATGGACTGTATCTCCAACCAGCTTCACAGAACTAGGATTATGTTTACATTCTTTTTCTTGATGAGACAAGTAAGGAAAAGACAAGCAAGGGAATGGTAAATATTAAAGGTTTGACTTTGACAGACACAATCCTGGCAACACATCTGAAGAAACTTGTGGGATGCCACTCTGATTTCACAAGGAGACCCACTATTACTTTGTCTCCCCCACTCCCACCTCAGTGGTTCTCTAACAACTATAGCATTAAGGAGAGAACTCCCCAATCAGTCTGAAGCAGGTGGAGGCTTTTGATCTGAAATGCAACATGAATTGTTGTGGGGAAAATATCATTAGTTTATTCGTTTTGCTGATTTATTTATTTTTTTCTGGCAGGACAATGAAAGAAAAATCTTGTTAGCCCAGATGATTTCTACATACTTAGAACTGTTGAACACTGCAACTAAAAGTCAAACTTCAGCTCATGTGAAGGAATTATTAGAAGCCCTGACTCATTATAAAGAGAAGTACAGTGAAAGCCTGAAAAAAGCAAATGATATAATTGAGTTGTCAAAGCTTCCGGTAAGATTCATTTTTCATTCACAATATTTAATATATCAACTAGAATATGTCAATTAAAAAAAATCAACTCATTGTGCAGTGGAAACAAAAAGGGTAGATCCCATACAGACGATTAGTCTTATGGTGAAATGCATTTGAGCAATGACTATCAGTGTAGATAATATATTCATGTATACAGTAGTGTCTAAGACACAGATGTTTCCTTCCTTTCATGCAGCATGAAATGCAGCTGCTGACACAATATTCTGTTGCTGTGTAGTTTGATAAAAAGCAAGAACTATGACTAGTGATAAATGTTAGACCATGTCTGATCACAGTGAGGGGTTAGCTCACAGTACAAGGTTAGAATTAAACCTGGGAGAAATTACTCTGATTAAAGATGACTTTTTCATTTTGGGGGTGCTGAGAACTATCTCATTGTGTGTGAACTGTGCACACCCTGAAATTGAAAACCTTCCATCAGAGCCAATCAGCTGCTGCTAATGTTTTTTCCTTTGCATTATTGGGGCTGTGCGACCCAGTTTTTGCCTATAACTCCCAAAAACCCCTGACCACCACAGCTTGATGCTCATTCAGAGATTCTGGGAGCTGTAGTTCAAAAAAGCAAGTTTCTCAGTTTCTGATACTTGTTTAGAATCAGTGAATGAATGCTTCACTGTTGATGTTAAGCACACATTTTACAGGCTAGTCTGCTATTGACAGCAACAAACAAAAGGAGTATCTAGCAATTCTCAGTACAGGGCCTGATGAGACCAAAGTGTGGTTAATTTTGGAATTTTGGTGATTGATTGATTGATTGATTTACATAAATAAAATAAATAAAGCTACTGCTCTGGGTGGCTACAAAAGAAATAAACAAAAGTACACAATGAAAAAGATTAAAATGACAAAAAACAAACAAACAAACAAACCCTACCCCCAACCCCAGCTCTAACAAAGACTGCTTTACTCCCAAGATGGCAGAAATAAAAGCAACTATTAAATAATAATCAATACACATAGGGCGGTCACTTAATTACATAGTAGTTAAGTTAAAAAAGGGGAAGGCTTTCAGAGGCCTGGGTAAACAGCCATATTTTAATTTGCTTCCTAAAACCAAGGAGGGTGAGGGCCTGACGAACCTCCACCAGAAGGGAATTCCATAGTGAGGTGGCCACTACTGAGAAGGCCTGGATCCTAGTTGAAGATTTCTGGACTTCTTTTGGTTGGCCACCTGCACCAAGGTGTGGGTTGGATGGGAAGTTGATCTGAGGGAGAGCTGCTCTGTGAGATAGCAAGGTCCTCCTAAACCATATAGGGCTTTATAGGTTAACACTAGTACCTTGAACGTGGCCCAGAAGCATACCTCTAACATTGCTCAAACAAGAGGTGGCGGGAAATTTTAGTGTGTAAGGATAAATTGGCTGAAATACTGTGGCTGAGTTCTATGATTTAAAACTTCCTTTGTTGATTTCAGGGTGCATGTGACTTTGTCATATTGTGTGTGATTTGTATGGACCGAAAATTGCCTTTAGTTAGCAGCGATTTACTGCTGCTCATGTCAACTCCATTGTGCATGTGGAGCAGTACAACAAGATTTCAGCCAGTATTTCCTTTGTATTACTTTACATCCAAAGTGAAATCAGTCAAGCTTTTCATTTGATAGCTTGCGATAGCAAGACTGGTATCCTAGGAAGAGGGATGTAAATCCACATTTGTCTCATGATTACGTGCCAAAGAAGAAAATACAAAGACTTTTCTCCCTGCCTGTGAGATATTGGGATTTTTTAAATTAAAAAAAACACCTAACCTTGAAGAAAATACATGCAGCTGTGAGACTAATATTTGTACATTTCTGTCGATGTGCAAAATTAAACTCCTGCCTTGTTTTATGGTTTACTAAAAAGCAGAAGCATTGAGTGGGTAGTTTGCATCTTTGTGAACAATCAGCCTTCCCTTTCGTGCTTGTTGTGTGTATGCTTAATTTGACAAAGGGAAAAGACGGTGGGAACATTTTATGCATGTTGTAAGGAAGTACAATGGAAGGGAAAAATCACTAGGTGTCTTGCTCTTGTTCTGGAGGTGAGAACTCCTATATGTTATGGAGGAGAGAGAATCCTTGGCTGGTTGTCTCATTGTGTTGGCAATCTGTCTTAGCAGAGAAACAAGACACCATGAAGATCTTTTTCATGTACTTACCTACCCAGGAAGTTAATCTATGCTTTCCCTCTCATCAAAGTAGATGGATGTTCATCAGTGGCTTCTTGCACTAGGCAATGTGCATTCTGACAGACATAGGAACAGGGAGAGAGACATGTAAAGCTAGAAGTCACCTAGTTTGAGCCAATGTAATACAGTGACTAGAGTCTGAGAGTTCAGCTGTGGAGGGTTCAAAATCTTTCTCAGCCACAAAGCTTACAATAGTTTTGGCCCAACTGCTGTGTCCTGTTCTAACTTCCCCAACAGAGTGGGCACCAAGGAAAAAAAGTAGGGGAAAATATGTGCTACAGTATAATTAAAAAAAACAATCAAATAAATACTTATTTTATCTATCTAATCTAATAAAACATCAGAGAAAAACCAAGTTTCTGAATCTAAAATAATATAGAAGATACCAAAACACAAAAGATGGCAACAAACCAGAGACAATTATTCCAAAATTAAAGGAATATGAGTTATCACAAACAAAATTAATCCAGGGTAAGGCTGTGGAAGGCCTATGTAAGCAGCCACATTTTCATTTGTTTTCTAAAGCCAAGGAGGGAAGGGGCCTGTTGCACCTCTGTTGGGAGAGAGTTCCATAATGAAGAGGCCACCACAGAGAAGGCCCAGTTCCTAGTTGTTGATTTTCAAGCCTTCCTCAGAGTGGCCACCTGTAACATCCCGGAATATAAGGTGTGGGTGGGGTGAGTGGTCTTTCTGAGGAAGAGGAGTTCAGACAAGTAGCCAAGACCTAAATTGTTTAGGGCTTTGAATGTCAACATAAGCACCTTGAACTTGGCCCAGAAACATATAGAGAGCCGGTGCAAACATGCCAAGACAGGAAATATGTGATCATATTTTGATGTTCCTGACACCAGCCTGGCTGCTGGGTTTTATATTTGCTGCAGCTTCCAAACTGCTTTCAAGGGCAGCCCCATGTAGAAAGCATTGCAATAATCTGTCCTCAAGATTACTAGCTACGTCAAGGAAATACTCAGAAATACTAACCATTTCTGAACTGGTACAGCCTTGTTTGTTTTAATGAGCAACCTACATGTACTCAATTTTGGCTGTTTTATGTTTTTTCCTTCGTTTGGGATTGGGCAGGGATTTTCAGTGATATACAGTTCTTTTGCTACTACAACTGTTTTTCAATAAATATTCATAGACCACAGTGTTTGTTACTTTATTTGCATGATTATTAACAACTTTAAAACTGATCAATATTTTTCATTTCTAACAGCTGAGTGATTTGAAAATCCAGCGCAAGGTGATATTAGAAATGTATAGTGTATTGCTGGAGGTGAACAAAGAAGAGAACAGAAGAAAGAGGAGAAGCAGAGGACAAAATCCCAGAGACCAGAAGAGATGCAGACCAAATCTCATGGGATAACATTGTTTATTGACACAGAGAGGAATTTTTTAATATATAAAAGTATTTATTCATATTTATCAATTTAAAATAACTATTTATAAGAGTCAGCCTTGTATAATCACCAATTGATTTAAAGTATTTATAATTTTTCCGAAGTAATTAATATTATTGAATTCCTATTTATCTTCTGATATTTGTTAACTGAATCAGTTAGAAGCTGTCCAGAGTTTATCTGGTGTTTTTCTATGGAATGAATATAAAACGTTTAAATTAAATGAAATGTTCCACTGTTTTTTCAGTCTTGATTCCCCCCCCCCCCCCCGGCAAATAGAGACCAGTCTCATTACTTTGTGAACAGAAGATTCTATTCAGAGCTGCATATCTCACAAAGAAGATCCTTATCCACACAGGCTTTCTTGTTTGCTTGCATGGAAAATATATATCTGTACCTGCATCCATTCTTTTGTGTCAGGGCTAACTCCAGACATTTGGCTGCCTGAGGCAGGGTATAAGATAGTGCTACCTTCCCGTTCTTCGTATCAAAATCAGCTGGGCTGGCTGTTGAATCTAATGTCAACAGCATCCTCTTTCTTCCAGTCTTCAAGGCAGGAGGTACAGTAGCTGAAGACATACTGGGTCATCCATGTGGCACAGAGCTCTCTTCTTCAACACCTTCAGGTCTGCTTCAAACATCTGAATGCCACTCTTGAAATGGTCTGACTGGTTTAGCCTCACTTCTCCTGAAGTGAAATGGGAGAAAAATGTTTCTTAGGGCTTGTTTACACCTACGTTTGCCTTGCAATAAGCTCCATTCTAAATGGAATCAATTTAGAAATCACATGGCAGTCACATGGTATTTAGGTTGGTGTGTACAGCCTTTTGGGAAAACTTCTAATCCATTTTTAAGCTGAATGTATTTTGGTTGAAGGGGCTACACTGACTTTGTGGTAAGGAGTGGGAGAGGGAGAGGGAGAAAAAGAGGGTTCCAAGCATGGATCTTCATGAATCCACGTGATTTTAGCATGGGAACTCCCCCCAAACACTGTCAAATCATAAGTCCCATTTATACACACAGAATACACCACAGAAATGAAGGGTACATATTTGCACTGGGAGGAGCCCTCGCACTCATCAGAGATGAATGAATATCACATATATAATCATGCATGAATTTAAATGCAAACTTCTCTGACCAGGAATAACTGTGCAAAAGTACTACTAATATTATAATAGTATTTGTGTCGTTCTGATCATGAAGACAGACAGTGATTCCAAATAAAGTTTTGGATAGCATGGGGCTGTACTAATTGAGGTTCTGATTAAGGCAATACCATCATAAAGAACTGTGTAACACCTTTAAGACTAAAATATTTATTATAACACAAGTTTTCATGGTCACACAATCTGCTTCAAGAATGCAGTGCAGCTTTGGGGCTCCAGATATCTGTGTGTGTACCTTATGTGGGAAGACAGCAATTTACAACATACCTGGGGAGGCAAGCTCAGAAGTGCCACAGGGCTACATAGTCCATGAAACAGATGTGTTAGGACCTACTCCTAAGTCCTTAGCATCCTCACCCAGCTGTTGCTTTTCTGGCAAGGAGGGCAGCGATAGAACTAATGCTTATGTTTCAAAAAGAGTCCTTTACAGGGCAGAGGTCATCTGTCCTCATTGTTTCAGGTCCTGAATGCCAATATCCCTTCAGCAACATTGCCCCTTCTTCTGTACTAAAGTGTAGCTGGCCCTGGGCATCTCTAATGCAGCTCACAACTTTCTGCCTTCACATCACCTCCGTTTCCTCTTCCACTGCACATGAACCACTGTTTGCCATTTGGGCAAGGCTGTGCAGTTGCACTGTTCAAACCTCATACCTTTTAGCTTCCTTTAAATGACATGAGGACAGGTGTGGCCCAACCATTAGGCAAAGGGAGATAGTTGCCCCAGACCACAGATTTCGAAGGCTATGTCTAAACCAAAAATGGCTAGCTCTTTAATTTATTGTTGTATGTTTAATCTCTAAGGAGAAGAAGGAAGAAGAGGAGGAGGAGAACTGCTTGTGGGATTATCTATCACCAGCCACCTTGCTGCTCTAAACACACTTGATCTTGGCTGATTTTGGAAGCTAAGCAGAGTCAAAGCTAGCAAGTAGTTGGATGGGAGACCACTTGGGAACATCAGGGATCTCCTCATAAGCCTAGGAAAGAATTCTCCCTTAAACTCTAGGAAATGGTTGCTGGCTAGAGTTGATAATACTGGGCTAGACAAATCCAGGGTTGGACTCAGTAAAAGGCAGCTTCCTATGTTTCTATTGTCTCACCTCATTTTGTTCCAAAATAATTTATCTGACTTTTTGGCCATAGGTGGAAAACCTTAGGTCAAGCGGACAAACCTAGCCTCCTGGATGTACAGCTGGACCTTCTTGAAATCCCTCCGCCCTCCCTCCTCATTCCCAGTAGCCACCTTCCTGGTGGAAGCACCACTGTTTGTAATTGTTTGGTTTCACATATATTTAAGGTAATATATAACTAGGGCACGAATTAAAAAATTAATCATGAAATTCATTCAAAAAAAATCACTAATTCATCATTGTAGTTGTATGAATCAATGCCTCTGATGAATCATGAATCAATGAATTTTTAGCAATTTTGATTCATCAATTTACTTGGCTATAAAATGCCCCCCAAGGCACCTAGATATACCAAATGTGCAGGGAATCGTCTTCTGACTCTCCTCTACAATACCGCCAAGTTTGGTGAAGACTGGATTTCAAATGTCTGAGTTATACATCCACAAAGAGGGCCATCCCCCAGGAACGTCCTCCCCTGGCACCTAGAGACACCAAAATCACGGAAAATCTTCTACTGACTCTTCTCTACAATCCCTCCAAGTTTGGTGAAGATTGGATTTCCCCAAGACAGCTGCTAAAGGGCACTTTCCTGGGAGGACCCACTTTGTGGGTGTATAACTTGCATGTCTGAAACACAATCTTCACCAAACCTGGAGGTACTGTAAAGAAGGGCCAGGGGAAGCTTCTATGTGATTTTGGTGTCTCCAGGTGCCTCAAGAGAACTTTTCCGGGGGGCCTTCTTGTGGGTGTATAACTCAGATATCCAAAACCCAAACTTCACCAAACTTGCAGGGATTGTAGAGGAGAGTCAGGGGAAATTTGGTGTCTCTATGTTTTATAGTGTTTTAAAGTAAAAAATGAATTGATGAATCAATTCATCGATTTGTTAGAAAAAATTATAAATTTGTAATTCATGATTTGTTGACCTTGACGAATCATGAATCAAAATGAATCACAATTTTTCTGATTCTTACCCATCTCTATTTATAACTGAAAGATCTCTCTGTTACTGGCAGTAAAAGCATTAAGCTAAAAGATGGTGACACTTCTGGTCCCACTATTTTTTGCTTCTGACCTCCCTCCTCTTGCAACTACTGGAAGGCAGCCCCAAAGTGCTTTGGGTTGAAAGAAGGTCCCATTCTTGCTGCAGAAATTAGGTTCCTTCCTGTGGAGAAGGAAATGTCCTTTGGTGCTGTGCTTTAGATGGCAAAAGAGTTTGGGCTTGCCCTATATGGAGGAAAGAAGCTGATGTTCAGGTAGGCAGTAGGAGGAAGACACAGGCCAGTTTCTTTCTTCTACTGAAGGCACCACTTCCTAGACCTGAATATAGTTCAATAATTTGTGCATAATGTGTTCAGAATGTGCTCTGCACATAAATCCAGTCAGAATCCTCCTCTGGGCCTTATATGTTTCAGTCCTAGATCAAACAAATGCAACAGCATGCCTGAATCTATTGAATTTAATTTATTTGGACATACACAACTTATCATTTGTAAAATACTGCAATTAAAAAAAATGTATAAGGCAATTGAAAACATAAATATTCTTCTATGTCTGGAGATCAGGGAATGTACCATGATGTCATTAAAGAGCCATAGTTTGCCACATAATTTAGGTGTTATGTAGAGATGAGCGTGAACTGCCAGTTTGGAGCAGTTAATTTACTGGCGAAACAGCTGATCTGCGGTTTCGTGCCCTGCCCCTACTCAGATGCACTGCCCAGAGGAGGCAGGGCACCAAACTGCAGATCAGCTGTTTTGCCAGTAAACAAACTGCCCTGAACCACTGAACCGCTGGTTCTTGCCCATCTCTAGTGGTATGTATAAACTGTGTCAGAAAGAAGTACAATACACTAAAATAATACTCAGTCAGAGAAAATGCATTTAAATAAAGTCTCTGGTCAAATAATATAATTCTTGAAATCTTCTGTTCAATATTGCTTCACTGCTGCTAATGTCTCATCACAGCATGTGATTCAGTGGTGGCCTGTCTATTAGGGCAGTGGTCCTCAACCTTGGGCCTCCAGATGTTCTTGGACTTCAACTCCCAGAAATCCCGGCCAGCAGATGTGGTGGTGAAGGCTTCTGGGAGTTGTAGTCCAAGAACATCTGGAGGCCCAAGGTTGGGGACCACTGTATTAGGGCATGTAGGCTGAGGCCCCACTTCATGCTCACAATACCTCCTGTTATCCTATTTCTGCCTACTTCCAGATAAGATGCAGAATGTCTCCATGTGCTTCCCTGCCTCTGTATTTGTTTGTTTTGGAATGCCTCTTTGTATGTGTGTATATCTGTGTGTGCACCTGCACCGTGCATGCAAGTGTATCAAAACACATTCTCCCCAGCTCTACCCAACATTGATTGATGTGCCTTATTCTTCATCAATCACAACGGCCACCACTGTTGCTGATGTGACTTGCTAACAGACACAGGACCTTATCCTACTTCCTAAGACTTATGAAGTAAAAACACCCTGACCTAAAATAAAATCAGAAAACTTGGTAAAATTATTCTGTTATCAATGGAAGATAAAGAAATGTGTACATTTGGGAGTCAAATGTACATAAACATGGAGCTGTAAATGTGGAAATTTGAATTGTGGATGTTCTTGATTATAAAATCATGTTCAATTCCAGCACCAAAATAACACTGTCTGGAAAAGCATTTAGCCGCCTTGCCCATTGAATGAATATCCCAGTTTGCCCTCATCTGTAGGAGGGCGGAACCAGAAGTCACTTGTTTGACAAGGTAAGGATTAAACTGCACCCCCAGCTCAGAATATTCCCAACCAGTTCACTCCTGCGTGCTTCCTTACTAAGAAACAGGTCCTCTGGGTGTCATCCTGCACTCATGGAGCAAAGGTGTGACAGATACTGTATGTCACAATAAATAAGTAATCAGATATAAGTGAATGCTTCTCTGCCTTTGTGCATGCGTGTGCATTTGACTGTAAGAGAATTTATTTTATTTATTTATTTATTTAAAATACCTCTGTGTGTCTTTGTATGTATAAACATTTTTGCCCTTGGCTCCGCCTACCATTGGCTGCTGTAGCTTCTGCCCCACCAACCCCAATGGGCAGGTCTGGGTGGGATAGACCTCCTAGCTCAGTGTGTAGAACAACTGGGGCACCCAAGTTGATGCAGGGCTAAATACATCCGGATGGCACAACTGGGAACTCAGCAGCAATATTAACTGTTCCTAAGGACAGGTTCTAACAAGACAGTGACTTGGGAGGGGGAGTCTTATCTCAGGCCCATTTCTAGCATATTTATTTGGAGTCTCAGGGGTTGATCACACATGCCAAAAGAACCCCAGTTATGTATATAGACCCTTTAAATTTTTTAAAATAAATGTTTATTGATAAATTGCTTACTATCCATGGAACGTTCTTGCAGCAGCAGTAGCAACAACAACAAAAATACATTGCTCGGAAAGAGACAGCCTCCCTCCCCCCCTTTCAAGTTTAAGGAAAGGAAGAGGGCTTGAGCAGTGAAAGGACCGTTTCCTGTTTGGAACTGTTTGAGGGGAGAAAGAAAAAGGTGTCACATTAATGTCTTTTTTTAAAAAACAAACCAAACAAACCCTGCTGTTCACAATACTTTGCAAATCTTTTACCCCACTTCCTCCTCCCAACACTGTTCAAAGGGGGGGGGGATGAAAGCCAAGAACTGAGAGGAAGAGATATGCAGGAAAATAAGGAAAAGGGGACAAGTGAGTAAAGGAGGGAAGGGGAAAGGGGAGGAAGAAAGAATGAAAAGGGGAGGAAGAAAACTGGAAAGTGGAAAAAGGCATCGGGAAGTGAAAATTTAAAAAGGAAGGAAGGAAGGAAGGGCTGCAGGTGACATCCACCACTAGTTGCACATTGACTAACTGTTTAAAGTGATAGGAAAGTAGTGATATATCACTTACAAATTATTTAAAAAGAAGAAAGAAAGAAAATTTAAGGGCAGCGGGGACTCAGAAACAAGACAGCAAATGAATCTATTTGTATGAGATGGCATGTGTAGCCTACAGAACTGGTACAAATAGCATGAAATGTAGCGATTGAATGGACAGCCATGTTTAACTGGCCCAGTGCTAAATATATGAGGGATGTTGGCAAGTCTTTGGGTCTGAGTCCCAAGTCTGAGTCTTTGGTATTAAATCCCAAGTCCCAAGTCTGAGTTCTTATTAAAAATAAGTTTTCCCCCCCAGGAAAAAGGGAGGATGGGTTTTGAGTTGCAAGCCAAGTCCTTGAAAAACAACAACCCTGACTTGAGTCCAAGTCGAATCATTGGTGCGACTTAAGTCCAGCTTGACAGCGAGTCCTGCGACTCGAGTCCCCATCCCTGTTATATACCACATGACGATGCATACAAATATATCGATATAAAAAAAAGGAGGAAAAAGAAATGATTCAAATAGTCCATGTGATTAGGTCCTTAGATAGTCATCTGTACTTACCTTTACTGGGCAAAGTTGGGAGAAGCAGAAACATGAAATCAGGAAAAGGCCCCGAGACACTGCTGGTACATACTCAATAGGAGATGATAACGAAGGACATAACTGGGCTATTTGTCCTACATTGGCAGAACATGACTATCCAGATACTCAGTGCACGTAAGACATCTGACAATGTGGGTTTTCTTGAGGAATATCTAAGGGACTCAAAATGAAGATAAATTCTCTAAATGAAGAAAAAGTTTGACTGCTTTGGAGAAGCGTAATATTACAAATTGGAGTCGCCCACTGAAATTGAATGCTTAACACAAGCTATAGTGATGGCTACAAATGTGAAAAATTATAAGAGGGGCTAATTCATATGTGATATGGCTACTAATGGCTGCTAATCATCATTCTGACATCAGGCACAACATACATGTGAACATCAGTTGCTCAGAGACACAAGCCAGAGGGTGTCATTGCATGTATGTCCTACTTGCCATTATAGGACCAGATTACTAGACCAAATAGGTCTTAGGCCTAGCTGTTCAGTTCACGTCCAGTGTGTGGTTCTTGTCTGTCTAGCTCTAAAATATTCTCAGGATCCCTTTCACACCTTTTACACATGTGAAAACTGCTTTTGATTTAATTTTGGTTTACTGTGGGAAAATTAAAAACAAAACAAAACAAAATGCTGTCACCCTGCTTTCCACTTATGGCAAGATATGTGACATATTCAAAGAGTGGTTCATTATTTTCCCTCAATAGTGACTATTTGTTGTAGAGCAGGGATCTGAACCCATGTCTTCAGGAGGACGTGAGAGAGGCTGAAGCTGAGCCAAGCAGAGTCACTGAACCCACACCCTAGAAAAAGAAGAAGAGAAGAATAATTGTAGAAGGAGACTCCCTACAGTGTGGGATTGAAACTAAAACATGTCATGAAGGTCCATGGAGCTTCCAGGTAAGCTGTCTCCCTGGAGCACAGATTAGGGATGTGATGGAAGGATAGCCATCACTCATAAACTCCACAGATGTGTACCCTTTTCTTCTCATCCACATGGTAACAAATGACACAGCCAAGAAAAACTATGAAGAAATGACATCAGACTTTGAAGCTCTGGGAAGGAAACTCAAGGACTCAAGGAGCCCAGATAGTTTTCTTGTCCAGCCTACCAGTATGCAGAAGAGGAATAGAAAGAGAAAGAAAAATAGTCTGGGTGGCTTTAGGAAGGCAAAACTAAAAATGAGCTGAGGTTAGCAAGAGATACTAAAAGCAACAAAAAAGCATTCTTCAGGTACATGAGTAGGATGCCAACAAACTGGAACAAGTTCAGAGAAGGGCAACAAGGATGATCAAGGGACTAGAAACCAAGTCATATGAGGAAAGACTGAAAGAGCTGGGCATGTTTACCCTTTAGAAAAGAAGACTGAGGGGAGATATGATAGCACTTTTCAAATACTTGAAATGCTGTCATACAGAAGAGGGACATAATCTGTCATACAGAGGAGGGGAAGGGTCTGTTCTTGATCATGGCACAATACAGGACATGTAATAATGAGGTCAAGTTACAGGAAGCCAGATTTTGGCTGAGTATCAGGAAAAAATTCCTAACTGTTAGAGCAGTATGACAATGGAACCAATTACCTGGAGGCATTCAAGAGAAAATTGGACAACCATCTGTCAGATCTGCTTTGATTTGGATTCCTGCACTTAGCAGGGGGTTGGATCCAATGGCCTTATAGGCCCCTTCTAACTTAATTATTCTGTACTTCTATGTTTCAGCAGCCTAGTTCAATGCTGTATCCATTGCATCACATTGGCCCAGAGGTGTGTCCACGTAAGCCCATATAGGAAGGATTCTAGAGGTGAGGTTGGGAGACTCAAACACAAAAAATATTGTTTGTGATAGTAATGTCAAAATGTTAAGATATATAAAAATCAGAATTTGAAAAAGTTCAGTAGGATAGTGCTAGAATGTGGTGATGGATTGCAATACTGAGCTGTATGTGTGCAGAAACTTCTCTGAGGCTTCATGGAGTGGGGAAACCTCTTGTACTTCTAGATGAATACAAGCTGTAGTGTAATGATTAAAATCAGAGGTGGGCCAAGTGTGGCCCTGAATTGTTTTTTGTGGCCCTTAGCCTTTCTTTAACCCCCTCTTTTTCCAACATAAAGAGCGGAATTGCTGCTCATGGAAGGTTCCAGAATGGCAATGCACTTTTTAAATGGACCACAGTCCTCCTGCACCATTTGAAATGCCCAAATGGGGTATTTCAAAATTGAAATGGAATTCTAGTCCTTTCTGATTTCATTTCCTATGTTTTGGGGCCATATTAGTGTGTAGCCCCAACAAGGTCTGGGGAGTATGGAATTGGCCTCTTGACTCACCAGAGTTGCTCACCCCAATTTAAATCTAATAATAATAATCTTATGTGGTCAAGTCAATTCTGAACAATAGCAACACTTTCCAGGATTTTCTAAGCAGAGAGTACTTAGAAGTGGTTTGCCATTCCCTTCTTCTGGGGGAAACCTGGAACTGTGCAGCATGCCCAAGGCCACACAAGCTGGCTTTATTCATAAGAGACACAGTAGGGGAATCAAACTCCCAATCTCTGTACATAACTCACTGAGCTATCCTGCTATTCAAGTTAAGTCTACACATTGACATATTAAATTGAGCCGTATATATGGAAGTAGGTCCTACTGGGTTTAGTGCAGCTTATTTCTGCAATGCTGCTTCAGTTCAGTTCAGTATTGTGTGTACCTAATACAGCACCTCGAGAGTAGTTCCCCTTCTTCCTCAGTGAGAAGGAATGCTCTGTGTAGCATGGACATTTATGTGCATGTGTTCTTGAAAAATGACATTGTTTCATATCACCCCCAAAGCCTTTCGGATAGTGATGCCTGCAATTTGCATTAGACTTTCAAAAAGGATTTTCTTGAATTTCGTTGCTGTGATCTGTCTGAGTGATTTATTATCAGTTTACCTCCACATGATGAATAAGCAGAAAAGTGGTTTTCAGAGAAATATCTCAGCCTTACATAACACTTTTGCAGTTACTAAAAAGGAGGGGACTTTGCCCTGTGCTCCTCAAAGGGAAAAACACACACGCATATGCTAATATGCTAATCCGCAGGAAATAAGAGCCACATTTTATGCTACAAGGCTCACCATTGAGAAGAAATGTGACCACATGCGCCACAGCTATATCTGAGGTGCTTAGCCACCAGCAGGAGAACATATAATTTTTCACATCAACTCTAAACCTTAAGAAGACTGGAAATCCCAAGTGTTTGGGTCCTTTTAAGGAGAAAGGCGGGGTAAAAATATTTTAAATAAATAAATTAAATAAATGTTATCTTGCCTCTCAGGATAGATAATGCAGGCTGAAATTTAGTAGTAAGTCACAACTAGAGTAGGACCGCTGAATCAGTGAGGATTTGACAAGTCAACTCCTCTGTAAGTTCCATGGATTCAATGGGCCTACTCCAGTTGCAACTCACTACTGGATTTCAGCCATAGTTTGAAAACATATACTTACTAATTTTACTTTGTCAGAGCAGATAATGTTGTAAAATAAGGGAATATAATACATTAAACACAGCTGTATGCTAAACATCAGTGTTCAATAGCCTCTCCCCTCCACATGTTTGGGGATACAATTCCATCAGCCACAGAAAGGGTGGCAAGTGGTTGAGGATTATGGGAGTTTCAATCCAAAATGTGTGGAAATATTGGGTCAGGGAAGTCCCCCTGGATAGCTTGGTGGTTTAGGTATATTGTTGAGAGTTAAATTCCCCACTGTGCCTCCTTGACAGGGGCTGAACTTGGTGATCCATAGAATCTCTTCCAGCTCTGCATTTTATTTTATCTTATTTTAATAATAAGCAATAATATAACAAAAGCAAATATCACAGAATCATAAAATAGTGAAGTTGGAAGGGGCATATAAGGCCATCAAGTCCAAACCCCTGCTCGATGTAGGAATACAGATCAAAGGATATCTGCCAGGTGGTTGTCTGAATTCCTCTTGCATGCCTCCAGTGTTGGAGCACTCACCACCTCTCGAGGTAGCTGGTTCCGCTGTCATACTGCTCTAACAGTTAGAAGGTTTTTTCTGATATTCTACCAAAATCTGGCTTCCTGTAAGTTGAGCCCATTGTTTCATATCATGTACTCTGGGATAATGGAGAACAGATTCTTGCCAAGTGTATGTATTAATGACTCAGATACATGAGCTTTGCAAACCATCAGAAAGAAAAGAAGCCAATGCATGTGGTTAAGGGGTCAGTTTGACAGACATGACATTCATACTGTTTTTTTCAGTGTCAAAGAGCCACCGCACCTTAATGTTAAGAGAAATCATTACTGATTAGTTATATTATTTTTTCATAAATAACCACCTACTTTCATATCTACTTCTGGGAGTGGGGGAGGCATTTCCATACAACTTTTGTAATGGTCACCAGATTGATAACACTCAAAATAAAGGGTACCAGTGAAATTCACTAAATTCCTTGAGAGCAGGGTTACATACAAGCCCCTTGGAAATAGGAGAACTATCCTTGTGCTGCAAGAACTAGATTCATAGAATCATAGAATCATGAAGTTGGAAGAGGCCTATAAAGCCATTGAGTCCAACCCCCTACTCTATGCAGGAATACAAATCAAAGGATATCTGCCAGGTGGTTGTCTAAATTCTTCTTGAATGCCTCCAGTGTTGGAGCACTCACCACCTCTTGAGGTAATTGATTCCATTGTCGTACTGCTCTAACAGTTAGATATTCAACCAATATCTAGCTTCCTGTAACTTGAGCCCATTGTTGCGTATCCCGTACTCTGGGATAATGGAGAACAGATTCTGCCCCTCCTCTGTATGACAGCATTTCAAGTATTTGAAAAGTGCTATCATATCACCCCTCTGTCTCTCAAGGCAAAACATGCCCAGTTCTTTCAGTCTTTCCTCATAAGGCTTGGTTTCCAGCCCCCTGATCATCCTTGTTGCTCTCCTCTGAACTTGTTCCAATTTGTCAGCATCCTTCTTGAAGTGTGGTGTCCAGAACTAGACACAGTACTCATGGTGAGGCCTAACCAGTGCTGAATAGAGTGGAACTAGCACCTCACAGGATTTGGAAACTATACTTCAGTTAATGCAGCCCAAAATAGCATTTGCCTTTTTTGTAGCCACATCACACTG
The DNA here is from genome assembly GCA_037013535.1 of Intellagama lesueurii. NCBI lineage: Eukaryota > Metazoa > Chordata > Lepidosauria > Squamata > Agamidae > Intellagama > Intellagama lesueurii. The sequence continues at coordinate 53,144,520 of JBAJHW010000005.1, forward strand.
TTGGCTCATATTCAGCTTGTGATCTACGAGAATTCCAAGGTCCTTCTCGCTTGTAGCTTTGCTGAACCAGTTATCCCCCATCTTGTAACTGTGCATTTGGTTTCTTTTTCTGAGGTGCAGTACTTTGCACTTATTCTTGTTGAATTTCATTCTTTTGTTTTCAGCCCAGTGCTCCAGCCTATCAAGATCATTTTGATTTTTGTTTCTGTTTTCCAGGGTATTAGCTATTCCACCAAATTTTGTGTCACCCACAAATTTGACAAGCATTCCCTGCTCTCCCTGATTCAAGTCATTAATAAAATTTTTGAAGAGCACTGGGCTCAGGACTTGTTATCTCCTGCCAGTTGGAGAAGTAGCCATTCAGCATCACCCCCCGAGTATGATTCTGCAGCCAAATGTGTATCCACCTGACCAGTCCACACCTAGTTAGCTTGCTAATTAGGATATCATGGGGCACTTTGTCAAAAGCTTTGCTGAAGTCAAGATATACTATGTCTACAGCATTCCCGCTGTCTATCAGGGAAGTTACTAGATCAAAAAATGAGATCAGATTAGTGTTCTTGACAAATACGTGTTGACTTCTAGTTATTACTGCATTGTTTTCTAGGTGCTTGCATAGTGACAGTTTTATAATTTGTTCCAGAATTTTCCCTGGGATTGACATCAGGCTGACTGGCCTGTAGTTCCCAGGTTCCTCCTTTTTTTTGCCTTTTTTGAAGATAGAGACAACATTAGCCCTCCTTCAATCATCTGGCACCTCACCCATTTCCCATGATTTCAAGAAAATAATGGACAGTGGTTCTGAGAGTTCTTCAGCCAATTCCTTCAGTACTCTTGGATGCTGTTCATCTGGCAATCTCATCTGGAGATTGGAACTCATTCAAGATGGTAAGGTATTTCTTGACTATTTGTTTATCAATCTCCAGCTGCAATCCTGTCCCCTCCACGTGCACTTCACATTTGTCTGCACGTTCATAGTCTGCCCTATGGGAAAAGACTGAGCTAAAACAGAAATTGAGCACCTCTGCCTCCCCCCCCCCCAATCTGTTATCATTTTTCTATCTCCATTGAGTAGCTATGCCACTATTTCTTTTCTTTGTTTTTTGCTTTGCACATACTTGAAGAATGACTTTTTATTGCTTTTAGTGTCTCTAGCTAATCTCAGCTCATTCTCAGCTTTTGCTCTCCTAATGCCATCCCTGCATTTCCTTGCTACTTGTCTGTACTCTTCCTTGGTGACCTGGCCTTCTTTCCACCTCCTATAAATATCTTTTTTTGTTTTCAGGTCTTCCATGAGCTTCCTGTGAAGCCACACTGGCCTTTTTTTGCTGCCTCCCATCTTTTTTTCTTGTTTGTAGTTGTGCTTTTAGAATTTCTTTTTTTTTAGAAACTCCCACTCTGCTTGTACTCCTTTTCTTGTTAGGATCTCCTGCTATGGGACCTTACTCATCCTTGTTCCGAGATTATTAAAACTGGCTTTTTCAAAATCCTATAGGCAAAGGTGTCAGACAAGAACTATCTGTTGAATCTGTACGCAGAACATATCATATAGAAAGCCAAGTTTGATTCGGATGAAGGAGGAGTGAAAATTGGTGGAAGAAATGTCAATAATTTAAGATATGCAGATGACACCCTCTTACTGCAAAGAAAGCAGCAAGGATTTGAAACAACTTCTGACATTCAAGAGAAAATGGGGCAACCTTCTGGCACATATACTTTGATTTGGATCCCTGCACTGAGCAAGGGGTTGGACTTGATGGTCCTAGAGGCCCCTTCCAACTCAATTATTCAGGGTGAATTGTGCACAAGGACCAGGGCTCCTCACCGCACCCCTGGTTGGCCTGACCTCCTCTAAGAGGAGCATGATAGCACCGATCCAGCCTAAAACAGGGGAAATTAAGAGGAGCCATCTCTTTTTTCTTTCTCACCTTGGGAACATTCACATTTTCTTGTTTCTCAGATTACTGAAAATAGCCTGAGTAGCCCACAAGGACAGTTCTCTACAAACAGATCGAGGGGGGTTTATCGTCACCCAAGGACTGAGCGCAGCCACTTTCTCCAGCCACAGGCTAGTATTCTCAATCTGGCGGCAACTGGGTGCATCTTCTTAGACATATAAATGCCTCTTCAAAGTACATTTTGAAATACATTTTGCCTATGTATTTATACAGATGGGAAGTCACCTTTGACACAGAAGACACATTTGTGCAGAGGGGTGTGGTCACATGAGGGAATGGATTGCATTTCAGACTGCTTGTGGAACAGTCCTGTGCACTTCATTTCCAAGCAATCGCATGAGGTATCGGGAATGCCCCCCCCCCTGCTCAACCCTGATCTGTGCTTTGGCTGGACCCTTTTTGGTCCAGTTGTAGGGCTGCAACTGGAGCGATGCCCTGGCATATGGAAGGGTCACTTTAAGAGAGATTACTCTCTGCATAATGTCCCTTTCTGGTTTGATCAAACATGCACCTTTCCAGCCATCTTATTGTACCCAAAGCTGACCAAACTGGACTTTTCACAACTGACCACACCAGTGCTGGGTGATTTTTGCTCTGCTCTCACTTTTAAAAGAATTTCATTGCAGTATGGAAAAAAAAAAACAATATTAAAAAACCCTGAGAAGTAAGGACCTTCTAGATTAAACATGTGTGATGTGAGGCCTAGCCTTGTTAGTCATAGCATTGTTGTTGTTACAGGCCATTAAGTTGCCTCTGACTTATAGAGACCCTTATGTGATCTCCAACATGTCCTGGCCTCAACAGCCCTGCTCAGTTCTCGTAAACTCAAGCCTGTGGCTTCCTTTAGGGAGTAAATCCATTGCGTATTTGGTCTTCCTCTTTTCCTGATGCCTTCAACCTTTCCCAGCAGAATCCTGCCTTTTCATGATGTGCCCAAAGTAGGAAAGCCTCAGTTTCAACAGTTTTGCTTCCATAGATAGTTCAGTCTTGATTTGATCTAGGACCACTTCTTCTTTCTGGCAGTCCAGGGCATCCACAAAGTTCTCCTACAGCTCCATATTTCAAATGAATCAATTTTTTTTCTTATCAGCTTTCCTTACTGTCCAGCTTTCACACCCATACATGGTGATCAGAAAGACAAGTGTGACAGCCTTACACTCGATTATCTTTTCTAATTCCTTCCTTGCTTCCATTCTGAGCCTCAGTCTTCTTTTTATTTCTTGGCTGTAGTGAACCAAAATCTTTCATCATTTCAATTTCTTCATTTTCCACTTTTCAGTTGTGTAGGTCTTTTGTGTTTATTATTTTTGTCTTCTTCATGTTCAACTGCAGTCGTGCTTTGTCCGCAATCGATTACCCAGTCCTGGCAGGAGGTGGGATAACAAGCCTCTCTGCTAGGTCACAGAGTGGCTAATCCATTGCGGAGAACGGTGCGATAGGAAGCCTCTGCGGAGCTGGTGGCAGCGGCAAAATCATGAGTGGACAGTCCGGCCCCATGAGGCTGGACTCTCGTTATTTCCACCTGTGCGTGGATATTCGTATTCGTATATGAATACAAATACCCCCATCTCTATTCACCACCCTTTCTTGAACTGTAGTTCTTCATTGTAGGATTCCTTTTCAAAGCTGTATGTCATCCTTTAATCTCTTCTGTATAGGCCTTCAGTATACTGTTTCCACCTTCTCTTTATTTTCTCCTGGTCAGAGAGTGTATTTCCCTTTTGGTCATTTAGCATTCCTAATCTAGATTTAAATTTCCCTTAAATTTCTTGGACCTTCTGGAAGAGATCTCTTGTTCTTCCCCGTTTGTTGTTCTCTGTTTCTGTGCACTAGTTGTTGTAATAGTTCTCTTTGTCTCTATTAAAAAAAACCTAAAAACTGCATTGGGAGTTCTGACCCTATTTCTGTCACCTTTTACTTTTTTACTTTCCTGTCTGTCTTTTACAATTTTAAATGTTTCTTCCATCATCCATCTAGGCTTTTCTTTTCTTTTTAACAACAGGAATTATCTTTTTGCATTCCTCTCTAATAATATTTCTGGTTTCACATCACAGTTCTTCTAGTTCACAGTCAATTGGGTTTAGTTATGCAAATCTGTTCCTTCTTTGGAGTTTAAATTCACCATGAAAGCTGTTTAAATTATCTTTTGGCACTATGGTTTTTTTAGTAATCTTTTCCAGCTTTACACTACTGTTGAACATTAACAATTCATGATCAGTACCACAATCCACTCTTGGTCTTGTTTTGGCAGAGAGAATACAGCTTTTCTATCTCCTGCTTCCAATGACACAGTCCAGTTGATTTCCGTATTGACCATCTGGTGATGTCCACATGTACAGTGGTCTGTTTGGTTTCTTAAAGCATGTATTTGCAAACTCTATAAGTCATTCTTCTGCTTCATGTCTTTCCCATAGGCCAAATTTCCCAACAACATAAGCAGGTCTTAAGAGTAGGCTGTAGAAATCAAAGGGACTCTGATAGTAATAATCCATGTATGTAAGTACCATTGATTGTCTGCAGGATGTGCTCAGGGTGTCAGCAAATCCTTGCTATGATAAAAGGTTGTTGTAAACATACAGGAAGAGCCAGTACAGTGTACCGGATGGGAAACCTGGGTTCAAATCTCCATTTGAGGGCAGTTCCTCAACCAAAAGCAACCCAAACTGAAAACTAAATCCCATGTCAGCACTATCAGTGGGACAGCATCTTCATCCTCGCCTATGGAAAGGACAGCAAGCTCGGTCAGCTAGCACAGGGCAGCCTGCACGGCCGATACAACTCTGTCTTCCTCCCACATGGTGCCATCATGCCTCTTCCTCCCCTCCATGGTATTTGCCCTTCGGTCAACTAAATGGACAAGCCTGTAGTGTACACCAGAGTGTCCATATCAGACAACTTATGTTAGTTTTCTGCAGAACAACAACAACAACAAAATGTTGTGGCCTCTTGGACATCAACAGATGTTGCACTTTCATGAACTGCAGCCCATTTCATCAGATTCAAAACTTCAGCCATGTACAATGTTCTGAAGGGCCCCACATCTCTCTTTTCTTACTGAGAATATAAAGATAGGGGAAGCAGGTTGGAAACAGTTATGGACTGCAGCTCCCAGAATCCTCTATGGCTATGCTGAAATATGCAGTCCAAGAGATAACAAAGTGATAGGATTTATTTCTTCATAGAGATGTACAAGATTGCACTGTACAGTGTTTAACATTAATAGATTTTTATTTATTTGATTTATATAATAGATGTTAATCTTCCATCTTAAAGTGCTGTTAATAAAATAATGTACTAACATTATTTATTTATTTATTTATTTATTTATTTATTTATTTATTGTATTTATATCCCGCCCATCTGGTCAATTGACCACTCTGGGCGGCTATTATGCACATTATGTCATGTACATTCTCTGCCCCCCCTCAATGATCTACAGTGTACATCTCAGGCCCCCCCCCCCCGTCATTGTGGTCTACGGCATGTTGTGATGGTATGGTAAATCTATTACCTATGAATCAGAATTTCCTGTAAATGTCCTGTGGGTTGCAATACAAAGCGAAACCAAGTTTAAAACTCTTCACACCCAAGGATGATCATTATTTTTTCATCTCACAGCCATTAGAGTCAGAATATACAAATTGCTGAGAGGCCAGGGAGCTGATGTCCATCTCGTCTGATGTTTACTGCAAGACTGAACTATTTAGCCTACAGAGCAAATCACGGATCAGCCAAGACAGTCCAGCCCGCAGTGTACGTGCGAGGAAAGAAAGATTGCATCATTGGAAGATGCTTGTACAGTAAATATTTCCAGAGGACTAGAGTGAGTCAATGAACTCACTCCTAGGGCACTTTAGAGAGAGGCGTCTTTTCTCCCAGACAAAATGCTGACCTCTCTGTCAATATACTCATCTTCTCATCTCTCTGGTGGTGCTGCAGATCACAAGAAGACAGGAAGTTGCTTTATATTCAGTCTGACCATGTTTCACCTAGCTTTGTCCTATCAACAGTGATTGTCAGGGAACCACTAGGTACTCAAGAAGGAATCTACACATCTTTAGTTGGAGTTCTCCAGGATGGAACCTGGAACATGTTTGTATGCAGAGCATGTACTTTACCACTAAATAAGGGAAAACAAAAAATGGCAAAACACAAAGTAATAGCAACATTAACGAAAACGAAAACCAACTTGGCCCACGCTATCGGTAGTCACTTCAGTAGGACACTGGATGAACTCCCTGACCTGGCTTCTTCTGCTCTGCGCTCACCTAAGGTTGCACATTCTTAAATAACCTGGAAAATCATGGAAAAGAGTTAGCTCAACAGCTGTGTTATGCTGTGGGTGGTCTTTTCAAGAACTGATGATACAGTATCCCTGGTTCACCTCTCTGGCCTTTCTTTTAGAGAAAAACACATGTCGAAGGGAGGCCTTTCTTAAGCCATTAGTGGTCTCGTTAGAAGAAATGCCATGAGCTTCCTCACCTAGTCTCCTTTTCATTTCTCCTTAAGGCACACCTCTCTTTAAGGGAAGGCATGTTCCAACGGAATTTATTTAAACTATATGGAGACCTGTTCAAAAAAGCTGAAGACTTGGGCTCCTAAGCTACTGGGACCTCCCGTTTCTGCCTTCAATACATACTCACCTCTGAGCAGACTATAAGATGTCACCTGTATCTGGATGTCACCATGTACAGTCTCATCATTTTGTAGTGTATGTTTACAGGAAAGTACATGGCATTGCTATTATTAGGCCTTGACCTTTAAAAATATACTTTCCGGATGTAACTGTCAACCACATTGGAGAAATATATTCTTCAGCAGACTATGTAGGATGATATTCATTTCTTTTGTCACACGGTGTGCATCTGTTTGCCCACAGCTTCAAGCTGATCTTTTTGAGAAACCTTTTCCCACCTTCTGCCCTTCAGAAGAAGTAAAAGGATGAAATGGGAGGTGGTATGAGATGTAGCAGCAACCTAAGCATGTGTTCAGCTTCGGGCAGCACGTCCCGCAAGACACAGAGTTGAATCCTGATTTAGGAATCTGGTGGAAGCAGATTTTCCTCTTTCTTCTTCCTGGTCAGCCCATTCAGTCTTCTAAAAAAAACAAAATAAAACAAAACAGCTTCACAGAGGGTGGGGGAACCTTGGTGAACGATTTGACATGACCTATAAACAATCTGTTTAATTCCAAGTGCTGGTTTTAATGACTTGGATCCAAACTATCTCAAGGACTGTGTCACCCTTTATGAATCTGCACAGGTGTTAAGATCATCAGGGAGGCTTTTCTCTCAGTTCCATCATCTGCACATGGACCTCCCTTCCACAGGAGGCCAGACTGGTCCCATCTTTGCTGTCCTTCAGCAAGCAGATGGAGACCTTTCTCTTCTGGCAGACTTTTCCTTAGTGATTGGCTGTCTGAAAGGGGTTTTCAAGTGGAGTGTTGTGCCTTGTTGCACAACAAATACCAATGTATTTTTGGTGTTGATCTTGCTTATCATTTTTAGTGTCATTTGTTTGATTCTTTTTAAATGTTTGTATACATATTGTTTTTAGCTTTTAAATATTATCTTTTAATTATGTAAGCTATCGAGGATCCTTTTAAAGGAGAAAGGTGAAGTTAAAATATTATAAACAAACAAACAAATAGCAACAGTGTAAAGAGATAAAAAAATCATTTGAAGGCATCTTCTGTGAGAAGAATCGGCCCCCCGCCCCAAAATATTTTTGAATTTGTTGCATTACATGTCCGAACATCTACTGAGTTTTTTCACCACCAATTCAACCAATTCAGTAGCATTAAAACATGGTTGCAATGGTTGCAATAACTATATCTCAGAAAAACCATATTAATTGGTACTGGGTCCCATTGCAGACAACTATTTATTTATTTATTTATTTATTTATTAGTTGCCTTTCTCCCCGTAGGGGACCCAAGGCGGCTCACAATGATTTAAAATGCTGTGAAAAAACTGCATTTTTTAAAAAATCAAACACTTATCAATATTAAAACTATAATGAAAGAACACTTTATAAATATTTTTAAAAATATTTTAAAATTTCTAAATTCAATATGTATAGGATTTCTGAGACCCTCCATTTGTTGCTTTAATATTGTTATATCCGGTTTCATAAACAATGCAAAGAATTCAAACAATAAAGAGAAAATAATAACTACAAAAGAAAAACTAAAAGCAGCACAGGCGATTCTTTTAGAATGCCAATTGTTACCCACTGTGTAATCAGAGCACATGCATGAGCTCATATATGTTCCAAGACACACCTGCAGTGGATCATTGGACCACGGCCATGGTACATCTCAACACAGATTGGACTGTGTGCAAGACAGGCCCTCCGATCTGAGCGTCTTTGTGCAAAAGTACCTGACTTCTGCACATTTGGTCAGGTAAACATTTCTATAACACATCGGCCCACATGTCGAGGTAACAGCTATCACACTAAACTAGCTGTAGTGAATTTTCCCCTTCAACATTGTTTGAGTGGGTGTGAATTTCTACTGAAAAGCACAAAAACAGTGAGAAGACAGCCAGAACTGCATTTGGGTTTTGCAGAAAACTTATTTCTTTTTTATTTTTATTTTTTTACAATAGCAGGTGCTTGGCTCCCTCAGCGGAAACAAGGGGGAGTGGGATTGGGACAGAAGGCTGCAGGAGGGAAGAGAGCAGGCGAGCGAAAAAATCTTAAGAAACAATCGCCCTTCAAGAGAAAGAATCTTCCCCCTGCAAGAACAAAACAAAACAAAACAAAACAAAAAGACAAAAAACAAAAACAAAACCATGGATGGGTTACATTGCTAGAGAGTGGGGGAGAGAGCAGCAGCAGCAGCAGCAGCCAAGAGCAGCCCTGCAGCTTGTAGCTCGTGCAAGAGACATACATGCAGCAAGGGAGGGAAAAACCATTGGCAATAGGAGCCACCTGGGCCTCAGTCTCTAGCTACTGAGGACAAGTTTCCTGATATCACAGCTCTGGCTGGCCCACTCACTTGCTTCCCTATCTGGTTCATCTGCTGGAAATTGAGACAACTGGGCTTGACACAATTTTTAAAATGTATTTCAAAGTGGCATCACGATAGATCAGCAAGGTAAAAGAAGATAAACCACCCGTGAGGCAGCTAGCAGCACTTTCCAGCACTTAAGTGACACAGCAAGAAAATAGAAGCAGATAGGGAAGAAAAAAAAAAGAATTTGGATTACAGGGCATCCTGCAGGGTATCCTGCAGTCTGAGACACACAATGATCCTGGCATCCAATACTTGACAAACCCCACAGACACAATTTACTCCTACACAGGCATTCACAAATGCCAAAACAATTCAAAATAAATCATGTTCACAATTGAGTTAAAATAAACAACCCCCTTGTGGCTGTTTGAAATACCTTGCTTTCTGACAAAAAAAAAAAATGCACACTTAGCTGTACCTCATGTAAAGTTATATTTTTAAGTTGATTTCAAGCATGCTGACACAAATCTGGGAGTATTTCAGTGTGTAACTGCACCCTTAGTTACGTCTCATTTGGATTATTGTAATGTGTCTTGTGTGATGCTGGATTTTTAAAAGAAAATTTTGGAAATTTCAGATGGGCAAAAATACTATGGCCAGACTTTTGACTGGAGCCGGCTGCAGAGAATATGCAAGACTAGCTTCACCAGTCCAACTCTTCAAAGCCAGAAGGGATTTGCTTCATTAGCACAATATATCATAGAATCAAATGTGCCAGCACACAGTCATTCTGAACCAAGGTAAGAGATGATTTCCCCATTTATTCTATGTAAAAGATATGCAATGCAATGCTTACACAATCTTTGGGTGCTGCGATGGAAGATGGTGGGTACTGTTAGTGTGCTTGGCTTCACCTCTGCTGACCCTTGGTTCTGTTTCCCGAACAACATCACTCTGCCTTAACTGATCCTACCTTACACTTCCCCTCCAGTCCCACAATCTAACTCTGGTATATAATAGGGTGGTCATACAATTGGCAGAATCACTCTATGCATGGGATTGTAGCTTAAATCATTCTTTGCTCCCTGGTCAAGTTTCTCAAAAAATGCTCTTCAAAAGCTATCATCTAGGTTGGGAGGAAATTGGTTTTCCTAGGGTCTTTTACTAGCCCTCTTTTATCTAATCTTTGTCTGTTGTCCTCAGTAGGACAAGTTGCTTGCATAAATCAACATAAATGTTATTTCATTCTTGCTGACGACTGCCAGGTCACAGGACCAGACTGAGCAGGGGACTTAGGAAAAACACTTCAGGAGTTTTAAATATAGCCACTGGAAAAGGTAGATGTCTCAGGCTTTGCAGCTGGATGAGTTGGCAAAAATGGGTCTTGGGGAAGGCTCCAAAGATGTGCTATCTTGCTTCACTTCTGTGTATTTATAAGTAGCTGGAAAGGTTAATTTTTTGAGACACATGTCTGATGAAGGTGGATTGCAGTTCACAAAAGCTTATCCCAGCTAGAACTTGGTAGTCTTTTAAGGTGCCACTTTTTGATCTTTTGCTGCGTAGGTCAAATTGACTTGGGGATTCTGGGAGCAGTGGTCCAAAAAGGAATCTTTCCAAACCCTGTACTTGTGACATAAGGGAAACTCTCTGTGCTTCCCCCTTCTTACTCATTAGAGTTCTTGTAATGGAAGTCATGGCACGGCATGAAAATCATTGGCATCGGGGCTGGTAAGTAAAGCCCTCCAACCATGCATGCATTGTGGCCTGCAAAGAACCTGTTTTTCTTCTTTTCTCCTTCCTACGCAGTCAGTAAAAATGGGAGCGTTGGAAGATCGAATGGGTCATGCGCGCTCAATGGGATGCAACTTTTGTTGTACAGGCTTTGTAGCTTGCACAAGTAATAAACATCATGCAAAGGCTCAGATGTTTCCTGGAACAGCCCCCCCAAAGGAAAAAGAACCAAAATATAGCTTTAAGTGTCTGCTTCTTTTGGGTACTGTAATTAGTCATAAGTTGCAACCACATTGGCCACTGAAGCCATGGAACATATGCCATTATGTGATGACACACTGTCTCCCAAACCCATCACCCTGCACTTCCGGCATCTGTCATTTCAGCATTTCTAGCCACCTAGCAAGATCACTCCTTGCAGAAACATAGTGCTTGCTTTGTGCTAGGTATTAAGAGAGCTCAGCTCCAGGATCTCAAGACTCATCCATCAGACATGAATTCATGAGGATGTTTGTGAACAAATTTGGAGTGTATCTTTACGCTGTAGAATAAGTTTAGCCTATACCTGAAAATCCAAGGCAGACCTTTCAACATCACAGTAATCCAAGTTTATGCACCAACCACCAATGCTGAAGAGGCTGAAATTGACCAATTCTATGAAGACTTACAACACCTTCTAGAACTGACACCAAAGAAAGATGTTCTTCTCATTATAGGGGATTGGAATGCTAAAGTAGGGAGTCAAGAGATAAAAGGAACAACAGGTACGTTTGGCCTTGGAGTTCAAAACGAAGCAGGGCAAAGGCTAATAGAGTTTTGTCAAGAGAACAAGCTGGTCATCACAAACACTCTTTTCCAACAACACAAGAGGCGGCTCTACACATGGACATCACCAGATGGGCAATACTGAAATGAGATTGATTGTGTTCTCTGCAGCCAAAGATGGAGAAGCTCTATACAGTCAGCAAAAACAAGACCTGGAGCTGATTGTGGCTCTGATCATCAGCTTCTTATAGCAAAACTCAAGCTTAAACTGAAGAAAGTAGGAAAAACCACTGGGCTAGTCAGGTATAATCTAAACCAAATCCCTTATGAATACACAGTGGAAGTGAAGAACAGATTTAAGGAACTAGATTTGGTGGACAGAGTGCCTGAAGAACTATGGATGGAGGCTCATAACATTGTACAGGAGGCAGCAACAAAAACCATCCCAAAGAAAAGGAAATGCAAGAAAGCAAAGTGGCTGTCCAACGAGGCCTTTCAAATAGCAGAGAAGAGAAGGGAAACAAAATGCAAGGGAGATAGGGAAAGTTACAGAAAATGGAATGCAGACTTCCAAAGAATAGCAAGGAGAGACAAGAGGGCCTTCTTAAATGAACAGTGCAAAGAAATAGAGGAAAATAATAGAAAGGGAAAAACCAGAGATCTGTTCAAGAAAATTGGAGATATTAAAGGACCCTTTTGTGCAAAGATGGACATGATAAAGGACAAAAATGGTAGGGACCTCACAGAAGCAGAAGACATCAAGAAGAGGTGGCAAGAATACACAGAGGAATTATACCAGAAAGATCTGGATGTCCCGGACAACCCAGATAGTGTGGTTGCTGACCTTGAACCAGACATCCTGGAGAGCGAAGTCAAGTGGGCCTTAGAAAGCATGGCTAACAACAAGGCCAGTGGAGGTAATGGCATTCCAGTTGAACTATTTAAAATCTTAAAAGATGACGCTGTTAAGGTGCTACACTCAATATGCCAGCAAGTTTGGAAAACTCAGCAGTGGCCAGAGGATTGGAAAAGATCAGTCTACATCCCAATCCCAAAGAAGGGCAGTGCCAAAGAATGCTCCAACTACCGCACAATTGCACTCATTTCACACGCTAGCAAGGTTATGCTCAAAATCCTCCAAGGTAGGCTTCAGCAGTATGTGGACCGAGAACTCCCAGAAGTACAATCTGGATTTCAAAGGGGCAGAGGAACCAGAGACCAAATTGCTAACATGTGCTGGATTATGGAGAAAGCCAGAGAGTTCCAGAAAAACATCTACTTCTGCTTCATTGACTACGCAAAAGCCTTTGACTGTGTGGACCACAGCAAACTATGGCAAGTCCTTAAAGAAATGGGAGTGCCTGACCACCTTATCCATCTCCTGTGAAATCAATATGTGGGACAGGAAGCAACAGTTAGAACTGGATATGGAACAACTGATTGGTTCAAAATTGGGAAAGGAGTACGACAAGGCTGTATATTGTCTTCCTGTTTATTTAACTTATATGCAGAATACATCATGCGAAAGGCAGGACTGGAGGAATTCCAAGCCGGAATTAAGATTGCCGGAAGAAATATCAACAACCTCAGATATGCAGATGATACCACTCTGATGGCAGAAAGTGAGGAAGAATTAAAGAACCTCTTAATGAGGGTGAAAGAGGAGAGTGCCAAAAATAGTCTGAAGCTCAACATCAAAAAAACTAAGATCATGGCCACGGGCCCCATCACCTCCTGGCAAATCGAAGGGGAAGATATGGAGGCAGTGAGAGATTTTACTTTCTTGGGCTCCACGATCACTGCAGATGGTGACAGCAGCCACGAAATTAAAAGACACCTGCTTCTTAGGAGGAAAGCGATGAGAAACCTAGACAGCATCTTAAAAAGCAGAGACATCACCTTGCCGACAAAAGTCCGCATAGTCAAAGCTATGGTTTATCCAGTAGCGATGTATGGAGATGAGAGCTGGACCATAAAGAAGGCTGACCGCCGAAGAATTGATGCTTTTGAATTGTGGTGCTGGAGGAGACTCTTGAGAGTCCCCTGGACTGCAAGGAGAACAAACCTATCCATTTTGAAGGAAATCAACCCTGAGTGCTCACCAGAAGGACAGATCCTGAAGCTGAGGCTCCAATACTTTGGCCATCTCATGAGAAGAGAAGACTCCCTGGAAAATACCCTGTTGGAAAGAGTGAAGGCAAGAGGAGAAGGGGACAACAGAGGACGAGATGGTTGGACAGTGTCATCGAAGCCACCAACATGAATTTGACCAAACTCCGGGAGGCAGTGGAAGACAGGAGGGCCTGGCGTGCTCTGGTCCATGGAGTCACGAAGAGTCGGACACGAATTAACGACTAAACAACAACAGTACCTGAAAAGCTGCAATGGCTTCAGAAGTTAGCAAGAAAAATAATCTTGGGCAGATGTTGAGGCCAGGCTAGTTCTTTAAACAAGAGTCACCAGGGAGCTAAGTAGACTTTGCAAGTCAAGATGTTCCACAGCCTAGGCATAGCAACAGACAAGATCCTATCTTAGGTGACCTAAGAAAGCAGGGTGTCTCATGCAACTGGGCTCACTCCTTTAAGTATTCTGGGCCTATGTCCTTTACATATTCTTGTTCTATGTATTCGGGATTTTAAAAATTAATAACCATCACTTTGAATTGAAACCAAAAGTAAATGAGACAGATACAAAATATTCCAAATAACTGTTCCAGTCAGCTATATTCTAAAGCAGATTAAGAGTGTGACCACATGGTGAAATACTCTGCTTTTTGTGTCTCTGTTTCCCCACTTGAAATCAATGCATTTTTTGCGACTACATGATGTACTCCATAGCACACTCTTTTTTAGGGTAGATTGGTTTATTTTGAACACGCTGTGAGGGATTGTTTGTTTCGGATCAATTTAAGAAGTGTACTTTCCTCATGTCCTTACCTGTGTGCTAGCCTCATTCAGGATGTGTCCCTAAGTGACCGATTCATGGGACTTACTGTGAGACATTCCCCCTCTAAGAGTGTGGCTGGTGTTGCCTGCTTCAAGAATATAGGTATATTTATTTGCTTTAATTATCCTTTACAAATGAGCAATACATCACACTGTAGTTTCAGTAATGAAACACCCTAGCTAGTTTTTTTTTAATCTGGTTGCATTGATTCTTTACATTTCTTCATACAGCTGCAGTGGCCATGGCTTTTGGTGTGTCCTGTGGACAAGATTAATTCTTCCCAACGTGATTCCTGACCAAGCAGCTGATGCAGAGATGGAAGAAGTGGAATTGAAGCAGAAGAGTGTGGAGGGTAGTAATGAGGGTTGGGACCCTAATTTTAGAGTAAACGGAAGTGATTGGAGAAGTATGATGTGGACTCTCCAACGGGGTTCTTTATTCTGTTGGTCCAGATGGCAGCAGCAAATCAAGACAGTGGAAGCGATGGGGGCCGGGTTTTAAAAATGTGAAGAAAAAAAAGTCAGAACTTTATTTCCCCATGTAGCTGCACTCTCAGTTTCTAGATATTCATTAAAGGTAGAACTACAGTACCAACAGCATGTGAGAGGAATCTGATTGTTTTGTACCTATGATATGTGTTCCTAAGGTCAGATCAGTTTCATCTGAAGCCTTCCAGCACTATCTTCTGCAGCCAATCTACCAGGAAAGGTCAGAACCTGTTCAAAAAGCTGCCCATAGGTCAGATCAGAATGAAGCAATCTAACAGAATACTATGATCTGTGGACACTCAGATGCTCAGCAGCCTAGCAGAATGAAAAATAATGCATTCCCAGTTTTAATTCCCAGCATAGATTATACACACTAATGTAACCAAGGTTGTCTCAGTCTTGAAACAGAGCTACAAACCACACTGAGATAAGTCTACAT
Organism: Intellagama lesueurii; assembly: GCA_037013535.1. NCBI lineage: Eukaryota > Metazoa > Chordata > Lepidosauria > Squamata > Agamidae > Intellagama > Intellagama lesueurii. Next base: position 53,159,807 of record JBAJHW010000005.1, read on the forward strand.
AACAAATCCAAACCAAAATTTAGGGAAACACAAGAAAAACAAATCATTATTTGTAACATAGTCACACTGTTTTAATGCTTCAGTTCTTCATTTTAAAATATGTGCAACTGAATCAGATCTAATCTACTTAATATTTTGGATGTTTGGGATGTATTTACTTTTTTTACATAATAAATGGCTTCAGAGCTTTTAATTAACATAGCTGAGAAAGAACATTCTAGGAAGAGGCAAAGAGACAGACAGATGGACAGCATGATATACGTTATATGTGCAGTGTGTGTGAGCATTCCTGCACAGTGATTTCCAAAATCTTGATGAAAGATATTAACACCAGTAAAAGAAGACCATGACTAAAATTACGCTTGCAATCTAACCATTGATAAGTAATAATAGAGGAGGGGAAAAAGGCTATCTACGCAGAGAAAGCTTCTTTCCTCTATTAAAATTTACTATGTAGTTTCTAAAAACAAAAGTTAGAATGTTGCATACATTATTACATTTTGCAAAAAGGAAATGTAGGTTTACTAAAACTGTTCCTGTGTAGATCCTGTAGAATAAACTTTGTACTAATCTGTGCTGAGGGAAGATTCTGAGCATGTGTTGCTCTTGTTTCACTCCCATAACATTTGGATCACACGGCAGTGTGGGATTTGAGGTGCAAAGGACTTATGCCTTAGTATATTTGGACAGTGCTGTGGTTTATGGATGAACAGCAGAGGATGTATTGATATAGACAGGATTTTCACCACCATAAAATATGAAAATGCTTAAAAGTTTCTGATGTTCAGTGAAAACACATATGCCAGATAGATTAAAGTTGCCCAGTAGGGAATCAGCAATATTCCGAATTTTTAGCAAAAAAAAATCTGCAAATTTTAAAGACTGTGTGAATCCCAGCATTTATGTGAAAGGATGGCTAGTCCCAGTGCTGGGCCTGTCTCTACGGCAACCTTTCCTCTTCATCTGAGGCTCATCCATCTTTTGCTAAGCCTACCACTTCTCTCTCTTGTGGGATTGGACAAAGGGGGTGGGTGGGGAATACCAGGCTTTCTTGACTACGGACAAATCTTCCCCAGTCACAGCTGAATAGGGCTGGCCCTACCACTAGCAGAGTTGAGATGGAAGCTTCCAATGCTCGTAGCATCCTCCTTCCTATTCCTCACAAACTCTTCCTCTGTTTCCCTGTGTTGCAAAAAAAAGCTAGTCCCTCCACTACATTCCCCAAACTGAGGCTGCTGTATTAGGTGTAGTAGATTCTGTTACTGGTGAAGACAGCTACTACCCTGTTTTCCGGAAAATAAGACCTAACCTGAAAATAAGCCCTAGTACGATTTTTCAGGATGCTCGTAATATAAGCCCTACCCCCAAAATAAGCCCCAGTTAAGTGAAACCCTGCCCTCCACCATTGTGCAGCAACCAGAAGAAGATGACATGGCTGTATTTGAATAAATGCAGATTGTTGTACATGAAAAAAATAAAACATCCCCTGAAAATAAGCCCTAACACATTTTTTGGAGCAAAAATTAATATAAGACCCTGTCTTATTTTCGGGGAAACACTGTATGTGGACTCTTCTCAGGCAAAAACATATGCTGGGGTGAATCTCTAACTGAGTGCAACAAACAACTGCTTTAACTGCACCTTAAATCAGTCTCTAGGAATAATTTCAGTGTGGTTTACACATAGGGAAAACTTCAGTAGGATTTTACCCCCAAAGCAACTTCTCTAAGTCTGCTCTAAAATGACACAGAGACTGTGACTAGAGTCAAATACTGCAGGATTTGCTCCAGTTAAAAAGCAGATGAATTTGAATTGTTGTTTTACTGATGCAAAGGCCTATTTGAATCAGTCCGGTCCTTTTGGCTCCTGACACAGAGTTTTTTCGCCACCAGGCGCTTCTACTTCTTTCAGGTTGAACAATATGAACTGACTTTTCCCTGTGAGATCAGTTGTTTTGTTCTACAAAAGGATGGGATGTGAGTTGTGTTGTGGTGATACAGGCCGTTGGAGTGTGATGTTTAGGGACCACAGGAACAGCTTCCTCCATTATCTCTTCCTGGTTTTTTAAATTTTTTTAAATAAATAAGGCTAGTGCTGAGTCATTGCATTAATATACAAGTTTAGCTCTAGATCACCTTTGCAGAAAAAACACACATCAAGTCTCCAGCACAATCCAAGTACCCAGTAGCCTGTCTTTGGGACATAGTGCAGGCAGATTGTCTCATGCCGTTGCTAAGCCCCTAGCATGGTTTGCCCTATAGACCAAGGTTCAAACTCTTGGGCTGGTAATGCATCTCCTCCCACCCCTTGCTATTGGTCCTTTGGGAACTGGAGTTCCCTGAGCCTCTGCTGCACTCTTTAACCTGCTGGCCTTCTGGGCGGAAGCATGGTGCTCGGCCATGGCTGCTGCTCAGGACTGATGAGCCACTTTTCTTGCCACTGCCACCAGAGAACTCAGTCAAAGGAGCCAGGAATAGGCACTGGAATGCTCATGAGCGGCTGAAATGCATATCACACCATGCCCACACTGGCTCCAAGTCAATATGTGGCCCCATGTAGTCACTCCAAGTGAATGGAAGAAGAACAAAAGCTGGAAATCAAACCATAGGAAAGCCGAAGCACTTTGACAGTTTAGTCGCAGCCAGAGACAAGAGTTCTCAGAGGGTGCTCACTGACCTTAAAATTCCTTTCCTTTTGATATTTTCTGCTGACCAAGCCTAGGAATCTTTGGGAGACTCTGGAAGATTTATTTGGGCATGAACACAGTGTAAGAGGTCTTAGAAGATGCCCAGCATTTTCATACTTGGCTAGAAGTGGGTTTTCGAAGTGCTGTATAAATGACTCATAACTGTTTGTGTAGAAAATTTAATAGAAAGCCATTAAATTTGACCCAGTTTCATTAGATTGTGGATTGTGGTTGAATAGCTGCAAAGACAGTAGTGGTGAAATTATCTGCATTAAAAAAAGCTGTACAATGTTTTGACGGTTGCTCCAGAAGTCACTCTGAAATATGCATAATATTTCAACAGATGCAGCACCCTTCAAGGTTCTTTCTTGAATGGCTTTCTTGAATACCACAAAAGGAAATTTCATATTACATAATTTCAAATGTATTAACTAATACAGTGGCTGAAATCCTGCTATGCAAACTTTTAGAAGTGAATTGCGGTAAGTTAAGAAATCTCTGAGGACATTATGGGTTGTACGCTGAGCAGGATTTCAGCTTGTGTGTCTTTTCTTTTGTATTTATTGTGTGGACAAGGGCTAAGACTGAAGCTTGTTTTCTGAACTTCGAATGTGAGGCAATCCAGTAAGAGACATCTTCCTCATGTAATACAGTTGGTTACAGAAGGAACACAAGAACATAGAAAGTTACTGTGCACAAGTCCACTGTGATACATCTAAGCCAGTATGTCTACTCTGACAGACGATCCATGGCTGCAGGCGGAGATCTTTGGAATCACTGCTACTTGAACCTTCTAGCACATCAGACAAAAACAAAATAAAAGTGAAAATAAAAAAATAAAGAAGACAAAAACGTTGGGGCACCTTAAAGACTAACTGCTATATTTTAATGTGAGCTTTTGTGGACAAGTCCACTTCCTTGATCCTTCTAGTTGTTGATGTTGGAGACTGAATCTATGACCCAGAGCTGTAACTAACAATTTTTGAGGCATGTGGCACCGTGTCCCACACACTTCATCCTGAGACATAGACATAATCACCACCTCCACCACAGAGAAGGAGGAAGAGAATGTGATATCTCCTGAAAAGAAAGAGACTGTAGGGTGTTTGTAACAATTATTGCTTAATAACGTCAGTAAAAAGTGTGCTGCTTAAAAATCCTTGTGGCTTATGAAGTCTTATAAATCTTGAAAAGTCTATTTTCCCATAAGTAATGTTGAAAATTGTTATGGGGAGAAGAATGGGTATTTCCAAAAGTAGCATCTTTTTAATGCCGTATGAGGTAACAACCCTCAAGCTTGGAGACTTTCGCATCTGCTATTTTACCACAAACGGAAATAATCCAATCATACCTGAAAACAGCTAACATTACAGGCATTGCTCAGTTGACAAGAGTTTCAGATGCCATCACAGAATTTTACTTTTGCCATGGAAAAATTAACAAGAAAATAAAATTCTGTTAATTCCCCATCAACTGCACTGTGGTTGTCTGTGCCTGGGGGCTTGGGGAAGCAGCAGCTGGTGCCCATTTTGGTTGATGGAGCAGGAGGCATAGTGGAGCCTGGAGAGGCAGGCAGATCTGGAACAAACGTGGATTTATTCAGACAGACAGGGAGACAGGCAAACAGGCAGACAGACAGTAGGCACACTACACACCTGCACAGAGGCAAGCAAGCATTCACTCAAACAACAGGAGGGAAGTCCTCAAAATCTGTTCCAGTATAGCACTGGCATCTTTGTCCACGCACATTCCGTTGTTGCAGATTTTCAAAATGCACACAGCCATGCAACCATTGGAAGGGGGTTTCATGGTTATAGCTTCTGTCCCAATCATTTATCATCATCTAATAACATCACAGAAAAGATCAACAGGTATTTCAGGTTTGTGGTCCGCAAGAAACATGTGTGTGATTGCAACTTGTTTATAAGTTGATATGCACATGCGCATCCACATCAATCAATCAATCAATCAATCAATCAATCAAGCAAGCAAGCAAGCAAGCAAGCAAGCAAGCAAGCAAGCAAGCAAGCAAGCAAGCAAGCCAGCCAGTGGGGAGTGGTAAGTGAGAGGGTGATGGGAAAGTTAGTAAGCAATGGAAAAAAAACATGGCAGGAAAAGGAACAGGGTTATTGGGAAGAGGGGTGATGAACCCCAATGTCAGAAAAGAAGGGACACCCAACCAGAATGGGAAAGCAGGAAAAATGGGAACTTATCACCACCACAGAGCAGGCATACATTATTGGTGCATGCACCACCCATTAAATGGTTCCAGTGTTTGTTACACACAACCCCTCCCCCTCACATCTAAATAGCATATTGGAGCTCAAGCGACTCTATTTGTGGTTCCTTTCATTTTTAATCTCCAGCATTTTGAAGTGACTTAATAGGTGAGTCACTTCAGGATATTGGCAAACTGATTTTTTTTTTCAGAGTTTGGTATGCCATCACTGATGCACTGCATCACTTATAAAGGAATTTTTAAAAAACATGGTTTCTTTGCTGTGTCTTAAAGCAGTGGTCCCCAACCTTTTCCAAACCGCGGACCTGTGGGGGGGCGGGGTCTGTGTGCGGGGGGTGGGGCACTCCACCCACTCACGGGTGGGTGGGGTATGCTCGCAGGTGGGCAGGATGTGCTCGCGGGTGGGCGGGGTGCGCTCATGGATGGGTGGGGCGCGCTCGTGTGCATGCACGGATGGGTGGGGCACCCGTGTGTGCAGGTGGGTGGACCGTGCGTGCATGTGGGCGTGCGTGGGGGAATGTGTGCGGGGGGGGGGCGGGAGATCTGTCTCCACAGCCCGGTCCTGCCAAGGCCACGGACCGGCACTGGGTAACAGGGAGTTGGGGACCCCTGTCTTAAAGGGGTTGGGGACCCCTGTCTTAAAGGACCAGTTGAGAAACTGTCCACAGCTGAATCCATGGATTCAACTGTAGGCAGCTTCTTGACCAGTCCTTCAGACAAGGTATTAAAAAAAAAATCTTTATGAGTGATGCAGTGCATCAGCAATGATATACTCGTCTGATTTTTTTTTAACTTCCCTGCCCCTCCACCAAGGAGCAGTGGAAGTGTCCAATTTACCAATATCCTGAAGTGTCTCACTTATTAAGCCACTTTACAATATCAGAAATACAAAACAGAAGGAGCCTTGACAGCTGGAAGGTTTGCTTTTGGTTTGTTCCCAGTGATCTCACATACACTGGAAATGGACCAAACCAGAGAAAATCTACTTGTGCCAAAAAGTAGAAGCCCCTGACAGGGACTCAGAAAGACGTGGGAAGGGACTCTCTGGGATTGGTCTGGCTTGCTCAAGCAATTATGTCATGTGATTGCTGGAAAAAAGAGCAAACCAGTCTGTCCCCACAGTGGACCAAACAGCAGGAGAAAATGCCTATTGGATCACCTTCTCAGTTGGCTATATATGTTACTTTCTAACTGTTACTCTTGATCTCCGTGAGAGGGTTATAACAAAATAGCTTTGAACGTTTTACAGCACTGTATATATTCTTAAGTACTGTTACCATTATTTTTAAAAAATGTAACCAACTACTGTGAACTGTAATTAAACACCTGGTTTTCCTGAGTCTGTTTTGTGCACTGTGCCCCATAGCGGTGAAACAAGGTGATGGCATGCTTATTATACCTTATTCTTGGCTACGTGGATGTGGCAGGGTGGGCAAAGTGTGGCCTGCCAGACGTTGTCAGATTGCAAATCCCATCAGCCCCAAACAGCATACTCACTGGTATAAGGATTCATAGGAGTTACAGTCCAAGAGCATATGAAATGCTGCATATTCGCCATGCCTGAAGTAAGGAAAGGCAGGGGCTGGTTTCTTTGTTTGTTTGTTGTAGAATTATATTTGTTATGACTTTTATTTGAAATTGCTTTCATTATCTTATATTCAAATGTAGTTTAAAATATTTGAAATGCATTTATATATATGCAAAAAAAAAAAAAAGAGAGAGAGAGAGGTAAATTTCCAACACATTTTATGAATTCAGTATTTGGTGTATTTTGATCTTCTTGTTATGATTTGCAATTAGTGAAAGCTGTTTCTGTGATACAGCTAAGAAGTGCTTCTTGAACATGACGTAAAGTGCAACCGTCTGATCCACCCATACAAGCATGTTTCTATGGGACGGGTAATGCTTTTGTAGAACTCTTCCATTTGTCATTCAGAAAGTTATTACTCAACCCAGAACTTTTGCTGGTCTCTTGTTGCCTCAATGGGGAGTGGGAGGGAAATCCTGTTCTCAAACCCCATCCAGCCCTTGTGGTGTGCCTGTTCTCCTATTGGTCACACAGCTGATCAAGCAATGGGGAGCCTGGTGGTGAGTTGGAATGTATGTGCTTTCCCTTCCTCTCCATGTTGAGGCAACAGAATACTAGCCTTTCTTCTTTTAGTTACTTTTCCCGTTTGCTGCTGGAAATACCACAACAAGGGCAATTGGCCCAGGGCAAATTCTACTGCCATAGAAGGAAGCTGTTCCATGTGACTGGAATTATCCATCAAGCCTAGAAAGAGATATACTGTGCCCAAAACAATGGACAGATCTACAGGGATCCTAGCCAGACTTTTGTAGCATATTAATAAGCAAGGCATCTTTGTTTCACATGGAAGCTGGAAAATCCTGCTTCCCCTCCTAGCCGTCTGGTTTCAAGAGCAATGAGCATCACAGGTGGCCCAGTTTTAGGATATTTGCCTTAACACCACAGCTTACCTTGGAACTTTTTATTGATGCAACACAGATATTTACTGAACCAGATTTATTTTTACGGTAAAGATGGATCACGTGGCTACTTTTCCTGTTCATTGTATCAGTGTTGCTAGAACATCTCTCACTCCTTAGTTACTTAACTCTTTTGCTTTAACTGGCACAAGTTATAACAGATTTTTAAAATGTTCCTTGTTCTTCCTTTGTACAAGCTGTGTATTGATACGAATGGGGGTTTGACTGAGGACAAAATGAATAGCCTAGCTTGTCTTTTCACATCAGCAGAGAAGTTCTTATACAATAATATTATGTACTGCTTCATGCAAATAATAACACTGAAGTGTCCTTATCTGTGGATGGAGTCTGAGGCCCTTTTATGCATTCAGATGGTTCTGTAAAGTCCTGGCACAGGTCATGCCATGTGGTATGGCTGGGCAAAAGCCAGGGCTTCCAATGCTAGTGATGCCCATTGCTGCCAGAAAATAAAGAATAGAAGGCTTACTGAGAAAACCCACCTTGTTGATTTATTCAGGAAATTATTTAGCAAACAGAACTTCAAATCAAAGTTAGAGGACTCTTGTTTGATAATAAGACTTAAACTCATAATTTTCGCCTCAGGTGCTACTTCAGCAAAGCAACACAGATACTATGAAGAGTATTAGAAGCTGTGGTGGATCAGTTTTTTCATTTTTAAAATCTTGTATAGAGTTACCTTTTCTTAGGTAAATGATAGATCTGCTGGTTTCCTTCACATTTCTCTTTGTCTTAGTGTTCATACCCTTTCCCCAAGGATACACAGTATTTTCCTGTATTCTTACTAGCAGAACTCTGAGAAATTACTTCTTTTGGACCAGCCATGCTGGCTGGGGGATTGTAGGAAATACAGTCCAAAAAAGTAACATTCTAAGAGATTCTTTCTAACCACTTTATGCATCTGATGAGATCAGCTTTAGTTCACAACCTTTGTGTGACAACATTATAGAGTGAAAGGTGCATTTGATGTTTTTATTCTCTGGAACAATTGTTCCAAAAAGCTACAATACTTACGTTTCTTTATGATAAGCTAATCTGTATCCTGAAGTCCCCAAAGGGAAATGATAAGAGCATTTCTTTCTCACAGCCTCAGCCTCTGCAACATCTAGGAAAGTTTAGAAAGAAGCATCGCTTAGTAGTAATGAAGACAACAGAATCTGCCAAGACCACAAAGCCCTATTCACACTGGAAGTGTGAGCAGACAAATGGTCCTGCCCTGTGTCCATCACTGTCACCCTGCTTGTCACTGTCTCCCCATGGGAGAGGGACTGTCTAGAGATTAAAGCTTCTGCTACATGTGAAGCCTCTCTATATGACTGGGAATCTTGGAAGATCAAGGTTCCTGATCCTGCAGGGAAGCGCCACATGTAGCAGACTGTTGCCCTTTCTTTCTGCAGAGACAACAACCGGGGGGGGGGGGGGTAGTTGCTTACGTTTTCAAATTAACCCTTTTTTGAATGCCCAAATAGAGCTTAAATATTATAGGGAAGGAAGATGTGCATAATTAGCAATGTAGTACAGCAACAAAAGGGATGCGTCTCTAGAACTTTGTTTGAGCATGTTGCATCAGGGTAAGTTATGGTTCCTCCTTCCTCTGGCAAATAAATGAAGGAATAAGGAGGCTTTCAGGTCTTATTTTTAATTGTGACAGAGTAGCACAGAGGAGGAAATAAGAAAATGATTAAGCAGAGGTTAAGGACGTCTTCAGTTTTTTGTTTTTTGTTTTGTTCTTATCATCCGTTAGTTTAAATAATAACACTTTAATGCTACATTCTATGCATTTCTAATTAAAAATGTCAAGAATGTATTTCAGTGTCTTTGTTTTTAAAGGCCAGAGGGTTTTACAAAGTGAACCTATGCAGTTGGAAGTAATCTTTGCACTGAGGTCAATAGAACTTGACCTGTGGCCTAGGTGATTATGCATAGGATGGCAGTAATGATGATCCTAATAAACTGGGTTTAAAACATTATTCCAAAAACAATTTTAAAAAACAACCCTAATCCTGAAGACCCAAGGCTCTTCCCACCAGTACACTTTTAGTTGCCCATCAGAAACTGAACAGTGATGGAGCCCAGCTTAACTTCCCTTGAAAGGTTGCTCCACAATGGTAGGGCTCCTACCGAGCAAGCCCTCTCTCGTGCACTCACCAACCTCGGCTGTTGGGGTGATGGGACACATAACGGGGCCTTTGCTGAAGACTTCTTCAATATCCACCCAGGTGTGTACAGAAGAATCCTGGTCTTTCAGGTATCCTGGCCCCAAATTGTTTATAGAGCAAGTGCTTTGAATTGAGGTCAAAAGCAAATTGCTGTTCAGTGCTGTCAGTTGAAGACTGGAATTACAATACCTTTAAAATGTACTTCAGACAATCATCTTGATGCTGAATTTTTCACTAGCAGTAGCTTCCAACTAAGGGCAGTCTGGTGTAAAGCACATTACAGTAGTCGAATGAGGAGGTGATTAATGCATGGGCCACTGTAGCTAAATTTACACCAGGAAGAGGCACAACTGGTGCACCAGCCAAGGCTGGGGAAAGGCGCTCCTGGCCCAAGCTGCTGTATGCCTTTTCAGCAGCGTTGCTAGCTCCAAGATCTCTCCCAAGGTAGTAAACCTAATCCTTCAGGAGTACAATCCCATCCAGAACAGGACGCCATCCTAAGCCCAAACTGTTTTTACTCCTGTATTTTTAAATGTACGTATCACACATATATCTCTGTGTTACGATGAGTTCAGGTACTCCACATTTTTCTATTCCATGCCTGCGATTGACATCACTCATTTGTGCAAAGACAGTGAAGCTTTGTCCTTCCTGATGTTTTGGACTGACACCCCCCCCCCCCCGGGCCCCAAGACCAGCATGGCCCATGGTAAGTGATGTTGTAACTCATTGTACAAAAAATCTGATGTATCAAAGGCTCATTAACTCCTGTGTTAATAGTTTGGTGTAAACGGCTGTTCTCAAAATATATTTTGGAGTTAATTAGCTTGTTATGAGGAATATTCTTGGGTCAACACTGAATGCCTAAAACAACTCAGTCCTGTACATATTTATGCATAAGCATGTCTCATGTAGCTCAGTGGACTTATTCTCTGATAAATATATATTATGCTGAAGCCTAACAGCACACTCATTCATGCATTTACATAGAAGTAAGTCTCATGTGTTTGACAGGGCATTCTCCCGGGAATTTGCAGCCATCCCCACATGAATGCATTTGCATCTAGAATCGGTGTATGGAGATCAATAGTTTGTGTGAATTAACAACACCACAGACCACTATTTTGAATTCCACTATTGGCAGCTAGGTGTCACTGTGCAATTTAGCTAGATGAACAGCACTGTGGTACTGTTATGAATTGTCAAATATACCTGTGATAATGAGTGGATGTGATACATCATTTATACAGATATAGAAATAGGGTTGTAAATGAAGCTTGGGATCCACAGCAATTATGCTCAGTGTGATTATGCAGTTGCATAGTTGAAAGTGGAAGTTCGTAATTAAAAAACAACTATTTGCTTGAGAAATAGTAAGATACAATTGTGGATTAGGAAACAAAGTCCATGGAAGTGCAAAGAATGAAGAACTCAGTTTTCGGCTGGGGAAAAATTACAATAGATATGGAGAAGCTCTCTTACACACATACCCTGAGCTCTTCTGTACACTCAGATAACTAAGGCACGGGGGAGGGTCCCTGTGTGAGGTCATCAGGCTGTGCGTTGGGGTTGGGAGAGAGGTTCACTTCTGGTCTCCAACTGATAGCCTAACTTGCCCAGGTGTGCCCAGGCACTGCCTAACCCAAGTCAGAGTGCTCCACATTGGTAAACACCCATTCTGGAACACAGACACAGGCACCTAAACAAGAAGAAATGGTTCTGTTAGTAAAGATCAGTGGCAGGCATTTAATTTTTTTTTAGAAAAGTGAGGGTGGGGATAGTCCCTAGTGGTAGTGTAACACATCCAACAAAGTCCGCATAAGAAACAGCCATCCCTCCTACGTTCACACACAATCTCAAGTGTGATGAGGAATCAGTATAGCTGTCAGTATAAGAAAAAGCAAAAAGATCCCAGAACACAATCAGCCTGAGAAACAGTGTGCGAGTTTTCCTTTGACTTGCCTGGATGCAAAACAGCTGCTCAGTTGTCTGGTGAGGCTGATCCCGATCCCCAGGGCTCAGCAACTGACATTTCCAAGATAGAGTTTGGAGTGATTGGGGTTTCCAGGATAGATGTTGGCTTTTGTTGGGGCTTCATCTGTCAATCTCTTTCTGCTCTGGCACGTCCTTCTTTTGCTACACCAACTGGTGCCCAGCTGGGGCTTCTTGAACTGCAGTGCACTGTATCTAGTCACAGTACATCCCTGCTTTGCCCTGTTTGGACACATCTTCCTTCCTTCCTTTTTGCATATAAAATTGATATATGTGGCAAGGAGCCATTAATTTGCTCAAGAAACAGCACAGAGATCTTGTCTTTTCTCTCCCCCCCCCCCCATGACATTTTGCATGGATGGCAGTGATTTATACCCTCCCACCCACCATTTTCCTTGTCTAAAACACTCCCTATTATTCTGATATGTGAGCCTTAATCCATTGATTCTTCAAAAACATTCTTAGAAGTTTCTAATTCTAATCTTTAAATGATAATGGCACTAACAATTTGATGAGTAACATTTCACATTGTTATAATTTGATATTCTGGGAATGCAAGTTTTATTAATTTAAAAATATATTTTTAAAAATCTAAAGGTAAAAAATATTGATGTACTACCAAGTGTCAACACAATAAATTAATTTTATAGGTTTTGGTATAAGACAAAGAGTAATTCATTAACACCCAGTTTAACCTTGGCAATTTTCTTCTTCATTCATGTCAGAAGCAATCCATTGATGCTTCCGAACTGGAAGGATCAGGCAACAGGGCGCTGTCATTGTCCAGGGGGCACACAAATGTGGACCTCTAGTCCTCTCATTCTTTGGAGAGGCTTGTTCCATGTGTCCCATCTCATCAATGCCATATAACCTTATCATGAACATTCCCATGCCCTGCTCTTAGTGGGGAGAAATAGACATGATACTGGTGGGTCTTCTTCCTGTACAGAGCAAACAGAAGCTTGAGGGAGAGTAGTTTAGATTAACAAGACATAACACCAGTGGAAAAGTTGAAATCGTACTGCTTTGACAACTCCCCAACCCCCAACTTTCACCGGCTCACCCTAGCTGGATTTAATTTTTAAGAATAATAGTGAGATAAACCACAGACTTCTTTGCACCACATGTTTGGTCCTGAATTAGACATGCTGGGATACAGAAAGCTTGTATAAAAGGGATTAGCACTATTTCTAAATGATTAGAGTCCTAAAGTTGGTGAGAAACAAGTGATTTTCCATAAAAGGAAGCATAAAACAAAACAAAAATATTTTGCTGGTGGCTGATGTTTTTACCAACCCTTATTTTATAAAAACGGTAACTTCCTTGGATGCATTAGCTAAGCATGCCTATGGCTTCTGCCCAGCACATGTCTGAATGTAATTAAACAATGGCTTGGAGCAGGGATTTATATACACAATTAGTAATTGCTTACTATTTCACTGTGGACTAACTATGTGACCTCCACTAATAAGATAAATATGAACATGTCACTTGCATAATAATAATGATTTGAAAATAGCAATTAGGGTTTTTAATTAAGACACAATGAGGCACATTGATTTTTCACATTACTTTCAAAGGTTAAGCATTTCATGTGAATTGTTTGGGTAAGTATTTCAATGAATATTAATTATCAATCTACTGTAAATTTAACAGAAGTATAGCAAATCTGAACTATGAACTTTCTCCTATCATCCTATTTATAATAAATACTGTGCAGGAGAGGTTGAACTATCACAGTTTCCCTGAAGAATTCTTGGAATTATAATTTGTTGGGGCATGTTGACTTTTTCTAGAAATGCTGGATCCCTCTTCAGCATTTAGCCTGCATATGTGAAAAGGAAAGACAGTCTCCCCTGTTCAGGGATGAGGGATGATATCTGAAAGAAGAACCTTCATATTCACTTGCCTCTGCATAAATAAGAGCCTTGCTTTATTATATGAATGGGAACGACTGAGGATTAAAAACTTTGGGGGTGATGATTGCCCAAGCTGATAACCTTTCTATCTAGGGCTGAGGCCTACCTGGGGGAATCTGCATATTTGCTCTGAGAATCAGGAATGCTACTTTTTGACCTCAAGTGCTTTGTCCACATCCCCGATAGACATCTACTCAATATGAAATTGCCTTCAAGGACTCCACTGTTGCCACAGGAGGAACAGGATGTCCTTCATTCCATTTCTATCTTGCCTTTGTCCCAATGCAGGGACCTATAATTGCTTATAAAATGATGTTTAAAAACCACGTATAATGAAAAATAGAGTAATTTATAGTATTAAACATCCTGTAGGACATAGTCTTTGAACTTCACCTCCTCTATCATATTTGGTTAAAAACATCAGCTCAAGACTATGACCTGAAAGATACTGTGGGAATACAACACATATAGAGATGGTCCTCTGATTATCACAGCAGCCATGAAATCCCAAGCCAAATCAATTAACATGGCATCCGAATTCATATTGAAGCACCTCACCCCACCCCAGAACGACTGCTTTGAGATTCTCCAGAAACACAACAAAAGTCACTAAAAAGTTATCAGTATGCCTGAAGTATGGAAAAAGTATGATCCACACTGAAACAAGCGTTTGATCAGTGCTATGTTCATGTCTGTCATTTAAAAGGTGAAGGCAGCATGAAAATAGCCACATTCATGGCTGCGATATTGTGAGGGTTCGACTTTATACTCCTTGTTTGTTTCAAAGAAATCAGCAGATTTTTGTTGTTTCAAACCATGTGAAATATTTATTGGAGTATTTAACAAATAACAAGTGTCCATAATGTGATCTGAACGTTTTTCTCCTTCTAACAACGGGTCTCGAAAGGGTTCCCAATCTTCGCACAGGAACGGGTTTCGGGAGTTTGCATTCCACGGACTCGGCCAGTCTGCCAAGACGTTGTCGGTTATTGTCTGTCCCGTCTCACCTTCCAGCAAGGGCAAGGTCTCATTGTCCCGGCCATCATTCCACAAGAGGCATCCCTCGAGTGCTGGATCCTTCCAGGGTCCTCCCTGTAACCCTTCCTCCTTATCTTGTTTATCCTCCATTCTAATCTTTCCTTCCTTTCCCTCTCAACTTTCTCCTTTTCTTCTCTCAGCCTCCTTCTCCACTCCATTGCCTCCGCTTCTCCCCAATATGATGGTCTGGGCGGGATCTCCCTTCTCTTCCTATAATCGGCTTCTTCTTTGGGTACTCTTAATCTCTCCCATGCCCCTGTCCAAGGGTCTTCCATCCATACCCATTCCCAGCCCCGTGGTAACTGGTCTTCCCTCCTCTTTATCTCCGCTGTCCCTGCCTCAAACTCCACCCTCTTCTTCCGCTCTTTTCCCGCCGTTTCTCCCTGAGCTCCTCCTAAAGTCATCTTTTGTATTTCTTTTCCTAGCCCGTCTGTTTCTGTCCCTCGCTGCTCTGTCTTTGTGGGCGCTGGGGTAGGCTGTGTCTGTACTTCCTTCTCTTTGGAATGGAGGAGGGATGGCTCTCCAGCGAGTGGGATATCCCTCTCGCCTTCTGTCTCACAGATATGCAATACATACTCTTTTTATTATGTTTGCCTTCATTCAAAATTCAGTACAAAATATTTATTAGTGTCAGAAAATTGCATTCTATTTCCATTTGTTGTAACCACCAAGACTAAAGCTGATAAAATTTGCTACAGATGATTTTCACCAGCGTTATGTTACTTTAGGGTTTTTTTTAAACTGTATGTATCATATAAATAGCATAAACAAATCAGCTATAATATCCTCCACAAACTGAACTGAACTTCAAATCAAACCCTTGATTTAAAAGTGGAACACAACTGGGAATATCACAGGTGTTTTGCATGAATCTCAGCAGAGAGCTGAGCTGAACAGCCATTTTCCTAGAAGGGATGAAGCTTATCCCTAAGTACCCTGTAACTCTATCTTAGGCTCTGGCACTTCCAGAAATATTTTAGAACTGACAAATCTAAATTGCTAGCACTGAAATCCTTCCTGATAATGTTACATTATGGAAGCTGTAAAAATGAGTTAGGTTTTGAACTTTTGGGAAGATAGCCACCTAGCCTTCAAAATATTATTCATCATGGAAATGTATCGCATGTTTCTTCCTTTTCTCTTTATTTTATCTCTTTCACTTCTTCCATCTGCTTTGCTTCCAAGAAAATTAAGGAAAGTTCAGGAGTTCAAGCAGAGAAAAGATTTCACATCAGAGGTATCGGAGTCGGCTTTGGCTACAATCCAGGCAGGTCCCATCATACCACTAGGAAAAGGGAGGCAACTGCCTCAGGGGGCAACTGCTACAGAGAGAGTACTTTCATGGATACTCCCCCTATATCTCTTGAACATTCCCTTCCATTGGAGGATACACGTGTGAGCCACGTGGTCTGTTTTGACCCCTTAAACTGCTTTCAGATGTGATGGAAGATACTACTACTTGTATTAACATAACAGCCAACTTTCAGTCTAGTCATCTTCTCTGCAGCTGTCTTGTCCTTTCCCTCAGATTGCAAAATTCAGACACAAATGAGACATAATCTAAAGATGTGATCATTTGTAGTGGACATCATGATTCTTGGAGGGGTCAAGCACTTTCCCTTTTGCTTTATATTCCAGCAGTCTGCCTTAAATATTCCTGAAGAGAAATACTTAGAAAGGTGCAGTGGGCTTTAGAATAAAATCGTTTACCATTTCCAAAATTCTTGTCAACCCTCATCATACAAAACCAGAGGTAGAGTGGTGACTTTTCCTCATCTTGTTACTTGGCATACCTTGCTATAGTTTTTCCTGCATCATGGAAGCCAGTTGGAGTAAATAAACTATATCAGCCTCATCTTGGTAGAGTTAAGAGGTCCATTCCTCAGATATATCATTCACAGGATCTTATGATACCTCTGACGTACCCAACCCACCAGAATGCCACATTTGGGCACATATCCTGAGAAAACCTAACAAGCAGGGTAGGTAATTATGACACAGAAGGACAACATGATGTGCTCTTAAGGCGGAAGGAGTATGGTTTGGTAATTAGAACATTACATGAGGACTGTCGCGTCCACCCTGTGTCCCTTGTTTGTCTTCCCCAAACACAGGTCCACCCTCTGGATGCATTTCCTCTTTTACCCCTGCCACCAGTGGATCTATCATCCACACTGTATCAAATATGTATCTCAGACACGTGCTGCCAAATATAATTGGTTTATTTATCTGTATGGTCACAATTGACCAGATAGGCGGGGTATAAATGAAATAAATAAATAAATAAATAAATATCTTTCAGGTTTGTAAATCACATAAGCAAATCACAGATGTTCTTTTATGGCTGTTTAGGATCAATCATTAAACTTGGATTGGATTATACGTTTGCTTGCATGTATTTATTCACAATAACCACTTCAACAATATTCTTTGGCTATTTCTTATTACTTTTACTCTTTCCTATTCTCTCTAACAATTCAGCTTTCCAATCCCTCTTTTAACTCATCAAAATTCTCCTCTCTAACTCTCTCTAACTGTCTAACTGTCTTCCTGATCCTGCCCCTCCTGTCCTATCATAGGCTTCTGCACTTGAGCTCCATATGATGGACAGGGGTGACGTGGGCATTCCGCCACGAGGACTAATTCAAATTGCAACTTGATTGTTTGTTTCACTTGATGACCTTGAGCCTATTCAGTCCCTTTCAGCCTAACCTACCTTACAAGGTTGACTGTGAGGATAAAATGGCAGTATAAGGGGGGAAATTATGATGCCTTGAGCTCTGTCAGAAGAAAGATGTTATCTAACTCTACTGAATAAATAAATGTGTGCCATCAAGTTGATTCCAACTTATGACAATCCTTTCCTTTTTCCTTTTTTCTTTTTTTAGGCAGTGACTACTCCGAAGTGGTTTACCATTCCCTTCTTCTGGGGATGCCCTGGGACTATGCAGCTTAACTATCTGGCTCTTCTCCCTGGAGGCACAGTGGGGAATCAAACTCCCAACCTTTGGCTCTGCAGCCTGATACCTAGACCACGGAGCTATCCAGCCAGCTCTACTAAATAAAGGCATCTGCAAAATAAACACCTAATAAAAGTCACACTCTTGTATGGACTTTGGCATTTATGGCAACATAGGTACTCTGTGTTCTGAAAGAACATGTTTTCAGAATTACAGTCAACTTATTTTGTTTTGCTTTATTTTAATGAGGAGAGTGTATCCTAGTTATCTCCCACTTTGGACGTCCTGCTTCATACTTGACATACGACATATAAACAGAAAGCCTAGCTTCAGTTGCAGTATAATGTGGCATACTGGTTAGAGTATTGGACTGGAAGACCATGAAACTCACAGAGTGACTTGGGACCCTCTTTCAGATTGACATACTGTACCTCATGACATTTCTTTGAGAAGGAAGAGAACCATCCATGCTGTCTTGAGGTCTTTGGAAGAGAGGTGGAAAACAAATACAATTTAAAAATATATAAAAACAAATTACATCAGTGATGAGACTAGCAATTGCTCTGTTAGTTTTAAACTAATTAATACAAGGAGATGACTGTCCGGAGAAACATGACATGCAGGGAAAGGATCTTTAATCATTCCCTTACCTTCTGTCGTATTAGTGTGAAAATCAGCCCACCTCCCCACCCCACACCTGTACTCTTTACACAAAATTAGCTCCCATAGGTCATTTCTCCACTTGCAGTTTCATTGGGTCAGTGGTAGAAGAAAATGTCCATGACATAGAACACCTGTTAAAAAGAAGGGATGCTTGATGCAGAGATAAGCCAGTCCTGACACCGGTTCTGAGTGTACCCTGCAGACCTTATAATTACAAGCATCTCTGTAGACATAAATGCTGTGAGAATCCCTCCGGGGACTCCCACCTGCAATGCAGTTTCCCGAAAAGCGATTGTACATTCATCTTGTAGCGAGCATATGATGGGTTGCATATCCAATATGCAATCTGTTTCTGGACTGGCAGGCTTAATTCGGCAGCCCTTCTCTGCATTATCAGTTCCTGATCTGGCAGAAAAGGAGGAAAGACGCAGGTAGCAGAAAGCAAGAGAGGAAGCGGCAGGGCAATAAAATTACACTCTCAGCTAATAACTGTCATGCTGCAGTCTGTCACATTTTTCCAGCCTGCTGTTCTTTGCTAGGCATTGTTCTTAATCCAAGGGTCATTCAGTATACCTTTTGCTCCCTGCTTCCACAACAAACATTGCAGGCAGGAAAGGATGTTCCAGACATACAGTGCCCGTGTGGATGTCAAGGTAATTAGTAATTATATATATAATATAATTATATATATACAATTATATATATCTACAAAAAAAATTAGGGTCTTCATAACAACAAAAAAGCAAGTGTGTGTATGTGTGTGTGGGGAGGACATATACATTTCCTCCACATAAACACACACTTGCTTTTTTGTTGTTATGAAGACCCTAATTTTTTCTTAGGTCTTGCGAGCGAGGAGTGATACGACCCAGCTCAGCATTTTTATTTATAGAACTATTAGCTGCACAGACTCTTTCACCATTCTGCCAGCTGTCATATACAGCTTTTTTTTCTTTTTAAAGTACAATGTCATATTCTAAAAATGGTTTACATGTTTTGCGGCTGATATCCAGCTTTTCCTTATGAGGCTGTTAAGGAGAAACAGCCCTCGTAACAGACAGACAACCATCAAACTGTAGCTCTCAGGCTAATGTTGGATTTACATTTCAAATGAATCTAAGAGCTTTTCTTGCATCTGTTAAGTGAAATTTGGGCACAAACTTACACAGATCATTCATATTATAGATACAAGAAATGCATCTATTTCACCTAACAGATGCACCTAAATTTGTGGAATTCACACTGAGTAGTGGCTAGAATGTTAGCTTAGGACTTAGGAGATATGGCTTCAAATCCTGACTAGGCCGTGAAAGGAACTGGGTAACCTTGAGCCCCGTCACACTCTTTCAGCCGATCACAACTCACAAGGTTGTTCAGAAGATAAAACGGGGAGGAGGAAAGGCATGCCTGTTACCTTGACCTCTTTGGAGAAAAGCTAGGATACAAACACAATGAGTAAAAAAATTGAAGTAATGATAAAGTGGCCGTGATGGCCCAGAAAACTACAGCTAGGAACTGGGCCTTCTCAGTGGTGGCCACCTCACTGTGGAATTCTCTCGGTGGAGGTGAATCTGGCCTCTGCCCTCCTCAGCTTTGGAAAGACATGTTTTTTTTTGCTCAGGCCTCCGAAAATCTTACCTCTATCCAATTGTAATTACTTTATTATTGATGACACAATGTTTATTGTTTAATTGATACCGCTTCTGTTACCATCTTCGTGCTAGTTTATGTCGTTAAATACAGTTGAGTTCAGGAAGGGTTTCGTTTTGTTTGTTGTTTAATTTATCCTTATTGTTGAACTTTATGCTGATGTTTATTTTTGTTTGTAAGCCGCCAAGATTAGTGGCTTGCCACTAGATGAGCGGGTTATCAGTACAATATATAAATGACACTCATTTGGTTTTTGTTTCGGTGACAACAAAACTACCCTCCCATCCCACTGCACACATGTAGGTCCAGCACTCCTCTTGTCATTCTCCTGGCAGGGTGAGGTGTGTGTGTGTGTGTGGGGGGGCATTCTACCTTTACAAGCCAGAAGGATTTGAATGGGCTTTTCATTTGGTTAGTTGTGATACATTCTTGGAAAGATCAGGATCATGTTTGTTTTGGAGACATAGGCAGTTGGGGTTCAGGTCCAGAGGATGTACATACTAAAAACAAAGCAGTATAATTTTAATGTAGGGGAATTGGTTGCTAGTCCAGAATCCTGTCAGACCATGTGGGAAGGCCCTTTTATTGTGAAGCAAAAGCTAAGTGCTGTTAATTACTTAATTGACAGGTCTGAAATTGTCATTAAAATCACCTTCCCATTCCCATCCATTACCCTTCTCCCTCATTTTCAAGTAACACATGCAGGAATTACCTCATTTCTGGTCACATATAGTTTTTAAGCAATGATAACTGCAATCATGTGTTACTTGACAGTAAGGGAAAAGATGGGAAGGGGAAAGTGGTGATCCCTGTTATGGAATCATTCTGACATGTGAATCTGACATGTATCTTGCAAAATTACTTTTCAGACTTTTGATGTTCTGTACTCTTAGACTGTTAAGAACCTTTCTATGTTATTTTTTCTATAGAATTATTTTTGAAAAATGTAGTAGGCTGAAGCTTTAAATGAGAAAGCAGCATCACAGCAAGCCATAAAAGGATCTGCAGAGGTTGGACCAGAGGGAGGAAGGAAAGAAGTGGGGCTGTGGGCTAGAACACAACTTGCATCTCATCCAGTATGAAGGGTGAACTCCCAAATCAATCTGCAGCCCCTGTGCAAACACTGATCGTGATTTCAAACGTAATACAGGGTGCAAATCAAATTGCAGCAAAGCAGTGAAGTTGCACCCTAATAAGTCAGGAATAACATCAAAAGAACAGCCAAATATTCACATGTGCTCCTGCAAGAATATGTAGCATTAGACAGGCAATGCCTGCAACGTGACCTCCCAGTAAACCTCTTGGCAAAATGCCTGGAGGTTTTATATAGTTACCAAGGATTGCTTGTTAAAATGTAGTATTTTGGGAGCCATCCCTTCCTGAAGGCAAGGCTGGAATTAACCACTTCTACACATAGTAACGGGCTTTCGTGGCCTTCAGAGAGTTGCCCTTTCATGTGCTCATTGCTTGCAACTGTAGGCTTACATTTGAATAGTGCACTCTGAAGAATGTGCAATGCATGCAAATAACAGACCAGTTCACTGATGCAAAATGACGGGACATTTGATTAAAATTCTGTTAATGATGAAACATTGCATATAGACAAAGCTCTATTTTATTATATATCCATGCTATGTATCTCTTGTTTGCAACAAAAGCAAATTTTCACTCATTTTAACAAATGACATTGTTCTGTATGTCTGTATCCTGTATTATCCCTCATGTCATTTTCACTGTGGCCTACAAAAGATAAATAATATATAACAGCATAAGAATTATAAAAATAAATATCACTGTAAAAAAAGAAAAGAAACCACACCTTATTCTTTTGCAAATAACAACTGATAATGTTGTTATTCTGTGTGTGTATAACAAACGACAGTAACTTTTCTCATCACTTCTGAGACTAAAAGTGATATCATGATGTTTGGAGAGAAATTTTGCCCTCTGAACACTTAGGCCTTTTTCTTACTATTTTAGATTGATATTTCGGCTGAACAGGCAATTAAAAAGCAAAGAGCATTGTTTTAAAATGCCTTTTTTTAAAAATAAAACCAAATACAGTATTAATGGTAATGAGTTACTTTTCCGGCATCATGGTCACTAACATAACAAATTGCTATTAAAATGCAAGCTCTGGACTTCAGCATTTGACCAGTTGATGTTTTCAAAGGAAGTTCCATCTTCAGAAAGTGACAGTTTTCTGAAAATCATCTTCAAATTACTACCCAAATCATGCTATCTCACTGCAATTGGCAGTACCTACATGTCCCTGAACAGATTTAGAATTGTGTTGCATATAGGGATTACATATAGAGAGGGAAGTAAAAGCTACCCCCTTTATATCATCCCCTCCACTTACAATGCCTGAAAAAGTCTTAAAGCTAGTGTGGTGGTCTAAGCCAGATGAAGGCCATGGTGAATTGGGTGCAAACTCACACACTCTCTTGCAAAACTCACTGAATAGTCTTAATCATTCGTGGCCTCTCATAAAACTCACAGGATTATCTTAGCCACTCCTTAACCTACCTCACAGAGTTATTGTGAGGTTAAAATGTGAGCAACTTCCTCCATCACAAAGAGAGTGGAGTAAATATTAAATGAAAAAATATAGAACTATGAAAACAGCCACTTTTGCTCCCCCTTCCCATTCCTACCCCCGTAGGACTGCCCACTCAGCATTCTCCTATTCCCTGAGATTTTAGGGTCAAACTGTGAGGCCAGAAGGCAGACCCTTGCAATGTCAGAGGAGGTGGGCCCCTCTGTAAAATCAGATTGATTTCATGGTGGCGGTGTTCAGGCAAAGGAACAAATTATCATTTGTTGTTACGGAAATGAACCTCGGCGAACTTCAGCTGACTCTTTCACACATAAAGAGAGGAAATTAGAATATTCTACTTCTAATTTGCAACAAACTGCAGTTTTCTGTTTCATCACACCATGGTATGGGATCCTTGTTTGATCAGAAACTATGTTTTGTGCAAGTCACCATGTGTTGACAAACCAGGGTTTGCTGTAATTTTGTAGTGTAGATCTCTAATCTTCTCCCTTGGAGACAAAGGGAGAGGAGGCGGGAACTCACAAGCCAAGGCTTGCTGATGCCCCTCTTTTAATCAAATTAATTAAGATTAAATCATGTAAGTTAATCATAGCCATCTGAACTGAGTAAGTCATGTCACACAGAAGAAATTTTCATAAACGGTATTCTCATTTGTAGTATGGGTTACTGAATCTGTCCTGGAAACTGTGAAGAACTGTATACTTAAGGATGCATGGATTAGTCTGTTTACAGTTCATGCATTTTTTTTATTTATTTTTTTGCATTTGTTTATTCATAGGCCTGGCTCTTCCAACTTCACATGGATTTTTTTAAAAGTCTGGATTTAAATAGTCATATTGAAATATATATATTTGATCATATTTTCTCGGAAAACAGACATTTTTAAACATTGTCTTTCAAAGTATGTGTCTTCTAATATATTTTATCCTAAAATATGTGTTCATATATCTATATGTGTTGGTAAACGTTTCAGCCATTGAGTGCACTGAAAACTTCAGAGAAGTAAGAAATCCTATTGATAACTCCGTACTGTCTACATGTTGTTCAGAGCCTGGGAAAGTTACTTTTTTGGAATACCATACCCAGAATGCCCAGTCAGTGGCCAGGTTGGCTGCAGGATACTGGATACTGTAGTGCAAAAAAGAAAGAAAGAAAAACAACAACACTCCAACCTTTGACACTGGTGAAAGACATGTGTATCAAGTCTTTGTTTGAAAATACAAATGGAGAAATACCCTTGAACAGCTGGCTACAATCATTTGTAGGCTGTTTCCCCCTAACTATTTCTGTTTAGGCCAAGCACTTGTCTGTTTTCCCCTTTGCACTGCAATATGCAAAAAATAAAGATGCAAGTCAATCATTCACTGCATGTTGATTGATCATTAGAAGAACTCATGCTGTAATTGTACACACACACACAAGTTACTTGGCTGCAGATATTTTAATTATAGCTTTAGGTGATATGAGATTTTCCTAAACCCATTTTAATATTATTTACAAGTATATCTATCCTATTACATATACTTTTCACTTTATGAAACATTTGGCATTTTGCTTGCTAGTAGCTCTTCTGTTGGTTGTATTTTTTCCTTCTGAAATCGCATGCTCAGGTTTCTATCTGTACTTCTTCCTCATCTGCACTTTTCCAGTCCTATTAATATATAAGTGACAAAGCTTTGATGGGTGATTTTCAATGCCTGAAAACATCTTAAGGCTTTTTAAGTGTCCCGTTCTCCCACCTTATCTCTATATGCTGGATTCCCATGTGAAAGGGTAGTAAATACATTTGTGGCCCCTATGGCATTTAGCTGAAGAAGAAAAACGGCAGCATGTGCTTTGGGAAATTTCACAGATGCACGAGGAGCCTCTCTGCACAAAATAATCACTTCCAAGAGCAAAACTAAATAGAACATTTAAAGAGCAAAAGGTTAGACAGTGATGTGTTTGTTCCTTGTGTGCACTTAATTTAGATATATTGCCCAGCTGTTATGCCAACACAATCAGAATCCTGCACAAAGTTTTTTTTAAAATAAATTATGCATTAAATAAATTTCTAATATAAATTATTAGACCAGTGACATGCCCAGCCACAACAGGGGACAGTTATTGAGCAATGATGAGCAATGATGACTCATCACTAGAGATGGGGACGACTCACCATTTTGGCGAGTTGTCCGACTTCGTGAGTTGTCAAAAGTTGACAACTCACAAAGCACGAAGTTGCCCCCATGAAGTGACGAATAACGAATATATTTGTCGATTCATGGGGGGGGGTTATTAAAAAACAACACACCCCTGGCACACCCTCCACCCCCCCAGCCCTGCTGACACCCCCTTCCTATTAAAAACAAAAAAACAAAACACCATTCTGCCTACTGGCCACCAACCAGCTGATCAGCGGCAGAAAGGCAGCCACCCCCCACAGCCACCCAACCCTACAGCCTACCCCCACCCCTTCCTTTCCCTACCTTAGCCCTCCCCCACCCCCACCAACACCCCCTTACCTTAATCGAAGCTGCTGAGGTCTGCTTCTGGCCTCCCAGCCACACATGTAAAAAGGGAGACTGGCTGCCCTTTACAAAGATGGCGGTGGGGTGGGGGGGTAGGCTGTGGGGTTGGGTGGCTGTGGGGGGGTGGCTGCCTTTCTGCCGCTGATCAGCTGATCGACGGCCGGTAGGCAGAATGGTTGTTGTTTTTTGTTTTTTTTAAATACGAAGGACGAATAGAAACTGGTCAATATTCTTCACTTTGTATTCATGGGGGTCTCTGGAACCCACAAATATGAAGGGACGAATATTTAACAAATCGGCTATTTTTGTCAAAAAAGCCAATCCGTTTTTATATTCGTCCCCATCTCTACTCATCACACACTCCTAGCATATTTGGTACAGGAGGGGTAACCAGTCCTGCTGATCTTTATGTGGCATCAAGACTAACTCAGGGGAAGGTTTCGCCAATGAGGCTGGTGAATCATCCTGAAATCAACAAATGAAGAAGTTATTTTTTAACCCTTATGCACCAGAATATGGCATTGTAGTTCCCCAGTGACATGTTTTGTTTCCAACCCCAGAGTTAGGCCCATAACTAGGCATTCTGTGACATTGTCATCTTGCACATGGTGTTCCCAGGTTTCAGCCACTTGCCACATACAGGTTTCTCTTTTCAAACAAGAAGCATGTTCCAACAGATCTCTTGCTTTTATGGATGTTTGTTGGGTTTGTCCTAGACTTGTAATGTGTGTGTTATGCACTCTCAAGTTTTATCTGACTTATGGTGACCTAGTAGGGTTTCTATGATATGTGAGATATTTAAGGGTTGGTTTTACCAGTGCTAAACTGTGCCTCCAGTGAGTTTTCATGGTGGAGACTTGAATCAAAGTCTTCTGAGCCCCAGTCCAACATTCTGCCACTATACTACATCAGCACTCATGAAATATTATTTAATATTTGTTTTCTTTTATGTGTCATCAAGTTATACCCAACTCACAGCAACCCAAACAGGGTTTTCAAGGCATGTGACATATTTAAGGAATGGCTCCCCCCCCCCCCATTCGTTTCCATGGCTGAATGGGCATTTGAACCCTGGTCTCCTGAGTCCTAGCTTGCCATTCTTTTGTAACATTGTAAAATAGTAACATATTGAGGAAAAAATATTCCATGCAAGTAATTTGTTTATTTTGGTTGTAGGGTTTAGCAAATCAAGATACAGACAAGTCTATCGTGATCACTTTTCAGTAGATTGAG
The DNA here is from genome assembly GCA_037013535.1 of Intellagama lesueurii. Classification (NCBI taxonomy): domain Eukaryota; kingdom Metazoa; phylum Chordata; class Lepidosauria; order Squamata; family Agamidae; genus Intellagama; species Intellagama lesueurii. Next base: position 53,185,921 of record JBAJHW010000005.1, read on the forward strand.
CTCCACTTCTGAGGGTCATTCACATGAAACATTTTCCCTAACTCTCACCTAAACTTAACCCAAATCCTACTGTTAACCTTCAATATATTAATATTTTCAGTCGGGTCAGAAAATACTTCACAACTGTCTCAATACAAGGTTTTGTTTTTGTTTCAATGCTGATTCGTGAGGCTTTAAAGCAAGAATGGGCAAATTGTGGACAGTTAACTGTATGAGGTCTCCAAGAGCTATCAGCCTGGCTTCCAACACTTCTGGGCCCCAGTGCCCAACTGTCTTTTTTGTTTCAAAATTCCTCTTGCCCCATCTAATGGTCACAGAGGCAATTGAATCATGTTTTGTGCCCTCTTTACTATGGTAAGTCAGCAAGGGCAGTTTTCAAAACTGGAGATCCTACTACAAGAGTAGTTGAAAAGGAAAAACTGCTTCACAGAAGGGAGATGTTAATTTTTTTTCTTAAAGCGTGTTTTGTTGCTGCTGCTGCTGCAGCAACAGAAGCAGCAAAAAATGCTTTCAGAAATGCTGAAAAAGGCATGAGTTTCTATTGTCCCACCACCCCTGGTTTCAAGCCTAAGTATCATAAATGAACATATTTGCTAGAAGACACTAACATTACTACACCTTTGAAAATAACTGGAGCTAACTGTATTAGACAGCATCACAGAAGGCTAAGAGAACACACTAGCTGAGATCAAGAAGCTAAAGAAGAACTTTCTTGTCTCTTTTAAACAAGAACATTGATATTCATGTTACAACTTAAGATGACACATTTTCATTAAAAGAATAAAAATTAAGCAAAACAGCACTGTTAAAATATTTGATAGTGCAGGTAGTCAGCTACGTATCAAAATAATGCTACACCTAATTTGGACCTTGGTTTCATCCATTACATAGTTCAATCTTCATGTGTGCTTGAACTAGCTTTTTGGATCCAAGCCAAAAGCCTGGAGGCGGCATCTAGACTTCCAGTAGCCTCTTCCCGGAAGGATATTGAATTGTTCAGAAGTCTGGACAAACCCTGTCCACTGTACAGTTTACCAGATCACTAGGGGCATACTGAGAATTCTCCAATGTGGTGGAACCTTCCTGCTGAATATTCTTTTCGGGTTTCTGGTAAGGTTGACAAGTCTCTGGGCACTGGCTGGAGTCTGAGGGAATTGCTATGTTTCCCCAGGTCTCTGAGTGCTTATGGTAACTTTCCTCCAATCAGCTGTTAGGAAAATCCCAAAGTTAAGCCAAGTATTTTCTCAAAATGAACATCAAAGCTATGTCAGGAAGATGATTTGCAAGGCAAGAAGCATTTATTCTGTGACAGTGGCCTGTTAACACGGTCCTCACTAAGACTGTGCCATGTGATTGATGGTGCAGCTGTTTGAATCCTGTCTGACAGGTCTATATTCTGGTGGCCTAGCAATTCTGCAGAGTTTAAAGCTTGGCTGCTCTTTTACATTGTAGCTACAGTTTTAACCTTATGGTTAATGGTTCTTGTCAACTGTCTTACAATATCTGGAAAATGTGAATTTTAAAAACCAATATAAGAAAGTCGTCTCTAGAAAATTAGATTAGGTGATACTATTTGTGTTTGATCCATTTTGATTTTTTTAAAAATGTATTATTTCCAGCTACTGCAAGTTCTGATGCAGAAACAAAATGTGATCAGTTTGCATATGCATCAAATACCGTGAGAAGGGTTGATTGGGAACTGTTGTCACCCAAGGAAGAGCATTTCAATCTGTCAGAGCCTTCAGAAGTAGGCCTTTAGTCTAGGGCTGGCTGATGAACAGAATCCCACATCCTAAGATTTTAACTGCAGGCCTTTAGGGAGTCCAGGGTGGATCCTTGTGATGTTATAGAGCTGAGGGCAGGCAAGAATTGGGAAAGGGGTGGAACAGCTTCTAGTTCATCTGATTATGAAATAAGGTCAAAAGGAAGTAATTTCAGAATTTGCATAAAGCCCAGCTATGGCAACCGAAAACTGGAGTGGGTGGCTTTTTTGGTGGCTAGGCAAGTGACAGAATGCACCCAGCAGCTTAAGGGATTGTCACCATTCCTGTTAAGGTGATGTCCCACATGGCCTTTTTAACAGTGTACACATCCCCCTCACCTTGCTACTGGCTCTCTTGTTTCTGTATTGACATTGTGCAAGCAAAACAATCACAAAAAGACCCTCATACTGATCCAGTCAGCCCTGGAGCCTACTAAGAATGGTTGGAGCTAGGTGCTCAAGTTCTATAAACAAGTCCCACACAACCATCAAGCTTTTTCCTCCTGCATCATGGCTCAACCTAATAGAAATACAGAAATATAAGATGTCTAGCCAGAGAGGAAGACACTATGGCTAGATGATCTGCATGTCTGTTCAGTCCAAGTGCTAGATGCTGCTAGGCAGCTTCAGGGTCTCTGCTGCCCCTGTTGATAGCTCTTGATCTTCAAACCAAAGTAAGGGCCCATCCAGGCAAGGTGTTGTATTGGATTATGTGGATTGGGACTGTGTCTCTTTTCTCCCATTGACAGCATATTACCTTGATCTTGCCAGCAATGAAACAGAGGGCAAGAAAGACCTCACTAACACCCCCCCCCCTTTAAAGAGGCAACTAGAGGCAGCCCTGTGTTCTGAGAAAAACATTCCTACAGCTGACATCACAGCTGATGTCAGCAGGAGTTCTAATTGTACACCCCCTCATAGTGTTGGCTTGGGTCCAACTCCAAAGGCGGATGTGGCGTTTGCCTCTCCAGAAGCTTGGAGTCAGATTTGGATAATGAAACTTCCAAGAGCACTCTGTTAGGGAAAACAAACCTTGGAGCCCAAGATAACAAGTTACACAGAGTCTCTTAGGTGGTAGCTTCAAATCCTCTCCTTTATAAGCAGAGCAAAGACATGGACGTATAAGGAAAAACACGGAGAGAGTTCTGATAAGACTTATAGCATAATATATTAGACTTCATATATTAGCATTGGTCAGACATATATACATGGCATTATATAAATAGGCTTGTGCATAGATCTCTCAGAGCAATGTAACATTCACAGAAGTAAAGTAATGACCACCAGACTCACAACTGAGTGGCAATGTGCTGTTCTCACTCCTCTGCTTAAATAGTGAGAGCAGCCTATCACTGCAGACATAGCAGCTGAACGTGGTTAACAAGCACTACCTAAGCTTGTTCCACCTGCATGCCATCAGTCATCCATTGACTTGACGTTTACAGGCATGACTTTGCATTCTCACTACAATATTAAATTTAACCCCTTGTTCACTTAAAGGAACAAATCTTGACACATAGGACTAAACATTATTTGAGAGGAAGGAACAGAAAGGGATAACAGATTTGGAAAAACCCAGGCTGTAATTTAAACAAAAACACACACCAGTTTCTCATCAAGGCAAAGTAACCCTGAAATGAAAGGGAAGTAGGGAAGAACCGAGACTCCAGGAGTATCTTGTGGATCCATTATACTAATCTGAAACCAACCAAACCCCCTCTTCAGACCTGATTACATTAGTTTTAAAAATAACCCAATTTAAACTGAGTTTAGTGTGTTTTAAAACAATGTAAAACAAGGTGGATACATGACGCACATGGAAGTGTTGATTATTTTGACAGGGAGTCATGGGTTTTTTTTGAGCAGCAATGAGTTTTTTTATTCTTCCACCAGATGGTCATTTATTTTAACTCGGATGTTGAATCAATTTAATTTCTACCAATTCATCATATGTAAACACCTCTGATGGCACAAATTTTTCCCAAATTGGTTTCTTCTATCTTTTTTGGAATACAAGCAAAGAAGGAATGGACCACATGGGTAGAGAGAAGGAGAAGAAGCAGCCGCTGCTACCACTACCCGCAACTGCAACAACAGCTTCCACCACTGCTGCTCTGGGCTCAGATGGCACATGCTTGGCTCAGGAACTCGTCTTGCTGCCAGGACTCTGCTGGAAGTAGCGCTCAATGCCTCTGCACCCCGAAATGCAGCAGCAATAGCTGCCACCATCACAGGCACTTCCTTGCCTCCTTCTGCTGCTGCTCCTCTTCTTCCTTGAGCTGCTGAGGTGCAGTTCTTGTCTCGCAAAAGCAATGCCCAAGCCTTGGCTGCCTCTTCCTTTCATTCTGTCTGCGCTCCCTCCTCCCCTCACCCAGTTTTTTCCCCCCTGGGCTCAGGCACTCTTGTTGGAATCAATGGCTTAAAGTCTACTTTATTGTTGTATCACTTAGTTGCTGGGAGAAAGTGATTCATTTGGGATTGTGGGAGGGAAGGAGAAGAGAAGATGAAGAAGAGGAGGGTAAAGTAGAAGGAGGAAGAGTGGAAGCTTTGCCTGGCATGTAGTTTTTAATCCTCCTTTCCCTGCCTCTCTTGTTTCTTTAAAAAAAAAACCACTGGCATAAAAGTTGCCCCAATCAGAACATACACTGCGATTCAAACACCATGTGACTGCCACATGACTTTAAATTGCTTTCAGTAACACCACTGTATATTCTGAGGTATTTCAATACTATAACCAGTCTCTTAGATAGGAGCTTCTATACCACTCCATAGCTCTTAAAGCAATCTCTTGGTGGTTTACAATTTAATGATGCAGGCTACACATTCACCCACACCCACCCAGCAAGCTGGGTATTCAATTTACCAGCCTCGGAAGTATGGAAGGCTGAGAGAACCTCGAGCCAGCTACCTGGGATTGAATCCGGGTTGTGAGCAGAGTTTTTGGCTGCAGTGCTGCAGTTGAACTACTGCACCACAAGTATATGGGGAGTGCACTGTAGCTGAGAATTCTCAGAACCTCACCAAACTACGAACCTCAGCATTTTGCAGAATTGAGTTAGGACAGTTATAGCAATTGATATAAATAAGTAAAGTAAACATACTCTTCCAGTGAACAGTCCTTGAAACAGTGGAGGCCTTAAAATAGAGAGCTGTTCTCTCCTCAGTAGACTAGATTCCAAACTCATTCTCTGCACCATGCTGCATCTCACCCCTGCCGTCTCCTGAATTGTTTGACCCTTTGGCCTATGAAATTCTCCACAAATTTATGCCACACAGTAAATGCTTTGGTCTTTAATGGGCCTAAAGAGTCTCTGCTGATGTAGGTGTGTTATTTTTGGCTCTGCAGCACATTATCACAGTGTGTAAGACATAATCACAAACCTGAAAGTATTTATGAAAACTAAAATGATAATCTTGCATATTTACCAAAGTAAAAATATCCATTACACTCAAAGGGGCAATTATTACACAAGACTTTTCCATAAAACACCCGAGCACTATTATTTAAAGGTCTTCTCCTGTTGAACAGTTGATACTATCTTGTGGATCCTCCAGCTACACTATTTATTTAAAGTGGTATAATCATTTCAAATCAGCTTTTGGCATCAGCGATTGCTCACAGAAGTAATCACTGGTCATTGGAAGTCAGCCAGGAAGAAAGTTAACCATTCTTTTTACTGTGTAAATAGTAGGCTATTACATGGAGATATGAACGACTATTGTGGCGACTTCCATTCATTTCAGCATAGCTTGTTAAATGAGGCAGTGGGAAACCCTGCTGCAATGAATGCGGTCACACAGCACTAGTGTTTGCACTAGAGGCTTGATCACAGAATAAAGACCATGGTGATTAATTAGTATGAACTGACATGGCCAGTGCAGGTCTGATTATTCAGTGGAATTACTTTTATAGGTGTGTAAGCAAAAATTTATTTTTGCCTCTACATCTATTAGTAAGGGACATGGTAGCACTGCAGGTTAAACCGCAGAAGCCTCTGTGCTGCAAGGTTGGAAGACCAGCAGTCGTAAGATCGAATCCACGTGACGGAGTGAGCTCCTGTCACTTGTCCCAGCTCCTGCCAACCTAGCAGTTCGAAAGCATGTAAAAATGCGAGTAGATAAATAGGTACCACCACGGTGGGAAGGTAACGGCGTTCCGTGTCTAGTCGCGCTGGCCACGTGACCACGGAAACTGTCTACGGACAAACGCTGGCTCTACGGCTTGGAGAAGGGATGAGCACCACGCCCTAGAGTCGGACACGACTGGACTAAATGTCAAGGGGAACCTTTACCTTTACCTCTATTAAGGTCTCCACAATATTATTCAGAGATACACCACACTGCATACATCTTGGGATCACTGCAAGAACAATGTAAAACTTCATAGGGGAAAGTAATATTGGAACTATTTTATACATTATGTAGGACAAATTCAAGTTTGTCAGAAATCTTTTTTAAAAAAAAAAGAGGCAAGAAAGGACATATTATCTTACCACTATGAACTAAAAAGGCCTGGGTCGGGGGGGGGGGGGGATGCATAATATCCCCAGAAAAACAATACCAACTTAACTTTTTTCCAAGCCGCTCAAAGTATGACTAGTGAACACTGTCTGAAAAGGACTTTAAGCACTTTAAGTTAGAAGCTGTAACTGATCAGATTTATCTCCAAGCAAATATGTTTTAGATTGGGGTTCCACATTAATAAAAATTGCTTTGAACAAATGTAGAGGACCTTGTCAAATTACAGAAAACAGCAACCCAAAATGTTCATTTCTCATATTTCTCATGGAAAAATGTGTGTGTGGGCATAAATCTACTGAATGCAGAATATCAATAGTTGCCTGGTAACCAGCATGTTATAATTTAATTTTAAATTGAATTGTAAGTAATGATTTTTGTTGCACAAGAACAAAATAAGAATGTAGTTCTGCTAATTAGTTTGATTAAGTTATGCTCAAGATAGTCAATGGATATGAATTACAAGAAACATGTCTGTCATGCTTCTCAGTTTGAAAAGATAGGAAGTATCATGATGAAATGTTATTAGGATAAGTTGTGCATTCTAGGACACGTGGCATTAATTTTCTTTTTTTCTTCTTCTTCTTTTCTTTCATTTTGACCTGAGCTTGTATGTGAGCAAATTCCCTCATTAAAATATCTCAAAGTAGAGGTGATTTTCCACTACACTGAGTATAGTTAATCCCCAGATACATTTAAACGAAAAGTCAATTTTAAACATATGCTCAGAGCTGATATATTTCTCTGAAGACATCTTTTACATTTCTTTATAGCATACAGCCATGACAACTACTTCCCAAACGGCAAAGAAGTAAGCAGACTTCTTGTATGTGAAGTTACAGGCTTGATAGATGAAGGGAATGCTGTGGATGTAGCATATCTTAATTTCAGTAAGGCCTTTGACAAAGTTCCCCATGATATTCTTGCAAGGAAACTAGTAAAATGTGGGCTAGACAGTGCTACTGTTCGGTGGATTTGTAATTGGTTGACTGACCGAACCCAAAGGGTGCTCACCAATGTTTTCTCTTCATCCTGGAGAGAGGTAACTAGTGAGGTGCCTCAGGGTTCTGTTCTGGGCCCTGTGCTATTCAACATCTTTATCAATGACTTGGATGAAGGAATAGAGAGTATGCTGATTAAATTTGCAGATGATACCAAATACCCCCACTGAGGCGCCGCCATCGGCCTCCATGCCATGAGGGAACAGGCTGGGTAGGTGGGACTCATTCAGCCCTGGAAGGCAGCCCATCTAGGAGAAGGAAAACTCTGACTTCAAACCCCCACTGAGGTGCCGCCATCAGCCTCCATGCCATGAGGGAACAGGCCGGGTAGGTGGGACTCGTTCAGCCCTGGAAGGCAGCCCATCTAGGAGAAAGAAAACTCTGACTTCAAACCTCCACTGCCTTGTGGCTATATCCACCAATGGAAAAGGCTTCAGGAGTTAACCTTGAGGCAAAATCCGGAGCCGGAGTCCCGGAGGCAGTTTGTGTCATTCTGTCAACTCCTGCGACGTCGCTGGAACCAGTTGTATTGGCTCTTGCCTTTCCATTGGACTATTTCAGTGACGTGGAGAGGGGGGATTTGCTGCTTGGGTAACAGCCTATCCTCCATATTATTTTACCCAGGCTTCGTGCTCTGGAGAGGACACTCCAGCTTCGCGTACAGCGTCAAAACACTAGACACTGTTCCAAGTCCTCCATACAGAGCACGTTACCATAGTCTCTCGAGACTGAAGGATGCCTATGATGATACCAGATTGGGAGGGGGTTGCTAATTCCCCAGAGGACAGGATTAAAATTGAAAATGACCTTGACAGATTAGAGTCCTGGGCCAAAACTAACAAAATGAATTTCAACAGGGAGAAATGTAAGGTCCTACACCTAGGCAGAAAAAAATGAACTGCACAGATATAGGATGGAAGACACCTGGCTAGACAACAGTACCGTGAAAGGGATCTAGGAGTCTTGGTAGACCACAAACTGAACATGAGTCGGCAGTGTGATGCGGCTGCCAAGAAAGCCAATGCAATTCTTGGTTGCATCAATAGGAGTATAGTGTCTAGATCAAGGGAAGTGATAGTACCACTCTATTCTGCTTTGGTCAGACCTCACCTGGAGTATTGTGTCCAGTTCTGGACACCTCAGTTCAAGAAGGATGTTGACAACCTGAAACGTGTCCAGAGGAGCGCGACCAAAATGGTCAAAGGTCTTGAAGCCATGTCCTATGAGGAGCAGCTTAGGGGGCTGGGAATGTTTAGCCTTACAAAAAGAAGGTTAAGAGGGGACATGATAGCCATGTTTAAATATCTGAAGGGATGTCATGTCGAGGAAGGGACAGATTTGTTTTCCACGGCTCCAGACACTAGGACAAGGAGCAATGGTTTCAAACTACAGGAAAAGAGATTCCACCTGAATCTCAGGAAGAACTTCCTGACAGTCAGAGCTGGTCGGCAGTGGAATATGCTGCCTTGGAGTGTGGTGGATTCTCCGTCTTTGGAGGTTTTTAAGTAGAGGCTGGATGGCCATCTGTCGGGAGTGCTTTGATGGAGTTCCTGCATGGCAGGGGGTTGGACTCGATGGCCCCTGTGGTCTCTTCCAACTCTGTGATTCTATGATTCTATGATTCCTTGCTCACACAGAAAGTTTTGAAGACCTTTTATTTGCTCCAATATAGAGATGTTCCAGCAGCCTGTTGCTGTTCTGTAGTTTAGTATCCTGCAGGGATTCTCAACAGAACTTGAAGTTTTCATTAAAAAAAGAAATCTTGTATTTGTGTGTGACCGCAAGATTTTGCTCACAAGGCTTACTCTTAAATATATTTATTTATTCATATATGTATATCCTTCTCAACTAACATGGCATTTGCAAATTCAAGCCTGCCAGAAATGTGTGGTGTTTTTTTTTAGTATGAAGCTGATAAAATGTCTGCCAGTCATAACTTAGGCATGTACTTAAGGGATTTGTTAGCTGTGGGTGGGTGAGTGTTAGTGGCAAGGGACAGAAACTTCTGCACTGTGATGCTCGTTAAGATGGCAAAGGTTTAGAATTATTTGGGGGATGACATCTAACAGAATTGAGCCCACGGTTCCCAAAATGTTTTGGATCAGTCTTGTAAGTACAGTAAAATGTGTCACTGACTCTCTTCTATTCTAGCCCAACCAAGTGACTTGTATAGTTCTCCTTGCGAAAGATGTTGTAAGTAGGGATGTGCTCTAGCACCAACATTCAGATATGGAATGCAGATTCGGAATTACAACCCTTTGGAATTTGGAATTTTAAGCATTCCAGTTTTCTTGATCTCCAGAACTCCCTTAAAGTCCATATGAATACTATATAGTCATTATTTTTCTCTTTAAAAAAAACACAGACAAACATTTTGAAAGAATTTCCCTCCATCCTCTGACACCTTCTTAGCAATTGTGCCAAACAAAAAGAGTGCACACCCATAGCCAGGTGTGCACAGGTACTAGGAAATAACGGTAATGGGCATATTGATTGAACTCTGAACAGTGGGAAATGCCAACTGCACTGGGGAGTGGGCAAATACCCTGGGAAGCACTGGCAGGCAGACTGGAGTAACAGATAGTCTGTGGCGGGTGGGAACGGTGCCAACACATTTGAGTGAGCGAGCACAGTCTTGAAGTATCAGTTAGAAGAATGAAAGAGGCAGAAGGAGGGGGCAGTAGACTGAAGCACGGCATATCTAGTACTGTCAGCAAAATGTGCCATTCACTTTTAGTTAAAGGGAATTTCAGGGAAGTCCAGAAATGGCAGGAAAGCAATTTTTTCTACAGATCCAGTTCCAGGTGTGACCACTGTGGACTGACAATGTCCCCTGTCTGAGAGAAGACTCTCTCACTGGGCACAGTAATTGGTGGGCAAGACAGCAGTCCCACTCCTGCCTGGAATGGACCTTTCCAAACAGACTCCTTCTCAGCCCAGTAAGACAAGGGATTGGTCTCTTTGGGTCTGCAGGGGTCCTGCATGTATGCCTCCACTTCTGCCTCTGCTATGTTCTTCTTTTGGGGTGGTCTCTGGAGGACAGGCCCCTGACGATGTCCCAGAAAGCTTGCCCTCTTGTTGCAGGGGCGAGGGACTTGGACTCTAAAATACAGCTGATGGCACTGCTGTTTGGGGTGCTGTGAATGTTGCTAGCCTCTTACTGTTCTGTATGACCCTCAGCGCTAGCCAGACATTCTTCACTAGCTGCTGCTTTGTGATGGAAAGTTGGCTGGCATTCCCCCCCCCCCCCCCCCGGCTGCTTAATATGTGTTATGAAGTGGTATATAAGCAGCACACTTTGAGATGACTTCTTGCTTTTGAATGATGTCAAGCAGATAATCGTGTTTGCACTAAGCCGTGTCTGTGAATTTATCATTGTTTACTTGGTGCTTGGTTACTTTCTGGACCAGTAAGACCTGTATAAGATGCTTGTGCCTTGAATTAAATGGACTGGCAGTTGCTAGACGACTGGCTTGATAGGCTAGGAAATCCCACACTCCACTTGATATTGATGTCTGGATAAGCGGAACTCTTCCACATTTGCATCATTTGTGTACGAAGCATGTGTATCTTGCCAACCGTTAATAACATGGGGGACATTCTACAAAATTAACAGCTAGCAACTTATGAAATTAATAGAACACTCAACTACCTTTGATGGAAGCTGTGACTGTGATAGAATGTGATGGGTAGGTTGCTGTGAACACATTACAGCACAGCAGTGCAGCACTAATCCTGGCTCCCTCTTGCTGAACACACTCCTTGCAACCCAGATAGCTTTTGAAAAGCTTGTATCCTGTTTTTCAAGAAAGAATGTTCCTATCACCCTGTTAGCGAGTGCAGAGACAAATTGGCTGATTTTGGTTTCTACCAGTCTCCCTCAGTACAGGCAATATTTTTTAAAAGGCTAAAGGTGGGCAAGGTATCTCCTCCAATGACTTGCAAAGCACTGGCCAATAAAGTCTGCACAGTATGCCAGTTACAGGGATATCTCCAGCCTAAGAGTACTTGTGTTGCTGGGGAATTCTGGGAGTCCAGAAATGAACTTTTCCATGCTCTGGGCTGTATTGTGATCCTGAGGATTCCACTGATGTTCTACTTTCATAGCACTCTCAGGGGGAAGGAAATCTATTCCTCTGTGCCAGCCAATCCTGTGAATTCCAAGGCATCTTTAAAAGCAATTCCCTTCACTGATATGCACAGACACCTGCTGGGTAGATATTTAGCAACTCACTATTTAGTAATATACTATTGACCTCTAGATGTTTTCACTTCAGGCATATGGTCACCGAGACAATCCACCAGGCAGAACTTCCCAAGTTCCTAGAACATGTCATCAAAGGGATTCTTCCAGGTTGTTTGGTCTTCTTTTCCAGCTCAAGGCAACAGTCTTGCAGATCACCTCTGAACACACGTTGGGTGTGCTTGGAGTTATCCCAAAGGAAAAACCACAATTTCTGCTTTCACGAAGGATGGCGTGTATGTTTTTAGAGTACAACTGTACACAAGTTATTGGCATTCTAATTGAAACACATGTGCCTGGAAGTAAATCCAATCCACTTCTTCTTATTAGAAAGAAAAACTCCACTCCTACTTTTAAAAGCCAAGTGTGCCTCAGTCCATTATCTCTTGTGGAAAAATGCCTGCGGGGCTGGGGATCCTCCACAAATGGGCTTCCTTGGACAGTGCATGGAAAAGGAGGCACAGACGCATTGCTGTTTCCACTGTCCTTGTTTCTGTAAGACTTAGAAGCACAACATTGAGAAATAAAATTAAAAAGAGCTGGATTGAAATGGCTTCTCTGGTTTTGATGTTTCATTGACATGCTGTAAAATCAAGGAAAGGACTTTTCCCATAATTTTTATGGGTGGGGTCAGAGAGTAACTTCCATGTGGCTCCAGTCAGCTGCTATTTTGTTACTCCCCCAATGCTTTTCTACTACCCAGCCTCAGAACAGGGGATTCTGGGGGAAATGACAGGGCAGTTACTAGTTAAACAAAGCTGTGGTGACATGGGCATTTCTCCTTCAAATCAAGCACTCTTATTCAAAACTAGAAAAGAAAGAGGCATATTCACCTCTTTTTGCTAATTCATGCCCAATGTCCAATAATTCAAAGACCAACCCTAGGTTTGAACAATCAGTTTTTTATATTAAATCAACTCTCTGCGAGATCCTCAGGATTTTTGTTGTTGTTACATACAAACACTTTAGAGCCTAAGCAAGCTGCTTTGAAATCTAACAGAACATGGGCATAATGCAGACAGACAAGCCAATGAATGACTTTCAGTAACAGCAGTGAGTACAAAAAAGCCCAAGAGGTTACAATCAAACTGTATGGTGTGTTAAACACCCGTCATGAAATTTGACATCTTTTTTTTCTGCTCAAGAATAATCATGCATGGCACAATACTGATCAAGACTACGGTGGGCAAGGTTGAAATATCTCCCCTTGTGGTTTTAATGTTAAAATCTCCCTCCCCCTAAACATGAGGATTAAAAAACCTGAAAACACCTCAGTTACCACCATCTTCATCTGGACTAAAGTCTTGAGTAAAAAAGGAGGCTACACCCCCTGCACACTGTGCTTAACACAGCACATAGTTTGATCAGCCTGTGCTCCTATGCACACTAACCTTGGAGTAAGCACCACTTGATACAATGGGACATCTGTATAAGCATGCGGAAGATCACTCTGTCATTGCTGCCTGATGAAATTGTTTATTTATTTATTTAAAGACTTAAAGCTCCAATTCGTTGTGATTTTACGATGGGAGGATATATATTTTAAAAACAATTAAATAATCTTTTCACTGTGCGAGCTTGGCAAGAGTGCCAATGCAGTTGACACTGTTTTTGCCAGCAGGCTGTTTGCAAAATCGCAGCCAGAGATGGTAAAGTGATATCTTTTATTGGACTAACTTCTGTTCAGCTTCCATGGAGTCTTTTCTTAAATTTAATCTGCTGAACTGAACTGGAGTTTTATGTACAAACAAGCAAGACTGGATTAGTGTATGATAGTTTATAATCGATTTAGGTAACAGGATCTTTCATTACTAGCTACTAATAAATCAAGCAGGTATGATTTAATGGAAGATTTAGCAGACAGTTGTTGCCATATTGGTGTCAGAAAATAAGGAATATAGAACTGGTAAGGCGATACTTTTTATTGCACCAACAGCTGTTAGTATAGCAGCATGCTAGTTCCATTCTGAGTTACACACAACTCCCGGCTGTTCCATACTTTCTGTTTTTACATAAGTGTGGTGGGCCAATCCTGGTGCAGAAAAGGCCCTTCCACCATGTGGAATCACTTCCCCAGTGAAACTAGGCAGGCAAGAAAGACTTGCTTGTCCCAGTATTTCTTTAATTGCTAACATGTCAACTGCCTGTTTTTCATGAATTATTTTATTAATTTTATTGTTTCCGCATTGTTTATTACCTTCAGCAACTGGCTACATTGTTTCTGTTTTCATTGTAAACCACTCTTAGGAGTTTAAAAAAGAAACACAGTATTAATATGTTCTTAAACAAGCAAACAAGCAAACAAGCAAACAAACAAACAAACAGGTATGTATTGTACATGCTACAAAATGTCATGTTCTGTGGGAAACTCCCTGTTATTCATGGCTTCTGCAATATACTTCTAGAGGAAAAAGCATGCCTACTTCCATACGTGAAGGATAAGAAAAGATCAACAACCTCCAGGCCAAGAATCATCACCTAATATATTGGAGGGGGGCATATGCTCTAGCAGGACCAACTGGGACAGAACAACAGCCCCCAGCTTTGATGCCACTGAGGCTCCATAACGGGGATGCTGTTGCAGTGGTCAGCCCTGCCCCCCCCCCCCCGCAACTGCTGGCTCACTGTGGCTAGGGTGACCACTTAACACATCACCAAGAAAGAAGAGAAAAGATTAGCATAAATGTTCCCAGGCTAAGTTATATGTAACAGATGCAAAGTTAGAAAGGATTCCTTTAATTTGTACAGAATTACAATACTTCTCACCTGAGCACGGAAGTCTCTTACTGATGTATGACAGCATAGAAGTAGGGACCCAGCCTTAACTGGCATCCCTTGTAGCTGCTGAAGCACCTTACCCCTCCAATGACAAAGTAGGGATCAGTAATGGCAGTGCCCACATGGAGCCATTGGATCCAGGGGAACAAGGGGTGCTAGCTGTGGACCCCCCCTCCTTACTGGCTATCTATTGGTCGCAAGGCAGTGGGTCACCTAGCTGGCTGCCCATTGGCTGGACGGGGGGGGGGGGAGAGAACCAAAAATGAAGATTACAAACTCAGTAGACCGTAGGAGTGGGTTTCCAATCTAGTCCACTTGCCTGGCATAAAAGCGGCACCTGTCTCTGGCGGGGTCAGTCTGTGGCCACCCTGCTTAGTGAGTCTGCTGTCTAGATGCTGCTCCCTGTGGGTAGGCAACTTCAAGGCCCCTGATCTGAATCCTTGCAGTTCTTTATCTTTAAAACAGACTTGTCTTGGACCTTTAAACAGAGGAACCTTCAACAGGAGGACTGTCCTTTCTCTCTGACCGCTCTTCAAACCAAAGGATAGTCTTCTGCGAAAGAAGAGGACACATGGCCACTCTGCTTGTGGTTTTAAAGGAGCTGGAAGCCAAGTAGTGGCTGCTCCATTTCTGGCCACTACCACTGCTGGTTAAGCCCCAGCTTTTGCACAAGTACAAATGTGTGGCAACAGGGCAAGGAAATGCAAATCCTTACAGGGTTTGGGGCCAGCACAGCATGGACAGAGCAGGCTGCACCAGTGGTGTAGCACGGGTTGCCAGGACCTGGGGCAAGGCAAGTATTGCACACCTGTGGGCAGGTCAATGCCTGGCTTTTCTTCTGGGCAGGTCAGTGGGTGGGTGGGGGTGCTGCATGCCGGAAGCGGCCTGACCCTTGTTTTGCACCAAACTCCTCCTAAGGCGGCTTTTGCTCCTTGACTCCTGAGGGGGCTCAGAGACAGATTTTATGTGTGAGGGAGAGGGTGTGCTATTTTTATTTATTATTTCTTCTTTTTTTCTTTTCAAATTTTGCACCCCTAAGAACTCTGCATCCAGGGCAACCGCCCCTGCACTCCCCCCATGCTACACCACTGGGTTGCACCACCACCACCAATGCTGGATTTACACACAAGCTAAAGTGAGCTATAATTTACAGCTTCTAATTACAAGTGGTCTCAAATATGAAAATGAAATGAAATACTAAATGTGTGTCAGAATAATGCTTCCTTTTGGTGTGGGCCTCTTAAACTTGGCCAGAGCCAGGAAAAGTTACTTTTCTGGATTGTAGCTCCCAGACTCCCCCAGCGAACAAGGGCACAGTTTTCAAAAAAATTACTTTTCCAAGCTATGAGCCTGACATAGTTTAGGGCTTTATTCTTACTCTTTGTTTTCTGTTCTTTTACCAGCTAGCATTCCAGAAATGGGCCTCACTGCCACTTATCCCATGGGCTTTTTTTTTTAAAGTCCAAGTCTATATTTATCCATAGGCCCATACCTATATGCATACCTATAACTTTGGAATGTACTGGATGCATGATTGTAGTTTCAAAAAAGTAACTATTCTAAGCTCTGTATGTACCTATATGCTCTGGAGGACCAAAATACATAAAAAGGTTTCTGAGGTTTGATTTTTCTTGGTAAGTTGTTTTGGGACTGATTTTGGGGAAGTGATGCACAAATTTAACAAACAAATAAATGAATTAATGAACTTATTTCCCTTTCTCCCAATTTCGTGCTTGGTGAAATACATTGCTGCATATGTTTAATTTTACTTCATTTCTCATTAAAAGAATCACTTCTGAAAAATGAAAACGGTAATGCATAACAGAAGAGACTGATACAGGAAAAGTCCTTATTTTAGAACAATAAAAATAAAACCACCCAGTGACTGCTCGTTACTGATCATAGCATTTATCATTTGGAAATCAGGCAAAACAGAGGAGTTTCAAAATCAAAATCTACAACAAACCAGACTATTTTTCACCTACTTTGAAAGAACACATTTCCTGGGTGTTTGTGTATGTCATAAACAAAGGAAGACAACAGAATACAGACTTCTCATTAATATTTCTGGACATCTGCAGCAATATTACATTCAGAGACTAATCCATTCTGGGGGCTGACCTTTGCGTGAGAATACCAGCTAGTCAAGGTCCTGACCCTAGCCTGAAATATATGTAATAATTTCAAGAAGGGCTTATTTAATCACATCTAATAGTGCCCTTGGGTTTTTTAATAGTATCTGGAAGAAGTTTAGCTTTAAAAATAGAACTGAAGTCTTGAACCACTCCTTTCCTGGTACTGTACTGCTCTAATTTAGCCTATCATCCAAGGAAGGAGAAGGGGTGCAGGCAGCTTGAAAGAGCTCTGGTTTCTAACTTATTAATGCCAATTCACAGGAATAGAAAAGGATGGCTGTGGTGGATGGTCGGAATGCTCTCCAACTGTGTGGCATATTTAACACTGTGAAAAGCTTTCAGAAAAATCACATACATACAGTATATCAAGCATCTTGCTTTCCAGGAGGTACTGTTTTGGTACAGTACAAGGCTGGTTGGCGGATGGCATTTTGTACCTGAGGTGACACAGCAAATGCCCCCTGCTTCTCCAGGTCAAGGTACTTATTGTCCGAGCCTGACCAAATTATTTTGACATTTGAAGGAGCAAATCATATGAGAACCTCTATTCCTCCCTGGCTGTACAGATATAATGATGAAAATTTGCTGTTTAATGATACCCAGAACTGGTTCTCTGAGGCTGCCAACTCATTCAGCATTTGCAAGAATCTAGACTATAGCTTCATAAGAGTGCAACTATGTTACTGTGTAGCAGAGTAAATCAACATTCTACAAGGCAATTCTAAAAATGGGGGAATCCCAAACAAAAAAACTGTAATTTTGAAACTGGGCTTTGTTTGGGTCAGCACCAAATTTGGAACAGGTGTAGCAAACCGTCTGCTCTTGTTGTGTGCCAGATTTGGCAAAGTTTGGGCAAAGGATTTTCAAGTTATGATTTTTTAAAAATAAAACTGGTTTTGCTCCATTCGGAAATAGGTGACCCCCAAATAACTCCAGATTTAAAACAGATCGCACCCATATCTTCTCCCTAAAATAAGAGATTTAGAGAGCATGCATCTTGTTTTAAAGTATAATTTGGTCCCAGAAGCTTCTCAGACATCAAAACAAGGTAAACGCTCTCTATGCATCTTGTTTCAAAAGTAAAAAGACCCCATCCCCGCTGCACTGCAAAAATGCAGTTGCATGTTGATAATTTTAGCAGTAGCAAAAAGCTGGAGGGGAGATTTTGCATCCAGGATCCTATACCAATGAGAATGGCTCAGTCCAAATGCTGTAGCATTAAAAAAAAAAAACAAGGAACGTATTATTCATTTATTCATTTATTACAGTCCATTCATACCTATCTGGGCTGCATAGCTCAGGGAGTTGAGTATCTGGCTGCAGAGCTGGAGGGTGGGTGTTCAGTTCTCCACTGTGCCTCCCAGAAGAAGGGAACTGTGCAGCTTTGGGCAAGCAGGACACCCTCAAAAGAACAAAATGGTAGACCACTTCTGAGTACTCTATACTTAGGAAACCCTGGAAACGGTCACCGTAAGTCAGAATTGATCTGACAGCATGTAATAGCCCATGTAAGTCATAAGAATAAAGCATGCTTAGCTCTGGCAGAGGACTGCATTGCATAGCCTCATCCCATATACAGTACAAAACTCTGTGTATGCAGAAATAGTACTACGATAGAATCCTTTCCCATGAACTTTTATAGTTGAAAGACACACAATTGGCCCAAAGTCAATACAGAACTGAGTAGTGTGGTAAGGTAATTGCCTACATGTCTAGATAGACATGAGTGTCATTGAATTCAATGGGGGCTTACTCCCAGCTATGTGAGCATAAGACGGAACTCTTAACTTTGTAAATTTCAACAGGCACACATTTAACCTTTATTGGATTATATTTAGCATATTTATAGAAGGCAGAAAACAGAGCCCACATTGTTAATTACAGTACATGTCATGGGGTTTTGCAGTGTTTTGCAAAAAGGAAAAGAGTTGTGCAGGGCCATGAAATCTAGGATGTTTCCAGACAAGACTTCATTTGTAAGACCTAGGTTGCTTCCAGACAAAGTTTTGACGGTACAATCACCCTGCCTTATTCATGGAATTTGACAAGAGGGTCCCGGTTACATCAAATTGTAACCGTCCCATGTCTTGCTATTCTTTTTTTGTCATTTTTTTTCATGTCAGATGAAAAAAAATCTATTGGAAGGAAAAGTGGAATAAAGGGCATAATGTATTCTGATCCAAGCAACCTTCAGAGTGGAATCAGAATTTGGATTGGGACGTGGCTGGAGTTTCAGGAAGGCTTGAGAAAAGAATGTTGGGGTGTGGAAGGCTGAGCAGTTAAGTGCTTAATGAAAAGGTTTTCAAATTACAATACCACGAGAGAGCTTTAAATTTTTATTTATGAAATATTATAATTAATTTTCAGTTATAACTATATTACGTTAAATACAAATACATCAATTGTATTATACTGTAATTGTAGCTATAATTAAATGCATGTGATCATATATCATTATAAGAACAAGTAATGTCATCATTGCTGGCTGGATAGCTCAGAGAGTTAGGTATCTGACTGTTGAGTCAGGGACTTAGAGTTTGATTCCCCACTGTGCATCTCAGAAGATGCAGCCTGTGTGGCCCTGGGCAAGCTGCACAGTCCCAGGATGCCCTGAAAGAAGGGAATGGTAAACCACTTCTAAGTCCTCTTGACTTAGAAAACCCTGAGCAGGAGTGCCATAAGACAGAATTGACTTGATGGCACACAATTATTATTATTATTATTGATATCCTCATTGAGAAAAACGTATGGTCATTCCGTAACTGGTTAGTCTGCTTCCTCCTCACAGTATCACATCCCAGCTATAAAGGTCAGATTGTACCCATTAGCAGGCTAGGATGGGGAGGAAGCAACTGAAATATATCTGCAACGTGTGCTACAGTGCAAAAGGCAATCTAAATGTATAAGGTATCAGATCTAACCTTGTATCTCATTATGTCCTGTCTGGGACCAAGCAGCTTCTCTAGCCATAGTATTTGGCATCTAAATCAATGCAGCTCTCAGATGGTAGCAGTGAAGGCCACTGCTGTTTTTGGAAACAGGGAAAGGATCGTTCAGTCCCTTCACAGATTTGTCTACAGCTGTCGGCTTTCTTGTGCAGAAGGGTAGAGGAATACAGGCTGCATCAAGCAACGTGCATATTCTGAATGGCTTCATCTGTATGGACAACAGCTGGCTGGCTACTCTTGTCTCTTGTTCATAGTCAATAGGCAGAATTTATCTATATCGGGCAGCACCTTTGGCCTGGATTAAATTTAAACACTGTTGGCCAGAATTCAGCCCTCAGTATAAATGTGATATCTATCTATCTATCTATCTATCTATCTATCTATCTATCTATCTATCTATCTATCTATCTATCTATCTATCTATCTATCTATCTATCTATCTATCTATCTATCTATCTATCTATCTATCTATCTATCTATCTATCTATCTATCTATCTGTCTGTCTGTCTGTCTCAAAATGAGAGAGCCAGAAACGAGAGGCCTAGCTATGCTCAAGCTGGTGTCCTCAAAATGGCTTTGCTGGCTGCAATGTGTGATGGGAGCTGTAGTCTAACATACTCCATTGCAATATTGTGCATTCATTTGGTAGGAGAGGATGGTCTATGTGATGCCACAGGATGTTCACCAACATTCTTCTCTTTTCCTGGCTCATACTGACATGCTACCACAACCTATCTTTCTGACACCTCCACATCTCTACCATAACACCTTAGCACCATCCTGGAACTGTGCAGAGTAGGTGTGTGCATGTGTGCACACACACAAACACATGTACCCCATAGTCATTCCAGACTATGAGGAGGCGAGTATGTAAATCTACCATATACTGAAATATACATGTCAAATCTCATATTGGACCACCTTTAAATATCCATCCAGACTATGACCTATCTGGCATGTAGCAATTGCTTCTCTGTAACCCCAATGCTAGCATCTCCTGTCTTGTGGCTACATGCACACCCAATGGCTGAGGTGGAGTGAGGTGAGGAGATTTGGAAACAATGTTCTTCCTTTAGTAGTTGTACTGCAGGGAGAAATGGCTACAGGGGAAATGGCTTCCATTATGTATATATGAATGTAAGTGTGTGTGTGTATGTATTTACTTAATTTGCATCCTGCTATTCTCCCTGTACAGGGATTCAAGGCAGTTATTATTTGAAAATGAAAACTTTTATGTAGAAGCCCTGAGCTCTAGACAAAGTGGCATGCAGGATCCTTAAAAATAGCCCACCATGTCATGTCATAGGAGAAATCTTTTCAGGCATCCTCTCTTTTGGTGTTGCTAAGGGAACAGAAGGCAATGTGCTATAATTGAACCAATGAAGAGTGCAATGGATAAGGATGGAAATTATGTACATGACACTTGTGAGACTGACCGACTGGAAAAAAAATGTTCTAGTGAATTGCCTTCTTCTGAGCCACATGCTGCATGGAAGCTTTTCAAAAAATTTTAACTCTGTTAACAACCAGTAAATAATCATAACTTTCCTTAGCCAATGAAATATTTGTAAACATTCCATGACATCAAACTTCAAATCAATACATGTCACCACAGCCAGCAATAAAACTACTGCTAAAAAGAAGACTAAATTGCAGATAACTACTTTCAAAGGGATGAATAGGAAAGCTGAACACTTCCTCCTTCCACAGTGAAATGTGCAGTGTCGTAGTGAATTAAAAACATTATTTAAATTGCCTGGCATATAATACTTACTGCTCAAAGCACTGGGGAGCTAGTGTCTGTTAAACACACATGGCTTCTGGCAACTGAAAAATCTGTTTCAATGATATGAATGACATTTGGAGGGAATCAGAAAAGTTGGCTCCAGGTTTTTGTGGGGGGTAGAGAGCCACTGCTTCACAGATAGCCATCTCTAGGGGAGTCCATTTTATTTTTCCACAGTTGTCTGAAGCAACACTATCTTGAGTGCTTGAAGTCACTATGGGAAATTTAAAAGCAGAGGCTCATATCTTCAAGGAGGGTGTTAGCAGCTGCTCAGATGTGTTTGGTGCAGAGTTTAAAACATTACTTGCTTACATATAATCTGTTGTTTGTTACTCTTTGGCTGAAATAATGTTGTCTAACTTATGCTTGCAGAAGAGTGATAATGTCACCAGCACTAGGTGATTTTTATTAATTAAAAACTTCCTGCTTCGTGGGAATTAAATTAAATTAAATTAAAATCACTTCCTTAAATTAGTGGACCAAGGAAACGCAGTGGATATAGTATACTTAGACTTCAGTAAGGCATTTGATAAGGTAGACCACAACCTACTTCTGCATAAGATAGAACAAAGTGGGATAGACAGCGCAACTACCAGATGGATTTGCAGCTGGCTGACCAACCGCACTAAATGTGTGGTCCTCAATGGAACCACATCTACATGGAGGGAAGTGTGCAGTGGGGTCCCTCAAGGTTCTGTCTTGGGCCCAGTGCTCTTCAACATCTTCATAAATGACCTAGATGAGGGGATTGAAGGAGCACTCATCCAATTTGCTGATGACACAAAGCTGGGGGGAATTGCTAATACTTTGGAAGATAGACTCAACATTCAGAAGGATCTAGACAGACTTGAACATTGGGCCCTATCCAATAAGATGCAGTTCAGTGGTGGGAAAAGTAAGGTCCTGCACTTAGGCAGGAGAAATCAGATGCACAGGTACAGGATAGGTGGTACCTGGCTCGACAGTAGTACCTGTGAGAGGGATTTAGGTGTCCTGGTGGACCACCACCTAAGGATAAGTCAGCAGTGCCAAGAAAGCCAACACAGTCCTAGGCTGCATCAACAGGGGGATAGCATCAAGATCACGGGAAGTGATAGTACCACTCTATACCGTGCTGGTGAGGCCACACTTGGAGTGCTGTGTCCAGTTCTGGTCACCACAATACAAAAAAGATACTGAGGCCCTGGAAGGGGTGCAGAGAAGAGCAACAAAGATGATAAGGGGACTGGAGGTTAAATCCTATGAAGAATGACTAAAAGAACTAGGTATGTTTAGCTTAACGAAGAGAAGACTGAGGGGAGACATGATAGCAGTCTTCCAATATCTGAAGGATTGCCACAGAGAAGAGGGCATCGGTTTATTCTCCATTGTGCCTGAGGGTAGGACAAGAACCAATGGGTGGAAACCCATCAGAGGGAGATCCAACCTGGAAATAAGGAGGAATTTCCTGACAGTGAGAACCATTAAACAGTGGAACAGCTTGCTGCCCAGTGTTGTGGCTGCCCTATCGCTGGAGGCTTTCAAGAAAAGATTGGACAGTCATCTGTCTGGGATGGTATGAGGTCTCCTTCCTTGGGCAGGGGGTTGGACTAGAAGACCTCCAAGGTCCCTTCCAACCCTACGATGATTCTATGATTCTACTTTTGCCTTGCAGCCTTTCTGACTCCCATGTAATCTCTCTCATTACTTGGTAACTGTGGGAACTGTGGGTTGGAAGGAAGAAGTCTAATTCCTGAAAATCTCCCCCTGCCATTAACATCATCCAGTCATGTCATTTTTTTGTTAAAATACTTCTTCCTTCCATCCTATGCTCCCACAGCTTCAGTGAGATGATGAAAGCAATTACACAGGAGTTGGAAAAGCCATTGCACTGGGAACTGAAGACCCCAGTGCCATTCAATGTTGCATGGCCAGCCTGGTTATCAGCACTTGGGAGTGCTGGACAAATACCTGGATCCACAAGTAGGGATCAATGGGATGAAGCCAGTTGCTGACATCTCCCCCTGTCCCCTCAGATCAGAAAGCACACCACAAAGCAAAGCACTGGGTGCTGCAAGCTCCAATGGTGCTTCGCTTCACAGCACATTCACCATGCAAGTGAAGAAGGAGAAGGACTCTTGCCTGCTTTCATACCTATCTGATAAGTTTACAGAGGAGGGGAGGGGCACGGCACAGGTACCATTATTTATTCAGAAGCACTACTTCAGTAGACATCTGCTGAACTTCAGCCAGCGAGGGATCCAGCAGGACCTGAGAAACTGAACAGAACACATGGAGAGATATATACAACGGGAGATGACCCTGGCAGGTCCAAAGATGTTTATGGCTGTAGAAACAACTCATTTGTCTCGAGAAGAACTAGCCCTTGAAATAAGCTTACTTTGGAAGGAAACAGGCAATCAGTGTTCTAACTTCCAAAGGATTTTTTACCCAGGCCTTGAAAACCTTAACCTCTTTTAATTTAAGTATTACGTAATTATGTGATGGCCCTATGTGCATTGTTTATCGTTTAATAGTTGTTTTGATAAATAAAGCAACTAATAAAGCAATTATAAACCCCCCTTTGTTGTTTTAATCTTGTTCACTGTGTACTTTTGTTTATTTCTTTTGTAGCCACCCAGAATAGTGGCTTGCCACTAGATGGGCAGGGTATAATTTTAATAAATAAATAAATAATTCTGGAGTAATGTGCTCCAGCTGTCTGGACCCAATCAGCAGATTAGCAATAACATTTTGCACCAGTTTCTTTTTCCAGGGGATTTTTGGAGGCCCTGCTATGATATTTTTCTTTTGGGGTGATGATACTGCCAAATATACTTTCCTTTTGGGGCTATGGTATTGCCAATTGTTTCCTTTGTATGCCTAGCAAACATGGTTTATACTATGCAGAGAGTATACATGGATTTCAAAGGATAAACAAGGTTTTCTTCAGAAGAAATCTTTTCTTGGCTGGTCCCAAGGGGATGATTTGAAAAACAAAACATGTTTGAGGAGAAAAAAAAATGTCCTTCCTATACTGCTTCCACCTGGATGTAAAAGATCAGGGACAAGCCGCTTTGCAGCAAGGTCTGTGGTTTGTGCTTGTGAAAAAGTGGGAGTAGAGGGAATCCTAGATTCCGTTTGTAACTGACCTTGGAACGAATCATTTAACCTACAAAGCAAGCTGGCTGGAAAAACTGGGTGAAAAAACAACAACAAAAGCCCTGTGCGACATTCTCTGTGTCTCTGCATAAAAGGATCGCAGAGCAGCGTACACATTTACAAACGCTTCATCCAACGCCATTTCAGATTCATACAAAGGAAATATTAGCATACCCAGATATAAGCCATTCAAGGGAAAACACAGCTCTGTTGCACCCCAAACAATGAGTCTTTTGGTTAAACTAACAACTTTCAGCTGGCATAACCTATGAAAGGATTATAGCCCACTTTATCAGATCAGATGCAGTCTAATTTCTCATACACATTGCCTGCCAGTTTCTCTCAGATAAATCTGCTTTTCACTCTAGAGACAGGTTATCTGTAATGCCTGTTTCTTCCCTTAAGAGTTCTATGTGATCCTACCAACCTATGCTACCATTGAACTTGCCAACAGAGAATAATATAGGAGAGAAGAGTGCTGGAGAGAAATAAATCAGAAGAAAGTTCCAGAAGGGTAGTTGTGATAATCTGTAGTCCACTGGGGGGGGGGGGGGGTACAAAAACAAAACAAAAAGAGAATCTTGGGGCACCTTAAAAACTAACAGGTTTTGCTCGGCATAAGCTTTTGATAATGATAATCTTAGAACTGCAGAGCTGGGGATCATTGAGTGCAGCCCCTGTCAAGGAGACTCGGTGGAGAATTGAAGTCCCAGCCTCTGGCTCCGCAGCCACTGAGCTAACCACGTCTCTTGAGTCCATGAAAGATTATGCCAAATAAAACTCGTCAGTCTTTAAGATGTCACAAGACTCTTTGTTGTCTTTGCCACATTAAATCACTGAGTGATTTCCCCCACTTGGCACCAGCCCACAGCCTAAAGGAAGTCGTCTAAAGAAATATGTAATTTTTCCCTTCTCTATATCAATTTCCCTTCCCCACACAGGGTATGGATTGTGGAACCTTTTTTGTGCATCTTAAAATATGAGTTGGTATCCTATGGGACACTAATAATAATCATGTGCCATCAAGTTAATTCTGACTTTTGATAATCCATTCCAGGGTTTTCCAGGTAGAGAATACTCAGAAGTGGTTTACCATTCCCTTCTTCTGGGGGTGCCCTGGGACTGTGCAGCTTGCCCAAGGCCACACAGGTTGGTTCTACTTGCAGGAGGCACAATGGGGAATAGAACTCCCAACTTCTGGGTCTGCAGCCAGAGACCTAAACCACTGAGCTATTGGTGAGGCATAATTTGCCCTGCTACCACAGTAACATGGGATTTCCAACTTGTGTAAACATTGCCTTTATGCAAGGGGATATCCCTTATTAGGAATAACTGAGTTATACACCCACAAGGCATTCCTTGAAATATCCTTACTCAAGCATTGCAAAAGCAAACTGCTCACTCTTCCCTTGTGTGAGCAGTTTGTCCAAAAAGGATGCTGGCCATAATACCTTGGGGTGGCACTAGAAAATGGCCTGAAATATATGCTTCTAGAAAAGTGACTTCTCTTCCTCTGCAACACTCCTACAACATTTTTTCTTCCTTGCTATTCCAGTAGTAGAAATGGGGATGTTTTACTGCAGAAAGCAGCATGGGAAACACGTGAGCATGGATGCACGCAAGTCTTTCTCAGCAATTGAACCCCAACTTGTAGAACACCTTCCTTGGTGTAGTGTGATCAGTGTCTTGAAAAAAACCCCACCACTGAAGAACTATTAGAATTTTATGGCATGATTCTGTTGTATGCGGCAAGTGTTCTTCATGTCTGGATTTTTAACTGCTGACCCCTTCTACATGGTTGATTGTGCTGTGTGTGTGTGTGTTTAATTTTTCATTTTTAATGTATTGAATTGCATCGTAATTATGGGACATAAACAAGCAAACAAATACATGTAGAATATACAGCTACAGGCTGCCTTTAGGTCTAATTCTTACATTTCCAGAAAGTGCTCAGAACAAATGTGTCCTGGGGGGGAGGGGGAAATCAGAAGAACAATGGTGTAATACAGCACACAGGGGAGCTCCTTGTATGTCAGCTCTGCACCCCCATGCCTTTAAAAAAATATCAAAAGATTGTGCCTATGAAATTTCAGGTGTTAGGGCCACATGGAATAAAAAGCAGACTAGTAAAAAACTATGCCAAGCTGGATTTAGGTCAAATGGAATAAGTTCAGGAGCACAAATGCAGATGGCTTAATAAAAGTCATGCCATTGTTCCAGCAACTATCTTACTACATACTGCCTTCAGTTCTGGGTAATGTCCACATTTCATAGATATCCACTCCCTCCAAAACAAAATGAAAATTAGAAAGTGGTTTTCCCTTCTTGTTTCCTGAGTGTTTAGATAAAAATCCACCGTAACCTTGTATGCATGTTAAACAAGCATGCAAACCTCTTTCAGAGAGATAACTATCCACTTCAAAAAAAATCTCTGCACACTCTCTCTCTTTGCTGTTGCAGAAACTAAAGTGCATTCTTCTTTCTATGTAATAAAAATGAATTTTACACACAGGATTATTTGGGGAATTTTGCCATACATAATATGAAATATTTGCTTTTCTGGCTTGCGCTATCTAGCATCTGTGAGTTTCTCTGCGCCCTGCCACCCTCCCCTTCATCATAAATTTTTGCTTCCTGCCCAGCCCCGGCCACACTGAAACTGCTATTCCCTGTGTGATGTTGCTAAATATAGCTCAGATTGGCAGGAGAGTTCCTGCTGCCTGGTCCAGGCTGCTAATCTATGCTTTGCACACTCCTAATATGGTTGGGAGCTGCAGCCAATCAGGTACCGAGTGATTACTCTAGCGGATGAAGTGGGTTTGCTGCTCTGTATCACACAGTGTCCAACGTCCTCCCCCCATGCTGGTGGATTAGCCACTCCACGGGAAGCACAGCAAGAGAAGCCATAACAAAGGGTCTCTGAGTCTCTGCCACTGTGTTAAGAATCCTGATTTGTTGGGACACTAGATGGTCTTCCTACACGATAGGGTCTTGCTCAGAAGTGCATGAATAGATGGGACTGTTCAACCACCAAGCTAAGTAATTAAGGTCATACTTTCAGCTAAGTAGAGCCCACAAGCAGAGCTTAGAAAAGTTACTTTTTTGGACCACAGAATCCTTCAGTCAGTGGCCAGTCTGGTTAGGGAACTTGTGGAGTTGTAAAAGTAACTAAAAAGTAACTTTTCAAAACCATGGTGGCTGGGGTATCTGGAGCTGTAGTTCAAAAAGTAATTTTTTAAAATCTAAGCTTTGTGACAAGTTACAAGTATGATCCTGAATGCCAGTGGGTGACTGAACTATTTCAGTTGCACATTGTATAGGATGTGACTCACAGAGTTTGCATCTTGAAAGGGCACTCTTTTCTCTGTGGCTGCAGCACTGACATCTACACAGTGTGTCTGGAACTTGCTTAGCACTGCATTGTCTCACACTACATTATGGGGCCGGCTTTTAGCCCAAGATCCAGCAAGCAGGGGACATAGTGTTTGCAGAGCATGTGAGATAGGACTAGAGTTAGATGTCAGTCCCTTTCCAGTGTAAAGTCTCTTTATGGAATATCTGTAATAGTTTCCTATCCAGCCAGTGATCTAATGTGGAACCAGAAACATGTACAACTTTGTAAAAGTTTCTAGCTTAGAAGCAAAAAGAGAACCCCTTATTGTTTCTGAGTTGACCTTATTCCGTGCTGGATCCAGTAGGGGCTTCCTTCTATAGTATATAGTTAGTTAGTTAGTTATATGCTGTCAAGTTGGATTCGACTAACAGCAACCCTAACATGGCTTTCAAGGTAAGTAAAATATTTGAGTAGTTTTACCAGATCCACACCCCCAGTGAGTTTCCATGGCTCAGGTGGGATTTGAACCCAGGCCTCCTGAATCCTAGTCCATCACTTTATCCACTACACCACACTGGGTATCCACAAAGCAAGTAATTATTTATTATTTATTTTAACTTTGGAGAAATTGTTTGGAACTGTATGGTGCTGAATTCTATAGGATGGCTTCATGATGGTGAGAGTTCCTTCAGATGAAATGTGTTTCAGCTTAGAACGTTATGCATTTCTCACATGTAAAAGTGCAAGGAGAGCATATCTGCTATACCGCATTGTGTATCATCACAATACATACTAGTAGGGTTGTGCAAATATCATCCTCTTTGATTCACTCCAAATTATGTATCTTCCATGTCACAGGTGATTTGCCCTGAGCAAATCTGTTGCCCATCCAATTTGATTTGTATCTGAATATTTCTAGGTGTTTCTGTATTTGTCTGAATAGTGAAAAGTCATGAACATGAGAAAGATAAATGGGCGCGAGGAGGTATACTGGACTGGCATTTCTAAGAAGGCTTCAGCTTGTCATTGGTGCCTAAGCTGTCAATCGTCTTCTGCTTTGGGCTTCCTGCTTCTTCTGTTACAATATTACTGTATTTCCCAACCTTTTTCAAGTTGCTACCCACTTTTATAATAGCCAAGTAACCTTGCCCCCTGCCAAATTTGCATAAAAATGCATTTTGAATAGGGTAAAGAAAACACATTAAAATAGATTTTTTTAGAATATAATTCTAACCTAATATATTAATATTAATGAAATAATGCATAATTATGGGGGGGGGTTGTAAATCTGCCTCTATCAGATAAAATTTGAGAAGGGAAAAACGTTAATACACTTTGTGTTTAATTTATTTTTTTGAATGTGGAAACAAACCTCCTTTCATGTCTATTCTCCCCCCAAAGCCCCTCAAACCCAAATAAACACCTCCCTCAGGGCCCCCTGTGCCCCGTTCCCTGGTTCTCTTCCCTTATCTTTTTGCTCCTTTTGCCTTCTTCCTCCATTACTCAGGCGGGGCCCAGAGGCATCTCCCTGCCCAGGTCCCCTCTCCCTTCACTGTGCAGCCATAGTTGCACCCGGAAGAGTGAGGAACTTTGCCGTGGCAGCAAAAACTTTTCAGTTATATTATATTGCTGTTTAACCCTAGTCTTGTATTTGACATTTTTTAACTTGTCCTTTTAGGAATGCTCCAGGGACTCTCTGCCCTTATTATCTGTTATCAGGCATAGAGTGGTTGTCCCTGGAAACAATTTTCTATTCCAGCTTAGACCACTTTTTTCTTGACAAAGGTAAAATCTCTTATGGGTTTGCAATTTTTTTAGAACATGCATGTAAACCATAATCACATACTGGGTTCTGTTCAATATTCTTAATTAATATAGAACATGTACAATGTTTTCTCAGGTTTGCAGTCGAATAGCCTTTAATGAATGACCCCCTTATTTCATAGATCCAGGTCACCCGTGAAAGTAATCATGATCCAGTTTGCTGAGATTCCCTTTAGCTCTGCAATCAACAAACCTCCCAGCTTGCCCATTAAATGGCACAAGCCGGCTCATTCAAAATCTCGGATATAAACTGTACCATGTTGTCAGCATGGTACCAGTAGTCCTCTCATGACTGCTGTGTTTTATCCCTTCTGAAGCATTTCATTCTCAGCCTTTCTGTTCTGGGCTATATTTCAGACTCTTCTTTCTTGCTTCTTCTTTCAATAGCCATGTGTGCCATTAAAGGAAAGAGTGGTATAAAATGGCCTTAGTATTGGCTTAATATGAAAGTATTAAAAGAGGACCTGGGCAACAATCAGATCGGCCATAAACCAATAGTAACAAATCCCTGTGGCCATAAGTGGTTAACAGCTAGGAATTCACCTTGCTAATTATCACTTCAAGACATCTTAGTCACACAGCTTGTGCTTCTAGGTATGCCATCTGTTGGCCAAACAATTATTTACAAATCCAAAAATGGTAGTTGTGGCTTATTGGAGGACATCTGCCACAAAGTAGGAGCCTCATCATCTGCCTTTTTGGAACTGGTCTTTCGAAGAAAACAAAAACTGCTGCATTGTCTGCATCATTCTGAAGCTAATTCTTTCTCCCTTGAAAATGGATATGTCGTAACTGCTGTATGGCCTCTTAAACCTACCTGCTAGCAACTAATGAATGTATCTGGCTGTAGAATTCATAATGTTTAAGGCTGCAAACAACAGCTTCTTACTTGAAACACAAAACGAAATTCAAGGGTTAAACTGGACATTTATGCTCATCTTCAGTTGACAGGCTTATTAATGTACCCCCAGCTCAGAGGTGAAAAAATAGTAAACAGAAAATTAAACCCCACCACCCTTCATGTTATTTTTTCAATGCACAGAATTTCCAGCTGTATTATTTTAGCCTCTGATCACAAATAGTTGCATCTCTTTAGTAAGTATCACAAATGCTCAGAATAGGCCATGAAACAAAGAAAATAACAGCTAATAGACAAGGCCTAGCAACGCTGGCACTTCAGTTACATTAGAGTAAAATTACTAGTTTTCCCCTCTTGATGGACAATGGGTGTAATCCACCATCCACTTAAGCCAGTGTGAGTGACTCTAATGAGTAAGATTGCTGCCTCTATTCTTTAGGTGTTTGGTATCATTAGCCCTCAGCATATCAGTCTAGCCTTCCCTAGCATTATGTTTGTTCATTTCATTTCCAGAAGCTCCTCTATCTAGACTATCATCAACATCATCAACATGTGCTGTCAAGTCAATTCTGATGTATGGTACTCTAAAAAATATATATCAAAGAACACAAAATATTTTCAGTATAGATAATGGTGTAAAGTGAATTATTTCTTTTGGGAGTAACTTGGGACTGTTAGCATCAATGCCCTATAGCAGTTACTTGCTTAGGAATGCTAAGACACACAAACATTGCTTCCAGGATCAGTATCTGGGAAGGGCCATGTTTGTTTTGGCTGGGTAACAGCTTATTCATTAACTTATGCACTCCCCGTTGGCCCAACAGGGAAATGACCTTTGTAATAAGATAGCTAGATGAGTTTACAGCATTGCCATATATTTTACCCTGTAATTTGATAAAAGCATGAGGCATTATCAAAGCTTCATGCTTTTCTGGGAGTAGTGGCTTAAAAAAGGAAATTTCTGTGCTCTGATATTGCTTACATATATAGCCAGCTACCTTCCGCAAGGTCTGCCTCTTGGCCCTTCAGCAACAGCATCGTGTGAGTGGCAGTGGCTCCCCTGGACACTCAGACAGATGTCCTCCCTACTTATCAGCCTCTGCTAGCCTGGTGCCCATGAACGTCAACCCTTATCACTGCCAGATTGGGCCTGGATGATGGGACTTTCCATCTCACCTTTCTGGAAGATACCAGGTTGGAGGAAACTTGTACAGTCATGGCCAAAAATATTGGCACCCTTGCAATTCTGTCAGAAAATGCAATCCTTCGCTCAGAAAATTGTTGGAGTTGCAAATGTTTTGGTACTCACATGTTCATTTCTTTGGTTTGCATTGGAACAACACAAAAAACAGAGAGGAAAAGTCAAATCTGATACAATCCCACACAGAAACCCAAAAATGCACTGGCCAAAATTATTGGCACCTTTCACTTAATATTTGGTAGCACCCCCTTTGGAAAAAATAACTGAAATCAATTGCTTCCTGTAACCATGAATGAGTTTCTTATTTTATTTATTTATTTATTTATTATTAGATTTTTATTCCGCCCTTCTGGTTCCCAAAATGAAGGGCAAATACTCTTAATACTTCATACTCTTAATCACAGCTACCAATATAAAGGCTATTCTGTTTAAAATCCCATTCCCTTGCCTCCAACATCACAAAAAAATGTTCGAAGTTCTGCAAGTATGGCCAGCTGTAAACAGGCTCATGTATTAAGCAACAACTAATAAGAGAGGACTCGACACTGGACACAGTTGACCAATGGACATGCTGGTTGGAGGGTTCTGGAGGCAGTAGTAAAAAAAAAATGTAACTTTTCTTAGCTCTGACCCTGTCTGACAATCTCTTTGGCTTCATCACATAGTAGTAGACCAGGTGTGTGGAACCTTAAGGCCTTGGGGCTGAATCTGGGCTTTGAATTGCCACATCTGGCCACATACCTCTCTATATTACTACATGATTAATCACCACAGGATTTGCTCCTTTTATATAATGGGTGAAATTGATTTTTTTAAAAACTGTCTGCATGACCTACAAGGCTGTTTTTAATTGGTCCAGCCTATTTAAAGCCAAACTGGCTTTTTTCCTCTTCCTCCAGAGGGCTACAAGTTTTTCAGGATGGGAGGATTCAATCAGGCTTTTCCCCCCTACAGACATTGTTGTAAAGATGGGGTGTTAGACTGTGGTGCCAGCATTCACCTCTCTCCACAAAGCTTTTCTATAGAAAAATAATGTTGAAAAAGTACTTCATAGTCTCAGAATACAGAACATCAAAAGTTTGAACAGTAATTTTGCAAAATACATTATAATTCTGTCAGAATGATTCCATTTGGGATTACCGCCTTCCCATTATTCATCAGTTACTACCTTCCCTTACTTTCAAGTGACACATGCAGGAATTACTGTTTTCTGATGACATACACTCGTTTAAACTAGCTTGAAACTATATATTTGCAAATTGAAGTTCATGCTATGCAAACCCAATAGAATTCTGGACATTAATTCACTGAAATATCGATGCATTTAATTTCCCTCCCATTGCTTAGCACCAAGACCGTACACAAGTTTTCATAATAGGGTATCTTCCAGTTTTGTAGTTCTAAGATGATGATGATGAAGAGGAGGAGGATAACATCAAGCTTGGTTTAAGCAGGCTAGCCTCCTTAACCCACTGTTGTGAACAAAACAATATTCTGTCACATAGCTGAATGTGTTACCAGAAACCCACAGAAAACCTTAGTGCAGGTTGTCAGTTTTTGAGCTTTTAAGATAGTCCTTTGGCTTCCATCTGAAACCTAGGGGCATTCAAGCACCTACAGTTTCAGCAATTTTCTGTTAAAATTATAGCAAGGAGCAATTCAGTGAAGGCACACCGATCAACGTCACCTGCACTTCACTGTTTCAAAGCTGAGTGCATCCCCATTAACATCTTTTTATACCTCACCCTGCTGCCAGACCTAGAAAAAGGTGGGCAAAACAATGCATCTGGCTATATCTGAAAGCATCTGTCTGAAAATGAAAGTGGGTAATTTGTTGATGACTGGTTCAGAAAATGACAGGAAGATTACAGAGCATATTTCAGCCACAAGGCATCATCTAAGCTACAACAAAATGAAGCTTAAGCGAAAGCAACCAATTATTTGGCAGTCAGAGACAAGGATAAAAGAATGGGGGGGGGGATGAGAAGGAGAATGACTGACGCTCATTCGCACCCTTTAGGAGCAGTAAATTGCCAGGAAAGGAAACGCTAGATGGTGAGAAAAGATTCAGAATTAGGAGAGGCAGGTGAATTTGATATTTATATTTGTAAAAGCACAGCATTAGATGATCTGGTAAGCAGAGGAGCAGCTGAGGAGCAAGGGGACTGGCAGTAATGTGCTGGGAGACAAGGTGGTGATGAACTAAGAATCATCAGTCTGTCCAGTCAGCTTCTAAAGGTGGAAGAGAGCTGGCACGGTCTTGTTCTTTGCCTCAGGCAGCAAAATGTTTTGGGCCAGCCCTGTGCATGATACACACCTCAGACCCTGTGTTTTTACAGCACCACCAGTGTTCCATCACTCTGTTAAACAGTTGCTAAATGCTCCATTGTAATGGACCTAGAGGAGAACACACGGGAGAAAGGAGCTTACAGTGCCTGAGGCATTGTGTCCATTCAAATTATATTAATCTTTTCCACAGCTTGCTGGGAACAAATGTTACCCGTGCCATGAAATACCACTAAACCATATGGTCAATCTTGATTCCCTATGTCTTTCTACTCCCACCCCACTGGAAGCAGCTGAAAAATGCACAGTTGGAGTCATTACTATTACCTGCATTTATAAAGATTGCAGGTTAGGATCACTTGTGTGTCATACTAAGCTATGCTCTACTAAATTATTATTTAAACTTCTGGAATGTAAAAGTCTACATAGTTTAGCTAAAGAATTAATTACTTATATCTATAAAACCAAATTACCCATCAGTGTTAATAGGAGAACATTTCTCAAAAAAAATATTTTTAAACATACTTTGCAGTTGTTAAAAGTAGAAACTTCTAGTTTGATAATGACATGAGGCCATACAAATCACTAGAGGTGTGATCTTTTGTGGGTTTGGATTGCAATTCCCAGAATTCCCCAAGAATTCTCCACAAACCCAAATCTGTACTTGTAGGTTTCACTTTTCCCCACAGAAGGGCTTTTGAGTTATTTATCTGTACCATTGGATTCTGCTTCATGTAAGTTAAAAAAGAAGAAAGAAAAAAAGCTATCATGGTGGTTCCTGGGAGTTATAGTTCTTTGGAAGGTGCCCTCTATAGAGCCTAATGGGCAGTGAGATTATTCCTTTTTCTCCATCTTCAACTTCCAAATTTGTTGATTCAATCATGTAATTGTTTTATGATATTTTTGATAAGTAATAGTGATGCTTTTATATGATTGTATTTTATAATGTTTTATTACTGTTTGTAAGCCGCCCCGAGTAGACTTTGTCTAGAGGGGCGGGGTAGAAATCAAATAATAAATAAATAAATAAATAAATATGACTCCCAGGAAGCACTACAGCAGTTTCTTTCTTTCTTTCTTTCTTTCTTTCTTTCTTTCTTTCTTTCTTTCTTTCTTTCTTTCTTTCTTTCTTTCTTTCTTTCTTTCTTTCTTTCTTTCTTCAGATCAACAGCAGGAAGCAAAGGGTGGAGAAGCCAATGGCTTGGGCGAATAACTCAAAAGCCTTTCTCAAGGGGCGGTGTCACCTATAGGTGAGCAGACTCAGACTGCTGGACTGAAATTCAGCCTGAAAACATAAGAGCACACCCCTAAGAGTCACTTTTTAGCAGAGCTTGGCAAAAAACACCTTTTTGGCTTAAAGTTCTCAAAATCCCCCAACCAGCATGACTACAGGCTAAGCTGATTTGAGGATTCTGGGATGTATAGGCCCCAAAAGTAACTTTTTCTATCTAAGCGCAATGATTTGTTGCAACCCCTCTTTTTCCTGTTGTCCTTGTGCCAGCAGGCTTCAATCTTTTTATGCAGACAGGCTTTTGGCATTTAGCAGGCTGTTCTTGATTTTGATCACTTTATTTCTAGCTATGTCTTTAACTCGTTCATTTGTTTTAACTGTATTTGGATTTAAGGATTTTAGGTTTTTAAAAACTGTTGGTAGCTGCTTTGAATGCTGTTTTTTGTAGGCAAGCATGATAGACAATTACAAATTAAGTAATGACTCAGATCCTCTTGTTTTTCCATGCCATCAGCATAAATCTCCATGATGAATTGTCACTAGTTAAGAAGTTAGGGTAGGCATTTGCTGTTGCACAGTGTTGCATAACTTGGTGGACAACACCAGATGCCTACACTGACTTCTTAACTTGTGGCAATTTGCCATCAAGATTTATACTTCAACTTTTTATTCTACCACCACCCATTTTTAACCTGTTTAATATTTAATTTAGTTAATCAATTTAATTTTATTTTAATTATGTTGCTTTCATATCATGTGATTGTTTGTAAGCTGCCCAGAGTGACCATTGATTAGATGGACAGTATATAAATCAAATCAATCAATCAATAACATAAATATTGACTGCTTTACACCAGCAGGTGTAACTAATAAGATTTTGGCCATTAAATAAATAATTTGTACCAAGTGTATAATTTGGGCTGCCTAATTTTGGACCTAATTTTGCCTAACTATGTAGGTAAAATTAAGTCTACATAAGCAAACTACTCTGAAGAGCATCACTAATGCCCCTTAAATCATTTGGGGCTTTTCACATATTTTCATTTGTCAACAGGTATTTCCCTGTGACATGCTAAAGGTTCCTCTTGTTAGTCAGAGCAAAGGAATCTCCAGCAGAGCCACCCTGCAGAGGAAAGTTTAACTGTTCAAACATAGGACTGCTGAAATGTATGTCATTTCCTCCTTTGATATCTACACAGCAGTTTCAGTTCTGTGTGGTGGCGTTATCGAAGAGGGAATCCTTCTTTCTGACACAACAAATTTCAAAAGGAATTGTTCACCTCCATCCTTCTGAAAGCCTATTATATATTGTATCTGAATCAACAGAAACAAATTGTCCAGCTTCTCAAAAGATATTCTCTTGAAGGCAGCCTTCAACTGAAGATCCTTGGTTCAGATTGTGTGCCTTACTCATAATGGTGCAAGGCACAACCGCCTCAACCAGAAGCAGCGTCTAAAAATTGCTCATTGTTCATATTTTCCTGCTGACATTTCATATTCTCCTTTTCCACTGTGGGTAACGGGATTTCTCAGGCTGTTTATCAAGTTGCACATCTTCCCCCACCATGGAACAGCAAGCTGTGTCCTCCACACAGCTGCTGTCAATCTGTTCAATTTTTTCTCGAGAGGCTGACTCTTGCGGGTAAACAGAATGCGGGGGGGGGGGGGGATCATCCTGTTTTTAAAGAAGAAGGAGGAGGAGGAGGTGTTGGCAAACTTAAAGAGAAAAGACAGACTTGTACACCAAAGTTAGAACAAGTGCCATTTCCCCTATTAGGCAGCAACAAAGCTGGGTAGCAGATCTTGGAAAAGTTACTGTTTTGGATTACAACTCCCATAATCCCCAAAGTTAGCACAGTTCAGAGGAGCTTATTGCAGCTTTTGGAAGTCTTGTTAATAAGAATTCAAAATTATTACGTATTAGGGTACAGCCCCTGCCCACAAGCAAAGAACATGTGTATAAAATGTTCCCAGCAATAGCTACCTTAATGCTTTTTTTTTTTTAAATGCAAACCAAACCAATAACAGCTGGGATACTACATTATTTATTGCTACTGTTTATTTCCAAATTGATGGGCACTTGAACTTTTTGTAATTTCAAGAATGGCTTTATATCTTAACTGGAACATGACTTAGATTTTCTATACGCCAAGGATGGATAACTTGTGTCCTCCTGATGTTATCGCACTGCTCTTCCCATGATCACTTCTCATGGGTTATGGTGGCTAGGGCTGATGGGAGGTAAAGTCCAACAGCCTCTGGAGGGCCACACATTCCCAAAATGTGTATTGTGTGCCATTTGACCCTAATTCCTAAAAGGACTAAAGAAAGGGGGGAAACATGTTTAATTGACATTATTGGGATTAGAGACAGTCAGATACACTGTCTATGAAAGCTCACACTTAAATATAGCAGTTCATCTTTAAGATAGAATGAACATATTTCAGGAAAGGAAGAGTAAAGTGTGTAGGTAACAGGTGCAAGGTAGAGATGGGCTATTTGTATTCGTATTCCCTGGAGATACAGATACGAATATCAGCACCATAGGCCAGATCAGTGCATGTCAGATCATTTTGCCAGGAAACTTGAAATCCCTTCCACTAAAATTTACTTCTACTCATGTCCCATTAATATTTGTTTGGGCTAACATTTCACATTGTGTTTTGTATCAGTGTTCCTTTCCTATTATTAGTTTTCTTTTCTTTTTCTTTCTTTCTTTCTTTCTTAAGCTCATAATTCAGTGCTAAACAGAAATGACTGATTACACTTTTTTAAAAAAAAAGTTGAAGCAAAATCTCTCTTCATATCACTTGAGCTGGCACAGTGCTTGTTATGGCATATGGTATATTCATTGAAGAAAGAAGAAAAGCAAGGCTTCAGAACAGAGATGAAGAGAAAGGATGTGTTGAAGATCCTCTTAAAACAGTGTATTAAAGCTCAGCATTTCAACAGATAGCATACAGTATTATAACAGAAGAGCCACAGACAGGTAGTAAAGGACATTCATTAAAGTACACAAAAAAGTGTTCTGCTTATATACTGCCCCATAGCACTTAAAGCACTCTCTGGGTGGTTTACAAGTTAATTATGCAGGCTACACAACACTGTGTGCTTTAGATGCAGATGGTTCCAGATTCAATTTCTATATCCTCTTGAGCAGAAAGATGTAGACCTCTACTTATTGCCTCAGAGAGAGAGCTGCTTCCTGTCAGAGTAACTAGTACTTGGTAAAAACAGACCAATGCTTTGACTTCATCAACCCAGTCATCACATTCAAAATACATTGGTTTTAATAATATATTTCTGAAGCTTCCTCTTCGTTCACTTCCAACACTGGCCACAATTTATGTGGATTAAAATGAAGTCAACCCAGAAAGATTTCCTTTTTCTTTTAAATGCTTGCAAATCTAGCACTAGGGCAGATGGAGGGCCAATGTGAAAGAAAAGAATGAGGACTGGGCAGGAAGAGAGGAGGAAGTGTTCAGGTAGCTGTCCTCTAACTGTGCCCCCTGCAAATCTGGATGGTCAGAGAACAGCTACCTTAAAACTTCCTTCGCTCAGCCCAATACTTGCTCTCTCTTTTTTTCTTAACAAGCTGGAAAAAAAGGCTAAAGTGAAAATTTTCTCTCTCTCTCTCCCAATTCCTTCCTTTTCTCTCTTCAGGGCAGTGAACCTGAGAGAGAAAGAGAGAGAGAGAGAGATAACAGGAAGGGAAGAGGGAAACAAGCAGGCACCAGGTGTGGGGAGGAGAGGATTCAAATTATTAGCATGCTGCAAATAAGGCCGATTTTCTTCTAACTGCTGACTCCTGTGTGGTTGGTAGAAGTGAATTAACCTGGGGAAGCCCTTTTTCCCAGGTGTAACTTCACAGCAGATCACTGTGTAGTCGCACCCTGAGTCTTCAGTCATTACACTTAGGCATTTTGTGTGTGTGTGAGAGAGAGAGAGAGAGAGAAAGAGAGAGAAAGAGAACGTGGCTTGGGTAACTTTTCCTGTTGTATGGGCTTTGATTGAACAGGTCAAAATAGACCTAGGAACTATTTTTCTCTCTTCCACCTGCCATTTTCTAATGTTTTTATTTATTTTTAATGCCTTATTTCCCTTGCTGTGGGTGCCTGTGTATGATCAAGAGTGGGTGTCACTTTGATTTGAGCTAGGCTGTGAGTGGGCACACTTGGGCAAGCCAGGCTACTGACTGGGGACACTAAGGGGATGCCTTCCAAACCCCAACATATATTTTCTCTGAGCATCACTCCCGGAAGGAAGGAAGGAAGGAAGGAAGGAAGGAAGGAAGGAAGGAAGGAAGGAAGGAAGGAAGGAAGGAAGGAAGGAGAGTTAAGAAAAGAAGGAAGGAGAGTTAAGAAAAGAAGGAAGGAAGGTTGCAGAAGCTTTGTCTACAAATTGAAAGTCTATTATATAATTATGTTCAGAAAGTTGATGTTGCTGCATAGTGCCTCTTGTCCCAGGTCATGGACTTTTATTTTTCACAATTTCAAGTTTTTTCCTCCTCCCAATCAAGAAACATATAATTATGTTCAGAAACCCGAGAACAAATTGGTTCAGGTTTCACCCAAATTAGCTTGGAGGGCAGTCAATTTTGATCTGAATGGCAAATAGGGCTGCACAATATTCACACATCCCTAATGAGAATGCTAAAACAACTAGGTCATTGGTTTGATCCAGCATAGCTCTTTGTCATTCAAGGTAATATCCAACTCTTCCCAGTTCCATAGCTCCATTCCTCTCCATAGTTCCAGCAATCCAGTACTGCTTCTGTGTTCCTTAAAAAAAAAAAGGGGGGGGGGAAGGGTCAAAAATAGCACCCGAGCAACTACAGTTTCTTCTGTGAACATAGACCAAAAAAGAAAACAGTGAGGTTAATGAGTATCTATGGGTTTATCAACCTGACCTGTCAAAGATCACCAGTCTCTTTTTTCCTTTGTGCAACCATCCCAGTGCAACATTTTATCTTCACAAGATATTGATTTTCGGGGGGGAGGGGAAGTGACAGAAGCCTGGAATGCTACTGGCTTACTTCAAGGCAGAGGTGGAGGAAGAGCCGTGCTGCCTTTTCCTCGGCCAGAATACTCATATGAGAAAGGCTTTAGCATCAAAGAAGAGAGTTCATCATTCAGTTTTATATCTCACAACAACTTGAATGAAAGCTCAGTTATTTTATGTTTTGCTGTCAAATGTGGAGAATGGAAACTGACAAGACTCATTGAAAGGACAAAGTGAAATGGATAACAGTAGGATGCAATGTGGTAAGAGAGGAGCACTCAACTTTCACAGCACTATTGTGGTTTATTACTCAGTGGTTGCACTTCTGCATAGGAGCTGTCTAATTCTTGAACAGAGATATGGAGAATCCTCAAGGTTTGCAAAACAAAACAAAACAAAACAAAGAGTTAAGATAGAAAGAGCTCAGTAAGGATTGAATAGGCTCAGTGGCCACAGAATACTGACTGACCACAGGAAGTACTGATTGGAGTGGTGGTGGAATGGAAAATGTGAAAGAAGGCATGGTTGGCAGGTTCAAAATCTGAATAGGCAGTTTCTACGCTGCAACATTTTGTTGCACATCCCACAACTGGTGTTTTAAACATTGCTTCAGAATAAGTTTTCTTAAAACTTGTTTCCTAAGGGGGTTTTTGGACCCCATTATTGCCACCCACAATGTCACAGGTTGAATAGAGAGGACATTATGCCATGTGTGGAATCAACCACTTTCCATGCATCGGTCTGGACAACAATGGCTATCTAGTCTGAAGGAAAGGCCATGAAAATAACATCATCCTGTTGATCCTTCTGCATCAGAACAAAGAACTATTTCTGCTGGCATCCATCCTGTTTTCAGTGAGATCCAGAAACCCACACTAAGTTCTCATCCAGGACACAAAGGCAACATCCCTCCATCTGTTTTTCAAGGGCATGTCATGGGTTGTAGCAGCCAATGGTTTTATCTTTTGTGAATTTATCCTATACAAAACTTGGTAAAGTTACTGGTTTGAACTGCATCTCCCAGAATCTCCTCACCCGGTATGGTCATCAGCTGGGGAATTGTGACAGTAGAAGTCCCAACAAATTCTAATCCAATCCTTTTCTTAGAAAGTAGTTGTATTGCTTTTAAAAAAATCCTATTTAATTCATGTTTGACCTGTTTTAAATCGTAAAAATGAATGCATGATGTATGTGTAAGAGCAGGTTAATCTGAGGGGAATCATGTTTTTTGGAGCAGTAGTGAGGGGTTTTTTTTACTCCTCTGCCAGAGGTCTGTTTATTTTAACACGGATGTAGAACTGATTCATTTAAATTTGATTTCCTCTACATGAACATCTCTGTCCACATAAATTTTTAAGTAGCCTTCCCGCTGGCTGACTCTCACAGCCACTTGCCCCTGCTGTGTTGTGTTAAAAGCGGGGTGAGGGTGGGGGAGAAGTCGCGTCCCTAAGCAGCCTGCAGGAGCCGCCTGCTGCTTGCTCACTGGCCCAAATCTTCTTCCAGTCCTGGGGTGGGGGTGGAGGGACAGATATGGCAAGATCAACCCAAGGAGGCATCTCTTCACCGAGCCTTCGTGTAAACCATGGAACTGGCATTTGAAAGCCTCTCCTGTGTGCATCAGGGATCAGAAGGCACTGCTCTGCATGTGAAGGCTTTTCTAGTGCTGGCTTGCCCGACTGTTTCCCATTGCACTTCCCTCCTCTGGGCATGCATGCCCAGGTTATACACACATGCAACACAGGCCTGCCCGCCTGCCTCTCCAAATTCCAGCCTTGGGTTGGAGAGAGAAAGTGCACACGTCTGGTGGGAGTGTCCCTTCAAAAACACCAGATTAAACATTTGTTTCAATGGAACACAAACTGTGATTCAAACACTATGTTACTGACACGTGACTTGGAGTCGATTTAAATTTACGCCAACACATATTCCAAACTATTGCTTTAACGTAAACAAGCCCATATAGAAAGATTCAGTCAAATGGTTCAGAATGGAGTAGTACACCATTCATTTCATTTCATTTATACACTCCTTTTCTCCCCAAGGGGACCCAAGGCAGCTTACAATATTAAAACAGTCAATATTAAAAGCTGAAAATTTAATAAATTATTACAGTATTAAAATGCAATTAGATTGCTATATTAAAAACAGATACATTAAAAACAGTCTAAAACAATTTTAAAAATACTTTTAAAAAATACAAAAGACACGTACCCACATTATTAAAACCCTCCTTCATTGGTAGCCAGTTTCTGGAGAAAAACTGTGTCTGAAGAGAAAGGTCTTTGCCTGCTTGTAGAAGGACAGCAAAGAGGGGCCAGCCTGGCCTTCCATGAGAGGGAGTTACATAATTGGACAACAGTGAGAGAGAAGGCCCTCTCTAGTGCCCTCTCCAA
This sequence comes from Intellagama lesueurii, assembly GCA_037013535.1. NCBI lineage: Eukaryota > Metazoa > Chordata > Lepidosauria > Squamata > Agamidae > Intellagama > Intellagama lesueurii. Next base: position 53,228,363 of record JBAJHW010000005.1, read on the forward strand.
CTGCAGCTGGGAGGGTGGCAGGACAGAGAGAATGGCCATCTCCTGATGATCGTAAATGATTGATTGATTGATTGGTCGATTGATTGAAGCTTGTTCCCAGTGCAATTTGCCAGGCATGATCTTTGCTTTCTTTTTGATGCAAGGTGAAATCTTTCTAACTCTAACACTGTTTTTCTTTGATGTTGGAGCTTTTTTCTTTATTTTTCGTTCTCTTTTTAATTTCTACAAGATTTTGGCTGTAATATTGCTTTTGTATTGCCATTAGTTATTCTGATTTTATATTTCATTGATCTATATATATATAGATCAAAACCCTATTATATATAAAAACCCTGTTATCATACTGGTTTCCCTTAAGCCATCCACACAAAGAGACTTGTCAGCTGAAGGCTGGTGCAAAAATATCCCAGACAAACAAATAACAGATGTCTAATGCTAGAAATCATGTAGAGGACACAATGCTAGCTGTAACAGTGCTGTATCTCACCTGGAGTTTAGTCATCTAGTTATTATTCATCCTATGTTTTGAAAACATAAAACTAAAGTTAAATATGTTCTTTTTGTTCATCTCTAACTTACTGCTGAACTGCTTATTTTTCAGGCAAAATCCAAAGAAACAAAACAAAACAAAAACGTGTGGCACCTTAAAGACTATTATATTTTACTGTAAGCTTTTGTGGACACATCCACTTCATCAGACACAATACCTCCTGCAGTGGACAGAAACCTAGGAAAGGCTCAGATGTGGATCCACATTGGTTAGTGTCCTAGTCCTACTCCCAGCTAATCGAACTAATGGGATTTATTTAAGTATTGACTTAGCATTCAGCAATGGATTCAACTGGATCTACTATCTAGCTGAGACTAGCAATAGGTTACTGGCCATGAACTCTGGACCACCAGTCCTCATGTCCTAAACTGTTAACATCAGCTATGTGGCAAATATGAAGTGGCAGATCCTCTAAATTTTCAGCCCAGTCGATGCTCTCTAAAACCACAGGAGACAAAAGGAAATACAGTATAAGGCAGAAGACTGTCACCTAGAACAGTGGTTCTTAACCTTTGTTACTCAGGTGTTTTTGGACTGCAACTCCCAGAAGCCTTCACCACCAGCTGTGCTGGCTGGGGTTTCTGGGAGTTGCAGTTCAAAAACACCTGAGTAACAAAGGTTAAGAACCACTGACCTAGAACACAAACTTAAAATTGGCTTTGAACATGCATGTTGTATTTTGCGATATAATCTCAGTTCGGTTTTATAGCATAGAGGCCATGGTATTTAGCACAGTCAATACAAAAGATAGAAACATCTGTGGCAACATGCTAAGAATTTCCTGGATTGAAAGGATAGCCAACAAGTATTAAAGCAAATGAATAAAGACCAGGAAATGATATAAACACACAATTGATAATATATAACCATATGAAATAAATAGGATACCCAGCGTGGTGTAGTGGAAAGAGTAATGGACTTAGAGACTCAGGAGGCCTGGGTTCAAATTTCTGCTCAGGCATGGAAACTCACAGGTGGTGGTGGTGGTGGAACTGGTAAAATCACTCCTTGCTTCAAACGGGCCATGCTCATCACAAGGATCCTCTCTCTTTTTTGTTTTTTAAGGAGTCAGAGGAAAGATGACCAATAGTGAGAAGAAAGAGACATAGGAAAGGAATGAAGGTTGGTTACATAGTCACTCTTTTATATGTCTTGCTGGCAGGGAAGTTCACTCACTTTCTCTCTCCCAGTGTCTTGTCAAGAGCCAAAACCCTTTTATTTCTCCAAGCATTTTATGATTGATCTGTGTATGCTTCCTCTTTTGTTATTAAAGAACTTCTGGATAGTTCAGTGGTTTAGGTATCTGACTGCGGAGTCAGAGGTTAGGAATTTGAATCTCCACTGTACCTCCTTGACAGGCTGAACGTGATGATCCACAGGGTCTCTTCCAGCTCTGCAGTTCTAACATTATTCTAAGATAAAGCTTCTGTATTCCATAGTTGTTTTACCCAATATGTATTTTAAGCTGTACTGTACTGTTGTTTTCCTGTAGGTGTTTCTCTTCTGAACCTCTTTAGCAAAGGGAATTTTTGATGCCTTTGAAGAAACTGTAACCCTAACAAAAAAACATTTCAAAACTGAATTATATGGCCTGGATTACTGGTACTGTGCTTTTCCAATCAGCCATTTGATGATGATCGTGACAATAATGAAGATAAGGACTAGCAAAGAAACTGATTAGTTCCATCTCCCTCAGTGTGCTCTCTCTTACTTCCTCACCTAAATTAATGTTTTTCTTTACATGCTGGTCTGTTTCCTCTCTCCACCCCAGGATGGAGTACTCTTTTAACTCAGTACTCATACTAGGACTCATGGCCAGTCATGAAGAAATAGAGCTCCCCATTTTGACGTTTGAGGGTATCAATTTCACAATTACTTTCATCCACTTATACGGTGGAAAGGACAGGATTTTCAGCCCATAGTGCCCATAATGCTTATAAGGTTTATTTTTGTCATAGAGTATAATCACAATCATGTGATTATTTGTTTGTTTATACCCTGCTTTTCTCCTAAAAAAAAAGGTCCAAGGTGGCTTACATAGTTAAAACACACTAAAAACAAAAACAGAAAAGCCCCCCCCCCCCACCAAGCACACCTGTGAGGGTGGTGGGACTGAAAGAAAGGTGTTCCCCAATTATCTTTATACCTGGGCAGGCTCATAAAGGGAAATATGGTTGAGACAGGTTGGGCCCAAGCCATTTAGGGCTTTATAGGTTAAAGCCATCACTTTGAATTTTGCCCAGAAAGGGATCAACAGCCAATGAAGCTGTTATTGTTGCATGATTAAATGAAAAAAGAAATTTGACAGAGGCCCTGTGGATAACAGAGGAACTACTTAGTTCATAGCCTAAGGCAAAGAAACTTATAATTGTAGTTTTTCTGACACCCTTAACAGAAAAGTCCCCCTGGTGTGCTACAAAAAGCTAAATATCAGTGGGCCCAGGTAAGGGCTCTGGAGAACTGATTTCATGGTATTATCAAAATAATTTCTTTAAGCTGAGAAATCAGTAGTTCCCATGCAAAAGTTTCAGTTCCTAGTTGTTATCCTTCCAAAGATCTTTTAGGACAAACAAACACAGTTCCAAAAATATTTAGATGATGATGATTTCATCTCAGGTCTAATACTACACAAGATGAGAGCAAGAAACATTAACAGCATCATTTGCACCTTCTGTCACAAGAACATTTGCAATGAAATGTGAAAGCTTTCTTCAATGAGGTCAAACTAGAGTCAAAAAGCCAGATGAGACATTGAGAAGCCAGATAAGATTAATGATGCTATCTAAGCAGTTCTCTTCTCAGAGTAGGGAATCTTAGGGGGGAGGGGAGGAAATCAATAATTTCCAAGTATTCATGACCAATTCTATCATGGAATCTGACAAGCTCCCCCCCCCCCCACTAGCAATTGTATACCTCTCTGCATTACCTCATCATATATTTTTTTTGCATATTTATCATGCAAGTAGAGATTACATCTGCCCCCAAACTACTAGGTGTCCATTGGATTAATCTAGGATTCCTTCTGGATGTGGGAAACCTTTGCAATAGATATCTTTGATATTTTTTCACATTGTTCAAGCAGCAACAACATCATTTTAAACAAAGAAATTGTCAGTGCAGGTGTTCAGATCTGCAGCTGTGTCTGCCTTGCCAAATAAAAATAATTCCCACAGGCCATGCAGAGCCTGACTTTCTCAGGCCACTGGACTTCCTCTACTGAATACCATAACTCAGTTGAGGGGGGAAAGGTGTCTGTCAACTCTGTCACGATTGTTACAAGTGTGCCTGTTCACAAAATGATTAAAATTCATGTGCCTGTTTACAAAAAAAATAATATTGATCTGGTCTTGTCACCAGGAGTGTTAATTTCCGCATTCATCTGGCGATGTCCTAGGGAAGAATAGCATTCTCAGAAAGAGAAATGTGTTACAAGCCATGGGCACTGGTTCATTAACAGTTCTCAAAATTCAAGTTATCAGCCTTCAGTCAGTATTTGAATTGTTACACTGGGAACATCTGTTGCTTGCACACTCAAATTGTCCTTTTTTTCTGCAGAGAGGTGGAAATTGAGGAAGCATAAATCTGTGTGTTCTTGGTTAAGCTTCTTCTTTTCCCTTCTGTGGGTTGAGGGCATCTCCGCCATGAGCTTCTTCCAAATAAAGCACTAGCTGTCATACTAATTAGTAGAGAAAACTCTTAGTACTGATAATTGATGACTGGGCTACAGAATTAGATATTGAGGATCACCTGAGAGACAAATAATTCCCCAACTAAAGAGAACAAAAATGGCTCACTGAAGCAGCCTGCCATATGAACTTGGGTTGGGCTTGTATGTCTTCCAGAGCAGATGATGAATAACGTAAGAGCCATGCTAGATCAGGCCAAAGTCTTGTCTAGTCCAGTATCCTAGTCTCACAAAGGCCAACCTATGGAAAGCCCATATGAGCACAAGAGTATCTTCCCCTTCATTTTCCTTTTGGAGCAAATGTTCATGAATGCATGCACAACACTTGCCTTAGTTTTCTTATGACTTAGCTACAAGAGAGGGACTGCAGCCTGAAAAAGTCTGTGTGAAGACAGAAGAGAAAAGTTTGGGGAAAGGAGGCCACATTCACAGTTTAAAGCAAGTCCTGGTTATAAATACAGAGTCTTTGAGCTAAGATGATTTTTCATACAAAGAACCTGTGCAGAGTAGTCAGTAAGGCTTACCTTCAGAACACTGTGTGTACAACTTAAGACACAGATGTAGGGTGCATCTATACATGGCTGTAGCAGTTTGATACTACTTTAATTGCCATGGCTCCATCTTACAGAATCTGTGGCAGCTGGAAAATACAAGTGAGATACCTTGAACCATAGCACTACAACTTTATGGCACAGATTTCTAAGTGTAAGAGCAATGTCAAGAGACTGGGAAAATGGGGAATCATTTCTGTTGCCCTTCTGGAAAATAAGCTTTTTTAGTTTGTACCTGATTGGGAAAAGGGGGAGAAAGTGCCCACTGTAAATTGGAAAGGAACAACCACATGTGCCTTATTGCTGTGAGAATGGAAACTTCAAAGCTGGACTGAGTTCACTCCTTGGGGCAAAGTTAATTAGGAGCAATGGCTTCAGCTGAATGAAGTGGGGAGAAGTTACTCTCTTCTTTGTGAAGGTTCAGGGCAACTCGACACCTGACTAGCAGATCTTCTGGAAGATTCTGGAAACTGGAATTCTGGGTATAAAATTGGGGACATAAGTTACTTATTTTAGCCTAGTTGTCTCTTAGAGAATTCTATGCTCATCTGCTGCCCTGCTGTATGACTTGCACTCTGTATGTGTTCTGGAACTATGCTGAATTTACACCAGGATGTAAGTATTAGCATAGGTGAAGTAGCTTTCTTATGGCAACAGAAATGATTCCCCATTTTCCCAGTCTCTTGGCATTGCTCTTACACTTAGAAATCTGTGCCATAAAGTTGTAATGCTATGGTTCAAGGTATCTCAAGGTATCTTTGATTTACAACTGTTTGGTCATTTTGGAGTAAGAGAGTTGGTAGTAATCAAAACCAGGCCTTGCCTCAATCACCTACTGGGAGCTGTGGGGTGTGTGTGGGTATTTTTGGTATTCTTACCTTGCAGGGTTGGTGTGAGGATTAAAATGCTTAATCTTGTGAATTTTTGGTAATTTCCTGGAAGCACTACTTAATCAGAGAGGACTGAGGCATTAGGAGGGCACTAGGCAGGAAGATTTTCCCCAGGAATCAGCACATTTGGATTTTACCCACACCAGGTAGTGTGGCTGAGTGGTTAGTGTGGGCCTCTCTGACCTGGTGTAATCTTGATAAGGAAGTACTCATATCAGCTTTGTCCTGGCTTTGCAACAAAACATATGGACAGGCAGATTTGCAAATTAATCACAGCCTATGTCAAACTGCAGTGGCTATATTGCTTTTATTCCCAGAGCTCCAGACGAGATAAGCATGTCTTTTTATTTACTAAGTTGTTAATTCATTCGTTCCATTTCTATCTCACTTTTCTTAACAAGGCCCTCAAGGCAGTGTATAAAGTGTCTCCATTCCATTGTGTCTGCACAATAACCTTGGGAAGTAAGTTAGCCTAAGTGTGAGTAACTGGTTCAAGACCACTCAGAAAGCTTCATGACAAAAATGGGGTTTGAAAGCACATCCATCCAACCCAGTCCAGCACTTTAAAGGGCACAGTGTTTCTCCACTTATCCCAGGAAGATGCAATATATCAGTAGTGATTGTGGTGAGCTTCATCATCTCCTTTTGCTCAGAGCTCTGAGAGGGCGGGGGAAGAACATGGTCTTGTCCCATCTCAGGCACCAAGTCAAAACAACTTATCCCAATCACTGGAGGCAAAAGTGGTAGCAGACAAAGGCATGTATGCCATGTAAAACACAGGAGGAGATGCAGGACTGCTGACAATTAATTTGCTAGGATGCACACCTGCTGGTTCAGTTGCATGACCCTTAGAAGAGTTCTTGTTTGCAAGAACATTCTGAGTAAAATATTCCCAGTTTACAGGCAGGAAGAGTATTTTTGGAAGTCCCTGCCCCCATGATATAAATGTGCAAGAGGCAGATTGGTCACCCTGGTAGTTTGAATCGATTCATATTCCACCTTTTAAAAAAAATCAGGTTCAAGTCACATGGTATTTAAACCACTGGCCATGTTCACATGCACTGAACGGAAATGGATTTCTTGCTGGTGATTTAAGCTGGTTTTGGTGTCTACACTGCTGAAATTGACTAATTTCCTTTCTGTTTTAGGAGCACACCATTCTTAAAGTTTTTGATTTTATTTTGTTTTCTAAAAAAAAAGTGATACATTGATAAATCGAGTATCTAGCTGGTGCGATCTGGTGTCGTAATAGTTGCTAGAAATCACGGGGGGGGGGAAACACTGGAGTGATGACCCCACCCAATTAATGATGAAAAAACGAGAATGGGGAAGAAGGCTTCCAGCTGCTCATGGGCACCTCGTCTGAGCCTGCTGGTCTTCTGCCGCTCTGCCGGCTCCTTCATCAGCCGAATGGAGAGAACAGGGCAGGTGGTTGTAATGCCAAATGCATTGATGAAGTGATGCAGAGATAAAGATTTTAAGAAATAATTTTTTTAAAATTTAAAAGGAAAAATGACAGTGCCCTTGCCATCCAAAATCCACATAGGCACACATTAGAGTGACAGCAGTGTTCACATCCACAGAACTGCATTGAATGGAATTGATTTTAGAAGCCAGGTTATTTTAAAAGTCCCTGCTGGCCAGTTGAAAACAAACTCACATTGCAGCCTATATAAATTGATTTCATCCTTGCGTCGTGTGAACGATAAAATCTAAATCGATTTAAATGATGCTTAAATACAATTCTTATTGCCAGTGTGACCACAGCCAAAGTTGGGAAGGGCTCGGCAGAGAGATATTGTTTACAGTACAAGAACATGCTGTTACTGCCGTGTGCTATAAAGTTGCTTCGAACTTGCAGCCACCTTAATGGAGATTTTGAGGGAAGTGAGATATTCAAGGAGTGGCTTGCAGAGCCATCCCCCCAGTGAGTTTCCATGGCTGAGCCGGGATTTGAAACCAGGTCACCTGAGTCCTTGTCCAATACTCCATCTATTACACCACGGAACATGTCCTGAACAGAAGAAATCAGAACTAGGAAAAGTTAACTTCTAGGTTACAACTCCCCAAATCAGACTTGCCATACTGCTGTGGGATTCAAGGAGTTGTAGTCCAGATATTCACTTTTTCAAGCTCTGGTGCATCTTGCCTTCTTAGTACTTTTTCACTGAGTAGTCCATTGCTGGTTTTCCCTCTTATTAAGAGCAAAAATGCAGCTCTTTGCTGCCTATTTTTAAATGTGCATTGATGCAAGGTGAGTGCAGCCACTGGAAAAGCATTGCTTTCCTTCTCAAACCCGCTTCCTTTGTTTCTAACCCCTCCAGTATAATACACTGGAATGAGTTATTTATGGATCCATCAATCTCCGGACTTGACACTTCTGTTTCCTGCAGATTCCAGTGGCCACAGATGGTTACATCAGCAATATAGCAACTGTTGGTATTCTACACACATTCCCTTCTAAATCATACTTGCTTTCACATTATCAACATTGCACATCCAGCATTTTATCCAGTCAAGATTATGTGTGTTATAGGCTTTTCCCTGTTGAAGCTGAAAATATCTTGTTGATTGGCTTCTGCAAATTCAGCCTTCAAAATGAAAGACACGGATACAGCAATATTATCACCTGAATGAACAAAACACAAATTTCTAAACTGAAATCTGTGGTCTGGTTTGCATGCAATACTGTTCTTCCAGCTAGCTATGGTTTGTTTGAATGTAAACATGTGATCAAGTTCTTCCTCCTTTCCCATCTTCTCTTCTCCCTCCCTAGTGCACCTATCATGAGAAGTGATTTCGTTGTCTCTTAGACCAGTGTTCTGTGATGTCTGAGAAACTGTTGTTTAAAGTCTCCTTATGAACTAAGATCACAGAGAACCATGGTTTGATTTTGTTTTGCAAACCAGAGTTATAAAATAATTCCTTAATCCAGACAGAAAACTCTGACGGAAGGATCTAGGAAAGAATTCCTACTGAGAATGGTGTTTGTTGCATTTTCTGCCTGAGTTGTCAGCATAGTTTGTATCTGGGTGCTACGCATCTTGATTTTGTTGCTTTTGCAGAGAGTTGGGCTGGTCTTGAGAATGACAGAGGCAGTAGCCTTCTACACCTTCTGTTGGAGGTCTCAGGAGGTTCTATGGAGTTTTACGTCTGTTTGGATTTATCACACATACTGATGAGAATCAATCAGTTCTTCACTTCTGCAGACCTTGCAAGAAGGTATCGGGTAATGGATCTAGACAATGTATTTAAAAGACTGATCTGAATGCAAACTGTTCTCAAAGATTAACATTTGCAAAGGATAAGTATATGCAGGATGAGGCTTATCATATGATAATTCATTCCAAACATGTCTGCAACATACATGTAATCACCACTTTCAGACAGACTCAATAACTGGATTCCCCTTGTTAATTTTACATGTGCCACTCAAGGTGTCTAACATCTGTACCTGCACTATAGAGATGAAAATCTCTGCTGCCTTCTACAGTTCGAAGACACCATCACATTGATCAGTATGGTCATTTTTATCAGAAGTGAAATACCACCTGACCACCTTCCCCCTTTTTTTCTCTCTCCCCTCCTCCTCTCCCTTCCCCTCTTTTCCTCCATCCTCTTTGAGATTAGTTGGTGCCATCTGGGGTTTTTTTTAGGGTTATTGCTATCGGTTTTAATATTTCTATTTTTTTTGGCTTTGTTTTCTATTTTACAAGTTGTAACCTGCTCAGAGTAGTGCTGTGACACTAATGGGAGTGGGATACAAATTGAATGAATGAAGGAATGAAGGAATAAATGAATGAATGAATGAGTAAATAAATATTTTGGAACTGAAATGTTTAATAATGCTTTTATGCTGATTCCTGGAGCACTGGTTTACTTAGAAGAAAGTAACATAATATTTTCTAAACCTATGGGAACTTCAGTACATTGAGAATAATTGGGGTTAGGAATGGAGTAGTGGGTCTTGTATTTCCTGAATCCTTGGGAATTCTAGTTTCCCCCAACCTAATGACTACCAGAACATGCCATTTTCACTTACTGGCATCACAGCTCACCAAAACATGGCATGGGGCATTTTGTGTCACATTACATTATCTTGGCTGGGATGAAGAAGTACCCAGGGACAAAATACAGTAGATTTGTTAGGACATTTTTTGTCTCAGTTCTTTTGTGCAAGCAATTCAACAATTGTACATGGAAAATGGCCAAAACTTAAGGACATTGTTTATCACTCTTCAAGTGACAATGCTGTGAAAAATCTACCTTGTAGGTCTAGTTATATTTGAATTCTGCAACAAAATGTGACTCTCAGGTAGTCAAATGTCCCAATTGCCTGGAAGAGGGTTAAACTATTGCCTACCTGTGAGCTGGAGAATAAAGGACCAGAAGAGAGAGAGAGTGAGCCGTCCCCTCACACGTCTATAGAGGAGGATAGAGATAGAGAGGATGGAGATAGAGGAGTGGAGAAGGTGAAAGAGCTGAAGGCGGGAGAAAAAGGGGAGGAGTTAGAGAAGCCAAGAAAGAAGGGGGTAGATGTGTTCTTGATGACGGAAGAGGGGGAGAAGTCAGGGGAAACAAGAAAGGTGGTGGTTTGGGAAGACGAATGGCAGGAGGAGGAAGGAGGACCAAAAGTGTTCAAAATACCACAGAAGAAGGAAATAAGAGATGGAAGGCGCGAGAGTCTAGAACCAGATAGGAAAGAGAGTGAAGTTAAAATACCGATAGAAGGATTAGGACCGGAAGAATGGACCGTGCTGGTGTACCCTCGAGGCCGGGGTCCTTGGAGGAAGGTAGTCCGTCTGGGACCTCTCCAGCAGAACGAGAAGCCACCCGAGGGAGACTGGTCTCGTCACCCCTGCTGCGGGACTATATGTGCGGTGAGGAGTGGATGTTTGAGAAAACCAACCGATCAGGAGAGATTTCGACACTCTCCCCGTTGAGGAAGGAAAGCTATGGAGGAAGTTTACCGTTATCATGGACAGATTTTCCTGTAGATTTTGGTCACGTTGACCCTACAGAAGTTATTGTAGAGAAACCTAAGAGTTCTGTTAATAAACATTTTGTTGTTAAAGAAACGTCTCTCTTATTGTTTCCCGCCAAAACTAAGGAACTGTCAGATGCTGACAACGAACCCTATCACACTACCATATTTGAAAGTATAATCTAAATCAGCCATTTTCAACTGGGGCCACCACAGACTGGAAACAATTCTTCACACACCACCTGATCAGTTACATTATGTAACTTATACAATCCTGATTTGGCCAATATTTATTTTATATTGTGTTTAAGGCTACAGCCAGAATGGCTGATATAAATGAAAAATACATTTCAGCAGTAATGATAAACATATTATGATAATTCTACACAACATACAGATTAAATAACTAACCATTAATAGTAGTATAGGTTGTAAAATACCACAGCTCACTAGTCTGGTAATAATGCTGATAAAAATTCTTTGCTTGCAACACTAGCATTTACTACATTTCCAGGATTAATCTTATGTTACCACTTGGTATTTAATCAGGTAGCTTTTCTTCATAATTTACCTGTAGTCTTCATAATTAATCTAAATTAAAGTTGTCTGTAACTACCTGCAAATCTTTTGAATATACATGTATAGGAATGCTATTACTCAGCTACTTGTGATAACTGCACAGACGTTGGATCACAGCTGTATTTTTGTGTGAATTAGTCAGATTGTGCCATGGACCAGGTCAAACAATTCTTTGTATAAGTCCACAGTGTCCACAAAGGCATACTACCTTCCAACAATATTATGTAGCTTTCCTATTCAGGACCCTACTGCGTACTGGGGTAGTTTTATGATGGCAGTGCATCAGATATATATTGATATAGCAGATTTAGGTGAGTTAAACAATTCCTGAAACTCATGTAAGAAACTAATAATTATCGTCATATGATGGCGTCACCAAAGCATCACCAGCATACATACTGTAGGCAGACAAGAAACACATTTAGAATGCTAGTTCTGAACCTCAGTTTGTCATTTACAAATAGCAACAAGAATGATCTATCATTAACTACAGTCGGGATTTTCATGGGGATGTGGTTGGGTAGAAAGGATTTCAGAATCTTTCAACCTCTGTTTTGTTGTACTTTTCCAAAACCTATTTTTATGTTGTGTTCTTGTCTTTGATTTCTATCCGGTTGCTAGACTTCCTTTTCCTCTGTGCTTTGAAATTTGGGCGCTTCTCCCAGGGACGTGGTGGTGCTGTGGGTTAAACCGCAGAAGCCTCTGTGCTGCAGGGTCAGAAGACCAGCAGTTGTAAGATCGAATCCATGTGACGGAGTGAGCTCCCATAGCTTGTCCCAGCTCCTGCCAACCTAGCAGGTCGAAAGCATGCAAATGCGAGTAGATAAATAGGTACCACCACGGTGGGAAGGTAACGGCGTTCCGTGTCTAGTCGCACTGGCCACGTGACCATGGAAACTGTCTACGGACAAACGCTGGCTCTACAGCTTGGAAATGGGGATGAGCACCGTGCCCTAGAGTCGGACACGACTGGACTAAATGTCAAGGGGAATCTTTACCTTTACCTTACCCAGTAGATAAGGAAGGACAAAACCTCATCTACCAGTAAGCCAGTGGTGTGGTGTAGCAAGTATTGGACTAGGACTCAGGAGACTTGAGTTAAAGTCCTTACCCAGCCACGGAAACCCACTGGGTTTCCGTCGCTGAACCAATGGTGAACCATTGCTTGAACATCTCACTTATTCTGAAAGCCCTGGTTGCTGTAAGTTGGAAGCAACTTGACTACATAATAACAACAAATGGAAATTTGTGTGTGTTCCAGTAAGAAGAGAAGGTAAAGTCTCTTAAGCTATTGGGATGTTTAGAGGTCTAAAAGAACAAACTGTTACGTTCTCTGAACACCAGAAGTGCTGCATAAATAATAAATCACTGTGATTTTTCACTGTTTCTCAGAAACAGGAAGTACCAGTCAGGAATGTAATGGGGCCTGGGGCTCTCAGGATCAAAGCCATGGGACTTTCTGATTTAGCGGGGACTATGACATTATTCTGCAACCCTCCAGGCTTTCTTGCTCCTTCTCGGCTAAGCTAACAATTTTAAGAGTAGCTGGGAGAGAAACCAATTTTTCCAGAACCTTTTACATTGTTGCAAGCTATCCACCTTGTAATGCAAAATATTTGAGAGTGGTTAGGTCTTGAATGAGCTATAAGAACCATTAACATTACAAAAGTTCTGCTCCTCATTAATTGATATTGACTGATCCAGCTGCCTGTATCTTTGCATGCTCCTTGTTGATGGCTATGAGGACTGTCATGATGAGCACCTGCATTTCTGCATGAGCACACTGCTACATTACTGGTACTAACAGAGAAGTATAAACGGAAAAAAACACTCAACTGGAGTCCTAACAAAATCAGTAATATTTGGCATTAAAACCTCCAGAATCAACACTGGTGATTTAAAAGCTCCCAACCATTCTGTGTTTCCAATAGTGTACAGCCCCACCTTGCTTCTTCTCTCCTTCCATGAGAGGTGAATACAACTTAGTCTCCACCTCAAGCTGGTTGAGGGATTTTGGGAGTTGTGGTTGAATATATTTGGAGATCACCAGGTAAGGCAGGGTTGGATCAGGCCCTATGAGAGCCTCTAAGTAGTCACAGGAAAGGGAAAATGGTGAGGTGCAGATTCTCTCTCCCAGATGATAAGCTGAAACATTTATGAAATCTCTGAGTTCCTGAATATTTACTAATTTACATAGACCATGGATCTTAAGGTGGCATAAATGGCTCACCTCTTCCCAACTTTATCCTGTGAAGTAGGTGGGACTAAGAGAGCATGACTGGCCCATGGTCATCTGCTGAATTCTAATGGCTCAATAGGGACTAGAACCTGGATCTTCAAAGTCAGTCTTGTGCTAATTACTAGAGTATACTTCTTTCCCAATATTTTCTCAAAACAAAATATGGAAAATAATTTTAAAAAACGTTCTCAGGAAGGAGATCTACAGGAATTAGAATGATGGATGGCATCTAGCTCTTAGTCCCTCTTTTTTCCTGCTGCTTTTTGGCTTCTCGGGGGCGGTTGCATTGAAAAATCTATTCAGCACTTTCTGGTATGTGCTAATGAAAGAGCAGAAGGAGAGGGTGGAAAATAGGGTGCCTACATAGAGGAAGGCAGTGCTGAGAGACACTGAGAAATGAACAAAAGGAAGGCTGGAAGATGACTAAGGAAAACCTTAAAAACAACACAACAATGCTTGAGTGGGTGTTCAGCAGAGCGTGTGCTGATTAGAGAAAATTAAAAACCTATATTCTCTGTTAGCAAAAACATCCTTTATTTGGGACTCCAATCAATCCCATGCCTAGTTAGCTTGGAAGAAACCCTCATTAAGGTAACAGCTAATTAGATTCTATTGCTAAAATTTCAGTGTCACCTGTCAGTTAAATCTGGAGTACATGCGAGTTACAGTTGAACTTCTTTTAACTCTACAGATCTATTCTGGGTATAATACACCCAAGGTTCAATGATGCATACATAGCCAAGGTTAAGTACTCACTGAATTATATGCAAGGGAGAATTAAACATTTTTTTCTTTCCCTTTCTGACTAGTCTAAGGCTGCAATTACACTGGCCCTTTAGGAGCTGGCTGGTGTGGTCTAAGTAAGGTCATCTGAAGGAGGAGCGATTGCTATTTGGAGCAATCCTCACATCTAAATAGCATATCAACCTCAAGTGATCCTATTCAGTCTGGCACCCTCTGCAGCAAATTGAACACTTCCCCGCTCCTCTGTGGATGAGCAGAAGAATTTATTATTATTATTATTATTATTATTATTATTATTATTATTATTATTATTATTATTATGCATTATGGTGGTGTGCTAAAGCACTTAGATGAAAATTTAAAACATACAGTATTTTTCTTTGCTTTGTGCTTTAGTGACATTTGAGAAACTGCCTGCAGCCGTAGTTTCAATGGGCACTTCACACAAATGAAAAGAATTTTTTAAAAAAAAATTAATCTAAGTGATTCAGCACATCAGCGATGATCTGAGGCAAAACAAATTTAAAATAATTTCACTTTCCCTGTCCCTCCGCAGAGGAGCAGGGGAAGTGTTCAATTTGCTGATATCTTGAACTGGCTGACTCATTAAGCCACTTCATGATGCCAGAAACTGATAGCAGAAGGCACTTGGGCAGCTTTGACAGCTGCAAGGGTCAGTTGCATCCATTGCATTGCAAAAGGACCACACCACAGTGACCCTACTCATACCAAAAAATAAAAATAAAATAAAATTTAAAAAAAGAAGCTCCTGACAGGGGCTCAAAAAGTTGTGGGTAGAGGTGCTCTGGGATGGATTGGTTCACTCTATTGATCACATCGTCTGATCACCAGGAAAAAAGAAACAACCTGCCTCCACAGACCACTAAACAGCAGGACAAATGCCCATCTGATCAAGCCCTAATTCAAATTAATAGAGCAGATGTGATATCAACTAATTAAAACATCAATAGCACCACATTACTCTGGATTTCCACTTAAAAACATTGCAGCAAAACCAACTCGGCCCATTGTGTACAACTTGTCAAATGTATAAGACCACATATTTTGCTTGTCTGTGTCACCGATCTCTCAAACTAAGTTACAAGTTTCTAGAGATCTGTTTCCTTATTGATAGAGTGATAAACAGAGGAACAAAGTTTTCTACTTGTTTTGCACAGGAAAATTTGAACAGGTCTACCACCAAGAAAGCACTTTAGATTTCTTTTTCATTTCAACTAAAATATAATCCTACATTTGTTTAAAGCGTTGCCTTTCCTTTCCAAAGGAACAAAATCAAACACCCACCAAAATGTCAATACATGGAATAAATGTGTGCTCCTATACTTTCTTGTTTAGAAGTCAGTCATATAGAGTTGAGTGGGGCTTACTTCCTCCTGGGTGGATGCAGGACTGCAGCCAAGAACTGCTTAACTTCACAGATAATGAAGTTAGGATTTCAGTGAAGGTGAAGTTCATCTAATTATTCTGGATCCAACCAACTGTAAAAAGGCTTGGTGTATACATGTGAATATATAGTTTGGTCTCACAAGTGTGTTAGATCCATACATAATGGTGCACACAGATCCATCCAAGGCCTGGGAAAGGTGGCATGGGGCTGCCCTTGTCAGGAGAATCAGATGCCATGGGACGGTCAGGGCTGTTTCCAGGACAGAGACATTATTTCCCAGAAAGTCAGTTTCATGCATACACAAAATACAGAGCTCGATAAAGTTACTTTTTTGGATCATCACTCCCAGGATCCCTTAGTCAGCCTGCTGGGAATTAGAGGAGTGGTACTCCAAAAAGTAACTTTTCTGAGCTCTGACAAAATGGCTATTTTATCAAGAAGTCTTATAATAGACTCAAAAATAAAATAATCATTTATAATGTTATCATCCTAATTCCACTGACATAAGGCTTATCAGAACTCATAAGGTTCATCATAATAAAAGTGAAAAATACAGAAGAAGGATTAGACATAAAATTTTATTCTGAAATGATCTCTGGCCACAACAATAAATGTAACGAATATTCACTAAAATAGTCTTAACTCCTGCCATCAGCTGTACAATACATACGTATCATAAAACTGGCCACAAGGATTAAAACCCCTACAACGTATTTAATGTGAAGTGGCTGTGTCAGCAGCATCTCACATAAAATTTTACATACATATATACACAATCCACATTCAATCATTTTTTCACTTTTTCAGTACGCACAGTTGCAGCATATTACAGTCACGTGTCTAAGTCGTTGCTCATTTTAAAAAAAAGAAAAGAAAAAACCCAATGTACACCTTAGACATAATTGCAGCAGTTGAGCTGAGTAAATACAATGACTTTTTCATAGTACTTTATATTTCGTAGAATGGATGTGTGTGCCCCTAGAAACAATGTAATTCACAAATGCTTTCTTGTTTCAATGCTACCATTATTTCAAGTGGGCAATGCTAAAGTCGTTAGTGACACAAAAAACCTTTTCCAAAAAACTTTAAAACAAATGAGCATATAATTTTAGCCAGATATTTCTGACTAGAAAAAAGACGAGATTCTTATGAAAAACAGACAGAATCAAAGAACTCTGAACCTGTGTCTAGAGATTCTAATACAGCTGTTGCTACATAATCCCCGAAGCATGGTTGCTATCCAGTCTCCATACACTTCAGTGGCACCTGCATACGGTTTCATGCAAGCCCCATTCGAATCTGTGGAGGTCCCTTGCCAGTAGCCATGAAGTGCTTGTGTTTTTTTCCCAACACAAGAAAAACAAAACAAGAAAGACATTTTTCGAGACTTTCATGACCCCCAAACCACCCACCAAGGTAAAAGTGGCATTAAATGCCTTGCACCCAAATTTTAAAAATCCCTGGCCATATTTACTGGAGCCAGACACATAGAAAAGGAATGCACTTTGGTTCATACCAAATGCCCTGGGATTAATTCTTCTCACTATAAAATTAAAGAGTTTGAGGTAATTTTCTTTTTCCTTTTTACAGTTGATTCTGCCTAGTGCTGTTGTAATAAAAAGAAATGTTTTTTTTTAAAAAAATCAATCTGATGTTAAAATTACAGCTAACTACTATGATCTGCCATCTTTAACCCCTGATGGAGCAAAAAAAAATCCTATGAGAGTGTATTGTATCCTTTGCTAAGTAGTATGATTTGCCTTATGGTCTCTATTAAGGCTTTTAAAACACAGAACAAAATCAACCAGAAACCTCTCTTACCCATGTAACTTATATAACTAAGAGTTACCCATGAATATTACCATAGTCTCTCGAGACTGAAGGATGCCTAACTAACCCATGAATATACTGGCACATTCTTTTAGAACTATTGTTAATTTCACTGGGTAGAACTAGGAGAGGTTCCCAATGGATTATGCTTGTGGTCGTCAATATGTGGAGACATACAGAAGACAAGAGTAGTATTTTGAAAAGAGTTTTCAACCTTACTATCTAGTACTGCATTCAAAGGGTTAAAGCGACAATGCTGAATTCTCCACAACATGGCGTTCTTCATAACAAAAGGCACATTGTTAACACTGAGGGCATAATTTTATCTTCCATGGTTCTTCTACTTGTCTTCCACTCTTGTTGTCCCCTGGTTGTACTTACACAGTGAAAAAGCAAATTATCTGACACTTCAGTGGGTGCAAGAATGGGCAAAATGAGATGGCAACCAAACACAACACTGTGCTGTTATTACTTTTGCAAAGAAGCTCAAATGTCCCCTGATGCATGTTAACATGTGACACGAAGCAAAGTTTCCAAGCCAACATCTATCAGCCCAACTAATTAGAGCCCTTAGAAACAAAGTCATGTCAAAACAAGAAGGCAATAGTCTTTAAAATCCTTTTTGCTTTCCTACTCTCACCTCCCTCTCCCGACTGATAAAACTACAATAGCCAAATGACTGAATGCTCTGAGATGGCTCTCTCTCTCTTTCTCTATGTCAAGGTATATAGGATAGGAGCTTTCATCACATTAAAAACAGTTCTGCATACTGTATTTTGGCTGAAAAGTTTTTGATAGTGTTATAAATATGGACAATTGCAAATGCACAATTGACATTTACAGTCTGATTGTTTGAAAAAGGATACTAGATTTATTTTGAACGATCTATCAGTATTATGTTTCTCCCCACTTAGCTTTATGTTAACATTTGCAAATTTCTTTCAGAAATATGATGGACACATCAATTTAATAAAGTGAATGGGCTTTCTTTGGGGGCAGGAAAGGAAGCCACAAGTTCAGCTAGAGCACCTTATACAGAGAAGTGCACCCAGGTGCACATAAAGGTTTCCTCATTCATTTCAACACGGTTGTCACTCTAGAATGTAGGAGTTTGTGAACTGCCTTACTATTTCAGTAAGTCAAAGCTGCATATATAAGAACTCCATGTGAAGAATTGAGATCATAGCCATATGGGACAACTAATCATCATGATAAGCTACAGATAGTTTAGATCCCAAAGCCACTTTTACTAACACACACATATATTGCATAGCCACACACTACAGAATGGTGTACATTTAATATGATAAATAATTTAGTGTTGTTTGCAGGCAGAGAAATAACACTTGGAAAAAGAAAAGAAAAGGAGATTAAATATCAAGACAGTAACAAACTGTCAAAGGTTAATAAACATTTTAGTCACATTTTTTTAAAAAATTGGGGGAATGGGGTCTCTTCATGTTGGTTTTTTGCTAAGTTTCTTTCTTTCTTTTTTGGCAAGCAGGTTTAAAAAAAATGTTTCCTGAGAATTCATCATTTCTTCTTTATGCCCGTTTCCAACATTTACAAGTTAACAAAAACAGGTTCATTTTTAAAAAACAAACAAACTCTAAACACACACACAAATTGACTGGGAACTTTCTTGGCTTCTCTGGGGACTATGCTTTAAGTCGTTAAAAGACATTTATACAATTATTATAAATAGATTTGTGCATATCAACAGAGTTATGAACATTATTATTGAAGCTTTCTGTAACCAAACCATGATCACTCATTATTCTAGCATCCAGTCTTTTTAGTTTAGGCCTGAGACTTATTAAAATTCCTTTTCAAATATCATCATCAATGCATATGTGACATATATTTTAGCAACATCTGTTGCACTGAAAAATCACCTTGAAATGAAGGACTGTATTCATTCATTCCTTTCTGGCGAGAAATTTCAACCAGTCTCGGCTGTTCTTCTTTGTGGGGAAAAAAAGGTGAAACAGGTCAGGCTCTATTTACTTCAATATGGCATCTACCTAATCAAAATTTCATCTTCCTAGGTCTGTATAAGTGAACAGGCCTCATGGGTCTTTCCAGAGTTTGAACATGTTACTTTCTCGGACTGCATCACCCAGAATCCCCCAGCCATGCAGATTCCGGGCATTGTCCAATGAAGTAACAATCCTGAGATCTGGTGTCTTTCCTTGAAAACAACCATGCTAATTTTATTAGGATGCAGAGAAACGAAACAAAACAATCTACAAAAATGTCTAGTTTTTCCTTCCAAGTTTTCTTTAACTATCAAGGTAAAGAATGATACACATTCACACATGGATTTTCTCCATGCATAAAATGCTCAGGTATCCTAACCCACACTGAGTTCATGTTATTATTGTCTTGCTTTTTAATTTATTCTATAAACTTAAAACCAACCAAACAATATCTCACTTGTACCATTCAACACTTGAATGAAGTTTTTGACAGATCTGGAGCATCCCTGGAAGGACATGCACCAAAGAGACACAACTTCATCAATTACTAGAATATCCCACAGGCACCTCTTTAAATATTCAAGTAATGCCTCCAGATGCTAATGGCAGTGCTAGACAATATAATTGTTAGGGGAAACATCAGAGACATACTGGCTGAAATCCTGCTGCACAGCTTCAAATGCTCAATGTGAACTCATGGAAGCAGGATGGAAAACAGCAGGGAAGAAATGCTACACATGAAGCGCTTCAACAAGCATTTGTGCAGCAGTCATGACAGGAAGTGTGTAATTGATTTTACAATCAAGGATTGTACAATACTGGTTGCCTGGGTGTAACACCCGGCATCCTTCCGCTGGCATAACTCTACAATATGCCAGAATGAACAGGATTTCAGCCACTGGTATTTCTAGCAATATGGTAGAAATAATAATACACTCATAAGCCCAAATATTCCTTTACACACATCTGGTGAAATAGTTAATAAGTACTGTTAATCATAGAGAGCTTTATTGATCTGAAGGTATGACATCTCAGTTAGGTCATAGTTCCTCAGACAGATTAAATACATCAAGATGTTTCTCCACTAAAATGAACGAACACAGAAGTGCTCTTGGAGGAGTTCCATTCCTGATGGAACATGCCTGAAGACTATCTAGGAAATGCATAAAATCTTAAATTTGTACAAAAGTCTGGAAGGTACCGTTTCACAAAGTTGTATTTTGAATAGGAAATGCAAAGACTTTCATTTTATTTTGGGAAAAGACAGAAGAACACAGAAGAGAATTTAAAAAAATCCAATGTGCATGTTGTTTGAACACTTAAAAGTGCAGCATAACAAAATCTGCCTTGCATGACTTCCATTCAGAAATAATAATTTTAGAGTAATATACTTCCACCCCACCCTCATTCATCTTTCCACTTTTTAAAAAATTACACAAAAGCTAGCACACGGTATAGATGCTAAATCATTTGTAAAGAATGACATGTTCACATTTAGAGTGGCTCCAGAAAAAAAATCATCCTCCCTCCAAGATTCTGGAGTTTACTGCTGATGATTTGCAGAAAAATTATTGGGAGGGAGGCTTACTAGACTCTGGGAATATAAATGTATCTGGAAAAATACACTGCACCACCATCTTGGGCTGCTCTAGTCCTAGGCGTGAGCTAAATCTTGGAATTTTAGTGTGGACTGATGATTTTTATCAAACCAAACATTGAGCCTTAGTCCACTTGTGGCAAGCAGGTCTCCCCACACAGAAATAAAATGGTATGTTTATAGTTTATTTGGAGTGAAGTTGAAACAATTTCTCCAATCTTTATCATATCTGATATTTTTCTCATGTTTAATAAAATAAAGAGGACTAAGCACAGATGTAGGTCAGCTTGGGGGTTTAAGCCAGTTATTCCCAAAATTAGAGACCTAGATATTAATGGACGATTATCTCCAGAAGCCCTGACCATTGGCTGTGATGAGCAGGGTTTGGGGATTTGTAGTCCAAGAGCATCTGTGGCCCCCAGTTTTGGAACCAACAGTCTAACCCTATAAAAGCTGCATTACACTTGTACTCATTTGACACAACTCGGTGCTTATTGCAGCTTGTTCTGTTTTATTGTACTTTCCAACCATCAAGCACATGTAAAACTGAAACATCTTGCGTCTTGGCTGTCTGTGTCAATGGACCAAAGAGCAGGGGGTTAAGGACCCAGAAGAAGCAACAGGCAAAGCTGCCACAGATCCCGAAATGACTTGTTAGCAAAACAATGGAGCCCAGCACTGAAATGGTCAGGCCCTATCACCACACTCTTCTGAATGCTGGTGGCACAGTACCAGTTTGCCCTTGGGTCCATGGAGTGAAGGCCTGGGAGGGGAGTTAGGAGGGGAATGGTCATTATTTTTCCCACCCAAGGACTTTTTCCTTTTCTTTTCCCTGAACGGGAATATTCAAAATTTGGAGGAACACCCCAAAACACTCCTATGAAAGATTTTCTTTTCCAGAATAAGCAAAATACTTTTTAAGGCAAGATGTGTGTCAAAAGTCATAGAGACTTTTTCTAGTTGTTGCTGGTTTTTGTAACTCCCATCCAGAACAAAGCAAAAGTATCTATGTTGGCCGTAAGAAAAAAAATCCAAATAGAAACCACTGTAATGTCTTAATCAGGCCCCTCCAAAAAAAAGAGGGGGGGGCATAAAAATGCATGTGCAAATAAAATCTTAGATAATGAAGAAATCTGCAGATTATCAGTTGAGGCTGTGTACATTTTTATTCAAATCCCAAATTTGTTCCTGCAACTAAATGGGGGACTCAACCTGGTACTCTCCAGATATTTTAGATTACAACTCTCATAATCCTTGACCCCTGGCCATTACTTATGGAAGCTGTAGTCCTAAGTATATAGGTGGCACGAAGCTGCCTAATGGGTACAGCCATCTTTGTAAGAGGAGTATACAAGGCTTTCACTGCTTGCTCCGCAATTACTGTTTGCCTTCTTCTGATGATCTTTGACCAACAGTGGAGATAGAGAGGTTCCTGCATCTGCTGCCTTTTTTGACCTGGCCATGCCAATCAACCAACCCTTTTGCCTCTTCTTTCAAAGGACTGAGACAGAAACCCCAAGCCTGCTACAAAACGACAAGAACTCTGCACGATCAGGTTTATGTTCATATAGGACTAAAGTCTAAGGCATTTATACTTCTGAAAGTCCAATTCTATGCGCACCTACCTGCGATTCAGTGTCACTAAACAAACTGGGTCTTACTTCCGCCAAACAACTTAATTTTACAGACTAAGTTATAGAATATGACTTTTATGTTGTTAGTGTAGTAAAATAGGTTTCAGTTTGATAAGAAAGTATTGCATATATTTATATCTTTTCCCAAATGTCAGTATTTGCCCCCTGGAAATTCAACAGGGGGCAGCCAAGCGGAGACTGGGGCAGGCACAGGAGCAGGTATGAGTGTTGGATGGAAGCCCTCTACCGATGCAACTTTCTCACTGTCATATAATAAATATTTATAGAAAATATTGTGTGGAAATCTGTTTATTATCCATATTATTGGATGCAACTTCTACAGCCATACAGAATCTCACTTGTACCCCTGAATGTTTTCTATATCGACAAAAGAAAAAGGAGAGAAATGTGTGCAGGACTGGAATTTACTGTGAGAACAAAATAAAACCTCGGAACAGGAAAGCATTAAAAATCCACTCCAAGGAAAAGCCAAGATGAACTGTGGGGTGAGGGAAGGCGAGAACCCCTTCTCCCCATCAAGCTATCATGTGTGATGGTTAGGTCATAATCAGTGGCCTGCCACTGATCTTTTTATTATTGTGCCACACTAATCCCATAGTAAGGCGGACTGTTATTTTATAAGAAAAAAACTTCATTAAAAAAAGTGTAAAAACTTAAAGCATTGTCCCCATGTTATGTTTTTTATAAAATCAAACCCAACTTCTCTTACACATTTAAAGTGAGTACTGAAAAAATACAAATGTTTAAAGTTACCAAGCAAATAAAAATAGAAATCTGAGCTACTTTTTCATATGAATAAGGCTCAGTGATGTAATATCTCTTGTTTATTTGTTTGTTTGTTTTTTATCAGCATCCGATTACTCAAACTCAGCTAACAAGTTTTGGCAACACTGTCCTTTGCTGAATATTCCCATTGGCATCTGTCATCTGTGCCAGATTAGTCCTCAGTTTTGAAGCTGAGTTTGAGGTTGGAGGTAACTTGGAAATCGATGTGATAGCACCAGTGCTTTCTGTTATTCTTTTTGCTGATGTCTTCTCCCCAGTGGGAGGCTTTGGCAAACGCCTCCGCAGCCAGGGGTGCCGTAACGCCTGACCGGGGGTCATGCGCAAGGCAGGATCCCACTCTAAACACTGTTTCAAGAAGTCAAGGAAGAGGGGATCATCACATCCTTTTAGTGCGCTGCCCCAATCTCTGCTCTCTGGCGGACCACGCAGCTTGCCCCGCCGGGAACGACCGCCGTTGAGCACTACAGAACCATCAGACAAGGTAGTAATGGTACAGTACCGAGGATAACCCTTGGAGCTCACAAAATTTTTTGCTCGTTTGGATAAATCTAGTAGTTTCTGGGAAGGCATGCCCAACAGTTCTATCATACAAGCCAGCTGATCTCCTTCATCTTCTCCTGGTAAGAGAGGATAACCTGTCAAGAGTTCAGCTAGAATGCAGCCCAGGCTCCACATGTCTATGGGCATCCCATAACGAGCACCAAGGATGACTTCTGGAGCACGATAAAAACGTGACTGAATGTAAGTGTAGACACGCTGGTGCTCGTAACAGCTGGAGCCAAAATCAATCACTTTAATGCCACTCCTACCCTGCTGCTTCAACAGAATGTTCTCTGGCTTAAGGTCACAGTGAATGATTCTGTTTTTATGCAAAGCATCCAAGCACTGCAAAATGGAGTGGGCAAACTTGCGGACCAACGGCAGACTAAAGCCCTGAAATTTGTTTTTCTTGATGAGCTCATAAAGGTTCATGCTTAGCAACTCAAATGTCATACAGATATGGTTGCGGAATGTGAAGTTTTCCAGCATGTGTATAACGTTCATGTTGTTATCCTTATCCTGTTTTTTCAGGTGCTCCAGGATTCTGATTTCTTCAGCGGCTTGGCGGTGGAAACGCTTCTCGTTCCGCACCATCTTCAGGGCAACGTGCTGATGCATCTTGTGATCGTAGGCCTTCACCACTTGCCCAAAACTCCCTTTCCCTATAACCTTCAAGACTTCATATCTGTACGATATATGATCATGGGGTACTTGTATGTAAGAGCCCTGGTCATCATCGTATCCTCCATTGTTTGGACCACCAATCACACCTTGTCTCTTCTTCGCATTTGGACCCAAAAAATATATTTCAGGGTAACTGAAGATCTCATGATGCTCATAGGCAGTTAGCTTTTGCATGTATTGCTTCATTGTTTGCTCGGGTGTCATCAGAGAGGTTTTCATCTTACCTGGCCCTTCCGTTGACTTCAATGAACTGGAGCTTCCCTGCCGCCGATGAGCAGATTCCAGCTGTCTGTCTTGCACCACTGGCAATCCAGATTTCGCTACTGCTGTAAGCCCATTTGGTTGCGTTGTCAGAACCGTCCTTTTGTTGCTATTGTCTTCAAACAGCTGCTGAACCTGGATCTGTCCGTGGCTAGCAACGTGTAGGTGTTCATTCATCGTGTGCTTGTTTCCACCAACCTAAAACAAAGCACAGTTCTCTGTTAAATGGGGGATAGGTTGGAACACTTCCCAAACTACAATTGAGGCAAGAAATCAATGCTTTTCTTTATCCACAACCCACTCCTTCACTCCCTGGGGTCAGGCCTAGACATTTAAACCACTAGGCTGATTTAAAATATATTTCAGTACATTCGCTTAAGCTGAGAACTGCACTGCAAAATTTGAGAAGTACACATTCTTAAAGACAATAATGTCCTCATGCATGTATTACTCCAGAAAGTCACATCAATTCAAGCCATTCAACTGATGGAGAAGAATAGGTTTTGGCATTCTAGAAGCACAGGCTTTTCAATCACTGAGCAATATTGAGAGAAGACTCAAATTTTAACTTGCCTAATCCCTGACTGAAGGTGGCATCTTCCATGTACCAGCCAAGTATACCAAAGAACAAGGGATGCTGCCTTACACTGTGTCAGGTGGTCTATCTCAGTACTGTCAACTGATAGCTCTCCATCAGTTCAGGAAGTCTCCCAACCCCTACCTAGAGACCCTGGCATTCTTTACTGGTCTTTCACAGATGTACAAATCAGGCCTGATCTTGCTTAGCTTCCAAAATGAGACAAGATGGGGTGTCTTCCGGGTAGCATGGTGATGAACAAGCACAGTCACAAAATGAACCATGCTGAGAACTGAGTTACACTGCAGCCAACTGTCAGGTTTCCAAGCTACACTTTATTTCCTCTCAATGAGTGTCTCCAGAAGCAGGGGGGCAGAAATAGGTGAAAGCCTCAGCAACCAGAAGGAAATGTTATTCTGTCTTTACCTCATGATTTCCAGGGATTAGCTTATAATTTTGAACACCTGAAACGCAAGAACCTCAGAAGTACACTCATGGGCTGAAGAACTATGGCGGTAGAGCAGAAACTTGTTAGGTTTCTAAATGTGCTCAGATCACTGAGCAAAGCACAGAATCAAACATTTTATTGTACACATTTTCTCACAAAGAATATATAGCATCCCCAACAGCTACAGCCTGACAATTATTACATGTACATTACATTAATTATATGCATCTGACTATACAAGTGTCTTGTGGTTCTTGGGCTCATACCATTTTAGACTGCTTCTTTTGTGCCAAAGACATTGCACCGCTTTCTGAGCCCAACTGTTCAGAAAGTTAAAGTCTCATTTTTATTTTTGGAACACACATTCCCCCCTTTGGCTATATGATCATCACAAGACTGGGAAATATGCAGCCCTCCAGATGTTGCTGGACTGCAACCCCCTCACCATTCACTGGTATTGAAACTGTTATATCTGGAACAACCACACAAAGAAAGGTGGGTTGGCTGACCTAGTTCTCTCAAATCCAAAGCTCACTATCTAGTCATGTTCTTAATGACTCTATGTAGACACGTTCTAGATGGGCGGTATATAAATCTAATAAATACATAAATAAAATAAATACATAGGTGGCTTAGAAATCTATGGACAGACCATATATTGGGCTTATTGTTATAGGTTCAACAAGTCCAGTGCCAAGCTTGGAAAAGTTAATTTTTTTGACCATAGGACCCAGAATCCTCATGTATCCTAGGTCCTCCAAGGTCATTACAATGGCTACTGGCCACAGCAGCTTGGAAATTTGAGCCTTGACATCCATGAATGTATTTCCCCCCAAAACCTTGGTCCAGACCAGAAAAGTATATAGCCAGAGAACAAATGCCCCTCTACTAATTTAGAATACGGCATAAAGCAAAGCCCAGGCCTTATGAAGGGCTGCAAAACTCTGGTCTGTAAAGATCCCTTTCATTCAAATTCTTGGTAACACTTCCCATGGCAAAGGTGTTGGGGAATGCATGTGAAAGGAGAGCAATTTTTTAAATTTGTTACCTCTGTTTCCTGGGAATGTGTTTGTCTGTAAGATTATTATGGTGCTGCTCTCTGGGAGTAAGCCAGAATCAATAAGCAGATACTTTCTATTGAACTAACAGCAATTTACTGGTTCTGTTTATGTTCCTGCTTTCTGTGCTTCTGGAAAATTGGCTGAAACTGACACTGTGCTGACCTTATCTGCTTTAAGATTTGTTGTCATCCTGAAAAATATTATCACAACAGTGATATGGAAGTAAATCACTAATTATCAAACACTTGCTTTGAACTGTTTCTGCAGGAAATAGGTAAGAAGGACAGTTCATCCAACTCTAGAATTCGGAACAGTACATCTCTTTGATTTTCCACTTTCATTACTTGTTCATTACTGATACAAAGAAAATGTGTGTGGCATCTAATTAGCATCTAAGTACTAGAACCTGGGAAGTTACTTTTTAGACCTTGATGGCTGGGGGAACCTGGGAGCTGTTTTCCAAATATGACTTTTCCAAACTCTGCCTGGTCCTAGACAAAGAACTGAAAACATGTTCAAATCTTTCTACAAAAGCACTGAATAGAAGTTCTCAGATAATTCAGAGTTGCTTCCCAGCTGTGATGTTGTGTATTTTTTCTTGTTTGTGGGTAACATTCAGGCCTCCAGCTGCTGGACTGCAACTCCCATTACGACTCACCTCTGCCTACGCTAATGCAACCTGCAGGCCAACAATACTTTCAGGGCCACCCTTTGTTAGTAACTCTGTGATTTTAACAGCTTCAAGGGCAGCAGTTTGGTAGGTGAAATGTCTCCCAGTCTAGAATTACAATGATGAGAACAGCTACACCTTCTGAATTTCTATTTGTCCTGTGGATAGTTGAAAGGTTATAAATTTACTAATTACAGGGTATTTTATAGCCACTGACAACAATTTCTACCTGTGAAAGAAATTCCCAATGAAATACAAAACAGCAAGGGTGAATTACAGAACACCAAGACAAATCCAACTCAGCTGCCTCCAGACAAGATGATTCATACATCTGCCCTCAGCCCACCTTAATCTGGATCACAGTTGCTTACAGAAAGAAAAAAGCAAAGAATAGACCCTCTCCTTCCGGGTATCTGAAGAAAGATTTAGATGGCTCTATTAGAATCTCACTTTATTTGCTGGCAAATAAGCACTGATAGTATGGGGAAAGGTACACTCTTGCCAAACCCTGCTTCTGAGCACAAAAGGGTGGTGCCATCCAATTTTCTACATGTAGATGCCCCCAAGTTGACACTTGCTCATGGGTACATAGAGAAAGTAAAACATATATTAATGAAGCTACTAAACACACTAAGGGCAGGTAAGTCGGACATGATGGTGTTTGCGATGATCCTGGTAAAGTTGTTTACCACATCTCCCAGGATCTGTAGTCCAAAAAAACAACTTTTCCACACTGTTTCTTGAATAAACAGTGTGGAAGAAACTGTTGGACCATAGCCATCCCATGACAGTCACATGCAGGCACAGATATTTCTGAGCCATTTCATATGAATACAAGCAAATATAGTCTCAAAGTTATACGCTTTGCTCAGCCTGCTTCTTGTAGAACATCTTGCAAACTTAATTAACAGAAGATTTGTCTACAGAGAAAAACCAAATGATGCTACAAATATGATTATGAGATAGCTAATCTGTATTAACTGAACTTTACTATGTACTCACTGTTATGCATCTATTATATCTGCTGGATCTGGTAACAAGAGGTACTTTACCATTGTAACATTACATATTACTTTGCTGCCATTGAGCCAATAACATTTAAGGTTAATCAAAATTCAATCACAGCAGGGCATGGTCTTGAGCAGAGTTCGGAACAGTGCTTTTAAGACTGCAAGATGCTGGTTGTGTAATTCCGGGAACTGTAATCCCAAAAACCTCCTCCTTCCATGGTCTGGTATTGGAACAATTGCCCAACACTGATGTTGGCCCATGAGATTCACCCAAGAATACACATGCCCTGTCTTGCACGAATACAAACACACAGCATGCATCCTGGCTCCCACACCAATTCCTTTTCACATGCCCACATGTGGTGATCTTTGACACCAAACTAATTACAAATAATTCCACAAAAGAAGCACCTGTAGGAAACAAAAGGAATGGAGCATTCCTGAGTCTTTCCCATTCATCTTTTATCCTTCTCACCCTCCCCTCTGTACTATTTCTTGAACTATACCCTCCTAATAATACTTAAAAAATACTTTTTGCCCCCAGAGACATAGGGGCAGGATAAAAACCAAAATGGAGGTTCAGTTAATGTGAATGAAAGAAGTCGTGGGTAACCTGACAGAAATGAAGATGGCGAGGGGTTATTTTTCTTGGCGCACAATACCCTGTAGCTTGAAAGCTAGTTCCTGCTTCATACTAAACATGGGCCAAGTTCTTCCAGAGTCTGCACTATCCACCTGTCTCAAGAACAAAACATATACCAAGGACATCACTCAGTTTCAGGTCTCACAACCATCCCAGTACAGAACTACTGCTCACTCTTGACTGCTAGTCATTAGCAACACATCCAACAGAAGGCATCTCCTGTGCAAAGACCTCTGCATGCCCTGACATCTAAACATGTCAATACAGAGCAGCAGACAGAGACAGGCAGGCAGGCAGAACATGCAGAAGGTCACCACCCTGATATCCAAAAGGCTGCTCTGAATGGAGTTGCTGACTGCTCCCAAATGATGCCTTAAACTCAGTGTATGTGTGTGCACACATCACTCGCGAGGAACAGTACCAGTGTTGGGAAGTAAGCACAAAGAACAGCATCTGTAACAGGGCTGCTTATGAAAAGGAACTTTAAGTAGGACTCTCCTTGGGAAAGTACATATTTGACAAAATTACTCTGTTGTGTTTAGTCCTGGACATAGATTAGAGTAAAAAGGTAAAGGTTCCCCTTGACATTTAGTCCAGTCGTGTCCGACTCTAGGGCGCGGTGCTCATCCCCGTTTCCAAGCCGTAGACCCAGCATTTGTCCGAAGACAGTTTCCATGGTCACGTGGCCAGCGCAACTAGACACGGAACGCCGTTACCTTCCCACCGTGGTGGTACCTATTTATCTACTCACATTTGCATGCTTTCGAACTGCTAGGTTGGCAGCAGCTGGGACAAGCGACGGGAGCTCACTCCGTTGCATGGATTCGATCTTATGACTGCTGGTCTTCCGACCTTGCAGCACAGAGGCTTCTGCGGTTTAACCCGCAGCACCACCACGTCTCAGTTAGATTAGAGTAGTGGTCCTCAAATTTGGGGGGCCAGATGTTCTTGGACTATAATTCCCAGAAGACCTAACCACAGGCTGTGCTGGCTATGGCCAACTAGGAACATATGAAGCCCCAGGTTTGGTGAACCACTGGGTTAAACAAATTTAACTACCCTACCATCAATATACCTGGTATTATCATGAGGAAATAACCTACTCTATTATATTCCCTCTTTACTATCAATGGCCACTACTCCTCGTCATGATGGATACATACTGCCTCCATTAAGCTTGGTCTATCAGTTAATAGGGTACATGAATAAGAGGGTCCTCTCCTCTCATAGGAAACTGGTTCATCACTGAGTGGACAGAATGTTAGGCTAGATAAGCCTTTAGTCTGATCCAGCTGAGTTCTTCTTATGCTCCCAACATCAGCTAAATGAATTTCAAAACACAGTTTCTGTGAAATGTTAACCTGCTGATGTATAGCAAAGATGGGGAAATTTTGGCCCATGAAACCAGATGCAGTTTGTGGGAATTCCCTAACCATCCCACAAGCTTCTGGTGGTATCTCTAGTCACATCATTGGAGATAAAAGATAAGGATCTATTTAAAGTCCAAGAAGTTGCTGAATGAAACGGGTTGAGTCAGAAAACTCATGCATGGAACCAACTGTTTGTCTGCAGTCTGGGAAGTTGTGCCACATGAGACCAAGCTCTGTTTTGCTTTACAACAATATCTAACTGGCTTAAGGCCTGTTTAGTTGGTCAGATGCCTGTGTGTATTTAGGAGATGGAGAGGAAGCAGGATGGCCCTCGGCTGCCCCTGCCTCTAACCCCATGCAATGCTGCAGATGGTTGTATACAGGAACTCTGCAAAAACAGCAGGTTGCCAATCACAGAGAAAGAGCTTAAGAGTCCATTGCCTCAAAATGATTACACAGCACAGCTTAATTTATGGGCCACAGATGATTTAAATAGATGTTTGACTGCAATTAATCCAATTAAACCAACTACAACATGATGTATACTAAGGTGAAAGCCAGCAAACCACATTTCCTGCAGCTCATTGTTGAAACCCCCCCCCCCCCCCCCGGAACCGGATCAGCACTAACACAGCTGACTGTTTACCTTTTACACCCCATACATTTTAATCATGCACTGAGGAGACCCTTAGCCATCGCCAAGGTGTTATATACAGGTGTCTGTATATAAGCGTGTCAAAGACTGGCTCCACTCTGAGAGGACAGCCACAAAGTGTCCACTTCCAACACCTACCCATGTTGCAAATTTTTAAAAGCGTTGCATAGGTTGCAGCAGCTTGTAGATTTTTTTAAAAATTAAATTATATAGATTCCCATGTAAAATCAATCATACAGATTATATCTCTGCCTGCAAACCCATCACAGAGTGAAGTACTCCTTGGAGTGAGGGAGATAAGAGATAGAAAAATGGTGGTGTGAGATAAGAGATGGAAAGCACGTTATCTCCCAGTATTCTCTTCCTGTTCATCATCTTTGCACCAAGAAATAGAAACCGAAATGGATTCAAGACTTGTTGGTTATTTCCAACCCTCAGAGTCCTGGAGAGCAACTGAACAGTCTATTTCCTTCCCCCGCTATGGGTATTGCTTGGAAATTTATAAGGAAAGAAAAGCACAAAAATATTCACAGGTACACTAGGCTCAGCAGGAGCTCAACACCCACTTCTACACACCATTCTTTGACAAGCCTTCCAGGTATTTGTACTAAAATTCCCATCATCCCCAGCAACACACCCAACTAGGATTGTACTCTAAACAGATCTGGAAGGGTTCTAGTTTTGGGAAAGGCTGTCCAACACAGCTGTGCAAAACTTTCTGAAAACATGTTAGAGAGAACAGCTTCTCATACTTTCAAAAACATGAATAAGAAAGGGAAAGTTGATAATATTCTCACTAATTACATGCTGGTTCAACAGCCCCAGCAAGACAGAGGAGCCTCTAGGTAGATCCCCAGAAGCTAAAAATGAACCTGCCTACATGTTTTAGACAGTTTCACTTCTTCACTGACAGAAAAGCCAAAATATAAGACATAAATCTACCACTATGTCTATTTCAGAATTAGTTGGGACTGAGTATATCCTACGTCAATGAAAAAGCCAAATACAGTTTCTGTAGCAGAGAAAGCAGATTACAGAAAGGTGGTTGACCTTGCAACCAGTTTTAATTCAAACATGGTGCCCTTCTGTGAAGGTATGTCCAGACTTTCCATGTCGATTTTTCTATACATGAACTCTAGGGCATTGGTCAGGACTGTGAAGCCACACCCACCAACACTTCAAATGACAAGAGTGGACCCTAGAACACTTGCAATAAATCTGTTTCTACATATCAGAAGTCAATATTACTAAAAGCAGGGAGTCCTGTGGCACCTCTCAGATGAAGAGGTTTTATTCAGTCTAAGTTTTTCTGGAATGCAGTCTACTTCCTTCAAGTACATTTGATGCTTTTTATTGCTGCAGTCAACCAAATGTTGACTTCATGTTACCAAATGAAGCTCTCATCTTATCATCACCCTGCCTCAAACACAGAATTTTATAGGGGACTAGATATTGTCATCTTCCATTCAAAAGCCTACTGGGTCTTCCTGTAACATCTTCCATCTTTTTTTCTTACCACCACCACCACCATCACAAACAAACTCATTAAGGAGACAGAAGCTACCGTGTAGCCGTATGGTGTCTTTTGACTGATAATGTTAGGAGCTGTCAATCTGGACACTGCCACAGGTTTGATATCTTCCAGGAAAGTCTGTCAATACATATTCCTACTTAAATGAGTTTCTGAGAAATTCTGGGTTCTCTGATGCTGAGTTTGAAAGTCACTTCTTTAACTACTGACTTGGACCCTACGGTTAGTTCTGCTGATGGGAGGAGGTTTTCCTGCAACCACTGCATTCCACCCACCAAAGGCTAGAGAGCTCCTACTTGAGGCACCTGGGATGAGAAGCTGCAGCCTGGTGGAAAACAAAAAACCTTTGAAATGAGATGATTGATTGATTGATTGATTGGATTGCAGCTCGCAGAATGACTGCGCATTTCCCCCCACTCGCCTCATGTGAAGCACTGAAACCACCCTGGACCAGTCCTTCACCGCCACCTTTCCCTTTTGTGCCCTGTGAGAAGATGTCTCACAGAAGAGGGAAGATTTCTGGGTACAGTGATATACTCTCCCACTAACAACTGTTCAATTTTCTGTCCAGTCTTCAACACCAATCTTACTGACAGAGCTGTGCCATGGGTAAACTAGGATAAGGTTGTGATTTTGCTGGTCCAAATTAAGATATCTGCTGGCTATTTATTTGGATAGCTAGCTACATAAATTAAGCTATCTATTAGGATGCACTAATAGCTTAATTGAGAAAAACAGGAATAAATTGTGGCAATACAGTATAAAATGAATGGTAAGGGTTTCTCTTTCCCTAATTTATCCGAAATGTTAATAATCAATCTAGACAGGTGTTCTAAACATTATAAATCACATTTAAAATGTGTTAATATTTCAAAACTGGTCACACATTAACATACTGACCTCCTAAGAACAAAAGAAACCTTGAGAGATGGTGAGTGCTCTAACACTGTAGGCATTCAAGACAAAATTAGGGAGCCATCTGTCAGATATGCTTTAACTTGGATTCCTGCAGTGCGCAGAGGGTTAGACTTGACGGCCTTACAGGCTATTTTCAATTTCATTATTCTACACTAGAACCCTGCTAGATCAGGGCCTGCCTAGTCCAGCATCTCACTTCTTACAGAGATCAACTAGATGCCAATATTGGAAGCAGAATCCAAGGACAAAATCCAACTGCTGTCCCTCAGTGGATCTTGGAGATAGCATACAACCATCATGTTTAGTGGTTATAGTAAAAGAGTCCATTTTTCTATCTTTAATGTTTAAAGGACTGGCTGGAGTACAAAGATAATCAGTTACCTTCTGGGAGGTACATACAGTGACAGAGGGTTCCAATGGAAGAAGGTTTTGCTAGAGTGATGTGATAGCCCCTGTGTAGTTTGGGACTACCTCTGTTTCTGGAATGCAGAGATTTGATCTCCCCTTTAGCCACAATCAGTTCATAAACAGAGCAAAAAAGGTGCACCCAAGCCTAGAATTTAGGGATGAGGACCCACCCCCCAACACACACATTTAGACCATGAGCTTCCTCTGCTAGAGAAGATCAGGCAGCAGATCAAAAGGATTAGAAGGGGGGGAAAAGGTGTAAATCATTCCTGTCTCTCTCTGGAAGAAACTCCATCTGCCCATGCTAGTCGGTAAGAGTTCTCGCTGCTGGAGTTTCTGAGGCCAGGTGATTATCCAGATAGCCTGTCTACGTGACTGGCCTACTGGCCTCTCCTGACACTCTGCAACGAGGCCAGCCAATAAACCAGGCTGGTTTCCAAAATAAAATATTATTTTATTTTAAATACAGGACTTCTCTTCTCTCTCACACTCCCACATCTGTATGGATACACCAAAGAACTTCTGGCCCATGCACTTTGGAGATAAAAATGTGTCTATGTATATGTAAACTTCATGCAGTTTACAATCTCACACATGAAATTTTAATTTATTCCACCACAGCCAAGGGATATGTGCAACAAAGGATCTGTGAGCTAAACGT
The DNA here is from genome assembly GCA_037013535.1 of Intellagama lesueurii. NCBI lineage: Eukaryota > Metazoa > Chordata > Lepidosauria > Squamata > Agamidae > Intellagama > Intellagama lesueurii. Next base: position 53,263,277 of record JBAJHW010000005.1, read on the forward strand.
ACCATGTGGTAAACTTTCCCATTAACATGAAAGTCTAATAATCCTAGAAAAAAGTGAATTTCATTCAGTTGGCATCAATACACTCACACCCCTTAGGCAATTTTATAGCTTAGCAAAATGCCTCACTGTGCACATTCATTTTTAAAAGGGTCATATTATCCTCCCACCCCCTAATCAGCTAACTCAAAGAGAGAGGGGAAAAAACTTATGTAACTCAAAACCTGATGATATATCTAAAAGAACATTCTACACAATACCTTTAGTCACACAAGGCTTGCTTGCAGGCAATTTCAGGTATTGTAGGGGGTGGGCAACTTGTGCCCCTCGAGAATTGTTGGACTGCAACTCCCAGCATTCCTGACCATAGGTTAGCCTGTCTTTGGCTGATGGGAACTGCAGTCCAGCAAGTCCTTGAGGAGCACAAGTCTCCTACCCAATGTGTTGCAGAAGAAGATTAAAAGGAAACATGCATCAAAGGAAGTCAGAGGGATACTGATAGGAACCAAAGACAGTTGAACTCTGGTAATATTCCCTGAGGGTGAAAGAGGAGAGCGCAAAAAATGGTCTGAAGCTCAACAAAAAAAAAACTAAGATTATGGCCACTGGTCCCATCACCTCCTGGCAAATAGAAGGGGAAGATATGGAGGCAGTGACAGATTTTGCTTTCTTGGGCTCCATGATCACTGCAGATGGTGACAGCAGCCACGAAATTAAAAGATGCCTGCTTCTTGGGAGGAAAGCGATGACAAACCTAGACAGCATCTTAAAAAGCAGAGACCTCACCTTGCCGACAAAGGTCCGCATAGTCAAAGCTATGGTTTTTCCAGTAGTGATGTATGGAAGTGAGAGCTGGACCATAAAGAAGGCTGACCGCCGAAGAATTGATGCTTTTGAATTGTGGTGCTGGAGGAGACTCTTGAGAGTCCCCTGGACTGCAAGGAGAACAAACCTATCCATTCTGAAGGAAATCAACCCTGAGTTGTCACTGGAAGGACAGATCCTGAAGCTGAGGCTCCAATACTTTGGCCATCTCATGAGGAGAGAAGACTTCCTGGAAAAGACCCTGATGCTAGGAAAGAGTGAAGGCAAGAGGAGAAGGGGACGACAGAGGACGAGATGGTTGGACAGTGTCACTGAAGCTACCAACATGAATTTGACCCAACTCCGGGAGGCAGTAGAAGACAGGAGGGCCTGGCGTGCTCTGGTCCATGGGGTCACGAAGAGTCGGACATGACTTAACGACTAAACAACAACAACAACATTCCCTGGTCTTTTTTTGAAAATTGAAATGGCAATAAAGGAAGAAGAAGAATAAAGACAATGGAAGAAGAAGATTACTGCAAGAGGTCCCGACCAGGGTGGAGGGGAACACAGTTGATTTGTATTTTGATTTATGTATTTTATGTTGTAGTTAAAATAAAAAGTTTTTTAAAAAAAGGAAATTGAAATGCAAAGGATCCTACCCAATTTTACCTGTTTCAAAAAGACATGCTAAATATCAGAGATGGGGAAGCTTTTTCAATGGTCCCCTTCCCTTGGGGGCAAATATCAACAGTGGATCAGCCGAATTCTTGTGGAGCCAGAACCGAAAACTGGCAGGGCTCCCTCTTCTCTCTTTCTTGCTTTCTCTCTGCTCCCCCCCCCCAATTTCTTCTTCCTTCCCACCAAGGTGGTCGGAGGGACAGATCATTCTGCAGGAGATCAACTGCTTCTAAAACACTTTGGAAAATAGGCTGAAAGTCGCAAGCTAGAAAATAACACTAAATTTACTTTATATAAACTAAATTTCCCAAAGAAAGCATCACTGCCCAGAAACTGATAATACAAGTTTAGCAGTTCTTTTTCTATTCCCCCGAGATAACAGATAAGCTGTAATTATTTACTACATGGGAATTCCCCAAAGAAAATGTATAACATCATCAGAAACTTTAATATGACTTTGCAAATGTCAACACACTCCTGGGCATTGATCAATCCAATTTCTCTGATCTGATGCAGAACAGTTTTATTCAAACAGGGCATTTTTCTTAGGAGAATTATATACCAGGAAGATTTATGAATTTCCTTTCCTTTCTTCTCTTCTCTTTAGCCCCACGATGCTCTCTCTCTCTGTGTGCACGAATGTGTACAAACATGTTTTAATGTGCCTGTACTTACTGAAGTCATCCCACATGGCAATTTATTAAGTACACTTTACGGCAGTATCAGACATTATAAAAGAGGACTTGGGTCTCAGTACCTATGGGGTGCAAATCACAGAGTTTAGGAAAGTTATTTGGGGGAGGGCTACAACTCCCTGAATCCACCAGCCAACATGGCCAGTGGCCATGTTCACAAGGGGGACTCCTGGAGCAAAATGCAAACAGAAGTATTATGGTACCTTAAAGACTGACAGATTTACTTCAGTGTGAACTTCCTGAAACAGTGTGTTTTGAACTTCAAAGACAGCTATATGCTCCCCTGTCAAACACTGTACATTACTTAATCATTCCATCTACTGCCATGATGCTTATGCAATCAATATTTTGCAAAGTTACTGTTATAATGTGCCATTAAACCAATTCAGATTTATGGTGACCCAAAGAATTCATGAAAGGTCCTATCATTAAACGCCTTACTCATGTCTTACTGTACGTAGTTCCTTTATTGAGTCAAGCCATCTCAGGTTAGGTTTGCCTCTTTTCCTACTGCCTTCAACTTTTCCTTAGTATTATTGTCTTTTCTGGTGATTCTTATCACAGTTCATTACCTGGATTAACAATGCTATTGCCTTTATCCGTGCCTATATCCCTCTTTGTTTGCTGTGCACCATCACCTACACTGTGCATATAAATCTGTAGCTAAATTTTGCACTCCTTGTATCTGAGGAAGTGGGCTATTATTCACAAAAGCTTATATTGAAACAAATCTGTTAGCCTTTAAAATGCCACAATACTTTGACTTTTTGTGGTTATATTTGCTGAACACTGCTACCGTTTTGAAAACTAGTCTGATCAAGTAACTCTTCCCTGATCCCATCTGGGAAAGTGACAGCACAGCCCTAGAAAAACCATTCTAGGAGATACTTTACTCAAGACAGCTGGTTGCAGCTGTGGTACTCATCATGTAACAGAGCATGTGGGATATCCAGCGAAACATGCTTCATGGCCATTTATTTCATTTTTCAATCTATGTTTGAGTATTAGTACTAAGGAACAGGACATACAGAAAGCGGATGAAAGCAACATTTCTTTTACTATCATTTATTTAAAACGCCACAGAATAAAGATCTCTGCTCTTTTGACTCCTTGCCTTGCCTTCTTCCTACCTCTCCTGCCTTTAGTCTCCTTTGTAATAAGTGCATCTCATTGTTGATTCCATATTGTTCTTTCTTCCCAGAACAACAGCATTGTAATTAATTGCAATGCTTTTGAAGTTGTAATTATATCCCTGGCTTGTCACTGGAATTACAGGCAGCTTCACAGAATCAAGAAACCCTACTCAGAAGATGGCATTTATCCTTATCATAAAAACAAAGGCAAGGAAAAATGGAAAAGGCTTTGCCATTTGAATTGCTGATTTGCTTTTGATATATATTCTTCCCCAAATACCATTAAAACAAAGATGCTGAATTTTTATAACACTTCCAATGCATCACAGAAAACCATCAATCCCGTTTATCTATAAAGATGCTAACTTGGAAAAGAGAACTGATCCGTTTGTACATCAAATAACACAATGTTCTAGGACAGGGATGGGCAATGTGTGGCTGTTCTGATGTCACCGAACTCTCAATATCCCTCACCACTGGCTATGCCCGCTTGGTGATGGGAACCACGATTCAACAACCTCTGAAGGGTCACATATTCCTGATTCCGTTCAAGGAATTACAGCACACAGAGACAAGAGGCGATATCCTGATCTTTCCACATACACTTTTGCAAAGACAGCTTTTCTGGAGAGTTTGCTTGAGAGGCAATGGAAATAAAAGATATAGCTAGATCAGGATTACACCTGAGACATTCTGAGAAGAACAGTTCTTTCAAACTTTCTAGATGGTTTACACAGTTCTCTCCTTCAGATCCCATCCCCAATATCCCGCTCCCTTCCATACCCAGAGAAGAGGATATCCCCATTAATTCCCTCCATTCATCAGTTTCTTTTATCTTTGCTGTTATTTCTCTTCTCTTTTTAAACCAAACTCTCAAATTCTCCCACTTTGGCTTCTGGTAGGAGGGAATGAAGACAAATTGGATCCTGATTTAGGTGGGTCCAGCAGGGCTGGGGAAGCAGATTTTCTTGACCCTTCTTCCACATGACAGCTCGAAACCTCAATACTTTTATGCCAAGTGCCGAATACCATTCCTTCTGTGAATGGAGTCCAGACTTCTCTGGGTGGCTCACTCTTCCCCATTCATCTTCTTACACAACACCCTACCCTAGTTACCAGGATCCTCTGGCTCCCTGTAGCTTCTGGGAGGAGGACCAGAGTGGCTAACATGGAAAAGAGGGGAACCATCTCCACAAAGAGAAGTCTGATTCCACCAACCCTGCCATCCACACCTAAATCTGTATCTATCACCACCACTAGCACCATGGCTGCTCTTTGCGGTTCTGTTTAAACAGGCAAGTAAGATGCACTAAGTGATCTCAAGTATATGCCCAAAGGTTTCCTTTTCACACAGTGGTTGCATCTGTCCAACAGGACCACTGCTGCCATTCCTGGGCACATTTTCATATATAAGCAGCAGAAGATATTTAAAAAACCCAAGTGACTAAGCCAAGGGAATTTTTTTTATTTTTTTCCTTAATCAAAACTTTAATAGTAAACATCCCACTTTTTAAAAAAAAGGTTCAAAAAGAAGTCAATGTAATTTACTGAACTGCATGCTACATTTATTACAATGTACTACTGCATTCAATAGAACTGATTTGATTTAATACAGACAAAAATATCGAAGTCTCAGTCTAAATCTTTTGAATCATACCCATATAACAAACAACTGACTTAAGGCCTATGCAACAGAGAGATAGGGGGAAACAGCTGAACTTTAAGGCTAAGCACTATAACTGGCAATGAGTTATGCACCATCCCCCTTGTTTCCAAGAGGCATAAGTTAGGTTTAGATTATGTAGCCAAAGCAGCGATACAATACACTTGGGGGAAACCCAAGGTTTATATTAGTCCCTTGCAAGAAATGAAGGAAAAATTGTAAAGAAGAGGACTGACGACTTCGCCTTTCAGACAACCCAGTGAGGACTATGTGTTCTCAGTGGCCATAGAATGCTGACTAACTGGTGGAATGAAAAAAGAAGGGGTGGGATGAGGAACGGAACAAAATATCTTGGAAAAGGGCATGGCTAGTGGACTGGAACACTGAACAGGAATATACAACACTGCAACATACCATTGTCTGTCCCACTTATTACCTACTGTGGACTTCCTAAAACATGTAACTGCCAAACAGTAGATAGAAAGCTTTTGTCAGGAATGTCTAATAAGTCCGTATGAAGATGTTGTTGTTGTTGTTGTTGTTGTTGTTGTTGTTGTTGTTGTTGTGTGCCTTCAAGTCAGAACTGACTTATAGCAGCCCTAATAGGGCTTTCAAGGTCAGTGAGACATTTAAGGAGTAGTTTTACCAGGTCCACTCCCCCCAGTGAGTTTCCATGGCTGAGCAGGAAATCATACCCAGGCCTCCTGAGTCCTAGTCCATCACTCTGTCCACTACATCACACTGGGTATTGTAAGAAGACTACCTACTCCTTATTTACAACCTTCAATCACCCAAGCCTTGCAATGTTTTCAGTGCTCAGATTATGAATATTTATGGCTCTAACTGTTCAATGGAACACTGACTTTCTATTTTAGGGGAAGAAATATTATTTTGTCCAGTAACTCACCTGTAAAAGTTTTAGGCAACTGTCACAGACTAATTGTCTGCCTGTTTATTTGCAAACAAGGCTCATTTTCCTCAATGGGCCTTTGAAATGAACATGCACAGAACTGAATCATCAGCCTTCTAATAGGTGACCTTGCCTGCTGTCTTCTTTTCAGCCTCAGCTAGAGCAGAGTGGATTCAGTGACTCAACTGCTGAATGGCAAATCAATAGTTATGTAAACTCTACTGGGTCAACAGGTCTACTCTAGCTGTGACCAGGAACAGAATACTATGAGAACATTTTGCTAGTTACAACTACCAGCTGGCATGCATCCTTGTTCAGGACACATGTGCATTTCACAAAGAAGAACTCAGTGATGCCGCTTGCATACCATCAGTGGTTTAAATGGGGCTTCCACCATGTGACTATTTGAAAATTATAAAGAAAATTATAAACACCTCATAACACCATTACGTAATGAAAAGACAGAAGCAGAATAACTGTCTACTTCTCACATCAGATTCAGGAGGGAAGCCTACGATCACAGCCTACGATGCCCAGCTGCTCTTGGATTCTAAATCCCATGAGCCACAACCAGCATGTACAATGGCTAAGGATGATGGGAGTGACAGTCCAACAATATCTGGGGATGACTAGTTTGGAAAAGCTGCTTTATAATTCTGCATTGTTTTTCATCTAGATGTGAAGCAGATCTTTTGATTTGGACAGAGTTTGTCAAAAAAACAACAACAGAGTTCAGTCTGGGAGGTTCCCCCCCCCCTCTGTAGCCCTTTTTTTTTTGAGAAAATGTTCATCATCACATAGATATTGCCACACTAAGCAGTTACTTTGAGAAACATTCCATGACTTAAAGCAATCACTTAGGGATCCTTTTATATAACTACACACAGGGGTTGTGATCTTTTGATAAATTGTTCAAGGGTGCAACATTTCACTAAGTAGCTCAGGAGCTTTTCAATGCAAGAGTTATGACCAGTAAAATGGCACAACTTCCATTCATGGAGGCCATAACACATCAACCAGCTGAAGTCTGAAAAGGGACAGAAATGCCAGGTTCAGTGGTAAAGAAATATAGCACACTTGCTTTGTACGGGAGGAAAGACTCTCAGGGAGGTATGCAGGAGAAAATAAATTGCCCCAAAGTTATAGAAAACAGTACAGAACAAGGGATGTATAAAGAAATACATCTCAATAGTAAAAAAAAGTAATGTTTGCAATATAGCAAGAAAAGAGCAGAAGATCTTGCTCTGTTTTTTAAAAACATAACAAAAACAAAACCAGACAAAGGAAATTATTATTTCCCTCAATGTGCTGAATGATAGCAAAAAAGAGCTGGGAGGATGCTGATATGCCACCAGTAATGCAGACAAGAGCAAATGAAATTGGGAATGTGTCTCACAAAGTTCCTACACAATTTATGAACTATTTTATTAGCAACATCCAAATGGCAATAAATTTCCATTTCAGTCCATGGGACTGAGACCAAGAAAGACTCGCCAAGGACCACATGGGTTTTTTTTTTTTAAATGGATGAACAGGGTTCTGAACCCCAGATGTCAAATGCAGGGTTCTGTCCAATAGTTGACTATACTTCGGGGGGGGGGGGGGGAGGCTGATCTGACAAAAAGTATAGAAAGTTTTTAAAAAAGGCAAGCAAGAAAAAAGAAAGAAAAATTAGGGGGAACGGTGGAAATTCAAATATGATGAGAGATACTCAGTGGTTCAGGCAGTTGAAGTTGAAGAGTAACAGAGATGGAGGATGGAATGAAGCCATATTAGCCTGGAGAAAGCTCCATGTGTAATACTCAGCCAGCCATCTGCTTAGCAACACAGGTTGCCATAAATACAGAGTACAAGCCCAAGCTTCTTTTACATAGCACTTCCTCATGTGAGATCACAAAAGCATTTGAGAAATCTCCTGTTTCTGAATTCAAACCCCCACTGACAAAAACAAAACAAGGATCCGTCAGAGCCAGAAAAAAAATCCTTTTTGGACTACAACACCCAGAATCCACAAGCTGCATGCCACTGGCCAGGACAACATAGGGACATAGGGATTCTAGGATGTGTAGTCCAAGAAAGTAACTTTTCTAAGCTCTGTTGATATCCTGTTAAAAGGGCCAAATGATGGTAGAAATCTGAATACAGACTACATAAGTTACCCACAGCTTAAAAAGACAGAAGAGCTTCCTTTTAGAATTATATATTTTTCAAAAAAATAATAATTTATGGGTTAACTACATCTAATTTTTATGCCATGGAATTTTGTACTTTACATTACTTTTCCCTGTGATATCAAGCTTTCCCTCGCGATATCAAGCTTTCCACCTCTACATGCCTGGGGCAATTACACTAGCTGCATTCTGGTGGCATCCAATTACTGTATGAGAAACTAGGGAAACTAGACAAAGGTGGCAACAGTTTGGAGAATGGCCCAGTCAAGGGAAGATTCTGATGGTGAGGAGACATTTCGGACTGCTACAAAAAGCAGAGGGGAAAATCAAGGGGAAAGGCAAATTTCCAAGTGCTTTTCTCCTTCTGACACTGCAGCCAGCAGCCATTTCTACCTCCCAAAAACTGATATGGACTGGGAATAGTTCAGCCTGTAACCAGTTCTAAATTAATGCAGCCCATGTGTGAGCATATTCATAGTTTATAACATGCTGTTATCAATATCTGTATTTCTGCATGTCCACATTTCTAAATGTAAGAAATTAAACACTGCCACTAATAACCACTTTCCAACTTTGAGCTGATGCATTATCAAACTTGATTCATGTGCATTCCTGAAAATGCAATTGCTGTTTTTAAGAAATATACAAGATTAGTTTCTGTAAGCACAGATGCCAATATTCAGGCTTAAACCAAAGATTAAATGCTACTGATCCATGATAAGAGGCCTTCACTGTCCACCTAGCTGTACATTCAGATGTCTTTCTCCACTCGCCCTAAATAGATCATTGTGCTTGAGGAGTTTCATGTAGCCGATTAGCAACAAATGGAAGATTATGTGAGAAATCACATCCCTTGGAATAAAGCCACTGGCTAACACCTGTTTCCTTAGTTAAACTGCATTTAATAACCACAGGATCCCTTCCCAACCTACTTACAGTCCCCGGCACTGCTGGAAATGGGTCATTGATCCAAGATGGCAGGACAACTAAAAGCCAACCAGGTTCACAATCTAAAGCAGGTGGGGGGAGGGTGTCACCGCAAAGTGACTAACCACATCTTCAATGCTGTTCCTATTTCAGAAGCGTTCCCCAAACCAAACTGCACAGATTGCGCTGCAGGGTGAACTTCCTTTATTAAGAGAAAACAAGGCACGCACAAGAACGGCAAGACCAGTATCAAGCCCAGATTCAGGAACATCACCCTTTCACGCCACTGCACTAGGTTCTCTTCCATTCATTCTGCAGAGCGGCTCCTCTTCACCTCATCTTGTTTCAGTTCCACATTGGCTCAGATATCCTGAACTAGCTTCACAGAAAAGCAAACTGAACTCACACACACACACAAGACACCTGTGTCTGGGGCAGAGCAGGGGGAAACAGCACTTTTGACCACCCCGCCACCCTGGCAAAGGTCCTGCTTTCACTGGGGAAAATGGCAATAGCAAATGTGAAACACACACACACACAGAGAGAGAGAGGCTGTAGCACCGATTAAACAGCACAGGTGAGCTTGACTTTAATGCACTTCCCACCCCCCCTCCACCTCAAAAAACCTTTGATTTCCAAATTGGCACTGAACATTCCATGGCTCCAAACAATGTTTTCCCCTCCCCCGTGTGTCCCCTCCGATACCTGTTGAAACCAGATGGGGAACAGGACCAAGACGTGTTGAGACATGCCGGGGATAATTAAGAGGGCTCTTCCATAGTCAGCCGGTGGCCTTCCAAAGCTCATTCACACATCCCACTCAGACAGGCTGGCTAGCAGCCTGACTCTAGGTTGCACATGTATTGCTATTAATACCAAGCCAGAGGAGGAGGTTAGAGGAGGAGCAAGTGGGGGAGGCTGGTGTTTTTTGGGGGTGGGCTTATGAGAAGCTGACATTGTATTTTGAGAATGGAGAATAGGGGGAGGAGGGATAACAAGGCTTGACCGGCTCTACTTAGCTTCGCAAATCATAAATTCACCCACTGACCGCCGTCCCGTCCCCCGTCCCCCCACCGCCCCCATCCTTGGGCTGGAGGTCTCACCGTGTGGGCGGCGCTGCTGGGCTTGAGCGGCGGCAAAGCGATGGGGGACGGCGGCCCGGTCCCTGCGCCTGTCCGGGAGGCCCCTCTGGCGCCGATCCCCGGGGAAGACTGGAACTGGCGAGCACCCTCGCCCCCTCCTCCACCACGGCCGCCTGCGGAGGAAGGGAGAAGAGAGAGTCTGAGAGCCACGGAGACTCGCTCCGGATCCAGCAGGCTTCGGTTCAAAGGGAGGAGAAAGTGATGGAGGAAATGGAAAAGGGGGCCGAAGTAGCCGCTGCCGCCGCCGCCGCCGTTCCCTCCTCCTCCTGCCCCCCAGCGCCCCACGTCGTCTGCCTCCGGCTGCCATCGCAATATTGTCTGAGGGACCATTCCGAGCTGATCCAAAACGTGGCACGCCGGAGCGCACGCCGGGCTCTCGCTCGCTGCGTTCCTGCCGGCGCGTATCTAGAGAGCTAATAAGAACGGAGACCGCCGCTTGTTAACCCAGTTAAACCTTTCATCCATGATTAACCCACAACCATTAGAAGCATAAGTGAGAAACCAAACTGGATTTGCGCGGCATACATTTCTCGGCTTCCCTCTCCCCCCCCGCCCGCCCCCCCCGCTGCTGCACCTTCTGTCTGGCCGCGAGGGGAGGGGGCCCCTCACTCCTCCGATCCCCTTTGCGACGCCTCGCCTCGGCGGCCTCCAGGGAAGAGATCAACCCCCCCTCCCCCCCGCCCGCCTCCGCGCACTCTTGCTCCCACTCCGGTGACCAATTCGGAACCGAGAGAGAATACGTGCGCGCGCTCCTCTCTTTCCCCACAACGGCGACTCCAAGGTCGCCCTTTTCTTCGTGAAACAAAACAAGGCCACGAAGCGCTCTCCACACTTGTCAGATTTACCCAAACTTGCCGGCTGGGCAAACAAAACCGCGCTCACGGCGAGAAGCCCGAGGGACTCCAGGCCGAGCAGGGGCGGCGGCAGCCCTTCGTTGCAAAACGGGAGCGTGCAGATCTCCGGGCGAAAGTGGGGATTTTGGGACCCGCTCCGTAAGAAGGGGGAAGGCTGGGTTTCAATCACACGTTCAGAGCTTAGGGCTCTCTCCCCCGCGGTTTTACCGGGGTGGGGAGTGGGGGGGGGGCGTCCAGGGAAAAGGGAGGGGTGTTAGGAGGTCAATCGGTTCATTCCTGCTGCCAAGCCTTTTGCTCCTTACCAGCTGGGCAAGCCGCCGCCGCGGCTCCTCCGGCCCCAGCAGCACTGGCAGAAGGTTTCCTGGTGGTTAACATGGCCGCTGGTGAGGAGGTATAAGGGAACACATTTCAAGGCTGCCGCGCCTCCTCCCGATCTTCCCCGCCGCCGCCGCCGCCTCCGCGCCGCCGGCCCAGCCTCTCCGCTCCGCGGCTCCCGCCGTCTTCTCGCAAGCAGCAGCGGCACTCGCAGCTTCACCACCCAGGCGCGCACTCCTCCGCGGCATCCGTCTCCCCAAGCCCGGGCCCGCCGGACGGCAGCCACCGCCGGCCCTATCCGCCGCCGCTGCTTCTTCCTTGTCCTCGTCTTCCTTCTCCAGCGGCACCAGAGGCGGCGGCCGCAGCAAGAGCGCCGCCGCCGCCCCCCGCCCCAAACGCATCACCCCGCCAGGGTCCAGGATTCCCGAGCCGAGCCGTTCGTGTGCGGCGACAAGGGCGGCGGAAGCGGGGCCGACTCGGCCCTTCCCTCTCTGCTCTCCCCCCTCCCCCCCTCCCGCTCCGAGAGGCAGGAACACCCGGCGACAGACAGACCGCCCTCCAGCCCGAGGGGGGCCATCCAGGCCCCTCCCCTCGGCCCCCTTTTCTCCTCCCCCGCTCCCGCCCCCCCCTTTTTCCAGAGCCGCCGCGGAACCTCTTCCGCCGCCGCCGCACTTTCGCTTTCCAAACACACACACACGCACTCCGGACAGCTCCGCTGAAAGCCGCCGCGGGGGAGTCTCTATCCCTCCCGCCGAGGCTTCAGCCCACCCGCCGGGCTTTCCTCGCCTTCCCCTCCCTTCCCGGCTCGGCTCTTTCTCTCGCGGGGCTGTGCAGCTGTCCCGAACTTGGCGAGGGGGCCGCGGTGGCCAATCCCTTCACCAGGAAGCGGGCGAGGAGGGGGGGGGGGGAGAGATCAGCATCGGTGAAGGCCAGGCAAGGCGCAGCCACCCTTCTTCCTCCCCGGGCGACGGGGGGGGGGGGCGGCTGGGCACCCGGCCTCTCCGTTCAGGCTTGCCACCTGCACGTCCACAGCGAGGGCCACCGCTCGCCGGGTGCCCGGGTTTGCAAGCCTGGCCTTCGCCTCCTCTCTCGCCCCTCATCGCGGCGTCGGGCGCAGGCCTGCCTTCGGGTCACCTGCTGCCCTGCCGGCCACACGCCGCGTGGCCCACAGCTTGGCCGGCCTCTCGGGCCCTGCAGCCTCGGCCGGGCGAGCGGCAGTGGCCCGGCTCCGCTAAGGCTCTGCAAGCTGAGGAAGCGGCAATCTAGGCGGGACGAGCAAACCAGCGACGAGCGGGGTCGGTGGCTGGCTAACGGGGCGGGGGGAGGGGGAGGGGGAGAAGAAAGCCCACGCACGTGAACTCCAAAATGTGTCCAAGGAGAAACAGAGCCTGGAATGAAACTGCCTTAATTGAAGGGAAAGGGGAGAAAGGGCCGGAGGAGGCGTGCCTGTACCGTGTACTTTGTCTTCTTCAGAAACAGGTTAGATCCAGGGAGGTCGCTGAGAGCAAAGCTTACCTTCGCTCACCAGACTTTTAGGCTGTGTCACAAATTAGGCACATTTCCCTTTTTTCCCTCCAAGGTGGTGGTGGGATAGCTTGTGAAGGCAACCTCTTCCAGTGCCGCGGGGCTTATCTCTATGTTTAAGGCAAGCTCCGCCTTGTTTCCAGCCGGAGCCAAAAAAGCAAACCTCCTCCCCTCCCAGGTCAGAAGCGCTCCTTCCCGCCCTTGAGGGTGAGATGTTGGTCAATACGGTGCGGTATACAGCAAGCGACGGCGGGAAGGGAGCAGGTTTCCTTTTGGAAGCCAGCGAGCAGAGTATGGGAAGATCCGAGTGATAGAACTTCGTCCTGCGAAAGGCTTGTCAAGTGACCACTTAACTTTTATTGTTCTTTGGAAATCGGCTCTGTGCTGGAGCCAAGCAAGGAAGTGTTGGCGCGCAGGTCGCGCAAGTGCTTCCACAGCAGAAATTCCCCCCATGTGGAAGTAAATAAATAAATGTGCAAAAGAATGAGACTGTATTCTAGCAACACCCCCTCTCTACGTGATAAGCGCTGAGAACACGGTTACAAAAAACAACCACCCACCTCTGATGTTGGAAAGCGTGGTCGGCTGTGGGACAAGATTACTATATATGGAGAGGATGATAAGTGTGTGCTGGTTAGGTGGGAAAAACACAACTGTCTCAGTCTAGATAAGAAGTGAGAATGACAACATAGAGAGCAGGGTACTCCTGAGGAAATAGTCAGGAATTCCAGTGCTATCCTTTATTTTCAGTAGCAAAAGCTTGGCTAATGCAGAGTTTAATTAAAATGTGTAGGAATATAAGTCTACATGAAACATACTGGTCACAATCCTATTGGTAATTTACGCTTGCAAAAGTGAAATTACTTAAGCCACAGTAACAAATTCCTGTAAATGGATAAGATGCCAGTCATGTTCCTGCTTGTGTGTCATTGTGGGAAATTAGCACATGACTGTGAATGCAACCATCACCTTGTTAATAAGGAGTGATTTGACACTGCGACATACATGATTTCACTTACGTACATAGAAATTGCCAGTAGGATTCTGGCCACTGCATTTGAAGAAGCAGTCTACAGTTTGGAGAAGCTTGTGCCAAATAAAGCCTGTTAGTCTTCAAGGTGTCAAAAAACTGTGCTGTTTTTCATGTAACAGACTCACTCATTTCCCCCATGGAAATAATACGAAAACTGTTTCAAAATGTTTTCAGCTTGCAATGGTCAGGATTTGATGGGAATCCTATAGGAAATACAGTGTATTGCCAAAATTCTAGGATACATATCAGAGTTCTTGATGTGGTTGACATATATTATCTTCCTGTTATGGACCAGATTCTCATCCTTTCAACATCCCAGGAGGTTCTTTCCTTGGTGGATTTTCTCTTGGAGGAAAAAAAAAGATGGATACAACAAAGGAGAAACAGTGTTTCAATCCCTTGCACATTTTAGTGAATGGAATACTGCAGTACTCAAGTCAAATTTGAGGCAAGGTGAATTTCAGTATATCTTGAGTGTGCTTCCTGGTGTAGAGATCCTAGCACTACACCAGTGATTCCATCTTTTTCTTCCTTATGAATGCATTTTTTTGTGATGAGGAAAAAGATAGTGGGGAAACAAGGGAAGGAAGATGTTGTCTAGACCCAGTGTAACATTCTATGAGTGGGGCAGCACACCACAACCTCATCTGGTGGCATTCTAAGGCCTCGTCTACACTGCCTCTTTTGGAGTGGGCTGGTGCAGGCTAAACAGGATCACTTGGAGTCAAGTGGAGGTGCCATAGGCCGTTTGGTGTGATCCTTGCATCCAAATGGTATATTGGTGCTCAAGTGACCTTATTTCGTCAGGCTCCTTCTGATATCATGAAGTGGCTTAATAAGCGAGCCATTTTAGAATATAGGCCAACCAAATACTTTCTCTGTTCCTCGGCAGAGGGGAAGGGGGAGGGAAATTTCTTTTAAGACTCTGGTAGACTATCTTTGAGCTGCTGCATCATCACTTTAAAAAATTAATATTTTCTTTGGTTTCTCTTTAAAGGACCTGTCAAAAAACTGCCATGGATTCAGCTGTGGGCAGTTTCTCGACTGTCCCTTCAGACAAACCAAAGAAAATACTTATCTAATTTTTTTAAAAAAAGTGATTCAGTGCCTTAGCAATACCTTCTTCAAGAATAGCCCTACATACAGCATGTCACAGTAGTCAAAACATAATGTAAGGAAGGCATGGATTACTTTTGTCACATCAGGTCAAATCAGCAAAGAAGTAGCTGGTACACTAGGCAGGGCTGTGCAAAGATACTCCCCACCACTGATGCCACATGGGAGTCCAGTGACAATGAAGAGAAGGAATACTCCCACACTACGAATCTGACCGGTCAGAGAACAGCCACTCCTAGAGCAGGTTGAATATCAATTCCCAAATCCAACTTTCTAGCGACCAGGAGCACCTCCAACTTGTCAGGATTTAGTTTCAGCATGTTTCCCCACATGGAGCCCATTATCAAGTTCAGGCAGCATTTAAGACTCCAGACAAAAGGGACAAGAAGCAATAGCACTTAACTGAGTTATTCCTTGGTACCTCATAATAGTGGTGATTCTTCTCAGTGGAAAGAAATTACTTCATTCTTCGAGAAGCACTGGAGAAGTTGGCAGATCCGGTAAGTATTGTTATCCAAACTGAATTGGCTTTTGGAGAAAAGACAAAAAGAGGATATTATTTACATGACACACATGGAGGGGTAACACCATAACCTGTACATCAACAAATGCTGCTCAAGCAATAGCACATGGGAACCAGAGCCAGGAATGAAGTATAATGCGTGTTGATTAAAAAAAATAAAAATTAAACTTCACAATACACACGAGCCAAATAAATTAAGAATTTAGTTTAAAGCTTCTGATAGCAACAGGAGATGATAGGTTGTATCACTCAAAACTTGTGATATTGTGGGTGTTCTGAACTGCTGGATAGCTCAGTGGTTTAGGTATCTGGTTGCTGAGTCAGAGGCTGAGAGGTCGATTCCTCACTGTGCCGCCTTAGCAGGGACTGGACTTGATCCATAGGGTCCCTTCTAGAGCTGCAGTTCTATGGTTATTATTCTCCAACAGATGTCCCAGGAATTGTAACCCTAAACCTACATAGTATCCACATTTGCAATAGATGCCCATTCAGGGAAGGTGGGAAAAATTACGTTTTTCTAGCAGTGAAATATTACTGTTTTGGGGGAGAAAGCTGCTTCCTGATAATGAGTTTTGCCTTGAAGAAAGGCTGATATGTGTCTTCCACCACAAAATAGCCTTGCCACTTTGATAAGGGCATTTGTTTTGTTTACAAGAACAGAATAAATAACATTTTTTTAAAAAAAACATGGGAACTTCCAGCTGAGTATGTATGTACACAGGGTAGGGCCATTATTCATACTTGACACTGGAGCAGTATCATTAGAATCTAAATGCCACTTCAGCTAATAAGTGCAGTTTAACAAGAACTCATGATGGGTATATGTACCTATATGCTATTATAGTGTTTTTGGGACAACCAAGCTTATTTCTCAACATATTTTGACCAAAGGTTTCCTAATATCTTTTTTCTTTTCTCTTTTTTATTTTTGCTCCTCTGCTCTCAACAAAAAGGCACCGCCTGCCTCCAGGCTGAATGTTCAGATGTCAAGGTTTCCCATCTGTTGAGGTCTATTCCTAAGGCCTTCAGATCCCGCTTGCAGATATCCTTGTATCGCAGCTGTGGTCTCCCTCTGGGGTGCTTTCCTTGCACTAATTCTCCATACAGGAGATCTTTTGGAATCCGACCATCAGCCATTCTCACGACATGCCCAAGCCAACGTAGATGTCGCTGTTTCAGTAATGTATACATGCTAAAAATTCCAGCTCGTTCTAGGACTACTCTATTTGGAACTTTGTCCTGCCAGGTGATACCAAAAATGCGTCGGAGACAACGCATATGGAACGTGTTCACCTTCCTCTCCTGCCGTGCACAAAGGCTCCAGGACTCACTGCAGTACAGGAGTGTACTCAGGACACAAGCTCTATAGACCTGGATCTTGGTATATGCCGTCAGTTTCTTATTAAGCCATACTCTCTTTGTGAGTCTAGAGAACATGGTAGCTGTTTTGCCAATGCGTTTATCCAGCTCGTCATCTAGGGAGAGAGTGTCAGAGATCGTTGAGCCAAAGTACACAAAGTCATGAACAACCTCCAATTCTTGTGTGGAGATGGTAATAGAGGGAGGTGAGTCCATGCCCTGACCCATGACTTGTGTTTTCTTCAGGCTGATTGTTAATCCAAAGTCTTGGCAGGCCTTGCTAAAACGATTCATAAGTTGTTGGAGGTCTTCAGCAGAATGGGCAACAACAGCTGCATCATCGGTGAAGAGGAAGTCCCGCATGCATTTCAGCTGGACTTTGGTCTTCTCTCTCAATCTAGAGAGATTAAAGAGCTTTCCATCTGATCTAGTCCGGAGATAGACCCCTTCTGTTGCAGTTCCAAAGGCGTGCTTCAGCATGACAGCAAAAAAGATCCCAAACAGAGTCGGAGCGAGGACACAGCCCTGTTTTACTCCGCTTCGGATGTCAAAGGGATCTGATGTTGAGCATCAAAAACTACAGTGCCCTTCATTTCCTCATGAAAGGACCTGATGATGTTAAGGAGTCGAGGTGGACATCCAATCTTGGGAAGTATTTTAAAAAGGCCGTCCCTGCTAACCAAATCAAAGGCCTTTGTAAGATCTATGAAGGCCACAAAGAGTGGCTGTCATTGTTCCCTACATTTCTCCTGCAACTGTCTGAGGGAAAATACCATGTCAGTGGTGGATCTATTAGCTCGAGGTACAAGTATCTGCAGGCATTAAATCAGTGTTTTAATGAAATAGTGCTTGAAAGACAATATACTATCTTACATTTCATTCTTATTCTGAGGCCCTGTCTGTCTTGCAAGTTTCAAAAAGCTGTCACTTATATAGTACAATTAAGGTATAATAATAGATGTTCTAGTGGTCCATAAGGTTTCCTCTTAGAACTGTTCTATGAGAATGTGGTATTCATTATCAGTCCAAGGTAAACTGGAAGTTAAACAACAATTACTTCATGAAAGAAATAATTATTCTTTTGTGTTTAGTGTTTGCTATCTCTCCCAAACAGGAAAATATGTGTTTTCAGTGCTTAGCCAAAGGATCCCTAAAATTGCTCAAGAATGTGTGAGAAATTAATTTGATCTACATCTCATAGTAATCTTAACAAATTCACTGTTCCTAAACTGAAAAAACAAACCCTAAGGCAGGTTGCCATCTAAATTTGTGATGTTGTGATGCAGTATGCAAAAACTGCCCGGTTGAAGTTTTGAAAACTAAAGCCTGATTCCTTTATTGGGTCAATCCATCTCATGTTTCATGTTCCTCTTCTCCTAGTGTGTTCTAGTTTTTGTAGCACTGTGTGTTTTTTTAAACGATATATCCAAAGTGCAATAGCTTTGGTTTAGTCATTTTAGCTTTTGGCAAGAGTTCAGGTTTTATTTGATTGAGAACCCATTGATTTGTCTTTCTGACAGTCTGTGGTATCCATTAAACTCATCCACCACAATATTTCAAATGAGCTATTCCCCCATCCCTAGTAGCTTTCCAGCTCTCACATCCACAAAATCAGAGATTTTGGCCTTGGTCTCCAGCAATGCATTCTGATACTTCAGATCTTTTCTAGTTCCTTCAGATCTGTTCTAGGCGTTGTTGTTAATTTTTTTTGCGGTGGGGGGAGGCGTTTGTCCAAGGCCACACAGGCTGGCTCTTCTCCTTGGAGGAACAATGGGGAATTGAACTCCCATCTCCAGCTCCACAGCCAGACACTTAACTTATCTCCAGCCAGCAAAATAGATGAAGACTTGGCACTAGGAAAATCAGAAAGTGAGGGAAAACAGTGCTTGACAGAAACACCTGTCCCTATTGACTTAAGGGGAGGCGGTTTCAGCACACCGGACTACTTGCAAAAGTATCCCTGTTCCTGTACTCACTCTTTGATCTTGCTTGCTAAAGAAGTTTTGTGAGTTACTTCAGTATACTCACCTTTTCAAATAGGCTCAGTTTTCTAATGCAGAATGGTTCCTCCCTTCACAAATGTTTCCAGTTTGTCATTCTATATAAAACAAGTTACCTGTACTTAGAGTCTTTTAAGACTGGTACTTGTTCTTAAGGTATATGTTGTCATTTAATTATGGCACTGTGCTAACATTAATTTGGGTGCAGAAGCTTCTCTATTTCACACAAATATTTCTTGTTCCAAGTCAAGACTGGAGAAGCCGTGGCTCTCAAACTCCAGTCTTTATTAGTCTCACCTTATATCTAACAAGGAAAAACTTTACTCTGGGGAAAGCAAGAAAGGACGTAAGAGTGGTTTTTCCCTGCTGTATTGTTTTGTATTTGAATCGCTGGCTGTAACATGTGAAAGGTACTTCACTGTGAAAGAAAGAAAGAAAGAAAGAAAGAAAGAAAGAAAGAAAGAAAGAAAGAAAGAAAGAAAGAGAAAGAAAGAAAGAATCAGAGCAAATCATTCACAGTAATCCCGATCACTTACAATTTCTATCCAGACCTTTGAATTAATCTGCAAACTATACATTTCATTAAAATCCAGTGTATGTCTGAGGAAGGACTCATTCTATTCAAATGTACTGTATATCCAGCAGTGGTGTCAGGGCAATGAATCAATGTGGCATGCAGGTCTAAATCATGCCTTCCTTTACTTAGGAACACTGAAGTGGGGACAGGGAAGAAATGTGGGTATGTGGTGGTGGGGAGATTCAGTTCACAATGCATGCACCTGCAGAGTACAGCTGTGTCTGAACTTAGAATAGGTGGGAAAGGGGGAGCTGGTGTCTGTCATGACTATCCTCCCCAAAGGGGAAAAGATTGCATAAAACCTGAGTCACGATAATGTCCTTGTTGTTCTTTGTAGATAAAGCATAGGAAGGGTAGACACAACATGCAGCAAAACATTTGGCAAGGTCAAGAAGAAAGGAGGGGAGGAAAATCAAGCTGACAAATGAAAGGGAAATTACCTTTCTTTTTCTAGCCTCATGCTTGCTCTTTTCTTTTACCATTGAACAATTACTCCTTTTATCTTCTTTTGAGAGTTACCATTTTATTTTATTTTTTAAAAAAGAGGCCTACGTAAAGTAGGCCCCCTTCCACAGTGTGTCCTGTTCTTTTCCTTTCAATTTGTTTAAAGGGCTGAAATGCCAGTGTGTGGGTTTAACAAAATGTATGTTATTCTTCCCTCCATGTGATGATTCACCCACCCTAGGCTGGTGATGATACTTTTCAACACTCAGGCAGAGCTACAGTGTTTGATTATTTCTCAGAGTTCACAGAAAGAAGCTTAGAAAGTTTCATTGTAGTGGTTTGTTTCCACTAATAATATGCTGACACATTTAGATGGTTTGTGTATTTATTTAATAGTTATGTCTGCATCCAGGGTTTCCCCTAGTAAGATCATGACCGTGTATCTCACTCTCCATCTCTGCCTTTATCTTCACAACAACCCTATGAGGTAGGTGAGACTTGCTGAAAGTGACTGGTTTGAATTTCTTGGAAAGTGACTGGTTTGAATTTCCTTGTGAGTTTCTTGGAACTTGAACCTGAATTTTCCAACTCCCAGACAAGCACTCTAACCATTAGACCACACTGGATGAAATTCTACTTGTGTTGCTCCGTGTGCACAGCTGGGATGAACACTACTTCATCATATTCTGTAAAACGTGTGCACACCTCAAAATTGCTTTTAATCAGCAGCAATTTACTTTTCCTCTGTGTCGATCAGCCACAGATGTGCATCTCTGCTACACATGTAGAGCTGAGCAACAGGATTTTATCCATTGGTTCTTCCAAGAAAGAGTAACTAAATTCTCATTGAAGAATATTCTTTGTCCAAGAATCCCTCCATCACATCATGTCATTTAGGACTCATTCCATTCATTATACTCTTTGTATCCCCATCCTCCATTTTGTGTAGTTAGAGAATCCACTGCTGATTTCCCTTGATGCCTCTTAATTCAAGACTTTGGAATGTTCAGCATCCCAGGTTGTCCTCAACCCCAATGGTTACGGGATCAGGATTATTGTGGTGTGATCACTCTGGTATCTTGGTCTATCACTGAATTAACCTGCAACTACATCTGTAGATGAGTGTCAAATCTTCATCACTTTTTCATGTGTCTTAGACCAGGCTAAGTTGGCATGCTGTTAGAGTCAATATTTCGTTTGGAGACACAATTCTGTGGGTCTCAGGAAGGTTCTCTAAAACCTCTTCAATAATTAGCAGGGCTTTGAAATGCTTTTGTTTTGATTGTCATGATATCTGGGTCCGAAACTTCATCGCCCATCACGACGACATGGAAGAAACTCAATATCATTCACAGGGAGCATCTCTGTCTAATTGGAAATATCAGGTAACATGATTTAAAGAGAATATTGTATCCATGCTATAAAGAATGATTCCTTTTGAATTTGCAGAACAATTTGATGCCACAGTTAAACAAAAAGGCATCCCATGTAGTTTTCTAAAACATCCTATCAGATATGAACTCTCATTTAAGAAACAAGCCTGGCATAGACAAATGCCAAGAATTTTTGAGAGTTTCATACATGTGTATGTGTGTGTTTGTTCTTTTCTGCACTATGTGCAATGTATTGGTCCACAGCCTGATGAACACTGTTTCAGGCCAAAGGTAGCTATTTGTTCAATTTTTAAGTGGTCTAATATCACTTGCCCTTACCTTTGTATTGTGTAAGGACCACATGGGGTTGCTTTTTCCATACCACCATGTCTGTGTCAATAGGACTCAAGTTCTATTTACCCAGTCTAGCTTCTTTAACTACCCTCCCAGTCACAGCTTTTTTATTTCGGATTGGATGAAAAGAGCTGATTGATTGATGCAAGTTGTGATGCTAGTACACGTACTATATACCACAATTTTCACAAGAGCACTGAGGTTTAGAATTTAGCCCTATTCCAATACAGAGCTTGGAAAAGTTACTTTTTTGGGTTGCAACTCCCAGAGCTGACTAGGTAGTGGCTAGTAGCTTGTATCCAGACTGTATGAAACAGCAGGTTAACATTTGAAGGGAAAATGCTTAGAACACTGTCTAATTCATTGCTTCCCCTTTAAACATGTTGGCACTACCTGCTCTGTACTGAGATAATTATGAGAGTAGCAATCGTGTGTCAACAGAAAGACAAATAAATAGATTCTTGAACAACTCAAGCCTGGAATTTTATGGAAGCTAAAAGGACTAAATTGAGGATAAAGTACTTTGGATAAAGTATTTTGGATGTAATAAGGCAAGACTTACTGGAAAAGATGATAATGCTAGAAAAGTTCAAGGCAGTTAGGAAAAGAAAAAGACAAAACCACTTGGATTGACTGTATAAAAGAAGCCATGGCCTTCAGTTTGCAAGACCTGAGCATGGCTGTTAATGACAGGACCTTTTGGAGGTAATTAATTGATCGGGTGGCTGGAAGTTGAAAATAACTTGATAATACATAAGAACAAAATCTCTCCATTGCTGGACTTTATATCTTCTTTAGTAAAGCTAGTTAATGGGAACAAGTTGTTCTTATGCAGCCTATTGGATAGTTTTGTGCTGCCTCAAGTTAAAGAGAGAGCAAGAAGTTATTCCTTTGCATGGCTTTATGTTTCACTTACTTGGCTTGCTGCTTATCGGTAATCTAGGAACTGAAGTAAATATTGCTGCAAAAAGCTCCCAGCAGGGACTGGAAATATTCCTGACTCTAAAATCATAGGTAGCTATGTAAATACATTAATATACCTCTGTGTCTGTCTTAAATCTGAGCTCTGGCGCTAATAATAAGCTTATGGGCTGAGGGCATCTAGTCCTAGCTTTAATTCTAGGCCCTAATTATAAGTATTTATCTTCTAGGCTTCAAATTGAAGAAACACGGATCCTGAAATTAATATGGGCAGGCAAAGATCAACATCACCAAGGCTGGGAAACAAAGATGAGCTAGCCATGAGTGGAAATTCTTCAGTGAAACTTGTGTGGATATAAGGGGAACGAGGAATCTAACCTTGAACACTGAAACCTCTCATATGGAAGCCTTTTCATCTGGTGACTTTCTCTGTGTGCTGTGATGTCAAGCCCTTGAAGTGACAGTAATTGCTGAAGAGTAAAGGAATGGTGCAAGAGCATTGCTGGAGATTCGGCCCCAGGGGCTTGCAGTGTGTTGTAACTGCTCTGAAGGTGACACTGGGCGTCCACACACCTTGGCTGTTTTACTAAGAGAAAACAAGTGCATAAAATGATGTCCGAGTCAGTTTTGCTTCTTGTTGCAGAAACATGAACAACTTCCAGTTTGTAAACAAAATGCAGGTGACTTCTTTTAAAGTGATAAGTTATTTGCAGAAACCAACCCGGCATGGTACTCTTAGTTAGGGTGACTGTGTTTTTCTGATCCTTCTGCTAAGAGGACAAGAAGGTAC
The DNA here is from genome assembly GCA_037013535.1 of Intellagama lesueurii. Lineage (NCBI taxonomy): Eukaryota > Metazoa > Chordata > Lepidosauria > Squamata > Agamidae > Intellagama > Intellagama lesueurii. The sequence goes on from JBAJHW010000005.1 coordinate 53,286,583, forward strand.
ATAATCACTACTAGCAAGTACTTCTATTAATTTAATTTTCATCAATACTAAGATTTTCTGTTGTCACCAAAAGTTAATTTTTATATAAAGATTGTAAAATAAATAAATAAATAAAAAAAGTTCATTTGGCTTGGACACCCTTGTTTGTTTGTTTTTTCCCCTCAACCCCAGTTTTAAAATATTATCCAGGTAGACCCAATATTAATTTATTACACTGGTTCTGACCCAGTGGAATATGCTGTATCACTCATCACTGTTAACATTAAAATGATCTAATTCTTCTGTAGTTGTGATTTTTGTCTTCTTAATGGTCACCTGAAGTCCCAGTTTTGCACTTTCTTCTTTCAGCTTCATCAAGAGTCATTTCAAGTCATGGCTGCTTTCTGTCAGTAATGCAGTGTCATTTCCATATCTTAAATTATTGACGTTTCTCTCCCCAATTTCACTCCTCCTTCATTTGAAGATGAAGATGTTCTTTCAGCTTTAATATAGTTGCTTAATTAGTGATAGCATTATTGGTACTTCTCCTCTATTCTTCTCCAGTGGCTAGTTGACTGCCTTCCAACCTGAGAATCTTGTCCTCCAGCACTATCTTTTGTTTCATTTTGGATTGTCTCATCATAGCATTTTCAAGGTAATACATATTTAGAGGTAATTTACCATTGCCTTTTGTGCACTATTAAGGAAAGTTAGCTTTAATGGCACTGCCTTTGTCTGTTAAAGATCCTCCACCAGTATCACTTTCCACTATTGCTTCTGCCCAGTAGCTGCCTCTCAGTAGTTTCTCCAGCCCCACCACAATTGGAACTGCCCTTTCCTTGATTCCAGAATAATCTCTAAAGAAAGTGGATGCATGCTGGTATGGCATCTCAGCTTTGATTATTATGGCCTTGGGTGACCCTCTTAGGATTCCAAACTAATGGAGTCTAGCTTCCTGATGGCATTGGTCTAGGTTTCTCTGATTAACTCAAACCTCCTCATAACATTCAGGTGTGCATCCAAGGGAGGATGGTTTGTTTGTTTGTTTGTTTGTTTGTTTGTTTGTTTTGCATTTGAAGTTCCTTTAAAGCCTGGGTACCTTCTCCATCCATTCCCACCTTGCACCAAATCTCATTGGCTCAGAGTGAGGATGCTTCTCTGTGTGTAGTGTTTGTTTGCAGGAAGCATTACCAATTTTCCCCTGCTCTGCCTCTGTGACATCAGAAGGAACCATTCCTGTGACTTCACAAGGGAACTCCCCTATGGCATCAAAAGGCCCCTGAAATTCTAGTCCATGGACATAAGAACACGAGGAAGCCCCACACCCACTGTGAATCTAGTTTCACTGGGTGACCCTGACATGTGCTAGGAGAGAGGTCACATTCTCCTCCTTTGCCCAGCAATATGATACTTGGCCTTGGGTTGGGGGTAGGCAAGGTATACATGTCCTGAGATCGAATTATACATTCCTGTTAAGAAGCAAAGATATCAGGTCACATTTTCCTTCCTTGTGTGTTTTAGTAGTTATAGGAGAGAAGAACGTTTGCCAAACAAACCTAACTTCCTGTTGTTCCAAGTTTAATTTCCAAGCAATTACTTTGCTTACTCTGAACAGATGGTGGATGAAATGTTTCTCATTTTTGTGAGGAAGGGAAAAAATACAAGCTCTTCTAAAAATTCATAAAGAAACTTGAGGATTTTGGATGCATTTCATTAGCACAGAAGCTTTCAATTTTTCCTTCAGAAAAAATTATACTTTTACCTAGCATGGTGTTGAGGACTCTCTCTGCTGCCAACTCTGTAACTCAAGTCCTCACATGACCTGTCCTTGGATGTCAGGCAGCCTGTGGCTACTACCACTGTAAGGAACAGTATTTAAAGCAATTCAGGAATTTAGCGAACCTCTTTAAGAGTGACCTGGTTTCCCTTATGCACCCCTCTGCAGAGTTAAAGCACAGACATACAGCACAGGATAGAACATACAAGGAATTACCATCATCACATGATATCCTAGACCAATGGTTCCCAGCCTTGGGTAACCTGGGGTTCTTGGACTGCAATTCCCAGAAGCCTTCATCACCAGCTGTGCTGGCTGGGATTTCTGGGAGTTGCAGTCCAAGAACAACTGGGTTACCCATGGTTGGGAACCACTGTGGCCTAGACAATTGATCAATCAGTTTGAATTTCTAGTCCTTTTATAGAAATAGCATCACTTACATGGAACTATTTCTGTTTGTCAAGTTTTCCTTTGTCTTTAAGCAACTGAAAAAGAAGGAAGACTAGCTCTTGCCACAAAGTCCCAGGTGACTCATCTCACCTTTAAACTGCTATGATGGATTATTCTTTGGATTTAGTTTTCCAAGAGTCAAGTCTTGGTTGGTTAATTCTATGTTTCATTTTACCTTAAAAATAACTGATCACATCCAAGCATTTCTCTGGCTGATGGTTAAATGAAAATATTACGTAGAAAACTAGACTTGTTTTTAGTTCTTTTGCCTGGATGAAGGCAAGTTTTATTCATGCATTGGGCAGTTTGGGATAGGTTGTAAGCTGATTTTTTTTTTAAAAAAAAAACAGTTAAACACAAGTTTACTATGTTTACTCTTCCAAACTAAAGTCATAAGCCTGGATTCTCAATTTTCACACTAACAGTTATTGTCAGTCAGGAATAGCAGAAAATCTACTGTTGAAATCAAACAACAATAACAGATATTTTGCAGGCTGTTCTCTCATAAGTTTTGTGGTGTGGGATCTTGTTTGTCACACTCTGGTTCTGGTTCTGGATTAGGCCATCTTGGATACCTGAGTGTGTTAAAAGGTGCATTTTTTTAAAAAATGCAGTGGGTGTGTTTAAATGTATATCATCTTATTGATGAAGCATCTTTCATCTCCAGAAAATTTAATAAACTTACTCAGTTTTTGAGGCCACAAATCAAGATGCTGAATAAAATAAATCCTTCACTCAGGAATATAGTACATGTTTCATACAGATAAGATCCTATTAAAAGATTTTGAGTAGCAGGATTAGGAAAGATGTAGATGTCTACCAGAGATTCATACAGTTGCTCTGAATTAGAATAGACAGTACTGGGCTAGATAAGTCATGTTCAGGCGTGGTATGTTCAGGCATTTTCATATGTTCAAACCCCAAGCCAATTCTTGAAAGAAATGGTCCCAGATATGCTGTCAGCCTTGAAAAACTGCCCTGCAGCATGGTTGCATTGTCATATTCTCTCTGTCACATTTTCATAATCCTTCGTCCTGCTTGACCTAATATAGCTATGACCAATTACACTCCTTCAAAGACAAGCAAGTCAATCTAAAGGCTAACACATGCCTTATTCATGTAGTTAAAATTTAGATTATTACGTTGTTTGTTTGTTTTCCGAAGCTGGCATCTCCAGCTATATTAAACTGGTCTGAAACACAGAGAAGCACAGCATTCAAAGCGAATGGATCTTCTGGTGCCTGAACAAAGCATCATTTTAACTGAAAACAAGTGAAAGTAAAAAGTAGGTTGCCTCGTGCTGATGGCTGTTCTTTAAGGAAAGTTATGCCTAATCAGCTGCCGGTTTAACTTTGTACCACAAAGTGGCTTTCAGAGATAGAGAGCACACCCTAAACACTATCAGTCACATGCACAATGTCAGCTCATAACATTTGAAGATCTGCTTCCAAATGAGCTTAGTGTTTTGGAAACTTGCATAAGCAATAAGTAAGGGAGTTAAAAAGAAGTTTCCCAGAATAAGCCAAAGGCTTATGTAGTCCAACACCTTGATTCCCACAATAGTTCAAGAGATGCCTCCAGGAAGCCCACATGTAGGACATACAGTACAAACAAAAGACCTCTCCTGCTCTCACTGTCCCATACACCAGCAGTGTCTATGTTTGCTCTTAGAAGCACCTTATAGGCCTCATATACAACCACTGGCAGCCTTCTCACCCATGGATTTATCCAATGCTTTTTAAAGGAGTCTAAGACCCAAGTTAGGTGATGCAGTTAGCACAGAAGCAGAGGTCCCCACAAGGATAAAAGACATCTGATTGTCCTAGCATGATCTTGCCTTTCTTCCTATTTTACTCCATTTGGGAAGAGGAGGGGATCTGAGACTATATCAGGAGGTCAAGATGGGATTTTATTTGCAACCCTGAAGGAGTTGTAGGACAATGTCATACAAGCAGGAAATGTAACATGTGACTTAAGCCCAAGTTAGCAGCCATCTTTGCATCTGAGTGCAGTAGGACAGAGGCTGCCATGGGTGGCCTGTGGTCAAAGTAAGGGACAACCTACTCCCTGAATTCTGGGATGAGACCCCACCCCTATTTAGAATACCAGCTGCAGCAGTAACATCTGTCCAATGAGCTTTTTGTCCCCTTGCCTGCTTGCTGCTATTTAGTTGCCTAGGGAAGAGCCAGCAGCAGGTCCAGAGATCAGCAGAAGGAAACGGTAACATAGAAGGACTGGTTGATGTCAGTCTGTTTGCAGACACTCCCATTGCTAGAAGTATTTACTGTGCCTGAGTTGCAGAACAGAACAGTAAAAGAGAAACAGCCATACCCTTTGCCCAACAAATGTGTTGCCACTTTGGCTTCTTCAAATTCACTTTGGCCACCTTGGGTTCTTTTTAAGGAGAAAGGTGGGATAAAAATATTAAATAATAATATTAATAATTATAATAATAATAATAATTATTAATATTAATATTATTAATGCTGTCTGCTTGGGAAAGAGCCAGCACCAGATACCGTGAAGGCTCCCATCGCCTTCACTGGGGATACTATGCCAAGAAAGTGGGTATTGTTACCAGGTAAGTGTGATTCACTGCCACTTCAAGGCAGTAATGAATGTAGTCTGCATGGACCACAGTGAGATTTTGCTGATTTCCCTGGTTGAATGTCTATGGGTTGATGAAAATTTGATGTTGCCCAGTGCCCCAAACTTGGGAGTGGTATGTCGTGGAGAGTTGGGAAAGAGTTGGATGTGTATTGGCCTTCTTGTAGCTTATTAGATACAGAGCCTATTTTCAACTTGATGTTTTCAGCTAGATTGGCAGGGATGAGGACATAATGCCATTGTCGTAGTCTGCCCATTTCCTGGGGAAATTCAGATTGGCAGTATTCATCCCCTCTGCAGGGATGGTAGGCCTATTAGGATAGTCTGTTCCAGGAGACTTACAAAATCCAAGGCTACACCTGAAGGCTCTTGCAGAGTTTCTGGTCAAAATGGTGAGCATCTGTAAGAAGCTGAGGAGGTCACCTCATCCTGCAGTGGTGGGATGAGGTGAGCCATGGGCGGGTAGCTACCACATTTTAAAGAAATAAATAATATTCAGGTTATAAATTCCACAACCAAAGCTACGTATAACAATATTTTCTTTATCTCAGGGCCAGACAAGTCACTGGGTATTGTTGCCTGAAACACCCCTTTTAAATGTGGAAAAATACTTCTGAAAAGATATACCGAGATGGGGGCAGGAGCAGAATTGCTTAGCTTGCCACCATTTCCTCCTTATTCCTAAGTTTCTCCATGTGAGTTTACACAGGCATATTTGCCTGCGTTTGACAGCTTTTGTGCAGGAAGTATCGGGAGAGGAAAAACAATGAGCAGAAAAACTGTAGCATCCCCCCACTACCATTTTCTGATCCTTCAGAAGCAGCTTTTCCTGTTTCCTGCGGTAACATTGTATGGATCAACATGCAACACACACATTTGTTCTCAAATTGTTGGGAACATTAAAAGGAGGAAAAGAAAACAAGTGGAGAAAAACCCAAGAAAACAAAGGGGGGGGGGAACCCACAGACAAAATATTGTGGTACTTTAAAAACAAACACATTTGTTTCACTCTGAGTTTTCTTATGTCAAAACCCACTTCTTCAGACAAGCTCACACTGAAGCAATGTGGTTAGTCTTTAAAGTGCCACAATAATCCCCTTGGTTTTTTTTCTTCTTGTTATTTTATCCCACCTTAATTTTGCCAGCATGTTATAGACTAACATGGTCACTTCTTCGGAAACCAACAACGTAGTATATGGATTCTGCTAGCTTTACACGAGCAACTAATCAGATGCCTGGAACTTGGCACTGTCAAACAGGAGATGGAGGTGCTAGGAATGGGTATTTTGACTTTCTCCAGGACATGAGTAATTCTCACGCTTTGTTTGCAGAGCGAAGTACAGTAACTCTAAATTCCTTCCAAATATAGCTCAGTGCTGACTAGATAGTTGATGGTTACAGTAAGGAACACGGTCCAGCATCCAACAGAAGATAAATGAAATGGCAGAGTAGAATCACCCTTATCACCAAGTTATCAAGTCTGGAGGGAAAATTAGAGCACACTTAGAAAGTCTTTATTTCTATCACAAGTCTCTGAGTGGTTTCACATTCTAAAAATAATTGAGTGTACTGCTAGTACTTAATTTTGTAGGGCATTTGTATGACATTGTCTCACCAACATTCCTCATTAACATGAAGCTTACACCGGCAGATCTTGGGGCATCCACAATCTATCTCAGCCCAACCTACCTCATAAGAATGGAGAGAGGATAACATGGATATGGACAACATGGATGGCTCCCTGAAGTTCTTAGAGAAAGGGCAACAGACACCTGAAATAAATTAATATTGTGCCAGGCCAAAATAACTAATTTTTCTCTCAAAAAGCTCATCAACCTGTGGGTTGGATCTACCCAAACCCATTAACCAGACCCAGACTGAATAAATACATTGTGAATTGCGTGTATTGTATAAAAGGGAGAAAGATATCCTTATTACAATCTCATGGCAGCAAAAACTGTTTTACTGTTCAGTTATGAAAAGTCCCTCATTTAACTCATCTCAGAGTGCTACGGGCCACATTTCATTGGTCCTCCTAACTGATAAGGTTCAGGCCTTTGTTTTCCTTTATGGATTTCCAAGACTTTCCTCACAGGGAGTACTGAACATCAATTTTCTGGGAAAGATCCTTAATATTCTGAGGCCATGGCCCAAGCAGCCTGTACTGGTGGGTACTGTGCCACTAAGGGATTCAAAGGTAAAAGACTGATGTCTCCTTCCTAAATGTTGGCTCAAACTGAGAGACTCAGGGGGATATTTTTAGTTCAGTCTCATGAGTCGCTGTGTCCTAGGGCTTCTGAAGGTGTGCTGAAAATTCCAGTCTTGTCTTCTTATGGATTCAATGCTGATCTTAGAAATGTTGTTTTTGTACTTAATAATAAGCCCATTCTGAGCTATGGCAATCCATTCCAGGGTTTTCTATGTATAGTGTACTCAGAAGTGGTCTACTGTTCCCTTCTTCTAGGGGGCACTGTGGGGTCGTGCAGCTTGCCTAAGGCTATATAGGCTGGCTCTCTTCTTGAGACCCACAGCGGGAATTGAACTCCCATCTTCTGGCTTCTCACTTGACTTTCCAGCCAGCTTTTGTACTATAAATTCTATAATCCCTAAACCAAGGATTTTCTGGGAGTTGTAGTCTTAAAAAAACAACAATTCCAAGTTCTGGCTGAGAGCCATTCCAGAAATTACATCAGCTTGAATCAAGCTGTTGGTTGGCAACTTTTCACTGTCACTTGCACAAGTGGCTGTTACTGACATGATGTTAAGGAGCACTCTCGAATGAAGATCAGACCTCATAATCTCACTGTTGACATGACAGCCTAAATCAATAGCTGAACATCTCAATAGGATCACCTAGACATGTTTGTGGGGAAAAAATAATAACATCTGAATCTCTGTTTATGCAATTTTTTGCTATATACCACCTAAAATGTTTGATACATGCCATGTAAAATTTACCTTCATATAGTTTTCAAGATGCTCTGCTGATTGTCCTATGGATGCCCCTGAGGCAGGGGGTCTTCTGCTATCATTTCAGGATCCTGTTGTACTTGCTAATGTACACTTTAGTCAGGGCTTTTCCAGCTGAAACATTTCTTCTTAATGTACTAGATTCTACACTGACTTTATCTGTATTTCCCCCACCAATTTTCACACAGTGTTGCTCCTATCTTCCTTCCTACCATAATGACTTTTCTTGTCACTTCCTGTCCCTTTTCATCTCTCCAGAAAGCAGGATTTATTTTGGGCAAAGTTTAGCACTGTGATGCTTTTCATTGAAACTCACGTCCATGCTTCTAGGGCTGGAAATTTCACACTCAAAAAACAAATCAAAATGGAACATCAAAACAGCTCCAGCACAGAGGCTCCAGCAGGGAAGCTGATTTCTTTAATTTTCCTTAAAAGATTTCTAAGAGATCTAAGTGTCTTTCTTAAAGATAAGAGAAGCAGGTTTGCTTGCATATGTAAACTACATGTTCCTCCAGCAGCAAGCAGCAAAAAGGGGTAGAGAAGACACATGCTCTGTCTGGAAGACCCCCTCAGTGATGAATAAGTGGTTCCTAAACACATTATGCTGAAGAGGCTGAAATTGACCAATTCTATGAAGACTTACAACACCTTCTAGAACTGACACCAAAGAAAGATGTTCTTCTCATTATAGGGGACTGGAATGCTAAAATAGGGAGTCAAGAGATAAAAGGAACAACAGGTAAGTTTTGCCTTGGAGTTCAAAACGAAGCAGAGCAAAGGCTAATAGAGTTTTGTCAAGAGAACAAGCTGGTCATCACAAACACTCTTTTCCAACAACACAAGATTGGATTATGGAGAAAGCCAGAGAGTTCCAGAAAAACATCTACTTCTGCTTCATTGACTACGCAAAAGCCTTTGACTGTGTCGACCACAGCAAACTATGGCAAGTCCTTAAAGAAATGGGAGTGCCTGACTACCTTATCTATCTCCTGAGAAATCTATATGTGGGACAGGAAGCAACAGTTAGAACTGGATATGGAACAACTGATTGGTTCAAAATTGGGAAAGGAGTACGACAAGGCTGTGTATTGTCTCCCTGCTTATTTAACTTATATGCAGAATACATCATGCGAAAGGCTGGACTGGATGAATCCCAAGCCGGAATTAAGATTGCCGGAAGAAATATCAACAACCTCAGATATGCAGATGATACCACTCTGATGGCAGAAAGTGAGGAGGAATTAAAGAACCTCTTAATGAGGGTGAGAGGAGAGTGAAAAAAATGGTCTGAAGCTCAACATCAAAAAAACTAAGATCATGGCCACTGGTCCCATCACCTCCTGGCAAATAGAAGGGGAAGATATGGAGGCAGTGACAGATTTTACCTTCTTGGGCTCCATGATCACTGCAGATGGTGACAGCAGCCATGAAATTAAAAGACGCCTGCTTCTTGGGAGGAAAGCAATGACAAACCTCGACAGCATCTTAAAAAGCAGAGACATCACCTTACCGACAAATGTCCGCATAGTCAAAGCTATGGTTTTTCCAGTAGCGATGTATGGAAGTGCGAGCTGGACCATAAAGAAGGCTGACCGCCGAAGAATTGATGCTTTTGAATTGTGGTGCTGGAGGATACTCTTGAGAGTCCCCTGGACTTCAAGGAGAACAAACCTACCCATTCTGAAGGAAATCAACCCTGAGTGCTCACTGGAAGGACAGATCCTGAAGCTGAGGCTCCAATACTTTGGCCATTTCATGAGAAGAGAAGACTCCCTGGAAAAGACCCTGATGTTGGGAAAGTGTGGAGGCAAGAGGAGAAGGGGACGACAGAGGACGAGATGGTTGGACAGTGTCATCAAAGCTACCAACATGAATTTGACCAAACTCCGAGAGGCAGTGGAAGACAGGAGGGTCTGGCGTGCTCTGGTCCATGGGGTCACGAAGAGTCGGACACGACTTAATGACTAAACAACAACAACAACAACAAACACGTTATGTGATACATCATCACTGTAATATATCCATTTTTAAAATAAAGAATAAAAAATAAATAGTACATTAATACTGAAATCCTATGTCCAGTCTCCTAGGGACAAAACCCATGGAACCTACTGATATTTAATTCTGAGCAGACCTTTATGTCCTACAGTCTCAAAATGTAGCTTTTGACCACCTGGAAACATCTGTGTGGGAGTTAGGAAAGCTGGAACTCTTGAGTTATCTGCTGATGCTACTCGTAGAAGACAAACAGGGGCTGGCTGCAGGTCTCTCTCCTGGCCTCACTCAACATGCACAGAAATCTGCAAGCAACTGTGGATGGAAGAACCTGCTCTGTTCATGGACTTGATACCGTCCTGGAAGGCCCTGATTCCTGCAAATGACATAGCACTTTCAGGGATGAGAAGAAGCTGCCTCTTGAGGTATCATTCAATGCCCACAATGTACCTTCACCATCTAGATTCTTGTCTCTGCAAGTGGGTTGGGCAGAGAATACCATGGAATGTTATGAGTTACATAAACTCACTAAACAAGTTGACATTTTGAACTTGCAGTTAAAATAAATCTGAGTAGAGGTTCAAGAATGTTTGAGAAACAGTATTTGCAAGGCTATGAAAGATGGCATGTGAGACATTTTGTGACATTCGCTGAACTCAGGGGAAAAAACACTGTTTCTTCAGTCCCAAGCTGTGTGCTTGGATGTAAAGCCTCCATCCTGGCCATAGAGCCACCTGGCATTTCCCCCCACTACTTAATGTGGATAGTGAGAGATTGGTGTTAATTGCACATATTGGGGAGCAATTTATGGTCATTTTTTTTCCCAGGGGCCTGGTAGAATTACGTCATTCATTGGGTCCCCCCATCCTCTCATGGTTGCTCTTCAGCCCATTCTGGTTGCCAGTCTGGGTTCCTATTCATAAGAAATTTGCAGAGCTTGGAAAAACTATTCCCCGCCAGCACGGCCACTGGTCATGCTAGCTTGGGGGAGTTCTGAGAGATGTAGGCATAAAAGTTTTCTCTGTGCTCTGCAAATCTGGGCTACAGAGACGGCCTCTGGAGTCTACATGGCACATAGTGTCAGCACAGGAGAAAGACTATCTGACTTCCCCAGTCCAGTCCCAGTTAATCCAGCTAGCACAAATACTTGCTTTTTTCCAACTTCGCAAAATATGCAGATCTGGAGGCATGAATATCTCTTGTGCAAATGTAGCCCAAGACCAGGGTTGGTGATTGTGTGACCCTCCAGATCTTGATGAATAGCAGCTCCCATTAATCCCAGCACCAACCTGCACACATTCAGCATATTCTCTTATTCTAAATTCAGTTTTGCAAATCATTTTTCTTTCATTTGTTGTAACTTATCAGACAAGAATGAGTTTTGAAGCATGGAATGGAGGGATGGGATGAAACTTGTTCACTGTGTGCTTTACAACTGGAGTATACATGACCATCTAAAGGGTCCCCCACGAGACCGTTCATGTCCAAGGCCTAACTCCTCCACTGGAAAAGTATTGAAGTTTGAAATACAAACCTGCAGTACAAACAGTGAACAGCATCTAGTCCAGTATCAGCAACAGTGCAATCTGTGCAAATAGCATAATGATGAAAAATTGTAACTGAAATAAGTGCCGAGGTGCTCTTTTTATGCCAAGACATTATCCTTTTGTAGAAATGTGTGCAGTAAATTAGTATTTGTGATTATGGGAAAGTGAGAGAGCGAGTGCCTGGGTGTTTCTCTAACATGTCGCTCTGTTTTACATGCTGCTCACTCAGCTGTGTGTCACCTTGCCTCAGGCTCCCAGCACTTTCTTTCACTCCTCTGGCAGCTCAGCCAGGGAGAAGGCACTCCACCCAGCACTCTCACACTGCTTAAGGCTGCCCTGCATCATGTTGTGCTCTCTACACAAGGGAATCCACCCAGCGCTGAGGAGGACACCACAGAAGCTTCCTTTCCGTTAAATGTTCAGCTCACTCCTGGTCCTTTTGAATGACTTCTGTTGCTCTCTCTAGCATCCCCAGAATCTTCCACAACCTCAGGAAAGCCAGGAAATTTCTTCATACAGCCAAATGTGTCTTATGGGTTGCTGTTGTTTTTTTTTCTACGCACATATGCTGCATGTACCTAATTCTGGTACAAAGGAATAGCAACCATTTTGTAGAGATTTGGAGATACGCTTTGCGAAACCACAACCATCAACAACAATTGCATTTAATAAATACCCCAATGTAATCATTTCCAAAACAGACATATTGGCCCAAATGGTGTTCCCCCCGCTCCACCTACAGAATAGTCTATTGCACAAAGGGTAGTCTTTTTTGCCAAATGAGCAAGGGGGTATTAACTATCCTCTTGTGCCCCTGTACGCCCCATGGTTTTCAATGGCACAATCTCTGGCTTGTGTAACTGCAAGTTGCAGATCACTGGGGCAATTGCAGAGTGGTCCACCCAGTGCTACAGTTACATTCCGTAATTGCTCATAGCATTTTGCCCATGAATGTCAGAATATACTCCTTTTAAACAAAAGACAACCTGGAAAAACAGAAATGTGGGGTGGGGGCTGCTTGAGATCCCATGCCCATGGTATTGGTCAGTATCCATGGAAACTGCAATGCCATTCTCCTTCAGTGGTTCTGTGCTACACACATACTGTAGGGGCTGTCCTCTTTAAAATGATCCCCTACAGCTGTATTGTAACCAATGTTTGTTTGATCTGCAGGAATTATTATTATCTTCATGTCATTTAAAAAAGCACTGATTTCTGCAGCTTAAATGCTGCTGTTAAAGGCACAGGAGCAGTCAGCTCTCTCGATCGATCGCTCTCTCTCTCTCTTTTCCCCCTGGATGATTGTCCATGGAGCCATATGGATGAAGGCTTTGAAGCAAACAGAGGACAGATTTCTAGTGCCTCTCCAAACAAACGCACAGTAGTAGTAGTATTTTCCTTCTGGAGGCTTTTAGTGTCTTTAGTAATTAAATATCATAAAGAAGAGAAACAGGTACCTTAAAGGGTGGTTTAACCCATTCGAAAAAATATTTCTCAATGAGACAATCTTAAAATCACTCTAAAAACCACATAGCAAGTGCGACAACTTGGCAACATTTTTTAAAACAACTCTTCAGGTGTAATGTGCATAGAACGCCTACATTTTAGATCTTGTTATAGTTCACAGAATGCCCACATGGGTAAGTCTGTGTGAATTCTGCAACAAAGCATGACTCATCCTGCCATGTAAAAGCTAAAGAGCCACACGTCTCACTACTGTGGGAAAGACTATGACAAGGGGACTGACCTGCGTCTGTCTGCTCAATCATTAACTGTTGATGGGCAGCTTCAGGATCCCTGAGCAATTACTGCAGATTTGGACTATACATTCCTTCAGACAAAACACCCTTTCAGATTGGGCTGCTATAGATAAAGTAGTATGCCCTTCTTCCTGCTTACTGAAACCAGAGCAAGGAAACCTTAAGATGTCCTATTCTAACTTTTTGTCATGTCTTTTTCATACCATAATCAACAGGACTCAGTTAAGGATGTGAACGACTTTTTCCACTTCCAAGATTCTCCTTAAATCTGGCTGTCTTGGCTTGATGAAACTGCATGATGAGCATCCATGAACCTTCTCAAGACATATTGACTTTGCTGTGAGACCATGGTGTCTCACGTCGTGTCATGGTATTGTTTAAACCATGTCTTCTAAAACAATCATTCATGTGTTATAAATGTAGTTTGCACAAAGCTCCTGTTCACTGTAAGAATAGGCTGCTTTCTCTGACATTAATATTATACTAAATAAATATCATATTCTGTAGAATGGCCCAAGATTTTGTGTACACAAATAAGATATCCCTTAATGGACACAGCCAACAAAGCAACAGTTACTGCTTTTTCCAGATAAATAAAATAAAATAAATAAAATAATAAAATAAAATACTTGTTTAAAAAAACAAATGAAAAGGGTACATTTTCTATGAGAAAAACAAAAACAAAGCCAACCTTACCTTCCTATGCAAAGAAAAAGAATTTTCAGTTTTTCTTCTGAACTGCGCAAGGACAAATCTGATCAGGATTTATATCCCTGACCTCCTTCATCGTGTGGCTGTTATATTGCCTAATTACTTTATATTGCTTAATCTCTCTTATGAAAGAAGAACTCCCTTGGCTTTTTCAAGCATTTCAAAGCATATGTGCTGGTTCAGACATACATATCTCAAGAATGGATATATCCACAAAAGCTCACATTGAAATATAACAGTCTTTCAGGTGCTACAATATTGTTGGTTTTTATTTTTGTCAGGATATTCAAACATTTCAGCTGACTTTGCACATCGCTCCTACTGGTTTCTCCATCTGAGACAGCAGTAAGTTATTTGGGTGGGACTCTCTCTCAGTTTTTCACACTTCGCAGCCTGTCAACACACACAGGATGCTAATGTTCTTGCCTCAGAACACTCAGGCCTACTTCTCAGAGCTATAACTAGAGGAAGGGAATCGGGGCTTTGCCACAGGGCACCAACATTCAGAGAGTTTCAAATTTAGAGGCAACTTGGCTGGAGAGTGTCTGGAAAATAAACGACAACTATTTCCAATGTTATTCTCTTTCAAGGGAGCTGTCCACGGCTTGAAATCGGAAGCAAAGTGTCACCCCACCCACCCAAGCACTGTGAATGGACTACTGTGGTATTTGCCCTCAAAAGAAAGAGAATGATTATGGTTTCAAATAATAATAAAAAGAAGATATCATGTCCTTCTTCTGCCCTGCCGGACAACAGGATTCATGTAGCTGTGGTGTGCATACTCTGCATCACGTACGTGCCCAAGAAGGAGGAGGAGGAGTCTTAGGGCAGAGTGAGTGGGAGGTGATGCTTGCTTGCTTCAGGTGCCAAAATCGATCCTGTGTAGAACGCTGGAGAAAAAGCAGGGTTGTACACTGTACAGAGAGCCCCCCTCCTTACAGACAGAAGGTGCTGCCCACTTTAGAGGTTCACCCCAAACGCAAGGGAGGGCAAAGGACATCTCACTAATATGTTGTGTTCATCTGGAAAAATGGATCTCATTTCAGGCTGCTTGTGGAGCAGTCCGGTGCAATCTATTTCCTGGTGATCACATGATGCACAGGGAACTGTGCTCCAGCTTAACTTTGATCCACACCGAAGATGGACCTTTTTGGTCCAACTGTAGAGCTTCTACTTTTGGGAAGACTGGGTTGGAGCAATTCCCCAGCAGATAGAAAGGTCACTTAAATGGATATTATCTTGGAGTTTTTGCAACTGGGCATGCTGACCTAAGCAGGTTTTGCTGGGAGGGATTTTCCTGGGTTGGGGTGACTGTCAATCTATCCAGCAACAACCAGTTATTCCTTCCCAGCCTCTGATTTCAAAGAGAGCCCCACTTCTCTGCTCAGTGCTTTTTCCCTTCTCTTGACACTGCTGAAGTTTGTTGTTGAAAGCAGTCATGTTTGTCAGTTTGCTGTTTGATCTGTTCAATCGGAAGTAATGAAATATTATTTTTTCCTTCTACTAATGTCTCAGAGTGATTTACTAAGACTGTAAGTGCCAGCTAATGATAAAAGGGATGGACTAATCTAGGAACTTGAAGCTATTCTGCTCTGTGAATCCCTGCACTTCTGCTGTGCAGCTAGAGGAATTTAACCAAAAATTCAAAACCCTGCAACAGATGGCTCCTGTTAAAGCATCCTTTCCTGGAGTGATCAGGTATGCACCTTTGAAGCTATCTGATTACTTCCTAAGTTTTAAAATACCCGAATAGGACTTAAAGTGAAAACAGAAAAAATGTGTAGCTTTCAGTTGATTCTTACTCTAAATGCTAAGAGAGGGCCTGGCTTTTGCAATGAAAATGTCCATTGAAATATTTGTTCTAGATCAGTGCCCTGAACCGCCTAACATCTTTGCTTTTGTTCTCCCTTCTAGCCTCTTTCTCTGGGCTTAGCCTCAAGTTGCTTTATTTTATCTGAGAAAACCCTGCCATCATGCTAGTTCAATCTTATTTCTTTCCAGGTAGCGTTCCTTTCCTAGTCAAAGGCAGAGCAAAACTCAACACTCACTCTGTAACAATGAATAATAGATAGCAGAGGAACCGTGTCATACAGATGAGATGGTGGTTTAAGGAGCCAGTGAGCTGAACTAGGTGTCTGGGCAATCATTGTTTTGGAGCAAATAGGGGATACATGAGAGGCATTAAAGAGCATTATACAGTCACACTGAAGAGATGTTTCTTGTACAACAGAACTACTGTGACATCACCACCATGGTGTTACCACAAAAGGAGGGATGGACACTAATCGGTCCAAGGACTAATGTCTTGTTTTCCAGTCACACAGACTGCCAAAAACAGGAAGGAAGGAAGGAAGGAAGGAAGGAAGGAAGGAAGGAAGGAAGGAAGGAAGGAAGGAAGGAAGGAAGGAAGGAAGGAAGGAAGGAAGGAAGGAAGGAAGGAAGGAAGGAAAAGTCAATTTTCATGTTTAAAAAATTGTTATTTGGGGGTATTAAAAGGTGTGGTTTGGGATCTCCTATTTAGAAGGTGAATCACTACTGCCCAAAGTTTCCACAAGCTTCAATTATTCACCTTTTTTGTTGCTGGAAAAAGAGGGGGTTGGGAGAGAGCCTGGGGGGTGCATAAAAACCATCTGTGCGCTGTATTCTTCCCATGGCCTGCATTTTGCTCTCCTCTGGCCATGGAGGAAGCCAGTATTTGCAAATGGTAAGGATATACCTATAGCAAAATAATGAGCACAAAACTAATATCAGTAACATTACTATACCTCTGAAGACAACCAGATTGACTATTGTTTGTTTCCCCATAAGCTAAACCTCTCCAAACCACATATTTTTGTACGAGAAACCCCCAAACTTGTTAGACAGAGCATGGAAGGTGGTGTAAATAGACTACATAGACTAGAGACATCCATGGAATATTAAGCATGAACATAGTGAATTGTTAGTCCAGAACTAGGATGCACTTGTGGCCCTCCAGATATTGTCAGTCTGTGACCCCATCATCCTTCACCATTTGCTAGCTGGGGCCTCCAGTATCTTCTTTATTAAGTACAGGTCTTCCAATAGCAGTCCAGGCTAGCAGCTACTCCATTATCTTCACTTCCATTTGGGCACTACATTTCCTGGCAGTGGCTCTGTGATGTGCCCAGAGCAACACCACATGGGGGCAGGAGGTGGCCATGAATGTGGAGGGGCAGACCAGAGCTTGGAAATAATGTGTTAATTTAACTCGTTAACAGTAAAATAGTTACTTTTGTGTTAAACAGGAGGAAAAGGCAATTGATGTATATATAGAGTCACATTTTAAATGCAACGATTTAACACACTGGGGCAAAAAATCAAAACTTTAGTTATCAATTAATGGGTTCTGAGCTGTCCATGACGGATCAGGAAAGAGATCTTGGTGTGCTGGTGGACAGCTCGATGAAAGTGTCAACCCAGTGTGTGGCGGCAGTGAAGAAGGTCAATTCCATGCTAGGTACGTATCATTAAAAAGGGGATTGAAAATAAAACAGCCAACATTATAATGCCATTGTACAAAACGCTGGTAAGGCCGCACCTGGAGTATTGCGTACAGTTCTGGTCACCACACCTCAAAAAATACATACTGGAACTGGAAAAGGTGCAGAAGAGAGCAACTAAAATGATGACTGGGCTGGGGCACCTCCCTTATGAGGAAAGGCTACAGCGTTTGGGGCTCTTTAGTCTAGAGAAAAAGCGCCTGAGGGGGGACACGATTGAGATGTATAAAACTATGCAGGGGGTGGATAGAGTGGATAGAGGGAAGCTCTTTTCCTTCTCACGCAATACTAGAACCAGGGGACATCCACTCAAATTGAGTGTTGGGAGAGTCAGAACAGACAAAATAAAATATTTATTTACCCAGCATGTTGTTAGTCTGTGGAACGCCTTGCCACAGGATGTGGTGATGGCATCTGGCCTAGATGAGCCTCGTGGCGCAGTAGTTAAACTGCTGTACTGCAGCCAAAACTGTGCTCGCGACCCAGTGTTCAGTCCCAGGTAGCCGACTCAAGGTTGACTCAGCCTTCTATCCTTCCGAGGTTGGTAAAATGAGTACCCAGCTCGCTGGGGGGGGGGGGGGGCAATGTGTAGCCTACATAATTAACTTGTAAACCGCCCAGAGAGTTCTTGAAGCACTATGGGGCAGTATATAAGCAGCATGCTCTTTTGCTTTTTGTTGTTGTTGTTTAGTCGTTACGTTGTGTCTGACTCTTCGTGACCCCATGGACCAGAGCACACCAGGCCCTCCTGTCTTCCACAGCCTCCCGGAGTTGGGTCAAATTCATGTTGGTAGCTTCGGTGACACTGTCCAACCATCTCGTCCTCTGTCGTCCCCTTCTCCTCTTGCCTTCACACTTTCCCAACATCAGGGTCTTTTCCAGGGAGTCTTCTCTTCTCATGAGATGGCCAAAGTATTGGAGCCTCAGCTTCAGGATCTGTCCTTCCAGCGAGCACTCAGGGTTGATTTCCTTCAAAATGAATAGGCTTGTTCTCTTTGCAGTCCAGGGGATTCTCAAGAGTCTCCTCCAGCACCACAATTCAAAAGCATCAATTCTTCGGCAGTCAGCCTTCTTTATGGTCCAGCTCTCACTTCCATACATCGCTACTGGAAAAACCATAGCTTTGACTATGCGGAACTTTGTCGGTAAGGTGATGTCTCTGCTTTTTAAGATGCTGTCTAGGTTTGTCATCGCTTTCCTCCCAAGAAGCAGGTGTCTTTTAATTTCGTGGCTGCTGTCACCATCTGCAGTGATCATGGAGCCCAAGAAGGTAAAATCTGTCACTGCCTCCATATCTTCCTCTTCTATTTGCCAGGAGGTGTTGGGACCAGTGGCCATGATCTTCGTTTTTTTGATGTTGAGCTTCAAACCATTTTTTGCGCTGTCCTCTTTCACCCTCATTAAGAGGTTCTTTAATTCCTCCTCACTTTCTGCCATCAGAGTGGTATCATCTGCATATCTGAGGTTGTTGATATTTCTTCCGGCAATCTTAATTCCGGTTTGGGATTCATCCAGTCCAGCCTTTCGCATGATGTATTCTGCATATAAGTTAAATAAGCAGGGAGACAATATACAGCCTTGTCGTACTCCTTTCCCAATTTTGAACCAATCAGTTGTTCCATATCCAGTTCTAACTGTTGCTTCCTGTCCCACATATAGATTTCTCAGGAGGTAGATAAGGTGGTCAGGCACTCCCATTTCTTTAAGGTCTTGCCATAGTTTGTTGTGGTCCACACAGTCAAAGGCTTTTGCATAGTCAATGAAGCAGAAGTAGATGTTTTTCTGGAACTCTCTGGCTTTCTCCATAATCCAGCGCATGTTAGCAATTTGGTCTCTAGTTCCTCTGCCCCTTCGAAATCCAGATTGTACTTCTGGGAGTTCTCGGTCCACATACTGCTGAAGCCTGCATTGTAGGATTTTGAGCATAACCTTGCTAGCGTGTGAAATGAGTGCAATTGTATGGTAGTTGGAGCATTCTTTGGCACTGCCCTTCTTTGGGATTGGGATGTAGACTGATCTTTTCCAATCCTCTGGCCACTGCTGAGTTTTCCAAACTTGCTGGCATATTGAGTGTAGCACCTTAACAGTGTCGTCTTTTAAGATTTTAAATAGTTCGACTGGAATGTCGTCACCTCCACTGGCCTTGTTGTTAGCCATGCTTTCTAAGGCCCACTTGACTTCACTCTCCAGGATGTCTGGCTCAAGGTCAGCAACCATACTATCTGGGTTGTCCGGGACATCCAGATCTTTCTGGTATAATTCCTCTGTGTATTCTTGCCACTTCTTCTTGATGTCTTCTGCTTCTGTAAGGTCCCTACCTTTTTTGTCCTTTATCATGTCCATCTTTGCAGAAAAGGTTCCTTTAATATCTCCAATTTTCTTGAACAGATCTCTGGTTTTTCCCTTTCTATTCTTTTCCTCTATTTCTTTGCACTGTTCATTTAAGAAGGCCCTCTTGCCTCTCCTTGCTATTCTTTGGAAGTCTGCATTCCACTTTCTGTAACTTTCCCTATCTCCCTTGCATTTGTTTCCCTTCTCTTCTCTGCTATGTGTAAGGCCTCGTTGGACAGCCACTTTGTTTTCTTGCACTTCCTTTTCTTTGGGATGGTTTTTGTTGCTGCCTCCTGTACAATGTTGCGGGCCTCCAGCCCGTATGCTCCAACATGCTTTTAGATGCCTTTAAAAGGGGATTGGCCAGATTTCTGGAGGAAAAGTCCATTGCAGGTTGCAAGCCATGATGCGGAATTACAATCTCCAGGCTTAAAAGGAAGGTACCTGAAAATGCCAGATGCAGGGGAGGGGTATCAGGAGACAGGTATCTAGTTGTCTCATGTGCTCCCAGAGGCATCTGGTGGGGCAATTGTGATATACAGGAAGCTGGACTAGATGGGCCCTTTGCCTGATCCAGCAGGAGTCTTCTTATGTTCTTATGTAAGAGAGTTTAAAAAGCTATTCTTACACATCTCTCCACTTTTAACACAAAAAGTGTAACTTGTACCATTAACATGTTCTGTCAAAGCTCTCTGATGGGCCCTATTAAGGCACATGGGCCCTGGGAAATGCCTCAATATACTGGGTGCACATACTTCTCTGGAACTCAAGTATTTCTTAAGAAGAAAGAAACACAAAACTATGGAGACTACAGGCATGCATGCCAGTTTCGAGATTCATGAAATGAGGCGTGTTCTGTTACTCATCAATGTCCCTGAATTAGTCAGTGGCTTTCCTTTTCGAAAGATCATTTCTGTGATGCAATGCTATCAATTATACAACAGCTGGTGAAAAGGCAAGATCTCTGCCTGTCTGTCATTTTGATGTTGAGAAATTTAGCCATCATTTACTTGTGGAAGGGTGAATGAAAACCAGTAGCAAATTCTGGCACAGAAAATGGTGCCTAGAATAATTGGGTCAATCAAAATATTAGAAACTTTAATTTGTGAAGGATCCATTACTTTGAAAGCAAGACACTGTATTGCTTATTGTACTGTTGTTTATTTTTGTCTAACATTAGGTCAGAGCATATATTAAATGACATGTTTCTTTGATGTGATCTAATATGATCAAACAATTATGAATCCTGTATAAGGTAATGAGATCTTATTGGAAATTTAATTTTTGATTTTTTTAAAAAAATTGATATATTGAAACAAAAAGAGGAAGATGCCTCAAGAAAAAGAAAGACAAATAAAAGAAGAACACAGATCTATGTGGGAAACATTGCTTGTGTGTCAAGTAAAAGATGCAAAAACACACATTGTTTCTATAAATTGGTTTGAAATTTTCCCACTCCTGTATTCCCCTCTGACCTGTGACTTCCTCCATATGGTACTTGTTTCCCAAAGGAATGACCTACCTCTACTTTGACCTGTTGCCCCCCCCCCCCCCGTATCTTTCTCAAAGCATTTCACTGTAGTGCTCCCTTTCAGTTTGTCATTTCAGTTATATAATGTGGGTACCTCCATCCATGTCAACATTTGACGTCAGCCAAGCCTCCTTCATTTCAGGCGTTCTATTTATGCCCTAGACTTACATCAGCTGAAATCTGAAACAGTTCTATGTGGGAGGTGACACTTCTTCTCATTGCTACAAAAAGGTTTGGTTTTTTCCTCTCCTTTCCTCTGAGACACCGTATATGGTCACTTATGCTTGCCCTGACTCCTCCCTTTTTTTTGCTTTCTGTTCTTCCTGTTTGCAGTTAGGACTATTGTCAGTTCCTGGATGAAATGCCTGCTTCTTCATAATGTCATATTTACTGACATAGCAGAAAGAAGTGGAGCTGGGAAGGGGAAGGGGAAACCCAAACCTATGGTATCCTCACAGTTTATTATGCAAATCATGCAAATTGCAAAAATAGCTAAAATGTATTCCAAGTGGCATATTTTCAGTAGAAACCTATACAAGTCCACTTAAAATTATGTTTCATTGGGTTCAGTCATTTCAGCGAGTCTTGTTTCCTATCCATTCATACTGCAAGTGCTGTGTAAAACAAAGCATGCATGACTATTGGCAAAAGGAGGAGGCTGGAAGTAAGTTACTTGGCATTTCCAACAAAAAGACACAATCCAAAGGCAAGGAGGAGGTGATGCCTCTGTTAATGCTCCACCACAGATACGTGGTGCCTAGCCTGATGAAGGCCTGTAGGGGTTGAAAGCCAGCATTTGTTTGTGACTTATTTATATTTTTATTTTTTTTAGTGGAAGAGAAGCTAATCAGAGGAGGAAAAGACAGGAGGAAAGCCTTTACAGTTTGTTAAGGCAGTTCCTTTGAACCATGCCTCCTACAGGCACTTCAATAGAGCTACAAATGAGGTGCAAACAAGGCTTTTCTCCTATCTCCCAGTGTGGCCAATTAAACTGAACAGGCCCAGATTCTCCAGTGCAACTTCACAGTGAGTGAATGAAAGTAAATTAACATCATTATGATCTCATTATCCTGTTATAACTAGTGTGTTACAACCTTTGTTCTTAGCCTGATCTCAAGTGGCCCACATAGCTTCATTTCAGACGTCCTCTGTGAGCAATCAGTCCAAAGCTGCACAAGAGCACCCTGTCCCTTCCCTGGAAGTCTGATGCATGAGAGAGGAAGAGGAAGAATAGAGAAAAGAGTGGCAGGGGAGAAGAGGTGAACTTGCCTTCTATTGGCTCTGTCCCCATCCAGCATTAGCAAATGGCCCTAATTGCTCCCACAACCTTAATGAAGGAGTGGCTGTCCATACCTGTGGCTGAATATTGTGTTTTTGCAGAATACCATATTTTTCCGTTTATAAGACAACCCAATGTATAAGACGACCCCCCCTTTTCTAACCCCAAATTAGAAAATTTGACCCCTGCTTTTCCCTTCCTTTTGCTAAGCCACTGAGCTTAGCAAAAGGAAGGGAAAAGCAGGGATCAAAGGGCTCCCTTTGACCGCTGCTTTTCCTTGCCTTTTGTGAAGCCACGGGGCTTAGCAAAAAGGAAGGGAAGGCTCCCTTCGGGTAAAGGCTGCATGATCGCAGCCCTTTGATCCTGAAGCCCTTTCATGGCTGCAATCGTGCAGCCCTTTCACGGCTGCTTTACCCAAAGGGAGCCTTCCCTTCCTTTTTGCTAAGCCCTGTGGCTTCGCAAAAGGCAGGGAAAAGCGGCTGCCTTCCGTGTATAAAACGACCCTCAATTTTTTGTTTAATTATTTAAGGAAAAAGTGTCGTTTTATACACAGAAAAATACGGTAACAACAAAATGAGGATTTAATCTCTTCCATTTCAAAGCACTATCTGATCCGTGCTGAGGATTGATCTTAATGCCTTTTTAAAAATAATTCACAAACTGTTGCGGATAGGGCTGTGAGTGCCACTACCCATTCCAGAATGCTGCTGCTGGCTGTGCCATCATGGGTAAGGGTTTCCATGAACTCCAGGCTATTTGTATTGCTCGAACTAGACTTTATTACAACAGCAGAGTGGGATGCAAACTACTGATGGGTGCCAGCTACATCTCATTCCACCAAACCTTCCAAAGGTTGTGTTCACATCACTGACCTGCCAACAGTTCATTCTCTGTCACTGAGATCAAGAGTTTCTCAGTCTGTGGGGGGTATTGGGACTTAGAGACAGCCCCAAGCCATCCCACTTCCTTTAGGGAGGGTTTGTAGTGACAGCTGCAGAAATTGGGATTAATTCCTGTTCCTTCTTGCTGCCACCACTGACACTCCCATTGTTGCTTGTGCTTCCAGTGCCTCCTCTGCATTGGGATGGGAGTAGGGTACCCCCACCGGACACTGAGGATGGGGTTGGGAATATCAGTGAACTGAAGATGGAGTGCCTCCACCATGGCCTCTCCTCTGAACTTCTGGCATTTCCACCCAGGCATTTCCACTGAGGGTCCTGAACATACGTGTACTCCATGTCCCTTGTGGCACACAGGACTGGATCCAACACCTCCTTGGCTTCACCCCACTATTTGCTAGCAGAGTCTGAATCCCTTGTGTAGTCATCCCCCACATCATCCTCTTCTTCCTCCTTTATCCCTGATTGCCCTTCCTCAGACCAAGCCTCTGCCTGCTTGCTCAGGTGTCCTCTCTATTCCTTTCTTCCACCTGTCAGCTGTCCTCTCATGTCTGTGCCTTCCTCTGGGGCTTCCCAATAGCATGGGGTGAGGGCAGATGTCCCAAAGGGGTGCCTGTGGAGACCCCTCACAAAGGGAAAGGGGTTCTATCAGTCATTGGTATGGTTGCTATTTTTCATAAGAATCTCAAATTTTCCCACTGCTGAAGTATTGCTGTTTGAAAACTGGCAGCACAGTGGAAGGAAGCCATCTAGCTCCCAGGCAACAAATGAGTCACAGTATTGTACATGCAGTGTGTATGTATGGTGGCCATGCAAGAAAACCATTAGCAGATGTATAATAATTATTGCAGCAAACTCAGGCAAAGAATCATTTTGCTGGCATGGAGTGTAATTTATCTTGGTGCAAAGGAACAAGCAGCCTTTGGTCACTTTCAGATTCTAAAAATAATTTGTCTTTGGCACAGGTAAAATAATGTATATCTGAAATAAACAAATGCAAATAGCATCAAGCCCAGAAACCACACTTGGAGGTTCATCACCACCACCATTATCATCTTGGAACTGCAGAGCTGGATGGAAGGGATCCTATGGATCATTGAGTCCCGATCCTGTCAAGGAGCCCAGTGGGTAATTGAACTCTCAACCTCTGGCTCTGCAGCCAGATGCCTAAGTCACTGAGCTACCTGGGATGGTAGTAGGGATTCAGTGGATTTGGGGCAGGGGGCAATGTTGTTGGTGCCAGGGAGCCCATCAACAACAGTAAACCAGGAGATGACTCAAATATAGTCCTAGACCTGTTTCTTGCCTTTGAAAACTGCAGAACAGAGTCATCAGTGCAGTTATGTCCATGATGACTGCTACAGCTATGTCTATGATCTATAGCTGTACTCCAGGCCTGCTTGACTGTCCTCCTTTTGATTCTGAAAAGGTATAGGAGCCCTGTTAGACTGAAGAGGTGGCAACCTCACAGAAGGAAAGCTGACTTTCCATTATTCACTAAAGCTACTGTAGACTCTACTTGTTCTCTGTGGAAATAACACTGGAGCACCCTTACCTCTTTACGTTTTCAATGAGTGCTTGGCTGTCCAAGAAACATGTGGGTTGTTGAGAAAGTGAGGAAGAGTGCTCTAAGTCAAGCTTATAGGGCCTATTGTCTGTTTTTTTATTACCCTGAATATGATCTGAAACTAGTTTTGACTCATGTTTTTGCTTTCCTTTGCTTTCACTTTACTCCTCAGTAGCTCCCTTTTTGGATTGCTTTGGGTGCAGTCTGGATTGCTATATTTTCTGGTGACCACATGAATTGAGGGGCCCCTCTCAACTCTTTTGCATGCTGACCTGTGTCTTCTTTTACTTTGGAGTGATCCGAGGACTGACAGCTGCAAGGAGGAGTAACGAAAGGATGGGGAAGAGGGCGACAACCATCAAAAAGTTACTCACTCACCCAATTGGAGCAATCTGAGGTGCTGTATGGATCCTTCTCCTGGGAAAAGAAATGTCTCCCATCTGAATGGAAGGATGGCTCTAGTGCAAGACACAAGAAACCACACCCAAGATACAATCCTTTTAAAAATGACCCAGACTGCCCCAACTTCCCCCATCTAATTGCACCCTGACTTTTCTAACCTCTGTATGAAGACACATTAAGTGCTAATTATTGTTTTGTGAGCATATCCAGAATTGCAAATTTCAGATTGTGCAGGTAATAGTATACAAAGAAGTACAAGAAAGAAAAATGTATCTCTAAACAAGCTGAGTGCTGTTATATGTTCATACAGTATAAAACACTGGGTACAGAGTGACAGACTAGGACTCAGGAGACCTAGGTTTGATTTCCCATTTGGCCATGGAAGCTCCCGGGTGGTAATGGTTAATATTACTCCTTAAGTCGCCACTTACTTCGGAAGCCCTGTTAGGGTCATTATAAATCAGTTCCATCTTGACAGCACACAACAACAACGAACAAGCCAAGTGCTGTTATATAATAGCAACTATAGAATATTAGTGCAGTCTCTTTCTACTTGTTAATTTTTATCAAGTCTTTGTAAGATAAGTCTGAGACCTTGGAGGAAAGACTGCTCTCTCCAGTTCTAAAACTGTTGTGCCCGGTCAGAAGCGAATTTTTCTCCAAAGTCTTGGTATAATCTTTTGCTGACTTGATAAAGACTAATTAGTTGAAATAGATTTCACTGGTGCTTTGCATTTGTGCATATACTTTGAATGGACATACATATAACCTATGCTATATTTTTGCTGTTCCTAATAACATTAGACACACACACATAGGCATCCTTCAGTCTCAAGAGACTATGGTAACGTGCTCTGTATGGAGGACTTGGAACAGCGTCTAGTGTTTCGACGCTGTATGCGAAGCTGGAGTGTCCTATCCAGAGCACGAAGCCTGGGTAAAATAATATGGAGGATAGGCTGTTACCCAAGCAGCAAATCCCCCATCTCCACGTCGCTGAAATAGTCCAATGGAGAGACAATAGCCAATACAACTGGTTCCAGAACGACACGAACTGCCTCCGGGACGTCGGCTCCGGATTTTGCCTCAAGGTTGACTCCTGAAGCCTTTTCCATCAGTGGATATAGCCACAAGGCAGTGGAGGTTTGAAGTCAGAGTTTTCCTTCTCCTAGATGGGCTGCCTCCCAAGGCTGACGAGCCCCACCTACCCGGCCTGCTCCCCCACGGCATGGATGACGATGGCGGCGCCTCAGTGGGGGTTTGAAGTCGGAGTTTTCCTTCTCCTAGATGGGCTGCCTCCCAAGGCTGACGAGACACAATACACTTGTAAACATATTCTGGGGACTTTCTGTTTTGGTGTGTGAATGTCATGCTCCGTTCCCTTTGGCTTGGGCATTGTATTACATACTACAACCATACAGTAACAAACAACTGTACGGACATACTATCGTAAGTATGCATTTCTTTTTAGCATTGTTATATTTTTACAAGCTTAACACATTTATGAAACATTCCCTTTTTCTTTTACATGCTATATTTACCCTACTGTGTTATCAGCCTATATCAGCTCTGTGGATTTGAACAAGTATCAGGGATGGTGCCACCTACAGCTCTTTGGGGCCAGCTCAAAGGTGGAGGGCACCACTTGCTGCAGCAACCCAGTGCCAAGAGAAGCAGCTTTTCTCAGCATGAAAGCTGCACTCTGGACGCCTGTCTGAACAGATACATCCAGATGGCAGTTTTTCATGCTTTTGGCTCAGTGCTTGTTCACTTTCAGTGGGGCACATAAAATTAGTATTTTGCAAAACCATGTACCATTTGGGTGACTTTAGAGTGTGAAATTAGATTATGGAGAATGCATTAGGCTAACTGCTTTACAGATCAAGGATGAGCAGGACACGGATCTGCATATGCTGATATGTATGTGCATGTGCAAAATTAGACAATGTTCTTTATAATTTTTTTTAAAAATTACAATACTTCTCAACCAGGTGGGAAAAACTGTGGTCAGGTAATCTGTGAGCCTGCTGAGCCTGCTGTGCAGGTGTTGACTCAGGACAGATAATCTCAAGGTCCCTGATCTTCCTCTACCCAGTGCTTTGTCTTTAAATCAGACTTGGGCTGGGCAGCCCTTCAAACGGAGGACACTTTCTGAAAGAAAACTGTCCTATGGCAACCCTTCAAATAAGGGGCTGTCTTTTGTTAAAAAGGGCAGGGGCATGGGGGTCACTCAACCCTATTACTAGATTTAATCAAGGTCCATGGAGTCAGTCCTCTTTTTAGCTGTGAGCAGACACATGTGAGGTCATGACGATGTGAAAGTAGCTGTCACAGCTCTGTGAGGGAGACAGCTCTTAAGACTCACGATAAAAGGCTGGAACTGCATATTGCTAAAGACATTTGCTGTGTTGTTCCTTCCCCATATGCTGGTCATGATCTGGCTTTAGTCATAGGAATTAAAGGAGACACACTAAAATCAGTGAAACTGAAACTGATTTGATCATGACCAACTTAAATCCCAATGATTTCAGTGGGTCTGCTGGAAGTACAACCATATCTGAATTCAAACCGCTCAGAAAGTAGCCCCTTATAAATGTCATTGGACGTAGGGAGCTTTAAAGGAGAGATTAAGTTTACAGCTATAAAATGAAAGTAATGTTGTAAAGTGTTTAATCTGAAAAGACCCAGGCAGCTTACTGCATTCATATTTTGTATATTGACTACCTAAGGTTAAAGCATTAGGAACACAGAAAGCTGACTTAATAGGAAGCTGTATTGTTGTTGTTTAGTCGTTAAGTCGTGTCCGACTCTTTGTGACCCCATGGACCAGAGCATGCCAGGCCCGCCTGTCTTCCACTGCCTCCTGGAGTTGGGTCAAATTCACGTTGGTAGCTTCAGTGACACTGTCCAACCATCTCGTCCTCTGTCGTCGCCTTCTCCTCTTGCCTTCACATTTTCCCAACATCAGGGTCTTTTCCAGGGAGTCTTCTCTTCTCATGAGATGGCCAAAGTATTGGAGCCTCAGCTTCAGGATCTGTCCTTCCAGTGAGCACTCAGGGTTGATTTCCTTCAAAATGGATAGGTTTGTTTTCTTTGCAGTCCAGGGGACTCTCAAGAGTCTCCTCCAGCACAACAATTCAAATCTGTATTACACTGTCACAAAAGTGGATTTGTCTATGTGATTATATGTGACAATATAAGCAATAAAGTACTTCTTCCTCGTATTACTGGCTTGGAACATGCCAGGGAAAGGGTCAATATCAGGAGGAAGGTAATTACTGATGTCAACAATGATCCTGCTGATGACTCACAGGTATTATCCAGTCAATCTTATTCAGGGCTGCTTAAATAACAAGAAGGAAAGTTCTTCTTCCTCCTTTTCTTGTGGCCACAAAGTTGGAAGGGCCTGGAGCTGAGAGCTGGAATTATGTCCGAAAAGGACAGAGAGAAGCTGAATGGTTGTGACTAAGCTAAGAGCTGCCAGTTAGATGTGTGAGGCACATATGCTGGTTTTGTTGCACTGCTGGTGATACCCAGGGAAAGAGTCCTCTGATGATTCTACCTGCACATTAACCTTTTTCAGAGTGAGTTGTTAACCTTTTAAAAAAATATGTGACAACCTTTAGCTCTTTCTTAGATAAAGATCCCTCCTGGCCAATGACTTTTCTGCTTCACTCCTGTACCAGAGACTTCCCCACTTTGGAAAGGGGGAATTCGGCCTTTAGAGCTTGAGGTTTTGTTTGCTGCACCTTCCACTCACAGGGAGGAACATATTCCCACAACAGTGTGTCCTTTCTGCCTGGTATACAGAAATAGAGAAAAAGGGCTAAAGTTATTACTACTGAATAACTAAGGCCATCCACCTGCAAGCCAAGGGTGGGCCAAGAGAAAATTCATTTTACTGAGTTAGACCCATATGTCCCCATCTAGTTCAGAGCTCTCTGCAATGACTGTGAACTATCTTAGAAGTAGACAGGAATGTCTCTTGGCCCTACTTGGAGACGCCACATATTGAATCTAGGACTTTCTGGATACAAGTTAAGTGCTCTTTTACTGAGCTACAGCGACAGTGTCCTTTATCATGGTGCCGTTCTTGTGCAAGCCTCTTTAAAATGAATGGAACGGTGGTAGAATTAAAGTGGCAGAAGATAAGACCATTTTAGGCATTACAGAGGAACAATTTTTACAATACCATTGGAGCTTAATACCATTTTAGTTCCAAGTAAAGCAAATCTGTTGAAAACAACTGTTGTGTTGTTGTTTGTTAATAAGTCCTAATCATTTTTCTTACTTGTTCAGGTGACACTTGTTCAGCAACAAATTCTATTCATTTCAGTTAGTCATAATTTCAGTGAGTCAAAAGTTACATTGACTGCCTCAGATTTTTCATATTTTATGTTGTCTGCTACCTTGAGAAGCTGGAATTTATAGGTGTAAACATGAGCTTCTACCCCCATGCTTCTGATAGCTTTATCTGGCCAGATGATCAGGATAGAATCCACTGTAGTGCAGTAGACAGAGTGAGGGACTATGGGTCAGCAAGCCTGGGTTGAAATCCCCACTCAACCTGGAAGCTCACTGGGGGTGTGGAACTGGTAAAACCACTCCTTAGATATCTCACTTACCTTGAAAGCCCTCCTAGGGTCATTCAACAGCACAGAAGAACAACAATCTGAAAAGTAAAAATAGGTATTATGCTTGCTTACCTCCAGCTCATTGTATCTGTTTAACTGGAAAAAAAGACGAGCAAGGGTCACATCTAGAAAGCGGGTATCTATATTTAAAAGGGTTCTAAAATAAATTAATGAAGTAAATAATAAGAAAACATTTTCTCAAAGATATGAGAGTGGGTTGAAACAGTGTATTCAAAATTAGCCTCCTGTTTGCTTTTAACTATTCCCTGCAGTTTACATTTACAAAGTGTTTGTGTCATCCACTCAGCCAAATGATTGAATGAAGGCTTCAGTGGGTTCTGTTTGCTGTTCCCTCTCTTATCTCCCTCTTTCCATCTAACTGATGCACACAGACCTTTGGAAATCGCCATGTTGGTCTTCTCCAAATCCCAGATTGCCTCAGCCTGAAATTGGGTATCATCAGCAATCCATGTTAAAAGATTATTCAATGTCATACGTAAACTGCTAATTAACCTTTCCATAGGAGATTAATAGCTCATTAGGATTGTTTCATAATCAAGTGAAGCTAATCAGACGCTTAGCTACTCATAAGTAGTTTGAGCAGATGAGATGCTTAGCTGCTCCTTTAGAACTTAGAAACAGAATAAGAACCAGAACTTGGAAAAATTAGCTCTTTGGACTATAACTTATCAGCTCCCCCAGCCAAATGGTCATGTTAACTGGGAGATTTTAGGAACTATAGTCCCAAAAAGTAAGGTATACTACCTCCCCTGTTTTGGCAGCTTTACTGATTGCCCATCTGTTTCTGGGCTCAGTTCAAAGTGCTGGTTATGACCTATAAAGTCTTGTACAGTTTGGGTCCAGGCTATCTGAAGGACCATATTGCCTGTGTGAGCCTTCTTGGCTCTTAAAATCTTCAGGGGAGGCCTTTTTCTCAGTCCCACCACTTTCACAGGCCCATCTGGTGGAATGCTAGAGAGGACCTTCTCTGTGTCTGCTCACAGGTTGTGGAATGTCTTTCCCTGGGAACCTAGGTTGCTCCCCTTCCTCTTGTCTTGGCTGAATATTGTTATGAATTCTTCATCATTGTGAATGCAACTATCACAACTGTTTTGTTCAAAATCACTTGATGGCTGATCAGAGCTGCAACAAAAGATGTTTAATGTTTTTCAGTACAGCCTGCCATCAGTATGTGACATCCATCAGAGATGGGTGGAGA
The DNA here is from genome assembly GCA_037013535.1 of Intellagama lesueurii. Taxonomy (NCBI): domain Eukaryota; kingdom Metazoa; phylum Chordata; class Lepidosauria; order Squamata; family Agamidae; genus Intellagama; species Intellagama lesueurii. Next base: position 53,317,762 of record JBAJHW010000005.1, read on the forward strand.
AGGTACATGACTAGGTTTAATTTGGACATGGAGACAGAAAAGTGAGAATTTTTAGCTGGAACTTGCTAAAACGATGTCTGTCTACAGAAAATTCTCTGAGGGAATCTGGTGCACCACCAGCAGCTGTGCTGCCTGTTTTTAAGAGTCTGTTTGCTACCTCTGTGTTCTGATACAACTGTATTAGATGAGCCTCATAGTTTTTTTAGCATTCATCCAAATGAAACCTAGGAACGCCTGTGGATTTCTATTATTTTAGAAATCTGGCAAGCATGTAACAATATACCCTTCATTTAGGAGCAGATTCACATTGAATAATTACAGGTTCAATAAATCTGAAAGAAGGTGATAGTCACAGATAATAAATGAATGTGAGGCTAGGGAGAGAGGCTGTGTGTGTATGTGTGACTATATTGATTCACCAATTCATTTAAACATGGTTTGATTTAAGGCTATTACTAAAAGAAGTACTTAAGAGATTTGTTCCATGGAGGCCTAAATATATTAATCACTAAAGTCTCATTCCTCACATTCCTAGAGGGGAATCATATGCTCATGGATCAGTGAAAATATCTTTGTCAGATCTACAGTCATTTTATTGGCAGCAGATGAGCTGAAAATGAGTGTGTGTGTGCATGTGTTAACTAAGAGAAATGATTTTTAATCTGTCAAATAATGTGTCTGCATGGAACCTCTGTCCCATGCATGAGTTGGCATTTTATTGTCAAAGCAAAGACTCAGGATGAATACAAAGCGTCAAGGGCAAACCCAGCAGCTGCATTGTAAATCAGACTGCCCAGAGAGCAGAGCTTGTTCTTGCCTCCTGAGCTTCTCCATCTGCCATAAAGGTGGGTGGAGGACCATCACAACTCCTGTTTAGGACGAGATGAAGGAGCACATCCAGTTCCAGGAAAAGCCACATGTATTCACAGTTGATGGACAAGGGAAACGGCCCATAGAATCCTAGAATAGAATCACAGAATCATGAAGCTGGAAGGAGCCTGTAAGTCCAACCCCCTGCTCAATGTCCCCTCTATGAGTCCTGTAGTACAGACAATATCTTTCTTACCATCTCTTTCTCATCAGAGGATTTGCCTTTTATCCTTGAGCCCCACTCTATCAGGTCTGAGCTTCATAAATGTAACAGAGATGAAAGGCGCTCCTGAATCCTAGCTAGGACCGCTTGGCAGACACCTGCTCAGTCATCTCTGCCTGCCGAATCACTGCATGGATGAATATGCCTGGCAGCGTCAGAGTGATGTTGTTTATCGCAGGGCACAGATCACTGGGCACAGCTTTACCAAATTGGAACACCTGCTTCACTTGGCACTCAGATCACTCACAAGCTAAATGAGGAGTGGGAAGCTGGGCAGCCAAAGAAGAAATGAACCTTGGCTGCAAAGTAGAAGTTTCCAGGGTCAGGAGAACTGGTCCTTTTACAGATTTGTACAAAGTGCAAAAGGCAGCGCTTGAGAAGAGCCTCGTGGCGCAGTGGTTAAACTGCTGTACTTCAGCTAAAACTGTGCTCACGACCCGGGTTCAATCCCAGATAGCCAGCTCAAGGTTGACTCAGCCTTCTATCCTTCCAAGGTCGGTAAAATGAGTACCCAGCTCACTTGGGGGGAGGGGCAATGTGTAGCCTGCATAATTAACTTGTAAACCGGCCAGAGAGTGCTTGAAGTGCTATGGGGTGGTATATAAGCAGCACGCTTTGCTTTTTGCTTTTGATTCCTGCTTTCAGATATACATTGCTACACAAGGGCAGATGGCAAACCATAAACACATATTGACTTGGTAAATGACAAACCCAATTTCTGCTCACCAGTACCTGTAGTTAGAACTTGGAATCTTAGTTTTTCATCTGCAGCTTCCAGAATCCTTCAGTTAACATGCTGGCTGGGGGATTTGGGGTGTTGTGTCCAATGAAGTAACTTTCCCAAGCACTGCATTTATTATGTGTTATGGATAAGAAAGGCTTGAAGTAACTGCCTCATTTATTGCCAATATGTTTATGCTAATTGTAAAAGACCAGAGACAATAATGCAAGCGGTCAGTTTCTATATCCAGAACCACTTTGCTTCTGCACATGAGAATGGGGACTGTGCACCTTCTTCAGTGGACTCTGGAAGATTGAACCCGGTGTTGCCACTTGAAAAAGCCCCCTTGTGCCTGCTGGTGGCCACAATTTATGCTAAAACGTTAAACAGTTTGGGGATGGGGTAGGTCCCAGATATCCTAGGGACTCCCAAAACGTGGCAAAATTGTCCCACATATCTCTCAAGGGTCTTAGGGGATTTTTTTTAGCCAAAATTCTTTTTCAATTAAAAAAATATTGTTGAGTATGCAGGGTGTCAGGGAAAGGGTTGACAGGGTTGCATTTTGGCCCCTGGAGACAGACACATGTGGCTCATGGGATCCATGTTACCCATTTCTGCAGAGAGATAATGTTTGTGTAGAGTGTGCATATATACTCATGCTTATGAAGAAGTGAACTGTAATGCTCTGGCTGGATAGCTATAATGCATATTAAAATATAATAATAATTTTATAATTAGGAGGAAGATTTCTATGACATTTCACATTTTCTCTGCAACCTACATTTGAACCCATAAGCAAGTTCAAACATGCTTATGAGTAATCTGGCCTTTCTCACCAGATTACTCATAAACATGTTCAAACACACCCATAAACTCAAACACTGATTGCAGAAAAAATATGACATGTCCTAGAAATTCTCCCCCTACTTATAATAATAGTAATAATAATTTTAGAACTGCAGAGCTGGAAGGGGCCCTATGGATCCTCAAGTCCAGTCCCTGTCAGGGAGGCACAGTGGGGAATTGAACTCCCAACCTCTGTTAGATATCTAAATCAGTGAGCTATTCAGCAATCTTTGAGACTTAAAGGTGTCACAACATTCTTGTTTTACAGGCATACACTAACATGGTTACCCAATTTGAAAACTTGTAGAACATTAACAAGCACACACTAGCTTATTCTTGGTAAAATCACTTTTTTTTTTCAGTTAGAGGCACAAAGGCCAGAAAAATTAAATGCCGCAGAATTGGAGAAAACTATGTTGACTGAATTTCTGTCTGTCATGTAGCTGTTAATGTCATAGAAGCTCTATTCAGGTGTCGCACAGAATACTCCGGTGTATAGGGAAGCATGCCAGTACTGTCCCCTTCATCCTGACTTCTGTTGCCCTCTTACACACACCGGAAAGTAGGTTTGCAGATCTATATGAGAGAACTCTCCCCGTGGATTCAGGGCTCTGTTTTTCCAGGAAACTGATCCATGTGGGGAACCCTCATTGAAAATGGAAGATGTCCTTTTTCAGACTCATTGTTCTGAATGTGTAGGATTGTGATGGAAATGATAAAAGCAACAGGGCTAGAAACATTCCATCTACATGTAAGTATTCTGCACACTTTCTATCATCTGAATAGGGCTAGAGTCTCTGGCAGGAAAATAAAAAGAAATGCAAAAAGCAAAAGTAGCAAAATATCTTACTAAAAACCTTGCATAAACTTGTAAGTTTCACAGGATTCTTCTTCAAACTGGAGGCTAATGAAAATTGGTGCAGGAATCACCTTGGGTCCCTTTGAGGAGAAAGGTGGGGTAAAATTATTATAAATAAATAAATAAATATAAATAAATAAAATAAATCAATGTGCATGTGATGTTGCTAGTAAAGGGCTTGGCTGAGGTCCCATTTGTAAAATGTCAATAGTTAAGGCCCACACCTACTCAGACACCTTTTATCTCAGTGAGCAGGCTAAAGACTCCTGCACTAAGACTGTATATACAGTATAGGGAACTGGTACTGTACTTATTACATTGTCCTAGGTGTGATAGGAGGTAATGTGCCACCTGGATGCATGTGTGTGTGTCTGTGTGTGTGCTCTTTTGGATTTTGGACACCAAAATTTCAGCCAAGAAACTCAAATCAGCACACCTGTAGGTTCTTTCCCCACCAGGGCTTCTTCTTCTTCTTCTTCTTCTTCTTCTTCTTCTTCTTCTTCTTCTTCTTCTTCTTCTTCTTCTTCTTCTTCTTAATGTTTTAATTTATTTAGTTTTATCTGCACCATCAGTCTCCTCCAGCCTTCCTGTTTCTCTGAATTTGGTCTTTGTTTTTTAAAAGAAAACTCCCATTGTATTTCCTGGGAGATAGAAGGGGGAAGCCCTCTATACTTTCTTATAGGCATCAATACCATACCTTCAGGTACGCAGCATGACAGCTTTTCTTTCCAAATCAGCTGTAGAAAACAGTAAGGCTGGAGAAGCCCAAAGGTGCAAATAAATCGACTGAAATCCCTTTTCTGCAGGGGCTGAAAACTACAGATATGCTGATTTTGGTTACTGGGCTGCAACTTTGAGAATTTTTCTGGAAACTGAAATCCAAAAATCCCAAACAGCATAACTTTAGATATTACTATGGCCTTAGTAAAGAGATGTGCCTGGTACAAGATAGTCATTGTTTACTTTAATGTATCTGTTGATATAATTATTTTTAAAAGCAAATATATGCTTTGCCTTTTATAATACTGATCTGCTACTATGCAAAAATGATAGAAATAGGGAAACGCTTAAGATGTTCTTGCGTTTTATTAAATTACCCAAAGGACACGCCAATGAAATCAAAAAGTGCCGACAGTAAAAATATTCTACTAATCTGAGAGATTTGTAAATTAAACATCAAATATGATAAATGGGACATAGGGAATATGTTTCTTTTGATTCTTATAAAGTTAAGTTGTTAAGGCACAGTGTTTGGAAAAGGTATCAGATGTGTAATTTCAACAGGATTTATAGCAATTTGTATGCAGCTCTGCAGCCAAAACTAACAATGTTTCTTGCATGCCGATGCCTTTTCCCCCATTTACACGGCATTGGTCGACTGCCAGGCCACTAATCATATAAAGTTTATTTCCAAAGAATTCCTTTTTATAAAGGAACTTCACAGCAATATTGCCATAAATAAGATGAGACCATAAAAGTATAATCTATGCCTAAAATTGAAGATGGGGAAAACAATAAAAGATACAATTGTGTCAATAAGAAAAACTCTTCTTGATCAGTATATTGAATTGTATTTTCTATTATCATATAACAAAAATTGAGGAGGATTTTCATTTCCTGATACAAAGTAAGGTCAAGGAAGAAATTATTTAACAAGGGCTACAACACATATAAGGTGATCTGTGACCTCCCAGAAAACACTTCACAACCCCTTTGGGAGTCACAACCTCCAAGTTGGGAAACACTGATCTAGACAGATGCCTGAGGGCTAAATCCAGTTGTTAATTCCAAGTAGAGTAGGCCAACTGTATCAATGAGAATAGTAATACTTTTGCAAGTCCTACTGATTCAGGGAGTCGACTTTATTTGGGATTAAAGACTAGATTTGGACCTAAATGTTCAAATGTAAAAGGACATTCTAGCTGGGTATTATTAACTGCCATAAATTAAATGTACATCTGTGGTGTAACTATCCAATAACTATCTGATCTTATCACAACAGTCTGAGCATGTTATTGGAGTAGGCAAAATTCATCCCACAAACCATATGTACCCTGGACCCCCAACATGGCCTCAGCTCTGCCTAGACCCCTGCACCCCAGGGAAAAGCTGATGCCAAATATCAGATTGCACACTCCTGAAGCTTTTGAGCCAGCACAATTTGTCATATAAACATAACAACATGATACCGATAACAGGTCCTGTTTAGGACTTGAAATGTCTCTCTAGAAATCCAAAGTGCTGGTCACTTCCTATTTCTCAGAAAAGGCCTTTTCAAACATAAAATATGCCCTGCAAGAAAGAAGTTATGTTATGGAGATTGTTTTATGGTGGCTCTAGTCCTTCCTGGAGGAGAGAACTCAGAAGGTAGTGCTGGGGGACTCTTGTTCAAAACCCGGGCCACTGACCTGTGAAGTTCCTCAGGGTTTGGTTTTGTCTCCTATGTTATTTAACATCTACATGAAACCACTGGGAGAGATTATGTGGAGTTTTGGGGTTCAGTGTCACCAGTATGCGGATGACACCCAACTCTACTTCTCCTTGCCACCCAAATCCGAGGAAGCTACTTCGGCTCTAGATCAGTGTTTGGTATCAGTAATGGACTGGATGAGGGTGAATAAATTGAAAACCTGTGGTGAGCATGGTTGAATACAGTCCCAAAGCACTCTTTTAGAGTCCTGCTGCTGACTGAAAGAAGAATGTGGCTGTTAATTCTCTTTTTTGCTGTGCGAATTTTTAGTCCTTGCTCCAAGCTTTCACTGCTTAGCAAGCATAATTTCTCTCTGTTTGGCAACACTCCACTATCTTCATAGAGAGGCATATGTTCATACATAAGGGAAAGAAACTGTTCAGCTTAAATTTCAGTGAGGAATAACCCATTCCATAGTAGCAGTTTATAAGACAATCCAGCAGCATTTAAGAACAAATCATTTCTATTTATTTATTTATTTATTTATTTATTTATTTATTTATTTACTGCCCTATTAGTGCAATGCACTATTCTGGGTAGTTCACAACATAATAAAATAAACATACAGATATCAATAAATGTATGATTTTTGAACAACTATATAATATCATAGCTCCCTAGAACTCTCTACTAGTGCTCTGCTGCATTGATTATTGCCAGCCAAATCTTAACACACTTGAAGCATGAAACAGTCCTTTACAGCTATAAGAATTCCCTCTGGAATTGGGTATATCCTGCTATTTTGGAAGCAGCAAAAGGAAATATATATATATTTTTATATATATTATATATATAAACAAGCTAATTTGCAGACTAGATTAGATGGGATTCCCCTAGGAGGGAATTCCTATGCCCATGTGATCAGCGGCCAATAAAGAGAGAGATTAATATTTGTTTCACTTTCATTTTCAGGATGTAGCTTTGGAAGAGTTTTTCTTCCAAAAATAGGTAGCCGTATATCTTGATCCAATCAATTGCCTCTATGTGTGAAATTTGTGCCATTGTGCAAGATTGAGTGGGGTAGGTTACAGCAACATTAGAAACAGGATCTAAGCTATCTAAATTATATGGCTCCCAATTGCGGGGTGGGGGGGGGAGGAAGGAAAAAAATGATGGGAGCTTTCCCTGCATACTAGAAGTCCAGCAGTGCTTGATGGCATTGAGTATGACCCCTGCCCAATCCCAAGCAGAGCCCTTTCTTTTCATTTTTCTTCACTATTCAGATATATTAAAATACTTTGAGATATTAGGATACGGATCGAAGCGGCAGGCTACAAATTGGTTTGCAGGAAGTGCAATCTGTAAGACAAATAATTCAAATCTAATGGAAGCAAATGATATCCACACATTCCTGCTAGGTACAGAGTACTTGAAAGTGGTTTACTAAACCCTTTTGTTGGAGTGCTCTGAGACTATAGCTGATCCAAGACCACATAGGCTGGCTCTTCTCTAACATTGCAGCAGAAAGGGAATCAACGTCCCAGTGTCTGGTCCCACAACCAGCTGCTGCATCTCACTGAGCTATCCAGTTAGTTCAATGAAGCTTGCTCCTCAGAAAGGGTGCACTGAATTGTAGCTTTAAATAGTTTATTTTTAGCAAACTTCAACAGAGTCCATTCTCTATTTCTCAGTAATTAAATGTAATTGAGAAGTACTATAGCAAACACACAAAACCACTGTGGAAAAGCAATGGTTGCTGCTAAACATTCGTGATTTGCATTGTTTTGCTCACATTCATATTTAAATTCTGTAATTTTGCTGAACTACTGTTTGGCTAGTGGAAGCAGTACTTGTTACATGTCTTTATTTAAAATGGAATAGGAATGTAACCAAATCAGCATGATGAGTGGAGTGCCTTGTAAAACTATTGACTTCATTAAGACAAAGGTAATATTAATATTATTTTAATTGCATTAGACATATTTTAATCATAAATATTTAATTCACTCTGTAATTAATGGCTTTTTGAGGACTAGGGAATTCACAGATTTGTGAAAAAGAGGAAGCAGTGGTGTTTTGCACATGGATTTATTATGTCAAAATCCACTTTATATATATGTGAAATGCTCCTGGCCATGGAGCAAGAAATACCAGATGTGCATGGTGGATTCAGAAAAGGAAAAGGCACTAGAGATCATATCACAATATACATTGGTATAATGTACAAAAAAATTTCAGAAGAAAATCAGTTTGCACCTTACAGATTACTGCACAGCTTTTGGTTGTATGAATAATCAAACTCTATGGATCAAGCATGACCAGGAATTCAAGAGGCAACTCATTAATTAGTAGAAATTTGATGTCAAAATGTATGCAGTTTCACTTATGCCAGTGTAACTAAGATTCTAATCAAAAGATATAAAACCTTTTTTGTCTGTTTGTTTTATATCTCGGCTCCAACTACTGTTATGGTGTAACCTAACCCTATGACTTGCTTTTCATGAATGCAGAGGAACTGGAGTCTGGACAAGTTACAGTTTTCAACTACAACTCCCAGAATCTCCCAGTCATCATGGGAAAATTTTGGAGGGAGAAGTAGTAGTAGTAATTTCATTTTAGATAGGTTTAACCTCGTTTAAGGGGGAATCGTTCGGCCTGATTCTCGCATTGAAATCACCCCCCAGTATAATCCCATCCGAGGGACGTGGTGGCACTGTGGGTTAAACCGCAGAAGCCTCTGTGCTGCAAGGTCGGAAGACCAGCAGTCGTAAGATCGAATCCACGCAACGGAGTAAGCTCCCGTCGCTTGTCCCAGCTCCTGCCAACCTAGCAGCTCAAAAGCATGCAAATGCAAGTAGATAAATAGGTACCACCACAGTGGGAAGGTAACAGCGTTCCGTGTCTAGTTGCACTGGCCACGTGACCACGGAAACTGTCTACGGACAAACGCTGGCTCTACGGCTTTGAGATGGGGATGAGCACCGCCTCCTAGAGTCAGACACGACTGGACATTTGTCAAGGGGAACCTTTACCTTTATGAAGGTTTGCATGCTCATAAGGGACATGCCTGGTGATTAGTTCTATTTGTGCCACCTCTATTTTCTCCCTCTGCTCATGACACTACAGTATTATTATAAATTAACTTTCTGCTTCTTTTCCTATGGTGATCATGAGACTCTCTTCCTTCAGGTACAGTTACGCTTGGTGTCTCTTTTCTTCTTGAGCTCTTCCCCTACTAAGATTTTCAGTCCTCAGCCCTCCCCATTGAGTCACTATGTGTCCAGCCCTGCTAATATTTTCCTCACACAGAGAAATCTGTTTAATAATAATAAGATGAAAATCATCTCTACCTCAGCAGTTAGAATGTTCTGAACCTTTCCATGCTGCTGTAACAGCAGAGCCAATGGCTGAAGAAAGTTCATTGTCTCTACAAAATAAATAAGAAGACAAAAGAACCACGCACATACTTTCAGCATTGTGAGGAGGCAAGACAAATCAGGAATTAAACTGATTTTGGGAACAATACCTTTAATAAAAAGGACAAAATGTTATGTCTGAGGAAAAATTCCAAGGCCGATAACCAAAACTGCCAGTGTAATTAACAGGTGTTTACAATAGAACGGGCACAATAAATCTGCTGATTCAACTTCAGAGTATGGTTCTGCAATTGTTAATTTACCATATACAGTGGTGCCTCGCTAGACGATGTTAATCCGTTCCGCGAAGATCGCTGTCTAGCGAAAACATCATCTAGCGAAGCACGTTTTCCCATTGGAATGCATTGAAATCTCTTCAATGCGTTCCAAGGGAAAACTCAGTCGTCTTGCGAAAATCTCCCATAGGGAAACCTCGTCTAGCGAGTGCGGGTCCCCATCGGAATGCACTGACAGCTGCACTGACAGCTTTTCACCACTAGTCGGCGCATTCCTATGGGGAAACCTCATCGTCTAGCGAAAATCGCCATAGGGAAACATCGTTTTGCGAAGCGCAGTAGCGATCGCAAAAAGGCATCGTCTAGCGATTTCCTCGTCCTGCGAGGCAATCGTCTAGCGAGGCACCACTGTAATGGCCCAAATCCTGTTGCTTAGTGTAGTAAATCACACTATAATAGACCTAATAAATAAATTGGGATTTGGTCAGTTAACTCCTCTTTAAAATCACTTGATTGAAATGGGCCTATTCAAGTGAAATTTACTGTGCTAACCATCAGGAATTTGGCCAATGAGTACTTAGACTTCAGCATTTCGTAACAGTGTAATTAAAACCAGTTCTACAAAGTAGGTCCCAAAGGTGAAACAGAAGCCTGTCAGACCAGTTGGATAAATTAGTCAATGCCTATTTTAAGGTACAAATATAAGGCAGTCTTTCTCTTGAAAAGGGCAGAATGCTCACAGAGGGAATGACTAGATATTAAAATAATATTTCTGTCAAAACTTTACACAAAACAAGTTCCTATAAACTTGCCATATAGTCAGTTATATGATAATTACATTTTGGCTTCTTTTGCTTTTGAGCAGAGTTCCAATGTTAAAAGTGAAAATTATATGCTTATACTTTTCATTTAACAAAATGTTAAATTTTATATTTTTCTCCAGATTTAAAAAATGCATTTTATAGATGTATTGGCAGAATTTTAACTCCCTTGGCTTAGAAGAGTACTCTGAGGCTGCGGTCACACCAGCAAAATGTTTCCAAGTTACTCCTTGTGAATTTTGACCTTTTTTTGGGGGGGGGGGGGGTTGTTTGACATTATGTATGGCCTTACCAATTCTTTTGTTCCCTCTCCATGCTATATCCACATCAAATCCAGCCCACTGGGAAGCTACTACTATGTTCCACATTTCATCATGCAGTACAATTGACATTCCATTGAGTGTATACTACTGAATTGATTCATTTCTTTTACATTTGGTGTGTAGTCCCACCTCCCCCGCCTGCTGTTGTTCAACTCCCTTAATTATTTTTTAAAATTAATTTTCAAATGGGGATACCAGTTTGTTGGTATGCTTCTGTCAAATACGACTTAAAGTACTTAAGGATGGTTTTCTTAGCCTGCCACCCAAAGCATGCTTCCGCCAGGTGGTGTTAAGAAGACAATGCACTTTCAAGGTATTCTCGTAGCATGGGCAATTTACTGACACACCAATGTACCCACACAATTCTTTTAAGGAAAGGGGGACAGAGAAATACACAGAAAAGAAAGGGGATATGTCCCGCTTGAGGGGTGTAGATGAATGTACCACATCTAATTTACCCTAAAAATAAGATGGAACCATTAAAAAATGTATGAACCACTATCACAGGATATATGTCACATAACCACAATGCATGATTATACAGCAAGCAGAGGACACGAGAAAAAAGGGGGGCATTTCTCTAGTGTGACCACGACCTAATGAAGAGGGCAAGAAGGCAAAATAAGGACACATTTGATCTACTTAAACCAATGCTCCTTTTCACAAATGTTCCAAAATCTCATGGAGAGATATACACTGTAGCTATGACAATTATACTGGTAATGCAAAAGTTTGTGTGACTGGTGTGTCTAGTGACATAAGCATCTTTCAGTGACCAGTTGTATACATACTAACATTGGCAATGAAACAGTATGAAAGCACGCTTGCTGCTCCAAAGAGGTCTAGAGAAGAACTGAACTATTTGAATACAAATGAAGGAACAATTGATACCTTTATTCGTTCATTAAGAATATACAGAGTGTATGTATGTTTTATATATATAAAAAACTAAATTCCTAATCCCAACTCTGCTAGAGTCATGCCATATTTCTAGGCTATTTCCCCCCCCCCCCCTGCGCTGCCAAATAAGAATTTTTATATATATAAAAATATATATATCAATAGTTTTTAATAGTTCCACCCCACCCCCCATAAGCCACTTGCAAACTGCAACTATCTCCAACTAAGAAGCTAGTCTGGCCTCACCATCAGTCACATAACTTTGGGACTCTAATAACATCATTTAATTTTGGAACTACCAAAAAGAACTTGGAGCACAGCTTTGAAGAAGCTCATTTATCATCGAAAGCTCACTGTTTTTTGTTTTTTGTTTGTTTTATATTCTTAATGGTCAAATAAAAGTATCACCTGTTCCTGCATTTGTATTGTTTCCATGATCATGTGGTCTTTTCCTGATTTTTCCTGAACTATTTGAAGGTATTATTGATCTTACTGGTATGGTAAATCTAAATCCTAACTTTCTTCCGAGGACATGAAGGCACCCACTGGTTTTGTGAAGAAAACAACCTCAAGGATTTGTTAAATCATGCTGTATACAGCCCATGAAAGTTCTTCATGTATTCTCTCTTAACTCTGTTCCATTAAATTTCCATGTTTAAGTCTACATAATAAAATAAAATAAACCTCCATGAAAATTCTCTTTTATTTTTGAAGAGCTTAGACAAGGTAATTTTTTGAATGCAACTTTCCCTAACAAGGTGTGATTTTATATATGATTCTTGAGCAACCAACTGCATCACAGAATTGTGAGATGCACACAATTTGAAGAACAATTGTGTTCCAACTTGGGAAGTGAAAAATTATGCCAAATGAAATATACCAGCTTTTCAAAATATAGAAAGAGCAGGTTTAATTAAGCACTATCCTGCTGCGCACTGATGCTTCCTCCTTAGAGTACTGTCTACTGCCATCTTTGCATGCAAGTTACTTCAGTAAATCTGAGTTTGGAACTCATATATCCCCCAGAGAATGAAAAAGATCACACAGATTGATAAGGAGAATATGGCAGAACCTGTGCTGCAGAAAGCTGTTGGATGATACATGTGACATCAGCATGAAGTTAGTGGGGAAGAGAACAGAAATGCACACATTCATGCTTTCATTAGCATTATGAACCATACATGGAGCTTGGATAGAGTGGACACTTGTACACCATCAAAAAAGATGCCACAGATTTACATGTGGTCATTAATGAAAGTGCACATCTCTTCTGATGAGATAGCTGTGACCAAGTTATCTGTGTCGCTGCTTAGCCTGCTGTCTATTAAGTAATAGTTGATGGGCAGCTTCAAGGCCTCTCTCTCTCTTATGAATCTTTAAACCAGTAGAACCTTTCAGCGGGTTAAAATAGAGTGCTACCCTCCAACTGGTCTTCCAACAGAACATGATAGGTTGTAAAGCAGCATTATACATGTGGCCAACCTAAGTTATGAACCCTTCTAAGTTCTGACACATTTTTCTACCCTGCATTGTATTTATTGGATGTGAGCATTATACCTTACATAATGTGAGCATTATACCTCTTGGATACCTGTGAGAGAGCTTGAGCCCAGGGCTGTGCTTTTCGGCTGATCCAGACCTGGCTGCACAGTCTTTATGGAAACCAAAGCACCTGCAAAGCTCTTAAGAATGCAGTTTAAAATATCAAAGCAAATATTGTAGAAAATGGCACACAAATTAAATGGATTTACTTTTGAATGCTGTTCCTTTAATCAGTTTAAAGATGTGGGGAAATTAAAGACTGATTTTAAAGCCATGCAAAATATCTGAACAGCTGGCCACAAAAAAAATCAACTAAAAAAATTGAGTTTGGGGAAACAAAAGTAGGAAAATTAAATCAGGAAGAATATAGTGATAAATCAAAGAATAAGTAATGTACTAAAATGCATGTAGGAACAGATGGGGAAAATGTAGAAATCAGTCCGTAAAAGGCACTTCTTTCTCCTGAAAAGAAGTGTAGGCAAAATATCTTCTTTCCTCATTCTAATTTAAATCTTGACCTTTGAAAACTTATTTCATTTGCAGCAGTTGAAAAGGAAAAAAATGGCATTGGATGATGATGCTGTCCTTGATGCTCAGTTTACCTCATGTTCCTCTGCTGCATCATTACCAGCTTTGGGTCACAGTGTCCCCCTTCTCTGAGAACAGTGCATCTCTGTCTCAATAATCCTATCTCGGTAACTCAAAGCTGTAATTACCGAAAATTTGTGCCACCTCTCCAACTGTTCTGTGGAGTATGAATATCTGTCAGCCCACAGAACTGAGAAACTAGTCATTAAGAGGCCAAGAGAGAAGAATCCTAAGCAGAACTCACCTTTGATTTAGAACAGTGTGGAAAGACAGAAAAACAAAATTTGGGGGGTTGGAAATATTGACTAAAACTTCAAGGCTTGGGGTCTTGGAGTTGAAGTCCAAAGTTGCCAAAGCATCAAGATTCTCTAACTACATCCTGAAACAACTATGGCCCTCCAGATGTTTCTGGCTACAGCAACACATCAACCCTCACCAGCATTGCCAATAGTGAGGATTTAATAGGAGGACCACCGTTGTCTACTGCTGGTTTATAACAAGTGGCCGTGACTTAGCAAGAGATCAAACGTAAGTTCCTGTTCATCTTAAGGAAACTGCACTGGGCCATCTTTGTTTTGACTTTTATATTCCTAGTGTCAATACAACCAAATTCTAAGGTCCTTCTATTTGTCAGCAAGTTCTACATTCTTCCACTTTGGATCTTTCACTGCATTTCTTGGGCTGCTTGCTTTTATTAATTACCATGAAATGGGTTTTCTTAACATTCATTTTATACCATCTTCATTGCTTATTTTATTGACTTTATCCAGTAACTTCTGAAAAATCGTGTATAAGTGGGCTCAACCCTTGCCCATCTTGGCTAATTGGAAGATCTGCCAGGGGGGTTCGCACCTGGGTCCAGGAGGCCGTTAACGCCTCTTTGAGAGAGGGAGTGGTCCCTACCACCTTGAAAGAGGCGGTAATTCAGCCACTCAAAAAAGCCTAACCTGGACCCAAGGCTGGTGGTTAACTACCGACCAGTGGCAAACCTCCCTTATTTGGGCAAGGTGTTGGAGCGGGTTGTGGCTGGGCAACTCCAGGCGCTGCTGGATGAAATGGATTTTCTGGATCCATTTCAATCGGGTATCAGGCCGGGTTTTGGTACGGAGACTGCCTTGGTCGCCCTGTACGATGACCTTTGCCGGGAGAGAGACGGGGGAGTGTGACCCTGTTGATACTCCTGGACCTTTCAGTGGCTTTCGACACCATCGGCCATGGTGTCCTTCTGGATAGGCTGGCTGGGTTGGGAGTTTGGGGCACCACTTTACGGTGGTTCCGCTCCTTCCTGGTTGACTGTGTCCAGAGGGTGGTGCTGGGGGACAGTTGCTCTGTCCCATGGCGTTTATGTCATGGAGTTCCTCAGGGCTCGATACTGTTCCCCATGCTGTTTAACATCTACATGGAACTGCTGGGAGAGGTCATCAGGAGGTTTGGGCTGAGGAGTCAGCAATATGCTGACGACACTCAGCTCTACCTCTCGTTTTCCACCAATCCAGGTGAGGCGGTTTCTGTGCTGAACTCGTGTCTGGACCTGATAATGGACTGGATGAGGGTTAATAAATTGAAACTCAATCCAGACAAGACAGAAGTGCTGTTAGTGGGTACTTCGCTGGACAGGCTGGAGGGCCATTTCCCTGCCCTGAATGGGGTTACACTCCCCCTAAGGGACAGGATCTGCAGTCTGGGGGTGCTCCTGGACCCCAGTCTAACTCTGGAAGCCCAGGTGGACTCAGTGGCCAGGGGCGCCTTCCTTCAGCTGCGGAAATTATACCAGCTACGGCCCTACCTGGACAAGCGGAGTCTCATGACAGTTACACATGCACTGGTAACGTCTCGTATAGATTACTGCAATGCGCTCTACGTGGGGCTGCCTTTGAAGACGGTCTGGCGACTGCAACTGGTCCAGAATCAAGCTGCGCGGCTGGTGAGTGGTGGGGCCACTAGGGGACACATCAAGCCAATTCTGTTTAAATTACATTGGCTACCAGTTGCTGCCCGGGCCCAATTCAAAGTGCTTGTTTTGACATATAAAGCCCTAAACGGCTTGGGCCCTGGGTACCTGAAGGACCGCCTCCTTCCATATGAGCCTACCCGGCAGTTAAGATCTAGCCAGGGGGCCCTTTTGAAAGAGCCATCCCTCAAGGAGGTAAGAGGGATGGCTTGTAGACAAAGGGCCTTTTCGGCAGCTGCCCCCCAGACTATGGAACGCCCTCCCAATTGAGATTCGTCTGGCGCCGACGCTGATGACATTTCGGCGCCATGTCAAAACCTTCCTGTTCCAGAAGGCTTTTAATTGAAATAATATCAACTGCGGGTCCTGATGGCATTTTTTAGAGTATATATTTTAATTGTATTTTAATTATTTTATCTTTTTTACTGTAGTTAAATTGCTGTAAGCCGCCCAGAGACCTTTGGGTAGTGTGGGCGGCATATAAGTTAAATAAATAAATAATAAAGTCATGAGCTGTATTGTCTGCATATTGGATGTTGTTGATAAATTATTCATTGACAATGAAGCTATCAATTGAATCAGCAAGTGCTTGTGTAAAGATGTTGTCAGAACACATGTCAAAAAGCAGTGGTGAAAGTATATGTCCTTGTTATGCTCCACTTCATATCTCTGTGGCCTTTGTCATCTTAATTTCAACTGCAATTTTTTTTTTCCGTAGAAGTGGCCAGTTATGTCTCTTGACTCAATCCACCTGGTTCCTAATAACTCCATCAGCTTGCCAGAGATCATAGCCAATAAAGTAATCATAGATATCTAGATTCATGGCATGGCATCTCTCTCAAAGTAGCAGCAGGCAGAATAGTGGTTCCCTGGTTCCAGATTCTCCTCTTTATCTAAATTCTGCCTTTATTTGCACTTCTTGTAAATTCTGCCACGTATTATTTTAAAGAAAATCTTAAGCAAATGGTTAATTAAGCATACCGTTCTGTAACCATTGCAAGCTTTAGTATTTTCCTTTATTCAGTAAAGATATATCTCAGCCATATTTTCAAAATGATTCCTGTTCTGTCAATTCATCTGAAAAGAGTCACTAAAATATCTACATTATCATCTTCTATTAATTTTAATAATCTGCAAAAACATCAAGTCCATGGCTTTGTTAGATTTTTCTAGCTTTATTGTATTTTTTGTTTTAAATGTCTAGATTTACAGTTTAGTATCAACATTGGTTACATTAAATTCTACTCGTCTGTTATCTCCAAACAACGCTTTAATATATATGTTGCAGAATATGATTGTACCTTGATATTAAACCGAATTGTTACTCCCAATCATCATCATTATCAATTTTATTGCTTTAGCACACAAACCATATCAGAGAATATATTAAAATACCACAATGCAAAAAAGGAAGGAAAAAAAATCTACTAACATTCTTATAAAAAGTGAAAATACATTGTACCGGTGTACTGTATTTGAGTATGAAACCTTAATAATAATAATAACAGTAGCAAGGTGTTATAAATCAGACCATGACTTAATGGTTCAGTATCCAATATCAAACAGCTCAGTGCAGAAAATCAATCTAACAGTCAGATTAATTTAAAGAAAAAAGTTATTTGTAACTATAGAAGCAAACCATGCCATTTGGAATGTGAATCCATCAGACTATTATTACCAGTTAGTGGGCACTGTCACTTCAGAATTCGCCTGCAACCTCCTTGATCATAATAAACATGAAGAGGGTCACAGATTTTCTCTTTGTTTTCTATATTTGTACATTGTTCAGACCACCATTTATTTCTGACTTCCCTAATCTTGTTCTGTGTAATTTGTATTTTATATCATCTTTTCTTTTCTGTTTTCATCTCTCTTCTATTAGTTCTAACATTTCCTCAGACATACATTTCTTTTGGTTCATTTACCTTTCCACTGTTGCTGTTGGCCAAATTTACTAATAGCTCTTTCAATTTAGAATGTTTACATAGTTGCATTTTCTTATATATGATTTAAACTATGGCAACAACAGGATTATAATCTGCCTTTATGTCTGCTTCAGGAATGTTTTTCACCCCTTTTACAGTGCATCCTATTAGCTACAATATATTCTGTGTGGTTCTTTACAGTATTATTTTCAGTGCTGTATTTTGGGGATTTCCATGTGTAGTTTCCTTGGTGGAAATTTGATTCTGGTGGTGACTATGCATTCTTCTGGACAAAAATGTACACTTCATTTTCCACTTTTATTTCATGTTCCTAGTGTGTATTTGGAACAAAATATCTACTTAAAGCCCCTTATTATAGAATTTGTTCTGATATGTCATAAAACAGCTTTGAGTTTTCAATAGAATTTTTCTATGCTTTTTCTATCTTTGTAAGTGATTGGGATATATAATAATATGAAACTGACATCTGTGGGATTTCCCTTTTGCTGAATAAGTGTTACCCAGTCTAAATATGAAAGGCAATTTCTAATGGCCACACTGGCATTTTTAGTTACTCTGATTGCAGCTCTGCAGTTGTGCTGTGCCTCATTCCTGCCTGAATAAAACATACAAGGCTTAATATCTCTCTGTACTTGGCTGGATCCTGACCAGTGAACATTAATTCAAAAGATATTGATATCCATGCTTTTTAAAAACTGTATTGTGGATTTTTCCTTCCTCATACATATTTTGTACATTCCAAGTTCTTAATCTAATTTTTTTGCCTGGAGATTCTTAGCCCCATTTAGCCATCCTAAACTTGCTGGAGACTGAAGGACTTCCTTTATATCTGTTTAATCACAATTAGTCTACAAGATACAAGGTAGAGCTTTTATATTGCCTTGCACATCTCTCTTATAGCTGATTGTAATGCCTGCCATACTATAATAAATTCTGGCTGGCATCCTTTGCCTTTGTCTGGTACTGACATTGCTGCTCCCTAAGGTCAGGTAGAATTCAGTTTAGTTCCTCTCATCTCCCAGCCAAGCTCCTCTGCTGGAAGCTATTGGCTTTTCCAAGAATTGGATTAATTAACCACTGCCTAATACTTGGCATGGCTACTGACCACAGTCAGTCCAGAGGTCAATGCCATGGGCCCACTAGAAGCTCGTTAGTCAGAGCATGGCTAATATAATTTATATTATCAAATATGAAAATATTAAATAATGCCATGAGGTAAATTAAATTAAATATATCACGTTTATAATTGAAAAGATGCAGTACTTCATTATATTTCCTGAGAATTGAAGGATACAGTTTCATTCTCCTTGTATCAGAATCTTTATCAAGTGACAGAAAATGTTTACCCAACAGAAGAGAAAAACGATTCATAGCTTTTGACAGACCTTAGGCTGCTAACAAACATCCAGAACCATGGTATACTCTCACCACAGTTATCAGCAACTTGTGCTATTGTCCTTGTACTCGGGTGCTTCTATCCAACAAAGTTATTCAGTGTGACAAGCCTGAGCAAATAGCTTAAAGAGGAAAACTAGACTGATCAAGCAGGAAATTAATTATTTTGATTTATGGAAAGAAACACAGCAGGAGCCTGGGTTGCTATTTTTGTTCAGCTAAATAAATCTGATTTTGACTAGACTGGCCTGTAACTCATCTCAATACACAGAAGTCCATAAAGGAAATTGGTGTCAGCAACTTGGAAGCTGAGGGATTCTTCTCTCTTCTTTAAAGAATCAGGACTGGCACAGACTCAGATTTTGAAAAGGAGTGTGAGCTGGGAGTTATTTTTGTGTGTGGGAGTGGAAGTAAGGGATGCATTTGAACAACAAAAGAATTGCTTGCTTAAAATAACAAGGAAGAAGATCAGAGTCCACATATCCTGCTCATGTAATCCTGTGGCTGTATAAAACAAATTAAAGCCGATTGCTTTCTTTCTGTGCATTCCAGGAAAGGAGATTTTGCAGCCAGTAGACGGTTCATTTTCTCCTGGCCAGTTTTTTTGGATTCTGGCCACATGTCATTAGTGACCTATTTTTGCTGCAATGAGATCAGCTGTGTGTTGTAGGACCCTGAATCAGCAGGTTTTCCCCTGGCTCTGTCTGTCAGGCCTTCAGTCAGTTCAGATTCTCCAAATGTGCTCCTTTCATATTCCCTGTATAGAGTCCTAGGAAATAGCATTCAACCAGTCAACCAGTAACTTCCAAAGCTGGGTCTTCCTTGTGCTGAAGAAAGCAGCAACAGCTGAAGCAGCCAAACCTGAAATCGTGTCTTCTAATTTGGTCCTGCTAAACATAGAACTCTTCTGTTTAGTAACTGTATGGTTGGGGTCAAGGGGGTGCATTTAGAAGAAAGACCAGGGCCAGAGAGTTTTCAACAAACATCTTTTCTAATATCTTTTATTTTTATTGCAAATCAAATGAGAGAAAAAGAGGAGTAGGGAAGGAGAAAAAATAATACACTAATGGGCTAGGCATACACATTAATGTAAACTGATCACATGCCCTGTGGCACAGTAGTTAAACTTCAGTAGTGCAGTCAAGCCTCTGCTCACACCCTGAGTTTGATCCCAATGGATTCAGGTAGCCAGCTCAAGTTTGACTTGACCTTCCGGCTTTCTGAGGCTGGTAAAATGAATACCCAACGCATGGGGACAAAATGTTGTTTTCCTAATTATGTTGTAAACCACCCAGAGAGCACTTTAGCAAGTTGAAACAACAGCAACATATGTCCAAAAAAGAGTTCCTTTAGAATTGGTACTAACAGAATAGGCTACATGCACAGCTAAGGTAGTAAAATCTTCTGACCACTGAATGATGGATGGTGTGTTTTTATCTTTCCAGCCTCGAAGTATAAGTTTTTTGGCAATAATAAGAGCAGGTAAAATCCAACCATGCTGACCACTAGTCCACTTCAAAACTTCTGACACCTAGTTTAGAAGTAAAGACATAGCCACAAATATAAAAACTTTTTCTAATACAAAATCAGTTCACAATCACGCATCTACCCAAAAAGCAGTCACTGAATTTGATGTTATTGTTAATGAGATGAGGATAGAGTGGGACAAAGCACTTGACTATCCAATGCAAATTAACCAATAGAACTCTGACCCAGCTTCAGTACCTAAAATCTCTTTCAACGCAAAGCTATGTTTGATTCGGCAAAAGCTGGTGGTTTGGACATATTGGATGCCATTTTGTTTATTTAAAAAGAAATTGGCCACCTCAGCTAAATGCTAGCAATGCAACACAGATGATGTTTCTTTGAAGCATATGATGTGAGTGTGTGAAAGGGAGGCCAGATCTGCCTTGGACTGTCTCCAGCTGTATTACAAAATCGGATGCAAGCGGAGAGGCCTCAGTGGTGGCAAAGCAGTCAGGAGCTTAAAATGTGTATTTCATAACATCTCACGCAAATGACAGTTTTATACATAGCTACTCAAGTGCCAAATTTGGAATAATTTCCAACCTGTTCTGGATTACTGAATCCTATAGGGGAGCGAGACCTGTCTGCCCCCACCACACAAGTATCAGGCAGACAAGAGGAGGGTAAGTTTTCCTAGCATCAGGCCAACTTGTTTGTGAAAGGAGACAGACACCAGAGACTCCAGCCATGGGCTTGGACAATACTGTGTTAGTCTGAACACCGCCATAGCCCTGGAGAGGCAAGGGGCAGGCACACCAAGGCAGGGGATGGGTTGAGACAAGCTGCAGAGCCTGACTTCTTTTGCTCTTCTATACAAGCCTTCCCTAAAAGGGGTGCTTCCTGGACCTCGGCTCTTCTCTCTTTCCTGCTTTCCAGCACCTGGACTCTGAGGAACTCTGGTGAAATTAACAGGGTCCCAAAGCTGGTAAATTTGCACAGCACTTTGCAGGCAAAATCGCTCAGATCTGCACTGACTTGGATGCTTTAGTAAATACAGGTCCTGTAGATGTAACTATGGCTCCTGCTTGTCCAGTGTTGATGGGTAAGTTTCAGTTTTTGCAGCCTGATGATGTGGACAGGACCCTTGGAAAGGTGAAGGTTGCCACTTGTCTCCTGGACCCTTGCCCTTCCTGGCTTATAAAAGCTGCCAGAGAGGGACTGGCCAAGTGGGTCCAAGGAGCAGTCAATGTGTCCTTGCAGCAGGAGAGCATCCCAGCATGCTTAAAGGAGGCAGTAATAAGACCATTATTGAAAAAGCCCTTCTTGGATCCCACAGTACTGGATAATTGCTGGCCAGTCTCTAATAACCCATTCTTGGGCAAGGTGCTGGAGCAGGCTGTGGCTTTGCAACTCCAAGGGTTCCTGGATGAGATGCATTACCTAGATCCATTTCAATCTGGCTTCAGGCCTGGTTATGGGATGGAGACTGCTTTGGTTGCCTTGAGGGGATGACCTACACCAGGAACTGGACAGTGTCTCCCTGTTGGTTCTGCTGGACCGCTCAGCGGCTTTCAATACCGTCAACCATGGTATCCTTTTGGGTCATCTCTCTGGGATGGGACTTGGAGGCTCTGGTCCTTCCTGGAGGGGAGAACCCAACAGGTGGTGCTGGGGGACCCCTGTTCAACACCCTGCCCTGTGGTGTCCCTCAGGGTTCTATTTTGTTCCCTTTGCTATTTAATAACTACAGGAAACTGCTGGGAGAGCTTGTCTGGAGTTTTGGGGTTTGGTGTCACCAGTATGCTGATGACACCCAACTCTGTCTCTCTTTTCCATCTAATTCCAAGGAAGCTGTTTCAGTTCGAAATCAGTGTCTGGTGTCAATAATGGACTGGATGAGGGCAAATAATTGAAACTTAATCCAGGTAAGACAGAGATGTTCTTGGTCAGTCGAAAAGCAGATCAAGGAATAGGGTTGCAGCCTGTGCTGGATGAGGTTACGCTCCCTCTGAAAACACAGGTATGCAGCTTGGGGTGCTCTTGGATTAATCTTTGAGCCTGAATGCTCAGATTTCAGTGGTAGCTAGGAGAGCCTTTGCACAATTAAAACTAGTGTGCCAGCTGCTCCCATTTCTTGAGAGGGGTGATCTGTCCATGGTGACACATGCCCTAGTTACATCTCAACTGGATTACTATAACACACTCTATGTGGGGCTGCTTTTTGAAAGTGTTAGGAAACTCCAGATGGTCCAAAATGCAGCAGCCAGACTGCTGACTAAGGCTGGTTACAGAGATCATGTGACCCCCTGTTACAGCAGCTCCACTGGCTGCCACTCCGTTTCTGGGTACAATTCAAAGTGCCGATTTTAACGTATAAAGCCCTAAATGGCTTGGGTCCAACTTATCTAAAAGACCGAATCTCCCTCTATGAGCCTGCCTGGGCTTTAAGATCATCAGGGGAGGCCTTTCTCTCGGTCCCACCACCCTCAGGGGTGCACTTGGTGGGGACATAGGAGAGGGCCTTCTCTGTTGCTACTCCCAGACTCTGGAACTCCCTCCCATAGGAAGCTAGGCTGGCCCCATCTTTGTTGTCCTTCCACAGGCAGGCAAAAACCTTTCTCTTCAGGCAGGCTTTCCCTTAATAACTGGTGATCTGAGAGAGGTTTTTAAATGGATTGTTGTGCTTTGTTGTTTTAAATGTGTTTTAGTATTGCTTTTATTACTGTTTTTATATAATACTTGTTTAATTCTTTTTACATATTTTATTCCTACTATTTTTAGCTTTTAAATATTGTCTTTTTAACTGTGTAAGCCGCCTTGGGTTCTTTTAAAGGAGAAAGGTGGGATAAAAATATTTTATTTTTATTTATTTTTTAAATTTATTTTTAAATTTCCAAAACAAAAACAAATACAAAAATACAAAATACTTACTAATACAATCTAAACCACAGTGCTCCCCCATACCCACGGGACCCTTTGGAACAATACTTTTAATACGAAGCTCCTTTCCAAAATTGTATTGAGTGTTGTTTAGAGGCTTTCCCCTTTCCTTTCACTAATACAAATTCAACAAATCTACCCCAAATGACATAAAAAATATTTGAACTTATTTCCCCTCTTTTCACCTTAAGTTCAGTAGTCAATTTATCATTTAATGCAATGTCCCATACTTCATTATACCAATCTTCTAATTTAATATCATTTTTATCTTTCCAGAATCTAGCTATTAATATTCTAGCACTTGTCATAAAATTGGAAATCAATTCTTTTGAACAATAATCAAGTTCTCTTATCAAAAATTGACAACAAAGCAATTTTAGAATTGAATTAGATATCTTTTCCAAATATCTCACATATTTCCTTAAAAATCAGTTTCCAAAATTTCTGAATCCATTTACACTCCCACCACATATGATAATACGTGCCAATTTCTTCATCACATTTCCAACAGTCCTTAGAATAGTCTGAATTTATTATATTCAATTTCACCGGAGTCATATACCACCTTAAACTAATTTTTTTTAAAAATTCCTTTATTCTTACCGACATTAATCTTAAAACTCTCATCTTCCAAATTTTTGTCCAATCCTCTGTTTTAATTTCTGTCTTTAAATCATTTTCCCAAATTGATTTCAAACCTTCTGTTTCTGTCTCTTCTTCCTCTTGTTCCAAAATTAGGTTATAAATTCTACTTACTACTCCCTTCCTCAAAGCATCTTTCTGCATGTCTTCATGTATGTGATGATAGAAATTGTTCGTACTTAGTACATTCTCTACATTTGCCATTAGTTTTCAACCATTCATTTGTCCAACTATCTAATTGGATATAATTATACCATGATAGTTTATTAGTTTGAAGTTTAACTATAATCTGATCCTTCGATCTCATTTTAATCATCCAATCCTTCAATCTGGCAACTTTTTTGTCCTTAAACAAATCAGCTAAACCCTTCAAGTTTGCTGGGAAATTTTCTATTTTGGTCACTAATTTTAGTGGTGAAGTAAAGGGGCATAACTTCTTTTTATTTCTCTTCCAGATATTTAACATGTTTCTTAAAAAAGGGTTGTTCACCTGATTTATTGTATTTCTTTTTACTACATTAAACAAATATTTTTCAATATTCCCATTTATTTCTGAGGATTCCATATCCCACCAAATTAACCTTCGTTTGTTCTATACAATATCTCAAATAAATCTTAACTGATTCACTATATAATAATTTTTTATATTAGGAATACCTAAACCTCCATTTTTTTGAGCCTTATACCAATATCTTTTATTTATTCTTGATTTTTTACCTTGATTACAAAATCCATTAATTAATCCCTGCCAATACTTAAAATCTTCTTCTTCTAATTGTATTGGGAGCATCCTAAATAAAAAAGTAATTTTTGGTAATATTTTCATTTTGGTCAATTCTCCCAAACCACGATAGTTTCAATTTAGAATACTCCAGCAGTTTATCTTTAATATCATTTTTTAATTTACAGTATTTAAATTTTGCTCCTTTAATTTTTGAGTCACTTTAACTATATTTATATCTAAATATTTAATATAATTACACATTTTAAAACCATATTTATTTACAAACGTTTCTTGTTCATATTTATTATAATTAAACATCATTATTTGTGTTTTTTGCCAGTTAATGATTAGTCCTGTTATTTCCCCAAATTTTTCTAAATGATTTTTAATATTATCCATACTTTCTAATGGGTTTTAATGGTCAATAATGAGTCATCAGCAAATAAATTAATCTTAATTGTATCATTTTTACCTAATCCTTTAATTAATTCATCATTTCTTATTGCATTAGCTAACAGTTCTATAACCATACAAAACAATATTGGTGAAAGTGAACAGCCTTGTCTTGTACCTCGGCCTAGAAAAATCTGTTCTGTTAAACCATAATTAACTACAGTATTACTTCTGAAGTATTATCTGAATATAATTGATCTATAACCCCTATAAATCTTCTGCCAAATCCCCAACCCTTTATAAGCAGCTTTAATGTTGGCCATTCCACACAATCAAAGGCCTTAAATATGTCTAGTGATAAAACAGTTGCCTTTATTTTTTCCTTTTCTACCTCATATATAATATTCAAAACTCGCCTAGTTAAATTATCCATTTGTCTTCCCTTTATAAAACCACATTGATCCTCTTTAATATAATTTCCTATAAATCTATTTAATCTATTTGCTAGTATAGCAGTAAAAATCTTAGCATCTTGATTTATTAGAGATATAGGCCTATAAGATCCCGGATGTTAGATCCTTGTTGGGTTTTGGGATAAGAATCGTTAATGAGTGTTTCCAAGAAGGTGGCCTTGTCTCTCCTTCCAATATTTTATTATAAAACATTTTTAGCTTAGGTATCAAAATGGAACTAAAATGTTTATAATATTCTGGACCCAATCCATCAGGGCCTGGTGTTTTACCATTTCTCAGTTTATTAATAACTTCAGCAATTTCTTCTTCTTTAATCTCTTCTTCTAATATTCTTTTATCACATGTGAATGTGAAAAATATTTTAAATAAATAAATAAGTGGTGTCCAAGAGTCTAGAGACTATAATTTAGTCCCATGAGACTGTTGGCAGAAAGACAGGGGGAAGTGATGCTGCACCACTAATAAAAGCTCTTCTGAGCCAAAAAGCCAAGCTGGAGCCTATGCTGGGGGACCCTTGTCTTGCTGGTAGCCCAGGAGGGGGTGCTGACAGGGGGCCACATTGGGTCTCCTAGCCAAGGGTGTCAACGGTTTCTTTTTTAAAAAAATGTAGTATGAATTAAGGTCCCTAATTTTTTTTCAGTGTGAGCCTTGGAGTGAACCAAAGATTGCAAGGTAAACAGAGTTGTCCAAACAAATCTGTGATGTAGGATTGGCATATCTTGTTTTAGAAATTATTATAGCATAAATCTAATAATAATTCAGAGGCTGAGAAAGGGTCCACCCCACTTCATGCTCCAGCAATTAGATATGCAGACGAAGCCAGTCTTTGCATGCTGATGATCAGTCCTCAAACAAAGCAAGCTAATGAGCAATGCAGGGAGGAGAAAAAGATCTTGCTATGACACACAGGAATCTCTGAAACATTTAAAGAATTTAACTTTCTAATTACACACACTCTGTAGAGACTAGCTTGACCTAAAGTAGCCTTGAACAAATTTGACCATGGAAATCTGGTGTAATTTATAACTGAAGTAAACATACAGAACTTTAGAACTTGCATTTGATTAGGAAATGCTGGTGATATATCAAGTCAACACAGAGCCCATCATTGCTAGCCTTATGGTGTGGCCTGCAAGTGGCCCTCTATCAAGCATGTTGGGTCACAAAAGGCAGAGGTTTATCAGAGTTAACCCAAAAAATGTGGCTGCCTGAAACGGAAGAAAGAAATGTGGGTCATCCCACCCATATTACCTGAGGTCAGCCCAGTTATCTTGGCACAAACGACTCTCCCAGCCCCTGGCTGTAAAATGCAGTAATAACAAATTGCACAAATAATAATAAAATACACCTGGTAAGGTTGGTTCCATTTCCCCCACTTGGCAGGTTTGTGAGGCATTCGCAACTTTGGCGTTGTCAGTAGCAGCCGAGAAGCCTCCCAGCACTGGCTAGTCTGCAGGCTGGGGACTGCTCTGTATCACCCTGTAATGTGGTTTCACACCTATTTTCAGATTTACTTATTTTGAATATTTATATATCGCCT
Source organism: Intellagama lesueurii (assembly GCA_037013535.1). Lineage (NCBI taxonomy): Eukaryota > Metazoa > Chordata > Lepidosauria > Squamata > Agamidae > Intellagama > Intellagama lesueurii. The sequence continues at coordinate 53,344,988 of JBAJHW010000005.1, forward strand.
GACTTGGTGCCAGGCACTACTCTAGATAGCTCACAATCAAGGAGAACAACCTCATAAACCCATCCCACAACCCAAACATGAAATCAATCACTACAAATATAAATATAAATATAGATAACAAAACAAATCTAACTAAAACCTAAATGATGGTATGACTGGGTGACTCACATGTAGACCCACTCATGAGAGGTTGTTTATAAAAGCTTCTTTGAACAGTATTGTCTTGAATATCCTCTTGAAGGCTGGGAGGGAGGGGGCCTGGCTGGGATCTAACAGGAGCCCGTTCCATAAGGATGGGGCCACAACCAAAAAGGTTTGGTTTCTGGTAATGGTCTTCCTTGCCTCCCTTGGTGTAGCCACTTGTAAGAGCAAGGCCTGCGAGAATTGGGTGGTACGGGCTGAAGTTCTGAAGGGAAAAATGCTCTGACGAGTAAGTCATAATAATTTCTTTAAATCACAGATAAGCCACAGTTGAAAAAACAAACAAACAAACTTACTGCAGGTCACCTGAAAAGTCCAGTTCCTCCTGCCTTTCTTACATCTAAAATCTGTCACTCTTCCTAATGATGGGCCAGCACTGAGGCTTGCAATAGAAACACACTAAGTTGCTGCTGCTGCTGCTAAACTTGCTTTAAGCAAATACATTACCGTACAGTGTGGAGTGGTGCCACTACCTATAGTGGAGATCAAAATGCCACCCTTCCATCCTTCTGTCATAGCAGCACACACAGGAGGAGGATTAGAACAAGGAGGACAGTGAAGTCTTCAGGACCACCCCCTGAAGGAGCAAGCCTGTGGTGATACTATCCCAACCCCCAGAGGAAGAAATAGAATCTGATACAGTAGTAGCACAAGCACTAAAGGAGGATGAGAATGTGGTGACAGTGATGAAGGACCACTTTATTAAGCCTTCCATTTTCTCACAGCCTGGTTCTGAATGTCCTCAAATGGTGCAGGAAGAGTGAGTGACTAGAAAAATTGCCTGTGCCTCAGAATATATGATTTCCCCAGTTACTTGTTCTATAGGGCCTAGCTTTGAGGAACCTTAACTGAGGAAGCATCTGGCCCTCATTAATATGGCCTAGATGGCTTCAGACAGTCAAAAGCTGGTTTCTTGCTCAGAGCAGATCATAGGCATAGGCTATGCCTATGATCTGCTCTGCAAGCATCAAAATAGTTGATGGCCAGTAAAGACTAGCTTTGTCCAGATCTCAGGTCAGTCATGCAATAGTCATGCATAGTCATGACATGGAAACAGAACTTTCAAGAGAGGAGCCACTAAGGCAATCAAGTCTTCCTGCCCCTTGCATCCCTCCAAGATCCTCCTCCGAGAGTCAAGAGCCTTCAAGACAAGCCTAGAACATGAGGCAACATAGGGAGCTGCGATAGAGAAATCTGTGGATTGTTTATCATTATCATTATGGTGACACAAATAGCAGCAACTCCTAGGCTCTGTAGAAAAAGGTGTTTTTTTTAATTAAAAAGGTTGTATCCTGAGTAGCTAGCTAGGAAACTGTTACACCCCTTTTCTCTGATATCAAAGTCAGAATTCCCTTTATTTTGTCATTTTATTATTGAGGTAATAGGTTCTTTAAATCACAGGAGTAAATGTGTTTTCTTCAGTAATCTTCACTTATTTCCTCTCTTTCTCCTTTGCTGCCACCAACCTTTAGCTGCTCCTGTGTGTATATATATTTAACCCTTTACTCAGGCCCTTCTAGCACCCTCCACAGAGCCAGCCCTAAGGCATTTAACTCAGCATCACTCAATTTGAACAGAACAAGTATGGTTTTATTAAAATAATAGTTAGAAAAGAATTTTGTTTATTCCTAGGCTTTAAATTCATTCAACACAATCCTACTGTACAGTCTATTACCTCTTCTCCCCTTCAATCTCTCTGACTTCTCTCTCAAACTCCCAGAATCCAAAATCACCCTCTCCCTGATCTCTCTACACCAGACTGTTCTTCATGAGACTCAAGGTTGATCTGCCTGACACACACACACCACTTCCCCTTCTTATCCAGTTTCTCTCCTAGCCAATCAGAACCATTCCTACAAACATTCCATGCTCCTCACTCACCCCCTCTCCCATCACATACTTACCAAACCATATTAACTATGGATTTAAGTGTGACCAGGCATCACAGCAACTGATTCCATTGGTCTACTGTACAGTCTAAAAATGACTAAGAGTGCTGTAGCATATTTTCCCCCAGTAATGGGTTTGATTATTGTGATTAATAAGCAGAAAATGTATGTAGTCTCAGAAAGACTAGAGTAATTTTATTTTGCTAGACTCAGATGGGCAGTGCGATCTTAGGTCAAAGATATATTGAGTGTAGGAAACTCGCAATAGGCAGAACCATCTTCAGGCAGCAGAAATCCAATTATGGCAGCAGAAATTCCCTTGTGCTGCTAGACCACTTTTGTATTAGCTGATCTAAGGGATCTGCCACCAGACGTGCTTTGCTGAGCCCCCTCCCAATGGTGTGGAGAAGAGGCAGAGGGAAGAAGGAGCTAAATTATGCTCAATCCAAACCTCTGTCAGCACACAGTCACAGCCACCAGGCTGGTACACAAAGTTAAGTTAAGGTGAAGGCAGTTATAAGTAATTTCTAGACTGGGAAAGGTTTGGAACCAGGCACTGTAAGCTAGTTGAATTTAGGTTCTACTGGAACCAAAGGGACCGCATTAGCCAGGATGCAAATCCCTTTTATCTCAATGAGAACAGAGTCTCCAGTAGTACACTCATTTCCTTGGGAGTGCATATAGTGGGGCATGCTTGTGAGTTAATTCAATAGAATTGAAATTTAATTTTAACAACTTACTCTCAATCTGTGTTGCATTAAAAACATCAAAATCTTACATAAATTATGTATTTCATTAAAATGGAACCTAGCACCTTTGTATAATAGTTAGAAGCGAGACAGAGATATCCCAATGATGCTTTACTTTTACTGAGGAATTCTTTTGTTGTTTGCTGCCTCCAGCAGGATGGCTGCAGAATTTTTCAATAGTAATAAAAATATGCAATGGTAGTTTGAGACATGGAGCTAGAAGAGATGCGCTCAAAGCAATTATTTCTAAAGATTTTCAGAGAAGCAAGCCCTTAACCAGCATGCCCTGCTGGATATTTAAGAGCATATCCATTCACTCTTGGACCCTAAGGAATATTAAAGATGATGGGTTATCTTTTCTAGGCAGGGTTAAAATTGGGTGAATGAAGCATGTGGGCCAAAGGTGAAAACTTTGCTGGTGCTGCCACAACCTAATACAGATAGTTTAATAGGCCTTTTCACTGTCTTTCAAGTATCAAAAAGATTTCCAAGAATGAAAGTATTATGATTTATTTGTTTGTTTTAAAGAGCAAATCATAGGTCTGCAAAATCAGCCTTAAAAGGGAGCAGCCATGAAGCGATATATTTTCTTTCTGTAATTAGCTCTGATGTGACAGTGTGAGCAATTATTACTGTAGTGGAAAATGCTATTCTAAATTCTGCTGAGATACAGTGTGAGCTCTGCAGTTATTATAGCTGCATGTAGATCTAAACGCTTACAACTTGTTAATGTTAACTGAGCTAAAAATATTGGCAGACATGGTTTTCAATGCAGGGAGGTTGTAACATACCTTCTTTCTTCCATGATCGCATCTAATTCACTTTTGTTACACTACATACTATGCCAACTGCATACAGTGTACAGCAGTAATATTTACTTTAGGAAAATAAAATCCAGTTTGTGGACCAAACTATGTACACTTTTTGTTTAATTATTATAGGTAAAAACAAAATAAAAATAAAAAACAATAAAAATAAAAGAATAAAAAAGAAAAAAATGTGGTCACATCTTAAAAACTGTTATATTTTAAGGTGAGCTTTCGTGGACAAGTTCACTTCCTCAGACCTTTTGGTTAATCTGTACCTCACCGTTTAAACTTTGTCTTGGTTCTGCCTATTGGTCTAGTCTTTTCTCTAACATCATCTCCATGAGCTATATCAATGAGAGGTGGGAAGGGTCATTTCTTGTTTGAGAAGCCTGGTCACAGAAGCAAGCCAGAATCTGCCTGACTCCTTCACAGTTGTCATTTGATTAGTAATACAACACAATCCCCCCCCCCCCCCAAATTTAAACATGTTTTGTCTGGCAGCTTTTGAAATAAGATTCTGAACAGTTCTCAGTGGTCAATGAGGCCATTCATGAGAGAGGCATTTCAACCCATTAATGGGATATTTCTGGGTTCTCTAAACCTACTTTCAGTGGACGCTGTTAGGTGAAGCAATTCATTCTCAGGCCAAATGTTACTACTGAGGACTGTGAAGAAACATCCCCCCTTTATTCTTGAGGGAAGGACTAGGTCAGCCTGAAAGCATGAACAGGTAGTCATGATTGTCTTGTTTGTAGGGGTACTACTGAAACACAGAGCAACCTGAGACTTCTTGCAGTGACACAGAAGTGCTGGGGTATAAGAGCTTTTGGATAGTGTTGTGTGGAACAGCAGAAGGAAAGGGTGCGGTCTGGACACAGACAGAGTTCTGAGTCCTATCCTCTGAAGATGCCGGCCACAGAGACTGGCAAAACATTCAGAAGAAAAACCTCCAGAACACGGCCAAACAGCCCGAAAAACCTACAACAACCATCGGATCCCGGCCGTGAAAGCCTTCGAGAATACACGAAAGGGAAATTCTTGTTCCATCTGAGTGATGTTTTCATCTCTTGTATATCCAAGGAAATTGGCAGCAAAAAAAGGGGAAATCTTACTTGCAAGCGTTACTGTTGGGTAAAGATTTGCACAAACAGTTGTGTGCATGAGTTGTCATATTTCTAAGCTCGTGGAATATGGATTTATACAAATATTCTATACACAGAACGTATCATATGGAAAGCCAAACTATATTCAGATAAATGAAGAGTGAAAATTGGTGGAAGAAACATTAATAATTTAAGATATGCAGATGAAACAATCTTACTGGCAGAAAGCAACAATAACTTGAAACAACTTTTAGTGAAAGTGAAAGAAGAAAGTGCCAAACCAGGACTGCAGTTGAACATGAAGAAGATGAAACAACATGAGTACAGAAGAACTACACAACTTTAACATTGACAATGAGGAAACTGAAATAGTTGAAGATTTAGTATACCTTGGTTCAACCATCAGTTCAAATGGAGACTACAGCCAAGAAATCAGAAGAAGACTGAGACTAGGAAAGGCCGCAATTAATGAATTAGAAAATATAATCAAATGCAATGATGTGTCACTGGAGACCAAGACCAAGATCATCCACATTCTTGTATTTCCAGTCACTATATATGACTGTGAAAGCTGGACACCAAAGAAAGTTGACAAGAAAAAATGTTTTCATTTGAAATATGGTGCTGGAGGAAAGCTTTGTGGATACCCTGGGCTGCCAGAAAGACAAACATGCGGGTCTTAGATCAAATCAAACTTGAACTATCCCTGGAGGCAAAAATGTTGAAATTGAGGTTGTCCTACTTTGGGCACATCATGAGAAGGCAGGATTCTCTGGAAAAGACAATAATGTTGAGAAAGGTGGCAAGCAGCAGTAAAAGAGGAAGACCAAATACGAGATGGACAGACTCACTAAAGGAACCAGAGGCTTGAGTTTACAAGAGCTGAGCAGGGCAGTTGAGGACAGAACATTTTGAAGATTGTTCATTCATTGGGTCACCATAAATCAGAAACAATTTGATGGCACATAAAAACAATAGATATTAAAAACAGCTGCTGGTATTATATTCTATATCTGTGGTAATATCACTAGTAGGCTGTTAATGATAACACCTTTTGGGGGCCATGAAGCAACTTGACAGCTCACAACAACCATGTTAGTAGTAGCTCAGTGCTTCATTATTTCTGAAGTAATTTGGAATGAAGCAACAGAAGGATCTTTTGATATTCACTGATGTTTATTTGCCCACTTGTGTTCATGTTGAGCCCACACCTGCAAGGAGGCAGCCTGAGGGAACTGTCTCAGGCATCAGTTATTGTGAAGCCGCTGCCTCCCAGCCATTATCTTGAAACCCCTAGTTATTTTCCCACTGTGAGAGGTAGAGCAATGTGTATCACCTGCCTGTTATGGGCCCTCTAGCCCAGTGCTAATGTAAAATTCAGTTCCTAGTCTACTTTGTTCTTGTAGAGGGGGTTGGGTATGTGGGCATAATCTTCACACAGCATCCTCTTCAGTAGGCGTTTCAGCTTTAGCTGATGCAATACACATTAAAAAGTTATGAACTCTAAGAAGCCAACAATTGTGTTTCCAGCGGAGGCTGCAAAATGCCTCTGCCAGATATTACCTACCATGCTGGTTACAAATATACAAATCAGTTCTTGCGCTATCTCCTTCCTTGCCTGGATGGAGGAAGAGGGGGGAAACCAGCATTCTTGTGAGCCTTTGGGGCTGTAATACTGGCCTGAGACTGTTCCAATAGAACATTTTTTACATAGGAAATGCAATAGTTTGCACATTACAAACGTGCATTAGTGACTTTAGATCGCCATCTCCTGGATGAAAAAAAAAAAGGTCAGGCAACTGAGCTTGGGAATGCCGGCAGAAATTATTTCTAGTGATTTCAGGTCGTAATAATAATGCACACTTTATCCTGCTGTGTGTGGCAAAATTTCTCTTCTGAAAAGCTGGAAAACGAATGGGACACAGCAGGTTTCAAAGCTGTGGCTTCTGCTCCCGTCCAAACCATGAGTTTAGTAAAATAGCGGTAAAACTCAAGAGAGCTTCAATTACCTGCTACATAACCTTCCTCTGAGAGTAGGTGTTTATGCTCCCTTTTGGAGAGGTGACATCAGCTGCCATTTACGTCGGGAGCACTCTGGGAATGTGCATCTGATCTCATGTGGCCAATTTCTTTCCAGAGCCTGCTCCAAACAGATTTTATATTCTTGATCTTTTGTTAGTGTTTGGACCAAGGCTGTGTTTCCAACATGAAACAGAACCACCACGTATTATAGTAAACATTACTGTGCCTCCAAACTGTTATTTTAAAATGTTTTTACTGTATACAAAACATAGATCTAGTATGAAGTCCCTTCACTTCAACACTTTTATTTCCTTACTTATTGAGTGAATAATCCCCCTGCCCATGCAGTGCCAATTGAAAGAATTGAACTCAATGTTTACTAATATAGATACAAATGTTGCCTTCAGTATTTCAGATTTATCTTAATTACTCTACAGACTAACTGGAACTCAGAGCCTCTGCAGGGGTGGGAGCAGATCAAGATGTTTGGCCCCAGGAGGCTGATGGATTTGCAAGATCCCCTGATGTTTCTTGGCCAATTTTCTGTTACTTTGGCAGCTGATGGAATCAAAGCCATGGTTGAGGGAATGGCTAGACACGGGTGCTCCTAATGGCTAGACACGGGTGCTCCTAAGCATCTCTTCCCACTTAGTGGAGCCAAATTGCCCCCCTGGCTTATTACGGACTTGGTGGTGATGAAAAGGGTGGGCTGCAGACTAAAGCAGCAATGGCAGGAAACTTTGAGCAGGTCTGACCAAACAAGGGCTAGAACTCGCTGGAAGACCTACTCTGTGGCAGAAGTCTTTATTTTTTGCCACCATTACAGCTGTCTGGAGTGATGAGGGCCCAGTTACATTGTGGTCCACAAGGAGAAAATGCAGACCACTCATCTGTCTGCTGTGAAGAATTTGCTCAACATTTTGCAGGTAACATCAATAGGATCTGCTTCGAGCTGGATGCTGTAGCTGACACAGGTCCTGTAGATTTAATTTTGGCCTCTGCTTGTCCTGTGATAATTGCCAGCTGTGCAGACTGAGAATGTGGTCTTTACCTCTTGCAGAAATAAGGGCCACTGTATACATGCTGTGTCCTTGCCCTTTCTGGCTCATAAAACCAGCCATGGGGGCTGGGGCTGGCTGAATGGGCAAGGTGAGTGCTGAATGCCTTAGAACAAGGCAGTGTTTCAGCCTGCTTAAAAGAGGCAGTTATACAAACTTTGTTGAAAAGGCCCACCCTAAACTCCACTGTACTAGATATTATATAAGCGAGGCTCAAATACTCCATTCTTGGGCAAGGTTCTGGAGCACCTGCTCAACTGTACATAAGAGGGATTATCTAGATCCTTTTCAATCTGGTTTCAGGCTTGGCTATGCAATGGAGATTGCTTAAGTTGTCTTGGTCCACAACCTTTGCCAAGAACTAAACAGGGAGAATATGCCCCTGTTAGTTCCACTGGACCTCTCAGCAGCTTTCATTACCATCAACCATAGTATCCTTCTGGGTTGTCTTTATGGGATGGGACTTAAGACAGTTTTGCAGTGTCTCTCGTCTTTCTTGGAAGGATGAGTTCAGGAGATGGTGCTGAGGTCCCTCAGGATTCTGTTCTGTCCCCCATACTATTTAACATATGCATGGAAACACTGGAAGACGTTATCTGGAATCTGGGGTTTGGTGTCACTTATGTGGACTACATTTCAACCTTCTCCTTTCCATCGTATTACAGACAAGTCCTAAACCAGCGTCCAGGATCAGTAAATGAGTGGATGAACGTTAATCCAGACAAAACAGAGGTGTTCCTGCTTAGCCAAAAGGCAGATCGCAGAATAGCAATTTAAGCTGTGCTGGATGGGACTACACTACCCCTGAAAACTCAGGTTTTTAGCTTGGTTGTGCTCCTGGACTCATCCATGAGCTTTGCTACCCAGGCTTCAGCAGTGGCTAGGAATGCATGTGCACGGTAGTTCCATGGCAAACTGTGTAGCTCTTGGGGAGAACAGACATCCTTTGCTGTTCTAGTTAGTGCTGGAAACATCCAGGCACACTTTGGTTGTATTTGTGAGCCTCCTTTCCAATTTTTACTTAGCAACTTGAAAATACTGACAGCACAGGAAAGCTCCAAGAAGACCATGAGCTTCAGGTGGCTGAAGGGAATCATAGAAGAGCTACTGCTAGTTGTGTGTCATAGAAGGCTTTTAATGAACTTTATTGGGCAGATTGTTCTCTAGTTGAGGGCACTTCAGAAATCTTCCTCTCCTCTCAACTAGGTGTGGTAAAGAAATCTGGTGGTCGAGGGCACAGCAGACTCCCTCTTCAACCATAGCTTAACAAGTTTATTATTGTAGGTGACTGTATGCTCCCTTTTTGAGAAAATGGGAAACAAAACCCTCCGCAGGCAGTTCAAGTTGATGTAAACAAATCAGGAAGACAGCAACAACAAAGGGCAGGGAAAGGCTAAGACCCAAATCTAATGGTTTACGCAAAAATATCACATCATTAGGCAAGGCATATAGAATCTCCTACAGTTTGCCATATTTCAAGCCTCCCTTCTACCTCAAATAGGATGGATTTCATATAAATCAGGACTAGGTAACCTGTGCCCTGCTGATCTCCTGGATTACAATCTTCCATAGAGCCCCAGCTATCATGTCCAGTGGTCGGGAATTATAGCCCCAAACATCTTCAGAACAGCGAGGTCACCTACTTATACCCTAGAACAGTGGTTCTTAAACTTTTCTTTACCATGGACCCCTTTTAAATATCTTTTGTTGCCACAGACCACCAAGACGTAACTCAAGATTTAAAACCCTAAAGTGCATCAAATATTTATTTAAAGTTTCTCATGGTCTTCAAATTAAGATTTTGTTCTACTTTTCCTTTTCTCTCCAACTTCAGAAGATTGTAACATTTCTTCAAGTCTGAGTGGACCCCCTGTGAGGACACTGCAGCCCCCTTGGGGTCCACAGACCACAGGTTAAGAACCTAAGCCAGTGGTGGCGAACCTTTTTGGGCTCGCGTGCCCAAACTGGAAAAACAAAAACAAAAAAACAGCAGGCGGTGTGCCGCGGCGGCACCGGAAGTGGCGGCGGAAGGGGGAATCCCAGGCATGGAGGTGCCTCGAGACCCCACTCCGGATCCGCCGCCAGCACCAGCTACTCTGGATCCTGACCCGCCGCCTGTCCAGGCACCAGCACCGCGGTTGCAGCTGCCTGCTCAGGTTTGGCTGCCGGGGGGGGGGGGAGGGGGGAGTAGCGATCCGGCGACTTATGGCTCATGTGCTGCGCAGAAAGGGCTCCACGTGCCAGCTGTGCCATCGCTGACCTAGGCCCTAGAATATGTACTTTGCTCATGCTAGGGGCAGGGATCCTGCAATACGTCCCAGGTTTTCTACGAAATAGCTATTGCACAGCATTCTGGGTGCTAGGGAGGGAGGAAGAAGGGTCTCCCAAATGGTCTTCCCATCATTCACCCATTATGTAGGTAAGAGACAATGTTTAAGGAAGAAAGCATTTTGAACTCTTTGCCATACTTATACAGGAAGAACAGGATCTGGATTTTGGAACTGGGCTTTTAACACCCTGATTTCCTGACTTCGGGGCATGGGATGGAGAAATAACTTGGGCTGCCAAGCCTAATTCAAAATGTCACTGTAGTTAGAACATGTTTCCAAGATAGCTGGAATAATAGTTATCACTACTGATCACTGCATTACGCCACATTCTTTAGGTGAATTGTTTGGAAGCAGTGTTGCAGCTGGCAGTGACCCCCCACGGCTGTCCTGGTTGCTGCAACAACCCTAACTTTGTATCACTGTGATACCAGCTTTACATATTGATTAGTCTGCTCATGCATTAATATAAATTAAGTTGGTAGTGTTGAGTGTCAGTGTGGCATAATTACTGGAGACATCAGCTGGTAAAAGACTCAAGTTGTGACAGCTCATTATTATGCTGAAAGAGGTAAGGGAAATCCTTCTACTGAAGAGCTCTCTGAAATACTCTGGTTGCTAAGAGAAACTAGCTGCAACATTTGGATGGGAATGAGTCAGTATTTAACAAATATTAAAATTTTAAAAGCCATGCAAATTATTTTACTTCCAAGTGGTCTGGAGAAAATAAACACTTAATGAGTTATGCAGTAGTAGACATAACTGTGGCAAAAGGGGCTACCAAAATTGCCTATATGCTCTGCCTAACCCCCTCCTTCCAACACAAGTCTAGATTGTGTTGAACAGGACTGCCTGAGGTGTAGTGTGGTTGATCCTTGCATGTGGATGCAAACATCACCCCAAATAACACACCACACTTCGAAGTGACCCTTATTTAGCACGATCTAGCCCCATTTAGGCCAGCATTACTGAGCCATCTAGCCAACCCCCTGAGCTCACTATGAAAAGCAGGGGGTGAAGGTGCAACATTAAGGGTTACTTTCCAATCCCCAGTCCTCTCAATCTCAAAACTTACAAAGAAAAGATAAGTGCTGTTCCTCTAAGAACAGTGATTTATCTCTTAAATAGACCACTGGGCCCTCCTGTATCATTTAACATCAAAAAATACCGATTTTACAAAACCAGATGTATATCTTTTAGTCACCACCAGTTTTGCTTTTTGTAAACTTTTCAACCCAAGTGGCAAACACACCCCAGTGAAAAAGAATGAATGGTATCTAGATATGTATTATCACAGTAGTACCTGTTTTAAGTTGAATATGAATAAAATGCACATATTGTTTTACACATAATATATATTTGTAAACGTATTCATGCAAAAATAGTATGAACAAAGGTATGTTTAACCCCATACCTTTAGAAAGGACATTTACTTCTGTCTGCATTTTAAAAATCTGCCCATCCTCCGCATAATTAAATCTTACAGATTTTTCTAATTTGCAGGTCAACTCAATTTATGTAGCTCAAACATATAGACAAATATTACACAAAACAGTGTTTTTTGTATCAAGAAGAAAGGGAAGAGAAAAAAATCATGGTCACTTTTTTTTAAACTTTTAATCCTAAACATTACAGGGCAAATAGATGTTGGAATCTATTTCCATCCACCATGCGTTTTAACCTTTTATTTCTATTTAATGTGTCCAAATCCACCATAACATGAGTGGCTTACAACTTTTGAGTTATGGAAGTACATATTGTGGAATAAATGCTAGAAAAAGCAACAATGGGGAAAAGCCAAACTGTCTCCATAAAAGTAAAATGGAACATTGTGAAGATTAGATACTTTTTTAAACCTGTCAATTCAGTGCATCATATGGTTCAAATTCATTTTGAACAAATATTTAACTAGTGTCCATTGATTCCAAATTAGTGGATGATGAATCTTTCTGGATACTTTCAAAGATAGCTGCAAGCTCAGGATTAGAGCTTATCTGTGACTGAAATTCACTCATTAGAGGACTCTTTTCTGCTTCTGGAATGGTCAATAATGCTGCTACTGCCCTCATAGCAGATCTCTTCAGTTCATCTTGCTTTTCAAATTCCTGTTTCACGGAGTTTGCTTTTACCTGTTTCATTTTAAAAAAAGTGATTTTCAGTAAATGTAAGATAAAAATAGAACAATGAAATCAAATTTGAAAGGTAATCAAATTCATACATATGCATCAGCCAGTAGGTATACTTACTAATTTACGGCACAGAACTAGCTCATAAAATACTCCCTAGATAGGCATTCACTGAATTTCTAACTTTACTTGATAATGGTTAGTAATGTAAAGCAAAACACAACCTATTACAGGTATTTTCCAGGACTGACGCTACTCTGAATAAAGTGCCTTCTTACAGCCACAGCATCATGTCACACATGCAAAACAAAGCAGACACTCTTTGCTTCAATCACAAACTTTCTTAAAGAAACAAATTGAATTAATAGTGATTGAAAATTTGGTAACAAATGATAGGTTGATTCAATGTCTTTGAATTTAAGAATGTTAAGTGAATTTAAAGAAATTCATACATTACCTTTGTTGTACATGTAGCACGCAAGGGTTCAACCAGCCTATCCAGTCTCTGCAATACTGCACTTGGACACAGGGTAGACAGTCTCACCAGCATTAAGAATGTTAGCATCTGATTAGGAAAAAACAGTATAAACAAGCAAGTAGGAGATGCAACATAATATTGCAGTACAGAATGCTTCTGTTCAGGGCACCAGTGACTCCACCTCCCAGTCCCCCCTTTTCCTCCCAAGTCCCTTTAACAATTGATTCCTCAATGGGTGTTTGGGGCTCCACTCTGTATTTCGTGCTATTTTGTAAGCAGATATTCTTTCGACCCATCTAGTTAGACTAAAACTTCTAACACCTCACTCCCTCCTGTGTATTAGTAGTATTGATTTGGCTACATAAACACAAGAAGACTTGAACTACTATTAGAAGATATGCTAATTAACTTAAAACCATATATCTAGAGCAGTCCCCCAGATTTTACACATCATAAATTCTGAGGAAAACAAGATTTTCCAGAATATTTCTTTTCACTGACTGTATTTTTTTATGCTTCCCTACCACCAAATTTCATACTAATGGAGCTTAACAACAATAGTGTGTCTATTAGTGAAACACACACTACATCAGTTGGAAGCCCTTGAACTACAATGATCCTTCCCAGGTTATTGTTGTTACAGCAAATGAGTTCAAAGAAAACATAAAAAGTAGTACAAGGATATCACCCGGGGGGGGGGGGGGGGGCTGCAGGAACTGGAGAATTATTATGGAATAAAATGCTATGTCTTAATAAAAGAAAGAAAAGAAAAAAAAATGCCCCCAATCTGGGTAGCAAATCACTTTGACCATCCCTATCGCTCAGCCAAAGTCTCTTCATACAGCTTGGAGTGTCAAGTTTTTCAAGCAAGTGGAAAACACAAATAGGTGTTACTGGTTTCAAGTATTTGCTAAACCATTGTTCAAGGAACTACCACATTTTCACATGGTGAAGATATACATATAACAGAGATAGCGAGAGCTAACCTTGATATCATAGTGATCTTTTAAGCCATCCTCAACATGGTTTAGGAATTCAAAGATGTCCAGTCTATCCAGACAGCTATCCAGAAGAGTGTACATACACTCAAATGCAGCCTTTCTAATATCGAGACCATCATCAACTGTATGCTTAAATGGCCCCATTTCCACCTGCAGAGCAAACCAGAAATTCAGTGCATTGAATATAGTTATTTAAAAAATAAATACAGCTACCAGTTGTTAATTAATCTTTTGAATAAACTGAGGACTTTGTAGTCCCAAGGGAAAGTCATAAGCAGGTGACAAAAAACAAACAAATGACCTTATGGCTGTCATCACTATGCTGGTTACTGGACTTTAAATTAATCTCATAAAAGGTTCGCTGCATTTGCACAACAGCATTCTTCACTCCCCAAGCTAAGAAAGCTACAAATATGATTCCTTGTTTAATAGTTTAATATATAGCTTAATATATGTTCCACTGAAATTATTAAACATATATTAAATATCATTTGCTTAAGTAAATAAGACTACAACGTATACCTATATACTTGGATATACATCACAATAAAAGGTCAGTAAATGGGAAGAGTGTCAATCTAGGGTTTGCTGCTAGACAAACAAGTTGATCTGGAATATATGACTGTAACTGGGCTGAGTGAAGAGGGTAGAGTGACTTGGCTATGCCCAGGATGTTCCTGTGTGCAGAGGCAGGCTAGATTCAAATGGAAGGAGGTTATGTCATAGTGATCCATTGTGAATGCTCAGCCAGCAGTCTCCAAGATACATATGTGTCCATCCATTGTTAGGGTGAGACAGATGGATCCCTTGATGCTCATATGCCTCTCTGCTTCAGCTGACATAGTGCTCACGTCTCCCCAAACTAACTGTTGGTAGACCTTCAACATTTGTTCCAAGGCCCCTCAACAGGAGTGGCTCAGGATTTTATGGCTTTTATGACAAATGTGAGTCTGCATCAATTAGTAACTAGCCCTATATAAGGGAAAACATGGGAGAGATGGTCAGGACAGTTGACATGATTGCTCCAAAGTGCTCTGCTGAGAGACAGTGCAGATGTTCCTTGGTTTTCTCAGAAGCTTAAAGCAAGGAAGTGTGTGGCTAGGGTAACAGTGGAGAAAAAGTTGGGTTGAATTTGAAGGCAACAAAGACAATGAAAAAGTATTTCTCCTTTGCCGCTACCGAGTTATGTATTGCCAAGGGGAACGACAGGTTACCCACCTGTAATTGTAGTTCTTCAAGTGGACCTCTGTGATTCACACTCTGGGTGATCCGCGCCTGCACGGAGCCTGATTGGAAAGTTCTTAAGCTTCTGCGGTAGCAAAAAACATATTAGAATAAGGCCCGTCCCCCCTCGTATAAGTACCTTGGCACCAAGGCTCCCCTTTCAGTTTTGTCAACCGCCACTACATTAAGCAGAATGGCGTGACAGTGGGGAGGATGGGCGGGATGTGTGAATCACAGAGGTCCACTCGAAGAACTACAATTACAGGTGGGTAACCTGTCCTTCTTCGTGGCCTCTGTGAATCACACCCTGGGTGACTAAAAAGCTGTCTTACTCGGAGGCAGGGTGTCACGCCAAGGTAGAGGCTAGAACAGCACGTCCAAAGGCCGCATCAGACTTCTGCCGGAGATCAAGTCTATAATGCCGGATGAAAGTGGACAGCTGTGCCCAGGTGGCAGAGGAGCAGACGTCTGGAAGAGGTACGCCGCGTAGGAATGCCGTAGAGGTCGCCACTGCTCTGGTGGAGTGAGGGCAAATCACCTTTGGGACTGGTTTACGTGCCAGCTGATACGCGAGGTGAATGGTTGAAGCGACCCATCTAGATATAGTTTGAGACGTCACCTGGCAACCTTTAGTAGGTGGTTGGTGACTTATGAAAAGTCGAGGTGAACGCCTGAAAGGTTGGGTGCGTTGGACGTAAAAGGCAAGGGCTCGCCTAACGTCTAAAGTATGGAGGATTCTTGAGTTGTGGACAGTGACAGGAAGAAGGAAGGAAGGATAAACGGCTGAGAGAGATGGAATTGAGATACGACTTTGGGGAGGAAAGAAATATCCACGGATAGTTTGACTTTGTCCGGAAAAAACTGTAAATAAGGATAGTCGTGACGTAAGGCCGCTAAATCACTAGCTTGTCGAGCTGAGGTGATGGCGACGAGGAAAACTGTTTTAAAGGTAAAGGTTCCCCTTGACATTTAGTCCAGTCGTGTCCGACTCTAGGGCGCGGTGCTCATCCCTGTTTCCAAGCCATAGAGCCAGCGTTTGTCCGTAGACAGTTTCCGTGGTCACGTGGCCAGTGCGACTAGACACGGCATGCCGTTACCTTCTCACCGAGGTGGTACCTATTTATCTACTTGCATTTGCATGCTTTTGAACTGCTAGGTTGGCAGGAGCTTGGACAAGCGATGGTTTTAAAGGTAAGTAGCCGTAAATCAGTTGAAGCTAAAGAAAGGTTCGAAAGGAGCTTTAGTAAGTTGTTGCAGTACTAGTGTTAGTGACCATTGCGGGGAAGGTGGGCGGGTATCTGGGTAGATATGAGATAGACCTTTAAGAAAACGTTTCAATGTTGGATGCTTGAAGAAATCAGCTGCCGGAGAGTTAGGGGGCTGATAAACTATGGCGGAGAGGTAAACTCTCAAGGAAGAGAGGGAAAGGCCGCTAGACTTGAGATGAAGCAAAAAAACGTAGAACAGTAGGAAGTGATGGGTTGATAGAAGGCAATGAAGAAGCTTCAGTGAAAGATTTGAATCTGTTCCATTTATACAGGTAAGCCTTCTAGTGGAGGGCTTCTTTGATTGACGGAGGACGTTCATAGGCAAACCATGACCTTGTGGAGAAGCGGGAACGGTGGAAAAAGGTAAGTGAGGATCTTGGGCCATCGGCCGATGAATGCATCTCCTTGAGAGTGTTTGCCAATGCCGGCTCGGGAGCAGTATCGTTTGCACTTCCAATTCACACGGGAGGCGAAGAGGTCGAGAGTTGGTTTGCCCCATCGTTCGCATAGGCGAAGAAAAACTTATTGGTCTAACTCCCATTTGTGAGTTTGAGAGTTTGAGCGGCCAAGTAGTTGTCGTGGTCGGCAATGTGTAAAGCCGTGAGGCAGATATGATGTGCTAGGCACCACTCCCAGAGGTCGACTGCTAAATAGAGACTTGGAGAGTGGGTGCCACCTTGTTTCAGAATATAGTACATCGCCGTGGTGTTGTCGGTGGCAATTTGTACCATCTTGCCAGCAAGGAGATTTCTGAAAGCTTTGCAAGTTTTTATAACCGCCAACAGCTCGAATTCATTGATGTGAAGCAATTTCTCTCTGGAAGACCACTTGGCGTGGATTTTGAGAGATTTGCAGTGAGCTCCCCAGCTTGTGAGGCTGGCGTCGGTGGTGACCTGTATTTGTGGTCGTGGTTGTCGGAACAGCTGCCCGACGGATAGGTTGGGAGGAAAACACCACCAATTAAGTTGGGAGGCAAGTTCTGGGGTGACCCTTAAAGGAGTGTGAGGAGGGTCTGTGAGCAGGCCGAAGAGGGCGAGAAACCACGACTGAAGAGATCTCATCTTGAGACGTATGTGCTGCACTACTGAAGTCATAGAGGCCATGGTGCCTAGTACACGTTGCACAGTCAAGGCGGGTACCATAGCATGAGGGCTGAAAACCTGAAGTAATATGATGAGATTTTCTCTCTTGTCTGGAGGAAGAAAGGCGCAAGCTTGTGTGGAATCTATGCATGTGCCTATAGAATGAATAATCTTTGTAGGATTCAAATTTGCTTTTTGTCTCGTTGGGCCTTGCAACGGGAATGAGCTACGAGGAGCCAATCGTCGATATATGGAAATATGAGAATTTTTTGCAACCTGAGGTAAGCAGCTACTAGTGCCATGCACTTGGTGAATACTCTTGGAGCTGTTGCAAGGCCAAAAGGAAGCCTTTTGAATTGGTAGGCTTGTGATCCTAGCTGAAATTGAAGGAATTTTCTGTGTGAAGGATGTATGGAAATATGGAAGTATGCGTCATTGAGATCTATGACAGTGAACCAGTCGTTTTTGCGGAGTAAAGGGAGAACTATTCGAGGGTAACCATACGGAATTTTGTGGTAATGATGTATTTGTTTAACTCTCGTAGGTCTAAGATAGGATGAAGACCTCCGTCCTTTTTGGGTACGGTGAAATAGCAAGAGAAAAACCCTTTGTTGTGTTGTGAGACGGGTTGTATGGCGTCTTTGAGGAGTAAATTTCTTATTTCCTCTTGTAGGGTTGGAGATGGTGGAGTGATGACATGTGTTGCCAGAGGAAGTTGGAAGAAATAGATGCAGTAGCCATCACGGATGATGGACAGCACCCAGGCATCTGTAGTGATGGATTCCCAGACAGGTAGGTGTTTCCAGAGGGCAGGATGGGGTGGAGTGGTCATGGTCCAATCTCGGTCATGGGAACATCAAACGTGATGTTTGGGCTTGCGGTCTTTGCGCCTAGTAATGGGTTGCTGGCAGGGTTTATTTCTTTGATTTCTGAAATAGGGTGTATAAGATGTTTGTTTTGGAGGATCACGTTGGAATTTTTGATATGAATTGTACGGTCATCTCCACTGATTTTGTTGGGGGCGTTGTTGGTAAGATGGATAAACTCCCCAACGTCTAGCTGCTGATCTTTTCTTTTACACGTTTTCCAAAATATCATCAGTTTCAGCATTAAAGAGACCTGCCCCATCGAATGGAAGGTCATCGATACGTGCGCGGGTATCCTCAGCCAGGCCAGCTGTCCTTAGCCAAGAGAAACGTTGTAAGGCTACTGAAGTGGCCACTGACTTTGCTGTGGCATCTACCGTGTGCCTAACAGAAAGCATCTGTTATTTGGCAACGGAAAGACCTTCTTGTTGAAAGGTTTGGGCGAGTACTCTTTTGTCCTCTGGTAAAGATTCGACAAAGGTTGACATATTGTCCCAAAGGAAACGTTGATATGCACCCATGGCTCCCTGGTAGTTAGCGGCATGCATGGTGAACGCTGCTGATGAATAAAGCCATCTTCCCATTGAGTCAATCCTTCTACTGTCTTTATTTGGTGGTATGAGGGTTTCTCGATGTCGAGATCTGGATTGTGAGGCTTCAACAAAAATAGAGTTTGGAGCTGGTTGTTTTTGAAGAAATAGAGTTCCAGGATCATGGACTCTATAGAGGTTATCGATTCGTTTAGACATGGTATGGGAAGAGGCTGGTTTTGTTCAGGATCGTTGAGCGGTGCTGAGTAGAGACGGAAGCATCGAGATGTGTACTGGTGTAGCTGTATCTTTAGAGATTGGGTCATATAGATGATCGGCCAGTTCTGTCGAAGGACAGTGGATTTGGAGGTTGAGAGACTTAGCCATATGGATCATGAGTTGGGCGTAAGTTTGGAAATCTTCCGCCGGTGATGGTGGGTCGGCATCGACAAGATCAGATTCTGGTGAGGTAAGTAATACTGATGGTGTCTGAGGTCTGGATCCGTGATCGGAATAATCGGGATTGCATCGGGAGTCAACGGATTGTCGATCGACTTCGGTGTCGATAGGTTGAGTGTCATAGTATTGACGTTTGTGGCTCGATGTTGATGGAGGCGGCATGTCCATGGGCATTTGTCGGTGTCAAGGATTTTCGATATCAAGAGATGTCATCCAAGTGTCCATGGCCGTCAAACACGGGGTCATAGTGATGTCGAGTTCGATGGCTTGGTTCTATCGGGCGACGGAAATCGTGCGTCGATAGAGGGACAGAACGAGTGTCCATGGACCAGGATGGATATCAAGGATCATCGATATCAGAGCCTGTGTCTCGGTGATGTCGAAATGGAGGTTGTTGATGAACTGGTAAAGGAGTGGAGTATATAGACGCTGGAGATGCCGAGCAAGAGGAAAGATTTCCCTTGTCTGGATTAGCGGGAAAATATCGAGAGGCTGGAGCTGTAAAAGCCTCGCGTGTAGAAGAAAATTGCTCGACCGTCCTGGGTCTTTTAGGTGCCAGGTAGGGAGCAGTTTGGAGTTGATGTGGGTCACGGTGATATGGCCATTTCGACACCGATGGCTGTCGAGATCGAGGCCCGCCATGAGAAGGTACGGCCGAGCTGGATAGAGCAACGGGCTGATTGGCAGTAGCGGTTTGTCCAGTCGAGCACTGGTTGGGGCAAATGGCAACCCGGTGAGAGTGCTGAACGCGGGTCTGAGCCACACGTGATGAAATAGACTGTTGGGGCCGATGTCTCTGAGGAGGTCGTGGTGGAAGATCAGATGTTACCGAATAAGGTATGGTCTCTAGTTGTTGTTTGGAGTCGACCCTGTCAGGTGAAGCAACTACGGAAGTGTTGCTCGAAAGAACAGTGTTGAGGACTGGGAGGAGAAGATGTTAATCAATCAACTCTGCCATCCCATTCCGGTGATTGGGAGCAGGGTTGATGAGAGGGGATTCCGTCATCGTCAGAAGGCGAACCAATAGAGATTGATTTGGAGGTTTGTTGAGGCTGCTGAGAAATTACTGCAGCTTTAGATTTATGGTGTTTAGGTCTTTTTGGTGGAGAAGGCTCCGGAACCGAAGAGGCTTCGGTGGACATTTAACGTTTAGTGGAGGGCTTCAATATCGAGGATTTCGGTATCAAGCGCTTCGATTTATGGGTTTTTGAAGTTTTAGACGAAGTGGACGGAGCGTCGGAGTGGGATGGTGTGGTCGATGGAAGTTGTTTTGAGGCTTCAGAAAGAGCCTTCTCCATTGCTTTGGTTTGTGAGGTGGCCTTACAAGGAGGTTGGGCCATTTTGGTTGGTTGAAGGGATTGTTCCCAAAGACGGAATTTTAATCTGGATAAGCGAGAACGGAGGACTCCACGTTTGAAGTTCTTACAATGCTGGCAGGAGGACGTCTGGTGTGCCTCTCCCAAGCAAAAAAGACACTTAGCGTGGCCGTCGGAGAGTGGTATTTTGTTATCACAGACCACGCAGTGTTTAAACGGGCCCAAAGGGGCCATGAATAGGAGCAAATAATTTGAGGAGAAAAAACTATGATGGGGGGGGGGGGGGTGCTGCGGCCGGAGGCCAAGCGAAGTAGGAAGGAAAAAAAACTCTGATAATGAATTTGATCTAAAAGTTTAAAGGAAAAAAGATTGATAACAGGAAGGAATCAAGAATAAACTCTCTTTTACTTACAGAACCAGAACTATGAGGCTCTCAACGCGGCGGTTGAAAGAAACTGAAAGGGGAGCCTTGGCGCCAAGGTACTTATATGAGGGGGGACGGGCCTTATTCTAATGTGTTTTTTGCTACCGCAGAAGCTCGAACTTTCCAATGAGGCTCCGCGCAGGCGCGGATCACCCAGGGTGTGATTCACAGAGGCCACGAAGAACTATCTGTTACAGTTCAGGGTTATTACATCTTAACCTCTAGGGTGCTGAGATGTAACCACTTGAAGTCCACTGTGGCAAATCTGAAAAGCACCTGGCAAATAAAACCATTTGTTTCTGTTCCATGTTAGATTCTATATCACACACAAAATCTAGTGAGATGCTTGAGGCAACTGTATCTTCGATGTTGATACATGAGGCTCAGTTTTTGTCTGAGAATGTGGAAAAGTTGCCTGGAGAGGTAAGGCTCTTTCCCCACTTGTCCTTAGCCCTGGCTTGTAAAAGCTGTAAGAGAGAGAGACTGTCTGATCAGGTGATGGAGATTCTAAGTGCATTACTGAAACACAGCTTTACTGGGCACTTGTTTGCTCAGCTTGTTAACTGCACGATTTACTTACCTCTCTTATTAATTCTTTTCTGACTTTTGTTTCATTATAAAGATGTGGAAGCACAGTATCTAAAAGGTCCCTTATTAGTGATGGTTTATTGTGTGCTGCTGAATTAAAAGTCACCAGAGCTACTCTTCTCACATTAAGATCTGGATCTTCCAGTGTTTTCAGGAAGTCACCTGAAATCATAAAAACAAACACTTATCAATATATGCTTTTGCCCCATATTAGTTATTTGTGAAAACTGAAAGCAAAATATGTATTAGTGTGGCATGCATGGGCAGGATGAAGCCACACACAGCCTCAAACCTTTAGGCTCCTCCTCCCTTCCCTCTTCTATGATAATTATATGCCATCAAGTTAATCTCAATTTACGGTGGCTATTTCCAGGATTTTCTAGCTATAGCAGTCTACAATTCCATTTTTTCTGGAACTGTGCAGCACACCCAAGGCTATATATGCTGGCTCTTCTAGGTCAGTGGTTCCCAAGTATGGGTATCCCAGGTGTTCTTGAGACTGCAATCCCCGGAAGCCTTCACCACCAGCTGTGCTGGCCAGTTTCAGGGAGTTGCAGCCGAAGAACACCTGGATTATCCAAGGTTGGGAACCACTAACCTAGTATCACAGTGAAGAATCAAACTATCAACCTCTGACTCTGTAGCCAGATACACTGAGGTATTCCACCAGCTCCCTCTTCTAGCCAGGCAGAAAACAAGTAGCATTCAGCTTCACTGAATTTTCACTTCTGTGTTGTCCAGGTATAAATAAAAAGATTTTTTTAAAAAAAAAAAAAGACGTAATATTTACATTAAACCTAAAATGGATGGAGGCCTGGATTATACCATGAAGTCTTGCAAAAACAGGTGAGTCTTCAATATGCACTTGGTTTTATAAGCATTAATAGAAGAGCACTCCACATAGCGCCCAGCTCCACACAACTATGGAGAAGGCTTCAGGAGTGTATAGGGACCAAAAAGTGGCATCTCCAGACAACCTCAAAGACTGAATGCACCTGTAAGGAGACACCAGTATTTAAGGTGGTCACGTCACAAGTTCTTCAGAACTTCATATACTATATAAACTTCATACCTAGCCCAGTAGCAAATAAGAAGCCAGTGTGATTCCTTCAACAGAGATTTCATATGCTGCCCCACTTAGAAGTCTATCCAAAGCATTCTCCATCAACTACAGCTTCTAGATGAGCCTTAAGGAAAGCTCCACAAAGAAAGTGTACTAATAATCCAACCCTGAGGTTACCAAAGCCTGGGCCACTGCAGAAAAGCTGTCCTGGTTGAAGAACAACCACAACTGGCTTACCAGTTAGTTAGAAGAATACATTCTCAGCTACCATTGTCACTGTGCCTCTACTAACAAACTGGGACTTTGGACTCTGGGTTGTGCACTTGATCTTTCATAGACCGCATCCTGGCTGTACAGGAGTAGAACGAGGAAGAGCTGCAACCCCTAAGCTTACTGAAATTTCTTCTTACTAATGCACACTTCACTAAACTACGGATTAGCATGAGGTGTGAATGTAACCATACTGTTCACACTAGCTTTTCTTCATAATCTTTCTGAATATAGTGAGAAGGATAAATTATACATTATCATGCAAATCACAAGAGACACACAGATAAGCAGGTTAGGGAGAAAGAACTATAAAAATTAAGTCACTTCTTCCACAAGCCTACATTTCCAAGCAAGTAAGACATCCACTGCCATTTCAATATGTATGAAAACATCATGAACTGCAACATTTATACCATGTCAATATATGTATAGACATACGTATGTAGATACGTTTGTACATACAAATCTATATTAGCTGAAAAGATCCCCTGTAACCCACTGCAAGCATTTTTCATTTCTAATACCTTTAACACATTATGTGTATTATTTTGTATCAATATTGTACACTGCTTTCAGTAACTAATACAGACAGCGAATAAATAATGCAAATAAATAGGTTACAACAAAAAAAAAAACACTAATCTGCTTTCACACAGAAGCATCATCGGATACTTAATAGTACTAAAAGCTATATTACTTTTTCTAATGCTAGACTGAGAACATCACAGGTACTTTGGTCACCAAGAAACTAATTGCCCACCCACCCATATATAGGTATCTGAAAGCTACAAGTCTAGGGCTAGAGGAAGAAGAGACTCTTGCAAGTGGGTTTTTTACCAAACTCCTGCTGTTGCCCAAGTTCAGAGACACCACAAGCAAAAAGAGAACACTGAGAAAGCACATCTTGTTTTACAACAAATACAAATACACTGCTGAGATTGACATGGTAGCCACTCCACAATAGTGCCTACAGAAATATGCATTGGCTGAAACACACAGTAGTTCCACTCACCTATGCAATTCTTTAATAGTGGGTCTATGGGCTGTGGATGATCCGAGATGGTGAATTTCACAGCAGTGACCACTGAACTTCGAGCATATGATGACCCTAACAGCAAAGAATTAGTCATAATAACTCAATAATGTTTAATTTTAAAAGTGCTGACATCTTCTTCATCTACACACTATTTCTTATAGCCTCTTCCTTCTAACATTCTGAGTACAGAAGCTAGCTACTTAGGTTCATAAAAATGGCCTAATAATCTTTTAAAAACAAGTAACGGATCTGATCAGCCCTATTTTCAATTTCTGACTGTGGTTATGTCTGAAGCTTTTCTTATATAATTCTGGAAATTCTTGGAAGGTCTCTTAAAATATCCAGGATCGTTTTCAGCAATTTCCTTGAGATATACTAATTCTTTCAGACTGGCAATCTTAGCAATTGTCCCTCAGCAATTTTGAACATGAGCAAAGACCCTTCTCTATCTCTCTCTCTCCACACACACATTTTCCGACACCACAGGTGTCAATGAAGAGAGACTTACTGCACAAGGTCAATCTGTGCAAGGGGATTCTGAAAAATAAGTATTAAGATTATACAAGCAAGAGTGCATTTTTGGGGAGAGAAAATCACATTATTTAATCAAATCTTTCACAGAAATAACCTAAATCATGGTTTAAGTCATTTTGATTTAAATCAAATCCCAACTTGACAAAGATTAAATTCAGACACTTATATGTTATCTTTAACAAATCTGCAGATAGCACATTTTAAGCATAGGTGTATTTTAAAAACAGAGTTACATATTCACTCCAGCTTCTACTTATTACACCTGAACAAGACCATTCTGGGAGAAGCAAGTTATGGGGGGTATATGAATAATTACATGAAGATGTCTACAAACCTGATGCCAAATATCCTTTGAGACGTGGAAGTAGAGTCTCTGGGTCTATTAAAGTAAGCTTCCCCAGGCATTCAGCAACCACATTCCTGGTGCCTTCTTCTGCACACTCGCAGTGTTTCAGGAGCAAAGACCAGATGCTCTCCACATATGGTTTGAGACCTTGCACTGATGCAGAGCTAATTATTTCTTTCAAGGAATGGAGCAGAAGGTATTGCCTTTTAGGCTGGCTAGTTATTTCTTGTAGGACAAATGGGAGATATTCGGGAAGATTGCCGACACTGATGCTGCCCAGTGCATAAGAAGCTGCAGACTTCACTTCTTCACTAGGAGAAGAGAATGCTTCTAATATTACAGATTTTAGTTCTATTTGTCCACTTAAGTCAATGTGATGTCCAACTTCCCCAAGAGAAAGTAAAGCTAAGAGACGAATGGAATCTGTAGACCTTGAGTTCTTGACATCTTGAATAAACTGACCCACTACTGCTGGTCCCTCTTTTGGGCAAGCTCGTGTAAGGGCCGCTACACATTTGGCAATGGAGTAGTAAGACTGCTTATGAGTAAGTGCTGTACTCTGAGAGTACACTGGCCCTGTTAACATCCGCAATAAATCCATATATCCCAAATTACTTGTTCCAGTCACAACCAGAGCTTGGAAAAATTCTAGCATGGCACTAAGTGCTCCACCCTGTAATAGTGGGGACCTCACTAGCCCAATAAGTTCATTCAGTATGGAGCCACTGATTTTTGAAAGGGAAGAAGGATAAACTTTAGCTAGGGTGGTCAGAAAACTGATGGCCATTTGTGAAACATGCATATCACTCTCACTGATAAGAGGTGGAAGCTCATCCAAGACAGCATCAATCATAGCAGCTGTCAAGCTGTCACTATAGTTTTTGATTAAAATATCTAAAGCTGCAAGAGTTCCAAGTTTCAAAGCTCGCTGGTTCTTTCTGAGGAAAGAAGCAAGAATAGGAACACCTTCTCCGAGAACTGGCCTCAGATCTATCTTCAGAGGAGAACCAGCTATCAGTGTCAAAGCTTTCACAGTGGTTAGTCGAGTGATCTCATTTTTCAGTCTTTCTAGGAAGATCTGAAGTGTACTAGGTAGGTCAGAGCCGAGATTGTCCCCAAGACTGCAAATAATTTGGCCCATACAGGAGATTGCCCTCTCTTTTACCTCCTGATCAATGTCAGCAGCTTTCAGTCTCTTGATTGTACAAGTAAACAGATCTTTGATATAAGGAGTGGCATCAAAAGATGATGACTGATCTAGAGGGCGAATGACTTTCACAAGTTGCTGCGTGACCAAAAGTGCCTCTGATGTTATTTTGTAGAATGGGTCTCCAACACAAGTGACAACAGGAGGCACCAAAGCTTGAACATGTGGATGAAAAACTTGGGGAGCGTGATTACAGAGGATCACATAAAGACATGATAAAGCATCTATCTTCAGGTTAGAGGAACTTGATTTGTCATTCAGTGAAAAAATTATGCCTGTAAGAGAAAGTAACATTATTTCACACAACTGCAGATGACAATAGATATAATTCCCAACATCTGATCTAAAGAAAGCATACACTAAAACATAAGTATCACAGAGACAAGAAACTATAATTTGATAGCTTATCCATTTGTTTAATGCTCCTCAATAAAAGGTCGGTTTTATAAACTCTTGTGCTACCATTTGATTCAATTTTTTAAACCCAAAATTGTTCTCCCAGTCAAAGCAGTTCATGTAAACACCAGCCAATTTAGTCTGGTTCTGGCACAACCAAAGCCTAATCAGCAATCCCTGAAAGTCAGAATGTCCTTGGTCCCTTCTCAGCTCCTCCACACAGTCAGCAGTCAAAATGTCCTACATTAGCTTAGCAGCAACCACCTGACCGAATAACTTCATGTCACTATGCAAGAGAGTTTGATAGAAATTATCTTAAAAATGAAGTGGGAAGAAGTAGAGTAGATCCTGGAACTAGTCCCATTCATTTTTCAATTCTTGCCACTCAGGTATTATATGCTTTTGATATACACTTGCTTCTCTAGTATGGAATTAGAATTTGCTACTAAAATAAAGAAGAGAGATCGGGAGAGAGCAATATAAGAAACACATATACACAAACCTCTCATTTTTCCGCATCTCCTTCCCATTATTTTTGTTTCACTCATTCTTGCATCACTCCTCTTACTTTCCTGCTTTTCTTCCTCTCCATTAATTTCTTTGATTTCCTACAACTCCTACCTCGGCTTAGTCCTATCCTTTATGTATTAAACAGGTATTAAAAACTGCTCATAGCTTCAATAAATCAAACGTTATGCTATCAAACAAGCCAGAAAATCTATAGACATGCATCTTGTTCCCAAACTCAGTATAGTTCTGGATCTTGCCATGTACAAACTGCACCACTGCTTTCATGAACTATATGGTATGTTTTCTATTACATTATTCCTTCTATCACTGAATTCGTGATGCTGTATGCACTGTATTCATAAGTTGATTCTCTGTAAAAACAGAGATACAGTACAGAAAATTATTAATTAATTAATTTTGTGTACTTGTATTCCACCCGGTTTAGTAACAAGCACTACTCTGGGCAGTTACAATCAAAGAAAAAAAAAATCCAACCAATAAACATAAATCTGACAACAAAATCAACAGTAAATAATGGGACAAGAGAAAAAAACAAAACAAAAAAACAACAAATTTTAGTCCCAGTAAAACCAAACCTAAAAGATGGCAAGACCAATGACTCAAATACATTGTGACTCAAGAGGAGATGCCCTTAAAAACTTCTTTAAACAACACTGTCTTGAGCATCCTCTTGAAGGCCGAGAGGGAGGGGGCCTGGTAAAGCTCTAACGGGAGCCCATTCCATAAGAACAGTGCCACAACCAAGAAGCCTTGATTTCTTGTGGAGGTGTTCTTAGCCTCTCTTGGTGTAGTAACCCACAAGAGCAAAACTTGTGAGGATCAGGGTGGCACAGAATGAAGTTCATTGGGAAAGACACTCCAACAAATAACAAGGTCCCAAACCGTTAAGGGTTTTGTAGGTCAGAATCAAAATCTTGAACGTGGCCCAGAACAGGAAGCCAATGCAGGTGAACCAAGACTGGGGAGATGTGATCAAACTTGTTCACACCCGACACCAGCCCAGCTGCCACATTCATGCTACAGTTTGTCTAAACTGTTATCACCACATTTAGAAAACACCAATTAATAGCATCTATCTTCCTTCAATGTGTTCTAGGCAATCAGTTGCCAAATGCAGAAGTCAAATCAAATACTCCAAGACAGATGAAACAAAGTTACACATACTGAAAAATAAACTATTTTGAGAACTATTTGAGAATCAAACTTTTAAATAAAACACAAGCATATGGAAAACACTACCAGACAGCAGGATTATAACTTCAGAAATATTTAAAAAGTAAATCCAAGTTTAAGATATATTTTTCATACCTGGGACAAGTACAGGAATGTGCTGTGTGAGAGCACCAGGCAACACATTCACCAATTCAGTTAGCATGTTAAAACAACACTGACGAGTCTTCACACTTTTTTCTTTCATCTGTTTGTGCAAGGCTTTAACAATGTTGGGAACCTGTAATTATTACATACTTGTTATGTTGCTGAGCAGTTAATTTTTCATATATAAAAGCCTACAAATTATGGATGCTTAAGTAAACATCACAGATGAAAGAAAACCCCTGCTGGATCAAACCAAAGGCCTATCTAGTCCAGCATTCTATTCTCACATGAGCTGCATAAAAAGAGTCCATTTAGTGACAGCACAAATTTCTGAAGATACTGCAAGTCTCCACAAATCACAAGCAAATATCTTTAGCACAGCATCCATAGCTCTTGACTAGCTGGACTAGGAGGACAACTCCTCGTATTTACACACTAGAAGACATCTACACTAGTACCTGACTTCAAACGATTCAGTATAGTTAGGAACAATAAAGCTTAAATATTGCTTTGAGAACTATTGTTAAAAACAGTTGTCATAGTCAGTCCGATGTGACATTTTGGACTACAAAACACTGACATTTTATCAATTTACCTGACTCTGAAGCATTGTTAATGGGGTCTCCCCTTGTTCCATTGCATCAGGATCACAAAGCCAACTCTGCACAGGTCGAGTTTGTTTTAAAAGAGAAAGGTAGGCATGGAAAACATCTGCTTTTACATTCTCCTCTCGTTCCTTGAATCGAGCAATTAAAGCAGGAGACACTGTCTTGTAGAACTCTGGGAGCATTTCATGCCGCGTACTGACTACAGCATCCAAGCATTTGGCAGCTGCACGTCTAACTTTCCAGCTCATGTCATCATCATCACTATATTCATCATCACTCCCTTGAAAACAATAAAGAGATACCATTTTATACATAATCATGACTAAAGCTCGTAGCCTACAGATGGCTTTTTATTTTAGTCACTGAACACTAGATTATTTGTATAAAATAAAGCAAAACAATCAGCAATATTAGACAATTCTACGGCAAATATATCTGCAGTGAAACCATCTTGCAGGCAATTCTTTCATGCAAACCCAGTTGAAACAAATGGATATTACAAGAAAACACTACTGTATTGTCACATCTTCTGCACTGGTTGTTAATGGCTAATCTGCACTCTACAAAATCTGGTTTCTCCCCAACAATTCAGTTGGTAACAAGCAAATTACTTTCATTAGAGAATGGCTCCTTCTAATGAAGCAGAGTCATCAATTTTTGAAAATAACTTCATTTAGAATTTAACTTAATTTATACATCTTATATTTAGCCCTTGAATATTTCATTCCCAACACAAGTTACCTTGATCATCATCATCTCCACCATCAGCATCCATAGCATTCTCATCTTCATCTTCATCATCATAATTGTAATTGGGATCATATGTAAGGTACTTAAGACAAATGTTTATAATGGTGGTTACATGAGGATACACTTCTTTAGGACACCTGTGTAGTAAGAGTTACACCAATTAGGTAACTACTGAAGATATGTCATTACTACCAAGCTGCATGACACAAAAAAATTGTGTTGATATAGTAAAGCCAGGCTGGATAACATAGTAAGTGAGGTATCTGACTGTGGAGCCAGAGGTTGGGCATTTGATTCCCCATTGTGCCTCCTGGGAAAAGAGCTAGCCTGTGTAGCCTTGGGCAAGCGGCACAGTCCTAGGGTGCCCCCAGAAGAAGGAAATGGCAAACCACTTCTGCGTACTCCCTACCTAGAAAACATTGGAAAGGGTTGCCATAAGTGAGAATTGATTTGACGGCACACAATTATTAGTAAAGCCTATTTACTTAACACTTCTTAACACTAACTCCAAGAAAAACCAGAAGCCATTTATACACAGCCCTCTGACTTACTTACACTACTCAATAAAATTATTTACCACTGCTCCAATGTCTCAGCAACTTCCCTATTAAGATATCAAGATGTGACATTTTATACGTAGTGTTAAAATAATAAAGGGAGTGTAGAAAAAACAGTCCTGAAAATGTACATTGTATTTTTAAAAATGAGGCATTAACAGCAATTTACTAAAAGCCACTGCAAAACAATTAGCTAGCTTCAGCCATATCTGAAAGCAAGCTCACTATACCATAACATACTTGACAGCTGAACCAAGTCTTGGGGTCTGAGTCCCAAGTCTGAGTCCTTGGTACAAGTCACAAGTCTGACTCCAAGTCTTTGGTATCAAGTCCTGAGTCTCAAGCCCCAAGTCCAAGTCCCTATTAAAAACAAGTTTTTTCCACAGAAAAAAGGGAAGGGTGGGTTCCAAGTCCTGAATCAAGTCCAAGTCATTAAAAAAAAAACACCTAGCCGAGTTCGAGTCACTGGTGTGACTTAAGACCAATTTGACAATGAGTCCCTTGACTCAAATCCCCATCTCTGCAAAATACGCACTAAGATGCTAACAAAAATACACTTCATGTAAAAAAAACCAAAATAACACAATTAAATTTAGTCTCACAAAATGATTTAAATCATGAACTATGTTTTAGCTCCATTAAAGTCACTGTTATTAACACAAGCAGTAAACTGCAATGACACCAAATACTCAAAAAGCAATGTGATTCTACTAGGAAGACCCTCCCTCCTCCACACTTTACTCCAGACTCTTCTCACTCGCTAAAGACCTTGTTCTCAACTATTTTCATATTTTAACACTAACTAACAAAAAACAAACTGCACTTATGGAAACCTTACCTCCTAACAAAAGATTCAAATGCTTGAATGCAATATTCTCGAAGTTCGTCATCATCTACATTACAAAATTTTACCACCAAAGGGATAATTTTCTCAAGGTATTCACCTGATGGCAAACAACAGAAGCAGTCATTCATATGAAACATTTAGCAAACTTTCACATGAAAAATAGCAAGACTTCAATAACATGTGAATTTATTTACCTATTCTATGACCTGCTTGCCTACTGATGGCAGCAATACACTGTATATACGTTCTAGTTGTTGACATGGAATCATTTTTAGAAAGCTCTGTCAACAGATGCTCAATGAGGTCAACAAACACTATGTTGCCACAACTCATAACAAGATGGCCAAGAGCAATGATGGTTCTTTTTCTCACAGCAAGTCTTGGACTTGTCAACTGAGGAAGCAGACAGGTCAGAATAGAGGGATGGAAATTAACGAGCAGTCCTCCTTGCCTTGAAACAGATAAAATGCAGAAAAAACAGACAGTAAATATAACGTATTGTCCAAGCATTTCAGTAACAGTTTTCTCACTAAGCTGTTGCTTTTAAAGTATGTCTTAAACCAGTGGTCCCCAATCTTTTCCCAACTGCGGACCGGTTGGGGGGGGTCATGACATGCACAGGGGATGGTGCGCCCGCAGGGGTGTGGAGTGTGCTCATGCGCATGGGCGCGCTCGCGGGGGTGCTCGTGCGCATGCGCTCGGCACGCTGTCAGGGGTGGAGCGCGCCCATGCGCATGCGCACGGTGGTGCTCATGGGCGGCTCGCAGGCATGCACGCAGCGCACTTGCAGGAGCAGAGCACACACACACGCATGCATGCAGCGGGGCTCGCGGGGGCAGGAGATCTGTGTCCGCGGCCCGGTCCTGCTGAGGCCGCGGACCGCTGCCGGGTCACGGACCGGGGGTTGGGGACGTCTGTCTTAAACAATACACAAGAATATTATCTTAATTACTGAAAATGGAGGCAAAAATAATGCAATTCAGATTTCCACATTACATCCACTAGTTGAAACTCTGTTGTGCATCTCCACTTGTGCAGGGGGAACATCATCATCAACAGTGACAAATCATCACTGATTAAAAGCTTCCTTTGGTGATTTTGAGGTGCATGCTACTCATATACAATGCAATACAGTCACACACAATCCAAAATCACCAAAGGAAGCATTTAATTAGTGGTGATTTGCCACTGATGGTATCATTCCTGTAGCATCCACTGAATGGCACAACTGGATTTTAACCATTATATATTTAGCGACCATTAATGTACACAAATTCATTAATATTGTTTTCAATAAAGAATTCTCAGATCTGATTTGCATACAAACATTATCCACAATGGTTAATTACACAACTACAAAATGCTCACAATAAATTAACTGCTTTACAGTTTTGTTTTGGGATAATTACTTTAAGCTGGTTGTGTTATAGTTTTAACATGTTATTCTTAATTTGTTATAGTTTTGAACAGATTTAATAATGCAATACTTTATTATATTTTAGGTTTAGTTTTGTCATACACTAAGATAGTGTTTAGGTCTTTGTTTGGAAGTTGACCAAAAACACTTAAAAGGAAGAGAACAAAAGTTTAGACAGTTTATGGAATTAACAGCTTTTTAAATATGCCTGTTTACCTGCTCAGCATATCAGCCATGATGTCCAAGGCCTCTAACTGAACTGACACATCCTCTTGCTTGGCAATAGCACTGGTAAGACGACCAGTGATCTTTTTACAGACATTAGCTGCTAATGCAGAACCTGGAGAAATGACAAAACATAACACTGTCTGTGTACATTTACGCCAAAACTGTAACAAGTTATTCATATCGATTTCCGTGTTCACAAAACAAGTGGCTATTCTGTAAACTAGTGAAGTACACACAACCCTTGCAAACTGATGCTGCATTTAAAAGAGACCAGACCATAATATAGCAATCACAATCTATGAGTGAATCCCTTCTCAAACTCCCAGTCATAGCAGTTCTTAGAATGGATAAAATCAATGATTTTTCAGATCAGATAATGATTTAAATTAAAACAATTCTTTTGATTTAAATAGTCAAAAAATCCAATTTTTGAAAAAAAAATCGTGATTTAAATCAAATCCACCTTGGCTGTTCTCATCAAAAGGTATTTAGAGGCTAAATTTTAGAAGGCATATTAGAAAAACAAGTTGGTAAAATAGGTCTACCCAAGAAAAAAAAGTCCTCTATTATGATACTGTGCTTGATCACCCTTCTCTTTTTGTCTTTCAAGTTCATCATTCAATGTCTGCCAACCAGGTTCACAAGGCTCTATGTGGTATTTTCCCTTCCTTAACTTCTCTAAAGTATTTCTACACACTTTTACATACTCATTCCCTAGCTGCTGATCTCTCCCTCTCAGGCAGGGGTGTTGTTGTTCAGACCACACAAGCAACAGGACTGAGTCTCAAGATTACAAGGAGAGAATACTGTGATGTTTCCATGTGTAAGCAGAACTCAAAATCTTTTTCATAGTTTTTGTATCTGCAAGTTGGAAACATACATACTGAACCAACTATACCATGCTAACTATACTTGTTTCTTTCAATGGCAACTAATTATACAAAAAGTCTACTATTAGGTAATTATATTACAATAATTAACATTCATCACATATTAGCAAAGCAAAATTAAAGTGAGAAGTTGTTTTAAAAAAATAAACCTGGAAAGAAACCCTCCTGAATTATGTATTTTCCAGTTTTGGATTCAAAATATTACTTATAACTATTAATTTTACTTTTCTAAAAATATTTTCACAAGCAGTTTTATACTAATGTTAAAGATCTGCAACTGGCTCTTTTCATTGAATTCATATTTCAATTAGATAGTACAACACAGCTTCATTAAAATCAGTGCCTTCCCAAAGCAATTATAGCAACCAAGATTGTGTGCCTTAAAAGTTTGATCAAGATTTTGCTCCATTTCAGAGTTACACTTAACATTAATAGAGCAGATAACCAAGAGACTAAGAGCAGGATTAGTCAAAAGGGCTAACAATGTATAAGGCAGCTTTCTGAGGTAGCATCTTGGTTACAAAACGCATTCCTTCTGGAGGCCTAAATGGTAACAACATCACTTTTAGTTCAATACAAAGTTAAAAGCTGGCTATTTATCAAAGCATTTAGGGCCTTGTGGCTTGCTTTTTCATCTGTTCAACTGTGAGTTTTATTCTGTTCAAATTAGACTGTTTTAGGTTGTTTTAAAGTGATCTCACAGATTCCAACCCACCATGATACCTACAGATTAGAAGTATTTTAATAGCAGAAACACACAATGCTTATTTTAATAAATAAGGCAAACAAACAATATTTTAATTAATAAGACAAACAAACCAAGTACTTAACTGAAGATGGCTCAGATGAAATACAAAGTTGCCAGCCAAAGGCATCAGAGGGCCACTGGATTATTGTAAACAGCCTTCCCTCTCAAAAATGGGCAGTGCAAGTGACAACTATGCCACACAATGCAGGCAGAGTTTAGTGTGCAAAAAAGGGCAGCATTACAATACACACAACCTGCACATTCCCAGCATAAAGCCTAGGCCATGCTGCATTAATAGAACACTATTGCACAATACCATATAGTGAATCTCAATCAAGGACCAGTAAACCCATCAGCTTTACTTCTTAAATTCTTCTTTCTTCCTCTCTCCTCAAACACACAAACACCCCGACTAGAAATCGAAACAAAATAAGGACACTTAACAGCAAGGATTACCATTCCTCTCACCTCCATCAGTTGTGAATGATCAGATAGGCACTTTATCTTAAAGTAAAAATGTTCCAGTGTTGGTTAAAAATGTATCTTAACCCAAGTTCATTAACCAAGATCAAACTAAATACAGAGAAGAAAAAGGAAAAAATTACCACTGGAAGCAGGGGGAAGTTCTCCAATGACTGTTTTAAGGCCGATGCTTGAAATATCACGTAGCTGCTCTTTATCAGAAAGCATGTTAGTACAGAGGGTATCTACTATTGTCTCCACCTGGTATTCTTTCACTTTACTCACCAGAGGCCCGAGGCTGCAATGAAACCCAAACAATATTCACTGGTGTTTAAAAAAATAGATTAAAGTGCAGTATAACTTTTAAGAAAGCCATTACCCAATTTGCAAGTAAAGTTTGGCTATGAAAGCAAAAGGTTTCATATCTAATTCTGTATTTGAGTGTAGTACTTACTTTCTCAAAACACTGGTGTTAAATGAATAAAACCTATTAATTGGGCAAAAATGTTAATTTCAAAGACATGCCACAAGCATCTTCACAAAACAAAACCCCACTCAACAATAAAAAAATCTAACGCAGCATTGAAAGCCAGAACTACCAGCCATCTCTGAGTTTGCTCAGAAATAGTAATATGTCTAAACATACCACAGCTAGAAGAACCAGGAAATCAAAAGTAACTAATGTGAACCACCAGTATATTATTGAGCTTCTCCTACACAAAAAGTCCCACAAGCACTGTAGTGTGAGAGGAGTGCACAAGCAGTGCAATCCTGTGTTACTGTGCTGCCAGGATCTTCCGCTCAGCAGTTAAATAGGATACCTGCCAATATAATTTATTCCTCAGTATAACTTTTAGTCAGTAAAGTCTCTGCATCATTTCTGATTATGTAGTTATTGTCTGTATCGTGCAACTTTTCCTTATCAGATAAACCCGGTGCAATTTAGTTGCATTTTACAACTGCTGCTACTGAGCAAACATTATGGGTTATTTTGATAGTGTATTAATTAAGACTAGAGATGGGGGTATTCATATACGAATATCCCCGCACAGCAGGACTTAACGAGGGGCCAGCCCCTACAGCCAGCCCTTCCAGTCCCACATCCGCCGGCGGCAGCCTCGCTCATCCTTCCAATCGCTCCCAGAGCTCCACTCTCTTCCTGCTCGCCTGGCCACTTGGCAACTGTGCAAGGAGACTCGTCCTCCCTCCCACTGCCTGAAGTGGCCAGGCGAGCAGGAAGAGAGCAGAGCTCCAGGAGTGATTGGAAGCATGAGCGAGGCTGCTGCCACCGTCGGATGTGTGAGTGGACGGGCCGGCCGCAGGGACCAGCCCCTCGTTAGTCCAGCTGCGCGGGGATATTCGTATTTGTATATGAACACCCCCATCTCCAATTAAGACTATCCTGCAGCTAGCACCACAAACATTTCCAAATACAGATTTCCTTCTCACTCACAAAAACAGATGTTAGATCTATAAAGCAACAAAATAAGAAATAGTCCAAAATACAAAATAATTTCCAACCATTCCCTGGCTCCTCCCACATAAATGGTTTTCTTAAGACTTTGAGGATGAATAATTCAAAATCACATTTCTTTTGATTTACTTTAAAGTCTATTAGAACAGCTGTAGGGTTCTGCACACCCAAGTTTCCACCCAATGCAACAACTGAAAATAGACCATGACACTATGTAAGACAGAAAAAAGGCTCACATTTGCAAGTAAACACTCTTAAATGGAAGCACATATAAACTAGCATATAGATAAAATGATTTTTCAAACAATCTGCTGCCAGGCTACAGTGCACATTCCAGCACAAATGAAAAGACCACATCCTAGGCACAAAGCACTTTATTTAAAATCTAGTTTTCCCAGTTTAAGAAACTAGGTAGTAAGGTTAAAAAAGGATGAAGCTTTGAGATGCCTCTTACAATAAAGTGGGCATTCCAGGTATGATTGGAATTCAAATCCTATCAACCTCAGTTAGCATAGCCAATGGCGAGTGATCATGGAACTTGCAGTCTAAAAACTTATGGAAGGCCATAGATAAAGCAGTGCTCTACTCATCTTGGTGGTGGTTGCAACTCTGTGGAACATCCTGCCTGGAGAGGTGCTCCAGGCCCCTTCCCTTCTAGCATTTCATAAATTGATAAAAAAAACAATATATATTTAGAGAAGCTTTCTGAGATATTCTTCCCGCATGACAGTCTACTACGATTATGCTATTCTCATTATTCTTTCAATTGCCATCAATGCTACCAATCATATGTTTTGATGAATGGGAGGTTGGTGTTTTTATGTTATTTGTGTAAACCGCCCAGAGTAGTGTTATGCCACTAGATGGGAGATTTAAAAAATTCAGTAAACAAACACCATTACCTATACAAGAGCCCCCACGGTTATCAATCTATAACAGACACATTATTGTTTGGTACAAAGGTAGTACCTAGCCAGTATGAATTAAGCCTCTTCTGATATACTCACTTCTATAAAGCTAGGTATTTGCTTTAAATAAGGTCTGGGATTTTAGATCTTATGAAAAAGGAAACTGAAAGGAGAATGTTTGATCACAATTCAGTTTCCCTATCCTCCAATTAACAACAGTTACTTTCTGCAACACAGACTGGAACTGCTGGAGAAACAGAACCTATTCATTGGTTGTTGTAGGTTTTTCGGGCTGATTGAAGAAAAACCTCCAGAACATGGCCAGAGGACAGGAGTTAGAACTCTGTCTGTATTCTGGTGTAGTATGTGAGATAGTTGAGTATTTGTAGCTGTGGGATCAGCTTTTTGTCCTTTTCAGGAGATTGGGTGATATGGTGCTCAGGGTGTTTTTTGTTATGGGTGTATTGTTGTGATAAGGGGGGAGATGATCTGTCACTGTGATTGATGGGTGTTGTTAGCTAGACTTTTGTGTGCAGTGATCAAAAAGCTGATCCCACAGCTACAAATACTCAACTATCCCACACACTACACCAGAACACAGAGTTCTAACGCCCGTCCTCTGAAGATGCCAGCCACAGAGACTGGCGAAATGTTTGGAAGAAAAACCTCCAGAACACGGCCAAACAGCCCAAAAAATCTACAACAACCATCGGATCCCAGCCATGAAAGCCTTCGAGAATACATAGAACCTATTCACTCTGTTATCAGCTATTGTAAAACTTCTCAAACATACAAAATGGCAGATGAAAAAGTTTTGAGAAGTAGATTAAACTGATCTTATCTTGCAACATTTAAAGTAAAAATTAAAAGCTTAGAAACACAGAATTGGTGGTCATTCTGTCGAATCTCACTGCTAAAAGTCTTCATTATTTTTCTAAACAAGCTCCCTGCTTATGGTCCTACCTGAATGAAACATTTATCTCACACTTTACAACAGATTTGGAAAAATGTCCAAACACTAGAAAAACATGAGATT
The DNA here is from genome assembly GCA_037013535.1 of Intellagama lesueurii. Taxonomy (NCBI): domain Eukaryota; kingdom Metazoa; phylum Chordata; class Lepidosauria; order Squamata; family Agamidae; genus Intellagama; species Intellagama lesueurii. The sequence goes on from JBAJHW010000005.1 coordinate 53,383,133, forward strand.
AAGAGCAGGAATCTTCAGCAGAAATATAAATAATTAGTGGTAAAGCTATGCGGTAGGAATAGACAACAGTGACCTTCAAGATTTTATCAAATTGTAACTCCAATAAAATCCTATCCAACAGAGCAAGCGGTGAGTGGTGCCAGGAGGTGCAGTCCACAACTTCTAAAGAGCTGCAGTTACCCTAACCTACTATGTGGGGATATAATGACACATGGCAATGTAACTTAAAAAAAAAAAAAACATGAAGTACTACTCAATTCTCAAGCATGCCACTCAGTCCATGTGTGGGTTCCCAGGGCATGGTCTGAGGATATATGCTGCAGTTGCTTTGCTGAAGCTAAGCAGGACAGTTCAATGCCAAGACAGGAGACAAGTCCTATGAGAATCACCTGAATTTCATGCTGGCAAAAAAGGAGGTCTATAAATGCTGTAAATAAAACAAACAATAACCAGCAATATGAACCTTGGGTTACATCCAACAAGGCACTAGTATTCCTAAAGGAGTTTTCTTCTGTGCTTCTGCTTGTAGCTCTGTGCTGCCTGAAATTTAGCTCCATAGAGTTCGCAAGACCTCCAGTGCTGACTTTGGGGACACATGGAGGATCGCAGTTTTACTAGATTACATTACTGAATTACGACTCAGAAAGCTCACAGATATGCAGTCAACTAACCTATAACCTTATTTAATGAAGTTTCTCTTGACCATATTTTCAGTAACTCATTATAACAACACCAAAGCAGCTACAAAAACTGTACTAAGAGACAACTGCATAATCAGTGACAAGAAATATGTGACATTCTAACAGATAATGTGAGCTTACATGAAAGCAAAACCCTAAGGCTCTTTCTCAACTTTTTATAAAGAAACCTACTCTGATTCTTTGACAGTGGCAGAGGATCATGTACTAAGGGGGGGGGGGGACTGAAAAATCATACATTTGATGAACTTTTAAAAGGTACCCTGTTTCCCGGAAAATAAGACCTAACCTGAAAATAAGCCCTAGTAGGATTTCTCAGGATGCTTGTAATATAAGCCCTGCTACAAAAATAAGCCCTAGTTAAGTGAAACCCCACCCTCCACCATTGTGCAGCAACCAGAAGATGACATGACTGTATTTGAATAAATGTAGATTGTTGTACATGAAAAAAATAAAACATCCCCTGAAAATAAGCCCTAATGCATTTTTTGGAGCAAAAATTAAAATAAGACCCTGTCTTATTTTCGGGGAAACAGGGTACTCCCACTTTTGATGGAGCGGCAAGAATTGCAAACCAAGAAAGACGTTCTTTTTTTCTTCCTTAAAGGCAAGACAGTACAAGGCTTGAACGTTTCTTTACAAATTCTATGTGTCTGAAGGATGATGTCAACACTACTGTTGCCTGACATTGTTTCTTATGAACCTATCTAAATGAAACATTTACCTCACACTTTATAACAGATCTGTAAAAATGTCCAAGCACTAGGCAAAATGATATTAAGAGCAGGAATCCTCAGCAGAAGTAAAAGTATCTAGTGGTAAAGTTTCTTATATCTCACAATATGCAAGCTGTTGTTGTCCAAATGGTGGTTTCACTCAGAGGAGCTCTCTCTATATGTATAAGTATCTGTATTTCTCTAAAAATAGCCTAGGACAATTTAAAACTGATCTTACAGAATACAAGTACAAATATGTCAAATAGGAAGCAAGAATCCTTCTCATGTTCTTGTTGATTCAGAAAGCATCTAAACACTGAAAATATTTATTTGAATATTAACAACTTTACTAGGTAGTTTAAAGCAGTGGTTCCCGACCTTTTCCGAACCGCGGACTGGCTGGGGGGGGCAGGGTGCACGGGGGAGCACCCCCACGCTCGTGGGGGGCAGGGCACGCTTGCGGATGGGTGGGGTCGCACGCACGCGCAGAGTGGGGTTACGTGCATGTGCGGGGTGCGCTCACACACATGCGCGGGGCACCCGTGCATGCATGTATGTGGGTGGGCCATGCGTGCGTGTGGGGAGGAGTACGTGCGAGGGGGGAGGAGATCTGTCTCCGTGGCCCGGTCCTGCCAAGGCCACGGACTGGCACCGGGCCGTGGACCGGGGGTTGGGGACCCCCAGTTTAAAGACACTGTATCCTCACATCAGAAAGAAACCCTGTACATGCAATATTTTAGGAGTGGTTTTAACCAATATCACCTCTACTCACTATATCATACTGGCAGGGATTCTCTGTTCATTCTCTTATACCCTATATGCAAAGGGGAAGCCTTGAGAAGATGCTTATAAAACTACGAATTATGCAGGAAAATTGAATGGCAACTCTTTTTCTCAAGGCTAGTCAATGAAACTGCCTAGCAGGAGCTCAGAATAAGCAGCAGTATTTCATTCACTAGAACATGGCATTAAAAAAAAGAATTCATATGATTTCATATGAACAAGAGATACCTATATACATCAGTTATTCTAATGCCTTTTTCACAGGTATCAGACTTGGTGTTTCAAAAAACAACTACAAAGTAATTTGTTTCTTCTGTATATACAGTCATAGCCACGTCCAAGAATTTACAAACTAATCAGAGATACATACCATTTAACTGCTAAATTTTGCACTTCACCATTTTTATCTTCCAGCAACTTCAAGATCATTTTCACAACCTTTCTTTCACTATCATCATCTAATTTGATAGAATCTTTCTGTAGTTCAGTCATCAAGTCATTTGTTGCCATAAACCTAAGCAAAAGAAAAAGTCAAATCAGCTTGTACAGTATTATACAGTATTTCCACAATCTGTGTAATTAATTTTGTACTACTCAGTGGCAAATCTGTTTATACTTATTGCAAATCAACTGAGGTATTCTCAGTCAATATACTACAGGTAATAAAACATGTCACTTTTACGTGTTAGGATGAGAAAAGACTTCATCATGACTACCACTGTCACAGCAATCATACCTGGAGCATTTGTTCTACTACTGGAATAGTTTATTCAATTGCAGAGTCTACCATATACAATATATTTATGCTGCAGCAAAATATAGATAGCTCCCAATATATATCTCAAAAGCACATAACACAGCAGCCTAAACAATACTAAACAGATCTGGCTCCATTCAGTGCCTGGATGGAGGACACTGTGGAAGAGTGAGGTTCGCAGCTTGGGAGTACATCTGGACCCGGCGCTCACCATGGAAACCCAGGTGGCATCAGTGGTCCGCTCCGCCAATTACCATCTGTGGCAGATTGCCCAGCTGCGTCCCTATCTTGATGGTGGGGCCCTGACCACTCTGGTCCATGCGCTTGTAATCTCGAGATTAGACCACTGTAATGCGCTCTACGTGGGGCTTCCTTTGAGATTGATGCGGAAGCTTCAAATGGTGCAGAATGCGGCAGCCAGATTACTTAGTGGAACGAGAAAATTCCAACATATCTCTCCTATTCTGGCTGCTTTGCATTGGCTGCCCATTCGTTTCCGCATTGATTTCAAAGTGCTAATGATGACATACAAAGCCCTAAACGGTTTAGGACCTCGATACTTGGCAGAACGCCTTCTCCCACCTAGATCTACTCGAGTCACTCGCCATAGCCAGGAAGGACGGCTGAGGGGCCTGACGCCGAGAGGCCCGAAAAGAAAGAACAAGAAACCGGGCCTTCTTGGCGGTGGCCCCTCGACTTTGGAACAGCTTGCCACCAGAGATCCACTTGGCACCCTCGCTGGGTGTTTTCAAGAGCCAATTAAAAACTTGGCTCTTTAGGCAGGCCTTCCCTACTGCCAATACTTGATTTTACTTTTCTTGGTTTGAAATTTATCCTTCCATCTTGATTATAGTATTATTGTAGATTTTAATTGTTGTTTTTATCTGTTTGTAATATTTTGTGAGCCGCCCTGAGTAGACTCTTGTCTAGAAGGGCGGGATAAAAATCCAATAATAAATAAATAAAAATAAGAAGATATTACATGTCAGCTTTTATGGCGGAAATACAGGCTATCAATGAATAAATTACAGTAAATCAGAATTTTAAAAAAGTGATACAAACATCTGTCACAAACTAAAGTTTATAGTGCTATGTATATCATACATACCGCCTACATACAATATATATGTCCCCTTGTGGCCTTTGTCCCGCCCCTCTGTATGCTGCATATAGGATTCCCTCGTATCCATGGTTGCGGGCGTCCATGGTACATCCCCTGCAGATATAGGGGTCCTACTGTACTTGCAGTTATTCTGCTTCTTGGTAAGTCTAGTGCTTAGCACTCAACAATTCATATTTATGGCTAAGAAGAGTTTCCAGCTGTTGCTTGATATTGTAAGTTCAGAACCAATTGGTAACGTCTTAGAGTCATGCAGCCAGCTATACCAGTTGTTTTACTAGCTGAAAGACAAACTGCAGTTTCCTGTTTTCTGTTGTTCCTGTTACTTATAAGTTGATTCAATGGCCTTATATCCATTTCCAAACGAAGTTCTTAAGGCTCATCACAATATTGATAAAATGCAACGAATACATCAAAATATGTATATTTGAAACCAAACAATCAGTTCAACAAAAGCAGATATTCATTCCAATGTGACAAGTGAGAAAGGCAATAGTTCCGGTGGCGTAAGAACAGTCCTTTAGTATTTTCTTTACATGCCTTTCTCCAGAATCCTTTAGATACTAGGCTATATTTCCCAGGCCACAGGGAAAACTGGACAGTGCATTAGCATAGATAACTCAGTGGTTTAAATATCTGGCTGTGGAGCCAGAGGTTGGGAGTTCAATTCCTCACTGTGCTTCCTGTGAGTAGAGCCAGCCTGTTTGGCCTGTGACAAGCTGTACAGTTCCAAGATGCCCCCAGAAGAACAGACTTGTAAACTACTTCTGAGTATTCTCTACCTGGAAAATTCTGAAAAAGGGTCACCATAAGTCAGAATTGACTTGACAGCACATGATATACTATAGTACAGTGGTTCCCAACCTGGCCTTACCCAGGTGTTCTTGGATTGCAATTCCCAGAAACCATCACCACCAGCTGTGCTGGCTGGGATTTCTGGGAGTTGCAGTCCAAGAACGCCTAGGTTACCCAAGGTTAGGAACCACTGCTATAGCAGATCTATTTTGAGGACTGCAAAAATCATCTTAATGCCTAAAGAGAGGAAGATCATACATTTTGATTCACAACAATCATAGCCTTTGAGGAATAAACTGGCTAGAGAATAGAAAGAAAAACAAGACAGCTGTGCAGCATTTATTAAACAAGATTACATTAATAAAACCCAACTAAATGCTGCACTGTAAAAGCTGACACTCAAGGAAAGCTCTTCTTCCAAATTACATATCTTCAATACAGTATTCTTTACAACAATTATTCTATCTCACACTAGAATAGGCCCACTAAATCAGTGGGATTTGATGAGTCAACTCCTCCATAAGTTCCATTGATTCAAATGGGCCTATTCTAGTTGTGACTTCTCGTTCTTATGTAGTCTCAAGTTTGAACTGACTTACAGTGACACTAATATGGCTTTTCAAGGTAAATAAGATATTTGAGGAGTGGCTTTACCAGTTCTAGACCCCCAGTGAGTTTCCATGGCTGAGTTACTGTGCACTAAGCAAAAGGATTTCAGGCAATGGCATAAATCGCTAAGTCCCAATTAAAAGAAATGCACCAAATAAATGGGATTTTAATGAGTCAATACTTGACAAGCTACTGATTTAATGGGTCAACTCTAATGTTAAGAGAATGATTTTTTTCAGCTGTCATAATTGTATTTATTTCTAATGTATCTGTAAGATAGTAACAAAGAATATGAAAGTTATTTTCTCTCACTAATACAACACTGATAACCAATGTCTACATTTTATAGATCTGTTTTGCAAAAGTATATGTTGAAGCACTTTATTATTTAACCATTTGTATTAAGATAAACGTGTGCATAACTACTGTACACAGCAAATTAGTTAACATTTCTTCTGGTGACATACTTTATGGTTTGTGCACTTTATTAGAAATGAAGTAGGTAAAGCATTTATAGGAACACACAATTATGCTACATTTCAAAAGTTCCTATTTTTAAACCAATGGGAAGCTAAGATAGCTTTTTCACCCTATTACAGAGAAGCAGGATGGATAAAAATCAATGATATTTTTTTAAAAAAAACATTGATTTAAATCACAATTTAAATTTTAAAAAAATCATTTTTAATTAAATTGTCCAAAACAATCTGATTTTTTTGTTTAAATCGTGATTTAAATCAAATCCACCCTGCAAAGAAACAAGCTGTCATGTCACAGGTGGGAACAACAGGTGTAGAGAGCAGTGGTAACTGATGCCATGGGGGAAATGAGAAATGAAGCCATTTTTTGCATTTTTATTAGATTTGTGTTTTAGTGATGAAACACTTACTGCCACAAAATCAAAACAAGACTATGAATCTTAACTTTTCCAATAAAAATTTAGAATATAAGTTTTAATAAAAAACACCAGCAAAGTAAATATGTTATGTTATACTACTCCTTGTATTCATATAAGTTGATCTTGCACAAGTTTATTTAAAAACAAATCCCAATGAGTTCAAGTTTGACACCTTCAAAAAAAAGTGTTAACCCATAATTTATGCAAGTAACAAAACTTTCCCATTTCCCCCCAGTAAATAAGAAAATCAATAATATAGTAGACAGAGAAACCATGGTTTGCAAGCATCCAAACAATACACCAAACATATTTCCTAACAAGGTGACAAAACAGAAATCCTATGACTAAGTGAATTTAAGCAAAGAATAAGTGAAATCTCAGAAATCCAGAGTTGGTCTCAATGAAGAACTCTTCCACTCCCCACTCTTTATAAACAGATTAAAGTATTTAGCTTTCAAACAGTATTAAATATATATGCATATAACTCATCTGACTATAATCCCAAACATCGTAAGGAATAAACTCCACTAAACACACTTTCTCCTTCGTCCAAATAAAGGCATACATCGCAAATGGTTTGTTTTTAAGCACGTCCAAGTTACATAGCAAATAACTGAGTATAACGAAACAAGGAAAGCGGAGGCTGGGGTAAGGCAGCAGCCGAAGAAAAAACTCTTAGGCAACTTCCAGAGTCGGGCGGACACTAAAACGACCCAACCGAGACGGGGCCCCGAGCGGCCCTGCTGCCGCCTTCGTGCCGAGTAGAAAGGCAAGAATTCCGAGCCACTCTTGCCCTCGGAAGGGCCTGCCGGCTGACGGAGGTCGACTGCGGCAGGAGCCGCTCCGGGAAACGGCCGAAGCGGCGGACACTTGCCGGGGGGGGGGAAGCTGAAATGGCCTCGGCGGCCCTCCAGAGAGCCGACGCGAGAAGGTCGCCGTCGGACTCTTACCTGAAGTCCTTGTCGCTCGACGTCATTTTCTCCAGCAGGTTGGAGATGTGGTACGAGGCACTCGCCATGTTGCTGGTCCCGGGGAGGGCCGCGTCTCGCCGGCTCCACGTCGCCCAGCGCTGTACGCGGCGGGGATGCGGGTGAAGAAAGGGACGGGACGGGGTGGGCAGGGCGGGAGAGCGGGGTCCGGCAAGGGAGCGCAGCGGCGCCTGCTTGGCGGCAAGAATCCCGCGCGGTCCTTCGCCCGCGGCGGCGGCGGCGGTGGAGGAGGAACCGGGAGAGGGGCGGATCAGTGGGAGCGGCGTGAGGGGGTCCCTATCATCGCTCGTGACTGGCGGTTGCGCGGGGAAAAGGGGAAGGGCTGAAGGGGAGGAAGAACTGAGAACAAACGGACGAACGACCTCTCGCTCTTTCTCTCGTAGACGATTTAAGGAGGACCCAACAGCCCACCGTCTGTTGCCTCGCTTTCGGCCCTAAGGTCAAAGGTCAAGGAGGGCCTCGCGCGAAGACGGCGCAACGTCGCTACCTCGCCGGCTCTGATTGGCTTCCCATCATCCCGCGGGCGGACTGGCCCCCGCGTGACGTCGTGACGCACGCGGCGTCGAACGTGCGCGGGCGGGACGGTTAGGAGGGGAAGAGATTTCTCGGGGGGGGGGGAGAGAGAAAAGCCTTCTGTTCCCAGCATGCACCGGTTCTAGGGCGCTGCTGTGCAGGTGGGTGGGGAGAAATGGCTTTTTGTGCTGCATTGTGGGAGTTACAGAGTACGTGCTAGAGTGCTTGTGAGGCGGTGGTGAATGGCGAGAGCGAGAGGCGGTGTGACTCTGGGGAGGAAGTGTGTACCGTACACAGCGCTGGGAAAGTGCATCTTTATGGTAGCTGCGAGGGCTGCGCCTGCCAGCGCTGGTACCCGTTTATACGAAACAGTGGCACGGCTTCATGCCTTCCCCTTCCCTGGTAGATGGTCTCCAACAGCTGGAGGATTCCTGCTCGAAGTCTTTTGCCAAAGACTGAATGAAATTTCCAGTGGCTTGGTCAAGTTGCCTCCGACTTTCGACGCAGTGAACGAGTATTCTCCAATATATCCTGCCCTCGACAGCCTTGATTAGCTGTTGCAAACTCAGCCCTTTGGTTCCTTTAGGGAGTCAGTCCATCTCGTATTTGGTCTGCCTCTTGTCCTGCTGTCTTCCACTTTTCCCATCATTATTGTCTTTTCCAGAGAATCCTGCCTTCTTATGATGTGCCCAAAGTAGGACTGCCTCACTTTCTACATTTTTGCCTTCAGAGATAGTTCAGGCTTCATTTGCTGTAGGATCCACTTGTTCGTCTTTCTGACAGTCCAGAATATCACAGAGTTCTCCAGCACAACATTTTGAATCAGTTCTCTTCCTGTCAGTTTTTTTTTTACTGCCCAGCTTTCACACTTGGTGATTGGGAGTACAAGAGTGTGGATGTTCTCCAGTGGCACATCCTTACACCTGATTATCTTTTCTAACTCCTTCATTGCTGCCCTTCCAGATCTTCTCCTTCTGAAATCTTGGCTGCAGTCGCCATTGATGACTGAACCAAGGTAAACAAAACCTTTCACTATTTTACAGCAGCTCCACTAGCTGTCAATCCATTTCCAGGCACAATTCGAAGTGCTGTTTTTAACCTATAAAGTCCTGAATGGCTTGGGTCCAAGCTGTCTCAAGGACTGTGTGTCCCTCTATGAGCTTGTCCAGATGTTAGAGGCCTTTTTTTCAGTACCACCACCTTTGCAGGTGCATCTGATGAGGACACAGGAGAGAGTCTTCTCTGTCACTGCTCCCAGACTCTGGAACTCCCTCCCACAAGAGGCGACACAGGCCCCCTCTTTGCTGTCCTCCAGCAAGCAGACAAAGACCTCTTCAGGCAGTTTTTCCCTTAGTGACTGGCTGACTTGAGTGGGGTTTTTTAATGGATTGTTGTGCCTTACTGCTTTGAATATGTTGTTGGTGCCACTTTTGTTTTTCATTGTTAGTGCAGTGGTTGATCCTTTTTAATATTTGTTTACTTACTGTTTTTAGTTTTAAATATTGTGTTTTAATTATGTAACCTGCCTTAGATCAGTGTAAACATATTTTAAATAAATAAAATATTTGAATTTCTTCATTGTCAACTTTAAAGGTGTGTCATTATGTTGAACTGTAGTCCTACTTTGGCTGCATTGTTCTGCGTACAGATTAGGGGATAAAATGTACTCAGGTCTGACATGTTTGCCTATAGGCAGAGATGTTGGCAAGACTTTGGGTCCAAGTCCGAGTCTTTGGTACTAAGTCCCAAATCTGAGTCTTTCATACCGAGTCCCAAGCCCTAAGTCCCTATTAAAAACAGGCTTTAAAAAAAAAGAAGAAGAAGCAGGGTGGATGGGTTCTGAGTCATTGGGGGAAAAAACCTGAGTTGAGTTGCCGGTGTGACTTAAGTCTGACTTGAAAGCATGACGCGAGGCCCATCCCTGCCTATAGGAAACGATTCTGTCTCTCCACATCCTGTCCTAATGGTAGCTTCTTGTCCACAATACAGGTTATACATCAGGACAATCAAGTGCAGAGGTACACCCATTTCTTTCAGAACAACCCATAGTATCTGATGATCCACATAGTCAAAGCATTTGCTGTAGTCTATAAAGCATAGATTCATCTTCTGACATTCTTAGGTGGACTCCAATAGCTAGTGAATACTTGCAATATTATCTTGAGTGCCTCTTCATTTTTGGATTCCACCTTCAACATCAGGCATTTCTCACTCCATATAAGGTAAAAATTCTTTGTTGCACCACCTTGAGCATCCCTTTGCTTGCATGGGAAATTAAAGCAATGTATTGGAGTCACCATTTTGACAGATTGTCTTTGTAGTTTGAAATCGTTTTAATGGTATTTCATCTAACCCTGGTGATTGATTTTTCCCCAGTGCTTTCAGAACAGCTTTCAGTTCACTTTTAGAACTGCAGGTTCTCCATCATAGAATTATTTGTCAAAAGAGTCCGTCATCCTTTTATCTCTTCTGTATAGGTCTTCAGTATACTGTTTCTGCTTTCTCTTTTTCCTCCTGGTCAGATAATCTGTTTCTTTATGGGTTTTTCAGCATTCCTAATCTAACTAATCTCCCTTTAATTTCTTGGATCTTTTGAAACAGATCTCTTGTTTTCCCCCCTTTGTTGTTCTCCTCTGTTTCTTTGCACTGGTTATTGTAATAGTTCTCTTTGTCTCTTTGTGACAGCCACTGAAAAGCTGCATTCAGAATTCTGACCCTACTTCTATTTAATTTTGTTTCTCACCTGTCCTTTACAATTTTAAGTGTTTCTTCTGTCATCCATATAGGATTTTTCTTTTCTTTTTACTACAGGACTTGTCTTTCTGCATTTTTCCCTAATAATATCTCTGGTTTCAATTCACAGTTCTAGTTCATGATTAATTGAGTTTAATAATGCAAATCTGTTCTTTATGTGGATTTTAAATTCATCAGAAACTGATGGAAACTTCCATTCACTGATCTGCTCAATGTGAAAATATTGCAAATATTATGTGGAGACATGGAGGAGGGCTTTCTTGGTTTTATCACCCCGACTGTGGGATGCCTTCCCATTAGAGGCTCAGTTGGCATCAGCATTGGCCTCATTTTGGCACCAAGTCAAAAGAAACATATATTAGATTTTGGGAGGTTGAGAATGCACAGGTTTTAATTCAATGATTTTAGTGGTTTAATTTTGTGTTTTAAATTGATTAATTTTTAATTATTTTGAACACTTTATGTTTTTAAATCATTTTACATGACATTCCAACCCACCTTAAGATCGTATTATATAGGACAGGCTACAAATGTTTTAAATAAATAATACAAATACTGCAATTCCACACCGATGGAATATGTTGACATCACAGAATAAACTAATGGCTAGATTAGATTTATAATGTGCAAGACAGCCTTTCTTTCTTACTTGAAAGTAAAAGAGAGCTGCTATCAATTGGGTCTCTTATGTGTAAGCAGGGGAGGATAAGATAGGGGAGGGACTCTCTAGCATGTTGGCTAATCTGCCTTGCGAGACACCTATCCAATCAGGTCTATAAAGACCTTTCATACCCTTCTCTCATATTGATTATCTTCTGGACACTCTTTATTGAAGTATTAAGTTGGAATGTGAGATATGGTGAATGGCTCCCATATAATGTGCAAATCTTGACCAGTTGAGCTGTATTATAGAGTGACATGAAAAATGTATCAAATAATTTTATTTAAAGTTATTGTTAGAGATGGCAGCATGGTCTACAGAAATCGACAGTAAACAAGAATTAGATCCAAATTGTTTGGTGCAATCTAATCTTGCATCAAATCCATGGCTGAAAATGATCCAAATAATCTTGAGATTGTGGGTGAATTTACATCTGGAGCAAAGTGCATTTAGGGCAGAAAGTTTGTTAAAATCAGCAAACATGATGACATAACTAGTGTCATGTATTTGGCATATCTAGCTGTAACATTTCCATATATGTTTGTACAACAGGAAATCCTAATCAAACCAGAAAGAGTCCCTTTAATGTGATCAGTCTTTCTTAAAGCAATCCTTCCCTCTGCTGGGAAATCACTTAAGCTTAACCCAAGATAGTAGAAGCTCTACAGCTGGACCAGAAAGATCCAACTTGGGGATGGATTGGGGTCAGACTGGAGCACATTTCTCCATGCATTGTCTGATCACCAAGGAAAAGATTTCACCAGACAGCTCCACAAGTGGTCCAGACTGCATGTGACCACACCCTTAGATTTAGAATCTGCCACCTGTGGATGGGAGAGGTCCTTTTATCTATGGAAGACTTCTGATTGTGTGGAACATTTTTGGTGGAATAAGAGAGGAGGTGATTTTCACCAGTTTTCCATCCCCTCTGTGCCCTTCTCCTAGACAGGCTCTGGAGAGTTAAAAGGACAGTTCAGAGCAATACCAGAGACAGCACTAAGAGCCATAGAAGGGATGGGGAATGAACACAAATCCTTTGTCCTCTTACCATCAGCCAGACTGTCATGAACCAAACTCTGCTAACCTGGTGCTTCTGCTGGTGGGAGAAAAAGCTGAACCCAATGCTATCTTTTTCATAATTGTTCAAAGAATCTCAATATTTGGACATAACATTACACCATACATTAAGGAACACTGGGGCAGCCTTGTGTCCCACAAACTAGATGGGGCTCTTACAAACCTTTTATACAGCCTGTCACAGTGCCCAGTAGCACTGCTGCCTCCCTGTTTCACCTCTATTTTGCCATTGCTTTTATGCCAGGGAAAAAGTACATGGATATGACCTTCCTCACTTGCCTTCTTTCCCAGCACAACCAGGTTCCTAGTAGCTTGCCAGAGAAGAATTGCCTTATACAGGACTTTCTCTGTACTATGACCATGCCCATTAGATTGCTATGTGAAACTCCACAGTAAGTTTTTATTTTCTTGTTCTTGCTGTCTGGCTCCAGGTTTTCTTGTGGATGTTCCTGGCAACATTATCTGCCTATGACCTATATTTAGCCTCAGTTTATATTTTGATCTAGTTCTGAAAGTGATTGATTCTTATCCTTGACTGCAATTTCATTGCAGAAATCTCTAAGTCATTTTTAATTTCATCAGTATAAGTCTAGAATAATTAACATAATTTTAAATAGTTCGTCAATTATACATTCTACTGCTCTTTCTAACATTAGAATTCTAAGTTGGAAACAATACCAAGGCCAATTTCCTCATCTAACATTCCTCCATTAAGTTCAGGAGATGGATTTGGCCCATTTTGGGCTGAGTCCAGCACTTTTTCATGCAAGCAAAGAATAGTTTTCAAAGCAAAATTCATTCTGGTATAAATGGCTAAAATTAACTTGCACAGTCCATCCATCACTTAAGCTCAGTTCTCCAGTGTATCCAGGTTGAGCTTACACAGCACAAACTGAATTAAACTAGATGGTCCTATGGTACTTTTTCACATGGCTACATAAGAAGCAAGGTCCTTTTTAGCTACACAATTTCCCCTGAACCTTTTTCATTAAGCTAGAGTTACTTTTTAAAGTTTGACATTTGGTTTGTCTATATTAAGAGGAAAATGTATGTCTAGCTTTTTAGCTAATTCAGAGTATAATCTAATGGCCCTATGTCTTAACAGTGACTCGACAGAGCGCTTGGAGGAATTATATTAAGTCTGCAAGGTCACACCTCCCTATCGTTCCTTGTATAGTTCACCTAAACAGAGATCAAGATGTCCATTGCAGATAGGACATCATTAGAAGGAGAAATCTGTTACTTTTTAAAAGACCTATGGTTGTCCCAGGATGACATTTTCACACACCCTATAATTTGAAGACTAGCTTGCTATGTTTCATGGTTGGTCAATGGGAGGGATATGATTGCCAGAATCATGGTTGTGGAACATTAGTGGCATTTCAGCTTTTAATGTGCAAAGTGAATGGAAAACCAAACAAACCAGAACTAGTTCTGAAAGCAACTGCAACAATGAATGTACAAACTGTAACATACCGTTTTATTCTAGGAAAGTAGCAGAGAGAGCCTCTTATGTAGTAATTGGCATGTAATTCTTGACTGAGGAGTGCAGCTGGGAAATAATATATTCCTGTCTCAAGAGAAATATATAGCAAGTAGATAGGATATATATGCTCTGCTTGCCACAAGCATGATTTTGCTGTGACCTCTGCAGTGCTGGCTGTTCTGTCTACTCAGTAGTCTATGCTGAACTCAGTTGGAATCAAGCAAATCCAGAATGAGAGACAGCTGCGTTTTTTTTTAAAAGACAAAACAATACCTCTAAATCGGTGCTTTAAAGCAGTGGTCCCCAACCTTGGGCCCTCCAGACATACTTGGACTTCAACTCCCAGAAATCCTGCCTGCAGAGGTGGTGGTGAAGGCTTCTGGGAGTTGTAGTCCAAGAACATCTGGAGGCCCAAGGTTGGGGACCACTGCAACACAGGCTGTGGTCTGATGTGCATTTGGCAGTATTTTTTAAAGAAGGTGCAGTGCTACTCCCAGGTAAGTGTATGTAAATATGCTTGAACTATGTGGCACAGTGGTCAAACTGCAGTACTGCAAGTCAAGCCTCTGTTCGCAACCTGAATTCAATCCTGACAGGTTCAAGTAGCTGGCTCAAGGTTGACTTGGCCTTTTATCCTTCCGAGGTCAGTAAAATGAGTACCCAGCTTCCTGGAGGGGTGAATGTTCCTTGCATATTTATGTTGTAAACTGCCCAGAGATTGCTCTAAGTCGAAACAACAACAGCAACCATAGTAATACTTGAATTCTATCTATCTGGCTTACATCTAAGTGAAAATGCAGAGGATTATGCTTTAAATATTTTCAGGATTATCATATAAAAACATGAACTGTTTGTATGCTCTTACAACTACACGTGCTTATTGTTTGTGTTAGCATGAAAATAAGACATTAGAGGAAATAAGGAAAAGACTGAAAAAAGTTGAGATGTCAGTGGTCTGACTCATCAGATCAGGTAAGCAAAAGCAATTCTGTTCCCTTCTTCAACAGAAGATTTGCCAATTCCCATTAGACAATATTCTAAACTTCATTTAAAGGCTTTCTGTGCTGCTTTTCAAGACAATTTGGTGGGCTAATAGTGCCTCCCAGTCGTAAAACAGTCTTTAAAACACATGTCAGGATAAAGTAGATTCTAATTCAGAACAAGAATTCCCAATGAAAGCAATTAAAACGATTCTGTAGTTTAAAACAGAAAGTAATAACAGTTTAAATGCCAGCACATCACTTTGACCAAAAAATTAGATAAGAATAAAAAGGTCTTTAAATTCTGCTTGAAAGCAAATAAGGAAGGAGCTGATGGTACTTCCCTTAGGAGGAAGTTCTACCAATGTGTGAGGCGACTTAAGCAGCCCACTAAATGTCAAGACAGATCTCAGTTGCCTCTTTTCGTCAAGCAGCCTGCTTTGACTTTTCCTCCCCTGGGGATGTTTCTGTGAAGCAGCATGACAAGCTCCAGTTCCAAGACAAGGATTTTCTCAGCAATTCAATGCTTAGAATTATGCTTCTCAAATAACATTTGTTTTAAAGGTAACAATAATTTAGAATTGATACACATGTTCAGTTAGCTTCTATTTGCTGGTCCTCCCTTCCTGACAGCTCTTCATCCTTCACAGCAGAAATATACATATAGTCGACCAGATTGAGTGCAGCAGGATTATTCTGACTTCTGCTTCTGGCCATGTGAAACTAGGAGAAGTGGAACAAACAATAATTCTGAGGTGATCTCTCCCCACCCTCAGCATGTTTCTACACAGAACAGTGCAGAATATTCTTTCCAGATGAAAAAAGGCACTCTAGGGTGATTATTCCTGCCTTCTGTTCCTTGAAAGATAAAAGACTAAAAATACATTTTTTTTTCAATCTTACCTGCAGTAGATCTGTTGAAATTAATGGGATTTGTTTGTTACAATCAATGAGTATTGTTGAGTTAGCCCAAAAAGAGAAAAAGCCAGCATGGGCTCAGCAAAGGAAGTACTGCAAATGGGCAAGCTCTCATTGGCCTCAAGATATACTGCTATCTTGAGTTGGGTACTTCTGTTGTATTGATAGACAGGAATGCTGCTCCTTTCCCCTTTTAGCTTGTGACTAGATGCACATAAGATATTCTCAAAGGCTGTGGAGTTCTGCCATAAGAGAGGCAAGCTTGCAATTTCAGACTCACTGATGGTCAGTGGATTAATTTAATTAACCTACAGTAAGCATTCAAAGCCATTAGAAATAGTTATGCAAGAAATTGTGGATCTCTTATGTAAAAAGGGATCAAAAGTGCTACTCTGTTTTCTCCTTATATCTATCTGTGTCTATTGGGAAGATTGTTGATTCCTTCTATCAATAAAAGTCTCAGCAAAAAATGGATATTAAAGTTTTGCTTAATTAAAGAGAGAGATGGTATTATAACTACTATGAGACTTTTCCTGGGCAAGTCACCTTTGTTGTTGTTGTCGTGTCATCAAATCAGAACTGACTTATGGCGACTCTAATACAGCTTTTAAAGTAAATGTATGTAAGGGGTGGTTTTACCAGTTCACCCCCCATGAGTTTCCATGGCTGAGCAGGGATTTGAACCCAGGTCTTCTGAGTCCTAGGCCTGTCACTCTGTCTACTACAACATACTGGGTATCCAGTCCCCTTTTCCCACCTTAAACTACCTCACAGGATTATTGAAAAGATAAAACAGAACAATACCAACTTCAGCACCTTGAATGAGTAAGAATACAAAGTACCTTTCAGTTATCACTGACAGTTGTAAACAGACGGAATCAGAATAATGAATCAAATAAAGAAGAGAGACAGGCAGACATGACAGCTCTAATGTCTTCACTGAGAAAGAATGTAAATGGATAGAGTGTTTGTGATCCTACCTAAAGCTGTGTGTTATTGGATGAAACAGACAAGCTTTTTCCGTAGTATGTTAAATATTTACTTGCAGATATATTTGCCTGGAAGGAAGTTCTGTTGAGTTTTATTTGGTCTTACTTCCATGTAAATCAGTAGCAGTCTCTTAGCCAAAAGTAGCTTATTAATGATATATATCCAACTAAAATAAGTCTATATGTAGAGATTTAAAAATAGTAAAGATTCAAAGAAGAATATGGTGACTGTGATCCTATCAAGTTAAATGTAATACAATACATTCCCAGCATTTCTTAGCTTTTTGAATACAGCTTTAAATGTGACAAGAACTTTGTTCTCAGTTAGATCATCAGTCCTGTAAAAACCATTTATTAAGAACCAAAAATGTGTGTGTGTGTGTGTGAGAGAGTGTTGGCAGAATTGTGTGCATTTTGGGAGAAAAGGTATAAAGATTGGTGAAATAATTCAGTTCATTGACTGATCCTTTCAGGGTTTGTATTACATTGTAAAATTGTGAAGCTTACACAGTCACAAGTTATGTACCAAAGCCTGAGTCAGGGAATGTAAAAGTTTTGGTGCATTCATAATACATATATTTAAAAGGTTGTCACGAATTGTAGTCTACTTGTAAATAGGTGTGCAAGAACATAAATACAGAATGAGCCGTCATCAAAGGTAACCAAGAATGTAATGCTCCTCCTTTACTACTATACTAGAAGTCTTCATAGCTATGCATTTCTATACAGAATAAAATTAAAGTAATATTGATTGAACATCTGCAATTAACTCTGCTTCAATAGCTTCAGAAGTGTTAATGATGCTAGGGCTTCTTAAGAACATAACAGCTTTTCTGACTCATTTGCTTTCCTAACCGCATTATTTGTTGAAAGGGCTGCCTTATTTCTGAAGTGATGTTTTCTTTTGTACTGTTTGAATGTTCTTAATTGGGAAAGCTTGAGCTACCAACTGACATTGGTAGATGCTTTAAAAAGAATGGGACTTATTAGACACAACTAAGTCCCATTGATTTCAGTGGGTCACTGCTAGGTAGGATTATTGCTAGAGTTAGCACTTCTTTAAATAGATACATAATAAAAATAATAATCATTAAGCACTGGAATAAACAAATGCATATTGTGAAGTATTTTCTGGCCTTGGTCAAAATTCCAATATGTTGCACAGTACAGAAATGGTCTATATTCGAAGGAATGTTTGTACGTGCAGGAGTGTGTGCCTTCCAAACAGATGAAATAAAATTAAATGGACACTTCTTGTTTTGCAGAGTATATTCTGACCCTAATGAATTGCAGTGTTCTCCTGATGGAAGAAACTTGCTGACAAACCAAACCTTGCTGCATCATGGTTTGTCTAAGAAATAGCTTGGGACATTTTCTATCCAAATCAATTATGTTAGCTTGGACAAAAGTACTACAATGGCAAATCAATAGATTTTGCAGATTTTTTTTAATGTCTGATCCATCTTGTCCTTGTGCCTGGCAAATAACTGAAATTGGGTGCCATCAGTTGCAATTGTGCAGATGAAAATGGTATGCAATGATGTAGTAGATTTACATATGTTCTGCACAATGTACATATATTCTGCAAGACAAAAGTGCATCTAGGAGACTAAAATGTTACATTTTAATAAATGAGGATTAATAGCTAGTAAGATGGACTATACTCCTCCATCATTGGCATGTTTAGGTTTTTCTATTTGTGGTTTCTGCATTTTGCAGTAAATTAAACATTTCTGAAATGAGAAAACAAATACTTATTCTATTTATTTACTCATTTGATTTTTATCCTGTCCTTTTGCCCTGATAGGGACATAAGGTGGTGTATGTAAATAATTTAAATCTACAAATAGAATCATATTAATATTATTGAAAATAAAAACCAAACCTTGTTTTTATTTTAATTAGCATTGGGGCAGAAAAGACAATGTAAATAAATGTTGATTAAATGTCCAGTCTAAAAAAAGAGTAATGCCTTTTATACTTTATTTACATTGCCTTAGCCCTGTGTCCAGAAAGTGAAATAGTTCTGAACGATGGTCTACTTTAGTCTTTTCAGATTCTCAGTTATATGGGTTCAAGACAAAAAGCCTATAGTATATTTATGAAAACATTTAAAATAATAAAAGCAAATACAATCAATGGCCAAAGTCATGTTGCTTAGTATAGTAAATCTCATTAGAGTAGGCCCATTGAATCAATAAGGTTTGTTGAGTCAACTCCTCCATAAGTTCCATTGATTCAAATGGGCCTGCTCTAACTGTGACTTACCGTGCTGAAGTAAGTCACAATGAGTCAGCCCATTTGAATCAATGGAATTTGGGGAGGAGTTGACTCACCGAGCCCCATTGATTCAATGGACCTACTCTGTTGTGATCTACTACACTAAGCAACAGGATTTTGGCCAAAATATTCATATGGCAGTATTCATGATCAATATTCTATAATTGGGTCCCACTGTAAATTTCCCTAGGAAAGGGCAGAAATCACTTCAGAGGTGCTCACAGTTTAAAGGCCTGGAAGGGACCACGTAGGATAAAAGCAGGATGGTGCACAGCTTCCAAATTCCTTCCTTCATTTTCTTTAGGCTTTTGGTTAAATTAAAGCAGCAAGTCAGTTGCTTCATTTCAGCCTAGCCCATGGTCCCTGCCAACACTTGCATGACACTGTTGCTAGGGTTACTAAATTTCAGTATCCAGTTTGGATGTATACATAAATATTCTTCACTAAAGCCAAGCATACACATACTGTTATCAAAGGCTTAATCATTCTAATGCACAACACATATGACATAATCTTATACAGACTTACTCTAGTGCTGTGCAGGGTTGAACTAGTTTACATGACTTTGTGTGCTTTCAGTGGGGGAGAGGTATTGTCTGAGCCCCCTTAAAGTGTTTTCTTCCTAACAGTTATTCCCCACCCCAGTGTCTCTGAAGTACTGTTAAATTGTTTTCCCTCTAGCAATCCTATATCCTTTGTTATGAGTATCTCAGATCTGCAAAGAAAGTCCATGCATGCATTCTAATTATCACTTTTGCTTCTGCTTTTCATGCGCTTTTACAATCAGACATCTTTTTCCATAGGGGGCAGGGGCTAATACTGGATCAGCATCTTGACCAGTTTCAGTTTAACAGAACTAAATTAGAAAAAAGGTGTCAAAGGCCTGGGTGTAACTGAGAAGGAAAAGTACCATACACCCAGTTACACCACCATCAGTGGTAGAGGAAACTGTATGCAGCCCTTTCAGTGGGAAGAGCACAGAGCAGGGCCTTAGCCAGGGATTGACTGAATGGGCTGGCTCATTTCGGAGAGATGATTCCTGAGCTATCCTCATCTCAAACTGTTTCAGGCTTTTAAGAAGTCAATCCCAGTTCTCTGTGTGAAGGATGGACTTCACACAAATAATCCTATAGAGAGACCTCATAAAATAATACATGTCATGGCATTCATATGGATGTCTCTAGCAAAATGCCTGCTTCTGCTGTTAGTTTTTGATTGATTCGTTTAAGAAATGTTGCTGTCTGTGTGATAACTGAAGGTAGAGTAGAGAAAGACATTTTTAAGTAGTTAACATAAATTGTAAATGTGGCACTTCCACATTATTTTATTTTAATGATTACTGTCTTGAACTAGTGATAAATCTGTGTTTTAATGGAAAAGGGTTACTTTCCATTTGTATTGAAATCCTACATTTTTCTAATACTTGCCTGCTTTTGTCCCCCAAATTCCTACATGAGCAACCTAAATTAAAATCGACACTAAATCACATGTAAGCTCATTTTTATTGCAGGCTCCAAGCCATGCTTATCTAGATAGGAATAATGCACTAGTTTATTAAAGGTAAGTTAGGGACGATACATCAAAGTGTATGTTGGAGGGGAAGACTGAGAGCACTTTCCATGATTAGGCAAAGAAAAAAACTCAGAAACCTTATGACATCATAACGTAACTATTAAATAGTATCAAGAACAAATTGAACTAGCATATCCCTTTTTTGCTGCAAAGTCACCTTTTGTAAGGAAAGCCAAACTGATCAGTATATTACATTATCTGATGGCACAAAACAGGTAGAATTGTTTGTCATTGCAGTTCATGTTACAGGGCTAATCAAAGTTGGATTCAGATCATTAAAGACAATCATCACTCCAGCTGTCAATGTTTTCCTCACAGTGTTCCATTCAGAAAATATTTTTCCAGCAACAGATCTGTTTTTTCTGCCTCTGCTGTGTTCACTATGAGTCATGGCACATTTAGAAAATGAAAACACTGTCAAAAGAATATGCAAAAAATGCTGCAGTTTAAACATGGGAAAGACTTTTAAAAAGTAACAAAATGGATGTGGGATTATATTTTTATCATAGGACTGCATGAAAATAAAGACCCAGAGCCATGGATGTGTTTCAGATCTAATTCATGCTCCTGGAGTTAAAGGTCCCAATATGTAAAGTTGAATCACATTCTGTGCCAGTTCTGATAGCATTTGCCGTGTCCCCTCCAAAAAACTTGTAATTCTAGTAATAAAAACAGCTTCACTCAATTCCCGTAACTTTATTCGTATTCCTTCAAGCAAAACCCTAGGAACTGATTATAAAGCAGATACGGGCAATTATACTTCACATCAGTTCAAAATGATTTAATCTTCACTGATGCAGAAGTCCTGAAGAAATTCTATGTTAAGACAATCCCATCAGCCACCGTTTACTTTTTTTTCTCTCAGTTTAGAAAGCCGAAGATGCATTGAGGGTAAATGCTGTGCCTTCCAAAGAGCTACATTTGTCAAGCAATAACTGAAAAAAGAATAATGTACCACTATGTGTTAAGTGCTATGTCTGACTTATGGCAATCCTAATAGGGTTTTCAAGAGAAACCACCTCTGCTCTTCTTTGAGCTTCTCTTATTCTTTTAAAAAAGGAATGGCATGTCACATTTGGTGGGCAGAGTATAGAATGGGCTCCAGAAAAAAATAATTTGGATGTATGAAAGTATGTCAGGGATCATTAATATGAGGAAAAGGTTTTAATCCGTGTTTTGTAGATTATACTGCAACTGAAATTGAGGGGACAGAATAGAGGGATGGGAAGAAATACTGTGGCAGGGAACACTTGCTGCTCCTTGAAATTTAATAAGGAGTGTACGTTCATGTGTCCCATTCTGTGTGTGCATGGGGATCACAGAGGCTGCCATTAGCATCTAATAAGAGTCAGATCAAGGCAAGTAAAATCACAGTGGGCATGGGCAAATGAAATAGGTAGCCTTATCAAGACAGGAAATGTCAAGTCCTAGCTGGCAACTTCAGATCAATTAGATAAGATCAGGTCAATGTAGGAAAAATAAAATCAATATAAGTGAAATCAAATTGTATGTGTGTTAATGTGCCATAAAGTTAGAACTTATTTATAACAACCCTAATAGGGCTTTCAAGGCAAGTGGGTTTTTAAGGCATTGCACCCCAGTTTCCATGGCCAATGGGGATTCAAACCCAGGTCTTCTGAGTTCATTGCTCTATCTGCAAAAAACATACTGGATACCACAAATTACAATAGGCAGCATCAAGGCAGAAGCCGTCTTTGAACAAAACATATGAAAACAGGACCTTGGATAGCTCCAAGTGAGCCCTGCTGAAGTTATTTCATTATGATAGCTGTGGGAAGATGCTGTCTCAGCAGAGAGCCAAAATATACTGAAGTCTTAAGTCAGTTGGCAAGATCTGTAGTGTGGGTAGTTATACGTGTGTATGTCCCTCCGTACCTTTCCCCAAGGAACTAGCTGGCCCATTAAAGGTCTCTCACCTGATTTTGCAGAGTGAGACTCCTATGAAGTTGGGGAAATGAAGTTCTGCTGTGAAACTTGTCCTTTGAGTCAAAAGATGGTAGTAGGACTATATCTTTTGGCCAGGAAAGCCATGAATGAGATGCCATCTCTGCTTCCCTGAAAAAGCATTCTAAGCGTATTCAGAGTCCTCTCTTGCATATTCATCAGGACTTGTCAGCAAAGCTAACTTGAGGTTTAAGGGTACCCTCCCTTCCATCAGTACTCACTCTATAGCATACTTGCTGAGAGGATACAAGTAATGAGTGGCAACAAGCAACAGTGGCAGGAAAAATCTGTGATAAATGCTCATCTGGATCTGGAGGAGTCACTGTTCCAGTTCTCTTGGCACAGAATCATTTTAAGGTGATGGAGGAGTTAAAATGGTAGCTTGCCCAAGTCTAGCCTCATGAGCATTGCATTTAACTATTTAAAGATCCCCCATGGGCAAAAAGGGAAGGTTTCCAAGACAGACAGGCAGAGATCAGTAGTGGGCCCTAAGGCCCTAGTAGCTGCCCAGTGTTACCAGGTGCTGATGCCAGGTCCCCTTGCTACTTAATTCCCTAGTGTTCTATTTTCCAAACCAGAGGACCAAAGATAAAGGAGAGCATTTTTGCTTCTCTAATTTCTTTTCATTAAACAAAAGTATTTGCTTCACACTTGAGCAACATATCCACCTTTTTCTTCAGGGAAAACAAGTATGCTCTGACAGCTGTTCATTCTACTGACCAGTCCTATCCCCTTGCAGCCCCACTAATTTCTGTTTATCTTGCTTACTCTATGATTTTGAGGAACGAGGGTTTAGGTCTGTCTAAAAATGGTCAGATCTCCAGAAGACAACTGAAGGAGAGCCCAGATAAATTGATGTTTAAATATTACTGAGTTCAAATTATGAAACAAATATCAAGTTGTAGAGAATGAGCTTTGAAAGCACCTACTGATGATTCCTTGTAGTTGATCAGTCAGTAGGGCAGAAGTACTTTAGAGGTAGGAAGAGGGGAGTGTGTGTGTGTGTGTTGCAAAAACTCAGTGCAATAATTCTTAGACGTTTGCCATTGTCACCTCAGATTATTTAACATAATGGAACTCTGTTGAAGTTAGTGTGACTAACAGATATCAGGGACCTGTGAATTATCTTACTGGTAGCTTGTCACTTCAGATTTCTACCAAAAGCATATTCACCACAACCCTGTTTGCTTACAACCCTTCTTGCAGGCTGACCCATGAACACATAATGTTATATCAAGTACACAATCAGATGCACATCAAGTGACACAACTGACTGCATGAAGGGGAGCCAAGGGGAGAGGGAAAATGGCTGTTAAATGACCCTTACATGTCTGTTTTTTCTCTTATATGGTTTTGACCATTGTAGGCATTATCTTACACCAGGGAAAAGTGATGAAGCCAGATAGCCAATGTCAGTTAACTCTGCTTCCTTTGATTTTGGGAAGTAAATTGAATTACTATGAAGATATTAGCTAGCATGTAGTTTGTAATAGAGTCATGACAAATAATGCCAGATGTTATGTTCAGAATTAATTTGAACTTACCAATGGTGGTAAACATTTGGTGTTAGCTGCACTGGGGTGATATTTGGATTCCTCATTTTTAACATAAAATAAACATGACTGTGAACATTATATATTTTCTTTCAAGAACCAATTGTAGATGTTTTCCTGCTGTGCATGGATTAATTCCAGCTGCAATCTGGAAAACTCTTCAAGAGGAAAGACGGCTTCAATAAATATCACATTACACGGTGTTATCAGGAAACTGAAATAAAATTTGAAAGCAATATAACTTAACAACAATAGCTTGTGGAAAAATGTTTACATCAGGCTAAGAACACCATTCAATTGGAAAATCATAATGATTGCTAGGTTATGTGACATTACGAGTCACTGTTGCATCTGAGCACTGCCTACAGGCTTCACCTCCAACGAGGTGTGTTCCAATTGGTTTGTTCAGCATCAGCTGACATCAGTTACATAAGGCTCGTGATTGGAGGAAGCTAAGTTTCCTGACTGTAGGAAGCTAAGCCTCCTGATTGGAGGCAGCTAAGCCTTGTGATTGGAGGCAGCCTGTTTGTAGAGGCAAGGTATAGGCCGTTTTGTTCTCTCCTCAGCTTACTTCTGTGTACGAGTATAAAACGACCCTCAATTTTTAGTCTAAAGGTTTTAGACAAAAGTATCGTCTTCTACACAGAAAAATACAGTAAGTCTCTTTACTCAAATTGGGATAGTTCACTGTCCAAGATGGGAGGGGCACCTTACTCTCCGCCTCTCATTTTTTGGGTGGGGCAGTCTCCTCATGCAATCAAAATAGACTTTGCTCAGATTTAGAAACTGGTTAAAAACAAAACATGCATTCACTTAAATACAGATACTTTGTATCTAAAGCCTGGCACAGAAAGCCATGCAAGCAAATCTTATGGAATTTTTCTAATATACTGCACATTATTAAAACGAAAATGAATGCAATTTACAAATACCTGCTTCAGTGAAGATTGTTTCAAAGAAGCATCTTATTTTCGGGGTGGACTAACTGTAATTATAGCATGCTGTAGAGAAGACATCCATCTTTAGTGTGGTTCATCTTTTGTGTAAATGTATGTCATCATCTGGTTGTACAGGGATTGCTGAAAGTTACATATAACTGAAAGCATCAGGGCAATTCCTAATGGGTGTGCTTCCATTGGTGGAGAAGCTCAGAGCAATGAGATTCTCAACACCATAAAGAGCCATATTCTTCATGGTGGCCAGAATGTAAAGATTTTAAAAATTCATTACTACAAATGGAAACACTTTAAAAGCTGTAATTTGAGAAGTTATGTGAGGATTGCAACTACATGTTGGATTACTTAGAAGTTTAGACAAATATGATATAGATTTGTAGAGAAGTGCACATTATGCAGAGGACTGTGTTATGACTGCGCGCTCTGTACTGCACTCTTAGGCCAATTACATGTGCCTTTGCCATGGAATGAGACAAACAAATATAACTGCCTAGTTTGTGTGCTTGCATTAACTCTTGTGTGCGAAGGCAGAGTGTGGATGTTGGCATTCCAGACAGAGTTAGTAGGCTACAGAATATGCTAACTCAGTAGAGATATCTTATACTCCCCTTTTGCAAGTCATGAGGGGAAGGGGGACTTTAACCTGTTAAGCAGTTTCTCTTTTCTACTCAACCTGCCAGGTCTAATAAGTTGCATTTTAAAAGGTGAGAAGGAGATAGAATTCAATGTGATGGGCAGCCTGAATCAAAGTCTATACATGAGAGAGGGACCTCATGTCTATTTCCTAGAGGTTCTTGGGGAAGAAGACATTGTTATGGATGCCCGGTTACTCTTAAGCAATGAGAGATGCTACTTATTGGGATCTGATATTTCTGTAATATTTGAGCTTATTTGCTAATGAACATGAAGAGCAAAGATCAAGGGACAACTCAAATTACAAATGCCAGTGCTCTGTCTATGATGTCTAGAGAGTCATTCCCCACTTTCTAGAGCAATCTCTCTTCTTTCCTCTCCTTTACTCCAATTATAATGAGTCTTTTATTCTCTTTCACAAACTCACACACAAGGACCCAGATCATATTGTCCTTAGTTGGGAGTGGGAAAGTGCATCTGCTTATCTCCTTCCATTTTTTATTCAAAACCACTCCACACCACCGAATAAGATAGCAGGCAGTTAATATTTCTTTGCCAATTCAGCTGCAGCGCTATTGATAGAAATTTGGGTAGCAATATCCATAACAAGAACCCTCTCAAACTTAAGTAACCTTCCAGATACTCTAAGGCAGTGGTCCCCAACCTTGGGCCTCCAGATGTTCTTGGACTTCAACTCCCAGAAACCCTGGCCAGCAGAGGTGGTGGTGAAGGCTTCTGGGAGTTGTAGTCCAAGAACATCTGGAGGCCCAAGGTTGGGAACCACTGCTCTAAGGAACCCTCCAGCTGCTTAGGTTTACACATCCTGCCAGCTCTAATTAGGATGTCCATTGGTCAAGGATGACAGAAGATGTAATCCAAAATACCTGAGGGGCATCATGTTGGGAAAGACTGTAGAGTGTAAAAGTGTGAAGGCTACAACCGGGAAAAACGGAAGGGTGGAAATCCATTGCTACCAACTATTACCCCAAATATCACAGATGTGGGGGGAGAGATTGTAGTCTGTTCTGGATTTTTTAAAGAGTTATTCACATCTTCTTGAATTCTAACAGGCACATAGCAGCTGTCTGTACTGCCTATTGGGTGGGACAGCCCTGGCTAGTATATAGCAGCTCATTGACTCAATCCAGTTCTAAAAAAAACAAAAAACACCTAATTGCAGAGTTTGAGTGAGACATTCATTATTCAAATCTTGGAGCTCCTTCAGTTTTATTTTTACATTTTGGCATGTAGTGCTTCTTCCTATGCTTATTAAATCCATTCTGATAATTACATGCAAAAGAGCAATTAGAACAAGATAATTTAATCATGAAGAATTCATAATTTTTAACTGCTAACTATCCAGAATTGGTAGGAAAAGATTACATCTATCTTCTATCCCACACTGAAAACACCTGGGTACTAGAATTATGTGACCTATAAATAGTGCTTCAAAATAAATATTCAGCTATGTTTGGAAATAATAGTACGTATGGAAATAAATTTTCAGTGATAAGTTACTTGTAGTCATTTTACAAAATTGGCCATTCCAATTGACTTGTCCTCTAGTTAATCATTATAAATATCCGGCATCGCATAGGAAGTATAGATAAAAAGCCTATGAATTGGTGTGAGCGAACAGAGGTGGACTAGAATAGGACATTTTCAATCAGACAATCATGTGTTTTACTCTGGATATAATAAACTCAGAATAAATGGTATGGCTGTAATAGAGAGTAAGAAGGAGGTCACAGTAAAAGCAGTTAGAAGTTATAATACAGATGCTGAGTGAATAATGTCAATCAGACTTATTTGAAAATCTATAATCACAGCCATCATTCAAGTTGTTGCTTACTACAGATGATAGTAAGGAAAAAAATAGAAAGAATTTATGCATGTTTCCAGGGAGAAATCCGCCACATACCAAAATATGATGTGCTGATTATCGTAGGTGACTAGAACACATCTGGGAAATGAAATATATTCAAATATTGTTGAGGAATTTGGCCTAGGAGTCAGAAATGAATCTAACAATTTATTTATTAAAAATACATGCTTCAAGCAATAGAAGATATGACTCTACATATAGAAATCAAGTCAATATAGAAATCAAGTACAAAATTAAGAGGCAGAAGATGGAGAAGCTATGCTCTTCCTGCCACAACAAGATTAGAAGTAGACTGTAGTACAGGCCATGAGCTGTTCAGATAAAAAGCAGAGTAATGTTGAAGAACGCTAAAATAACCCTAGTTCCAAAATATAATTTAAATAACATTTCTGATTAATATAAGTCCATATAAAGAACACATCTGCATTACTAAAACCAACTGACCAAGAACTAGGAGAGCTGTTCATTGAGACTATAATCAGGAAATAATACAGAAAGACAATTCTTGTAGTCAAAAGAAAAGACTAGATGAATGACCGATGAAACTCTCACTTAACAAGAGATGAAAAGTGAAAGTAAAAGGTAACAGAAATAAGGTCAGAACCCTACATGTAACTTTTCAGCAACTTGCATATATGGACAAATATAACTATCACAATACTCAGCAGAAGGAAATAAAAGAGAACAACAAAAACAGTAAAAACAAGAGAACTTTTGCTGTGTTCACACACTTTCTGTTCCCATATGTAGTCTGGGGTGGCCATTTAAACTTGTGAACAGGAACCCCTTCATTTGGATTATTCCTATCACCAACCAAGGGAAGCGGCTACTGTTCCCTCTTACAATGCTGCCATAACTCCACCAAAGCTAAGGTTTACTTCAGATACTCTTTAAAATGTAGGAGTATTATTGGTGAAACAAGCTTTGTTGACTTTGACACTACACAAATCATGTGCCATAGCACTGACCAACATTATATGAGGCTGTTATACCTCCTGATTGTCATTTAGGAAAGTAATGGGAAGGTTTATTGCAGCTGTCACAGGCACTTATTGAGCAGTATTGAGGACACCACTGATAAGAAGCATTCAACTTTTCTCCCAATTATTTTCAGAGGAATGTTTTTTTCTGGTTTTTTTTAATTCTGTGCAAGCATTTTTTCTTTCTTTTGTCGTACAGGTGGAAGCCTTTAAGAAGAAAAACATAAACATTAACCTCTGTTCCAGCTGCAATGCCTCACCACAGCAGAGACTTTTCTTATTCCCTCCCTGACACTCTCCACCCCACCCCACCCTGTGTATACATTTATGGATCTGTTTTCAAAGGCTTGGCTGTGTTGGTGCATCTGTCCCTTTGGTTAAAGGAGAGAAGGATGTGAACAGCTGTCTCCAGTGCAAGGATGATTATAGGATGATAATGAAGCATGTTTTTCCTGAACTATTACCAGACTGTTTCAGCAAGATCAGTGACTAAGCAAAGGGGCAGTCCCTCCACTGCTCTTAAAAAACACACACACAATATCCCAAATTATTGCCTGTATTCAGCTATGATTGGAAATAAGATCTAATCCTATGGGACTTGTTTCCAGATAAATCTGCATATTTGGGAGGAAGAAAAAACCATTGCATCCAATACGTCATATTTCTGATTTTAAAGAGGACTGAAGTGTGCATAAGGTTAGAACTGGGTGACATTTCTTCCTCATATGATGCTAAATAACCTTAAGAAGACCAATGTATTTATTAGTAACATAAAATGTAAGTGACGTGTGCATTGAAATTTTGATTTTAAAAAAACACCAATTCATCATCCTTTCTAGATATTTTGAGAGAAAAGAATAGGAAATAAGTAAAGGCAAGGAGATAAGAGCAGATATTCACAAATAATGATTTATTCCACAAGAAAGCTCTTTCATTCATCGCATTCCTTTGTTGTCTCTCCTGTGCATTATCTTTCTAGACAGCTGATATTGTTCAATAGTAAGCTTACACAGCAGGGATTTATCACTTTGGAAGTTTATCAAATATGTATACAGTATGTAACATGTAACACACACACATAGAGAATTAAAACCTATAAAAGCACAGCAAGAACAACCATGTTTGAGATTTACAGATCTGAACTGATGTATGTTAATGCACATTTCTAGTAGCCTTTGAATAATGTTGAGGTCCCATGCATGCCTGATTGTGAGCATGATTGCAGTCTAATCGATCTCATTTTCTGATGTGGACAAGGGTTGTGAACACCAAGAACCCCTGTTCTCTGTCAGAATGGTTGATGTCATATCTTAAGCCTTCATTCTGGAGAAGATTAATCTTTTTACTGTGCATTACTGGTCATCTGAAACCACAAACAGATTTATTTCTAAGCTTGCTGTGATGGATATCTGAAGAGACTGCTCTACCCAAGGCTATATTATTATGTGTTACTCACACATACAGTATATAAAATAGACTGGAGCTCTGAATCTGTTCAGTGTGCACAGAGAGAGGGGGTGGGTAATGAGAAAACTATTGGTACTTCTGTCCAACCATTCTACTGATAAGGCTGCTCAGGCACTTATCCTTTAGCTCAGGATTTTTTGAGGTATCAGTTGTTATTTATTATTTATATACAATACCTTAAATATTCTTGTAATGAGATAAGTAAGAACATGCATGCCGCTTGGAGATCATTCTGGCACCTGTTTCCTCATAACTCAGTAACAAAGCAGAACCACTGCAGATCTGAATAGCTGGAGGAGCAGCATGTTCCACCAACAGTACTTAGTCAGCCTCACAGTGTTTTACCTTAGTGAAAGCTTCCAGCTTTTGCCCTTTGAAGAAGGAGGCTGGCTAATTTTAGTTTTTCATCTTGTGGGAGATTATTGGGTTGTGTCAGAACTCCAACAGTTTCTAACAACAGATCCAGAGATAGTGGTATTTAGATTCATACCACATACTGTTAATCCTAGGGTGGGCAGATGTGTGCTCTGAATTTGGAAACGTTACTCTTTTTTTTAAACTCCCAGAATCCTCCAGCCAGCATAGCTCTTGGCCATGATGGTGAGGGAAATTCTGGGAGCTATAGTCTAAGAAGTAATTTCAGAGCTCTTCATAGGGCTGTTGGATAGCTCAATGGTTTAAGCATCTGGCTGTGGAATCAGAGGTTGGGAGTTCAATTCCCCACTGTGCCTCCCTGACAGGGACAGGACTCGTCCATTCCAGCTCTGCAGTTCTAAGATTATACATTTCAGGTGGCAGTTCTCTTCACCAAGGGCTGTTCAATGGCAATTTTCTGTTTGAAAACATTCTTTATTTGAAGGGCTGCCCTGTGCAATTCTGGTTTAAAGGAATGAATCTATAAAAAGGGAGAGTAAGGTCTTGAAGTTTCCCCATTAATAGTTACCAACTGGACAAACAGATTGGATGGGTAGGCACATAAGTGACCTGGTCACAGTGTTGCTCAATATGGTGAGAAGCAGAGTATTTCTGTTTAAATTATAGTAATTCATAGAATCATAGAATAATGAAACTGGAAGAGGCCTATAAGGCCATTGAGTCCAACCCCCCTGCTCAATGCAAGAATACAAATCAAAGGATATCTGCCAGGTGGTTTTCTAAATTTCTCTTGAATGCCTCAAGTGTTGGAGCACTCACCACCTCTCGAGGTAATTGATTCCATTGATTTCATGAGATGTTTAGGACATTGGACTGGGATTTAGGAGATCCAGTTTAAAGCCCACACTGAGCCATGAAGCTTACTGGGAGGCCTTGGCTCAGTGCTCCCTCTCTTTTTGGCATCTGCATCACAGAACTGTTGTTGTGAGAATGGAGAGCCATAGGATTTGAGATAACAGAAGTATAAACCATAACAAAGTAATTATGCCAAAGCCCTCCTCAAAAAACAGGTAACAGTTTCTCAGAGCCAGTACTTTAAAGATAGAACATTTATGTATGTATGCTGGCTGGATTGGTCAGGGGTTTAGGTATCTGGCTGCCGAACCAGAGGTTGGGAGTTCGATTCCCCATTGTGCCTTCTGTGAGAAGAGTCAGCCTGTATGGCCTTGTACAAATTGCACAGTTCCAGGCACCCCTAAAGAAGGGAATGATAAACCACTTCTGAGTTTTCTCTACCTGGAAAACCCTGAAAAAGGGTCACCGTAAGTCAGAATTGACTTGATGACACATGATTATTATTACATTTATGTATATTGTTGATTCTCTTATTCTGATACAGCAAAGGAGTAAGATAAAATGCTACTGTTAGCATTCCTCTTCTTCTTTAAGTGACATGAGATACTCAGAACACCTGGATCTTCAAACTAGAAACCATGGAACAGAGCACCATCAGGAGCAAGACGTTTCCGCAGGGATAATTCAGACCATATGTTGTATAAACTGAACATGGTTTTCAGCTTACATTTCTATTTGGATTTTTTTTATAAAGGATCTTTATTTCAACTTCACTGACTACTGGACTAATTTATCCCTCATTAGGAAAAAGACAATGAGAAAATTGCATTTGGCAGAGTCTGAGGTTGGGAAACAGAATGAGAAAAAGTTGAATTTAGAATGTGCACCCTTGGGGAAGATTATAGTTCATCTTTCATTGCAAAGGACTTGGACAGTTTTATAATTCTTTGCAGGCATTGGAATTTAATGTGATTCTTGTCATCCTTGTTAATATGCTGTTTTTCCCCTCTCTTTGCAAAAGACTATGCTACATTTAGGCAGGGAGAAAAGGTCATTTCTGGTGCAAACTGGCGTAGTGGAGTGGGCAAGAAATCTCTTCAATATTTAAGGTTTAGGAAACTTTTAAGATAACGTATATACTTATATTTGTGGATCATTCTATTCTTTCTGTTTGTAGGCTTTAAGTAGCTTTATCTTTGGCAGCCAGTAATGTTGTTCAGATTACTTTTTCCATATTACTGTAAAAATAGCTGAGAAAAATGTGTCAGGTTTTCATTTTCTATATGTGCAATGTTCCATTGGCTAAAACAGCATGACATGTACCTCAAAGCTGGTATCATGTGTTGACTAACAATGCAATCTTAGTAAATTTCTGAGGTAAGCCCCAGTGGCTTCAAATGGGACTTATCTCAAGATGAGTGAGAATAAGACTGCAACCATATATAAATTTGATTTGCAGCCATATATAAATTTATCTGGGTGTAAGTCCAGTTGGACTCAGTGGTGCCTATTTCTGAAATGACATCTATAGGACTGCAGTATAAGAATGTAAACTAGGAAGTCTCCAGGACAGATCTCACATTAATTTTATACCCTGACCAAACAAGCCTCTCTC
Organism: Intellagama lesueurii; assembly: GCA_037013535.1. Classification (NCBI taxonomy): domain Eukaryota; kingdom Metazoa; phylum Chordata; class Lepidosauria; order Squamata; family Agamidae; genus Intellagama; species Intellagama lesueurii. The sequence continues at coordinate 53,416,012 of JBAJHW010000005.1, forward strand.
CTGCTGTTCATCCCATTGTCATCACATTTTTTGAGATTTTTGCTCCTCATCAACCAGGCTGAATAGATCCTATCTTTAGTTATGAATAGGGATGAGATCCTGCAGTTCTAGCTGGAAGCTTTATTCCTCAGCAGAACGCTTGGATGGAGCTTAGCCTAGCTAAGCCTCAAAGCCTTCTAATTTAGGCCTTTCTCCCAAGTGCATCAGATTCAGGTATTTGTAAGACTATTTGCAGTACATTATTTTATTATTCCAGTACATTAAATAAATAAATAAATAAATAAATTTATTGTCATTGTAAGTCTATACATAGTATACACATACAACGAAATTCACACAGACACCCAGAGACCAGACCCAGAGACCAGACCCACATGCACACACATTTAAAAAAAAAAGTAGACAGAAGTAAATGCTGAGATAAATTTAACTTCCCAAGCATTCTCAGGAAATACAGCCTCTTCTGTGCCTTCTTCACTAGCATGTTGGCATTTATAGTTCATGAGAGGTCCTCTGAGATGTAAGTACCCAGAAATTTAAAACTACCAACCCTCTCCACTTCCTCGCCATTTATGTACAGTGGTAAATGTACATTTCTGTTCCTCCTAAAATCAATTATGAGTTCTTTAGTTTTTTTGATGTTAAGTGTAAGATTATTTTCTTTACACCAGAGTATCAACCCTTGTACTTCCTTTCTGTAAGCAGACTCATTGTTCTTATTTATGAGCCCCACCACTGTCGTATCGTCCGCAAATTTAATAATTGCGTTGGTGTTATACAGTGGGGTGCAATCATGTGTGTACAGGGAATAGAGGAAGGGACTTAGCACACAGCCCTGGGGAGCTCCTGTACTTAGTACCAAGGTAGAAGAATGGTGAGATCCCATCCTTACTGACTGTGGCCTATCTGTCAGAAAGTCCTTTACCCACACACAAATCTTCTGAGGTAATCCCAGGTTGATCATTTTAAAAAACAACCTATTGGGTAGAATGGTATTAAAAGCAAAGCTATAATCCACAAACAACAGCCTCGCATAAGTTCCCTGTTGTTCTAAGTGACTCAATACAGTATAGAGAACAATGGACATAGCATCATCAGTAGATCTATTTCTCCTGTATGCAAATTGCCATGGGTCCAAAGAAGGTGGAAGACTAGCCTTAATGTAATCCAGCACCAATCTCTCAAAACATTTCATAATAACAGATGTTAAAGCTACTGGTCTATAATCATTGAGAGATACCACAGCTGACTGCTTGGGGACTGGCACTATAATAGATGTCTTCAGGCAAGTGGGGACAGAACACTGCAACAAGGATAGATTGAAAATATCCGTAAAAACTCCAGCCAATTCTGCAGCGCAGCCCCTAACAACTCGTCCCATGATTCCATCTGGTCCAGCTGCCTTTCAAACATTAATATTCTGGAAAGCGCGTCTCACATCTGAAATCTGCAGTAGTAGTTGTCTGTCGATGGTAGATTCTAGTGATGTACTATAGATAGTAGGTGCTGGAGTAATGGTTGTTCCTGTTTCCACCTCAAAACGGCTGAAAAATTGATTTAACTGCTCAGCCAAAAAATCACTGCTGCTAAACAGACTGTTTTTGTTACTCTGCCCCGTGATTTGTCTCAGGCCATGCCATACCCGACGAGTGTCAGAGCTCTCAAGATGTTGCTCAATCCTCCAGCTGTACATAGCTTTGGCGTCCCTAATACCCTTTTTCAATTTAGCTCTGGCCTCTCTATACTGTAACACATCACCAGTCTGCAGTGCCTTTTAAAAAAAAATAGTTCCTCAAGCCCTTTTTTTGCTTTGGAAAAGAATGGTGTGGTGGAATCTATCACTCTTTCATGGCCATGGCTTGGTATGTTTTTCAAATGCAGATAGTGACATCTCTACTGAGGCACATTGTTGTTGTTGTCACGTGCTGTCAAATCACGACACTCATGGTGACCCTATGAATTAGTGACCTCCAAAAGGTCATGTCATTGACAGCCCCTATCATGTCTTCCTTTATTGAGTCAAACCATCTCTCATTTGGTCTTGATCTTTTCCTGCTGCCTTCAACTTGTCCCAGCATTACTGTATTTCCAGGGAGTCTTGCCTTCTCTTGATGTGCCCATAATACAATAGTCTTAGTCATCTTTGCTTTTAGAGAGATTTCAGGTTTCAAGGACCTTAGTTATCATTTTGGCAGGCCATGGTATCAACCAAGCTTTCCTGTAGCACCAAATTTCCAATTAATCAATCTTTTCCCTGTCAGCTTTTTCCCTGTCCAGCTTTCACATTTGTACACAGGAATTGGGAATACAATAGTGTGAATTACTTTGGCCTTAATCTCTGGTGACACATCCTGACACTTGATTATTTTTTATTTTTCCTTCACAGCTGCCTTTCTGAGTCTCAATCTTCCTCTGATTTCTTGGCTGCAGTTTCCATTTAGATTGATAGTTGATATACAAAATCCTTAACTATTTCACCTTCTTCATTATCAACATCAATATTATATAGTTCTTCCGTAGTCATTTTTTTCCCATTCTCATTGTTCAATTGCAGTCTTGTTTTGGTATTTCCTTCTTTAACTTTCATCAAGAGTTGTAGCAAATCACTGCTGCCTTACTAGAGGCATGGTGTGGGAGACTCTAATCCTTTATGCCTTTCCCTCTCTGGTTTGCATTGTAAGTATAATAGCAGTAATTACTCATTTTCTGTTTTTTCAAAAATATTCTGCAACCAATTTAGCACCACATCAGTTAGAGAATAAAGTGACCTCAAAAATTGATTTTCTTGTGTGTGGGTGGTTTTTTGTTTTGCTTTTGTTTTTGTGCTTGAAGCATCATGCATCACATCCTTCTTTCATTCTAACCTTTTTGTTGCTGTTCATATGGTTCTCTGAACCTTTCAGTGGCAGGAATTCTTTGCCCTTTTATTGGCAGAATTTAAAGTATTGTTTGCCCGATGTGCTATGCCACTTCGGTGCTGGTCTGAGCATGAATTTATTTTTATTAAAGGAGCCTTAGTACCAGTATTGGGATGCCCATTGTGATGTAGTGGATAAAATGATGGGCCTGGGTTCAAATCCCCATTCAACCGTGGAAGTTCACTGGAGGTGTAAAACTGGTAAAACCACTTCTTAAATGTTTCTCTTACCTTGAAACCCCTATTAGGATTGCTATAAATTGGTTCCATAACAGCACGTAACAGCGACAGGATCAATACACACAATATACCCCAAATATACACATTATACAAATATACACAATAAAATATGTCAAATATACACAATACAGTCTATATAATATTGGAGTGGGGAGCCACTTTTGCACAATGAGAGGAAATAGTAGGCTCACAGCAATGCTGGACATAGAGACAGAGGGGCTGAAATGGGTGGAGAACCAAGTGGAGAATTTAGCAGAGGAGGAGCATGTGAAGTGAGGTGGAGCATGTAAAGTGACTGAAAAATACTATTGCTTCCATCATCTGTATGGACAGGTGAACTGTAACAACCAGGAGTAAAAGACTACATCCGTGGGGGTCTACAGAACAAACAGTCCCACTGCAATCCATGAGGAAGCAGTACAAGCAGTACAAAAATATCAGCCTGTCTGTTCAGGTTCTCAACTTCGCAATCACTATCTATGTTATCAGTTGCATAATACTGACTACATCAAAGGACAAGAAACATCAGATGAAATTCAGTAGTGTAACTTATGCCATGCGTGGTTGTTGATGCAATCAGCCATGGAGAGTTTTTTTGTTTGTTTTTTTTAAATTGTAAAATTTCTAGTTCCCCACCACAAAGGTCCCGTGGCTCTCTTGGGATTCTTTTTGTCATGGTGAAGCTAATGGGGATGGGAATCTTTAATTCCCAAAAATCACAGCTGCTGATAAAATTAGCTGACAATTTTTAGAAATTAAAGACTTCTTTACCACCCCACAGCCTCCAATGGCTTCCTTGTGATAAAACAAATCCTAAGGGAGCCTTGGGACCTTTTGAGGGGAACTGTAAATATTTAATTCTTTAAAAAAACTGCTGCAGCTGATGACATCATCAGTTTTATGTAATGTTAAGTTGAAGCAACAGGATTTAAGCCACTGTCTGATGAGATGGTGTTGTGAAAGTTCCCAGCATTCTGAAAATGCTGCAGAGATATTTCTTGTTATATCAACCAGCAATAGCAGCACAACATTACAGTCCAAGCATTATCGATGCCTGACAGCACAATGCTAAAACCTATTTCATTGCGTATACATGCTTACAACAGACCATGCAAACTCCCTTCCCTTGCCCGTCCATCTCATCAGGAAACACAGTGGTAGGTCACTATTGCAGAAACGTGATAAGAAACAGATGTTATAGAGAATACTAGCAGATACGCCAGCGCAACCTCAGGACCAATGCACTGTTTATAAAATTACATCAGTAGTTTGAAAGCAATTGTAAAAGCCTACCAACCTATTTTCACAAATTTGGATGGTTCTCTGTATGCCACTGCTTCCCTCAATTAGCTCTAAATGTTCTTCAAAATACTGATTTTGACTGCAAACACCCTCACTTTTCTCCCCACATTAACAATAATCTCACATTCACACAGATCACAGAAGAAAGGCTCAAAGGTGCGTTAAGCCTCATGTGTGAAACTTCTATGAGTTAAGCTCAGGTCCTCCTGAGCTTTAATCTGAGTCGGCTTCACTTAAGCCACTTTGTAGACTCTGCTGTCGGTTTTACTGAAGGGAACTCCAAAGCAAGAATTAGCACTCCTTATAAATGCAGTTTATTGATAAGAGCATCCACCTATGGGGAGCCTTAGTTGTATATTTGGTTCTGTGTAACTGAGTTCCTTTTGGTCAGTGGAGCTTCTTGATAGAGGAGGGCTATGTTGATTCTAGAGACTGATAATAATAATAACAGTAATAATAACATCTCAACCAAACTGGCTGTGTCTGTAGATGCAGAGCAAACTGCATGAAGCAAAGCTACCTTCAGCTGATAACTGAGGCTTAACCCCAGGACTGCTGTTTTGTTCTATGTATAGTTCAGCTTTAAGTACATACAAGTGCATACAAGGGTTACTGGCTGCCACCACAATCCTTCTAAAGTAAAGTCATAACTAACTCAGGATTAAGCATAGGGTGACCACACTGCAGCCCCTCTTCATATTCTATCCCGTTAACAAAACTCTGAAGGCAGCAGAGGAAGAAGAAGGAAAATGCATATGTTCTGGATCAAGTGAGACTGCTGGTCCACCTAGCTCTGCATTGTCTACTCTGAGTGGTAGTAGCTGTCTGGAGTTTTGGAAAGGAGTCTTTCTCAGCTCTAGCTGGAGATGCTAGGAAATGAACATGGGACCTTTTAAATGCAAAATATGTGCTTCACCATTGAGCTGCAGCCTTTTAATATGTGTCTATGGCTTCTTTTGTTGATGTTCCCATGCTATTGCTCCTGTCATCTACCTGGACAAAGAACGGATGCAGGAAAAGTTAATTTTGGAGGCTACAGTTCCCAGAAGACTCAGGCAACTTGCTTTCAACCATGGGTCTTTCCTTTCCTTTCCATGTATTCTATCCTGGAAGCGATATGGATGCTGGATTGCACAACCTTTCCTTCCTTATTGTTGTGTGCTGGGCTTCAAAATAGTGAATAATTCCACTTTTACTTCTGGAACAGTGTTTTGGAATTGTTTGCCTTCTGCCCCTCTCCATCCCAGGGGCCAGCCAAATGAAACATTCTGGATTGGACAGGAAAGATAGCCTGTGTCTGTTTTTGAGATTTTAGTTGTGTAATGAAAATATCTCCCACCCTTGTTTTAGGATTTTGTGCAAGCATTGCATGACGTATTTCTTTTTTATTGCATATGGAAGATACTGTGAATAGTTGCCTAGGGCAGTATCTACAACAGGGGTAAAGAAATCTATCATCATTTAGAACAGACTGCACCAAACCAAAGACTACATTTCCCTCCAGCACTGAAGTAATTCTCTTAATTTGCAGTTCACTCTTCCTTTTCCTGGGGGTGTAAACTAAATTAGATTTCCTTAGGTCTTCTGATACATGGATGACCACGTTTCTGGATGCCCCTGTTGCCGGGCAAGCAGGAGCCATGTGCTTCAATAGAAGGCCATGAGATAAATGCCAAGAGGTTGGCAGACCTTTGTTTGTGAAACTGTAGAAAGACATCGCTTAAGGTCAAATCAGATATTCAAGACTAATTCTAATAGATTGCAGCTTCTATTTTGAAGCTCCCTTTAAGCAAGAGAGCCTTAAAACTCAGTCAATATTATTTTGAGCACCTTTGCACCCTCCCCTGGCCTGCAGCTATGCAATGCTCAACCTGCTCGTGTCAGCTTCCAAGATTTTAGTGATCTATTAAAGGTATTGTCTACTCTCTTTTTTTGGATTTTCGTCAATGACAAAGGCTTCTTTTTCTTTTTTGCTCTGCTTTTACGTATTGCCTTTATAGAACACTGCCAACAAAACAAAAGCTTCTGAATAAAATTTAAATTCCAGTCAACATAACCATAGCAATGCTACAATTTTTCCTACTTTTGCCACTACCCTGAATTTTCAGAATCAGCCTGGCCTATAAATTTCTTAACACAATTTGCAGTTTGCTAAACAGTTATTTTAGCCAGCACTCCTACTATATTTAAAAGCTTTTTACTACAGAGGCTTCTTGCTCCTGTAGGGTGAAAAATGAATTAGTCTCTTGAGCTTATACATCACATTCTTTATTTAGAAAAATGGCCAGATTTTTCATATGAACTGTGTATTTATTGCTCAACTTCTGTACAAAGCCTTAGACACACTGTTCCTCAAATAACAATTGAGATACAAATTGTATAAAATAGCAGAGGCTGGTCAACAAAAATATATAGGCTTCAGGCCAGTCGGTTGCAGATCTAGGGCTCACTGAATACAATAGGACCCCTGTATCCATGGGGATTGCTTCCAAGTCTCCCAGCGGATGCTGAAAAACGTGGATATACATAGCATGGTCTCTGGCTCCCTCTAGTAGCCAGTTCTGGTAACTATATCTTTAGAAATATATATTTCTATAATTTTTCTTTTGATATTTTTAATATTTTCAGACTGTGGATAAGTGAATCAGCAGATACTGATCCTGTGGATAAGGGAGTCCTACTGTACATGAAATGATCCCAGGTCTTGTAATTTGAGTAGAGAAAGGAAGATGTGGTAGATTTATATAGGAGTTTTACTGAAAAAATTGCTTGGCATGCTGAGTGTTTATAATGTGGTGGCAACATGTCTTCTTACAAGAGTTGTTTGAAGTCATCTATTTGAAGGGCAACTAGAAGAGAGTCCTCTTTTTTTGGAACTGCCCTATATTGGAAGGCCTGTCCAGGCAAGATCTTATTTAAGGGTGAAGAACCATAAGTGTGGAGAACAAACCCCAAAGTTGCCTGTCCACAACTAGCACCTGGATGGCAGCCACAAAGATAAATTGGCCAGTCTCCCCACTCAGCAAGGATATATTGTAATTCTGTTTAAACAATTTCACGTTTTGTGCAGCATACATGCAAGTGAATCTCTATTTTTGGTGATACACTTCTTCCTCTTCTCAATAATAGAAAAGTGAAGTTGGAAGGGGCCTACAAGGCCATCAAGTCCAACCCCCTGCTCAATGCAGGAATACAATCAAAGCATATCTGCCAGGTGATTATCTAAGTTTTTCTTGAATGCTTCCAGTGTTGGAGCACTCACCAACTCCCGAGGTAACTGGTTTCACTGTCGTACTGCTCTAACAGTTAGGAAGTTTTTTCTGATACTCAAACGAAATCTGGCCTTTAACTTGAGCCCATTGTTGCGTGTCCTGCACTCTGGGATGACTGAGAACAGAGCTTGCCCCTCCTCTGTATGACAGACTTGCAAATATTTGAAAAGTGCTATCATATCACCCCTCAGCTTTCTTTTCTCAAGGCTAAACATGCCCAATTATTTCAGCCTTTCCTTATAAGGCTTGGTTTCCAGCCCGCTGATCATCCTTGTCACCTTCCTCTGAACTTGTTCCAATTTGTTAGCATCCTTCTTGAAGTGTGGTGTCCAGAACTGGACACAATACTCAAGGTGGGGCCTAACCAGTGCTGAATAGAGGGGGACTAGGACCTCGTGGGATTTGGAAACTATACTTCTATTAATGCAGCCTAAAATAGCATTAGCCTTTTTTTGTAGCCACATCACACTGTTGGCTCATATTCAGCTTGTGATCTACGACAATTCCAAGATCCTTGTCGCTTGTAGTTTTTCTGAGCCAGGTATCCCCCATCTTGTAACTGTGCAATTGGTTTCTTTTTCCGAGGTGCAGTACTTTGCACTTATCCCTGTTGGATTTCATTCTGTTGCTTTCGGCCCAGTGCTCCATCCTATCAAGGTCATTTTGAATTTTGTTTCTGTCTTCTAGGGTATTAGCAATTCTGCCCAATTTTGTATCATCTGCAAATTTGACAAGCATTCCCTGCACTCCCTCATCCAAGTCATTAATAAAAACGTTGAAGAGCACCGGGCCCAGGACTGAGCCTTGGGGTACCCCACTTGTTACCTCCTCCCAATTAGAGAAGGACCCATTAATCATCACCCTCTGAGTATGATTCTGTAGCCAACTGTGTATCTACCTGACACTTGATCTATCCAGCCCACACCTAGTTAGCTTGCTAATCAGGATATCATGGGGCATTTTGTCAAAAGCTTTGCTGAAGTCAAGATATACTACGTCTACAGCATCCCCTCTATCAGGGAGGTTACCTGATCAAAAAAACAAGATCAAATTAGTTTCTCAGGATTTGTTCTTGACAAATCCATGTTGACTTCTAGTTATTACTGCATTGTTTTCTAGGTGCTTGCACAATGACCGTTTTACAATCTGTTCCAGAATTTTGCCTGGGATTGATGTCAGGCTGACTGGCCTGTAGTTCCCAGGTTCCTCTTTTTTGCCCTTTTCGAAGATAGGGACAACATTAGCCCTCCTCCAATCCTCTGGCACCTCACCCATTTCCCATGATTTTAAGAAAATAATGGATAGCGGTTCTGAGAGTTCTTCAGCCAGTTCCTTCAGTACTCTCGATGCAGTTCATCTGGCCCTGGAGATTTGAACTCGTTCAAGGTGGTAAGGTATTCCTTGACTATTTGTTATCTATCTCCAACTGCAATCCTGTCCCCCCCCCCGGTCCCCCATCTTATTAATCGCAATGGAAGATATTTTGGGTGGAGGTAAATGTGAGGAAAAAATGGGCCAGTTCAGAGGCAGGAATTACAGCTTGCTAAGCTATATCAGAGTTATGCATTCAAATAAGCCCTGTAAAAAAAATATCTTTTCCACTAATTTCAATGTAGGGACAGATTTGCACACAGAGTGTGTTTGAATGGAACTGAAGTAGTGAGAATTCCATGCTATGTGTAAGGTCTGTCTTTTCAGCTGATTTCCTGCATATATAATGACGTTCTGAGGTCAAGGCTGAACAACTGTATTGACAGGGATCTGCAACTATTATGAGCTTGGTCATCTTTATCACTGAGAAGGGGCACACCATGAATGGTCAGTAAAGAACTTTAACAAAAGAAACTGGGGGCTGGAGATTTCTCTTTCCTACCTTTCAGTGCTGAAATCTGCCAGCTAGCATGAAATAAAGGAGAATTTGGAGAAAAAAACTTGGGGAAATGGCTCTTTTAAGACTACCAGGGTCGGAAGCTTTCCTGTAACCCAATCGTATTTTTCAAGCTCTGATGTAGGAAGAAACAGCTTTCTTGCATTTTAAATTTAGAAACAGAGCACTGTGAGATTTTGAACTCAAGTGAATTTTGAATATAGGAATGAGTGCTACACAGAAATGTCTCCAACTAACAGTTATTTATTTAAATCTTTTTGAAGACGGAGCAACAGCGGACTTGAAAGAAATATATCAACTTAACTGAACACGTTTTCCCTGAGTGCTGATGCAGGCATGTCCTGGCCTCTGAAGATATAGACTTCAATTGCACTTACAAGCTTCTGCCCCCAAACTAAACTAATTCTTTTCAGAAGTAAAGCTAAAAAAAGTTCTTCTAGCAATATGGCCTCCTGGGCTTCAACAGACAATACACAGGATGGAAGCTCTGAGTCCACAGAGTTGCTGTTTGGAAATCTGATGTAGGATGGGTGGGTTTACCATCTCCTGTAGGGTCCTACTTCGCATAAATAAAACAGATATTCCATTTTGTAGCACTACTCCATGACATTTCTAAGGCTGGAAAAGAAAGGAAGATGTAAGACATCACAAGCATTGAGAGGTCTTTCCTCAGAAGATCCTTCTGGAAGAGCCTACAAGACGTTGTATCATGCACTTCTTTAGAAGTCACAACTACTTTCATTATGAAAATATTTGGTAATGAAGTATCTGACTAGTCCAATACTTTCACTACAAAATGATGCAGCTCAAGTAATTTTTTCCTTTAAGGAAGTAACCTTTTCCTTTAAGGAAGGCGACATATAAAGATAAATAGCTTTGAGTCTCATGTTTGGTGTTAAGTCAAAAATATCTTTTTGTCTGAATATAAAGTTGTGTGCTCTCAAAGGCAAAAACCTGAGTTACATATTTCTTACCGTCTGTTCAGCACTTGAGTCACACTCTGTTTAATTATATATACTATTAAGACAGCACTCATCCCACGGTGCCCCAAAATGTATGAAGCTTTTAGTCTTGTTTGTGCTCCAGTTATTTAACACAGTCATTTCTGGGCACAGATGTTTCCCTGCACTATAAATGCAAAATATGTAAAGCCCTGATGTAATCACATTCATTCTTAACTATCACGACAGTTTCAAGTTAATTGTTTTAAACGAATCTCCTTTCAACTACTCAAGCATTTCCCTCCCTCTGGTCCACAGCTTCTCCATTGCTGTTTCCTAGAATGCTTCATCTCCCAGCACAGACATGTGGCTATTATAATTCTATACTTCATGTGACAGATTTGACCGATGTGGTCCATTTGCTGCCCCTTGGGCGTATTATCTCCCATATGTAGAATAAATTATTTCCTCTGTTCTAAAGCAGTTCTGCATTATGATGAAACATTGAAAGTGATCTTCAGTGGACTGAGTTCCAGAGTATGTTCCCCCTCCCGCCATGGAATTTGGATGTTTATAATCTTTAATTATGTGCTCCTATCTATGGAGGAAGTGCCAGAATGTTCATGACATTTGTTTGTGCTTGGGGGAGGGGTGTTATTTATTACAAACACACTTATCCCATCTTTCTGTTTTAACAACATTCACTGAATTAATTGCAAACTTGTGGCTACAGTTTGCCAGCTGAATGGCATTAAGATCCAGGGGATGTGTTATTCTGTGAGCAAAATGGGGGCTGAGCTTCACGGATGTACACCTACAGAATTTCTTGCTCCAACTGGCTAGTAAAAATTGAATTTATAATACACATAAAACCAACCAAATATTTAATACACTAGGGAACGTTGCTAAAACAGCAGAGAAGACAGAAGTCCCAAATAATAATATAAGAATAAACAAGGAACAAAGCAACTCCAAATATGGATTTATTATAATTCACGTAAAAAACACACCCTAATACATAAAGTTCTTGACCTAACACATGAATTCCAAAAGTTGAGAGAGGGAGAGCATGGAAATGTCCCAGGGAAGACAGTGGGTGCAATGTCAGAAGAGACCCAGTTCTAGATACACAGCTGTCTGACCTGGATTGGATGGTGGTGGTGAACTGACACAATGCAGTCCTTCACTGCAAACCCAAGAGAATTGGATATGTTTGAAGCACTACTTGCTCTTTGGGCTGAGATGATTCAGACAATTGACAAAATCACTCCTAAGTACCTGCCCGCACTGAACAGAGCTAATTCAGCTTTTTTTTTTTTTTTTGCTTTTTTTTAAACAGAGGATTGGCAGTCATCAAGCAGAGGGGGCAATGACTGGAAAATGAGCAGTAGAGAACTTAAAATGAACCTGAATGAACAAACACAAATGAGGCCTTGCTAGGACCAATGTAAGACAGTTTGCTGCCCATAAGGAAGATGTGGTGCCCCTTTCCATTTTCCATGTACATAAGACAACTGAAGGGAAAGCATTCTTCACTGTACCTGAACATTGGGTTGTTTTAAGCATCTGAAGGCAGGACAGGGCAGGTTGCACACACAGCTGTCTTCCAACAGAGGGGAAGATCTGTGGGGTCTAAAGAGGGACACCTAGAGGGATGACACTATCTATGGTCTAAGAAGATCACCACGCTTCATCCAAGGGTTCATTTTAGAGCCTAGTTGACTGTGGTGAAAAAATAATACTTCCTAGCCATCATTTTTCCACACAGTGCCATCAAATATAATTTTTCCAACAGATCTTCTTTGACTTGGTCCACAAGGTGCATTGAAGAAAATTTGAGAAGACTGCTGTGGTTTAGTTATTAAGCACTTAGCAGATCAAATTACTTTTATTTGCTTCAGCTTAGATGGTGTGCTGGCTAGTTCGGCAATTCAGGATGTGAAGGTATCCTGACAACTATCCAGTAGGGTTTTCTTGGATGAATTTCAGTCATTGAGGCTTTGATTTTTGGATAAGGTGCATGGAGAAGTGCATCTTTCCACTGCTGAGCCCTTGCCCCTTCTGGCTTACAGTGCTGAACAGGAAAATAGGCCCAGGAAGTCACTAAAGCCCTTTTCGGAGAGGCCATCTTGAAATAAAGGACTGTGAGACCTCTTGTTCATAGGAATGGGTGAATACTGTAGATAGTAAGCAGCATAACTCTTTCCTGTGGCAACAGCCATGTTGTTTAGGCCATGAGACGTGACTAAGTGTTCCTTTGAATGCTTTTCTAGAAAGTAACTCCTGGTCTCAGGCATTTAATGTCTTAATAGATAAATGCCAGTGATGAAGTCCATTCCCTGCCTACCTAGATGGAGTGCCTTGCCATTCTTGCTTCGGTTGTTATTGCAAAATTGGCATTTCTTGTGGGTGTTTATGCTTGTATCTGGAAGGGGTTCTGAAGTGGGTGTTAGTAATTGGCCCTTCCTGAACTGCAGGATGGAAATCTATGCCCCTTTAGAAATGGGTGGACTGTAACTCCCATGAGTGTAGGTAATAGTTGGGCATGACAGGAACTGTAGCATTTGAAGCCAGTGACAACACACAGCTAGATATATTCAGCCTCTAATAGTGAGGTTTATGTCATCACAGCCATAGGTAAAGATGAGGCATGATGGGAGTTGCCATTCAACAACACTTGAAGAGTGACATCCCTGCTGCATTTTGTGTCAGACTTGGTTCTTTATCATCCTGACCAAGTGTTCTCTTTTTCACAACAATTCCATCACTGAAGTCCTAACTGGTGTAGTCTTATTTGTCTAATTATGGATGAGCAGAGTGATATGCAAACTGTGGCAGCTTACTGAAGCTGATACACATTTAGCACTGTGCTGTGTTTTATTCTATATTGGCTGAAAACATATCCTTTGATGTGACTGTGGTGGCAGAGAGATGTACTGAGCCAGCCCACTGATACTAAGCAAAATGTTTTAACTTAATACTGATATTTTTGCAACGCACCTTTACACCACCATTGGTGTGGCACTAACCTCTGTGCATAGGATTCCAATTAAAGCCTATTCTACCCCTGCCACAACTACAATTTTTGTACTGGCAGTGTTGCACAGTATATTGGGTCTGCTAATACTGTATACTATTGGAACAGCAATATTAAGTCAGCATGTATCTACCACATTGGCATAACATTGTATTCTGTCAAATCAGTGGAATTTATAATCTACTCAGTTCTTAGCCATTAGATGTAACTGAGGGGTGGGATAGCTCTGCAAGTTGCCTAGGAAGTCATGCTAGGGATTTAATCGCAAATGAGCCAAATTGACAGCTTACCTCTACCAAATCACTTAAAGCGATGAGATTTGAATGAATCTCAGTGGGAAGCCTATTGCAGTATTTTTTACCAGCTTAATTATATTGCTTGCTATTATTTTACTTTTTAATATTTCCAACCAAGCAATTAATCTGCTACCTTTGCAAGTGGATAAATCACCCAGAAGTTAATCAAAGATTTCTAAGCTTCCCATGCTGCTTGTTCACTCAGAATTTGCTTTGGTAAAAAGAGGTAGAAAAATATGTAAAATAAAATTTGGTTCAACATATGGCTACTTTTACATTATTAATACTTTGGCTTCCTCTGTTTTTTGATTAGAAGAAAGATTCCTGCCATTTTCTGGAGCAGACATATTAGTAAGAAATTCTAGATGTAGAGCTGACTTACAGCTGTATGTATCCTGATACTACATTGCTGCAGGTTGTAAGTCAATGTTGTGGGTAGATACTAACACAATCATAAGGGTATCATAATTAACTCTGCCATCCAGGAACACTTTGAAAGAGGGGCGCTCCTCACTGAACTCTTCCTGCAGAGAGAGTACTTCTGTGCAGGAGACAGCATTGTAAAGCCATTCTATCTGGGACCAGTGATGGTTTGTGTGACAAGCCATCGTGAAGCCATTTTATTTTGTGATGGGCAGTGATGGCTTGTGAGGCAACCAATATCACCTTCTTAGAATAGGAGATCCTTTCTACCCTAATCCTTTGGCGCTGGGCAGTATCAGTAGAGGTGAGGTGGAGAGTGGAATGGCCAAGGTGATAGTTGCCTCTGCTGAGATCCTTAGCTTGTTTCTGGACTGGAGCAATCATCAACTCAGAAACCCACTTGAATGGTATGGGAAACTTGTAATTAGGACCACACCCCTGGCTTTCCAAATCTCTTCCAGCATTTATATCAATGCTCACTATCATTTAGGTCTCTAGGAGCAAGAGTAATGGCCTAGAAGTACTACAGCCACCAGTCATCCTCTCCCTCATTAGCAGGTCCATTTGCTGGTGTCCAAACATCAAGTGTTGCACCGTGGGAGATAAAAAAGTTGCTTGAGTTCAACTACTATCCCATTATATCACCATCACGAACTAAGCATGGTGGAGGGGGTGAATGGGAAGTGTGGTACTGCCATAGCCCCCAAATGGGGGTAGATGGTGTGAAGTGGTAGTTGGTATCACTCATAGCAATAAAAGTTGGAGCTCCTTCATTCTAGAACTGATTGTCACAACAGTGAGGAGGCCATGGGCTGCTACTGATGCTTGGCATTGGCCCTGCAGTGTTTGGTCAGCAGCCCCTGTCAATGAGCATAAATATAAACTGTGAAAGCTCCCTCTAATACTATGCCATAGCTCATAGCAATTTTATCTAACAAGCTACATCCATTTTGGGCTTTTATGTTAGGTGTTACATTATGGGTTTTGAACATTTTTCTTATGGATGTGCAAGGAGTGTTCAGCTTAGTTTTTTTTCTGATATGAAAGACTTTTCCTTTTTATAAATATTTTTTTCAGTGAGACCAATTTAAAATAAAGTCCATATGAAAATATTGTGGTCAGGTTCTTGGATAACTTAACAGCCATAGTAGGAATGATATGACTCTTTAGATATTGTTGGACTGTAACTCATCCACCCTAGCTAGCATAGTAATTAGTGAAGAAATTATGGAAGTTTCAGCCAGAAACATCTGGAGGGCTATATCTTTAAAGACACAACACTTGAACATATAGATTGGCTCCTAGTTTTTCTGTCCTATCTCATCACACCTCAAGGCTAAAGCAACATCTTATTTTGTAAGGCAAAATTTCATCAGTGTGGAAAAGAATATCTGATACTGTTGCCTTTACAGAGTTCAGCACCATCAGCCCTGACCCCACTACGAAAAATTTGTGCTCTTAAAATGATATTACCTGATTCTGTAGTTGACATTGAGCATGATGGAGATCCTACAGTGTGTCTTCTGTAGAGAGTGGTAAACCATATATTTTGCCCTGAAAGTTCTGGGAGCCGAGGTTGACAACTCTAACCTTTTGCTTACCTATTTTGTGTGTGTGTGTGTGTGTGTGTGTGTGTGTGTGTGTGTGTGTGTGTGTGTGCTTGGGTAGGTGGGATTAAAGTTTAAGAGGATATTAGTCCTGTGCAATCTGCCCATCTGCCTAAGTGTTTCTAAAGCAAACTATATTTTGCCTGACCCCAGCCTTGACATTACTGTTCAACATCTCTCCCTTTGTTGGCCCTTTAGTATCATGTGTGTCCTGGCTCACACATGACAACATAGCAGTCTTTTTGGTGGTGGGCAATAATTTCACTGTACTGTGAGGTGGGCACTCAGTGAGCATCCTGTTATCACCTTTTTCATAAGCTCCCACAAGTACAGCAAAGCTTCTGTGCTCTTTTGTATAGGACAAAATATAAACCTTTTAGAAGCAATGTAACATGCCACAAATATCGGATGGGTCATCTTCAGGTCATTTATGCACATTGTGCTGTCAGCACTCTCTGTAAAATACCACTGATATACATGGTGGGAAAAATCAAAACATTTGCATCAATAAAAAGCAACAAAAATGCACACTAATTTCAGATTTTGTCACAGTTAATAAACTTGGCCTAATGAAACGCTAAGGGTCCCAAATTCACAGCTGCACTGAATTATGAATCAATGCTAACTGATTACAACATTTTTACATGGCCTCCAGCGTTTCTTTTCTCCCCAAACGTAGACTATGCAGGGAAATTATAACTTGTACTCCTTTTTAACTCAGACCACAGCAAGCATTTTCCGTCCATAGATTTGGGAACGAATGGGTTTGATCCCATTTGGCTGATATAATGTCAGAATTAGTAGCAAACTAAATGAAAGCCCATGTCCTGCCTTCAAAGCTAAACTCAAAACAAGGTTTTCAGTTGGTTTAAATATTGGCATCACTTTTAAAACCATAACCAGCATGATACACTTTAGGCTGTTTTGTTCCCATTCCACTCTTTATGTAGCACTCCACATGCTTTTTCTTCTACTAACATCCACCCATGATATGAGCAGAAAGCTATGCATATGGAAAAGCTGCATGTGCCTTATGATGGATCTACTAGTTTGTACTCAAATAGTAAGTAGATGCCAAGAGACATTTATAAAGGCATTGTTTCGCTGTCCTGCTTGCTCTGCAACAAGCTGCTGGTGATCAAAGTAGGAAACTATAAACAATTCTAACTGATAAATTTACTTCACAATCATAACATGTATTGTTGTTGTTACCTGCCATCAAGTCACCTCTGACTTATGGCAACCCTATGAATGAGTGACCTCCAAAATGTCCTACCACACAGCCCTGTTCAGCTCCTGTAAACTCAATCTTATACCTTCCTTTATGGTGTCAATCCATCTCATATTTGTTCTTCCTTATTTCCTGCTGCCCTCAACCTTTTCCAGTATTATTATTGTTTCCAGCAAGTCTTGTCTTCTTACGATGTGCCCAAAGTGTGACAACCTCCATTTCATCATTTTTGCCTCTAGAGAGAGTTCAGGCCCCCACTTGTCTGTTTTTCTAGCTGAAGCTGTCCTCCAATACCACATTTTAAATGGATCAACGTGTTTTCTGTCAACATTCTTCACTGTCCAGCTTTCATATCTGCACACAGCAATCAGAAATACCATAGTGTGGATGATTTTGCTCTAATGACTCATCCTTATACTTTTCTATTGCCTTCATCACTGCGTTTCCAAGCATCTGTCTTCTGATTTCTTGGCTGCTGTCTCCATTTGGATTGATGATGATCTTCCAACAATTTCTATTTCTTCATTGTCAACATTAAAGTTAACATTGAAGCATGTAAATGTTCTTCTGCAGTCTTTTTTTTTTTTTTGCCTACTTTACGTTCAGCTTTTGCACTTTCTTCTTTGACTTTCCGCAGCAGTCATTTCAAGTCATTGCTGATTTCTGCCAGTAATACGGTGTCATCTGCATATCTTAAACATCAATATTTCTCCCACTAATTTCCACTCCTCCTTCATCTGACTCTAATCCAGCTTTTTGAATGATGCTTTCTTCATAAAGATCAAACAGATAGGGAAATACACCAGTAAGACATAACATTTTAAATCACAACCCATAGTGACTATGGCATGGTCCTTCCAGCCTGAAGAATCAGATGACATCGGACAATCAATTGTCCAATCAACTTCTGGGTAAGGTAACAGTGTGGAGAGACAAGTTGGACCTCCCTTTGCACTGCTAAACCTCTGAATTCTAACCTCTACTCCTGTCTTTGGGCTTCAGCGGCCTGTTTTCTTGACTAAAAGCACGCAAAGTGACAATTGCTCTGATAAGATATAATTATCTCTGGCAACAAAATGCATTGTCTATCAGATACCACACATATTTGCCCTATTCCTATGATGAATGAGCTAAAGATTTAAGTGGTTTTATTTGTATATCTTCATAGCGAAGTCTGCTCCACCCCGCTCCACAAGATCTGTCATATCATTTGGAAGTGGAATCTGCTAAAATCTGTACAAAATATTGAGAAATAATGAGCTAAAATGTAGAGCATGTCTAATAACTCAGGCAGATTACTAATATTGGAAATGAAATATTTGTCAGCTACTGAAGCAAATAGTGGATGCAGTATTGCTTTACTGCATATTCCTTTTAATATCAACAGAACTGAAAGTCCATTTAATTTATGAAGCTGGTTAAGACAATAAAACTGGGAATTATTTTAGCTACTAAATGATGAAACACATTTAAATCCATTTTGCATCAATTTCAATGTGATAAATGTAGTTATATTGAAAATTCTCACTATAGTCTACTCTGATTGCCTACAACATGTATGAAAAGGAGTAAACATGGGCTTTTATTTACACCACAGAAATCAGAATCCAAATACTGTTCTGTGAGGGTGGATCTCTAAATTTGCTTAGGATCAGATCGGATTTTCAATTAAATCCACATTATTTGATTGAATAGATTTTGGATGAGACAATGGGCTAAATTCAATTGTCAGCCCATCTACAGTAGACCTACTGAATGAATGGGACTTTAAGCATTGACCTAATAAATCTCCAACTTATTCCACGGGTCTTCAATATCTGGGATGAACAACTGGACTTTCCCCCTACAAATCTATTAAATACACATATATACTTGGAAGTAAATGCTGTTGAACAAAGTGAAACTTACTTTTGGGAACACATGAACTGAATACTTTTATTAACACAATACACTCTGGTTCTCTAGATCTAAAGATTCCTCTTTAAAATGAGTGCTTATTTATAATGATCTGCAGTTTGTTTAATATTAATGTAACCCACAAGCAAAGCAACTCAGAATGCATACAATTTTTTATTCCTACTAGAGATGGGCACGAACTGCCAGTTCAGTGATTCATTACACTTTGCTTACCAGCCAGCCAGGTGTTCACCACTTCCCAGCCCTGCCTCCTCTGATGGGCACCCACTCAGTGCCCAGAGAAGGCAGGACAGGGAAGTTGGGGAGCTGCCTCTGAGTGGTTGCCTGAAGGAGGAAGTGGAGCTGGGAACCGCCAAACATCTGTTCAGCCAGTATACAAACCAGCGTGAACCACCAAACTGGTGGTTTGTGTCCATCTCTAATTCCCACCATTCCTCATGGAATTTTTGCCAAACAAATTTGTAAATTAATGCAATACCTCTTATATTTTCAATTTACTTAGGACTTTTGGGGCCTTCAAACTGTGACTAATTGCTTTTTAAAAAATGACTTTTCAAGCACTGATTCTGAGGGCTTCTGCATCTCTTCCCGCCTTTTCTATTTTTCAGCTTTGGCACTTTCTGTGATTGTCCTGGCCATACATCAGCCTTTAATGTATTCCTTGAAAGCAAGTTCCATGTAAACCAATCTGATTTCCTTTGAGTAAATTTTGATCCTAATTGTACTTATGTGGAAATAGCTTCCAGTGTTTTCTAATACTCTTAATGTGGAGATTTCCTGGAAAATATCAAATGATAAATCTCATTTCATGTCCCATGGGTTCTACAACCATGAGGGTACCCTTATGAAAAAAAAGCCAACACATGCCATGACTTCATTTCCTCTAAATCTTCTTCTTCTTCTTTTTTAACATATTCCAGTAAGTCACAATAGAATCATTCTTTCCTTGTGACCGGTTTGAAGTAGACCAGAAAAATAATTTATTATTCATGTATGACAATCACACAAATTTATTAAATACATTATCGTTTATATTTGGAATAATTCTTAAAGTGTCAATAGTGAAATATAATGACATAATTTTCAGAATAATACCTAAATGTGTAGAAACAAAAAAGATAAAGTGGTGCAAAATTATTAATAAATCAAAACAAAAAAATGCTTAATTTTAAGTGCTGTTTTAACTGTTGATGTTGGGCCACAGAACTGCCAGCCTCACCAAGGCCATTAATAATCAGATATTCTAGGAAGCTGGGGTCAAAGGGTTGGTTTGTTGTCCAAGCAGCCAACAGGTTCCCCTACAGAAGAGGCACCTACAGTACTCTAATTTCTTACAGGCATACTGTATGCATTTTTGTAGCACTTTTGTCATGTGCTTATGTATGTGGTAAAAAACATTAGTGACCTGATCGACCATCAGAAGGAAAAAAAACTTGATTCTTCTTACTAACCAAGCAGGGTTTGTTTTCCTTTTTTGTTTTTGTGTTGAGGATGTTCAGAAGCAGTGCTGTAGTGGACTGAAAGGACTGAGGCACCAAGACAATGAGTTCTTCCTCTGCTCTTCTAATTTTGTGTCAGTCTTACCCTGAAAGAGCTTCAATCCGTTTCTTAAGATTATGCATTATCATGATTAATTGCTTCTTCAGTAAACAAATATTAATTAGTAGTAAGATGAAATAGTCGTTTCTCTCTTAACCTGGCAAATGCTTTATCAAAATATTCCATTAGTAGGGACCAACAACAGAGACTTTTAGATACCTGGTGGGTGCATCAGGGCAAATTTAGATATGCACATATACACAAATATATATATATATGCATACACATACACTAAAGTGTGTGTGTGTGTGTGTGCGAGCACCAAGTAAAAACAGGAAAGTTTCTAAGATTCTATTAAGAGGTACAAATGTATCAGAATTATAGAAATACAAAACCAAAATGGTTTATATGAATGCATACAACTTATGGCAAACTAAATGCAGAATACAGGTCACATTCTATCAGATTATGTTTTTACCTTCAATGGCTAAATTTGAAGCCTTTGTTTCAGTTCTGTCTCAATCACACTACAATAATCCTCCTATAACCTTCCTATATGAACAGTTCTCCAATGTTGGAATTAAACTCAAAGAGGCATAGATGTAGATGTATGGCAATCATCATACAGCATTATATGCATTGTGAAGCCTTTGCAAGATAAAAAAGTGAAACTCAGGTGAATGGGATTTCTTTCACTTGGCATTTGGATCACATTACATAGAAAGGGCAGGTAGGAGTGATACAAATTAAACCATAACTTTCATTTCTAGTACCTCATTTGACCCATGTCTTGGACTACAAAATACGGTAATAAATGTCAAGAAACCATCAAACAGTAGACACAACATAAATGTATCATTTAGTTAGAGTAATTTTTGTCATTCTCTTTGTTACTCAACAAAAGGAATACAGTAACCACAGGACCACTGCATTAATTTCTCACATAAAATAATGCTCAAGGTGTTGCAAAGATTTTTAGGCTATATGGGGTGAGAAATGCCTATTCATGCTGAGTTCCAAAAAGGAAGAGGCACTAGAGATAATATTGCAAATATACATTTGTTACTGGAGCATACCAAAGGATTATAGATTATTATATGCTTAGAATACAGCAAAGATTTTGACTATATGGATCATGAAAAGCTATGGATTGTTCTAAAATAAATGGGTGTGCCTCAACACTTGATTGTCCTGATATGCAATCTATATTCTGGACAAGAAGGTAATATTTGAACAGACTATGGAGAAACAGAATTGATTCCCATAGTCAAAGGTGTCAGACAAAGGCATGTTTTATCTCCCTGTCTGTTTGATCTGAATGCAGAACATATCATATTGAAATCTGGGTTAGATTCAGAGGAAGGAGGAATTAAAATTGGTGGAAGAAACTTAAGTAATGTAAGATATGTGATGATGCCATCTTACTGGCAGCAATGACTTGAAATGAATCCTGATAACAATGAAAGAAGAACGCACAAAAGCAGGACTGCAGTTGAACATTAAGAAGAAGAAAATCACGGCTACAGAAGAATTACATAACTTTAATGCTAACAATGAAGAAACTGTAATTATTAAGACATTGTATACCTCTGTTCAAACATCAAACCAAATAGAGAATTTAGACAAGAAATCAGAAGAGTGAGATTTGGGAGGACAGCTATGAAAGAAATAGTGAAGATAATCAAGTCTAAGAAGATGGAGATGAAAGCCAAGGTCATCGACTCATTTGTACCTCCAGTTACTATGTACTGATGTGAAAGCTGGACAGTGAAGAAAGCCAACAGGAAAAAATCAATTTGTTTAAATTATAATGTTGGAGAAGAACTTTACCAGATACCCTGGACTGCCAGAAAGACAAACAAGTGGGTGCTAGAACAAATGAAGTCTGCACTCTCTCTGGACACAAAAAATGACAAAACAGAGGCTGTCATACTTTGGGTACATCATAAGAAGATAAGACTCACTGGAAAAGACAATAATGCTAGGAAAAGTTGAAGTCAACAGGAAAAGAGGAAGACCAAATATGAAATGAATTGACTCCATAAAGGAAGCCAGAGGCTGAAGGTTGCAAGAGATGAGCACAGCTACTAATGATAGGATATTTTGAAGGTCGCTCATTCATTGATGGCAAATAACAACAACCATCTTTCTCCCTAATTAACTGGGAATAATTTTCAAAGGGAATAGTGCAAACAGAATTACAAATTTTGGAAGAATTGCATTTTAAACAAAAATACACAAATATCCTGCATGCAGTGTACTCCACAGAGATTACACAAACATCTGAATAATACTTCCACTTACCCTGAAATGCAGGATGTCATCATTGATGTCAATATTATCATCTCCTCCATACTGAGCTTAGCAGATTTCTAGTTGAATTAAAAGCTAAAATGTGGGTTCCCAAATCACAACTCATTTTCTAATTATTTACAGTTATTCATCTTACTATTTGCTTCTGTGAATAAAAGCATTTGTTTAGCACAACATGAATATTAAAGGCTGTCTTTTAATTCCTGCACTTTATTTTAAGCACTTTTATATCTTAAAACTGTTTCACTTAATAATCTAATTAGAGCTACATTTTACCTCTACCAACAATAAAGGCAGAGGAATTGGATTTCACATTTTCTCATAACGTGGTATTTTCATTAAGTGAGTTGTTCACATATTGTTAAGTAATTTAAATAATTAATTTCCTATAACAGAAAACTGTTGCGGTGCCTAGTTAGCTTATTTTATTTTACCAATATATCAAACCTGGAGTTTTCAATATGCATGCATAAAAATAAAAGAACTGAAGGAACTGATGCTCCTCTGATTCACTGAAGCAGTGACTATAAGATCAGGAATAAAGTAAAAGAGTCTTACTAGTAGAAGCAGAAGTAACAACAAGGAGTCTTGCAGCACTTTAAACATTGTGAAATATTATTGACCCAAGCTGTCGTGGACTTTGGCCCATTTCTTCTGCTGCAGAATACCAGCAGAAATATTAGAGATGGAACACAGCAAAATGACAGCATAGTGGAGGTGCAAAGTAGTGATAATGGTAGCTGCAATAGGAGTTCCATAGGCAAAACAATTGGCATCTACACTGTACTTTTCTCTAAATCTGGGTAGCTCAGTGGTTTAATATTTTTGATATTTTATAGTCTTTACTTTTTCATTAGATATTTTATATTTTGTTTCTATGTTTCACGTTTACTGATTATGTGGGTGTTATTGGGGTCGTTTGTATTGTGTTATTATGATCTGTTTTGCCATACAGAGTAGTGGCTCTGCCTCTAGTATGGATGGATGGATGGATGGATGGATGGATGGATGGATGGATGGATGGATGGAACGATGGATCGATGGATCGATGGATGGATCGATCTCTGGTTTGGAGTTCGATTCCCCACTGTGTTTCCCTGACAGGGGCTGGACTAATGATCCATAAGGTCCCTTCCAGCTCTGCAATTCTCTGAGGAAGAGGATGATGATATGACATTATACTACCAACAAATTCTATTATCTTGTGGTAGAACCAATGAACAATAAATATTTTTGAGACAACTAAGTCATACCAGAAACTATCTTTCTCAAGTTAGTTGCCTTTATACTCCCCCTACCTGGCTATCACTGCCAAAGATTGTCTTCCCAGGCTTTGGTGGTCATCCCAAGAGAGGCATGTAAAACTGCCACCAGGAACCAGGCCTTCTTGGTAGTGGCCACAATGCTATGGAATGTATTCCCTGGGGACATATACCAGGCTGCCTCCCTCTTGAACTTCAGGAGATATATGAGATCTGAGATCTTCAAGGAGGCTTTTAGGAACATCCTCCCCCTATGACATCCTCACTGAGCCATGCGATTGTATTAACATTGTGTATGCTGTTGCCTTTGAGGAATCTTTTGTTGAGGTGTTTTTTGTTTTTGTTTTTTTTTTGCTTATTCTTTATGATTTGGGTGTTTTTGTGCTTTGGACATGTATGTGTTTTCACTTCTTGTTAGCTGCCCAGAGTAGTGGCTTGCCATGAGATGGGTGTGATAGAAATGTAATAAATAAATAAATCTAAAAAATGAACTTTTGCAGGAATTTCAGTCATAAAGGTTTGGTTACAGAGAAGCATGAGCAGAACTCTTACACAATTGCACTTTCTCACATATTATTGAAGGCCCTCAATTCATTCCTGGGCTTTTATTTCCCTAGCAGGGGAGGTAGGGAGGCAACTAGAAAGCAGGGAATCTTTCTATCACATGAAGTGCCACTTTATCATTTATGGGACCCTGTGGACACTTGCCTTAATTGTCCCATACTTGATATCACTGTTCTAACACTTGCCTGTATTTACATTTATGACTGTGGTTTTATTGTCTTCATTGTAAATTTAGTTTCCTGCTTATTTTATGTTTAGCTTTAATTTTATTTTTCTCATTAAACACTTTCTGCTATGTTATGTTTACTTTTGAAAATGTTTATAACAAAACATTTAGGAACATCCAGGGTCAAATAATTTTAAAAACAATGCCTGGTGGATGATTTATTCAGGAGAGCCTTCTCCATTTCCACTGCTGTCTAGTTGTGGTAGATTGCAGCTCCCAGAATCCCCAGCCAGTGGCAGAGAAATTAGAAGTGGTTGCAGTTTTATTATATTTTGTGAAGAATCCATTTTCTTAAGTAAAAAGCACCACAGCTGTAATCAGTACTAATGTGTGAAACAGATGTCAACTTCAGTTTGTAATGATTCGTGGCATACTGATAAGTAGAATCATACTACTAAGATGATTGTTATTGTGCTACTTGGCTCATTTTCCAAAGCATAGCAGGGATGTCGTAAACTTAGATTTGGGTGCATGACAAAGCAATCACATGAACATCATGTCTACAGGGAGTGGCAAAAATAAATCTATAGTTCTTTAACAGTTGAAGTTAAATTCCACCCCACAACATGTCCCTGGAACCTGGTCCTAATTTACAGACTTCATTGATGCAAGGTATCAGCTGAGGTGACAGGAGTCATTTAACAACACATAGGATTATACCTCATTGTAGGATTAACTACTGAGTGTAATATGCTTATTCCTAAGAAAATGTGTGCAAGATTGTAACCTAAATTGCTTTAGTTTCAGATTATATGCCCCTAGTTCCTTAACCAAGGCATACTAACCAGATAAGGTCCATCATTGACTTTCAAATGCATGTCATCAAGAAATTGTTATATTAAAAAATGTCAAGGTACCAGCATCAGATGCTTAACATTCGAAGTACACATTCATTTAAAAAAAAAAGAGTCAGTTCATAGTTAAAAGTAATTACCATCCTTTTTTAAATAGCTCCAGAGCAAATTCAAAAGAACAGCTGGGATTTTATAGCTCCTATGGGACCATGCAATATACTGAACAGAATCCTAGGATTGGGCTGTGTGTGTGTGTGTGTGTGTCTGTGCGCGCGCACTACACATACATTCAGATAATATTTAAATAACATGGCAAAGTATTTATCAGATTAAAATACTACTCGGTCATAGCCCCTGCTGCCTCAGAATGTGTATGATGTACGCTTAGAGTTGTGAAAATCTGTCTGTTTCATTTCTGTTGTGTTTCTCAATGCCATCTCCTCGTTTCTTCTGAATTCCATACCGAGTTACAAGGCCTTTTCTCCTCTACACATGGAAACTGGTGCAAAATGTTGTATGTATGAATTTCCTTACATATTGCCCACTGACTTGCTGGATAGCTCAGTGGTTTAGGTAGGTTGGGAGTTTAATTCCCCACTGGCAGTGCCTATACTCTGATCCATAAGGTCCCTTCCAGTTCTGCAGTTCTAAGATGATGATGATGATTAACATTAGTTATGGGTACTTTTCAAAAAATTTAATTTTAAATCATGTACCTTTTTCAATCATATGGACAGTTTTCTGCACATTTTTCTTCACTGGATTGCACTGCAAGCCTCATAAATATATTGACATCTGAAGCAAGATTTACTTTATTCTGTTGCTAGTCTTGGGAGCTATTCTGTCCTATTTGCTCCAGACCTGTAAACAATGAGATGGCAACTACTTGCAACTACAAACTGACTTTTTAAGAATGAATGTGCACTTTGAATGTTAAGCCCTTGATGTTCGCAATTTGGGATTCTGTATACCACAATGGATATTTTCACAGGGAAATGCAGATCCAGTGATGGGTGAATGGCTGGAAAGAAGGTAGAATTTGAATGCACATCCTAACATCCATAGTTCTAGGATAAATGCTTCAAAGACAATGGCAGTTTAGAAAGTCCACAGCAATACAGTGCTCTGTGCTAAGATACTTTGTACACAGACACTGAAAATTTTAAGATGAATGCAACAAAACATCTTTCAGTAAATGTTCTATTTCCTCTACTTCCAAAGAATGTCTTAGAAACATTTGTATCCATCATGATCAAGTCACTGACAACTGCAACTTTATTTGGGATTAAACAATAGGCATGGTACAGAAATGTTTTACATATAGGTATGGTAGATGTTCAACTTCTGTGCAAGGTCAGATTTTGCAGACAGATGACCATACTGCATTGTCACTGAGTGTGTCCTTGTTTATTTTTTATTAATTTGTTACTATTTTCACTTCTCCTGTCCTCTTTTAATGTTGCATTCCAGTGCTGTAAAACCCATATTTTTTCCTCCAGGTTGACATTTAACAACAACAAAAAACTATGTGACCATGCCCCTAAGACAAATTATAATTAATTTTCTGAGTACAAACGATGGAGAGGATAAACACCGGCCATGGATCTCCTGGGGGTGTTTAGTCTGTTTTGTTTTTTTCTTCCCCTCTCAGGAAAAGGCCAGAATATGCTAAAAGGAAGGCAGTTTGGGGAGAAAGATCATGTGTCACTAGAGGCGCATAAAATCCTGCAGACCTTCTGAAGATTATCTGACAGGGTTACCTCAATGGGGATTTTTTATCCTACTAAATCGCATCAGCTCGGCAAACACAACCCTCGCCCCACCCGCACTTCTAAACACACACATTCAGGAAGGAGTATCGCCTCGACAGAGCAGCCAGTAGAGTTGTTTAGGATTAAGTTTCATGGGAACCAATATCGACCAGGGTAGAAGTCCAAGTGCCCTTTTCCAAAGGCGGGGGAGGTGGAGGAAGAAGCACATTAGTGGGAAATAGTAGATAGTTTGGAACTTCTCCGGCCAACCGGTGTGCACACAGGACTCTGGCCAGGGTGTGTGGGCGCCTCTCAAGGCGGTCTACCTCGCTTCTGGTCCCGTGTGTGTGTTGTGTGTGTGTTTGCATATGTATGTGTACGCGCGCGAGACAGCGACAGAGCGAGCCACCCCGCTCCTCAGAGGAAGCCGCCCGAGCTGCCTGGCTCCCACCCTTCCCTCTCCCGCGCCTGCCTGGGAGTCTCTTGAAGGGGCCCCCGGGAAAAGGACCCAGCTTGGCAGCGGCGCCGCTCGCTTTCTCCCTCGCTCTTCCTCCCGCCCGCCCTCCTTCCCCTCTATTGTGCAACCGACAACTCCAGCACTCCCACCTGCTGGCGGCGGCGAAGCGAAGCAAGCGACGCCCCCCCCCGCCTCTCCATTCACCCCCACTTGCGAGCATATGTCCCCAGCTGAACCAGGGAGAACCCCCTCCTCCGCCTTCCTCCCTGTGGAGCATACGGTGCCGCCACCTTGCCCTTCCTCCCTTCCTTCCTTCGTGCCGGGAGCCGAGGCAGCGGGGAGCTCTGTCCTACCGCCCTGCCGCCGCCTCAGCCCCCTTTCCAGCAGCCCCCGCGCGCCTGCCCTGAGGAGCCCCCGCCGCGTTTCCCCAGGCGTGCACTTGGGGAAATCGAAGAAAGAGGTGGCGGTGGTGGTCGTCGTGCCGCTGCCGCTGCGACCGCCGCCGCCGCCGCCGCCCTGGACTGCAATGTGCTCTCCTTTGCTGGTAGTAGTGCCGCCGCCGCCGCAGCCGCAGCCACAGCCCTGAAGGAGCCATGCCGGGCTGGAAGAAGAACATCCCCGTCTGCCTGCAAGCCGAGCAGGAGAGAGGTGAGCGAGCGCGAGAGGCACCGCGCGGGGGCTTCGGTGGCGCCACAACAGGGAAGGGTTGCCGGATACGGTCCCCCCCACCCCCACCTTCCGCGCGCTCCCCTTGCCTGCCCTTCCCCCGCTCCCTCAGGTGCTCGCTCACGCGCGCCCGCCCGCTCTCTTTCCACGGAGCCCTCCTTCTGCTCCGGGAGGCGGGAAGGCAGGGAACGGGGGGGGGGGGCGCGCGCGGAGAGGAATGCCCAGGGATAGGGGGGGGGGAGTGTCTGGGGAAAAAAAAAAGAGGCACCTGAGGGGCAGTCAAGGGGCGGCGGCGGGGGGACGGGCAGGGGGTGCAATGCGTCCGACCGCCTTGAGTTAACTTTTCTCTGCCTAGGAGGCACTTTTCTTGGTTGCTTTCCTGCCTCGGAAGGGGTGCTGGAGGTACTGTACTGGTCGTGTTGGTGTTGCTGGTTCTGCTGCTCAGTTCGTCCCTTCGTCGGGCCTGGCTTCTCTTTAGATACCGTTGGCATCGCTGAGGCACATACAGTGACTGAAAACAGGGGGGGGGGGGGGGCGTTCAAACCACAAAAATTGGAACAAAAGTATTGCGGCACCAGCAAGTTTATTTAAGTGTGACCTTTCACTCTGACAAATCTGTCTTTGAGGGGTGACGGGGCTTTTGGTTTTGCTTGGTTTAATTCTGCTTGTACCATAGTCCATTAAACAACAACAACAAAAAGAGAGAGAGAGAGATGTTCGTTCCTGTTTTTGTTATGCATGCTCAAACAGATGAGCAGGGCTACCTCTTGGGAGACCCAGACTTGGCAAAGTTTAAAGCCCCCCCCCCCCTTTAGTTTGTTCTGCAGGGAGAAAGTCCCTTTCAACACAGATATTTTGGATCAAGAGGACTTGAGTATGAAAGGGAGGGAGGGAGATTTGTGGAACAGAACTGAGGTTATCAATTGTACTTGCAGGCAACTGTGGTGCAAGGTGAAAAGTTTGGACCTGGTCATACAGCTTTGTTTTGCTGTTTTGCTTGGGTGTGTGTCTTGGTGCTGGGATAATTGTAACACAACCATCTCTCAGCAGTTTACATGGCAGACTATGAAACCCTTGTGCATCAGGAGGGCAGGTAGAACGGAAAGCAGAGGGATGATAAGGGGGTAGAGTTTGTGGCAAGGTGGCACTCACCTCCCAGTGCATGGCCCTCTGGTAAAAGTGCTGCCCCTCATAAGGATACCAAGATGCTCCAGAATGTTGAAGTCTTTATGTTGCTCAAAGCATATCAGCATTTTCTGTATTTACAGGTACGTAGATCACATAACAAGGATTTCACCATAGTGCCATGGACAAAGTGTCAGATTAGGATTAATGAGATCTGGGTTCAAATCCCCATTTGGCTGTGGAAATTCATGGGGGAGGGGTGGCACTGGTAAAAACACTCTTTAAATATTTTGCATATCTGTACAACCCTGCTATGTATGATAACCCTGTTGTCATAAATCAGAACTAATTTGACAATAAGCAGCAGCAACAATAGATCACTTAAAAGTTGACTGTTATTGTATATGTTTGTTAGGCTAAGTGTTATTTGGGTTTTGGGTTTTGTTTTTTTTGAAATTTCAACAGATAATCTTAGTAGAATCATGCCTCTGTACTTTAATGGACTTTGCAGAAGCATGGTGGTAATAATAAAACCATGCAACTCTGATCCCCCCCCCCCTAATAGTATTATTGTTGTTCTGCACTTGTGTTCTTCATAGCTGGTAGCCTAGCATTTATTCCAGGCCCAGACAAAACTATTTGTTTCAAACACTCAGCTTTTCTGAACTTTCCTTGTGCTCGCAGATTTTATTTGTCTCTGTGGGAAACCTCACAGGGTGTTTATTCCATGATTGCTGTTATTGTTGTGGGTTGTACTTCATCCATTTTAAAAACTGTAATTCAGGGAGGAAACCCACCAGGAATGGTCAGAAATGGCATTTGGTATATGGTTGTCTTGAATGTGTTTGCAATGTGACCATTCATCTCCATTGGTAGTCAAGGACCTTCTGGGTTCTGAGTTCCAACATCAATTGATTACTGTGCAGAGGTCTGTAAATATCTAGAAGGCATAAGGGCTCATCTTTAAAAAAGGTCAGAAATACGAAAAGCATGGAATTTAGGGTGGTGGTGGAATTCTATGATTCATTCTTTTCAAAATCAGTGATATCTGAAATACTTTGTGTTTCTAAGAGCATGGAGGTGGTGGGGGAGAATTTCAAGGTGTTTTGAAAGCAAGATGGACTGATAAATTGGCAACAGAAAAACATAATTTTACAAGTCAATATGTAGCTTTCTAGTTTATATTACATCTTGTTATATTCTAAAACACACAGTACTTGAAGCGTTCTGGCTACTTTTCAAATTTGTAATGGATTTAGAATTAAATTCTTTCAGTGGGTTTACTTTATCATGTTCAGTGCAGTTGGTATATTTGTGCCCTATGCCTATATTTGAGGGTGAACTCAATTCTTGTAGGCTGAATTACAGGCTGTACAATACAGGAATTTGTGGGCCTTTAATATATTCCTGGACAAAATGTAATATACCCTTTCACATATTCTTAAAACAGTAAGGAGTGCCTTTTGTTTATAAAAATTGGCTGAGATGTGACAATGTATTACTTTTCTGATTTTTATTTTGGATACATATTGAAAATAGGAACAGAAAGCTTTAAATATGAGTTTTCATGATATATTCAAAGAAAGAAGTGTTCTGCTGTGATTGAGAATAGAAATTTGATTAGAAGCAACAGATAACTTGTATGACTTCTCTTCTGCTATTGTAATATTATAATAAACCACAACTAAAGGAAAGACACACTTGAATACACTTTCTTATTGTGGAAAAATGAAGAAGTAAATGGCTGCATTGTCACAAAGTCAGTGAGTTGAAATTTTTTGCATGCACAAAAAAATCAAACTGATCTAATCTCTACATAGCAGAAATGATGAGACAGTTGCTGCGCATGAAAATCAGAATCAGGAATTGATATTGTGTTTTATGCTTAATGGATGACGGAATGTGTAGTTGAACAATTGCCTTGGATGTCTTTTCTTTTATGTTTTTCTGCACCAGTAGAGATACAATGCTTTGTAAACAATTGTCATGCTTGTTTATTTAATATGTATAGTCTGTTCAACTTTTTTTCATAGAGTTCAGTGAACCTATTTTTACGAATTATTGCCACTCTCTTATTTTCTTTCTCTTGGTGTAAATAGAAAAAGCACTTTAGGATTCTGAGATGCAGTTTATATTGGCCAGGCTTGGCTAATCAATTTAGCGAAACTTCACTACTTCTTCAAATTCAATTATCTCTCTTTCCTTTTGGACATAAGGAAAATATAAAGTGATCAAAATAAGTAATTGGTGTTGAATTAGAATAGGGAGAAGAGACCAGATAAACCTTTTAAACTAACCAAAAAATGTTACAATGACATGAAGATGCATCTTTCGTATTGAGTGTGGTGTTGGCATAGAAAGCAATTACAAATGCAGTTAAATTCTTATTCGGAGCCAGTTTGCTTATATCTCCCTCTGGTGTTAGTAGGTAATATTTCTGTTTTGAAGTGCAGTTATAAAAATCAAGCCAACATCATTTCTCCTAAGTAATGGAAGTGGTCTTTTACTTTCAAAATATCATTTTTCCTTACTTCAGAGATATACATGCCTGTATTTTATGGAACATGTGTATATGTCAAAAAATAAATCTAATGGTGTAATGTAGAAAGCCTGGTATTCATCTTATGGACATCTTGTGAAGGGTGTGTTTGAAAAAGGTGATGGTTTCCACCAGCATACTCTTCAGCAGAGCAAACTCATTCAGCTGGATAAAGGTAGCCAAATTGCATTTTTCTTCAAAACACATCAAAAAGAACCTTAAATAATTCAACAGCTGGGTTGGATTTCATTGGATTTTCCCCTTAGTCGGTTACTTCCATAATGTATAACTGTGTATCTCTTTCTTTGGTTTGAAAAATCAACATAAAATTTAAACTCTTTGTCTATTCAGTCCCAGAAACTGCTGGATAGCTCAGTGGCTTAGGTTTCTGTCTGCCAGAGCCAGAGGTTGGAAGTTCAATTCCCCACGGTGCCTCCTTGAGAGGGGCTGGACTCGATGATCCATAGGGCCCCTTCCAGTTCTGCAGTTCAAAGGTTATACCTGAATTAGCTTGAAGGCTCTTCATATACCTAATTTGGAAAGCTAGTCACTTGGAAATTTGGAAAGAAAATGGAACATCTGTATTACTAAAGAGAAGTATAGCAGTTCATTAGAGGAATGACCTAATAGGGTTGTCAAAGTAAATGAGGTATTTAAGGAGTGTTTTTACCAGTTCTACCTTGCCCCCTCAGTACGTTTCCATGGCAGAGGTGAGGAATCAGACCCAGGTCTCTGGAGTCCTACTCCATTACTCTGTCCACTACACCACACTGGGTACCATCTGACAGTTACACATCTTCTTTCCAGGCAGCTGTCCTCTCAGACTGTAATTCTAAGCGCATTTCCTAGGGAGTAATTGAACAGCATGATAGTATGCAGGTAAAGGCTTTCCTGAGGTTAAAATCTGCTAAAGTCTGCAGATAATACTGGGGTGGGTTGAACTCTGCTTTGGCAGGCCTGATATTTTAATGCTGCCCTCTTCAATAGCATATTTGTATGAAGTCTTAATACCTTAATAATTAAAAGCTTCCTTTGGATATTGTGTTAACTGTACAATCACAACTCCTTCCTTTCAGAAAGTTGGCATGATCATGTGGTTAAAGTAATTTAAACTGCATAGAAAAGTCCTTCACACAAAAAGCTATCCATATAGTTATGAACTGGGCAAGCTTTATTAACTTTACTCAATAAAAATGCTTAGAATCACAGATGAGATCAAACAATTGGCACATTACTTAGTGTTGTTATGGATTTCATGTGCAGTTCAGGTAGTTGTTATTCTTACAGTGTTAATTTGTTAGCTTAAAAATCATATTGAAATGGATTTTTCAGTTACTTTCCAGTTTGTCCAGCCAAGATTACACATGTGATTATTTTGATAAAAGGTCTGAGTTGTGGTCTCTGTTGAGTAATGAGATTGCATTGTAGCTGCTGAAGTAAAACAATGTCCCTTCAGAAATGGCACATAAAAATCCTGCAGTGTAATATGATGTATCATTAAAATTCGGGACATATATTCTTCCAGATTTTCCACTTAAGCTGCTAAACCAAATCCAGTTATAAGCAATCTAAAACACTTTTGAGGTGACATCTGAAAGAAAGAAGAAAAGAAAGTGTGGGAGGGGTTTGATTCACTTCAGTATTCCTTCCAATCAAGTTAAGCAAAATCATTTTATGGGTCTCCTGTGTCAGCTTCATAGCTAATCAGTTTTGACAGGAGTGTAGCAAACAATGAATTTTGTTTGTTTATGGTTTGGAATTAAAGTGGTATTACGAATGCAAAGCTTGGAATTAGGAAGCCATCCATTAAAAAAATGTTAAATGTAAAGTTTAAATAGCTTCTGTATCTTTATGAATTTTAGCATCCTTTTTATCATTAAACTACTTCAAATTAGCTGGCTATAGGGTTAGTACTAAGGAACACTTACCTGATAACATGTGTAGATATGCCAAAAACTATCAATTCTGTGGGTTTTGGCATTTTTAAGCCTACATATGAAAGTGTTATTAAACTTCATGTGTAAACTATATCCAGCAGCTGCTATAGTCCTGCTCTATTTCAATGCAAGTGTCATTCTGAGAGTTTTTGTTCTTACCTCAAATATGTGTTGTGGACTTGGAAATAAAGTGTCTGGAACTGGTTGCATTTGACTCCTCCCTCCTTTTTTAAAAAAGGTTGAGAAAGCATTGACATGCTATTGTTGTAATATGTTTCCTTCTATCCGTAACAGATGTTTTACTGTCCCTCCCAAATATCACAAGTTTTTTTTTAAATTGCAGCTTATTTTCCTCAAACAAGAAGCTTTCACAATAATAGCAGAACTCATGCCCCCCTGACTCTTTGCCCATTGCTCTGCCAGGAAAATAACATTTGATGTGAGAGAAGAATATCCTCCAAGAAAGAGAGGAAAATAAAAGTGTGGTAGATTTGAGGAAGGATACAGATCAAAGATGATTTTTGCTCTTGTAGATAAACCATCATTTTCCAAGACGTGTAGAAATGCAGTCATACTAGAGGTTGAAGCGTAGAGACAGCCCTTCAGATGTCCTTGCTTTCTAACACCATTACCGCAAGCCAGTATAGCCACTGGTCAAGAATGATGGGAGTTGGATTGACCAATATCTGGAGAGCCAAAGATTCTTCACAGATTCTTCTCCTGGTTTAGACAAAAGACTCAGGTTCAATTCATTGCCTGTTGTTGCACTATTTATATTTTCAGGTAGGCAATAGCTAGATTTGATGAATTGCATGGTTATTGCCTAGGCCAACAGTGTCAGCTTTCAGAAATGGATTGTGTGGGAATAATAATCTCAGATGAGATGGGAGACATTACTTTTTTGGACTACTGCATCAAAAATAACCCACCTAGAATTGGTCAGTGGTTATTTTGGGTGCAGTATTGAGAGAGCTGTAGACCAGAACAGTAATATTTCTCATCTCTCAGGATCACCCACTGTCTTTTGTAGTTTCTTTATGCCACTACTGGTGCCTCCAATGAGAGCTCTGATTGTAAGTGGGAATAATGTGATTCTGTATTAAATTCAGGTGTGGTGTTTTAGGATTAGGAGGCTTCCTATATTATGCATTTGAAGAGGATTTAGATACTGAGGTTCACACAACCCCTCTTACACTGAAAGTATGTGTAAATGGGTTGTGCCATGTCAGTGCTCCCTCTGTCTCTCTGACGGTTTGTGGCATGGCAGTACAGACAAAAGGCAGTTGATATGTACACATGTCCCTGTCATGGAGTGGGATGAGCAACACAACTATATGTGAAACCTCTACTTCATGTACAACCATGCATCTGTGAAGATGGTAACTAAACTAAATTGTGAAGTAGAATACAGATTTGGGAGTACACAGTGTAACCAAGTGGGGGGAATAATTTAGTTTTGTATAGTGATAGTATGACTCCAGTTCTTATAAATGCTACTTGATCTGCTAATTAATTCCGTTTCTGAAGTTGCTTGTTCAAACTGTGTTCTAGAAATCAATTTATTTAAATTCTGCAGTCTTTAAATTGCAAGTGTCTTCAGGGATGGTCCTTCATGGCTGTCATTTCAGTTTAGGAAATGTCTGTAAGCCAGGACAGGCCCCCATGGTATCATCTACTTGAGAGAATAACCAGGAAGACCACAGGAGACAGCCTTGTGCTTGGTTTGACTGCCTATAACTAAAAGCAGTTTTCTGTCCATGTTAATACAAATTGAAAGTACATTAGCTTATTCATGACAAGAACATTATCATTTTTAGATGTTTTTAAATTCCAGAACAGAAAGCCACTCCAGAGATCAGTGTGTCTTTTAGTGTTGTTGTTTTCACCAGCTGGAAAGAATTGATAGGAATGAATACAGACACTCAGTATTTTCTTGTGAGAGTTTTACAGAACACCTGAATGATTCTCCTTCTAATGAGCAAGTCTGACGATAAAATCTTTGCTCGCTGCAACTGCAAGGTAGCTGAAACAGCACTTCTGATTTTAATAATAGAATAAATTTAAGAATAGAATTTAAATCTATTCTGAAAGAAGAAAGAAATTTGTTAGAAAACAACAAACTGTTAAATTACAAACACCTCAGTATGGGTTGCATCATCTCCCTCTCTAGTAAAATTGTAGTGAGGGAGTATTACAGCTTTTAGAATAGTAATTGATACCAATTATTCTATATGAATTTTGCCATCTTAATTAAATGACCTTAAATCTATAAGCATGCAAATGACATTTATTTCTTGCAACAGCAAATAAGTAAAAAATGTTTCATTCATTGAGAGATGAGATTAAACCCTATGCTTAATTTCAGGTGTGAGAAGCCTGTAAAGGTTTTGGGGTCTGGATCCTGGAGGGCCATTCCTGTAATCCCACAATGTTTTACTTGCAAAAATGTTTTGTTTTTGTTTGTTTAAAAAAATAACCTTGAAAAGCCCACTGCTGATATTTTTCCTAATGTTTAGATGAACTCTGCTTGATTTTATCCACTGAATTAACTGAGAACTCTGCTAGATCGTCAATGTGATAGCCCTTCACATATTGGAAGACATCTGTTAAAACGCTAGCCCTTCGTCTTCTCTTCTATAGCTAACCCTCTTTAGCCCTTTGAATTATTTCTCAAAATAGGACTTAATTTTCACACCTCTTTTCATGCTGTTTACTTTCTTTTCAGTACCTTTTAGTTTGTCAGCATATTTGGATTAAAGTAGATATTAAGGGGCATGCCTTGTATCTTGTAGTGAATACAGTAATGAACTAGGATTTAGGAGACTTGGGGTTGAATCCCCATTCAGCCATGGATACTCCTAAGTGGAGGGTCGCACTGGTAAAACTATTACAGTACTTCAATATCTCACGTACCTTGAAAATACCATTAGAGTTGCTGTAAGTTGGTTCTAATTTGGCAGCACATAATATATAACAGACACTAAGAAGAATGCATATTTCGTCTAATTAAGTGCTTTCCCCTTGTACAGCAGGATTCTTTCAGGAAATGCCTAAGCACATCAGACATGTAAAATTAAACCAGTGTTTGTTTTCCAGTGCCCATTCACAGAACAAACCATGGTAAATGCAATATACACAGGTGAGGAAAATTGTGCTGTAAAAAACAGATGCCATTCTCCAGTTCATGGAGCACCTGTAGTAAAAACATTCTGTTAAATATATTGTCTGCTTTAACCCTTTCTAGCCCAAACTAGACACAGTGCACCAGAAGTAATATAACTAGTACAGAACAGAATAGAACCATTTCTTTTCCTTTTCCAGGGTAGGCAGCATGTGACCTGCAGGCTATATGGACCCCAGCTGTTTCTGCGCTCCTGCCTAGTTGCTGCCACCACCAAAATCCCAGCAATTTTCCTGGGAAAATGGTGGGACTGCCATGTATAGCTGGCTGGTTATAGCTCAGTGGTTTAGTTATCTGGCTGCTTAGCCAGAGGCTGTGAGTTCAATTCCCCACTGTGCCTCCTGCAAGTAGAACCAGCCTGTATGGCTTTAGGCAAGCTGCATCGTCCCAGGGTGCCCCTAGAAAGAGAAAATAGTAAACCACTTCTGAGTATTCTCTACTTGGAAAACCCTGAAACAGATCGACATAAGTCAGAATTGCCATGTTAATCAGCAAAACATGCAGACCATGCTTCCCAGCAAAATTGCTGGGGTTTCATCAGTGGCAGTGGAAACAACAGCAGCAGAAGGGTATGTCCTTGTGGGTTCTCTGGAGGTGCAATGCACTCCTCTTCCATATTTGCCTCCTCTCATATAAAACTACTGAATTTCTGTTGATTTAGTTGAGATTACTTCAGGATTTTTTAGCAGCTATGTTGTGCTGCTAGCTAACTTTTAATTTATGATCAAATCCTTTACCCCTGAACATCTGCCAAGTTGGGACTTCCCCATTCTATACCTGTGTCATTATGTATCAGACACTATAGAAAATTGATAATGGCCAGGCATGTCTTACTTCAGCCAGGACCCACTTTTGTATCGTGTTTACATTTGTTTGGAAAAAATGAATCAGAGCAGCTTTCCCACTCTAATACTAAAAAGCCCTGTTACTGCATTGATAAAACATCCCAAGTGGAACATTTTGAGACAGAACTTTAAAACACACACTTTAAAAGTTTAATGTGGAAAATCTTTTTAAGCATATGTAATCCAAAACAATGAAAGCTTTTCTTTAAGAATACTCAAGTCAGAACCAACTTATAACATTCCTACTAGGGCTTTTGAATTGATGCTTTTGAATTGTGCTGGAGGAGAGTCCCCTGGACTGCAAGGAGATCAAACCTATCCGTTCTGAAGGAAATCAACCCTGAGTGCTCACTGGAAGGACAGATCCTGAAGCTGAGGCTCCAATACTGGCCATTTCATGAGAAGAGAAATTTCCGTGGAAAAGACCCTGATGTTGGGAAAGTGTGAAGGCAAGAGGAGAAGGGGACGACAGAGAACGAGATTATTGGACAGTGTCACCGAAGCTACCACCATGAATTTGGCCCAACTCCGGGAGGCAGTGGAAGACAGGAGGGCCTGGCGTGCTCTGGTCCATGGGGTCACAAAGAGTAGGACACAACTTAACGACTAAACAACAACAACTAGGGCTTTCAAGGTGAGATATTTAAGGAGTGGTTTTACTAGTCCTGCTCCCCCAGTGGCTGAGTGGGGATTGAACTCTGGTCTCCAGAGTCCTTGTTCATCACTCTATCCACTACACCATACTGGGACAATTTTCTGGTTTGGATTTGTACCAAGATTCTATTATTGTGAATAAATACCCTTTCCAATTTGAAGTGTTACAATCTAAAAAAAAGGCTGCAGCTCATGGTGTTTCTCAATCTCTAGCTGAGCTCCCAGCTGAGTTGCCTTTTTAGTTTCTGTTGTGGATGTCCTGTGTCTTAAGAAGATGAGAGATACCCTTTTTGCAAAACTTTAAGGATTTGTGTGCCAGATGTATTTCTCAAAGCAACCATTCCAAGTTAAGATACAACCATACTGCTTCCATTCACTATGTTGAAAGCAGAGAGAGGGAAGGAAAAACAATGTTCATATTTAAAGTAACTTTTAAAATAATGTCTGTGGAAATATATGCTTGGGCTCATCCATGTTTAGTTTCTGAAATTAGCACCCATGTTTGTCGCTTATGAATAGACAAGTAAAATTAGAGACAGAAAACAACAAAAGGAATAAAAACTGGAAATAACTTAAAAATTTAAAGGAGCATGGTGAGAAAGAAATTAGACAGCCTAAAATGAATAACAGAACAAGAGCATCAACATGAGTAACCATCTATATTGCCCCACCCTCCCAGCACTACAAGCGTAATCAGTGCACCAAAATGGTGGTACCTGCTCCTTTTTGTGAGGACAGATGGGTCTTAAACAGGTGCCTCATGAAACTCTGCTTGTTTTGACAACATTCTGAGCCACCCAGTCCTGAGACTGCATTATCTCTGCTAAAATGAACCTCTTGGCACCTTTCTATTCTTGCAGTTTGTGAACATTTTTTTCCTTTTCACCTTGCGACATGAAACAGTTCAGCCTGTTTCCATCTTGTGCAAAATAAGTAAAGTTGGACAACCTGTATCTGTTGACTTTTAATTAAGGAAAAATCTTCATGTGTTAGCAGTGCAAGCCCTGATGGCACCTGGACAGATTAAATCTCAGGGGAGGGGCATTCATCCTGAAATGTGGGGAGTTAGTGCCTCCCCTACTAAAGTCATCAGCTTCCTGTGAATGCAAGAATGAAACAGCAGCTGTGACTCTGCGCTGTTGGCCATAAGTCAGGATGCAAGAAGCTGATGGTGGCCCTTTTCTACTCTGATATGCTGCCAGGGAATAAAGATGCTTAGGTGTATTCCTTCACTGCCAAGCCTCCTTAATACATTGAACTATAAGTGCACATGGTTGCAGTTACTATGGCACATGGCCAGCACTGGAGTAAGGGAAGAAGTCTACATCCAATAAATTGCAAAATATGGAGAAGATTATTGGACAAATGTTTGAAACAAAGCCTTTGTTTAAGCTACAGTAAACAAATTGCTTGTCCAGTGAAATATATTAAGTCATTTATTCCATCTATTCTGTTAATATTTTAACAGTGATATCATTCCATCTATTCTGTACATTCCTTTTTTGCACAGCTAAGTCACTGAAAAATAGACTTTAATTAATTGGCACATACACTCTCCATCTGGTAGAGGGAAAGTACAAATGGCAGATAGTGTCCTTTGTAATGTCAAACTCTTCTAGGTTTACTTCCTGATGTGAAGTGAACTGTTGAAGAGCATTTCTTATTCTATTGCCTTGGAAGCAATTCTGTCATTTCCATAATAGATCATTAGGGATTACATGATTGTAGCTGTAATAGAATATGCCCTGCTTTGTTGACATATTTATTGTGCTCATTTCTATTTATGTCAGTCAACTACAGGATGTTCTTCCTTCAATCCAGATTCACATCAATAATTTGTTGCATCAGAACTTTTTAAAAGAAACATAACATATTACCTTGAGAAAAATATGGTAAAGATTTTTGTTTAAAATGCCATGGTGCTTATAGAGAGTTTTCAGTTATCTATTACCCATTCTTAGAACACAGATTTAGTAAACAGAGTAAGAGGATTCTTGTTTTTCATTTCCTATGTTGTTTTTTACGTACAGAGGGGGAAAAAGCAGTAGGTAAGAAAAGAACAAAATGAGCAAAATGGTTCCATAGTGACAATGTGCTAATTTGTTTTACAAAGCTAGGTCCCCCATATATCTCCAATGCATGTGGACCAAATAAGACAAAGGGATCTTCCTGACAGAGCATTTGTTCCTCTTTAAGCCTGCCCCCTCCAACATTTATCTTTCTGGCATTATTTCTGTGACATTCTTGTGTGAATGTCAACAGTGTCTTTATACGTGATTATTTGGACTTAACTGTACCATTGAAATGCTGTGGTTTATGTATCTTCCCACTTTGTGCTGCTTTGTACTGGTAAAATTGTGCCTCTTTCTTCTGGTATAGATCCTTATATTAGGTTGATCTGTACTGCTCTCTCTCTCTCTCTCTCTCTCTCTCTCTCTCTCTCTCTCTCTCTCTGTGTGTGTGTGTCATTCTACACTTCCTTGCCCCTAATCTGTTCTGGGCGTTCTACATTTCCTTCTTTTTATGATATTGTTCCATGCAGTGGGGACAACAGCTTTCCCATGCCCCCACTTCTTTTTATATGAGTTTAGCACTACAGTATAAGGCTAAACTGTCAGGATGGATTTTGGAGGGAAAAAGTAGGCAGAAAGGGAGGGCATGGTGGGTTGGGGTGAGATACCAGGAACAACTGAAAATTAATATGAACTGGATGTACTGATGCATCACAGTACATCCATAAACAGTGATCCTACCATTTTTTGATGGAAAGAGCAGGAAGATCTATTATCAAACATAAAATCAGATTAAATCAATTACAAAATGTCCTGAAAGAAATTGTTTTCACACCACCATGTGGAAGAGCTCAGAGACTACATCTGGAATAGATTGGCATCTTGAATGAGAGAGCAAACATTCATCATCAATGTTTAAGAACATCAGTCCTGCAAGGGGAAGATTTTATGCACAGTCACTGAAATGCAAAACCACTTGGCTGGAATATTCAGGTTTTCTTTTCCACTCTCTTCCTTTGAGAATGGAAAGAATATCCATTCTGCAACCACTGGAAATGTGTCTGCCAATTCAAAAGAAAGGAGGGTATTTCAGGGAA
The DNA here is from genome assembly GCA_037013535.1 of Intellagama lesueurii. Classification (NCBI taxonomy): domain Eukaryota; kingdom Metazoa; phylum Chordata; class Lepidosauria; order Squamata; family Agamidae; genus Intellagama; species Intellagama lesueurii. Next base: position 53,458,045 of record JBAJHW010000005.1, read on the forward strand.
GGAAATATGTATTAGGTTCACCTAAGCTGTTTGCATTGAGCACTTGTTTATGCTATTGCTTACTCTGAGAGGATGTTAAGATACTTCTGTGTGGGCAGGTGCTGGTGTTCAACAGTAAGGAGGAGGTAATTATCATAATATTTGTTTATATACTTGAGTCTGTGGAATAGGATGGTAATGAGTTGGAATAAATAAATAAAGTCATATTTCTATCATTAAGCTACTGCTGTCTACAACAAGACCACAGATTTATGTTGTGTTCTTTTCCTTCTCAATTTTTCTTATTCACATAATGTTTCCCAGTAGAACAGTGACACCCCCCCCCCCCCCAGCCCAAATGCTCTTGGACTACAGCTCCCAGAAATCATGGCCAGCATAGTTAATGTTGGAGGCCACTGGGAGTTTTAGTCCAAGAACATTTGGACACCCAAGGTTGGGAACAATTGCAGTAGAGTGGGGGGGGGGGGATACAGAGCAGGGGAAATATGCTTTGATCCACTGTGATCACAGTTTTCAATGGGTCCTGCTGGTTTCTGTGAATGAAATCATTGCAGCCATCCAGATGACAATCAGTCATCATGTTGTAGGAGTCAGCAGGAGCAGATACAGAGAAATCTATGTTTGAATTGAGTTCCAGCAACAGAAGCTGCTTTTGATTCGACAAGGTGCCAATTGGCAATTTCCTTCCCTTCACCTCTTTTTAAATTAAATTTATTTTTCCAAAGTGATTTAGCGATAATCTGTTTTAGTACTGACTTTAGAAAGCCTTTTTTTGGGGGGGGGGGGGGAGTAAGAAACACTATTTGGAGACAAGAGGTTGAAGGGAACAGACACCCCCATTATACCCCTTTGCATCAGATCAGTTAGGGTACAAAGCACAGAAAAGAGATGGCAGTGAAATATAGCAAAATTAATTTGATAAAGTGCTTAATCTGATAAGGTGCCAACTTTTGTCATCCCTGCTGGCTGAACAAAAACAATGATTATGCACTGAAAAAAGACAATTCTTTACCAGGCTTCCCTGCGCTGAGCTTTACATTGTGAAGTCACTGGTTTTTAATTCAATTTTGTCTGTACCTAATCTGATGCAAACGTCAGCGTAAACAGCCAATGTGGTCAACCTGTGAATGTATCTCAAAATAATACATCGGAGCATATGCTTTAAAGCAAGAACAGGATACTTGTTCAGTTTAAGGCCTGGGTTAAGGAAGAAGTGAATTGTGATCCAGGGAAACACATGTCAAAATAGATGTAGTTTTAAAGGTATCACAACATCCCTGCTTTTTGGTTATACAGTCCTTCACTGTGAATCTTCCAGGTGTTGTATATTAGTGGTAAATGGGACAGAATGAAAAGTGAGCAGGGCCAGAGCTAATCCACATTTTTTTTCACTCATACACACTCCTTCCCTTTCTCTCTTTGCCCTTTTTGTTCATACCTCCCTCCACTTCCTCTGTCTCTTCTCTTCTCTGTTTGCCTCACTGTGCAGCAATTAAAAGAAGAAGAAAAAAGCTTTTCTAAGCCTTGGTGAGAGATCAGCAATTGGGGTGGATGAATGGATAGGTTGTTTCATGTGAGTCATGTGCCTGCCTGTGAAAATGAGGCTTCAAAAAGTCAATATTGGTATCAATGGAAACTTGGGGCGGGGGAATATTGATAGAATATTTGGAAATATTGTTATATGCACAGGTATGCTCAGAGGTTAAATTAGCATTTCTGTCACTTCATGTGTTACAGATTTAATAGAGACCTCTTGCTGATCAAATCTCTGTGTGCACGAGCTACATGCACACAGACTTGTGTATAGTGGCACTATAGGGGGTGGGAATGCTGGTGAAGAGGGATGTGACATCAAAGGATACCATGGTTTCATCGGTATTTAGTTTCAGTTCCCTCGCCTTCAACGCAAACTCCTCTGAGTTGTGAATGTGGTGGTCCGAGTGTCCAACCAGTGGTGCTAAGATGGTGGCCAAGTATTTAGCAATGTCGTATGTCACCGAGTTTATGCTGCATTCCCACCCCTGATGCCCTAACAACTGTAAAAAGGAGACTGGAAGAAGACAACACCCTCTCCACCAGAAGCAGCCTCAAACCGGACCAGATATGCCTGCTTGTGGACCTGTGTCTGAGCACCACTTACTTCACCTACAGAGGGGACTTTTACAGATAGAAACATGGCTGTGCCATGGGTTCACCGGTGTCTCCTGTTGTTGCCAACTTATGCTTGGAAGAAGTGGAAAAGAAGGCACTAAACACCTTCCAGGGGACGACTCCAACCCATTGGTTCAGGTATGTGAACGATACCTGGGTGAAGATCAAGATTCAGGAAGTACAGGCCTTCACAGACCACATAAACGCAGTGGACCCAAATATTAAGTTCACCAGGGAAGACACCAAAGACAACTGGCTGGCTTTCCTGGATTGGGCAGTCATCATAGCATCCAACAGCAGTTTAGGAATAGAAATGTACAGAAAAACCTACACACACTGATCAATACCTGCGATTTGACTCTCATCACCCATTACAACACAAACTAGTGGTCATCAGGATGCTAAACCACAGAGCAAAAAATAAAAATAAAAATCCCCACCTCCACAGAAGCCAAGAAAAAGGAAGATGGACATCTGAGGACAGCCCTTAAGGCCTGTGGATATCCAAAATGGGCCTTTAACAAGGCAATGTCCCGACCCAGGAACATAAGAACCTAAGAAGAGCCCTGCTGGATCAGGCCAAGGGCCCATCTAGTCCAGCTTTCTGTATCTCACAGTGGCCCCACCAGATGCCTCTGGGAGCAAACGAGACAACTAGATACCTGTCTCCTGATAACCCTCTCCTGCATCTGGCATTTTGAGGTACCTTCCTTTTAAGCCTGGAGATTATACATCCCCATCATGGCTTGTAACCTGAGATGGACTTTTCCTCCAGCAATCTGTCCAGTCCCCTTTTAAAGGCATCTAGGCCAGATGCCATCACCATATCCTGTGGCAAGGAGTTCCACAGACTAACAACACGCTGGGCAAAGAAATATTTTCTTTTGTCTGTTCTCACTCTCCCAACACTCAATTTGAGTGGATGTCCCCTGGTTCTGGTCTTGCGTGAGAGGGGAAAGTGTTTCCTTCCATCCGCTTTATCCATCCCCTGCATAATTTCATACTTCTCAACCATGTCCGTCCCCCCAGGCGCCTTTTCTCTAGACTAAAGAGCCCCAAACACTGTAGCCTTTCTTCATAAGGGAGGTGCCCCAGTCCAGTCATCATTTTAGTTGCTCTGTTCACCTTTTCCAGTTCCAGTATGTCTTTTTTGAGGTGCGGCGACCAGAACTGTACTCAATACTCCAGGTGCGGCCTTATCAGCATTTTGTACAATGGCATTATAACGTTGGCTGTTTTATTTTCAATCCCCTTTTTAATGATACCTAGCATGGAATTGGCCTTCTTCACTGCCACCACACACTGGGTTAACACTTTCATTGAGCTGTCCATCAACACACCAAGATCTCTTTCCTGATCCATCATGGACAGCTCAGAACCCATTAGCTGATAACTAAAGTTTTGAATTTTTTTGCCCCAATGTGCATTACTTTACATTTTCTTATATTGAAACGCATTTGCCATTTTGCCACCCATTCTCTCAGTTTGGAGATATCCTTCTGGAGCTCTTCACAGTCCCTTCTGGTTTTCTCCACCCGGAAAAGTTTCATGTCATCTGCAAACTTGGCCACCTCACTGCTTATCCCTGTCTCCAGGTCATTTATGAACAGGTTGAAAAGCACAAGTCCCAGGACAGATCCCTGGGGCACACCACTTTTCACATCTCTCCATTGTGAAAATTGCCCATTGACACCTACTCTCTGTTTCCTGGTTCTCAACCAATTCTCAATCCATAAGAGGACCTGCCCTCTTATCCCCTGACTGTGGATTTTTTTCAGCAGTCTTTGGTGAAGGACCACGTCAAATGCCTTCTGAAAATCCAGATAGACAATACCCACTGGATAGACAATATCCACAGGAGGATAATGGAGCAGTCTGAGACCCAGTGCCGACAGAAGAACCTGGTAATTCATTGGTGTGTCTGAAAAGCTGAAAAGGATTTTTGGTAAACACCACATACCCATGCACTTCAAACCCACAAACACACTAAGGCAGAGACTTGTCCACCCAAAAGACCGGACACCAAAACACAACAGGAGCAATATAGTATATGCAATCCAATGTAAAGAGGAGTGTTCGGAGCTCTACATTGGAGAAATCAGTTACTAAATAGGAAAATGGCCCAGCACAGGAGCGGCAACGGCTCAGGACCACACTCATTTGATGACCAAGATGTAGTCATTTTGGATGAGAAGATAGGTGGTTTGAGAGAGGGATCAGGGAGGCCATACATGTGCATATAGATACAATCTGTCTCCTATTTATCACACTGCCCTTTCATCTGTCCCCAGAAAAATTAGGACCACACACACCAGAAAGACCACTGTTAATGACTGTTAACGACCCATGACAGTGGGTGGAGAAGGACTGCAGAAGTGGGATTATCTCTTACCCCCAGTTCTTTGTCCTGTTAATGAGCCGATTCAGACTAGGGGGAAGTGAAATGAACCAACTCTCCTCAGACTGAAGAAGCTACTTGGATGAGTAGCGAAACATTTCAACCTAACAAGAAAGAAGTCCAGTTGCCATGACTCAGCTTCCACTTAACTGTTTCACTTCAGAGGTAGCACTTATGTAGCATTTCCTAGCAAGGGATGGAACTTCTGGGAGGGAGGAGGAGGATGCCCCAAATATAAGACATCTCTCATTCTTCCTGGATGTCAGGGAGGAATGAGAGATGGCTGACATTCAGAGCATGGGAAAAGTACACAGAGAAATCTGGTCTTGAGATAGGAGGCTGATGGAAAAAATAAAATCACAGATGCTCAGAGGTGTGAAAAGCCAGAGTGTGGGAGGACAGCAGCTGATATGCACAGATACAGGAGGGCTTGGGGAGAAGAATAGTGATTAAACACAATGAAATGGGGAGGCTGTAAGCAGGACTGTTGTGAGCTGCGGAGGCACTGAGGCTTTCTACTGATATGCAAAACTAACAGCCTCTGGTTCTCTTCTTCCCTTTTTTAGCCTAATAACTCTGTGAGGTCGCTCAGCCTAAGAGAGTGTGACTGTCCCATGGTCACCCCGCAGATTTTCCTGTCTGAGTAGGGATTTATATCCAGCTCTCTCCCAGTCTGACACTGTAAACACTACTTTGTGTCAAATGTGGGATGTCTCTCATTCTTCCTTGGAATCTTGTTTCTTTGTTAAATGGGAAAGGTTACAGAGAAAGCTGATCTTGAGAAGAGGGTTGGTTTAGGAAAAATAAGAATCCCAAATACACAGAGGTATAGAAAGTTATTGTGGGGAAAGGGGTTGAACAGATGAAATACACAAAAGGAAAAAAACATTCAGAAGAACACAAGAGCAAAATATTCTTATAAATATTTTTAATGTATCTGTGTTTGTCCTGAAAGATGTCCAGACAGTATTTAGTTAGTTAGTTAAAATATTTTATTTTATTTAAAATAAAAGTAAGAGTCAGGAACATGGAATTTTGCATAGATATTACTGATTTTCCAACTTCAGTACCTGGATTATCTTGAAAATGATTACCCCATAGCCATGGTTGAGCCCACAGATAATTAGCTTTTAATAATGCCTCATCATAGGCATTTGGTGTATTCTTCTGTTAAGTGTGTCATATAAACTGCAATGATGGCATTCTTTCTTTCTGGTTATGGATTAAGTAATTCATGGGTTCTCCTCTTGGCTTCTGCTAATTCTTTCTTTTTATGACATAACAATATCATTGTAATCAGTATTTTTTTTTAAAATGGTTTGAATTATGATAAACTATAATGCAAACAATAATAGCTGAAAAGACTGTTGCTTCAAAAATAATGTTTTGGCTGAATGTAATTATGAAATTGATAACCTCAGACTTTTAAACGGAGTATTTGCATATGAATGGAAATGAGTATTGGACTGAATGATTATTTGGGGTGGGGTGGGGAATGATCATCATGGGGGAAAAATGGGTTGGGGAAGAAGACATATAGACCACTGAGGTAAGAGTGGAAATAATGAATTTCTAATCTGGACAAAATGCATTTGCTAGGAAGTAGATAAAATAATCCATGATTTAAGTTGTAGATGGTGTGGGGAGCAGGATGAGAGTACATGAGACTATTCTGAATAGGAAGGGGAGTGAGGCATTCTGCTGTTATTCCAAATAGAGCTAATAGACAGGGGAAGCCAAGAGGTAAATAGTATTGTGGAAACAAGTATATGGAATTTGGTTAGGCAAGGAAGAGTTTTAGAACAGAAAATTCCCCTGGCAATAGGAATGTGGAGTTGTTATCTCATTTCTTGGATTGAGAGTGTGACTGATAAAGAAACATTTAGGAGAGTGAATAAAGACAAAAAAAAAAAAGCATAAAACACGTAAAATCCAGAAGGCTGGAATAGTTTGGTCATGTAATTGGAAACAAGAAGTACTGATTGTTACAGGTAACAATTCAAGATAGAATAAAGGTGGGTAGGAGAGATACAGGAAGGAGAAGAATGGAAACATTTGGATTATTTAGATCTGCTGTATCCAAAGGCTGAATAGTCATGATGATGACTAAGTGTACCTAGTAGTTGTTGCTGTACAATCCAGCTGCTTCCTTATATTTTGTCTATGCCTTCCTTCCCCTTATTTGTTTTGCAGATCACTTTCTGCTCTTGCTTTCTTGACGAACTACAGAGAACAGACACTTTGCAGATTTTGATGCACATTTTCTGTGCAACCTTTTTCCTCCTGTATATTTGTTTCCTTGTAGGAATGCCCACGAATCTGAATGCTTCCCTTTTGCTTTCCTCAAATCATACTTATTCTCGCAACTCTGTTTCTGATATCCTGAAAAAGGGATTACCACAGGGTACTCTGACTTATTTACGTCTCCTTTTGTAAATAAACATATGTTTGGAACTAGTGCCTAGAATTGACATCTTTAGCACTAAATAACCAAAGGCTGGGGAAACTTACTGGTTCACTATCTAGGTCACAGTTTTCTAGTATGCTCACGTAAAAGTGACTGAAGCCATTTTTTTTAGTTGAATTATTTATACCTTGTTTCCTGGCTGTAATTTCCAAGGTGGTATACAACATAATTAAAGCCAACAATGTAAGGTGGAAAGCTGAATAAAAATAAAACATCAAAATTTAAAATAAAGGTGGCAGCAGAAACAAAACAAAACAAAACAACCCCATAAGGTTTTAACATATTAGAATAGTAGAACAACTGCACCACAGTTTTCAAAAGAGTAGCAGAAAATCCAGCTAAAGAAAATTCCCTCAAAAGCTGGTGTAAACAGTAACATCCTAGAAGTTATCAAAGAAGATCTTAGGCAAATAAACAGGAGGAGGAAGTTTCATGAGGTACCATGACTGAAAAGGCTGTGTGTCTCATCAATGGCTGTTAGTGTTTGACCAGTGCCTCTGACAAATAATTGATCATATACATGTTGAGGTTTCTGGACTTTCAGCTGATGATCCTAAACCTCTGAAGCCTTTGTAGGTGATAATCCATCAACTTGAAAAACACATAGAAAGTAATTGATAGCCAATAAAATTCTCTAGGTACTTGCAAGACAGGTTGCATGGTAGCAGAAGCAGTTCATTGCCATACTGCTCAGTTCTGAACTAAATGAAGTTTCCAAATAGTCTTCAAGGATAAGACAACTTAAAGGAGATCACAACAATCCAACCTTGAAGTTATCAGATTACTTGTAATAAGCAATTGTTATAGTTAAATGTAGATGGGAAAGCAATGCACTTTAAATGAGCAGTTGAGGGAGACCTTCAAATAAAAACAAACTAATTTTCCTGACTTGTGAAATTAATGGGTTCTGTTCAGAAAAATTAGTTAGTTCTGGTTGAAATACTGTAAATGGAACTTAGTTATTACTAACTTCTTACATTGATTTCAGTGGGATTCATATGGGTCTTACTAATTACTAATATCCAGCTGCAGATCTAGACTTATATTTGTAATTATTTTCTTGCTATACTTTTGAAATTGGAAAAATGGACAATTCATTGCTACTGTTAGTGGGGCAGAGACTAGAGTGATGATGGTGTTTCTGGGCCCAATTCAAAGTGCTGGTCGTTACCTATAAAGCCCTATACAGCTTGGGTCCAGGCTACCTGAAGGACCGTATCTCCTATATGCGCCTGCTCGGCGATTAAGATCAGCAGAGGAGGCCCTCCTCTCGGTCCCATTGCCAGCACAAGCACAGCTGATGGGGACACGGGAGAGGGCCTTCTCTGTGGCAGCTCCCAGGCTATGGAACGCTCTCCCTCGGGAGATCAGGATGGCCCCTTCCCTTTTATCCTTTCGAGAAAAGCTAAAGACCCATCTCTTCAGGCAGGCTTTTAACAATTACAACTGAATCCCTGAACCCCATTTTAGCAGATAATTTAAATCTTTTTCATGTTTTCATGTTTTAATCTTTTAATTTTATTTCAATCCATATATTGTTTAATTTGTCTTTTAATATTTAACTTATTGTATTTTTAATTGTGTGAATTTTAATGTTGTGAGCCGCTTTGGGTCCCTTGTTGGGAGAAATGCAGCATAATGATGATGATGATGATGATACTACAACAACATGTTTTTATATACAGTAGGACCTCTGTATCCACGGTTTCAGTTACTGGGTTTACTTAACCGTAACTAACTGCTGTCTGAAATGATGAGCAGCCCCTTCATCATCCCCCCCCCCATCTGCCTCTGTGGGCCAGGGAGTGGCAACACATCCTCCTGGCAGCTGTTTTGAGGGACGGAGCTGAATCCTCATCTCCCCCAATGGGACAGGTTGCCAGCTGGCTCATGCACTACTCAACACCTCATTCTTTGCCCACCTGTCAGGCATCGGGGGGGGGGGGGGATATAGGCTTGGAATTGTACCATCCTTTCTTCCAAAGCCAGGTTATATATCAAAAGCCTGGGTGTACAAATAATGTTTTTCATTGTCCAAAACAACATGTGGGCCAAGTTTTCTTCCCCAGGGAGGGAATTTAGTCATGCAGATGCTACCATTAACAAAACCCTATCTCAAGTCACCACATGATGGGCCATGGGCACTCATGAGATAATGAGAAGGAAACTCTTGGTTGATCTACAAACATGTATTCATTGGCATTTGTGCTTTTCTAGAAACCACAGACATTTAGGGCTTTGTGTACAAGTACAGGATACCTTGAAGTGACCCAGTAGCTCAAAGCTAGTCAGTGCGGTGTTTTCAGGAGCAGTGCCAGGTGATCCCACTTAGCTGCCTCACTTAACAATCTGGCAGAAGTTGCACCAGCTGCAGCTTCTGTACTGTTGTCAAAAATAACCCTTGTTATAGTGCATTGCAGTAATTAAGTCATGAAGTTATTAAAGCATAAATGGCTAAAGCCAGATGAACTCTGCCCAGGAACTCCTTGTAGTTGACAGACCACCTGGAGATGGACATCACTATTTTTTTACTACTGATACTGTCTGTGCCTTTAAGGACAATGAAGTTTTTGGGGGGATGAAGGCAAAGACTCTATAATATTTTACTTTTGTATAAAGATTAATATTTTCTCATCAGAGAAACTGCATCAAGGAGATAGTTTTGACTGGCTAATGTCTCTACCCGACATACATAGCCTTGCATTCCCCTCCCCATTGAGACTAGGGACTAATTAGAGTGGCATGTCATTAATTTGTAGTTAACAATCATGAAGCCTAGACATATTCATTAAATTTTAAACACTATCTACAGTAAAGTAAAAAATGCAGGTCCTGTCATAGATATCTCTCTTTTCTTCTCCCTCTGTCACACACACACACACACATATACACACACATATGCGATATCACTTCTGACTTAAAGCTTTATTGGCAAACCAGCATTTGTGCAGTGGTTACTGTGAGAATCTGAACAGATCTATTTAAGTCCTTGCTTGAATAAATTGACCTGAGACAAGTCATCTTAATCTCACATGGCTGTCATGAGGATAACCATAATACAAATATATATATTGGGCAGGAGTCATTGTTAGCAGTGGAGAGGATGTTCTGCTTGCAGACTGTCAAAGATCTCTGTCTGCTGCTTAGGTGAGTTGTTAGCAGTAAAGGGAGATGATCCTGGACTAGATAGAGAAATCTTCCATCATATGAAAAGTGGCTTTCAGCTGGTGAAGCTATATGGGTTGTTGCACTCCTAACTAGAAGCACAGTTTTCCATGCAAGAAATTGAAATACTGGAATATTTTGTATACCTTGGTGCAATCATCAATTCAAATGGAGACTGCAGCCAAGAAATCAGAAGAAAGCTGAGACTTGGAAGGGCAACAATGAAGGAATAAGAAAAAATCATCAAGTGTAAAGATGTGTCACTGAAGACTGAGATCACCCACCCTGTTGTATTTCCGATCACCATGCATGAGTGTGAAAGCTGACAGTAAAGAAAGGTGACAGAATTTTTTTTTTATTCATGTGAAATATGGTGCTGGAGGAGAGCTTTGAAGATGCCCTAAATTGCCAGAATACTGAACAAGTGGGTCCTACAGAAAAGCTAGCCTGAACTATCTCTGGAGGCAAAAATGTTGAAACTGGGGCAGGACCGCTTTGGACACATTGTGAGAAGGCAGGATTCTCTGGAAAAGGCAATAATTCTGTGAAAAAGTTGAAGGCAGCAGGAAAAGTGGAAGATGAAATGTGTAATGGATTGCCTCCCACAGGCTTGAGTTTTGAACAAGATGGGAAGTGAATATATACTTGTCATGATCCTCACAGAATGGGAAGAAAAAGTGGGGTTTATCTCAGGAAATCAAGCTTCTGTTTCTCTCCTCTTCTTTCACAGGGTAGAAGTATAACAGCACCTAGATGATTAATGTATAGACATCTGAGAGGAGTCTTAGTATTCTTCATTCCTTGTATTGTCTGAGGAATTCTTGCAGTTGTAATTTTTTTCTTTTAAGTAACCTTCTCAGGCGCCACTTCTTTTTAAATCCAAATAGCATTAGCTGGTTTGGGTGATATTTATTGTGATCATGACAGGCATGGAGAGGGAGTGTAATCCTTTGTGCCTCTGCTCTAGGCCTGAGGAGACCCCTTCCTATGAAAATGTTATTTCAGAAATCTTCATATAATACTTTCAGAGGAGGGTACAAAAGAGAAGCAGTGAGTTGTTCCCTTTCCATACTGCTGTAATCCCAGTTAGTATCATCACTTCCTTGATAACATTTGCATTGAGACAGCCCTGAACATTTAACATGTAAACATTCATTTGACACGGCCATCTAGATTGTGAGTTTAACAGATTGTAATTACTGTGAAGAATCAAGAAAGCAGATCTTCCTGCATAACTTTATTTACAACTGCTTGTGGGAGCTTTCTTTGTTCCCACAGCCTTTCTGTTTGTCTTTCTTGGTCAACATTTTACAGTAGGGGATGTCCTCATGATTTTTCATAGATGTATGAATCCTGGTTCATGTTCAAAATATGTTCACTAAAATACCATTTGATATTGAGATGAGAACATTTTGTATTTGTCTAGCTATTGTTGTTTTTCCCCTAAATAAAATTACTGATATATTAAAATCCCAGTAGAAGAGAAAAAGAAAAAATAAGTTTCAGTTTTAAGATTGTTAGAAATACTGGATAGCTCAGTGGTTGGAACTTTGATTCCCCATTGTGCCTCCTTTACCAGGGCTGGACTTGATGATCCAGCCGTTTTTTGTTGCTATGTTGGTGTTATTTCTGAGATCTGTGACTGCTTATAACACTGTGTGAAATTCCTTGATATTGTATCCAAACCCCCAATGACTACGGGGACCACTGAAGTGTGTTTCATCCACAAGCGAGATATTTCGATTGCCATGTCTCTGTACTTTTTCCAAATCTTTATTTTCAACTCTGGCATCCCCTGGAATTGCAGTGTCAGTGATCCAGACATTTCTTCATTCTCTCACTACTATGTCTGACGTGTTATGTTCAAGGTGTCTATCAGTTTGGATCTGGAAATCCCACAAGATCTTGACTGCATCATGTTCTGACACCTTCTCTATGTGATGTTCCCAGGGGTTTTTGGAGGCTGGCAAGTTATATTTTTTGCATAATGACCAATGCACTAATTTTGCCACTCTATCATGTCTCTTTTCATAATCTGTTTGTGCAATTTTTGGACATTCACAGATGATGTGTGACACAGGCTCATCTTTTTCTTGGCAGAGCCGACATTTGCTGTTAGTACTAATTCCTTGGACATTAATTTTCATCACATTGGTTTGGAGTGCTTGTTCTTGTGCAGCAAAGATGATGCCTTTGGTTTGTTTCTTAATGGTCCCCAGTTTTAGCCATGCCCATGTTGAATTATGATCATGCTTTCCATCAATATTTCTCAGATGTTGTCCATGAAGTGGTTTATTGTTCCATATGTTTAATTTATTTTCAGATTGTCATTTCTTATATTGAGCTTTTGTGTTGTTTTCAAAATATTCTGCATTTTCACCGCCTTAACTAATTTTTCTCTACTTGTACTGATATATCATTTAGGCTTTTTTTCCACCTCCTCTACTACCTGCTGTATTTGCAGTAATCCATTGCCTCCAATTTTTTGTGGTAAATATAATCTGTCCACATCACTTTTTGGATATAGTGCGTGATGCGTGTTCATTAGTTTCTGTGTTTTTTGATCTAATTCTTCTAATTTATTTTGGGTCCAATCTATTATTCCAGCTGGGTATCTAATTACTGGTACTGCCCATGTGTTTATGGCTTTGAATGTATTTCCTCCATTTAATTTTGATTTTAAGATTTTCTGCAGTCTTTTGATATATTCCCTTTCTGTCAGTTCTTTAACTTTTGTGTGCAGGATGTTGTCTGCTTCTAGCATTCCAAGGTATTATTATTATTATTATTATTATTATTATTATTATTATTATTATTATTATTATTATTATTATTATTATTATTATTATTATTATTATACAGATTTGATTTAAATCAATTTGATTTAAATAAATAATTGATTTTTATCCACCCTGTCTGTAGGTAATTAAAGTATATTGACTAGGCCCCTTTCACTAAATCAGTGTTAAAAACTACTGAGTTTAGAAGAATGCTAAAGTGTCATAACTGTGCTAACACTTTCCCCAGCCACATGTCAAGGAAGAGTTTTTGCTCTTTCACAGTTTACTGAAGTGCAAGCAGACATGCCAAGCTCAAGAGAGTTCCCTGAAGGAGAAACTGGCTGTCTATCTGACAACCTTCCCATTCGCTCCAAACACATGGAGGGCAGATAAATGTCATTCAGAATCTGTTAAACTGCCTCTCATGGTGTGAATCTTTGCCTTTACCCTGAACGGATACAACTTTATAAGGAAGCCAGATACAGTGTTGTGTCTGCATATATGTTTTAAATAAAGCACATTTTGTTGGGGCTAAGCAATTGCAGCAAATGTTTATTTTGCAATGGGCTGCTTTGTTGCAGTCATATACCAACTATTTAAGAAGCCCCTTGACTCCTTACTTCATGGTGGGAGTGAGCAAACCAGGAATTATTTAATTGATTATAGTTTCCCAGTTCTGGCAGATTAGGGACCACACAAGTGGAATGTGTATTCTGCAGGGATTACAAATTTAGTAGAAAAGTTATCACATGTTAAGTTAATCATTAATAAGCTAAAAACACCCTAATTAAATTACAGTTACATTGAAGAGGCAGTGTTTGAATTGGCATTTAAATTTTTTACATTGCTAAACTAAAAGTCTTACCAGAATAAAGGTGAAAATAGTCATCCATGATTTTACTCCTGCCTTTTTCTTTGCTCCAGTTATAAGTTTTGCAGGGAAGGAAACAGCTGCAAGAGTCTTTTAAAAAAACTATTTCTTACTCTCCCAACCAAAAACCTTTCTCTTGCTTTCCTCTTTTCTCTCCCTTATCATATCTCCATGTTAACTTTGCCCCAGAAACTTACTTTAAGACTGTTCTTCTGGCTGAGTAGTACAGATCATGGAGTGGAGAAGAAACAGAATTTTTGTTGTGTAGTTGATTGATGATCCTGCTGCCTAGCAAAAGCTTTCTTTCCTATACTTAACTAACTTATCACTGGAGAAACACTGAAGCAAAAAACCCAGGTTAAGTTAAACACTAATTAAATTGCCCAAGTACATTAGAAAATGCCCAGTTTAATTGATTGTAATATGTTAGTACCTGCCTCTGGTATTCTCTGTGATTAATGATTTTCTTTCTCATAAGGGAATTTCTTTAGAGATTCATGCTGATGCAAGATACAAGGTAAGAAAAACCATGTGTGTTAAATCAAACAGATGTCTTTTACCACTTCAAGCAGCATTTTTTCTAACGCGTCCTAAACATTCTATGTAAAATCCTGTTCCCTAGCCCTGCATGTGCAGTGGGAATGACATCCTCACCAGTGGGCAAATTGCTGCTGCTGAAAGGCAGATCACTACTGATTAAAGGTTATTTTGGGATACATGCAAATCATCCATAATACAACAAAGTCACATGCATCATGAAATCACCAAAGGAAGCCTTTAATCAGTGATGATTTTCCACTCCTGGTGACATCATCACCATTGTACACATGGAGCTGCACAAGATTTCAGCCAGTGTCTAATTTGACCCTTGGAAATTATGCTGAATTGCTAAGGGCAGATCAGGATATGAAGCTGCAGTTTGAGCAAGTTATCTTAATATTATGAGTTGTTGTGAAATCATTAACCATACTTTTGCCATGTGATGCTTATTCATATTTGGGCTTAATAAGTTAAGATGCTGATAACCAAATGTGGCTACATATCCAGGCAATTCTATTCAGAGGATTTTTTTTTCAAATGGAAATAAAGATTATTTTGATGCTGGATCATTTGATGCTCCAAATCAAATCTTTCCCTCAATTACCTTTTCAAATATATCCAGAAACAAAGTTTAAGTGGGGACCTTTCCTCTTTCCCTGCTTTCTGCTCTCCAGGCTACTTTTTGTGAAACAAACAAACAAATTTTATGTAGATCAATAGCTTGTTGCCTTTATCAGCCCTTGAGAGGCAGAGTTGCAGCCTCCGAGTCCTCCACCCACCTCTCTGTTTGAAAGGTGTTTTTCAAACAGAAAAAAATTATTAAGAGTTCTGTAATGCTGAGCCTATTCTGCATATAGACTTCATTGAATGAGAACGTTGCAGTTATTGGATTAATTTGCTTCATTTCCACAACAGCAAATATTTTATTTAGCTACTTTAGCTACTTTGTATTCTGAATGAGTAGGAGGAAATCATAACAAGCTGTTATAGTAAATATTTACCTGAAAGAGCCAAACAAAGGCTTAGGTCCATCCCAAGAAAATTAATTAAGGCACAGTAGTTTTCTTTGGTAAAGTAAGATGTGTTACAGATGAAGCATGAATGTTTAATTTTTTAAAAAGCCACTTCAGTATTTTATTTTCTGTTGCAGATATCTGCAAAAGTTCTGTTCCCCTCAGGAATAAAAAGGAAAATACTGCATGATTTCTCCTGGGAACCAATACTTTATTTTTGCCTCTCTCCATACATCTGTGGCTTTGCTTTGTTTCAGCATAGTTGTTAAAATCAAGGAAGTCAAAAGACTTTTGATGAAGTTTATTTCTCAGGGGTCTTTAACATACTTCAAGGAACCTAAGAGTACTCAGAAACACAAATTGCTTTCCCCCAGAACAGAAATCTTTTGGGTTCTAGGAGCTGTAAGGAAACTCTACTTAAGGTTACCTAATTGCAGATATCTTTGAAAATATTTTTTCTAGATTGCTGCCTCATGTGCTTAGCATTTTTTCAGTTGACAAATGCCACTTCTGAAAAGCACATCTTTTAAAAACTGTTTCTTTTATTAGGTTATGGTTTTGAATTGTGGTTCCCAGCCTTGGGTTCCTAGATGTTCATGGGCTACAACTGCCAGAAATCCTGGCCAGTACAGCTAGTGGTGAAGTCTTCAGGGAGTCTTAGTCCAAGAATATCTGGGGACCCAAAGTTGGGAGCCACTGTTTTTACAACATTCAGGGCAAAAAATTCAGTATTGCTGTAGCAACAAAGACCACATTGGGACCACAGAGAGGGTAGGGAATAGGCTGCAACACTGCCTGGAACATAAAGCCAGTACTGTTGCAGTTTTTAGTGTGAATGTATGACTCTGTTTACCTCTGCATTTACTTATTTTGCATGGCTTTGATTTTTCACTCATGGCTACTAACTGCATTGTACAGTTGTACTTTGTTTTAACCATGATGTATTTTTGTATTATAGTTTTGTCTTAAACCACCAGCCTATATTTTATAAGTTAATCTAAGTGTATAATAAATAAAAATAGCTTTCCCTTCATTGCTTCTCTGAGGAGTGGGGAAGGAGTTATCTGGTATGACAAGTGATGAAAATCTTGAGATTTTTCAGCTGACAAAATAAAAACTGCATTTCATATCCTGTCACTTGACCACATGAAACTGTAAAAAGGCATCAGTCTTTTACGCAAAAGTTAGTATATCGCTTGGGAGTTCCCTGAGAAGGTGTCAGATCTAAATCTTGCAGACCTGTGTCAATGGAAAACAACACTGAGATGTGCATCCTGAACTGCAGCAATCCTGATATATAGGAACACAGAGTCTTTACACTTACTGAGCTAGGCAATAAGAATAAGAATAATAAGAATAATAATGTCAAAATCTATAGCAACAGAACAAAAGGCTCAAATTAAAACCATAGATTTAAAAAGTCTGAAAGAAAACCATAAAAATATGGTAGTAGGGTGATGCAGCTTATGTACCGTATTTTTCCATTTATAACATGCCCCCGTTTATAAGACGCCCCCCACTTTTCTAACCCAAAATTTAAGAAAACTTAGCTTTGAGTGCTCAGCCTCTGGGCTCAGAACGTCAGACATTATGAGTCCGTGTTGCATCTGAGCCTACAGGCTCCACCTCCAAGAGGTGTGTTCCAGTTGGTTTCTTCAGCATCAGCTGACGTCAATTCCATAAGGCTCGTGATTGGAGGAAGCCTGTTTACAGAGGCAAGGTACGGGCCATTTTGTTCTCTCCTCAGCTATCTCAGCTTTGTTGTTGTTTAGTCGTTAAGTCGTGTCCGACTCTTTGTGACCCCATGGACCAGAGCACGCCAGGCCCTCCTGTCTTCCACTGCCTCCCGGAGTTTGGTCAAATTCATGTTGGTAGCTTCGATGACACTTTCCAACCATCTCATCCTCTGTCGTCCCCTTCTCCTCTTGCCTTCACATTTTCCCAACATCAGGGTCTTTTCCATGGAGATTTCTCTTCTCATGAGATGGCCAAAGTATTGAAGCCTCAGCTTCAGGATGTGTCCTTCCAGTGGAAAGGACAGATCCTGGGTTGATTTCCTTCAGAATGGATAGGTTTGATCTCCTTGTAGCCCAGGGGACTCTCAAAAGTCTCCTCCAGCACCACAATTCAAAAGCATCAATTCTTCGGCGATCAGCCTTCTTTATGGTCCAGCTCTCACTTCCATACATCACTACTGGAAAAATCATAGCTTTGAATATGCGGACCTTTGTCGGCAGAGTGATGTCTCTGCTTTTTAAGATGCTGTCTAGGTTTGTCATCGCTTTCCTCCCAAGAAGCAGGTGTCTTTTAATTTCGTGGCTGCTGTCACCATCTGCAGTGATGATGGAGCCCAATAAAGTAAAATCTGTCACTGCCTCCATATCTTCCCCTTCTATTTGCCAGGAGGTGATGGGACCAGTGGCCATGATCTTAGTTTTTTTGATGTTGAGCTTCAGACCGTTTTTTGCTCTCTCCTTTTTCACCCTCATTAAAAGGTTCTTTAATTCCTCCTCACTTTCTGCCATCAGAGTGGTATCATCTGCATATCTGAGGTTGTTGATATTTCTTCTGGCAATCTTAATTCCGGCTTGGGATTCATCCAGTCCAGCCTTTTGCATGATGTATTCTGCATATACAGTGGTGCCTCGATTTATGACCATAATCCGTTCCAGAAGATGGACGTAACTCGAAATGGTCGTAAGTCGAAGCACCATTTCCCATAGGAATGCATTGAAATGCAATTAATCCATTCCGGCCAAAGAAAAAAATCACCAAAAAAAATCACTGCAAGACTCATTGGAAACGCGATTAATCCCTTCTGGCCGAAGGGGGGGTGGGGGGAGAAAATCAATCAAGCATGCAAGACCCATTGGAAATGCACAGAAAACAAATGGAGCAGATCGGAAATGCACAGAGAACAAAGGGTGCAGGTCGGAAATGCAAAGAAAACAAAGGAAAAAGCAAGGGAAGCATGCAGGACCCATCCGAAATGGGAAAAAAAAAACCCCAAAAGCAACCAAACCCCCCAAGACCCATCGGAAATGGGGGAAAAAACCCCAAAAGCAACCAAACCCCCCCAAGACCCATCGGAAATGGGAAAAAAAACCCAAAAACCAAACAAACCCCCCAAGACCCATTGGAAATGGGGGAAAAACACTCCAAAAAGCAACAAAAACCTCCAAGACCCATCGGAAATGGGGAAAAAACACCAAAAAACAAACAAACCCCCCAAGACCCATCACAGCACAGAAACATAACGCCCCCCCCCCCAGCTCAAAACCACGCTGCAAAAACACCCAGAACAGTTTTTAAAAAGCAGAAAACAGCACCTTACCTTACCAGGCAGCCGAAGCCTACCTGCAAACACACACACACACACTCACTCAGAAGCAGAAGGAGGCAGTCTGAAGCCTCCTCCGATGCACACTCTCTAACTGCTGGGGCGAAAGAGCTACAAAGAAGCAGCCTCGTCGCCACCTACAGTTAGAAATTTGAATTTCCCACCTTTTTTCCCTGCCTTTTTCTGTTCGTAAGTGGAAGCTCCGGTCGCAAGTAGAAGCGAAATTTTGCGGCTGGAGCTGGTCGTAACTCGAAATGGTCGTAAGTAGGGACATTCGTAAGTCGAGGCACCACTTAAGTTAAATAAGCAGGAAGACAATCCCTGTCTCCCTGCTTATTTCTGCCATCAGAGTGGTATCATCTGCATATCTGAGGTTGTTGATATTTCTTCCAGCAATCTTAATTCTGGCTTGGGATTCATCCAGTCCAGCCTTTCGCATGATGTATTCTGCATATAAGTTAAATAAGCAGGGAGACAATATA
This sequence comes from Intellagama lesueurii, assembly GCA_037013535.1. Classification (NCBI taxonomy): domain Eukaryota; kingdom Metazoa; phylum Chordata; class Lepidosauria; order Squamata; family Agamidae; genus Intellagama; species Intellagama lesueurii. The sequence continues at coordinate 53,477,252 of JBAJHW010000005.1, forward strand.
CAGCCGTGTCGTACTCCTTTCCCAATTTTGAACCAATCAGTTGTTCCATATCCAGTTCTGACTGTTGCTTCCTGTCCCACATATAGATTTCTCAGGAGATAGATAAGGTGGTCAGGCACTCCCATTTCTTTAAGAACTTGCCATAGTTTGCTGTGGTCCACACAGTCAAAGGCTTTTGCGTAGTCAATGAAGCAGAAGTAGATGTTTTTCTGGAACTCTCTGGCTTTCTCCATAATCCAGTGCATGTTAGCAATTTGGTCTCTAGTTCCTCTGCCCCTTCGAAATCCAGCTTGTACTTCTGGGAGTTCTCAGTCCACATACTGCTGAAGCTTACCTTGTAGGATTTTGAGCATAACCTTGCTAGCATGTGAGATGAGTGCAATTGTACGGTACGAGTTGGAGCATTCTTTGACACTGCCCTTCTTTGGGATTGGGATGTAGACTGCCTTGTCCACATTTGGTAAGAAGACAAAAAGACGGCAGACTGGTTTGAAGCCCATTCAGAGGAGTTGATGCCAGCCATCGAGGAAAAGAGGAGAGTTCTAGCAGCATACAAAGCCTGTCCTAGTGAGTACAACTTGCAGGTTCTTCGAGTTGCTTGTAGAAAAGTCCAACAGACTGCCAGGAGATATTCTAATGATTATTGGCTTCAGCTTTGCTCTCAGATACAGATAGCAACGGACACAGGTAACATCAAGGGAATGTATGACAGTATCAAGCAGGCTTTAGGTCCAATACAGAAGAAATCTGCTCCTTTGAAGACTGTTACAGGCGTGATCATCCAGGACTGAGCACAGCAGATGGAACGCTGGTTGCAGCACTACTCTGAGCTATAGTCTAGAGAGAATGTAGTAACCGAAGAGGCATTAAATAACATCGAGTGCCTGCATGTCTTGGAAGAGTTGGACAGCAAACCAACTTTAGCAGAAATAAAAGCGGCCTTGGATTTCCTTGCCTCCGGCAAGGCACCTGGAAAGGATAACATCCCTGTTGAAGTGCTGAAGTGCTATGAAGAGACCATCACCACTGAGCTGTATGAAATCTTTTGTCTTTGCTGGAGGGAAGGTGGAGTACCACAGGACATGAAGGATGCAAACATTGTCATATTGTACAAGAAAAAAGGAGACAGGGGCAACTGCAATAACTACCGTGGCATCTCTCTTCTCAGCATTGTAGGGAAGCTGCTTGCCCGTGTTGTGCTGAAGAGGCTCCAGTGCTTGCAGACAGAGTCTATCCAGAATCACAGTGTGGATTTCGAGCTAATAGATCCACCACTGACATGGTATTCTCCCTCAGACAGTTGCAGGAGAAATGTAGGGAACAATGACAGCCACTCTTTGTGGCCTTCATAGATCTTACAAAGGCCTTTGATTTGGTTAGCAGGGACGGCCTTTTTAAAATACGTCCACCTCGACTCCTTAACATCATCAGGTCCTTTCATGAGGATATGAAGGGCACTGTAGTTTTTAATGGCTCAACATCAAATCCCTTTGACATCCGAAGTGGAATGAAACAGGGCTGTGTCCTCGCGCTGACGCTGTTTGGGATCTTTTTTGCTGTCATGCTGAAGCACACTTGGAACTGCAACAGAAGGTGTCTATCTCCGGACTAGATCAGATGGAAAGCTCTTTAATCTCTCTAGATTGAGAGCGAAGACTAAAGTCCAGCTGAAATGCATGCGGGACTTCCTCTTTGCTGATGATGCAGCTGTTGTTGCCCATTCTGCTGAAGAGCTCCAACAACTTATGAATCATTTTAGTAAGGCCTGCCAAGATTTTGGACTAACAATCAGCCTGAAGAAAACACAAGTCATGGGCTAGGGCGTGGACTCACCTCCCTCTATTACCATCTCTACACAAGAATTAGAGGTCGTTCATGATTTTGTGTACCTTGGCTCAACGATCTCTGACACTCTCTAGATGTTGAGCTGAATAAACGCATTGGCAAAGCAGCTACCATGTTCTCTAGACTCAAAAAGAGAGTATGGCTTAATAAGAAGCTGACGGCATATACCAAGATCCAGGTCTATAGAGCCTGTGTCCTGAGTACACTCCTGTACTGCAGTGAATCCTGGAGCCTTTGTGCACGGCAGGAGAGGAGGTTGAACACGTTCCATATGCGTTGTCTCCGACGCATTTTTGGTATCAACTGGCAGGACAAAGTTCCAAATAGAGTAGTCCTAGAACGAGCTGGAATTGTTAGCATGTATACATTACTGAAACAGTAATTGCTTGGGCATGTCGTGAGAATGGCTGATGGTCGGATTCCAAAAGATCTCCTGTATGGAGAATTAGTGCAGGGAAAGCACCCAGAGGGAGACCACAGCTGCGATACAAGGATATCTGCAAGCGGGATCTGAAGGTCTTAGGAATGGACCTCAACAGATGGGAAACTGACATCTGAGCGTTCAGCCTGGAGGCAGGTGGTGCAGCATGGCCTCTCCCAATTTGGAGAGACACTTGTTCAGCAGGCTGAGGCAAAGAGGCAGTCCCGAAACCAGCAAAATCAGGAAGCTGGACAGGGGACAGATTGTATTTGTCTTCAGTGTGGAAGGGATTGTCACTCTCGAATTGGCCTTCTCAGCCACACTAGACGCTGTTCCAAGACCTCTATTCAGAGCACGTTACCATAGTCTCTCGAGACTGAAGGATGCCTACACGCAGCATCTGATTGAGACAGGACATCTCAATATTTCCTACAGCATGTACTAAGTTTACTAAGTTTTCAAATTCTGAGCAGGGATGTATCTCTCAGATACATTTGTATGTTGACTATAACGGGTATATATTTTCAAAGCGATGGGGAAAAAGTCATTTTGAAATGTAGGTTTTCAAATATCTTTTGTTTGTAGTAGCAGACGTCATTAAATTGCTGGTTTCTTCTCTATTATTAGAAGCTGTACTTCCATGTTACATAGAACAAATGTACTACTTTTCATTCTTTCTGGTTTCAAAAATGTGTGACAACACTTCTTAAAATGATAATTCCAAAATGGTCTGAACCAACAAAAGCTGTTTATTGTGGATTTTTACCAAACGTAATCGCACTGCAATATCAGAAAGTTTGCACAGAGCACTATCAGCATAAGCTACCTTTGACAAAGTGTTAATTGGTAATTTGACAAGGTTGGCAACGCCACATTTTTTTAAAAAAAATTTTTACTAAGTTACCTAGAGATACTGTACTCTGTTCCAGCACTGATTTGGAAGTCTTTAAAAAAAAACCACACACAACCAATGTTTGGAGGTAAGACAAACTCCATTGAGGAGAACTGATACCCCTCATTGGATCAGCCAGTCACACTTAGCAGAAAGTAGTGAAAAATGATGCCAGCCAATTGGAGCGGGTTTAAACCACTGCTGCCAACTGAACAAAAAAAGACAGTTCTTCACTTGCATTTAGCTTTACGTCACGTAATCATAAGGTTTTAATTCAAAATCATTGGTGCCCAGTCTTTCTGCCCCTCCCTTTCTGTGTGTGTGTGTGTGTGTTGCAACATTGTGTGAATGATTTCTAAGATTCTGCAATGCTACTGTGACCTCCACATCCTCCATCTCTGTCTTTTGCATTTTTATTCTATGCCAGAGAATCTGGCACCTTGATACATACTACTTCATTTGAGCAGAAGAAATTGAAGTCTCTATTTAAATTAATTGGTGTCTGGAGAATACTTCCTAGTCCATCGATTGCTATGTTATTTCTCCCTTATGCAAGTTCAAACTGTAGTGATGAAAAATACAGTGTATGAGTAGATATGAACATTCAGTAGATAAGGAAATTCCTTGGCTAATTTTTTGAAGCCACATTCACATATTTAAGACATCACTTGATGTTTCAGTCAGTTTATGAGCACATAGGAGTGAATCAGATCTCTGTAATTTTCTAATAGCTGTATCGCGCACATGAGGAAGGAGAGAACCTTGCATCAGCATCAGGCCTCAATTTCTGCTGGCAGTCTTTTGCAGAATCTGTTGTTAATGGTAGCAGTGGAAAGAAAGAAGTGATCTTTGAACATCACTTTTTCTCTCTCAGTGGAATTGTAGCTTGGTTTCACACTTAGAACTGACAGGCATGTCTCCAAGGCAGAGTTAAGAACTAGCACCTTTTTCCTTCGCATTTAGCACTGACCATCATTACCAAGGCAATAGGATGGGACAGTGGTGAGGAAATCTATTACACACAACTTCAAAGATGAATATATCCACAAATATATGTTTTTTCCCTGTGAAAATATCCATCTTTTTCAGCAAGTTTTTTTTTTCCTATGATGGCTTTACTTTATGTTAAGGGAAAAGAGGTAGTCACATGTATGTTTCTGAAAACAGAGGAGGTAATTTTCTGGGTTTACACGAAATTGCATCCTTCGTAAGGACCAGGTTAACAAATAGGGAGGGCCTGTTTCAACAAGACTTGACTATTCATGGAAACCTGGCTTGGCTACCAATTAATAATCTAAGAATGTAGCACCTTCTAACAGGACCAACTAATGTATGGGTTGGAAACCTTCGTAATCCAGAGGTCACATTCCTTTGTGGTGAACCTTTGAGGCAGCATGCTGAATGTGGGAAAATAATGTTTAAAGTAAAGTAAAAGTTAAGTGAGTATAGCAGCCCTCCCTTTTTAATATACTCAGATACTTCCCCCCCCCCAATTCACATCCATACATAAAAAATCAGTTCTCACACATAGCATGTACACACATACTTAGTAACAAAGTCAAAGACAAACAAACTCCCGTGTATACACCACACACAATAATTGTGTTTCCTCTGCTCACACATTTGGTTGGGGCAAAGCCTCCAACTTGCTCTAGTCAAAGGCTTTAAGCCCGGTTGCTGCACAGAGATCAGGTGAGTGCATAAGTGGAAAGAGAGAAGGATTAATTTTCTCTTTCACTGCGGATCACTCCTAAATTGCTCCTGCTTTCCTAATAAGGCCCCCCAAAAGCCTTTGATTGGCTACAGCATTTGATGGAAGTCCTTTTTGCAAAGCCTGATTGTTGCATGGGAGGGGATTTTAGGTGTAATACATGGGAATGTGAGAGTTAATCCTTCTGCAGCTGTGACTCTCTTTCAACCTTACTCCTGTGCAGTAGTCGAGCTTGATTTCCCCCCCCCATAGGAGTATGCAAAATAAATAAATAATAAACAGTCATCTCTCCCTGAAACTTTTATAGTTTCCTATGTCCCGTTGGTAGCAGTGACAACATAAAGCTGTTCTTACCCCCTTGCTGTTGCCCTGGCTTTGGGTATAGTGGAGCAATGGCCAGACTGACTCCCACCATTTGTATTTTAACATCCTAAAGGTTTAGATTTCCTTGCAGATGTAATGTCAGATAATGATGGGACATTCTGATCTGCCTGATTGTTGTTATAATTTTTGGGTGCAGTGTATAGCCTTCACTACAACACATTCTGAACTGGATGGATAGCTCAGTGAGTTAGGTATCTGGCTGTGGAGCCAAAGGTTGGGAGTTTGATTGCCCAGTGTGCATCCCAGGAAGAAAGCAAATCTGTGTGGTCTTTGGCAAGCTGTACGGTCCCAGGGTGCCCCTGAAGAAGGGAATAGTAAACTACTTCTGAATACTGTACACCTAGAAAACCCTGGAAAGGGTCACCATAAGTCTGTATTGGTATGACAGCACATAGTTAATATTTTAATGCATCCCCACAGCTATGGTTATCAGCTTTCCTGCCAGTCACACTGTTGAAAATATGACATGAAATGACATTTATTTGTCTCAGAGTATTCTGCTTATTGACAGTATCCTTAGAGAGTCCATGTTTTTGTATTTCAGTGTATACCTATTGCATACTTACAGGCATGAGAAGTGTCTGGTTTCATTGCTCTTCATTTTGGAAATACTGACTTTATGTGTTTTTTTCTAGACAAAATCTGTCCTTTACATGAGAGTTAAAATGCAACATTTGAATTGTGTGGAAGCTGTGGGCTGCATCTCAGGGAGTCATTTCAGTTTGGGTTGATATTTTCTGTTTGTTGCTTGAGAATAAATAATAAAATAAATAAATAATAAATATTGCTGAGACATTTCAGGTGACTGCTTGGCATTTATTCACTTTAGTCCTTCATATGGTGACCCATTTCAAACAAATTCCATTATGTTAAAATGAAGATGTTTCTAGCCACATTAATATTGTAATATTGTTTAATAATGAAAAATTCAAACATTTGTGTTCAGAGAGATTATTTCTGTCATGATCCTTTATTAAAAAGAACTTGTATTCATGAAAAATTAAAGTGGAATTCACTGTTTCTGGAACTAGTGGTAGAGTATGCTACTTACTCGGGTTAAAGGGGTAGGTGTTTTATTTTCAATAATGATTTTTAGATTTATGGTTTGTCTGGCAATACTGACAATGTGTGAAACTTAGTTCAGGTTGGTTTCCTCATATTATCCACAGGGAATTTAATGGAGATGGCAAATATTATTTATTTCACAATCACAAAGATAGTAACCATTAACTTGAATGCAGTTGTTTAATTGCAGAATCAATACACTTGTTAATATTTATGTTTATGTGCATATATTGAACAGAGTTCTGAAAACTTTATTGTTTCATTTCTAGATTTTTAAAAGACTGTTCTGCATCTCCCATGGATATAATTGATGATGTACATTATTTAGGATATAAAATGGAACTATTCATTCTTAGTTTTATGAGTCTTTGCCTGATTTGTGCAGATGATACAAATGACTTGATTGCTTCTTTGGGAATTCAGTACATTTGCTGGTATCACTAAAACTACAATGTCTCATCATTAATCAATAATAAGATTTTTTTTTCTAAGACTGAGAAATAAAGATACAGTTACTTCTGTTTTGAAGATATCATGCATTTTGAGGATATCGCCAGCATATCATCATCAATATCATCATCAGTATCAATTAGAACAATAGAAGTGCAACATTGGAAAGCTTCCCTTGAGTAATCTAGTCCAAGCACTATCATCACTCTCATTATCACCATCATCACCTTTGTCGTCATCATTGTCATCTTTTCTAGTTAGAGATTTCAACATCCATAGCAATATTTGGAGCTATGAACACAATGACAGAAATGGTGAAACCATTATAAAATGGGCAGAGTCCCATTCAATGTGCCTTATACATGATCCTAAACTACCCAATTCATTTAAGAGAGATGCTACAATCCAGATCTGTTTTTTTTAATGAGCCTAGTGCATTAAGAGGGTAGGTAATCCAATCTCAAACACTTAGCACAGACCCATTCTGTGTCATATCTACTTATCCATCTGACCTCAATCTGTATTATATTATTTCATAGGAGGTATAATTTTAAAAAGCCAAGTGGGAAAGCAGCAACGCTAGATGCAGCTTCACATTGCTTTGCAAGCAGAGAACTAGTCAATTTGTAACTTCCATTTTGGAGTGTTCTCGTGCCTCCATTCCAAGAGGGTGCTGGACCAACTACATCCCAAGTCTCACTCCAGAAACACATGCCCAATACTTAGATTATATTTCACGCTTTGAAGAACTACTGCAGAAACAAAAAGAACTTGTTGGATAGACACTATAGCAGAGCTGGACATGGCAAGAAGGAGGCAGAAAGATTGGAGACTACTGAAAAGACTGAACAACAGTCTAAACAAAAGGACACTGTATGCAAATATAACCCTCAACCAAATAGCACACCAATTGCTCTTGTCAGGGAAGACCAACCAATGCGTAATAAAAACAAAACATCAAAGGGATGTTCAGAGTGAATCCAATGAACTTTCTAATGCCTTCACATTGGGAAAATTAGAGGAAGCCATAAAAAGATGTAGGAATGGCAAAGCTGCAGGACTCAATGTTATCTGAATTGAAGAAATTAAATATTTTGGGGAAAACACAAAGGAATGGCTCCTTCAACTCTTTAATAACTGCTGGATGAGCAAACAACTTCAAAAAAATTGGTGGAAGATGAATGTAATCGCTATACTGAAACCAAGAACATAATCATCAGATCCCAAAAGCTACAGGCCAATCTCCCTACTATGCCATATATACAACATGTTTGAATGAATTGTATTAAACTGTCTAGCCCCAAAAATTGAAAATCTTCTAATTTCAGGGCAGGCTTTAGATGTGGCAAGAGCTGTACGGCTCAAATCTAAGTCTAACCCAGCATATAAAAGATGGTTTTGAAATACATAAAATAACTGGAGTAGCATTTATTTACCTTAGAGCAGCATATGATACTGTCCACCATCAATTGTTGCCCAGAAAGCTCTACCTCATTACTAAAGATCATGGGCTAACAGAAATGGTTGCAGATCTACTTCAAAACTGAAGATTCTTTGTTGAATTTCAAAGGAGGTACAGAAATCAAAGGAACAGTCTCTCACAGGGTAGTGCCCTGGCACCATTACTTTTTAGCATCTACAGAAATGATCAACCAACGTTCCCATACTCCAGGAGTTTCATCTGTGCTGATGATCTTGACAGTCCAGGGAGAAACCTCTGAGGCCATCGAGCACCAGCTAACCTCTGCATTAGAAGATCTTTCCTTATATTATAAAAAACAATGAGCTGAAACTAAGCCTTTTAAAAACAAGGTCTGTACCTTCCACTTAAAGAAGCAGAGAGGAAGCTCCCAGTTAGCTGGGAAGGCAAGATTTTGGAACTTTGCCATGCCCCATTTGGGTGTCACTCTTGATCAAACCCTGACTTACCAAAAACATTGTCTAAACACCGAACAGAAAGCTGCTGCCAGAAATAACATATTTAGGAAACTGGCTGGGTCAGAACATCAGCTTTGTCCCTGTGCTACTCCAAGCAGAATATGCTAGTGCCGTCTGGCATAAATCAGCACGGGCCAAACGGGGGAATGTAGCTCTTAATGAATCATGCAGGATTATTGCTGGCCTCCTGAAACCCACCCCCATTCAAAAAGTATATTATTTGACTACCAGTTCCCCTCCAGAACTACTAATAATGTACAAAGAGGTGCTAGCAAATAATATTTTTTCCAAATAAGGTACAGCAACAAATCCATCCACTTCATGGACACCAACCCTGCTAGATGATGGCTAAAATCGAATAAAAGTTTTCTGCACACATCTCAAGCTCTAAATATTAAATCAGAAGAAGTTAAGCTAAACCTATGGAGAACAAAAGCAACACACATTGCCGAATGCTGAAGAATGTCTTCCATCAGGACAAGACTAGCTGAACCACCTGGAAGTCACTTAATAGACTTTGGAGCAAAGTAGGAAAATCAACCAATAATCAAATAAAATTTGGCTACTTGGATACAGGACATTTTTTTTTAATTTTTTTTGGTGATTGTGGAGAAATCAATCAATGCAGCACTTATGTGCATGCAATTTATGCCCCACCATGTGCACAAAAAAAGATTTAGGAAATAGCCAAGGTAACACTATTGAAGTAGTCCACTTCTGGTCAAAAATAGTCTAATTATCCTCATGTTTTAATTTGTTTTTAATTTTACCTACATTTCATATACATGCATAATTTTGAATTGTGCAATGTTCTGATAGGAATAAAGAAAGAAAGTAATGGATATATCCAAATGGTTAATGTAAAAAACAACAACACATACATTATTTTTACTCAGTATGTGCTGTCTCAGAGTTACCCTGTCATTTGGGCCATGTTTTTCTTGGACATCCTAGTCTTACCCTGTTTCCCCGAAAATAAGACCTAACCTGAAAATAAGCCCTAGTATGATTTTTTCAGGATGCTCGTAATATAAGCCCTACCCCCAAAATAAGACCCAGTTAAGTGAAACCCCGCCCTCCACCATTGTGCAGTAAGCAGAAGAAGATGACATGACTGTATTTGAATAAATGTAGATTGTTGTACATGAAAAAAATAAAACATCCCCTGAAAATAAGCCCTAATGCATTTTTTGGAGCAAAAATTAATATAAGACCCTATCTTATTTTCGGGGAAACACGGTATGTATGACCTTGCAAATGCAAATGATGGATGCTTATATTCTCTAGTCTACTGTTTTTCTACTCTGGATGGTCACTGAGCTATAACTGACATTAGCATGACATAGTTGGGATTCTGTGCACCCTTAATTGCACAATGAAATGCACATTGTCATTAAGGGGAAAAAAGAAGAAATGTATTGTTGCTTAAGGAGAAAGGTGGGATATAAATATTTTAAATAAATAAATAATAATAAATAAATTATGGGGAGTATACCAGCAGGACATTAAGTGTAGCTGCATCCTCTTTCTTATATTTCCCATCAGCTGATTCACAGAGGCATGTTGCCTCTGAAACTGGAGGTGATACAGAACAATCCTTCCTAACAAGCAGCCATTAATATGTTTTTTCCCTGCATGAATTTATTCAGTCCCCTTTGTAGCTTATCCAAGTTAGCAGCCATTAATACATCTTGTTTGCATGAATTCCAGTTTAAAAGTGCACAGCAGTGTGGATAAAAAAAAAATTCCTTTTCTCTGTCCTGGATCTCCCACCATACAGCCTTGAGTGGATGACCCAGGCTTCTAGTATTATGAGAGAATGAGAAAAAAAATCTCTCTCTATCTACTTTCTGCACATCATGCATAATAAACAGAATGCCTTTGCTCTGATCCAGCAGAGGTCTTATTTTCTTATGAATTAGGTTGCTGGGTTGCATGTTTGTTTGTTCCTTTTAAACCCCTGTGCTTTTGAAAGCTGCATGACTGACAGCAGCAACAGATTTCTCTTTCCCCATCACTGCTTCTCTCTGCTGGGTTGAACTGCAATGGACACATTCATGTCAGTCAAGCATCCTGAAAGGACACAGGAGTGCTGCTAGAATGAAAACAGAGAAACAGCAGGCTTCCCACTGGTCATGGCAGTCATGGCAGGCCTCATGTATGGACCAGATAACTCTGATTGTGGAAGGAAATGGTCTCTTTATAAACTGAATGGTTAGTTTGCTGCTTGTGAAGAAACCAAAACGAAACGAACAAAAAAGTTGTGATCATAAGTGACTAATGGTTAGTAGCTGCTCCACTAGATACTTCCTGAGTAAGGTGCCACCAAAGAGATATCTTTCTTTTCCATGCTTCAGCTTCAGTGTCCTGGCGTCTATATTTTTAGGATTAACCTCTCAAAGGTTGCTTTGAACCCTGTTGACACTAGTTTTAGCCCTGCATTGTGTGGATATGAGGATCCAGTGCTGGTATCATGGGAGCAAAGAAAGTTGAACAACTTCTCTTAGAGGACTCGAGACAAACTGTTTGTCGCTCCAACATTATATGTTTTTATTAAAGTCCCAAAGGCTCATGGCTGCTGTTGGGGGCCAGGTGTAGCTTCTTAGATGGATATAGCTGTAGTATGCAGTCTGCAAGAGGCTTGTGGTGGGGGGAGGGTATGGCTATAGGCCCCTTGGCAGCCAGTGGTTTGGAATTTACCACTCATCTCTAAACAAATTGAACTCCTAACTTATGAGTCCTCAGCCAGGTATTTGACTTGAAGCTTTCCAGCCAGCCAGTTTGCTGTAACAGGGTGAAAAGACATCCATCCCCAGGTGTTAGGACAACCTGCAAGACACCTTTTGTCCATTTTCATCACAGCCAATACCATCATCTTTTTAATAACTCTCATGTTCTGAACACACAAGGCAGACTTGTGTATTCAGATACCATATACCATTCTCCATGGAATATGGCAGTCTCTTTTTAGAAGGTTTTTTTTTTTTATTCTTAGTCATCAGGTCAGCGTGCTTCCACCTTGTCTGCTGGAGGATGTTATTATAGTGCCAGGGTTGAAATAACATTTAACAGCCAATCTGGTTGACTTTGGGGCATGTGAGAAACCTTGAGACTTTTGCCTTGGGCAATAAAGTACTGTATCTCAGCTCAATAGTGTAAGACTGCTAAAAAGCATAAGAAAAGCTGTGCTGGATCAGACCAAAACCTATCTAGTTAAGCGTTCTGTTTGCATAAAGGCCAACTGTTAAACTATATGGTATTTGAAAAGTACCTATGATCTTAATTTGCAAGTCTGATGGCAGAGGCTCCTATATCTGAGTAAATCTTATTGTAGGAAGGAAAATGGGTTAAGTATAGGAAACATGTATTCCTCTCAATGTTTGGTTTGTGAAGGACATGTATACAATAGCACCCTCCCACGTGTGTTCTCCAGCAATCTGGATTTTATGGATCTGAAAGCCAGAAAAATTAACCAACAACAGAATACAACTTTTTTTTAAAAAAGTGAAACAACCACATAGGAGCCTCATGGCACAGTGGTTAAACTGCTGTACTGCAGCCAAAACTGTGCTCACGACCCGGGGTTCAATCCCAGGTAGCCGGCTCAAGGTTGACTCAGCCTTCTATCCTTCCGAGGTTGGTAAAATGAGTACCCAGCTTGCTGGGGGGGGGGGGGGTTAATGTGTAGCCTGCGTAATTAACTTGTAAACCACCTAGAGAGTGCTTGAAGCACAATGGGTTGGTATATAAGCAGCACACTTTGCCTCTTTTTTCTCTTTTACATAGCTCTGGTATCCTGTAATACAAATAATTATGGCCCATATTATAGGACTGTTGCATCATAAGGTGTGATAATGTGTTAGCCAAATAAATATTTGCAAATGGCTTTGTGTGGAACGGGTGTGTGTGTCTCCTAGATACCTAGTTTGGTTTAGATATTTAATGAATAACCGTATAATCTCTTATTCTGTCATGTTTGAGGTTTCAGACAAAAATGATTCTAATTTTTCCAGACTTTTATTCTGTTGTTGTAATTGTTGTATAATTTTTGTTTCTATTTTGATTGTATTTTATGTTTTTGTTGGTCAGACTCTTGTTGCTTACCTTAGTAAATTGCACTGCAGTAGGCCAGTTGAATCAATAGGGATTAAGTGAGCCAACTCCTCCACAAATTCAATTGATTCAAATCGCCCTATTCCAACTGTGCCAAAGTAAGTTGCACTTACGTAGACCATTTGAATCAAACAAACATATGAAGGAGTTGATTTACCAAATCCTCATTAATTCAGTCAGCCTGCTATAGTGTGATTTACTACACCAAACAACAGGATTTTGGCTATTGACATTTTATGAAAATTAGAAGATTGGGTGTGTGAGTGTGTGTGTGTGTGTATGAGAGAGAGAGTGCATGAAGGAACAAGGATAGGGCATACATTCCTCAGATAAATTATTTATCATTCTCATATCATGCATGTGTGTGTATTTGTTTATTTATGAAAAACATTTATATGTCACCCTATAAACAAAGTTCTTTGGGTGACAAATGATAAATTGGTAGGACATATAATACGACTTTACATGGAATAGAATTGTCTTGTTTTATAATTGTAGAATGCTGAAAATGCACTCTGTCTTGACTATAGAACCATTCCCACGGCTCAGTAATATTTTCTGGCATATTTAGGACACATGATGGCATATTATACAATGAATTCTGTACAGTCTGATGCAGACTTACTTCTTCAGCATTGTATGTGAATGACGAAGAACATTGGCAAGATTTGCTGATTTAAAATAATATAAGAATCTGTTCCTTAGCACATGATAGAAGGAGCAGTTCAGCCAAAGTTAAGGACTTGTCATTCCTTAGATATAAGTGGGAAAGATTTTAAACAGGTGCTAAACTGATCTACTGAAATCACGTAAGATACAAGATTCCTAGCTTTGTTTAGATCATGTCCATCTTAAATTGTTGTTGTTGTTTAGTCGTTAAGTCGTGTCCGACTCTTCGTGACCCCATGGACCAGAGCATGCCAGGCCCTCCTGTCTTCCACTGCCTCCCGGAGTTTGGTCAAATTCATGTTGGTAGCTTTGATGACATTGTCCAACCATCTCGTCCTCTGTCGTCCCCTTCTCCTCTTGCCTTCACTCTTTCCCAACATCAGGGTCTTTTCCACGGAAATTTCTCTTCTCATGAGATGGCCAAAGTATTGAAGCCTCAGCTTCAGGATCTGTCCTTCCAGTGAGCACTCAGGGTTGAATTCCTTCAGAATGGATAGGTTTGATCTCCTTGCAGTCCAGGGGACTCTCAAAAGTCTCCTCCAGCACCACAATTCAAAAGCATCAATTCTTCGGCGGTCAGCCTTCTTTATGGTCCAGCTCTCACTTCCATACATCACTACTGGAAAAACCATAGCTTTGACTATGTGGACCTTTGTCGGCAGGGTGATGTCTCTGCTTTTTAAGATGCTGTCTAGGTTTGTCATCGCTTTCCTCCCAAAAAGCAGGTGTCTTTTAATTTTGTGGCTGCTGTCACCATCTGCAGTGATCATGGAGCCCAATAAAGTAAAATCTGTCACTGCCTCCATATCTTCCCCTTCTATTTGCCAGGAGGTGATGGGACCAGTGGCCATGATCTTGGTTTTTTTGATGTTGAGCTTCAGACCATTTTTTGTGCTCTCCTTTTTCACCCTCATTAAAAGGTTCTTTAATTCCTCCTCACTTTCTGCCATCAGAGTGGTATCATCTGCATATCTGAGGTTGTTGATATTTCTTCCGGCAATCTTAATTCCGGCTTGGGATTCATCCAGTCCAGCCTTTCGCATGATGTATTCTGCATATAAGTTAAATAAGCAGGGAGACAATATACAGCCTTGTCGTACTTCTTTCCCAATTTTGAACCAATCAGTTGTTCCATATCCAGTTCTAACTGTTGCTTCCTGTCCCACATATAGATTTCTCAGGAGATAGATAAGGTGGTCAGGCACTCCCATTTCTTTAAGAACTTGCCATAGTTTGCTGTAGTCCACATAGTCAAAGGCTTTTGCGTAGTCAATGAAGCAGAAGTAGATTTTTTCTGGAACTCTCTGGCTTTCTCCATAATCCAGCGCATGTTAGCAATTTGGTCTCTAGTTCCTCTGCCCCTTCGAAATCCAGCTTGTACTTCTGGGAGTTCTCGGTCCACATACTGCTGAAGCCTACCTTGTAGGATTTTGAGCATAACCTTGCTAGCGTGCAAAATGAGTGCAATTGTACGGTAGTTGGAGCATTCTTTGGCACTGCCCTTCTTTGGGATTGGGATGTAGACTGATCTTTTCCAATCCTCTGGCCACTGCTGAGTTTTCTAAACTTGCTGGCATATTTAGTGTAGCACCTTAACAGCGTCATCTTTTAAGATTTTAAATAGTTCAACTGGAATGCCATCACCTCTACTGGCCTTGTTGTTAGCCATGCTTTCTAAGGCCCACTTGACTTCACTCTCCAGGATGTCTGGCTCAAGGTCAGCAACCACACTATCTGGGTTGTCCGGGACATCCAGATCTTCCTGGTATAATTCTTCTGTGTATTCTTGCCACGTCTTCTTGATGTCTTCTGCTTCTGTGAGGTCCCTACCATTTTTGTCCTTTATCATGTCCATCTTTGCACAAAAGGTTCCTTTAATATCTCCAATTTTCTTGAACAGATCTCTGGTTTTTCCCTTTCTATTCTTTTCCTCTATTTCTTCGCACTGTTCATTTAAGAAGGCCCTCTTGTCTCTCCTTGCTGTTCTTTGGGTCCCTTGCATTTTGTTTCTCTTCTCTTCTCTGCTATTTGTAAGGCCTCGTTGGCTAGCCACTTTGTTTTGTTGCATTTCCTTTTCTTTGGGATGGTTTTTGTTGCTGCCTCCTGTACAATGTTACGAGCCTCCATCCATAGTTCTTCAGGCACTCTGTCCACCAAATCGAGTTCCTTAAATCTGTTCTTCACTTCCACTGTGTATTCATAAGGGATTTGGTTTAGATTATACCTGACTAGCCCAGTGGTTTTTCCTACTTTCTTCAGTTTAAGCTCGAGTTTTGCTATAAGAAGCTGATAATCAGAGCCACAATCAGCTCCAGGTCTTGTTTTTCCATCTTAAATTAGAATATTCTAATTTAATATATTCTCTAAATATTTAAATATCTGCTAATGGATTTATTTATTTTTTTCTCCCATGAAGATAATTCATATTTTTATGCAACAGCAAGTCATATATCTATTTTATTCATGAGCAGAAAATTTTGGTTGTTAATATTTTATCCTTCTAAGAGAGCCATGCTTCTAAATCTGGCCTAATTGACCACTTTCCATGTATAGAATACTGGAATTAGCTAGATTGAAGAGTAGAAGCAATGGTAGGTAAGTGTTAATCCTGTTTTCTAGTGTAATAAATTGAGCTAGAATATGTCCATTGAATTAGTGGGGACTTGGTGAGTCAACTCCTCTGTTAGTTCTATTGATTTAAATGGGCCTATTTTCCGGAATGGGACTCAAGTTGCAGGACATGCTGTCAAGTCAGACTTAAACCACACTGGTGACTCGACTCGGACTCGACTTAGGTTCCCCCCCCCCCCCAATGACTTGGACTTGATTTGCGACTTGGGACCTACCCAAACCCTCCTTTTTTTTCTGGAAAAGAAGGCTTGTTTTTAATAGGGACTCAGACTTGGGTCTTGGCACCAAAGACTGGACTTAGAACTTGGTACCAAAGACTTGCCAACATCTCTGCCTACTTTAGTTACAACTTATAGTAGGATAGCAAGTTACAATTAGAGTAGACACATTTGTATCAATGGAACGTATAGAGCAGTTAACTCACTAAATCCCTACTGAGTTAGTAGGCCTACTCTAGTGCAACTTTTACTACACTCAGCAACAGATTTTCAGCCAATGACTTCTGCATACTGTTGTTATCTGATACTGATTAGTCACATTTTTACACCTAATCTGCTCTTTACTTTTCCATGTATAACCATAGTTGTGACAGCAGGCAAAATTTTAAAAGCATTTCTGCCTGCAAGATTGCATTTAATTGTGGGTTCAAGTCCTAGCACAGTAGGATTTAATGGTGCTGTTAGGGTGAAATAAGCATGTGAGTGCTGAGTCAACAAACCACAGAGTGGAATTTTCAGTGAACTGCTTACTCGAGTAAATACTGCTTTCACACCCATCATTCTTTATCTGAACTGCCAAAAATACTTGACAGAAGGTTAATCTCCAAAAATTAAATTAAGTGGTCCACAGGCTCTTTAATGATGTCTGCTCATTCATTCTTCACTATATTTTTAAAAATCTGTTTTTGATGGATTTTTGACAATTATTCCAGAAAATGAACCAACCTGCCCAAAATGAGCAATGAACCCTTAGTCCCACGCAATCAAGATGCATAATAATGCATAATACTGATAAAGTTGTGTTTTGTAAAGTATTTTTTAAATCTCCAAGGATGCAGCCAAATGAGAGAAGAAAAAGCAAATTTTGTATTAGGTAGATATACTGATAGATGTAGGTAGCAGACTCAACCACTTCACACAAGGTGAATGGAGGGTCACACTTTTGAGTTCTCCATGTTTAAGAAAAGTGGGTTTTAATTTACTATATGTAGTTGGTGTTGTTGTTTTTTAAAAAAAACACACCACCATAAGGTCATTTAATATTTTGATGCTCCTACAATTATATTCTGCTGTACTCTGTAATTTGTATGTTGTGTCAAACATTTAATCTGACCTCTACAAAAATACAATAATAATTTCCTAGTTAAAATTTGCATGAGGTGTGTTTGCATTTTCTGTTGGCATTCTGAATAATACCTTATTCTCCTCAAATGGTGTTATATTTTTGAGGCTGCTTGGACCACTTGATTTGAGCCATTTTATAAATGTCATACTGGCTCACCATGTAAAGCTACAATTATTATTACTACTATGTAATATTTATATCATGTATTTCCATTTTATAAAGAGATGGAGATATTCAGGGTAGTGAATATTAATGGGAATTTTAAGAACAGCTTAAGAATCTAAGTTCAGTTTCTTGAGTGTCCAGTGAGAAAGTTTTTTCAGGTAAGTGCTGGAAAATATATTTCTATAAATTCAGACGAACCATATCAGTCAAAATAGATTGTGCTGGACAAGACAGAAGAGTGGAAAATGACAATGCTCAAACATTTCACTTGGAGTTAATGGAGTGACCAAAATTACTGCCACTACCTCTTTCCCTGTGAGAATGTTCTGTTGTACCTCTTCTGCCAGTCATGGCTATAGAATCACATGCATATAAGCCCCAGCTGAAAAATACACATTGTGTGGATTAGAGAGTAATCATTCTCCCTCCGTTTTGAAAACTAGAAATAACAACAAAATACAAAACATTGACTCTTTAAGGATGTTGTCAATAAGCAGAATACTGTGAGAAAAATGTGCAAGAAAAATGTTGATTCATGTCAAGTTTTCAACAGCTTGACTGGCAGGAAAGCTGATAACCAGAGCTGTTGGGATACATTATAATAATAACTATGTGCCATCTCACCAATCCTGACTTATGGTGACCCTTTTTCAGGGTCAGGTAGAGAATACTCAGAAGTGGTTTGCCATTCCCTTCTTCAGGGGGTGCCCAGGGACTGTGCAGCTTCCCCAAGGTCACACAGGCTGGCTTTACTCACATGAAGCAAAGTAGAGAACTCCGAACCTCTGTCTCCACAACCAGATACCTAAATCACTGACCTATCCAGCCAGCAAATAAGAGGTAGGGGCCTAGTAATAGGAAATTGCAGTAATTTTCTTCAAATAATAAGAGTCCAGCCTCTAGGAACTGAATAAACCACCAGGAACTGCAATATCACTCTTCTAATTTGGGCTACAAGAACAAGACAAGAAAAGAGGTAGGTGTTCCCAAGCTGTGCACCAAATTTCCTACATGACTTTGGCCACAGAAGGCCTGCTGTTTTCACACACAACCTCAATTAGGAGAATATGTATTTGAGATGCTGTGATGGAGCAACTTTGACCCTTTCTCTCTATAATGGATCTAACAAAATAATAGAGATCCAGCAGGGAACAGAATGCTGCAAATCCTATTGCTTTTTAATGCTATTAGGCTCAGAACTCATTCCATGAATCTCTTCATAGAGAGAAAATGTACTGAATGACAGCATGGGGTTTGCATTTGTAGTTTTTGTTTCTGTAGAGATTGTTGTGTGAATTACTCTGTTGTTGATTTGGATATACCAGTTGTGATATTGTTGACCATCATAGTGCTCCTGTTGCAAGAATACTACAGAAGCAATAAAACAGTTTATTCTAGCTTGGAACATAAGTGCCCTTTCAGAGAAGACAAGGACTTCTTTAATCTATGGAAGCTCTTTTGATCTAGCATGGGATCAAAAGATCTTCCATGGATTAGCTCTTCATGGAAAGATCTTCTGCCAGTAGGAGGTGGTGAGATCTTTGTTGATTCTTCATCACAACTTCAGTGGCCCCATTCCATAGAGCCCTACAACCTCCTGTGCATATTTGTGGTTGACACTGGGAGAAGCAGGAGGAAGGGGAAGTCAGTAAAAATTGTCTTTACATGTGGAGTTCCACTCATGGAAACCTATGATCCAATTCAATTTTTGTGCTGAACATAGTTTTGTGTTACCCTTAGCCTGGCTGGATAGCTCAGCATCAGGCTGTGGAGCCAGAGGCTTGGAGTTCAGTTCCTCACTTGGACCTCAAGGGAGCAGATCCAGCCTGTGTGGCCTTGGACAAGCTGCACAGTCCCAGGGTGTTTCAGAAGAAGGGAATGGTAAACCACTTTTGAGTATTCTTTACCTAGAAAACCCTGAAACAGGTTGCCATAAGTCAGAATTGACCTGATGGCACATTATTATTATTATTATGAGTGTGTTGCTCTTAATTATTTGTATAGTTATGAATAAGTACAGCAATCCAGATGTACAGAATCTCATCTTTTGTGTCTCTCCTCCTGAAGAGGAACAATGGCAAAAGTTCTGTGGCCAATGCTATATATTAAACTGAATTGGTAGCTGTTGATTAGACAATAGTTACCCGGTTTTTACCATAGCAGTTTCCTGATTTTTTTTATGGTTCTTTTTGAAGCATTACTTTTGTTGCATTGGATATAAATGATAGTGAAATAAACGTTACATTTGCATACCTCTACATGAAAACCAGCTCACAGAAAAGTTACTTTTTCATACAAAAACTTCCAGAACTTCTCCCCAGCCGACATCACCAATGACCATATGGAATAATTTCCAAGCTTAAATGAAAATAAATTTAATTGGGCAAATAAAGCTCATTTATTGGGCTGTTCTCTGTGAAGTTTCAAACTTCAGATGTAATGTAAGATTATTTTTGCTCAATGTGGAAATAAAAAGCAGATCAGTAAATGGAATATTCACCCAGACCCTCTGCTAGAATTTCTTAACACTCAGGGAATTGGGGTGCATATATCAATATTTCATCAGGCTTGGGGTTTTGTTGTGGTTGCTGTCATAATATATAACTTTGTCAATTTCAGTGTTAATATTGCCTTATATCATTACGCACTGTTTCCAGATCTGAATGTGTTATACTTCTATTTAAAACAACCTTCAGTGATCCATAACTTATAGGTTTTACTAACATACTTAAATGTAAAGTATTTATTTTCATGTTTTTATATGCTGAATCACAACAGGTATTTTAGACATGGAGAAAAAAGAGGGGGGGCATTTGCCAGTTTAACCAGATTACAATAACAAATATTTGGTGTTTTTATTTTAAGGATGTTATTTACATCTGTTGCTGTGCTCTGTGACATTCCAAAGGGAGTTTCAAGCAAGGGACAATATACAGCTTGCAACAGACTGAACTACTGTTTTTACAAGCCAAAAAAAAAGGAGTTAAAAAAAAAACCATTATCCCTAGCTCCTCTCCCCCTTTATGCATAATCAAATGCATAATCAAATGGAGGATGCAGAAGCCACATTTGAATGTAGCTTCATTTAATTGGGTAAACTTATTTCCTTTTAATTCACAATCCTTGTAGAATTAAAATGCTCTCCTAGAATGTAAGAGATGGGATTGGCACATATTTAAGATGGCAGTTGAAGGGTCCAGCGACATGAAGACCCTCTACTTGCTCTTTTTGTCACTGCAAAATATTTCTTTAACTACCTCTTGCTCAGAGTTTAGGAAGTCATGTCAAGTTTAAAATTCAAGAATAACTTGCAGTTATATTTCCAAGTCTTCTAACAACTACTATTATAGCTATAGATTTTCTTGTTGTTCAAATGTAATTAAGTTGTTTTAGTTGCTTTTTAGAACAGAGGTAGTCAGGTAGTAGCCTAACACGAATTTGAAAAAGTTACTTTGTGCACAAGAATCTTCAAAATATCCTAGTCAACATGGACAGTTAGTATGCTCACAGGGACATTGTGAGTTGTAATTTTAAAAAGTAAGTTCTCCAAGCTCTTAACTATGAGTAGCCTGTTGCACCTTGCCCAACAGCCCTCCCTGCCTGGACACACACCAATAGAGAGAGTGGGGGAAAGCCTATAAAATAATTCACTCACAGTAAGTCATGGCCTTTATGGGTGCCGCTCCTGACCTCCTCCTTCTATAGCTCATGAGATGGAGGATGGTTAGAGTTCATTATGGTTCATTTTATAGAAATGTTGATTGGTGGAGTTTCTCAGACGAACCTCAGTGTTCCTGATTTTAAATGTTATGGAAGTGGCAGAGAAGCACTTTCCATGTTCCTGCTGGAACCTCCAAACAGCACCATGTTGTTGGCCCACAGTGAAGCTATTTTCAGCCACCATTATTTTGTGTTTGTCAAAGGCAATCAATGTTAGAGATGATTAAAGATATCAATAGTAGTCATATCTGACATATTTGTACCCACCCCTTGTGTTAGGGTGGAGATAAAGGCAGCCCCATCTTAGCTTCTTGAATAATCTTTGTTGGCAAGAGTGAAGGTTTTAGAATTCATCACCATCTCTTCAGAAGTAAAATCAATACACACTTTACCATTAATACATTTAGGGGAGCTCTGAGCTAACTTCACTGTTGGTGGGTGTTGATTTTAGATTTTTAAAATATGCTTCACCAGGGACTATTGTGTGATTGAGTATAATGTATATACTCAAGTTTACAGAATAAGGATAAACATGAATGATTAAAAGAATTTATAATCTGGGACTACAATTATAATTGGCTCAACGGTGGGAGTCCTTTACAATAAACAAAAGTTCTATCCAGTTTTGTCAGCTTTTCTCATATACACACATACACTTTTTCTGTCTCACACACACATTGTCATGGAAAATAATTAAATGAAGGTGACAACTTTAGTTCAAACAACTTTATTGAGAGGTCTCTCATGCAGCATTTGTGTGAAGCATGTGATGTCTATTAGAGACAGGCATGAACTGCTGAACTGGCAGTTCATACTGGTTAATTTTTTTTGCCAAACAAATGTTTGGCACTTCCTAGTCCCATCTCCTCCTATGGGTGCCCGCTCAGAGGAGACAGGGCAGGGAAGCAAGGGCCCTGCCTCTGGAGGAGGCGGGACTGAGAAACAGCTGTTCAGCCAAAAAACAAACCGGCACGAACCACTCATCTCTAATCTCTATTCAAAAGCTGACTTTCACCCACATACCCCCCATTTAAAATTCTGAAACAGATTGCCTAATTTCCCCATTTTTATGCTTCTTGTGCCTTCTATGAATTCCTGTTTTTTAAAGTTAAGAGCATTTGTGTTTTTTCTTCTGCCAGCTCCAACCATCTTTTAATGTCATAGACAAGTTCAAACTAAAGCTACATTTTGCAAGCATATACAAATCCCATCTGAATCACTTCTTAATTTCTTTGACATTTATAGTATAACCTATAATATGTAAAATGTATTGAAATATTTATTTTCTCTGACACCATATACACATGGAATTAAAATAGAATAGTCCAGTAATAAAAGCTCCTCTTCCTCATGCTGAAGTAAACTTTCAGCAGGACTAAGGATTAGTTTGATGAGAATGATGAAGAAATTGCAAAACCTCTTGAAGAAAAACATCAGCTATATAAGGGATATCAGCTCAACAACTCAAGTGGCAATAAGGCTGCTTTCAACAAAATTTGTCATAAATTGCAGTCCAAAATCTGGGAGATGTCGATCTCATGGCTCAGTAGGAAGGTGGAGGAGATCCATGACTTTGCCGATCATGGAATAACTAAGAAATTCTTTGAAACAATCAAAATCATCTATGGCTCCCAACCTGTGGTAATGTCACCACTCCTCAGCTTTGATGGCTCAGTATTCATTATAGAGAAATAATAGATTTTGCAGAGATGGCCTAAGCATTTTTCAAAATGCTCTGAACAGATCATCTGAAATTAGAGAGGAGGCAATTAGCAAGCTGCCACAGGTGCCAATCAACAGTTCCATGGACCTCCCCTTGTCTCTAGAAGGAACAGAGGCCATTAACCAATTGTCCAATGCAAAAGTGCCAGAGGCAGATGCAGTTCCAGACAAAATCTATTTTAAAAGTGGTGGTAAAGTCCTCCAGCAACTGATGCACCTATTTCAAGAAATGTGGACACAAAGCAAAATCCCTCGGGGGGGGGGGGTGGCAGAGGCAGTCCTGTAGGGACTTGACATTGTGACTTGGGCAAATGGGTCCAAGTTGTGAGTTGCCCCACAAACCTCCCAAGTCGAGTCCAAGTCAAGTCACCAGTTTGACAAGTCAGACTCGACAGTGACTCACAAATCCCCACCCCTGCTGTCAAGGCTGTAGAGGCATTGTACTTCTAAATACTTCCAGGAAAATTCTGGCAAGAATCCTTATGAATTGCCTCATAGGACACTTGGAGAGAGACCTCTTACCAGAAACTCAGTGTGGCTTCCAGAAGGAATGAGGGACTCTTGACATGATCTTTACCATTTGACAGCTACAAGAAAAGTATCAGGAGCAGCATCTCAAACTTTATACAACATTCATAGATATTTGATTAAAGCTTTTGATACATTTTGCAGAGAAGGTATATGGAAGGTTATGAAGAAATTTGTATGTCATGAGAAATTCAGATAATTCAATGACAGTATGCAAGCTCATGTCCTTGACAGTGGCATCCTCCATGATCCCTTTCCCATTATGAATTGTGTTAAACAAGACTATGTCCTTGCTCCAGTTCTTTTCAGTTCTATGTTTTCTGTGATACTCTGGGATGCTGATTGAGAAGAAAGCACTGGTGTTGACCTTTGATATTGCAGTGATGGGAAGCTGTTCAATCTGCTGCATCTGCAGGCCATAATTAAAATTTCATTTTGCACAGTGTGCAACCACACTTCTGGGTATGTAAAGAAGTCTTGATTTGTTCTTCTCCACCTGCAACAATTTTGGCCTGAAGATCAATACAGATAAGTTGATGGTGATGTCCCAACCTGCTCCAGGTATACCTTAGGAGGAACCTGTTCTAACAGTGTACAAACACTCCCTAGTGCAGTTGGTAAGTTCATGTATCTTGACAACACTATATCCCACTGCATTTTCATTGATGAATAAGCTAAAGATGAAGTAGAGTATTGGGCTGTCTCTCAAAGTCATGCAAGAAAGCTCAGTCATTTCAATCTTACCTGTCTTTGGGATATTCTCAACATCATATGGTAGAAAAAAGTTCCTTAGATTGAAGTCTAGGAGCAAATACAAATGACAAAAATTCTTACAGTCTTGAAACAACAACTTCAGTGGGCTGACCATGTCATCAGGATGTTACATTTCCCAAAATGTATTTTCCATGGAGAGCTTGTGTTACAGGTGCTCAGCTGTGTGGTGGACAAAAGAAATGTTTCAAGGATAACTGAAGACAACATTAAAATACTTTAATATTGATCATGTCAACTAGGGAGCTCTCACTCAAAACCAAAATGTCTGGCAAAATGCTGTCAAGTGGCTAAAGAATTTGAAACAAAAAGAATCAAGGATGCACAAAGAAAAAGTGAGAAAGGAAGGATGTAACTCCTCAACAATTCCAAGATAAATTAATCTATCCCTACTGTTTCTAATCTTTCAGGCTTGTATTGAGCTAGTCAGTCTCCTGTGTGTCCATCAACAGGCTGCTGCTTAACCTTAACTGCTCACTTCTTCTCTCCCCCATGGTGAATCTGATGGAGATGGTCATTTAAAAAAAAATTCAGGACAAACTAGTACAGTAAGAATGATAGAATATATGATATATATTCACACATGAAAGTGTGTTTCTTTCTCCATAACATGCAGGCCAGATACTTTTATTAGTGCTAATTGGTATGGACCCCATTCAATGAATAGTGGTTGGTTAGTCCAGCCATTCTTAACATTTTTTTTGGCCAAAAATATAAACAAAATATGAAAGAAATATAAGCTGAATCAGGATTGTATAAGTTGCATAGCAAACCTTATAAGGTGGTGTGTGAAGAATTGTTTCCAGTCTGTGGCCCCCTTCAAATGTGCCAGGGCTCTCCAAAGGGCCATATGGCCCCCATTGAGAATGGCTGGGTACAACACTAATGTACTATAAATAGAGATGGGGGTATTCGTATTCGTTTATGAATACTTCCGCACAGGTGGACATCACGAGGGTCCAGCCCCCTGGGACCGGACTGTCCACTCACCTTATGCTGTTGCTGTGGGCTCCGCGCTCCCTCCCTATCGCTCCGGAGCTCGCGGTCTGCGAGCCACTCCTGGCAGGAGGACAAGCCTTGCTGCCAGGTCGAAGAGTGGCTCGCAGACCGCGAGCTCCGGAGCGATAGGAAGGGAGCACGGAGCCCACAGCAACAACAGAAGATGAGTGGACAGTCTGGCCCGAGGGAGCTGGACCCTCATTATGTCCATCTCCAACCATAAATCTTATGGACTGGGTGGGACTAAATATTGGATTTAATCTGTAACCTGCTATAAAGCACATTCAGTGTATCTCTATTTGGAAAGCAAGGCAAAACTAGCAGACAAAGCATGGATGATAGGGTGCAGAATTTCTTATATTAATTCTCAGTAGAAGTCATACCATGGGATCTCATATTGGCATAATTTGATATCACTGAACAAAGATATGCCTTGAGTAATAAATTAAAACTGACAAATCTGTCATAAAGTATAGGGTTTAATAGAAACTTAATATGGGCTTTCATGACTTTGTCAAATCCAATCATATATCATCAGTCAGTTTGGAGGCTAGACTATGTCATAATACAGAAATTCAATGTTAACCCATTTTAAAAAACAGTTAACTGGAAGGATGTTTTTATATTGCGATACAATGAAAGTGAGCTAGAAAGGTAGTTCATATGCTCATTTTAATTTTTAGTTTGAAAAGCAAATATGTTTATATAATGAACTCATACCTGTTCATCATTAGTAGCAGAATGATTAGTCAAGATGCTGACATCTTTTGTTTAACTGTATTTATTTCCTCTTTCTGTCTTTGTAAATAGAACTGTAATACATGGTACAAACATTAATGATGTAAGTTTTGAATTTCAAAACAAATTCTAGTTTGCCTTCCATATTCAAAGAGAATCTGCATTTTCTGGTGTAATTCTGTAAGGTAATTTGGCCAGAACTTAATCCCCTGGAACTGACTATTTGAGTTTCCGTGATGAAAATAGAGCATTGGCAGATTCAGGACACATAAGCAAAATGCTTCTTTACTGCAAGATGTATTAAAACACACACACACATTCAAGAAGGATAAAGCTTTGTGTTAGCTACTGATTGTGATGGTGATATACCTCCAGTATCATCAGCAATGTGCTTTTCACTGAAGTCATCACGGAATGCCAGTAGGAAGATGCTACTGCACTCATCAGAATTTCCCATGAGCATCTGTCTGGCCTCTTTGGGAACAGAATTTTCAACCTGATGGGCCTCTTGACCCTGGGGGGCTTTCCTTACAGGTTTATCTTGTCTCACTTGAAAATACAGTAGGTTATGGGTGAAACGAGCAATGTTGATAATCTGTTAATGAGATGGGATGGCATAAGCGCAGCCTTCCACTAAGCTCAGACATCTCTGGTTTAAAGCTGGTGTTCCTTTTGAAGCATTAAATAGGAAAATAACTTAATGGAAAGTTTTGCTTCTGTAGATGAAAAAATGCACAGAAATACTGGTGTGCTTATTTTGGAAATATGGTTGTAAGGATTTTGCTAATCAAGTTAGGCTTTTTTAAAAAAATGTTGTACTACACACAAAAGTATACCTGTAATTCATATCAATAACCACATTTATACTGAGTTTTTACATGCTAAATACATTTGTATGAATTATATTTGATAACCTCAACTGTAATTTTATTTTCCATATTGCAGGTTTTTTTTGTATGAATGGTTTAATTTTCCTCTAGCCCTACATGGAGATGTAAGCAGTTGAACCTAGTACTTTTGCATGAAAACAGGTGCTCTGTCAGTGAGCTAAGGCCCTTTCTCATCTGTGCAATCATTTCTTGTCAGTACAATGCTTCAGTTATGAGAACTAGTTTACCTCCATAAAATTAGAACTAATATAATAATAGATCAGTTTAAGAGACTGGATCATGATTCTAAACACTGCAATGTGTTACAGTTTGCCCAAATTGTTCTTGCCATCTGACAAATGTCTCTAACCTGTGTCTTTCTACTTCCAGACCTATGCTCAAAACAGGCAACTGCATAGTCATCTTTTGTCTTTTGAATAGGGGTTCTCACTGTGGCCTTTGCTGACTCCAACCAGGAAAGGCTGTGCCCCCTCATAACTGTAGCTCTACAACAGGGGTGGTCTGTGCAGGCTATGCATTACTAGCATCTGAATTAAATTTCCAACCCTACCTTTTTGCAAGATCTCTGAGTGACATCACAGTTTGAAAGTCTCTCAGAGTAGCTCTGAGAAGATGCTAAGCAATTGAACCTGGGAGTAGCTCTGAGAATGGGTACAGCATAGTAATAATCCCAAAGCTTTTTCCAGCATGTCAAAGTGTTAAAAGCCCATTGAATACATTTTTCTTAGTACTGTAATTCTTACAACAGCCTTGAAAGGCATAGACTGGAGTTTTTATCACCATGTCAGAGATGGGAGACATGGAGATTTCTTTCCTAGGGCAGTCACATTCTGGAGGGACATTTAAAGCAAGAGATTCCTGGCTTGCAGATACTGTGTTCCTTCGTCTCATCGAGAAAATATAGACATCATACTCAGAACTTTGTGAATGCTGTGGGATTCTTCAGTACTGCTGAAGGACCACATAGTAACTAGCACCCTATTACAGGGGTCTGCACAGACCATGCATGACCAGGAGGGTATACATATACTTCCTGCAAGTGTAATGTACTCCATTTTGAAATTTGAGAGACAGCATGTTACTTTATTCTAAGAAAAAATATTTTATTTTATTTTATTAGTAAAGTGATCTACATTAAAATTTACATATAATACAAAACAAGACCAGTATAAAGCAATTTTTAAGAACACGCTTACCAACCACTACAAAAACAGAACAATTATAATCATTACCTGCTAGCAAGACCTTTGTGAACAAATGGATTTTCAATGGGCATTAAAAGCTTGACATGGCTTCTGCCTCTTAAACCCATATGTTCCATTGAGAAGATTGCTGTTATCCTATGGTATACTGTTCATTGCAGAGCAGTCGATAACATTGTGGGATATGCTTTGACACATACAGAAGGTGGTCTGCTAGATATCATTGCTGTGAGGTGTTTGTCTGTCAACCACAGAACCTTAAACACAGTACCAATTAGCAAGCCAGGGCAGTTCTTTAAACATGTGCACAATTCCTTGCTCTGCTGAGCATCCTAATTGTTGTACTATGTATCTATCTGCAGCTTGCATCCAACCACAAGAAAAGTCCCACTTAGGTCACACTGCTGTAGTCTAATAGTACACTTATCGACTCATGAACTATAGTGACAAGATTATCCCTATCCACCCCATCTCCATCCAAAATTTATCTTGTCCAAAATGTTGTTTATGTGAAATATTCCTGGTGAAAATAATACTTCATCTAGAATGTCTCACTTGGTACTAGAGATTCATTCTGTATTTAGTAAGAAAGATTACATAGAAGATAATAATAAAGTGGCTCAGAACTCTCCTTATAACTTAAAAACACATTTAAATGTAGGAGTTGATTTGAAGATTAATATTGAAACTAGAGATTTGATTTCATCCACCAGGGCTGAACTGTACAGATAAGCAGTCTCTTTCTACCCAAATTTCTCTGTCAGATTGCCTGCATTCACATACACCTACATACACATACTCTTGAATATGAGGCTCTTTGTTTAACCTCCAGACATTGTGTGCAATAGTCTGCAGTAAAACCAAGTCAAGTGTAGAGGAGCTAAGACTTATTTTGAGGCCATTCTTCCTTCTTGTTATACCTTCTGTTGATGTTACTTCCTTCTGAGTTGGCATGCACTGTTTGGCAATTGAGTGCTTCCCTCTCCATGTCTGAATCTCAGGGTAATTGCCTCTTTTGACCTTTCATAAAAATTGCCTAGCTAGATTGGATCCATACCCAGGCCTCTAACAGATGGTCACTTCAGTCACCTTAATTGAATCTAGAAACTGTACTAGCAAAGTCACTTATGCAATTGACTTTGGCCGGTTTTAATCATGATTGTCAAGCCATAATGACACTTGAGTACAGTTTAAAAGCTTGCAGAACTGCAGCCCATTCATCATATACATCTCTCTCTCTCTCTCTCTCTCTCTCTCTCTCTCTCTCTCTCTCTGTGTGTGTGTGTACGTGAGGGAAAGTTCACTTGCTTATGCTGCTATTGCTTTTTTACAAGTTACTAAACATGCTACTTGCTAACATTGTTCTTTTACAATGTCTATTATCACAGTGAACAAAGTTCTTGGAAGCATTTTCCAGGAACAGAAGTGTTAAACTGCAAACTGTCAATGGAATGAAACATTTTGATATTTTATCACTGACTGTACTGATAACCTTTCATACAAAATTGAGGATTTTATCTGTCTGTCTGTCTGTCTGTCTGTCTGCCTGCCTGCCTGCCTGCCTGTCTGTCTGTCTGTCTGTCTGTCTATCTATCTATCTATCTATCTATCTATCTATCTATCTATCTATCTATCTATCTATTTGGAAATGCCAAATAAAGATAAGGAGTTGTGACACTGTATCCTCAGGACATCCTCTTCTATTTTAATGTATGCTCTACTTGCATCTACTGACAAATGTGTCCTCAGGAAAAGAAGAATGTTAAAGAAATGTCTAATTGTGACGATTCCATGACATGACAAGAAATCAGAGTCTGTATGGTTGATGGCCCTCATGGTAACAGACTGTCACAGGAAAACTCTAGCATCAGCTTTATCATCAGTGGGATGTAAATTGGCCGTTTCTGCTACTGATCGGGAAATGTTATACATGTCCTCAATGGGACTAGGCCTTGGAAACACCTGTTGCACCTTTTGAGTGTATTTTGGAGTGTCTCCATTTTATAATCATAAAAAGCTGCAGTGCAGTGTAAATATTGCATTCAAATAGTCATTTTCTTTTTATATTACACATACAGGATCTTCTATGAACTATCTACTAGATTTTGGTGCAAAGCCTGAGAAAGATGAAAGCAGTTCTCGCATTTGTATAGTTAAACCTATCTAGCCAGCAAAATCACTTGTCTGGATTTTCCCACCCCTAGGCACAGAACTTTAAAACTTTTATTTATGGTTTGTGACATGGATCCCTGTCTTTAGTTTTCCTTTCATGTGCCCCCACTTGTCTTCTTGCCCATGACTGTCTTGCCTGTGTGATCTTTCCAAGAGCCTTCAGGGAAGGAACTAATCTTCAGCTAATGTCTTATAAAGTGCAACATACACAACAATTCAATAATAAATTCAAATTCTTCTGCTAATATTGCTTTATGTGTGACTAAATATGAAAAATGAGAATTGCATGTGTAGAATTCTCTGTGAGGCATAAGTAGGGAGAGTTAAAATTTCATGCTGTTGTACTTTTGCACAGTTCTGTGGTTACCACTAATATTAATCAGAAGCAAAAACTGCACACACACTCCTGTACTGGAGTTAATCTTAGTGATATAATATCAGTATTAATTCAGTATGAATGTGATTTGAGAAAACTCTGTTGAGCTAGATTATTTGCTTTATGCTAATTCATGACAGCCTGTTCTGTCGTGGAAAATGGTCTCTCATACAACACAATGCATATAGCTGGCTGCACCTAATTACTGCTGTAGTAGGTGGTTATTTATTTATGCTGCTAGGGAGCATTAACAACTCCTGTGGTATAGTACTGCTATCAAAAATGCATTGTGCTTGTGAGTTCATGCTACTTCAGTACAAAAGGGACATTCTTGCTTCTTAAATAGGACTCTGTTTTGGTCTAGAATCTAAATCTAGACTCTAGATTTATCAGAGTTTCCATTTTTATATAGTAATTTTGAGGGCTATGGTTTTAAAAGTTTCTCTGAAATCTTTACAGGGCTCTGAGATGTTTTCCAATGTGCCTCCTGTGAGTAGAGAGCCAGGTTGTGTGGCGTTGGGCAAGCTGCACAGTCCGAGAGTGACCCCAGAAGAAGGGAATGGTAAACCATTTCTGAATATTCTCTACCGGAAAAGGGTCACTGTAAGTCAGAATTGGCGCATCATCATCATCATCATCGACAGTTTCTTTCGGTCCCCTTATTGAGTCAACATGCCATTGAAAGGGAAACTGCTTCATACCATGTCAACCATTGGTCCATCTAGCTCAGCATTATCTCCACTGACTTGAAGTACTACTCCATACTTTGAAACAGAATTTTGCAGCCCAACCTGGAGATGCAGGAATCAAACATGGCACTTCTGCAGACAAATAATGTGCTCTACATCCCCCTTTCTTCAGTGAATTAATACATTATATAAAATATGCTGATTATCTATATGTAATTTCTTTCTAGCTATTGTGGTAAGTCATTCATTCCCTCTGCCTCTGTACAAGATGCCTTGTGCAAACTATTTTTTATAGAAAACTTCAGTAGCTGTCGTAATTCTTTTACGTATTTTCTATTACTTCACCACAGCCTGTCAGTTCACTGCAGATAGAGGAGAAATAGCCTCTTCTCCACAAGTATCACAAAGGCATGTGTTGTCTTTTATTAACCATTTGCCAGCCTTCCAGGGACTGATGGACCTTTTCCACTCATGCCACACAAGCATTTCTGCCACGTGATCTTAACCCTGGGGAAATGTAATATGTGTTAATTCAAACCAGCAAGGACTGCACTCTTGAGATTCTTTCTCTCCCAGGTGTATCAAGACAATATTTGGGGGCCTCCCAAACAACCTCCTGCTGGAGCATAGATACCAGTGTGGGAATTGGAACCAGCCTAGACATTGTTGGTGGCTATAGATGGGTTCTACTTGTCTGCAGAAACATGCATGATCTTCTGTGATTCAGAAAGAGCTATTGTTCTCTATGTGTTTTCTATTTGAAGTGCCACTCTCCATCCACTCAGATACATGCCTCGAAGTATTCCTGATAAAGAAAGTCTGCTAGCATATTGAACATTGTGAGTTGTGTGCAGGACTTTCTTCATATCCGGTTTCACCACTGACATTCAGTAGTAGAGCTACACCACAAAAATCTTGTTTTTCCAGGAGGGAAAGAGACACTCTGCTCTGCAGACTCGCAGTGCTCTATGGTCAGGGAGGCCACTCTAGAACCCTCCTTGTACCATAAAGAACTGCCACTGGAGATGGTTTGCTGCTAGCAGCAGTAGGAACTTTGGTGGCCGTGTAGTCTCTCATGAGGTCCAGTCATAGTTGGCTCACTAACAGCACGCATATGACCTGGTCCACAAAGCACCGCTGGGTCCAGTGTATCTCTTTACTCTCAGCAGTGCTCACCCCAGTCTTTAACACTTATTCATTGTCCATAGCAATAATGGCTGGCTTTAATGATAGACAGACAGACTGAGCTGCCAGGATTAGGTATTTCTAGCAGGCACCAAGGTAATTGTGTGTTGCCCATGCCATTTTTACCCATCTCCTCCCACTTTCCCATCATGTAAAAATGGGTACCTGTGATGGAGGACGTCTAAAATATAGACATTCTTAGCAAGAGAGTGTCACATTTTGTTATATGTTGACAGCTTTCTATTAGTCTAAGGCATTGATTTTTAATGAGAATGCAGAGAAATATGCTTATTAATATTTTATTGAAGGCAACTCATATACACTGCAACTGTGGGTAAGAAATCTCTCTTTTTTTCCTATGCGAGAAAAGAAGCAACGTTTCCCTGCAGTCCCATTTGATTTCTGCATTATACATTCATCCATATGTTGCATATATTTTGTGCACAGAAAAAAATGAAGAACATGTAAAGTGTGTGTCTTATTCTCATGTAACATACAGTCAGCTAAATTGTACTAAATTGAAAGTAAGCCAATAAATGTTAGTTGTTTTCAAAAGCAAAGCTTTAAAAGGGGTGGAGTTCCCTGTTCCCATTTTAGTCTCAGTATTCTGTGTTTTGGCTTTTGCAGGGAGGAGATTTTGCTGGAAAAATGGATTTAAGTTCTGTTGCAATAAATGAACAGCAGATGGCACTCTTTTGTAACTGCACAGCGATTTTGGCTGGAAATCACTGTACTGAGCTCAGCAAGCGTTTACATAGATTATTGCAACTACTAACATAATACTGGCAATGTGAGAAAAAAGTGCTTTTAAGGCGGAACTGCGTAACGTTCTGTATGCAGAATTCTGACAGTGTCAGAATTCTCCAGACAGGATGTTACCTACGTCAAACAATTGCATGGACGGCCCTTAAAGTGCAAACTGAAGGGACAGTGAAGAAAACAATTCACAGCAGGATCATAGAGCAGGCAAGGAGATAGGGGGATCTTGATCCTTTGTCCATGTCTGTGATCCTGATCCCCCCCCCCCATGCCAATATCTGCTGTCTGTTGGCTTGCATGTGGGGAGCTGCCCCATGGGGGATGTCAGTGAGAGGAGGAGTAAAGGATATTGAACAACAGAGTGTTGGCCCAGTGACGGCACATTACTTTTAAAATGCCATCCAAGTGATTGCTAATTATGGCTCATCATTTTTGGTCCTCGTCTCTTTGTATGAGGTATGGCCACTGTGAGATGAGTGTCTTTTGATTAAGGAGATTGGAAATTCATTCACATCCTTCCACTTCTGCCCAGCAAGCCTGTTGTACGTATGCTGGACTTACAGTTCCTGCCGTGGTCTTGTCAGTTAACAGATTATTTTTGCTGTGGTTATTTGCATCCTGATTTCATGGAGGAATGTCTATGAAGAATGCATCTGGGGGGAAAAAGGCTAGCACAGATCTTTAAATCTGTGAAGAATATGCATGAAAAATGCACAAGCAAGAAGCAAGATAGCTGCCCATTCTGGTTCATGGACTTCACTTGCACAATGTGTTTCCTGGCTATTTCTCTGTGGGTATTTTTCTGTGAAGGAAAAATATTGACTGCACATCCAGTCATATATTTGAACAGATGCTCAAAAGAACACACTGCATTGTCACTATTTCCACGATCTGTGTGCTTTTCATATCCACTTGAAGAATGATTAACTTCCTTTCTCTTCTTGATTGTTGGCAAACTGCCAATCCTCATGAGATGATGTTACCTTCCTCAATCTTCATCTTTTAGCATAAATGCTAAAATGCTTCCTTCTTTGGGAATTAGTAGCAGTTCTGTAAATTTGTGGTGTGCAACACAATACCATTCTAATAATAATAATAATAATAATGTCCTGTCATGTCCTGGTTTATGATGACTCTTCCCAGGATTTTCTAGGGGTAAACTACTTAGAAATGATTTACCAGTCCTTCCTTCTGGGACAGTGCAGCTTACTAAGGCTACACAGCCTGACTTTTCTCTCAGGAGGCATAGTAAGGTATCTAACTACTGATCCTTGACCACTATTCAAATTCCAGTCACAAGATGTACTTATATATATATTCTTCTGAATTTGTATTTCTGTACACATTGCATGGTTTCCTGCTTATTTTTCTGTGCTTATGTTTCCTGCTTATTTTTCTACAAGAGGCATGAGGATGGTAGTAGTATTCTTAAACCCCACTCTTGTTCTGATCCCCTGATTAGCAGCCTCCATAGCAGCTGATGGAAATCCCATTAAAATAAAACAACCCTGCAATTTAAAGTCAAAAATACATTTAACA
This sequence comes from Intellagama lesueurii, assembly GCA_037013535.1. Taxonomy (NCBI): domain Eukaryota; kingdom Metazoa; phylum Chordata; class Lepidosauria; order Squamata; family Agamidae; genus Intellagama; species Intellagama lesueurii. The sequence continues at coordinate 53,512,170 of JBAJHW010000005.1, forward strand.
TTATATTTATTTTGTCTCTCTATGAAAGAACCCACCTCTCCAGGCATGGCAGTTGCCATAAATGTGGATACTGTCATTAAATCACAATTACATATGCTATTTTCTATATATTTCTTGATAAATCAACATTTTTTTCTGAGAAAGAGCTACTGAATTAGTTCATTGCCTTTCTGTTCATTAGGTAGTGAAACTGCATTCTGCTAAAAAAAGAAAGAAAGAAAGAAAGAAAGAAAGAAAGAAAGAAAGAAAGAAAGATCCCCGCTAGTGCACCCAAAGATGCACACATTCTATGTGTTTTTCTCTTGTGATAAATTAAGGTGTCTGCATCTCCCTTGTTTGGAAAGTCTCCCAGTCCTTGAGCTGGTTGAATTAATGCTCTGTAATATTGTTTTGGTGGGTTCTTTCATAGAGAGACAAAATAAATATAATGTTAAATGTATTTTTGACTTTAAATTGCAGGGTTGTTTTATTTTAATGGGATTTCCATCAGCTGCTATGGAGGCTGCTAATCAGGGGATCAGAACAAGAGTGGGGTTTAAGAATACTACTACCATCCTCATGCCTCTTGTAGGCAGTTAGGCAGCTATTCAAGATACACAGGGATGTTTCCCTTACATTGCAGGGTAAAAGAAGTTACCAGTGGATGACCACTGGCCATCTTCTTCCAGCAAGACAGGCACTTATGCTGAATTCTTACTGGGGAGGTTTGTTTTCTCCTGGGTTTCTCTGTAGATTTATTTGGAGTTCAGTCTGACCAGGCTTGGTACCTTTGCCCTTGTCCTTCCTACCCAATTTTATCTTCCCCGAAGGGAAAGTTATTTGACTTCCTGTCATTCTCCTATGGGACGTGGTGGCGCTGCAGGTTAAACTGCAGAAGCCTCTGTGCTGCAAGGTAGGAAGACCAGCAGTCGTAAGATCGAATCCACACGACGGAGTGAGCTCCCGTCGCTTGTCCCAGCTCCTGCCAACCTAGCGGTTCGAAAGCATGTAAAAATGCAAGTAGATAAATAGGTACCACCATGGTGGGAAGGTAACGGCGTTCCGTGTCTAGTCGTGCTGGCCACGTGACCACGGAAACTGTCTACGGACAAACGCTGGCTTGGAAATGGGAATGAGCACCGCCCCCTAGAGTCGGACACGACTGGACTAAATGTCAAGGGAAACCTTTACCTTTACCATTCTCCAAATCAGTTCTGGAACTTGGCACAGGTCATTAGGTTCATATTTTATTTATTTATTTATTTATTTATTTATTTATTTATTTATTTATTTACAAGATTTTTTTAGCCGCGCCATTACCAGTGGTTTCTGCATGGCGTACAACAATATTAAAACTTTAAAAACATTAAAACCATTAAAAATAGGCAATATTATAATAATATCCTATATTAAAAACAATCATTAAAACATTAATATTAATAAATCCTGCTGCTCATATGGCCAGCTAAAGAATACTATTTAATTAAAATGCTGGCTAAACAGAAAGGTCTTTGCCTGGTGCCGAAAAGCCAAAAGTGTTGGAGCCAGGCAGATCTCTATAGGGAGGGTGTTCCAAAGTTGGGGGGCAACAGCCGAGAAGGCCCTATTTCGACATGCCTCTTTCAGGGATGGCACCTTTAGAAGGGCCTTGATCCAATTCCAGCAGATCCCTGCATAGCATCAGATGCACTGAGCACCTCCAATGGCCTGTCTTTAAACATGTGTCAATGGGATATGCTTCTTATAATAATTCACTAGATGGGCGGCTCTCATGGGTACCCTGGGGAAGGAGAATAAAATTCCTCCTCCAAAAGATCCAGTACACCATGGAGGTGCGCAGGGCAGGGTGTGCTACAGCAGAGATGTTGAATGGCTATGGTGGTATGACTTCTGGTGCGGGTGGTCTCAACTTTCAGGCCAGCCTTGAAGGAGGGACCATCATGCCCAGCAGAGCAGCTAGTGGTGGCTGCAGCCCTGATGCTGCTATGTTCCACCTCCAGCTGCACAGGCACTAAGGAAAAGTCCACTTGGGAGACTGGCAGTGGTGGCAGCGTGTTGGGACCAAGGTAAGTCAAAAAGGAAGATGGTCTAGGTGGTGGCTTTCAGGCCTCAGGGTCAGGCTGGGGTCTCTGACAACACCTCTGGCTAAAACACTGGTGTGCCTCTTGCCAAGCCTCCCAGCACCACATGTCGTAATGACATACCCTGGCTGCTTCTTACTTCTTGGAGGACCCACCGGCCTGTTCATGGTCCTGCCTCCTGATGACTTCCCAATTCTCTTCTCTGTTCACCTCCACTTCCTCTTCACCACAGATTCTCCTCTCTATGAGCTGGGGTCCTCCTCATATAAGCAGGGGCCCCCAAGCCCCATCCATAGCTTCCACCAACATGCCCCCATCACTCTTTCCATCCCTGGATCACTGTGTCAGTCCATGAGGGAACTACAGGTAGAGAATGGCCCAGCAGGCGCCCTCGAGGTGAATAGCCCATGTACATCTGCAGCTGCTGGGGTGTCAGGGCTCTGACTGGGCCCACATTCACATTCTAAATCTGCTTCTATATACTGCAGTAATTGTCATTTAAAACTAAATTTTAGCCTTTTACTTAACATAACATTATTTTAAACCATCTCCTCTACTTATATTGTTTTTATATTTTTTCCTTACTTCTGCAGAGAAGAAATAAAGTGATGTTGCTTACCTTTATGGTGAAAAATAGGAACTCTGACAAATAACACAGAGTTATTTGTCAGACAAATAACATTAGTGCATGCGCTCGTAATCTCGAGATTAGACCATTGTAATGCACTCTACGTGGGGCTACCTTTGAGACTGATGCGGAAGCTTCAAATGGTGCAGAATGCGGCGGCCATACTTATTAGTGGTGTGAGGAAATACCATCATATCTCTCCCACTCTGGCCGCATTGCATTGACTGCCCGTTCGCTTCCGCGTCGATTTCAAAGTTTTGATGATAACATATAAAGCCTTAAACGGCTTAGGACCTCGATATCTGGCGGAACGCCTTCTCCCACCAAAGTCTACCCGTTTCACTCGATCTAGTCTGGAGGTGAGACTGAGGAGCCTGACGCCGAGAGAGGCCCGGAGGGAAAGGACAAGAAACCGGGCCTTTTCGGCGGTGGCTCCTCGGCTATGGAACAACCTACCTCCAGAGATCCGTATGGCCCCCTCGCTGGGCGTTTTCAAAAGCCAATTAAAAACATGGCTGTTCAGGCAAGCCTTCCCCCCCGGGCATGATTTGATTTGATTTGTTGATTTAATTTGATTTTGATCTTGAATGATTAATTATTTTCATTTTTGAATATTGTTGATATTTTTAATTGTTTGTTGGTACACTGATGTACGCCGCCCAGAGTAGTCAGAACGACTAGATGGGAGGGATAAAAAATGTAAGAAATAAATAAATAAATAAATAAATAAATAAATAAATAAATAAACCACTGTTATTATTGTAAGCCTCCCATTCAAACACAACTATTGCACCTCACTTTTTCTCAGCACTTGAGTTTGGGTTTGTATATCAGAATGATACAGTTTCTCTGAGCAATATACAGTGTCATAATGCAAATAAGGCAGATGCTCTAACCACCAAGCCAGCTGTCCTTGCAGATGCTTGAAATTTTACAGCTTTCTTGAAGACGTATGCTGTGTCTTCAGGGTAAACTGTTTCTCAAAGAGTAATGCATGAAAGATCTGCTAAAGGTCACTAGTGCCAGGAATTTATTTTATTTTATGTATGTATGTCAGAAGCTTAGCATACAGCCTCTCAGGGGAAGAAGGAATCTCAGAATATAAATGGTTGTCTTTTTCCTAGTCTTGCCACTTTAAAGACAAGAATATCTTTGTTATCAAAAAACATTGACTTCAGATAAATGCCACAATTCTAAAAGGGTCAAGTAAGAAATTAATGGTTGAAATCCAGCAGTAAGTTGCAACTAGAGTAGGTCCACTGAATCAGTGGGGATTTGGTGAGATTTCTCCTCCACAAGTTCCATTGATTAAGTGGGCTTACTTTACTACTAGATTTCAGCCAATATTTTGGGGATGAGGGGATTTTTATGTTCTTTCTGATTAATTTAATACTAGTAAAAGTAATTTTTAAAGGTTTAAAATATCTTCTCTATCTACCCAATTCACTTCACACAAACCAGTTGATTGTTTTAGAAATTGCAGCACAAAAATGCAGTGGCCATGTTGCCTTTACTTCATTGATTTCTTCTGTTAATTTACTGAATTAGTTGCTGGATTTTAGCATAGATTGTTTTTTGAACAGACCTCTGCCTGTAAACTTGTTTTAGCTAAATATTTTATTTCTTGTTGAATTTTGGCAATATATATAGTCTGTTGCAGGATTGCTTAATGTCAGCAGTACTTAATGGACAGTATTTTCCTTCGTGTTAACGGTGATATCAAAGTGGCCATATTGCTATGTAGTGACACTTAAACAAATGCCAATAAGCAGATAAACTGAGAGTTAGAAATTGTTTATACTAGATTTCTTCTTTGTGCTAGAAGCAATCCAATGGTCCTTCCAGAGTAGAAGGATCAGCCAACAGAATGCCATCGTTGTCCAGGGGACACCCAACTATGTTACAGTCCTCACATTTGTAGGGAGGCTCCTTCTATGCCCTCCAGATATTAGATATTAGAAAACAAATACCGTATTTGCCAGCGTATAAGATGACTTTTTTGCCCTGAAAAACATGCCTCCAAGTGGGGGGGTCGTCTTATACGCCGGGTGCACTTCAGTTGGGCTAGCCTCTGCAAGCGCCCCTCGCCGGCTTTGGAGGTCCCCTGCCAGTCCTCGGATGGTGCAGGAAAAGCCTCCGAAGTGCTCTGAAGCCGGCGCGCGCGGTTGCGGGGCACCCCCGCCAGTGTTCCGATGGTGCAGAGAAAGCCATCGGAACACTGGCGGGGGTGCCCCGCAACCGCGCGCGCTGGCTTCAGAGCACTTCGGAGGCTTTTCCTGCACCATCCAAGGACTCGCGGGGGTGCTTGGCTAGCCTCTGCAAGCGCCCCTCGCCGGCTTTGGGGGTCCCCCGGGGCTTACCTTGCACCATCCCAGGACTCGCGGGGGTCCCTCCGCGCGGCGATGGGCGTTTGCAGAGGTTTTCCCGGCACCATTTTTGAAGTTCCTGCCCTTTCCCCCTGCCTTCGGCAAGCCTCGGAAGGTAAAAAGGCTTTCTTTTTTTTTCTTTTTAACTTTCCGAGGCTTGCCGAAGGCAGGGGGAAAGGGCGGGAACTTCAAAAATGGTGCCGGGAAAACCTCTGCAAACGCCCATCGCCGCTCGGAGGGACCCCCGCGAGTCCTGGGATGGTGCAAGGTAAGCCCCGGGGGACCCCCAAAGCCGGCGAGGGGCGCTTGCAGAGGCTAGCCCAGCACCATTTTTGAAGATCGGGCCCTTTCCCCTTGCCTTCGGTAAGGCTCAGAACGGAAAAAGGCTTTCTTTTTTTTTTCCCCTTTTTCCGTTCGGAGCCTTACCGAAGGCAAGGGGAAAGGGTATATAACAAACTCTATATTTTGACTGGAAATGTTGGGGGGTCGTCTTATATGCCCAGTCGTCTTATACGCCGGCAAATACGGTAGTGTACGATAGATGGTAGAGTGGTTCAACTAATAGCAAGGTAGCTATTTTTTCCCACAGAAGTCCTTTTCCCAGCCAAAGCTGGTCTAGAAAATGTTATATGCATGCCAAAGAAAACCATGGAAAATATTTCCCCCAATATTAGGGTGCAAACAATGGGGGAATATTATGCCACAATATATTCTGTAGTATCCATAATTTACTACCGAGGCTTCTATGTCATTTTTTAAGTATGCAAAAAGGGAAAGAAATTGGTGAACATGAAGAGGAGAATGTGTTGCTGGAAAAGCAAGACTGACTTTATTTCAGTATATTCTGCAAAAAGTATATTTGAAGCTAAGCAAAAACAGAGATGATGCTTATCAAGAAAAAATGAATTTGAAAATAAGAACCAGTCAAAATGTGTCAAAATGTAAGACGTTGTTAGGTACAGTCACAAGAAATGTTATCTAAACAAATGTTGAAATGTTCAAAGTGGGATGCCAAAAGAACACCAGGCAAGAGAGAAAGGCAGGATGTAAATGGAAATAATTTTAAAAAGTTTGTCACATGATTATGGTTATTTGTAGCTTTAAATGTTTAAAGATGCACCCGAATAAGATAAGTGAGCAAAGGGATAGAAAATGTTGGATACATGACAATTTAGCAAGATATTTTTGTCTATATGTGATGGATGAAAGTTATGTCAAATTACAGTTGCAAGAAATTTTATTATGAAAAAAGGAGAAGACTAAATGTGTGTGTGTGTGTGTGTGTGTGTGTGTTTTATGTAAAGTGCAAGTTGTGGATCTATTGTTAGTTTTCTCTAGAATGTTTAGAAGTCTGCCTTACATTGGATCAGACCGTAGGCCCATCTAGCCCAATGTTGTCCATTCTGATAGCTCTCCAAGGGTTCATGCAGGATTCTTTCCTAGCCCTACCTAGAGATGCTGGTCATTGTGCTCTATCACTGAAAGATCAAATAAAGGGTATACAAGCTCCCTGCCCCCCCCCACCAAAGTTTTCACTTTGTAGAAGAAGGTATCAGAAGAAAAGAGTAATTGTATTTATTAAGGGGTTAAAGACAATGATGTTAACAAGATCCAGAAAGGGAGTTTGTATTTGGAACTAAGACATTTCAAAGGAGACCATTTATCATAGGATGCATATGTGCACCCATTTGTAGTAAAATAAATGAAATTCTTGCAGAAGAAGTGGTCAAAGATGCAATGGATAACTTGGCAGATCTCTCCAGGAATTTTCAAAGAAATGTAACAGTGTTTCTCAGTTGAGGCATGTTAATGATTATCATTTAAAGCAGTGGTTCTTAACCTTGGGTTACTCAGGTGTTTTTGGACTGCAACTCCCAGAAGCCTTCACCACCAACTGTGCTGGCTGGGGTTTCTGGGAGTTGCAGTTCAAAAACACCTGAGTAACCCAAGGTTAAGAACCACTGATTTAAAGCATTATACTTTTTTCTATTTCCTATAATCCTTATCTTGCTTCTCTGATACGTAAAATGTTAAAAATGAGAATGTGGGGCTTAATATTCACCCAGGCTTAGTAATTGAGTCTAGAAACTCTTTATTTTATGGCCTGGCAGCTGGAAAACATGATTCTGTGACATGAGGAAATTGCTGGAGTTTGTAGATTTCTATTTGGAGAACTGCATAGATGAGTAAAAGTATAGCAGATTTAAACCCTGTCATCACATGGGAAGCTTTAAACACAGTTGTTGTACAAACCTTTTGTACAAATATTTAATAATACGAAGAATGTTTACTAGAATTAAAGTCTACGTTTAAATGATTGAAGCAAATTCAAAAATATGCTTCCAAGCAACGTATAAAGAAGTGCTGGAAAGCTGCTGGATAAATTAAATTCTCCTCTGATAGTTGGAACTTTTGGGTTTTTTCAGAAAGAGTGTTAGCTGCACAAATAAAAGAAAGACAACAACATAGGTTAATGACACATCTGAAAAATACCAAGCAATAGTTAATATGTTTAGAGGATGTCTGTAAAATGCATATCTCAATGGACCTCTTGAGGGAAAACTAAACTAAAAAGTTTTTACTGTCCATCAGCAAAACAAAGCAACCCCCCCCCCCCCAATTTATAAATGTTTGCTATCTGAAGCCACAATCCATGCATCTGATGAAGTGGGCTGCAGTCCATCAAAGCTTAAGCCAAATAAAGATTGTTACTCCAAATGGTGCCACACAACATCTTGTTGGTTTTGTTGCACCAGACTATTCTAGCTAACTCAGCAGGTTTACAAAAATAACTCCTTCACATTTAGACCTTGGAAACTGAAATATTTGTTTTTCAGAAACATGGTGAGAAGCAAGAATCCATCAGCAAATCTAACCACCTCTATTGGGGCGATCTCTCTCTTTTGAAAAAGAGTATTTGTTCTACTGCTTCTACCACTGCTATTGCCCTGTTTCAGATTTCCTCAATCCTTTTTCTGAATAGATGTTGAAGTAGACACCCAACTCATTGATGTCCACCTGCTAAATGATGATTGAGACTTTTCACAGTTGAACTCTGAATGATAATATTACTCAAAAAATTCATTCCACCCTGAACAATTTATAAGTGTCAGCAAGTGATGTGATTAAGATATATTAATAATTAAGAAGACAAAGTACATTCACCTTCATAAAGAGAACATATTCCAATTTTAGTGGTGTCAGCCATTCTTACCAATTACTATGCTATGGATTGAAGTACTTGAGATAGTTTTAAAAGGTGTCTTTATCCATGTCTTTTTTGAAGTGTTCATTGGGAAGAGCAACAATTCATGTTAATATCTGAACTAACTCTACATGGAGTGAAGCATATAATTAAAAGAAATCTTTATATGAATGTCATTTATTGTAGAATGTCAAGCTCCCTGGAGTCTACTTTCCCATATTTATTTAGCAGTGTCCTATAAATAAATTATTACATCACTTTCATTTGAATCAAGACAGAAGTGGAGTGTCTGGTAACTAGCCTTTCTGTATATACAAACTGGTTGACATCCGTTCATAGCACAGTGTAATAGAATCTTCAGTTTTAGACTCTAGCCACCTACATTGAAAGGTTCTAATAGTCACTGGCCACCAGCAGCTTCAGGAAATAGAGCAGTACATTCCCTCTTATCTTTTTTAAACATAGATTTTTGGTGCACCAACAAGGCTTGAATTTGTGTTAACTCATATGTAATTCTTCTCCTTCCAGAAAGTGTAGAGACTGCAGATGGAGCAGCCATGAATGCAAGCTTTCCTTTGGTGCACCCGTATTATATGTTACTTTGGAGAGAATGATTACCTATCCTCCTTTTTAGCTTTTATTATGACACAGCAGTTAATTAGTGCTAGGTAATGTAAGCTTCACAGCAAAGCAGAGTCTCCTGCAGAGCCTCCAATACCAATCACAGCTACACTTTCTGCTACCTGTTGTTAGTATCCATTGGGAAATAGATATTTCTGGGGTGAAATAGCATACCTACCCATAAGTAATTGTTTTCTATTTGAAGTACTTACATTAGTTTAAGATATGAAGCCTTACACTTAAGGAGGAATAGAAGACCTACATTTATAATATGCATTTGTGGAGAGCCTTTGCTGAACATGGTTCATATGTTTCATTTTTTAAAACATGCTGCACTTATTTTGTTCCAAATTTTCAGGGGAAATGGGCAAAGTCTTGTCAAGCTGTAATTGGGTTAAATCCTTTTTTTAAAAGAGTAGTCAGCACCATGGACAGATTCCAGCACAAACTGCTAGCTGGAGCTGTGCTCCTTGTAGCAAATGCAGAAAGGAACTAAAGCCAGCTGAAAGGTTATTTAGGCAGAGGAAGCATGTGCTATAGTTGGCCCTACATTCAAGAAAAAAAGTTTGTAATTTCAAAGGTCCCTTGTTCAATTTTGCCCTTCTTTGTCTCCTCTGTGATCATGAGGAATTATCCAAGGACAATGTTTAGCCAACATTCTCCAGTTTTCAAGATGTTAGCTGTGTTAGTCTGTTTCAGCATGTTCTCTGATATATTTTCCTGCAGGAAAGCCACGGGAGTAAGTGTTAAAGATGTAAGCCACCTTGGATCCTTTTAAAGGAGAAAGGTGGAGCATGAATGAATGAATGAATGAATGAGTTCCTGCAAGGATGAAAGACACAGTACCTCATTCTCCTCTTTTCTGCAGGTATTAAGAACTTATAGCATTGAGGGTCATAACAAAACCCTTTGAAAACCAATGTGACAATCTACATTTTGTATTCTGGCTGCCTTTCATGAATATGAAAATCTATCTAAGAAGTAATCCTTTGATATTCATGTTTCAAAAAGGTGTGAGGACTGACACTGTTCAATGAAATTATTGTCAGATTGCCTGAAGATTAATAATAATTAATTATGTGCCATCAAATCAATTTTGACTTATAGCAACCCTTTCAAAGTTGAATAGGTTAGAATAGACTTGAGGGCCTGAAAATTAGCTATCCAAAACTGTTCTCCAAGAGCAACACATAACGTCTCTTCCATGAGTGGCATTATTCTCTTTGTCAACATAATGGTTTTCCGTATTTCATGTATCTCTAATTCTGGTGGCTTAGGTAACCAACTTCTGTACAACAGTAAGAGAAAGAGAGAAACAGATTAGTTCACCTTGATGCCTTGCTTTCTGAGCTGGCAGGGATGCTGAGAATACTGTGGCAGCAATGTATTTAACCTCAGGCAGATGATCATGTGACTTGTCATTGATGACAGAATGCGACTTGGCAATCAGCTACTGACATTTGTGCTGAGTTTGTCATCCACTGCACTTCATCTCTAAGTAGATCCAGCAAACCAAAAAAACCCTTGAGTTTCATTTTTATGGTGCAGTGTTAATTATGTAAAAGAGATGTGAATGAAGTATTCATCTTAGTGCCAAGTAGAATGTATCACTGAAATTACAGAAGTAAAATCACTAATTAATCCGAGGCAGGTTTCAGGCTTTTGTGAAACTTGTCAGCTCAAGATTGTGTTTGTGATTTTTTTTTTAAAAAAAAAACAGCTTGAGGAGCAAGATGGTATTATCTCCCTAACTGATATATTGATTGACTGATGATATTTCTGAACCACTCTTCAGTCAAGTGGATACTAGGGCAGTGTACTGTAATCTTTTTCAGGACGGTCATCGACAAATATAACTTGATGATCCATAGAGTCCCTTCCAGCTCTGCAATTCTAAGATGATGATGATAATGATGATGATTATAGTAATAATAGTAGGAAATATGACTGAACCATCAAAATGTGTTGGTTTGGTTTTAATTAGTTATGTTATTTATTTTTAAAATCAGAATTATTTTTATTTGCCTTGGCTCTGATTAGGAATGGGTGACAAATTTGCATGGTCCACACTTTTTGGATGAATTAGTCCACACTTTCTGAACTGTTAGGTGCATTGGAATATGGCTGTCCTTCATACTGTATATTATTCCATGTCTTGTAATATATTTCTTAGGTTTGAAACACTACATACAAAAGCTGCACATTAGAGAAAGTTTCAGAAATACAGCCAACATACTATCTAATTTTCAGCCCTGCTGGGCAGGGCTCTGCATCTTGCGCGTGCGACTCCAGCACCACCCTGCACTCAGGGTTCTGTCGCAACCAAAACCTAACACGATTGCTGCATGGAGGAGGAAGAGAGCTGCGCACAGGGAGGCAGAGACGTGCACGTGCACCCAACTTAGAGGGAACCCTGCTCACACCCATTTTTTTTTATTTTGTGGACTGTGTATACATTTAAGGGAATGGCTTTCTGAATAAACATATGTAAGATTGATGTGTATTAGAAATGGATAGATTTCACTATACTTACTTTTGGGACTGATGCTTAAAAGATTTTCTCTAAGATTGTATATTCACTGTCTGACTTCATTCAATTGCTAGGTGAACTCGTCCTCGTCAATAGAAAGTACACTAGAGTTATGCTCCGGCCTAGTACCTCATGGCTGGCCTGCCTCAACTAATACACAAGCATCTGTATAAAAGAGCTTAAAGAGCTTAAAGCTCTTTAATCTCTCTAGATTGAGAGCGAAGACCAAAGTCCATCTGAGATGCATGCAGGACTTCCTCTTTGCCGATGATGCAGCTGTTGTTGCCCACTCTGCTGAAGACCTCCAACAACTCATGAATCGTTTTAGCAAGGCCTGCCAAGACTTTGGATTAACAATCAGCCTGAAGAAAACACAAGTCATGGGCCAGGGCGTGGACTCACCTCCCTCTATTACCATCTCCACACAAGAATTGGAGGTTGTTCATGACTTTGTGTACCTTGGCTCAATGATCTCTGACACTCTCTCCCTAGATGTCGAGCTGCATAAACGCATTGGCAAAGCAGCTACCATGTTCTCTAGACTCACAAAGAGAGTATGGCTTAATAAGAAGTTGACGGCATATACCAAGATCCAGGTCTATAGAGCCTGTGTCCTGAGTACACTCCTGTACTGCAGTGAGTCCTGGAGCCTTTGTGCATGGCAGGAGAGGAAGCTGAACACGTTCCATATGCGTTGTCTCCGACGCATTTTTGGTATCACCTGGCAGGACAAAGTTCCAAATAGAGTAGTCCTAGAACGAGCTGGAATTTTTAGCATGTATACATTACTGAAACAGCGACGTCTACATTGGCTTGGGCATGTTGTGAGAATGGCTGATGGTTGGATTCCAAAAGATCTCCTGTATGGAGAATTAGTGCAAGGAAAGCACCCCAGAGTAAGACCACAGCTACGATACAAGGATATCTGCAAGCGGGATCTGAAGGCCTTAGGAATGGACCTCAACAGATGGGAAACCTTGACATCTCAGCATTCAGCCTGGAGGCAGGCGGTGCATCATGGCCTCTCCCATTTTGAAGAGACACTTGTCCAGCAGGCCGAGGCAAAGAGGCAGTCCTGAAACCAGCAAAATCAGGGAGCTGGACAGGGGACAGATTGTATTTGTCTTCAGTGTGGAAGGGATTGTCACTCTCGAATTGGCCTTCCCAGCCTCACTAGACGCTGTTCCAAGTCTCTTGAGACTGAAGGATGCCTAATCTCAATCTGTATAAAAGAAGTCTTATCACATATAATTCCAGGTCACACAGAACTAACATGCTTAGGGTTATATTATGTAGAGAACCCATGCATGGATTCAGTGGAATGCAGTTCTGAAGCTTTGTTTCCACTTCTATCTATTCACATACATACATACATACATACATACATACATACATACATACATACATACATACATACATACATACATACATACATACATACATACATACATACATACATACATACATACATACATGTGATTAAAGATCTTTTCTGGAAGCTAATTCTAATATTACATTCCCTAAACTCAAGCATTCATAAAATTGTAGAATTAGGTGCTTCCCATTGATTTGAAAGCCAGTTTAACCTGCCAGTTATGTAGTAGTTGATGCATCATTGACCAATAATTCCTACTTCTTTCCATATGTCTTCAGGACAGGGCCAGCATCACCATCTGGCGTCACTGCAACCTGCCAGCTCCCTTTAGTCCACTGCTAATGCCTGCACAAGGCGCCCTATTAAAGATTCATTTTCCCTCTCTTGGTCTTGGCACCCTTTCAATTTCCTACTGGTCTACACCCAAGAGTCCTTCAGGCAGAATTGTGGTAAATAGAAGAGTAACTAAACCCATCTCTTTGGCTCTGCATGGAGCTCATTCAGTTGAAGAGGACCCACTGACAGAAAAGGTAGCCCACTAGGGAGCATTTTGCCCCAGCCCCCCTGAAACTGGATCTGCCCTGATTCAAGATATCAGTACAGAAAATTAGCATTAGTACTACCTCCAATAGGTTCTTGGTCTAGGTAAGACTTTCATGATAACATGGATAAGCGCTGTCACAGTTACAGTTTGCTTTCTCTAGTGACTGCAGTATGTTTGTCTTGGAAGAAGAGGAAACCCCTCTTCCTCTTCCTCTTTCTTTCCCTGCATTGCTTTGGAATAGCTTGAAAAATATGTGATGTCATCAGTTTAGGTTGCCCCTCCGCCACGGCAGATGACAAACAACTGTACACTGTCATTGTGTTTCTTGTTTTTGCGACCAGTTTGTCAGCTGGTGGCTAATGAGATTGCTTTGGTATCATCCTGATTTTCTGTGTAGAAGTCTGCCTAGCATTATGGGAGGTAGGAATGGGATGGGGCAAGTCATTTAAAATAATAACTGCAATCATGAGTCAACAAAGCTATTATATATTCACATCTCATTGTACACTCACTCTACCCCCTACAGTTAGATGAGTTGCTTTGGGACACCAAATATACCCCTCTATTTAAAAGACAGTTTCTCTTTCTCCCTCATTACAATTAAAGATTATTTCTGATTAATTCTGTGACTTAATGGTGGAGCAATTAAAACCAAAAGACAAAACTGCCCCTTAGAATGTGTATCTATTACAAGTTATGGTTGTATGTTGCAATCACCTTCTTATCTGACACTTTTTTTAGAAGACTATTCTATTTAAACTCTTATTGTAACCAATCTTTTCTAGTTTGGAATGAAACGTCATTTGCTATGATTTCTAAATTATTATTTTTAATCTTCTAGGTTATATTGGCAAGAAGGTTTTTTGTTGTTTTCAAATAATTAATATATTTCTATTTTGTCATAATCACTTATGTATTTCTATTTCTTTGATCACATTGGCAGCCATTATAAGTGCCTTTATTGCACAGATGAACTGGATAGGAGGGCCGGTGTCAGACTCTGTAGGAAATTGCCAGAATTCCCTGAATTTCTCATACTGACCTGGGTTGCCCAATATTGTCTTCCTCTGGAGTATTGTGAGAAATGTAATTGTTGAGCAGTTTTTCCCAGGTTGAACCACAGCTACCAGGTAAGCCTTCTGCAGTAGGGAGTCCCTGACCCAGGGGACCTGCTAAAGGGCAGCTTGCTAGGGGAATCTTCAAAACTAATGCTCTCTCTGCTTGTTAACCTTCACAGTGCAAGTATTAGCTCAATACAGGCTCTAATATTTACCTAACTCCTGTGCTCATACCACTTTTCCAAATATCTTTGTAACATATAAGTTAAAAAGACATATTAAGTTATCTCAGTAAAGTGCAATTTTTATTAATGGGACTTGCTAAAGTATTCATTAACTGATGTGAAAACACTGATGACTAATGATAAAGTTTCACATTCCTGATTGAACTCACATTTTACTCATATTAGCTTGTGTGTGCAGGGATGCTGTTTGGTGGGATGTGAGGCAATGAATGCACCTTTCTGGTGGTCCTAATTGAAGCAAATATTTAAAAAAACCATGCAACACATACAGCTCTCCTGTTTGCACTTCTCTGGATTCAGAGTAATGTGATACTATTAAACAATTTTCTTCTGTTGTATTTCTTTTAAAAGAGAAGTATATTTTCCATTACCCTTTATTATATCGAATATAGTTCCTGTCCCTTCCTTACCTCCACAACCCAAAATTGTGAATTCACCTAATTCTGTCTACATTGTCAACTCAGAATCATTGACAGGATTTATTAATAAAAATATCTTGGCCTTTGCACATTTCATTTCCTATATCTGAGAAAGGCAGTGATTCCCTGCACGTCCTAATCAAATCAACTGACTTTTATTTCTAAGGTTACTTTTTCCTTTGCATGGATGCGTGCAAAAACCTCCTGGACTTCTATCCCAGCCTGTGATTTTGTCTGCTCAGGTCTCATCTTCCTCGACTGCTCTGGGCAAACCAAACTTCTGTCTTGTTAAGACATTCTTGCATGTGTAAGCCCTACCCCCTCCTGTGTTCATTCTAAATCTCCAGATATCAAAATAAGAGTGTTTGCCAGAAAAAGAGAATAGATACAGTAACACCCCCAGTCTTTTTGTAGATATGAGACAACTGTTTGTTTTCTTCTTAGCCTAGAAGGTATCTAACTTATGTTACATATGATGTGGAAGTAATGGAAAGCATAGTAGAGTGCAAGGAAATCATGAATAACAATAATAAGACCAAGATCCATGATAATTAATAGGAACACACCCTGTATTTTCACATATACTTTGGGATGATGGTGACTTATCTTTTCTTTTGGTGGCAACACTTCATATTTCATGGAATAGTATTCTGGAAAGCCCCAAGTCATTTGGAGAAGGTCTTTTTTGAAGAGCATGAAGGGCTCCTGCTAGGAGGGGGAAGCTAACATGCTTACTTATGCAACATATTGCACATAGTGCTTTGACATTCTAGTAGCCATAAGCTTTATAGAAAAGGGGAAGAAGGTGCTCATTTTAGCCCAAGACATGGAGCCACAGGAATGAGAGTAATGCACAGCTGCACTGCCCTAGGAATTCCTCAGCAAATCAGATGTGGTTTAGGGGCCACAAAAAAGTGTGCTGCTTATATACCACCCCATAGCACTTAAAGCACTCTCTGGAAGGTGTACAATTAAATTCAAATCAATTATGCAAGACATATTCCACTCCCGCCGCCCGCCCCCCGCCTCCCGAGCTGGGTACTCAATTTACTGATCTTGAAACGATGAAAGGTTGAGTCCACCTTGAGCCGGCTACCTGAATCTGCTGGGATTGAATGCGGGTTGTGAGCAGAGTATTCACTGCAATACTGCAGTTTAACTACTGCACCATGAGGAAGAATCTCTGGCGGGGCAAATCAGGTGCCTGTGCATGCTGCAGCTGTACTCACTTCCATCAATGGATAAACAGTGTATATAGTAAGAAAACACAGGAAAAAGACAAGATGTCTAATGGAATCTTCAGTAACTGGGCAATGATTACTGCATGAGTAACACACAGTGCCTTTTCCTACAACCAACTGCATAATAGAAGAGAACAATCATACATTGTTTAGAAAGAAAAAGGAGCTGACGTGTCATATCCTGTTCATCACATGAAGTCAAGGACAACCTGCCATAGCACAGGGAGCAGGAGCAGGGAAGATGTAGAAGCCCCAGCTGGGAGTCCACTCCCAGAAGACAGGAAATTGAGGAGGTGTATTGCTTTGCCAGGGAGGATCCAGTTTCTCCAGAAAATGACAACAGCTTGATTAATGAAGAAGTTTGTGAGAGTGTCACAAATCCAGGTGTTAGAAAAGAGAAAATGGTGAAGGCAATGTGGGCATTCTCAAGGTTGGATACCAGCAGTAAATAACTTATTAGAGCCAGCTGAAGAAGGGAAGGGCCCGAGCCCAAGGTGAATAAATATGATGAACCCAGTAAAACCTAGATTGCTGGAAGTGTGTATTCATGTTCTGCTCTAGCCCTCTTTGCATCATGTCAGCCTAAAAACCTGTCTCTTGAGTTGGATTGTTGTAGAAGTGCTCCTGTTTTCTCTTTCTCAGCCCTGTCAGATTGGTATGTACATAATTTACAACCCACTACTTCCAGGACCAAAGTTCAGAAAACCATAGCTCCTAGAATCTCCAAGTCAGCATTACTGGTTCCAGGAGTTACGCTCTGAAAAGTAACATTTCTGATCTCTTTCCAGAGCTATGTTTAATAGTCCACTTTCTGTTTAGAGGAAAAGTAGGATACCAGGTAAGACTACTTTAGATTTCTAGCAGCATGGCATAGGTCTTACTCTTGTTTCATCTCCTCAAATGTACGTGCAAATAATTAATGATGTGTATATATAAACATTGCCAGTGACAATACTATAGAAATTGGCTTCACACATTTACATATGGAAATTGAATCTCTTATTATGCAGTTTAGATTGGATTTTCCCCACCTATCTTATCATCTACAGTTCCCCTTGAAACTGAAACACTGTGATCTTCATCATTTATTAATTGTTGAAAGAACTTCTAACAGCTGTATTTTTTATTTCTTTATGCCATTAGCTTAAAATTTTTATAAGCAACATTGTATGTGTTCACATGAAAATAAATCATAACTATCACAGAAAAAGTAGACTTGATTTGTGAGGTAGAATAATGCTGCCAGTGTTAGAACTACTCCTGAGCAGCATTAGCTAGCACCATTTTCATTGAGCTTTCCAGGGTCATAGCAGATGCTATTGGGTGTTTGGAGGCAGGGAGGGGAACAGACACATATGGTTCTTCATATGCCTATGTGTGTGTTTGTATTCATGCCATTTATGTACAAAGTAGGGTGGGGAAGTAAAACCCCACTTAGCTCTCCCCTCCTCCATCTCTTGTATAGGAACTGCACTGAGAGGGAGACTAGTGCCTGAAGTGAGCTGAATTGTTTGAAAGAAGAGAGAGGACAATAAGTAATGTAGGAGTGGGGGGAGGTTGTCCTCTTTTTTTATTAATTTTTTAATTGCAATGGAAAAGAAGAAACATGCCATTGCTGTCACAACTAATTTGACCCATCCTTCTGAAATCTTCCATAGAAGATGTCACCCATGCAAAATGGGAATATACATTTTTGCTGTATCAATAATTTATAGTTTTAACAAATACTGGTAATTTTAAAAACAAAAAACAAAAGCAAATCAATCCTCCCCTCCAAAGTATTGCAAATTTCCCAGCACATATTTTGACCTCTTTACTAATTCATGAGCACATACAGAATTTATGGTTCAGTCCTAACTTGCCAAAATGGCTAAAATCTTTGCTCAATCAGAGGCTGTGCTGAATCTGAACTCCTCCTATCCTAGGGATGCTGGAAACTGCTTAGACTACACTGACCCTGGCCTAACTCTGTAGTGGCACAGAGGATGTGAGTCTGGGCTGAGAAGAGTTTGGATCTAGCCTAACTCAGCTTCTCCCTTGCTCTTCCCCCTCTTCGCCCCTTTCTGGCTCTTCTGCTGGCTTATCACAGCCATTGTGTTGGCACATCTTGTGCTCATATCAGGTCTGAAGCCAGCCAGCACAAAGGCCATTGCAGTGGCACAAGGGGCGTCTGCCCATCCCAGACTATGTACACTACAGCCAATATATCTTGGAGTCTGGACTGCACAGCCTGTAAGCATTATTAATTACATTGTGAATTCATGCTTTGCCTTTAGTAATATTTGATGGGTATATATCTCAGAAAATGTATTGACAAAAGTAATACGTACTAAATTAAATGATGTTTCAGTGCTGGATAAATTCAGAATTTCAAACTGAAACATTTAGCTATGAAGACAGCATGGGAAAACCAATAAATCATTTTTAGTTGCCTGCAATCTTCTTTTTTAGAGTTAAAGTTTAGTTTAACAAGTATTAGAATAAAGAGCTGGAATGTTGCAAATACTCTTTCTGGTTGTGACTGTTTAGCAGATACTGCCTCCAGGTAATTTTCTTGACATTTTGCCTTCTTTTCTACCTGAAAATAGTTTTTAAAAATTATTATGCCTAGATATACTTAACTGTCTAGCTAATTTGGATTTAAGCCCTTATTTGATGCACTTAATATGTGACTCGTAATTCTTTCTTTTCTCTCTAAGAGTCATATGTCATATAATAAAACATGTGGACATCCATAAATAATGAGGTATGTGTTCAAATATAACTGAAGTTTTTTTAGCCTAATATACATATACTGTGTTAGAACATAACACAAATTTCCTGAAATAGATTATGCCTCCTACACACACAAAAAATGACAGCAATATTTGCATTGTATTCTCGAAGGCTTTTTGTAAACTGTGGCAGTGAACAATATTTGCATTGTTCAAAATCTTTGCCATAAAAATTGCAGTCATTATATTGTTTTGATGCATCTTATTACCAAATTATTGAAGTTAACAAGGAAAAACAGGGCATGACCACACCGAAGTTTGTCCTGGACTGATGCGAACTTCTCTGTCTCATACCCTGGTATTTAAATCACTGCCACAGTTTACACAAAAATATTAATCATCCCAGGAAAGGGTGCTTCAAGTGTCCACATATCACACAACCTCACCTTTCTCTACTGTTATTGCCACTTTTTCTTACCAACCTCTTTCTCCAGCATTCAAATCCCTTCTCCCTTTTCTTCAATATTTAGCAAGTGAAATAGCACTGAACTAACTAGATATGGTAAGCATTTGAATTATTGCTCTATCTGGATAGCGCTATAGCAGGAAACTGGAAGAAAAATATTTTTTAAAATACAATTTACAAGTTGCATTGCAGTTATCATTATTGCCAGTGCAAGCAGAAGACAGGTTCCAACATCAGACCCCACTCTGCACTTAATTAATCATGTCCTCTGGACATGCCCAACAGCAGACCACTATGGGTGATCACACAGGCCAAAAACAAGACAAAATAGTGCGACAAAATAGTGCAAAGTTCTACAAAAACCACAAGCACTGTTAGCCGAACAAAATATATCACATACTCATCCCCAAAATTTGGATCTATCCATGATTAGTGCTAACGTTCTATAACTCATGGAATATCGAAAGGAGCAGTAAGAAACATGACACAAATTGTGGGGCAAATACCCATCTAGTGAGAGAAATAAGGTGCTAGTATTTATAGTTGTATAATATGATTTAGTTCAGATGGTCCTATTTCTAGTTAGACATCTTTGGAATGGAAAGATATTCTGTCATAACTAGATCTATGACAAAAACTTGCTGGTTCCCCATAGTAAAAATTTCTCCAGAGTGCTGAGTGGAATAGTTTTCTGCAAACATTTTTTATGTGAAAAGGGAGTTCTTGGGGGCCTGAAATTTCTCCGAAAGCCCACTTTAATGTTCCACACCCCTCTTCTTTGTTTTTGTTTGTGAATAATTAGCTGGTTGCACGATTGAATGGGCTGATTTACAAGTGATTGCTGGGTGAGTGGGAGGATAATTATGGCAGCGGGGAGTGGGGAAGAATATGCCCCTATGGAACTTTGTTGTGATTGGCTGCTTCCTGCAGTCCAGGAAGCAACACAGGTGTGGGGGCTTACAGAGCAGAATTAGCTTCAAGTCTCCCCAGAGTAGACCACCCCTTATTGTCTCATCAACTGGCACTTACAGTCTCAATAACTCACTCGGAGACATTGGTAAGAGAAAGAATAAAAAGAATCAGCTTACAGTTCTGAACAGATCAGAAACAGCATAAGGAAAAATTGGTCAGTGCTGTGTTGATTGGCCATCACCCCAGCTCAGAAAGGTCACTCTCAGTTTAAACCTAAGGAGGCAGCATTTGAGGTTGAAAAATAATTCCAACATACCTATGGATGGCAGTTCCTGTATAGCAGTGGTTCCCAGCCTTTGCCTCCAAGATGATCTTAGACTAAAACTCCCAGAAGTCTTCACCACTAGCTTGCTGGCCAGGCTTTCTGTGAGTTTAGTCTAAGAACATCTGGGGACCTAAGGTTGGGAACCGCTGCTATATCATATTGAAAGGAAGCAACTCAACAGCAACTCTTGGGCATGTCACACCCACCACCACCACCAGGCCCTTTGCATACCTAGTCCTTGGTCTTTGGATTCCCAATGTGAAAAGGGAGCTTTTGAGGGCTTGAAATGTTGCTGTATTGTAATGGTGGTGGTGGTGGTTGATTTTAAAATTGTTCCACTCCTTGTTTATAAAAGTGACATCACATAGTAAACCATTTTTGGCTGTGTAACAAATCCTACTGATGGGAAACAAAACTAATTCAGCAGAAGGGTGATGTCTGTTAGTTGTATTGAACAGATGCCACCGACTCACACAGAGATAGAAGCATGTAGTTCCTGTTCCTTGTCATTGTTTCTTGCTTGCTGTTTTGTTTTGGGGTGGGAGGCAGAAGCAAAAATGGTTTCTGTCTGTCTTCTGCATCAGCTGTCCCTCTTGACTGCCATTGCCATTTTTCTTGTTGCTTTGATAAATGAGAACTGCTGCTTCCACCTATACTTCTCATCTCTGCAGTGGATGAGGAAGAATGAGGGCGAGTATACAGTCATGAATCTGGAGTTAGCCTTTTAGAGAACAATGCAGCAGTAAAGCTTCTTTTGGGGATTTTAGTATTGGAAATGTGCATTAAGTCTTATTTTTACCTGTTGTTCAGGTAAAAATATATTCAGACATATTCAGACATAGATCACACTGTTGGAATTGCCCAAAAATCTTTGAGAAATTATTGCTCACATTGGCCAGAATCCTACTGATATTAACATAAGGTTTGTATAACTTTCTACTAGCAATTTAGGTGGTGATGGGGACATATATCAGTTGCACAACCAGGTGCACAATTAGCCATATGACCAAAACACATCCTAGCATCTTGTCAGTCAGTAGCAAAAAAACCTCACAGCAAATTACACAAACCTTCTGCCAACACTATTAGGACTCTGGCCATTGTCAGCTGCAGCAGTTCTGTGTCTGAATTTGAGAGAATCCCAAATGTTGTTATGTTGAATCTCCCTAATCTTTTAAATATTTCTGCAAGTTTGTTCCTAAAATCCATGAAATAGGAAGAGTTGGAAATGGGAAATTATGCACTGATTTCCTAGCTTACCTAAAAGGATTGGTTATGTATCAAATTCAGTTCCCACAATTGGACCAACTGATAATTACATTTTAGTAGTGCACGGCCATTGGCATGTGGTAGACCCCTTTGTTAAGTCTGTCATGTAAACTGCAACTATGGGATCCTTTCCCTCTCTCTATAAACCAAGTTGTTCATCTCCTTGTCCACTGAACTCTGTCAACTCTTGGTTTAACTTTATGCATTAATGTGTATTGTAATCAATTATTTAAAAAGTTTGCTTGGATGAGGATAAACTGTGACACAAACAAAACTTACAAACAATATTGGCTCCGAATAATTTTATTTTAACTGTAATCATTAGATGAATGCAATTGTGAAACTGATATCTCTGAACTTCTAAATAAGGACCTTCATTTCCTCATGAGGGGGAACAAGGCTAGCATGTGCACTGTGATGAGTGAATATGAGTCCTGAAATGAGTCCTGAAATGCATGGGGGGGGGGGGAAAGGACCAACATGGGGGGAAAAAAAAATAGAACAAGGAAATAAGGCAGAGTACTATGGTGGAAGTGAGAGTAATGAGTTTCTGACCTGGATGAAGCCAGGTACATTTGATAATTATGGAAATAATAATTAAAATATTTCCAAATATAAGGACACATTGTCCACCAAGCAGCTTTTGCTTGTCTGTTGCATGGGAACCAGAAACCCAAAAGAGAAAAATAGAAGGGCAAGATTTTATGAGCTGAAACCAACACCAGCTAATACTTTAAGTGGTGAACTACATATTAAAGTTCATGTAAATGCATCTAACAAAGGAAAATGCTATTTTTAAATTTAGTATAAAGGCATTTTAAGAGAATATGGCACAGGTGTTTAACAAAGGTGGCACATGTACTTCTCAACCTTTTCCCTTCCAAATATTTCTTTTCCCCCGAATCACACACACTCAACTAATTTTCATCCCCTGCATTCAAGGTGTACATTTGTGACTAATCTGAAGCACTACTGTGCAGAGAATTTTAGAAGGTGCATGGAAGATTTATTGAATCGGGTTAAATATTTAATATCTGACTCCGTTTCAGGCTGTAAAATTCTTCTTCAGGGGAAAATTATTTGCCAAGCATAGCTATATAAAAAACATTCATTAGGTATAACTGTCTTAAATTCAAACAGTCCACTCTGATACATGAATCAGAGAAAACTGTTTCTTATTGCAGTCAATGTACCTTTCAGAAATAATGTCAGGGTACTGAATAGGTAGCTTTCTTCTGGAATATGGATTCTCTGGAGTTGTTCCATTAGATATCATTGAGAAAAAGAGGAAATAAATATACCTGTTACACTTTCCATGTGCACCATAATGCAAACCTAAACTGGGCTTAATAGCTGGTGGCTTGTGGCTTCTACAACTTCTTTTCCTTTATGAAGGTACGGCTGATTGCAGGCCTACCGTGGCTTGTCTTTTGTGAAGCAAGTGGCACATGCTTTCTCTCCAAGTTGATTTTCAAGTTCAAAACCCTGTAATTATCAACATGACATAGGAAACATGGCATTGTTAACATGGGTCTGACACCTGAACCAATAAACATGTACCTTTTTCTCTTTGTCTATCCCCAAACTGCATAATGGGACAAAATTTATGATATGATATCTGACAGATAGCTACTATACCACCTGACTTCAGGAACTAAGTAAAGTCAGGCCTGATAGTATTTGATTTATTTGGAATCTCCAAATAGTGCTAGGAAAGAATCCTGCCTAAAGCCACTGCCAGGCAGGTCTAGCAGTCCTGGGCTAGGTAGACCAGTAGTCTGACTCAGAGAGGGGCAGCTTCCTGTGCCCTGAGTTAGGTTAAGAAAATCCCTCACCAGCAATGCCTCATTAGCTGCCTGCCATGTGGTGACATCACATTGCGTGTTGGAAGCTATATGGGAAGATAGCAAGAGGAGGATGGGCGGGCCTACTGTTGCATCATGAGAGTTTTGTAGCTGCAAAGCACAGAAGCATTGTGCCCAGAGGAGTCAGATAAATAGCTTGCATTACCAGAGTAGTTGCCTGTATCATCTTTATAGACTCACCTTTCACTGTTGAGAGTTATGGGTGCAGCAGTTTGAAACAGATATTATGGAGCTGGTAGCAGGCCACTGCCATTGTTTCTCCCTGCAGAACAATACCCATTATTGACTGATTTCACTGGGCTAAAGAATGTCTAAATGTGTTGCATTGTGACTCAATTGTATAGTACTTTTAAAACTGAAAAGGCTTTTAATTTTTTGAAACTTAAATGCTTTGTCTAAAATTGCTTACCTGGTACTATCCTCAATGAGTTTCAGGTACTAGACTAGTGCTTTAAGCACTATGGCAATATGTAAGCAGAACACTTTGCTTTTAGACTACAGTCAACCCTCAACTTACGAACGGCCCTAGTTGCGAACTTTTCAACTTACGAACCGCTCTGATAGAAAAATATAGCCTCGACTTGCGAACTTTATTTCGAGTTACGAACCGAAAAAACCCCTAAGTCATCTTAGGTTAAAAGGAAAAAAAATGAAAAAAAATTCTGCCCCTAGTGGTAGGAACGGATTAACCGGCTTTGCATTAGTTCCTATGGGAACTAATGGTTCGACTTACAAACCGCCCCTCGACCTAAGAACCAAAAACAGCCGGAACGGATTAATTGGTTTTCAATGCATTCCTATGGGAAATGCTTATTCGACTTACGAACTTTTCGATTTAAGAACGTCCTTCCAGAACGGATTAAGTTCGTAAGTCGAGGGTTGACTGTAAAAGGGGATGTGTGTCTGTCTGTCTGTGTCTCCGTTCAATGCTTTTAATGCTTGTATAGTTCTAAGGCTTTATGGATTATGGTTTGACAATGATTTTCATTTTATTGTCATATACTGGATCTTTATGAAGCCACCCTAAAAGGTGAACAACAGTAGTTCAATAATAAGAATCTGTGTTTTACATGCTGAACATGTCAGGTTCCAACTCTGGGAATGTCAAGGTAAGGCTAGGAAATACTTTTACCTGAAATCCTGGCACGTTTTCATTTATTGTAGACTGTATTAGGCTGAATTAATCAGTGGCCTTATTCAGTACAAGACAAATTGCTATGTTCATCTTGATGGGCAGTTTTTTTAATTTCTGATTTTCTGAAGTAAATAAACGGTGCTTTCTTGCATTACCACGTTTAACTGCAAGTTTTCATTATTATGTTATTTCTTTTATTTATGTACATATTGATAAGCATATGTAAGTATTTCACATATGAGTGGATTTAATCCATGGTTTTGTACTCATAGTGAGAAAATGCAAATAAAAAAGAGTTGCACCATCTTATTGTGTCTTGAAATTATATGAGGTTATAATTGAGCCATGGAAATAAGCAAATAATTTGTTCTTATATGTTTGCTTTTAAAATTTGCATTGCTGCTGGGGCATAGTATTCCAAATGAATTGCCAGTTTTGCTAAGATAGCATAAATATCCCTTGAGTAAATAAGGGAGGCAATTTTTCTTTTTGATGAGTAGATACACTCCAAGCAAAAACTGATGAACATGGACCTGCAATGGCTAATGATCCATTCTCATAAAACTACTTTTCTTATCTGGTTGCAAAAGTGTGTGTGTGAGAGAGAGTGAGAGTGAGAGAGAGAGAGAGAGCTTTGTCTTAGTGGTCAAGTTAGGCTGTACACAAAGTGTCACACATGGTGTTACAATATTAAATGTAAATTTGCCATGCTAGCCAGCAGATTCTATAAAAGTGTGACTAGCAAGTAAGCCAATTTAGCCATCTGTGGAATATATCAAGGTCAAATCTTTATTAGCAGTAAGATTTCTAGCTAAAAAGACTGAGGACGACAGTTTGGTAATGTTTGCTTACTGAGCGTGAAATGAAATTTAACAACGTGGCATGCCTACATTTGTAAATTTATTGTGGTTATTTAGACTTCTCGGGAAATGAAATGTCAAACCGTCATCCTCAGCTTCCAAAAACCATTGCATTGTAAGGCCCTACAGCTTAGGTTTTTCTTCATACCAGTATGAGATTACTTACTCTTCACTAGCATTTTTTCCCTGGTGTACTATTTGTAGAAGATCAAATCTGAAACTGAGACACGGCAACCGACTTGATGACTATGACTCTGATATTTTATCATCCATCTTTAAACCTTTTATACCAGAAAATAATATTAGTGGCACTGTATCGTTCTGATTTCTGTTGTTTAAATGTTAAATATAAGAGAACACTTTAATTTGCTTTGTTATTTAATGAAGCTTGAAAAATTGCTTGCTGTTTATTTTAAGTATTTAAAATAAAGAGTGTATAAAAAGCATCTGTGTATTTCATTTTATTTCTAGGCTCTTTTTTAAAAAAGTGCTGTAATTCTAGATTTGTAAGCACCTGCAACACAGCATTTCCTTACTGATTTCTATAATCACAGGATTTTCTTTGCAATGATTCAACTATTTTTGGAGCTGAATTTCTGAGGCCAAGTATGTGTACTTTAGGCTAAACCTGTAAGTGTGCAGGTGCATAAAACCACAGATGAAATGGCTTTGATCAGGTGAGCCAGTTTTACAAACTTTACTGTTAATTCTGTTGGTATGTCACACCAACACATCATTCCTACAACTGAAAATTCTATAACTCTTCAGAGGTCCACACTGGGGTTGCAATAATCTGATCAATTGGTACATTAATCAACTAACTCTTAGCTGGTACATGGAGGCCAGTTGTAATCAGTGAAGTCATATTTTGATGTTTGGAGCTGCAAGTTAAAGGCACATTTTACTTATTCCTTTCTGAAGGCATTTAGTTCTAAAGTTTTGATGTGGAATGAAATAGTTTCCCTATGTAATGGAACAGAGAATAATAATAATAATGCCTTTCCTTGTGACACAGACCTAATTCAAACATACTGCACCCCATCCAATAAATTATTCCTTGTTGGATTAAGAACAAGTAATGATTTCAAGATCTCCTTTTCTGCATGCCTGGTTGCAGAGGAGATATCCCAGTTTGTTAGAACAAGGCAATTGTAACTGAAGAGCTCCATAGAAACCAGAATTGAAAGATCTGATTTGTAATTGTGGTTTATAGGGAGCACTCAAACCCCACAGTACAAGGTTCAAGCATTAGGGGGAACTGTGATCAGAAAAACCAGGAAATCTTGCCTGTTGCCAGGCATGTAAGATGAAGAAGGAATAAGAAAGAGTTGATATGTATTGCTTATTCCCATACCAACAGGCCACAGTTTTTGAAGCAAGGTACATTATACTTGCACAAGACCACTGAGTGTTTCTTGAGTAGAGAATCTTCTCATGTTTTCTGTCAGTTTCTGGGGAAGACAGCAATATTAAGATTTGATCATATGCAGTTTTCTTTAATATGTTAGAAAACATGAATCAACTCTTTGAGTTAAACAAAAATTGACTTTTTTTGTTTACCCCATGCCTACTTGCAAGTCACATGTAGTAACAGTTATTGAGTCCAAACAACCATGTTTGGAAACTTAATCTACTATGACCTCAGTCTGAAAATCAAGCCCTAAATTTAAGGCTGCATCAGATAGAGTTGCATTTCCAGAGGCAAAAATAGCAAAGGTTGCAATCCAGTAGATCTGTATGAATACTAGACAATGTCAGCTAAGGAAAGGAAGAAAAGGAAGAAAATTGTAGAAAGCCTTCTAGATAAATTATTATCTATTTTCCTTCTGGGCTTAAAACAATAACAACCCAACAATTTAGTAGCAACCAACTGTGTGTTTTACATGCATACATACACACATCAAAATATGCCCCTATAGATTAATATGTTTAAATAAGGTGACTCATGTAAACATAGAACAGATTAAAAAAAGCAATCATGCCCAACTGATTTACTATCTTTTCATTCCCAAATAAAGTTATTAGTGAGTTAGGTGCACTCTTCAATGACGTGGCTCCCCTTTCACTGAAGGGATGAAGGCTTCTAGGAAGCAAAAGATCTTTAGAGTGGCCTATATGTTGAGTCTATGTGGGCTCATGTTTCCTGAACCCTCTATTGGAAGACACTAATTTATAGACATGGCACATTTTCTGACACTAAGTGTTCTATCATAAGATAGCGTTAAATTAAAATTATAGAAATCAAGTACAGGAAGAAGTTTGAGAGGCCGCAAGTGGATATGCAGTTAGTGGAAAAGTTATACACAAAATGATTACTTATACTATTCAAAATTTGGCCCTGACACAGTTCAAGGTATATGCATCATGTAATGCACCAGAGGTAGTAACAGACCTTGCAAGGGGATGTACATTGCCTATTTGCATTAAAGGACTCATCCACTGAGGCCCAAATGAACATCATCACATGCATCAATATGTCAATCACATCAGATGTGGGTATATCTGCTTATGCAATAAGGAAGAACTACTGTACTTAAGAATGGCTTCCACATTTCAAGCAGGAGACATAGTCAAAGTAAATGTGAAAAGATCTGAAATTAAAGATAGCTATAACTGTGAAGTTTTGTTCTACAGCCCATAGAAAAGAAAACTGGGGGAGGGCTGCATAGATGTGTTGAACAGTTTTGAAGTTTTATAAATAGGAAGCATAACTAATGCCTGTACGTACAGGACAAAGGATAGTGACTTTGATCTTATCATAGAATCGTCGTAGGGTTGGAAGGGACCTTGGAGGTCTTCTAGTCCAACCCCCTACCCAAGGCAGGAGACCTCATACCATCCTGGACCTCATACCATCCCAGACAGATGGCTGTCCATCTTGAAAACCTCCAGCAATGGGGCACCCACAACATCGGGAGGCAAGCTGTTCCACTGCTTAATGGTTCTCACCATCAGGAAATTCCTCCTTATCATCCTCACTCAGTTACAACATGTGATTTTTTTTTCCTTTGATTGATGGAGTAATCATGTGTAGCCTTAATTTTTATATACCATAGCTCTCATGGGAAAGTGGCTGCATCTGTAAATGGTTACCACATGGTTCACAACTATTGTATGGACAGGTTCCACTGCCATAGCTAGACATCTTCAGCAGCTGTTGATATTGACTTGGAAACTTTTAATACAAAAATAGCAATATAAATGGTAAGTTACTGTACATATGTCACAGCAGCTCAAATGGAATTACTGCCTTATGAAAGCTTCGTTACTGCATGTTAGACCATAGATGTAGAACTAACTGGCTCTAAAAACAGTTGGCCAAGAAAAAAAACATGACTCAAGAAATTATGGTTTCAGCTTTCTTATATATAAAGGAGACACAAGTAGGATGAGCATCAGGAAACATTTATACCTGAAAATATTTTCAGAATGTAAGG
This sequence comes from Intellagama lesueurii, assembly GCA_037013535.1. NCBI lineage: Eukaryota > Metazoa > Chordata > Lepidosauria > Squamata > Agamidae > Intellagama > Intellagama lesueurii. The sequence continues at coordinate 53,541,445 of JBAJHW010000005.1, forward strand.
GATTAGATCAGAAAGCCTTATCTCTGACATGCTATGCAATCTGGTGTTAGAGAAGTGGGTATGATGCAACAGAGTGCAATCACCTTGCTCTGAATGGCTGAGATTGTTGGTTTAATAACAAGGATTTGACATGTGTTTGCATCTTTTATGCCCTTTTGGTGTCATATCCAGTCTTGCTTTTAAAACTTGCCTTTATCCTAAAACTTAAATGGATAAGAAATAATAAGAAAAGTATTAATAACAAAACATTTGTTCAACAGTTAGTAATAACATTCAGAAATATAAATAAGCAGCACAAAAGTAAGGACTTCCAGGGAGTTAATCAGGTTCCTGCCTTTTTATTCATCTGAAGCTTTAGGAAAGCTGAAACATTTACACTGTGCTGAGAGTGCAGATCTACATTTGTCCTTTTTATTATGAACTGAAACGTGCTTGTTTGAGCTCACCAGCAATAAAATCCTTCAGTTAATCATTGTTACCTTCATGCAGCAATAACTGGAAGCAGCTTTACCACTGCAGGCTGCCTTTTGCTTTTGGGAAGCTTGTTGGGCTTTATCCAGCACTTTAACTTTGGTCTTGGGTAGCTTTAAACTTAATATCCTCTGTATGACTGAAGTATAATATTTCAAAAGTTACTCACTTCTAGATGCAACCTATGGATCAGACATCAAATTAATACTTAGATTCCTTAAGGTTGTAGGTCCTGTACAGAACTTCAGATTAGAATGTTAATTGACCTTCTCTTTTTGGAAGAAAAGAGGAGAACTGCAGAAAATACACAGGATCTGTGAACTGTGAGATTATGAGATATTTTTTTAAAAAAACACAGAAATTTTGGTGCTTTCAATTTAAGAAATATGGCTTACAGTTTCCCAATGAAGCAATAAAGAGCTGGCCAGCCGTGTTCTGATATTGCTACATTTATGCAGAGATTTTTAGGGATCCATTTGATTTGATAATTGCTTAAAGTGCTCCCATGAACAGACAGCTCTGTGTAGCGAATTGTTTGTGTGAAGTGGTTTCCCTTGTGGCTTGGGCTATTTTCATCCCAGTCTTATTTTGAAAAAGAAGTCTTGTGTTGGTATGGTGAAGAACTGCACGGAGAGCCAATTCATGCAGACAGCAGTGGATGTACATCCCATATTATTACTTTATAAGCAATAATTGGATCTTAGTAACTAGAGTGCTACTATGATGATGATTGATATAGAGTTTATATTATGCTTTTCCTTTAGGAAGTTCAAAACAGCATACACCTTATCTATAGGTACTATCACTAGCTCTTTACAACTATACCATTTATCATTAAATAGTTTGCTAACCAGCATTTTATAACTGATTTATATATATATATATATATTGTGGCTTGTTGGTGAATATGATGATGGTAGCAAATCATTTATGTTGATATGTTCTTTTGCTTTTTGTAATTCCATGCCCTCTTATATAATTGGTAACTATTGTAATAAGAAAGAAATTCCACTGTTCTGTGTTAATGTTAGGAATATGTAGTAACAAGAGTACATTGTTTGTCTATATTCCCTGGAAACTAACCTGGCTGGAGCATTCTGGACCTGCTGAAGCTTCCGTACTGTCTCCAAGGGCAGCCCCACATAGAGACCATTACAGTAGTCTATTCTCAAGATTATAAATGCATGGATCAATGTTGTCAGAGATCTCTCATCCAGATAGGGGCACAATTGGGCAATCTGCCTATGGTGAGAAAAGGTGGTCCTTGTAACGATGGAAATTTGCTGTTCCTTTGAAAGTGTCCTCCTTCATGGATTGCTGCCTTGTCGTGGCGAAGGGGGTTGAGTAATTCAGAGAAGCTATGGGCTATGCCGTGCAGGGACACCCAAGATGGACAGGTCATAGTGGAGAGTTCTGACTAAACGCGATCCACCTGGAGCAGGAACTGGCAAGCCACTCCAGTATCTTTGCCAAGAAAACCCCATGAACAGAAACAAAAGGCTAAAAGATATGACGCTGGAAGATGAGCCCCTCAGGTCGGAAGGCGTCCAACATGCTACTGAGGAAGAGCGGAGGACAAGTACAAGTAGCTCCAGAGCTAATGAAGTGGTTGGGCCAAAGCCGAAAGGACGCTCAGCTGCGGACACACCTGGAAGTGAAAGGAAAGTCCGATGCTGCAAAGAAAAATACTGCATAGGAATCTGGAATGTAAGATCTATGAACCTTGGTAAGCTGGATGTGGTCAAACAGGAGATGGCAAGAATAAACATTGACATCCTGGGCGTCAGTGAACTAAAATGGACGGGAATGGGCGAATTCAATTCAGGCGATTATCATATCTACTATTGTGGGCAAGAATCCTGTAGAAGAAATGGAGTAGCCCTGATAGTCAACAAAATAGTGGGAAAAGCTGTACTGGGATACAATCTCAAAAATGATAGAATGATTTCAATACGAATCCAAGGCAGACCTTTCAACATCACAATAATCCAAGTTTATGCCCCAACCACCGATGCTGAAGAGGCTGAAATTGATCAATTCTATGAAGACTTACAACACCTTCTAGAACTGACACCAAAGAAAGATGTTCTTGTCATTATAGGGGACTGGAATGCTAAAGTAGGGAGTCAAGAGATAAAAGGAACAACAGGTAAGTTTGGCCTTGGAGTTCAAAAGGAAGCAGGGCAAAGGCTAATAGAGTTTTGTCAAGAGAACAAGCTGGTCATCACAAACACTCTTTTCCAACAACACAAGAGGCAACTCTACACATGGACATCACCAGATGGGCAATACCGAAATCAGATTGATTATATTCTCTGCAGCCAAAGATGGAGAAGCTCTATACAGTCAGCAAAAACAAGACCTGGAGCTGATTGTGGCTCTGATCACCAGCTTCTTATAGCAAAACTCAAGCTTAAACTGAAGAAAGTAGGAAAAACCACGGGGCTAGTCAGGTATAATCTAAACCAAATCCCTTATGAATACACAGTGGAAGTGAAGAACAGATTTAAGGAACTAGATTTGGTGGACAGAGTGCCTGAAGAACTATGGATGGAGGCTCATAACACAAAAACCATCCCAAAGAAAAGGAAATGCAAGAAAGCAAAGTGGCTGTCCAACGAGGCCTTACAAATAGCAGAGAATAGGGAAAGTTACAGAAAATGGAATGCAGACTTCCAAAGAATAGCAAGGAGAGACAAGAGGGCCTTCTTAAACAAACAATGCAAAGAAATAGAGGAAAAGAATAGAAAGGGAAAAACCAGAGATCTGTTCAAGAAAATTGGAGATATTAAAGGAACCTTTTGTGCAAAAATGGACATGATAAAGGACAAAAATGGTAGGGACCTCACAGAAGCAGAAGACATCAAGAAGAGGTGGCAAGAATACACAGAAGAATTATACCAGGAAGATCTGGATGTCCCGGACAACCCAGATAGTGTGGTTGCTGACCTTGAGCCAGACATCCTGGAGAGTGAAGTCAAGTGGGCCTTAGAAAGCATGGCTAACAACAAGGCCAGTGGAGGTGATGGCATTCCAGTTGAACTATTTAAAATGTTAAAAGATGACGCTGTTAAGGTGCTACACTCAATATGCCAGCAAGTTTGGAAAACTCAGCAGTGGCCAGAGGATTGGAAAAGATCAGTCTACATCCCAATCCCAAAGAAGGGCAGTGCCAAAGAATGCTCCAACTACCATACAATTGTACTCATTTCGCACGCTAGCAAGGTTATGCTCAAAATCCTACAAGGTAGGCTTCAGCAGTATGTGGACCGAGAACGCCCAGAAGTACAAGCTGGATTTCGAAGGGGCAGAGGAACTAGAGACCAAATTGCTAACATGCGCTGGATTATGGAGAAAACCAGAGAGTTCCAGAAAAACATCTACTTCTGCTTCATTGACTACACAAAAGCCTTTGACTGTGTGGACCACAACAAACTATGGCAAGTTCTTAAAGAAATGGGAGTGCCTGACCACCTTATCTATCTCCTGAGAAATCTATATGTGGGACAGGAAGCAAGAGTTAGAACTGGATATGGAACAACTGATTGGTTCAAAATTGGGAAAGGAGTACGACAAGGCTGTATATTGTCTCCCTGCTTATTTGACTTGTATGCAAAATACATCATGCGAAAGGCAGGACTGGATGAATCCCAAACCGGAATTAAGATTGCCAAAAGAAATATCAACAACCTCATATATGCAGATGATACCACTCTGATGGCAGAAAGTGAGGAGGAATTAAAGAACCTTTTAATGAAGGTGAAAGAGGACAGTGCAAAAAATGGTCTGAAGCTCAACATCAAAAAAACTAAGATCATGGCCACTGGTCCCATCACCTCCTGGCAAATAGAAGAGGAAGATATGGAGGCAGTGACAGATTTTACTTTCTTGGGCTCCAGAAGAGTCAGACACGACTTAACGACTAAACAACAATTGAAAGTGTCAGATCCAGGATTACTCCCAGATCGTGAACTTGGTTTTGTAGGGGGAGCATAACCCTGTACAGACCAGGTAAATTACACCCTAGTTGGGCAGGAGAATCACTGAACAACAGGATCTCTATCGTGTCAGGATTCAGTCTCAACTTGTTTGCCCTCATCCAATCCATTATCGAAGACAGGCACTGCTCAAGAAGCTCAACAACATCCACTGCAGTGGTGGTAAAGAAGAGATAAGAGTTATGTGTCATCAGCATACAGATGACATTGAACTCCAAATCCCTGAATGACCTCCAGCAGCAGCTGAACCCCAATTGAAAGGGATCCATACTATCTATTACTTCTAAGAACTGCTGTAGCTGATCAGCTACCACCCTCTTGATTAACTGGCCCATTGGACATCTCAGAGTGATCTGTTAAGTTAAATGAGGAGTTCAGGTTACAGTGGAGAATCTACAAGATCTACCTAACAAAATTTGCCATTGAATTCAAATGTTTCAAAACAAGGAAATAACATAGAAAGGAATGCAAGATCATGTACTGATAATGTTAAATACTAGAACCTATTAATATCAAAGAGTGAGTGGGCAATAGTTATACAATATATAGTAGTAGATGAATAACTTCTTGTTCACTGTTGCAGTTCAGTGGTTTCAATGCAGAGTTCTCTTTAAGTCTTCCTAAACATCTAATGTTGCTATTGTCACATCTGTTTGATTTAGAATATGCATAGTAGGTAGTTATTTTTTCTTTCATATATTTGGAAAGGAACTTATGCAACAGAAAATAAGTGTGATGTTTGCAAAATGTCACCCACATCATTAGACATCTAATTAACTTTCATACCTAACACTAAATATTGTGTTGAAATGATCTCCTGGGAGTCTATAAACTTTATGTTTTCAGATCTGAACTCTTCCATTTGCTCTCTTATTATCTTGAACTGTATTTGAAGACATATTTTAATACCAGTTGCTGTCTTCTGCTATATAAGAAGAATATATTTGATCCTCTTTCTACACTCTACAGGTCAAATGGAGCCACATATTTTGCTCCTGAGAGACAATAGTAAGACGAGGGCAGAATTACATATATAACATTAAAGAAAAAGGAACTAAATATTCCAAATTGAAAATTATAATTGATATTATAGGATTCTTGATGCAAATCTGCTGAAGTTTTCAAACCCGAATTTTCTCCTGTAAAATACAAGCCCTAATATACATATTTAACATGAACATGCCTCTGCAGTAGTGTTGCATATGTAGCTCTATAGGTTTCTGCATGAGTTTCAGTTAAGGGAAATATCTTTCGTGATGCTGCAGTAATTCCTATTTTTTAGTCCCCAGATGTTGGAGATCTGCAAGTCTCAGAAACATTGGCTGTGAGGGGCACGTTTGTGGGACTTGAAAGTCCAACAAAATCTGGAGGCCCACATTTAAGTACTGGAAGAAAGTGTAAAGAAAGGCAGTGGAAATGTATGTTTATTGGCTACCTATTGAGGGGGGGAAATGTAATGGGCAATCAGGCAATCAGTGGGAAGGGAAAATTGGTAAAATATTGGGAATTATGTCTGATGTGTGATTATAGCTTGAAGTTCATTGGTGTGTTTTGGGAGTCATTCCATGCAGTCATCTCCCATCATGTTACTGGGTATAAAAACTACCACTTCTCCTTGACCAGCCTATTAGGTTTTTATCCCAGGAAGATAAAACTACCATGGGTTAGAATTCTTTATGGGAAATCTGCCAGTGCCCGTGTCCTGATGATAGGAACCAGAGTAGGTAAGGCCAGCCCCCTTTCTCTCCCTCTTTCTTTATGAGATTCCTTGGAACTCTGTCTCTCTTTCTTCCTACACAAAGGGCTTCTAGTGGGAGAAATCCCTCTTGTCTGAGCTGTGAACTGGGAAAGGGCTTTTGAAGTTACTCACTTTAGGGCAGAAGGTTGTCTTCTCCACTGTACTCCTACATTCATTAGCCTCTTCCTACTGCTGTTTCTGCAACATGGACTGTGTTATAAGGGAAATTAGTAGCTTCGACCTTAGGCATGGCAACTACCAGGAATACCTGTATGTCCTACAAGTCAGGGTGGTGGTAATGGACAGCAGGGCCATTTGGCCCAAGCCTGTGCTCACAGGGGGATCTCAGCTCACAGGTTCATGACTGTCATGCATTCTCCGAATAAAAATATTTTTTAATATAATTCTTGATTTTACATTTTTTTATTTCACAATGTGAAATGTCCTAGGCCTTACCTGAGCTCTCAGAGGGCCTGACTTTGTGAGGGAAATTATGATCCCAGGCCAGTGTTTGTCAGAACAGCTGTGTAATTAAAACATACTGCCTTACAAATTGCTTCCAACCAGAGACACATAAACTTTTCTGGTATGTTCCTATGCCAAGGACATAGATAAAGTGAGAGCATAACTTTCTGTACTTTTCTTAATGTAACATGGGAAGTACTAGTGGGTTATGGTCAAGTGATCGAAAGCAGTGGTTCCCAACCTTGTGTAACCCAGATGTTCTTGGACGGCAATTCCCAGAAGCTTTCACCACTAGCTGTGATGGCTGATGTTTCTGGGAGTTACAGTCCAAGAACACCTGGGTTACCCAAGACTGGGAACCACTGATCTAAAGGTTAGCAACAACATTCACCCATCTAATCCTTCACATCCACAAAAACAGTCTTTGGAGCTTCTGCTTCTGCCTCTGGCCATGCTCCTTGCTCTCTGCTGCCTTTTCACAGTTGTGTTCTGCACATATGTGTTCTCTTTATATGGGGTATGATTTCCAAGTAAGCTTGGATTCTGAATTTCTTTTCTATTTTTAGTAAGCAAATGATCCTTGCAAGTTAGGAAGATTCTAAGCTATATTCCTGTATGAGGAGGAGCAGTGATGGAGAAAAGATGCTAGTTCAATGTGACAGCAGGAAATACCAAAGCAAAGGCTTCAATATCCAGCTACATAGGTTGTGGGGCTAGGTCCTGGAACTGAAAGCAGAAACCTGGGCTGATCCCTCTGATTCAAATTCTGTCCACAGCTAGTAATTAGACTAAGATTCTGTTAACTGTGATTTTTGCCTCTCAGTCCTGAAGTTTCTGGGAAAGGATGAATCACTGGAGCTTCCATTTTGTCATAAGTTAAAGCTTGACTGATTTTAGTGGTCAATTATGATGCTATTATTTTATTTTATTTTTACAGGAAGGCTAACAGTGCAAGCCTAAATCAAAGATGTGCCAGGTGTTAGAGGTTTGGAACAGGCAGAAGTGTCATGACAACAGAAATGCCCTTGTGCTGGCAGAACCCATTTCTGGAGACGGATCTCAGAGATGTGTCAGCAGAGGGTGCTGCTAGCTGAATTATTCTTCTGGTTAAGATCTGTCAGCAGAAGCATTGAAAATGGAAGGGTGGACAAGAGGCAGAGTGGGGGAAGAATCAGGTTATGTCAGATCTAGAACTCCTCCAGGCCAGGGACACAGCCAGTATCTTTGCCCTAGACCAGGGCGAATGTAGTCCTAAGTGACTTTTGACACCCCTAGGGTAGTAGGGATTTAGAAGTAGCACATTTTCAGCTGGCCTAGTGTTAGACTACTGGCCCTCAGCCATCTTGGTTAGTTAGGATTGCACTAACCAAGTGACTTCCACACATATAGTAGAGAGCAGCCCGGTATGAATTTTGCTGATATGGAGTGGTGACAAATGTAGTGGGACAAAACACAATAAATGGCTGCCTCTTTTAAGCAGCCACCAAGGGGGAATCAAATTCACATTGATGGCTGTTGCTGTAATGCAGTGACACTTGTCATTGAATGGCCGGGTGCACTGTGTATGGGCAATATGATGTCACTACTATGTGCAAGGTACTTCTGTTCATTACCTAGCCATTTCTTTCACAACATTACCAGTATTGATCCTTTCTTTACTGCCTTTACTTGGCTATGAGAAAAGACCCAGAAGAAACCCTCCCCATACCACTTTGCATTGTTAGCCATTTACTGCCCTCATTTGGACCTCTTTGGTAGTGCCAGTGTACTAAGAACATGAGAAGAGACAAGCTGGATCAGAGCAAAGGCCCATCTAGTCTAATGTGTCCCCACAGTGACAACCCAATGCATATGGGAGTCTCACAAGCAGGGCATGAGCATAATAGCCCCTTCATGCAGGTGTTTTTGATCAGAGGTTATCAAAATTCACAAAACAGAAAGTGAAACTGACAAATTCATCCATCCATTAAAGATAGAGGAGAATTTTATTTCAGTGTGTTTTAATCAAAATTTGGAGTACAGAAGAAATTGAAATATCTGCCCATTCCTAGTTCAAAGGCAATATATAGTTATGACTTGTTGTCATTGGTAACTTGCATACTTCATGAATTTATCTGATCCCCTTTTTAAAGCCGTCCAGATTGCTGGGTATCAAGTCATCTTGTAGCAAATTTCATAGTTTAAGTGGTGATACGTGGAAAAGTACTTCTTTAATCCATATTGAATTTAATTACCTCTCATTCCGTAACTTAATGATAAATGATTACTTATTTTCCTAATTTTACTGGACAGAGTGTTGCAGGATCATTTTTAGTCTCTTCTGACTATGTTTAAATCAACATGTCTTTCCCCTTTTTTATTTTTATTTTTTGTAAAACAGGTTCAACTTTGTTAGAAATTCCTTTCTTATCTTAATGAGTACTTGTGAAATGGCATGCAAGTAGAAAATAGTGAGAATTCTTTCAGCCTCTGGAAGTGGTATCAAAGAATAACATGTGGAACTCACATGTTTTCTTAAGTTTAAAAATGCAGAGAAGGGTTTTGAGATTACTAGCTCAGGTACCGTGATAAGCTATGTTTAAAATGTACATCCCTGTATTTGTTTGTTGCTGTATCATTGCAGAATCTATAAGAGGTCCTTCTGTGTATTGTAATATTTAGTTCAGATTATGACTGAAAATGTATCAGTGCCCAATGGGTAAATGTGTCATTTAAAAGCAGCTGCCAAGCTTTCTCCCTGCTGCTCCAATTAACACATTCAGTACACGCTTGCGAGTGAGTGGTCTGTGTATATGGGCTAAACCACTTTGCTGCTGGTTCAGACTGCATTGTATGATAACAGAAATTATGTCTACATTATTTATCATTCTGCAAACCAAGGGAAAGAAGAGAAGGAAAAGAATCACACTTGTTTTGAAAGTGTACAACTGGAAATAACTAGCTTGTAATTATTAGGCTGCAGAAAACATCTTGTGCTTTCAGATGTGGTTTAGTCCATTGAGTAATGTTTATCTCCGCCCCTCTGGCCCCTCTTCAAATGATGGAGACAGAGAATTGTGAAATTCTAGTGCTGGGACTCCTCTTGCTGCTATGCACATCTTTTGAACTTTGCTTTGTTCATTAAAGTGAAGAGTATATCCTTTTAGCTTACAATTCTGTCTTTCAAAATATTTGTTTTTGATTGAAATAATCTCTTCAATTCTTTTAATTCAGGGGCTGGTAAAGGTAAAGCAGCGTCTTTTATTGTCAAAGCTGAAACTGATTTTTGAATGGTACCAAGCTGGCTGGTCAGAAGGGCCAGTTCTCTTTATATATTTGCTGCCCATTCATGCTCACACTGCTTTTAGTGAAGTGCAGCTGTTGGGCAACACCAGCAAAGGGTAGAAGGACCTGATATTGTGGGCTGCATGAGATGGAGCGTTTCTTGGGCTTTGTGAAGCAGATTAGACGATCGAGGAGAAGAAAAGGCAAAAAGTACCGGCCGGAGGAGGATTATCACGAGGGCTATGAGGATGTCTATTACTATGCCTCAGAACACTTTCCAAGTAAGCACTGTATGAATGTGTTTTTTGTTTTGTTTTTTCTTGCTGTGACAAATGTTCACGTGGAATGGTAATACTCACCAAAATACTGTTGTACCTCTTGCAGGTATTAAAGCATTTTGGAAGCACTATCTATTTTTCCAAATAGATGTGCAGAGAGATTTTATTTTTACGCTATTAAGATATTCTTGGATTAAAGAATGGCACAACCCAAAGGCATGGTTAATATTTCAGGGGCAGTTAATTGATTTCTATTGTTGCAAGCCTTTTATTAAAGCACTTTATGCTGTAAACTGATATTGCAGACCTTTTGTAATAATGCACGTGTGTGCCTTGGCGTAGAGTTCTCTCTCTTTTTCTCTCTCTCCCTTCATGTATACACACACAGCACTACGGTTTTAAGGCACAATGTAAAAGGCAATCTGTTGTGCATAAATGGCAGTTGAAATTAAAATATAAAGGTTGATGAATGTAAGCCAACCCTTTTCCACTGAATTATTTCCAGCAGAAAATACCTCAGGTTTATTTCATTTGATGCTACAGTATATGTTCATTGAATTGTTGAAAGATTAACTGATTTTTCTGTTAATTTACTCTGCTAGTGTCTGCAGCTGCAATTTGTAAAAAAAAAAAAAAAAAGCAACAAAAAGTGTGTTTGGGAACTGTGAAACCCCAGTATTTAAAAACACAGTGTGTACTCATAATATTATCTGTGCCTGTCAGTTTTCTGAGCTCATGCTTTGTCTTGCACCTATCCCAGTGCATTGGAAGTGCCCAGAAATGCCTAAGGGAACAATGGGTAGGAGAGCTGACACACAGGCATTGCTGAGTTCATCATGCCATACTTTAAATTGATGATGTTGACAGAATAAGCAGTCATGCATGAACAAATGTATAAGACTGTATCATTAATTTGAGTAGTCTGAAATCTTTGCAATGAATAGTTTCTATTCTGCTTTTTAACTTGGAGGTTTAATGTTGTACAAAATGTACAATACAGTTCATAAGGCTTTCAAATGCACTAAACAAATTGTGTATTAAGTAAGGTATCTGTAATCTACTCTAAGTGCTTGATATATCTCCTTTTCCAAGTGTGTGTGTGTGTGTGTGTGACAGTTAAGTTACAAATGTGCCATGCTGGGATCTTCTGACATGGTTGCACCCATAAACAAAAATTAAAGTTCCTGATTAGGTTAATTATATTGCCAACATCTTCACTTTTATGGTCATTTCTTGGGTTTATGGTATCTATGTTTTGGAATGTGCAGTACACTTTTCAAATAATTTTGCAGAAGTGGAATTGTTCATATAAGCTGAGTCTGATATTGAAATCAGTGGTTTCATCCAGGTTTTATTTCTTTGCATACCTAGTCCACTCCTTACTTTTTAAGGAAGGATGTCATACTGGTTTCAGACAATAAAACTAAATACTTAAGTAGACATAAACTAATCTGTACAGTCCTGCAGAATGTGAAAACAATTAAAATGGCAACTTATGTTACTTTTATCCTTCTTCAACTTTCTAATCAAGTAAGCTAATCAAGTGAGGTTTCTCTCTACTAAGTTCTTGAAGAGCACATTTTAATAAAAAGCAAAGGTAGGGAATGGTGTTAAGGAAGAGTGTAAGTAGCAATGACTTGAAACAATTGTTCATTGTCCATTCAGAATCAAATGATAGTATCTTCTTCAAAAGCTCTAACCTCCCAAGTTTCACAGTAATTTCAAGCTAGCTAGTAGACATGTTTTTCAAAATATCACAGAATAGCAATGTTGGAAATGCTTTTGCAACTAGTGACAGATGGTAACACTACAAGATGACTTAAGATACAATGTATACGCCCAAGATTAGACATGCTTCTGTTTCCAATATTGGAAATAGTGGTTTAATAAACAAAACGTACTGCTGTAGATGCAAGTTAAAGATATCTGGATACTGCTAAGTGACCTAGAAGTGGGATCTGCCATTATTTCTTTTTTCTGCATTTTTAGCTTGGTCTGGAACCATATGATTTACATGACTATTGTTGACTAGGAAAGTGGGATACATAGTTACAGCTGCATAAGATGTCAATGGAGTGTTGCTCTTTCTTGTATCTGTTGGCTATAGCTATGTTAAGTATAGATGCTCGCTCCTTTTAATAACAATGAAACAAATGCTTTTTATATGTTTTTGTTTGTAAAATGGAGCCCCTCTGTGGTTTAAAAATGTGGGAAAGATTTTCAAAGGAACATAATCGCATGACATCTAAATTCTTTGTTATGCCTATAAACCCCTGCGACCTTTGTGCTGCTGGAAATCTATTAAATCGTTGACTTTTTGTAAATTAATTTTCCATTGTAGATCTGCATAAAGTCATTTTCAGGCATTACCTCTACTATCAGTGCCAGGAAAGAGCATCATATGCATGAGAATGAGATGTGAAAGCTTCATTAAATACATGAAGGAGAATACACTAAAGGAGAAACAAGCAGATAAAACAGAATAATTGTTTCAATTAAAATACTAGAAAATACTAGAACATAGGCCTAATAGTCTTAGGTAGAAGATGGGTGTACTTTTCAATATCTATTACCAGAAATGTGTATATTTGCAAGCACAGAATCCAACATAGAACCCACCATATAGAATGTGAAGTGTCTCAGTTTTAATATTTAAAAGCATTTAGCCAAAAGATAAAGTTTCAAAAGAGGAAAATTTAAAATAATGGAACATAAAAATATGGGGAAAAAATGTAGAAGATACCTTCTGTTGTTTCTCTTACATCAAATTGGCTTCTCCAACCCTTTACACCATAAAAGTGGCTCTCCTGGGAAAAAGGTCTAAGGCAGAAGGCTTTGTGGCCTGACTGGGCCTAGCTACCTCTGCAGAAAGGAAGCTGCCTCATTGCTAGCTGGGAACATTATTTTGAACTTGGTAGTAAAAAGGGGAAAAATATGAATCAGATATTTATTCATTATTGATAATCATAGAGAGAAATGTCTACTCAGAAGTAAGCCCCATTGAATTTGATATGGCTTACTTCTAGATTAGTGGGTAAAGAATTGCTGCCTTATTGCTCCCTCCTGAGACCCGTATGGTCCCTTCGCTGGGCATTTTCAAAAGCCAATTGAAAACTTGGCTGTTTAAGCAGGCCTTCCCTCCATCCACTATTTGATTTATCTTTTTTTTCCCCCATCTTGATCTATTGATTATTGATGTTGTATATTGTTGATATATTAAATTGTTTTGTTTTAAGTGTTGTTAGCCGCCCAGAGTGGTCAACTGACCAGATGGGCGGGATATAAATACAATAAATAAATAAATAAATAAATATTATTCTAATTCCCAGTCCTAATTTAATGCTGGATCCTGTGCATATAGGATAGAATAACATCTACTGATTGCTTTGAATTTTGGAAAGTAATCTGGTAGGATCATTTAATAAAATACACACAGAACCTTAAACAGAAGGACTGTCTCTATAGCCTGGAGTAGTAGAAGAGGAACATATGAGTGTGTACGTTATTCTAGTTTGGGTTACTGTTACTCCCTGATGACACTGGCTCAATTGAACTAAAGAAGCATATTTTGCCCTTGCCCATTTAACTGAAGCAATTGACCACAGAAATGTGGTGTGGGCAAGGAGTCTGAAGGAGCTACTTTTGTTCTTCAGTACTCATGCTTGAGCATGCTCAATATGCTTGAAGGGAAGAGGGCATGTATACCTTATAAATATGACTGCTTAGAGCCCACCATTCTCGAAGCAGTTAAAAGCAGCATTAGCTGAAAGGCAAGGGGAACATGCTATGATCAAGATATTAATCAGGATGGAATCTCTGTCATAGTTTCCTGTCACAGACATGGTAAGGAGCACGTTCCATATAGTAGCATGATGGATCCTTCAGCAGGTAATAGAATTATTTGAGAGATGTTTTATTAATAATGTGATGTCAGAAAGAACAAGTTGCTGCCTTGCAACTGTGGTTCTTTGAGTGGTTATCCATGAACTATACAGTTGGGTTTCTGAATCTTCGCTGATGCTTGAAACCCAAATGCATGATTCACGGAAACCACGGAGAAGAAAAAAAATGTTTAACTGTACCTGTGGTTCTTTCAGTGGTTATCCATGAATTCACACGATTTGATTTCAGGCATCAGAGCAGGCATAGAAACGCAATTGTGTGATTCATGGAAACCATGCAGAAGAACTGAAGTGTCTCATAGAGCTTATAGGACAGTATCTATTAATAGTCAATGCTCAGTAGACATCTACACATGATGCCACTACTTATGATGCATCAAGGATTTTAAGAGTAGAAATGTGTCATCTTTCGTATATATTTTCCAGCAGAGAAGCCTTCTTTTGAAAGATAATATGAGAAGTAGCTGAGGTTAGCAAATGAAAGCTTAGAGGTATATTTCTGGAATGCAGTTATTATTATTATTTTTAAATCAGACATAAACTCAGATTGTTGCACAACCCTTTAAGCATGCCACAATGACAGGTTTGGTATAATATCTTAACCCACTTATAGTTGTTTTGAGACAAAGATCAGTTGCTATGATAAATTTTCACTTTCCCTTCACATATGCTTGCTGACAATATCAGATCACTGATGTGAACACACTTGTCCAAACTCAGCCATCAAGCATTTAGACTTTGTTCAGACAGAAATGGCTATGCTGACTTGTGCACAGGAATCAGGATGGGCACTTTATGGTGAGCAAGGTAGTATAGTCTGTTCTATTATCCAGAGGATATTTTTCATAAACAAAAGTGACTTTGATGAACAGGAAATGCTCAAAAAGCTATATCTGATCTAGTTCTCACTAAGATATTAAACCTATGTAAGGTGGCCATGTGTCTTACTTTACAGAGGGCAATCCCGTATCAGAATTGGAGCTGGAAAAAGTTACTTTTTGGACCAGAAATCCAAGAATCCCACAGCCAGCTTGGCTACTGGCCATATTGACTTGGCGACTCTGGGAGCTGCAGTCTTAAAATGTAACTTTGGCTGCTAAAGATCAGGGGGCAGAAGCCTGTACAGTAGAGGTCTGGTTCAATGATAAAGAATAATAAGAATTAAGAGTTGGTGATGTGAAGTTGCCCATTAACATGTTTCACCTTAATAGCTGGCTAACAGGCATGTGGATCAACCAGTCACAATCTTTCTTTCTTGCTGAAAGGTATTATATTTTATTTACAATGTAGTAATTTTTAAATTTGTACTGTACATGTATACTTTATGTGTCTCTATTTTTATGCAAATTTTCAGCCATTTTTCACCCTCCTCTTTGGTGATGCGTGTTCTCTCTTTTGGCAGTTCATAAGTAGCAGTGCTCAATCTGTGCCTAGGTTGTACCACTTCACACTGCACAGAGCAGCTCACATGACCAAATACTACTCTGTGCAAAAGTATCCCCACTGTATGGAAAACTACAAATAATGAGGAAAATGTAGAGGAGAAAAAAATGGGGTTAAATGGAAACTATGGGAAGAAACAGTAACCTAGTTTGTGCAAACAGCAGAGGAAGTTGGTAGGTGGTGTACAGATTGTGTGACACAGCAGCGTCTAGGCCATATTGCACCACATGCCAGATGACAGTCCAAGCAGCTGTCTCTACGCTCCTGTTCAGGTCATGCATAAAATTTTCTTCTTGCAGCAGCCAAGCCACATCCGCTCCCAGGGTCTTACAAAGAGGAGAATAACCAGCCTATTGTCTTTATAAATGTGAAGAAAGCACATAAATTAATATTCTTTACTCAGAGCAGAGGAGGAACAAAATACGCTTCAGGACCATACAATTTCAGACTGCAGGTAGGCGCTCCCACAAATAAATATTACTCTATAGAAATGTTTTCCTCCACATGGAAAGCTGTATCTAGGGGAGAAGCAAGCACAGGACATTTTTTTTCCTGGGGGAAACCAATCCATCTATTTGAGCCTTCACATGCAATATGAACTGCTAGTAGTCCTTTTGAAAACTTGGCTTATTTTTCACTTTAAGCACATGTTGAAACACAATTGTATTTATCTATTTGCATGTCTAAAGGTTCGTAGACTATATTTTGTATCTATTATAAGGTGCTGGGGCTGAGTCATCCTCACTTGTCTCCTGAAATTGCAGTGTTTCACTTAATCCTTCTAATACCAATGTTAGCCTCGCTCAGCCTAGATGACCCTCAAGACTAATAGATAAAAGTGAATGTGACAGTGAACATATCTCTGGTATTGAGAGACGAATTGAATAGGAGGAAAAGTGATGGAAAAAATAAGAGGGCTAAAAGTGTGCAAGGGAAAAGGAAGAGTATCTCAGTAAAAATGAAACATGCATGAGTACAGCTGATCAGCAATTATTACAGGACCAAGTGGAAGAGAGAAGAGTTATTGGAGGTGCTAAAATGCTCTTTAAACCTCTACAGAAAGAGCCTGTTCAGTGAGATAGTATGTGATATGTGTGACACTTTTCTCACTTGCTCAGTATGCACTGTTTTCCAACAGTTCAGAATTTTGCTTTGCAAATTGATGTTATCTGTTGCCTTCACAAGATGCTAGAAGCTACAATAGATTGCTCTCTTTTGTGTACTCTTTCCATTTTGCTGTTCTGTACTACAGAGACTTGTGGGGTTTCCTTGATGATTTCAGTAATTGCCTGAAACATAGGTTTTCCAAAAGTTTGGAAACATGACTAACTCATCTCGATTTTCCTTCCTTCCTTCCTTCCTTCCTTCCTTCCTTCCTTCCTTCCTTCCTTCCTTCCTTCCTACCTACCTACCTACCTACCTACCTACCTACCTACCTACCTACCTACCTACCTACCTGTTGGACACAATTTGACAAATGGCCCTAAAATGGTAATGGTAATTCAGCTTTTTCAGTAAACTTGGTTCATGGCACTTGGCCTACTATTTTGGACCCTATGGCAGAATTTAAAAACCACCAATATGCAGCCACACTCCATATCAGAGTCTGAGTTTTGTGAGGCTGGGTAATCCTCCCTGCCAAATTCCTTATTCATTTTCAAACTAAAGAGGTGGTGTTTGGTGTGTGCCTTTTTGTTGCTATTGTTTTGCCTTCTTTGGGCCCTTTATAATACCTTAACTCATTACAGTTCTTGAGCTTCACATTAAGATGCTTCTGAAAAGAGAAGTCTTTCAACCGCTTTTGTTTTAGCAAAAGTGCTGCTTCCATGATGAGCTGCCTCACATAGCCCTTAGCAGTCACTTAGAAGTAACGTTGTCCCTGTTAGTGACCTTCCATTGGGGGGTATCAAGGGGAAATGTACATATAATATAGAGAATTACAGGACTGAAAACTCTAAATGTGAATGCCCTTGGATTTCACAGGCTGCCCAGGATGGGAAACTCATTTTGAATTCTGACAGTTTTGCTAAGTCTTCCACACTCAGAAAGATAGTAGTATAGCACTAATGATATCTAAATGAAGAATAGTGAAATATGTGGACTGTGTGCTCTCAGTTTCTATAAATTCTTGATAGATTTGTAGCGTCTTTCTAGCAGAACACATGAAGAATCAATCCATGCATAACCTGAATGGTAGAACTTCATTCTCATGACCAATCTTTTAAAAAATCATTTGTTTCTAAGTTTCTTTTATGGCATAAAAAGGTTTGCTGAAGTAGTACTTAGTCATCATAATGGAAGTATTATAAATCAGCTTTTGAAAACTATGTCTCCCTCCTTGTCTTTTCCTTTTCAAGAAATTTTATTATACTCAAAACTAAATGCATTTCTATTATAAATCAACTTACTGAAAATTAATATATATTTTAGAATACTTAAAAAACACATTTTAAAGTAAAAACAAAGGCGATCTAGCCCTTGCTATACTTTATGTGGAGAAAGGTGCACATATAGGAAGGGGAGGATTTGTTATTGCTTGAATTGTTGAGGTAACAAAGGACCTATAAAACCTGAACATTTGCTACTGCAATTCTTTATATACTGATACTAGCTCAACTTGACTCCTACTGATGTTAATTACTATTTCATTCCCAACATCAGGGGGAACAGCTAAGCTGATGTACATTCCAAATTAAAATGTAATTGTAAGCTCCATTTGTATTATCTTGCACAGTTCTCTACAGCTTCTAAGAGAAATGTAATCCAAACCTATTCCTGTGTGGAATTATGACTAGAGTATTAGTTGTGGATGTGGAAATTACAAGTTCAAATTCCTGATATGTGAAGAAACTCCTATGATGAATTGGAGTGAGTTGTGTCCCTGGACCTCACGTGCACCAAATGCTGGTTGTGAGGTTCAACAAATGCTTGGAAAGACTATGGGGTTTAAATATAATAAGAAACTAACGCTGAGCCTAGATTTCAAAGAACAACAATTGACCAGTGCAGTCAAATTTGTGTAAAATAAGTAAAATCAGTTCCTGTATAAGAACATTGGTGGCTGATGCTGGGTGAGTGTGGAAGACACTTCTGGACTGCTACTGTCATTGCTTTGTGTAATGTCTTATGGGTTTTTATAAGTTAAAGAAGCTGCAAAGTTTGAAACAAAAATGTCCTAGCCATAACTAGAATTTTGGTGGTAGGAAGGGTTTCTTTGGCAATGGGGCACAGGACCAAACTAATTGCATTGCAGGAATGGAAGCCAGTCCATAGGATCAAGGGGTTGCGTAGTAGTAGCGAGAAATCAACATAATCAACTTTCTGGTCTAATTCTTGGTTGAACTGAACTGAAATGATGCAGTTACGCAGTAGGAAAAATGTGAATGGCTCTATTGTGAAATCGCACTCAGGGAGTTGGCTTTCCCTGGGTTAATTTACTTCAGTGAACCACACAGGAGTTAGCAGAGAAAGGGAGGAAATCAGCCTTGTTTGCAGCTTCTTAACTATTTGAATCTTCTCCTCCTCACACCTGGTGCCTGATTTTGCTTGTTTCCCTTTTCCTTCCTATTCACTTTCTGTATTTCTTTATTCCTTTTAAAGGCTTGTTGTCCTAGTGCTAAGACAGCTAGGTGGCCAAAGGGAGAGAGAAAAATGTGAGGAGTTGTCCGAGAGACAGGAGGAAGTTTACGTCAGCCTTATTTTCAGTTTGTTAAGTAAAAAAAGAGAGCAAGGACTTGGCAGAGAAACAGGAGATAGCTCTGCTCTGGCTTTCCAGATTTGATGGAGGCATAGTTAGAGGAGATCTGTCATAAACGTCCTCTTTCTCTGCCAAGTTCTTGCTCTTTTTCTCCCTCTGCCTAGCTGCCCTAGTACTAGATTAGCAACCCTTTGAAAGGGGGAAAAAGGAAAGAAAGAAAAAGAAAAAGAAAGAGATGGAACCACAAAGGAAGATGAAAGCAGACCGAGGCACCAGGTGTGTGGAGGATTGAAAAGCCAACCAGTTCCCCCACTGTCCTGTTTCTCTCACTGCTGCTGTGGCTGGCTGGAATGTCTTTAAATACAATACATTCCATTTCTCCACATCAGCTCAAGCAAACACACTGCTGAACTTATGCAAATGTATTTGATTCCAAAAAAGATGCCCCAACTATGGATTAGAGGGGGAAAACTCCAGGCTAATTCTCATGGACCTCTATGTCATTTAGTCAATGGAAGGATACCCAGTGTGGTGTAGTGGCCTGGGTTTTCAGTACCTACCTAGCCATAGAAGCTCACTGGGATTTGGAACTGGTAAAGCCACATGTTAAATACTTCAAGCCCTGTTAGGGTTGCTCGTATAAGTCAGTTCTGACTTCAAGGCACATAATTACAAGTTGATTGAAAATAATGTGAATCAGACCATCCCAGTCCCTGAACATTTCCTGCATTATGTAGTTGCACCATAATTCTAGTCTCCACTAGTCTAGTACACTTCTAATCCAGTAACTATTGTCTATAACTTCTGGCAAATCTGAACATGGATCATATAGGAAAAGGTAAATATAATTCATATTTGAGAGTTAATGTACATGTGCCATAACTAAATTTAAGGTGAAGTTAAAGTGATTTGTATCAATACATTATTTTATCCTTAGTATCAGATATGTAACCAGAAGGAATGGGGTTCTGTGTATGTTGCAGGGCTGTGTATGTGCAGTGAGTGGGTGGGGAAGAAATAGAGAAAGAACACAGAGGAACTGAAATGCTGATCCTGGACTATTCTTGCTCCAGATAGATTAGAAAGATAATGATGTTTAAATTTTAAAAAGTGACCTTGTTCGCTCACATAATATCTATTGCCTTCCTTCCAAATACTCCTTTAATAGTACCTTGTGTTATGTGACATCAGGTGGCTTATGAGTTGTGGTGACTCTGAGGATTAATTATATCAAAAAAGCTCTGTTGTTAACAGCCCTGCTCAGGTGTTGCATACTAAAGACCTTGGCTCCCTTATTGAATCGATCTACCTCATATTTGGTTTTCCTATTTTTCTCTTATCTTCAACTTTTCCTAGCATTATTGTCTTTTCCAATTGTCAATCCTCAACATCTTACAATTACAGAGCTCGAAGGGACCCTATGGATCATCAAGTCCAGCCCTTCTCAAGGAGGTAAAGTGGCGAATCAAACTCCCAACCTCTGATACCTAAACCACTGTGCTTTTCAACATGGAGATGATGATCCCATGCTCATGCTTCTCATGATGTGTCCAAAGTATGATAGCATCAATTTAGTCATTTTTGCTTCTAGAAAGAGTTCAGTCTTGACTTGATCTAACAGTTGTTTGTCTTGCTGATTGTCCGTAGTATCCATAAACTTTCCTCCAACACATTTCAAATGAATCATTTTTTTGTCCCTGTTAACTTTCTTCATTTTTCAGCTTTTGTATTCATATATGTTAACTGGGAATATCATAGCCTGAATTATCTCAGGGACATTTTCATACACTTGAGGATTTTTCCTAACTCATTCAAATTTACCCTTCCAAGTGTCAGCCTTATTCCAGTTTCTTGGCTGTAGTCTCCATTTGGGTTGATGTTTGTCAAGATATATTTGTTAGGATGACCAATGCTTATAATTAAACCCTCCCATCCACCCCAAAAAACCTTTACTTTATGAATGTAGGATATTGCTTCTGTATCTACTATTCAAAATGCCAGGAAATGGCCCAACATTATCTTGCAATATTGTGCCTATGTCAGTAGCAGGATGAAGGATGACAAGATTTACATAGCAAAGGGCAGTCTGAATGTCAGTGAATAGAAGTTTCATCACAGCACTTGATGATTATTCATATTTTCCAAGCAATAGATACCTAAAGAACTTGCTAAAAATAGCCATGACAGTTGCTTTCTGTTCAGGTGAGAAGGGATTAACTGATGGGAAAAAAAAGAGTCAGGTTCTGGGATTTTCCCTTGCTTGGTGTCTGTGAGTGGGATTGAGCAGAAGAGGTGATCCCTCAGACCATCTTGACAGCTGATATCGGTGTCATGAAAATTCATTTATAAACTAGAGGGGTTTTTTTAAGAATTGAAATTCTTACATATTCTGCTCTCAAATTCCAAGCAGCAAATTCCCTCACATAGAGGTATCCATGCCAGAGTTCCCCAGAAGATGATCCCATGCTCCATACTATGGTTGTTGGGAGAACAGCTGGGATGTGGCTGCAGTCCTTCTATGCCAAAATATTTTGAAGGGCTGTTTAGGACACTGAAATGGCAAAGCAGAAGTGTGAAGGGAGAAATATACACACCATTTAACCTGTCAGGTATATTCATGTTTATTACTGTTACCGCTGATAGTGTTATGCTTTGTTCACAGGGAAAGGTTCCTCCTTCCTTAACCTGAGTTTTTCATATCAGATAAGAAAACAAACATAATCCTCAGTGACTCCTAATTTGGCTGAAGTAGGCCTGATAAAGGGGTGCATTTCACAAAAAACGAGATTAAATAAAATTGTTAGCTTTTCTGGAGCCAGAAGATTGTTTGCTTTGTTGCATCCTACAATAGAAAATCTCATTTAAAAAAAAACACAGAATGCAGCTACTTAAAACAAAATGACATTTTTCCTTAGGCTTGTTTACAGAATGAAGGGATTTTTTTGTTAAATGTAGTGCCATCAATTTACATGGCACATTGTTGGCAGCATGGACAGACCTCGTCATAGAGCAACAAGAAAATGTAAATGTAAATGTTACTCCAACACCTATGAAGACAGCCAAATTAATGCTCCAGTCAGAACTGTTCCCTAAACTCAGCCATGTCAACATTACTGGAAATATGGCTAGCTCAAGAGGAGGCACAGAGGTAATAATGCTAAGGCCTCAGTAATGCTAATGTGCTGCTCAGTTCCTTCTGCAGAGGTGGGCAACTGTACCCATCAGTTCCCATTACACCTGGCCAGCAAAGCTAATAATGAGGTATTATGGGAGCTGTGTTCCCAGAACATCTGGAGGGCCACAGTTACCCTGCCTGCTCCACTGTATGCAGACAACATAGCTATTCTGCTGTTAGCAAATCCTCTCCTTGGGGTAGGCGGCCTCTATTCCTCAACTTTTGTGAAAGCTCTCTCCAGGCACCAGTTCAGATGTCTGACAAGAAGAATCTGCCTGTTTCCAGACCTCTCTTTTCTGTAAGCCTTTTGAGGGAGGGGATGAGTTTAGAACTATACCACTTCCAGTCATTATCCAGATTTTTTTTCCCAACAAATGAAAATTTTTCTTTGTTTTACTCTCCCACCTGTAGCCTCTTTTATCCCAGTTTCAGTCTCATTGGATGTGGATGTATATATTACAGGAAGCGGAGGGGGGGGGGAGATTATGAAGGTGTTACAGAAAGGGGAGTGAATTAGAGAGAAACAACAGGAAAGCTGTCAAAGCTTTTGGTTATTCTCCCCAAAATTTGCAACATGGTGGTAAAAATTCAGTTTATCTTGCAGAGGTAGTATTATTGACTGTTAAGACCATAAAGCTCCCTTAGATGTCTTCAAAGGCTATAAAGTAGGAAAAGAAGTAGGAAACAGCCTCTCTGCTGATCAGGAAGATAGTAAAGGTAGTCTTAGAAGATGTAGCTGGGTTCATCTGTGTAGGCAAAAACAAAAGAGAAATAAAAAAATAAAAGAACAAATTTCCCCTCCTTTCCATTTTATTTCTCTTATTGTCCTCTACTTCTTCCCCCTTTATTCTGCTCTCCTCTCACTTTCTCCCATTTCCAAAATAATCCAAGATATAGGTAAAGGTAAAGGTTCCCCTTGACATTTAGTCCAGTCGTGTCCGACTCTAGGGGGCGGTGCTCATCCCTGTCTCCAAGCCGTAGAGCCAGCGTTTGTTCAAAGACAGTTTCTGTGGTTACGTGGCCAGCGCGACTAGACACGGAACACCGTTACCTTCCCACCGAGGTGGTACCTATTTATCTACTTGCATTTTTACATGCTTTCGAACTGCTAGGTTGGCAGGAGCTGGGACAAGCGACGGAAGCTCACTCCGTCGCGTGGATTTGATCTTACGACTGCTGGTCTTCTGACCTTGCAGCACAGAGGCTTCTTGGTTTAACCCGCAGCGCCACCACGTCCCTAATCCAAGATATACTAGTACTTAATTTGCCATTTTTAATTTTTTTTATCGCCCTTTCTTTCTTCAGTTTCCCCCCCCTCCTTTTACCATATTCCAGAGAGGTAGCTGGATATCACTACTTCCCCAGGTACTTTCAAGTACCCTCTCCATCACAGTTGTCAAACTGCGTGTCCAGATAGCTTTTCATGAGATGCCTCAATGTCTTTTTCAAACTGTGCTTGGCCCTTTAATGGCATCAAGACTCAAAAGTTGAGATCTCTTTTGCTGTTGTCATTCAATCAATGATGTACTGGCAGAAGTAAGGACCAAGGAATACTTAATACTCATTCCTTCTGTGGCTTCTCCCTCTCCCTTTCTCTCCCTTTCGCTCTTTCTTTGCTTTTCTGTAGCTTCTCTCTCTCTCTCTCTCTCTCTCTCTCTCTCTCTCTCTCTCTCTTCTCTCTCTGCCTCCCCTCTGTCTTTCCATTACTCCTCTCTTGCTCTCTCCCTCTCCCTACCCCGTGGCGTCTCTCTGTGTGTTTTTATTTGTTCAAAGACACTTATGCCTGTGGTAAGATGGAAGTCCCGATCTAACATGTTGCCCAGAAGTAAGCCCTGTTCACTTCAGTGAGACTCATTAATTTCCTGAAGTACTGGCAAGATGTTTGGGCAATGGCCTTGAACAGACTAAAAAGGCCACACAAACCCAGCATGTACCGCTTTATGTGAATGTTCTTTAGTCTGGTCAATGCTACTGAATATATCCCTGTGTCAATATTGTTTGATCAGCCCTTATTCTGAATGTGTGGACTGAATATTTTAGTTCTTTTCTGCTTTGTGTTCAGCAAAGACTAATAGTTAAGTACAGTTCTGGTTTTGGGCTAGGGGAGTTTCTGTTCAATAATGTGTAGTGGTGCTATTGTTTTAGTAGTTAGAAACAACCTAATTTTCATCATGCTTAGAATGTTTTATTTTGTACAGATCTGCAAAAGGATACATGTTTGCCAGGCAACATACTGGTTTTAAGTGAACAAGCCATGTGAATTTTTCATGTTTGTATCTGAGATTTGCTGTTCTGTTAGAAGTAAGTGTAGAATCGTCTGCAGTTTCGTTTCATAGTAATGATACATCAAGTAAATGTTTTCTGAGACAAAAGAGAGATTATATTCAGGTCATTTCACTTTATTAAAAAACTTATTCCAGTCTCCTTCCTAGTGAAGATCTTGTCCTTGCTGAAGATCACCCTAGTAAAATGTACATGTCTGTTGGAATGATACTTGGCCCTATCTGCTTTTCTTGTTACTGTCCTTTTCATTTGTGAGGAACCATCCAGGTGTGTGGTACTCCAGCTCCTGTCATTCCTTAGCACAGGTCGTGCTGGCTAGAGTTAAACGGAGTTGGAATACAACTCCATCTCGAGGCCTATAAGTTGTCCACATCTGTCCTATGTAGTTCTTCCTCTGGAATGTTCTGCAAAGGGTTCTGTCTGGCAACCAAAAGTCCCCCTTTCCAGCCCATTCATTAAATACTGATGTGGTCTTAGTTTTCTCCTTCTTCTTAAGTCAAAGTGAAAATATGGAGTAAACAAGACATTTGAAGAGCCAGTGTTCATCATGATAGTCTCTATAGCCAACCTGCTCCCCAAAATAATGCAAGCAGTTAGATTGGTCAGTAAATGGGGAGTAGGTCTTTTGTAAGGCTGTTGACTCTTAATTGCTCATTCAAGACCAAGCCAGTCTCAAGAAATACCAGAGATTTTCTTGAAGAAATCCCTTTCCCCCCCTCTTGGCAATATGATGGCTGAAGCTAAATGCAAAGGGAACAGAGAAGCAGAGAGGGGGTGACAGATGATATCATGGTCCCTATTAACCAGAAAGTCTCAGGGCTTTGTGCCAGTGAAGCCTGGCACGATTACACTGCTGACTGTTGTGCATCTTTCTATTTGTTGCTTCCTCCATCCCCTTCCATATACAGGTGTGTTACCCACCACACCCTCTATATTCTTTAGTTATGTTCATAATTTCACCCACACTGACTCTAAAAGAGTTTGGATTACTTTCTTTGGTGAATATTGTGATTTGGTGGGCAACAGGTCTTCACCTCAGTTCTGTTAAGTGTAGTAAGTAAGTGTAGTGTTAGTTAAGTGTTAGTTAAGTAAGTTAGTTAAGTAAGTTAAGTGTAAAGTAATACCTTTATGTTTCCATCTATAATGGACATTTTGTCATTCTTTCAAGTATGGTGATATATGTTAGATTTAGTGAACGGTTTGTTTTCTGTGCCACATTGTCTGTGGTGGTAGCCTAGGCAATCTCTAGCCCACATAGAAATCTAAGGGCACAGGTAAGTTGCATTAGTACAGAGAAAGCATGGAATGAATGAATTCACAGAACCATGAGATTTGAGAGTGTTCTACTATACAGTCTTAGAATGCCTTTAATGCATGCTCATAATGTCCTGATGTGAGAATTCATGAGTCTCTTGTGTATATGTCTGCTGTCATTTCCCTTGCGTTTAGCCAATTGTGTAGAGGAAAAGCACGGAGTTGATGTGAATATAAACTTTTGAATACATCTTGTTATATAAACAGCATCACTTCTTTTCAACTATTATTTCTCTTAACAAAAAAAATCTGTTTCTTTTTCATTGAAAAATGAAGTGATGGTACATCATCAGTAATATTGTTCCACAGCAGTTTCTGCTTAGAAAAAAATGTTAACCACCAAAGGGAGCATTCTGCTGGCACTGAGTTTTGTCCTATTACAAATTTATCCATCTCCATTTTCCCACCTGTGAGTGAGGTGACAAAATGATTACCATTCCAGCCCTGCTTTAAAGGAAATGGCACAGATGATAAAAACATTCCTACACATAGTTTCTGGCCAGCTAGTTAGCCCCATGCTCAAAATATTTAAAGCTAAAACTGTAATTTTTATATCGGACAGAAATTTAGGGTGAAGGAGCTGAATTAGCCAAATCAACTTTTGAGAACTTGCAGAATAAATTTATGGGACATGTTCTTGGACTTCCCCTGGCACACCAGCTGCCATTCTTAGAGTTGAATTAGGATTACCCTCCGTCACTGCTGCTGCTTTTGTTGTTGTATGCCATCAAGGCAAAACTGATTTATAGCTACCCTAATAAGTCTTTCAACATGTGAGATATTCAAGGAGTGGTTTTCAGTTCCACACCCCCAGAGAGTTTCCATGGCTGAGCAGGGATTCAAATCCAGGCTTCCTCGGTCCTAGTCCATTACTCTATTCACTACACCATCATTGGGTTCCATCATTGCTAAAACTGAATAAAAATAATAGCCAAAGATGAACAACTTGCCAAACAATACTGGCTTAAGCAACTGAGATTAGGAGGCTGGGCATAGCTTTGCCAAAATTAGGCAAGGAATTACAATATCTTAAAAGGGAATTTGGTAGTAGATAGGCATGTGCCAGCTTTGAAAAACTAGGCAGGTGAAGGTAGAGGAGTTTATTCATAACTCATTTTTCATCTTAATTTGCAAATGTCTACAGAAACCACTGCAGGGCAAAGGGTCTTCAAGCGTCAACCTACTCCATGTTTCGCAGGGCTTTTACTGAATTGAGATTCCATGTTATACCAACTCCTTATCTAGAAGGAAGATATTCCAGTCTTCCTCTCTCACAATGAATTTGTGTTTTTGGCAATAGGGTGAGGAAGTTGTGCGCTACCTGCTGCATTACCCTTATATACGAACCACGAATAAAATTCTTCTTCGGTAACATTGCCCAATATGCTAACAAATTGCTCCAGGACATAACAGTAGAACTCCTGGATGATAATCAGCTTTTTGTCATATATATTGTTGTTCTGTTTGCTGTGGCAGCAAGAAACTACACCACTTTTTTGTGACAATGAAATGTTCAGTGTAACTTAGAGTCCTGTTTCGAATCCTATTTTTAAAATCTTATCTTCCTTTTCATATTTTTTTTTTTGGTACAAATCTACCAGAATGTTTTTGAGGTCTCTGTTTAAATTATACTTTTTAATATTATTCTCACCTTTGTAGTTTTATTTCCCTATGTTTTACTGTGTTTCATTGTGATGGCCTATGGCTACATACAATTAAAGTTGCATGACACAGTTTCTGTAATGATACAACCTATCCAATTCCCTTTCCTCCAATGGAGAACAATTGCAGAAGAGACCCTGGGTTGACATTAATATAAGGAAAACAGCACCAATGAATAGGTCCAGAGCCTCCACCTGAAGGGGTCTTGCTTGCTTCCAGTGAAGAAGCACAGCTGTTTCTGCTGATTATTGCCGTTGCTTCCTTAAAAATCACAGCAGATCAGGAAGGATAATTCATTGTCTTATCACAGCCACAGATGACACATTAATATCTCAATTTGGGCACAGCTAGTCATGTATCACTAGAGCTGAATTATCCCAAAATGATCGCTTCTATAGTCTATTACCTATTTCAGAAAAAATAACAGAGAGTCTTGGGGCACCTTAAAGGCTAATAACTTGCTGGTCTTTAAGTTATCAAAAGAGTCTTTGTTGTTTTTGATGCAATACGAATTAGTGGGGTGTGGGTGTGAAAGAGAATTCAGAATGCAATGATTATTTGCAAGGTTTTTTTTTATGCTTGACAAGAAAGGGTATCTGAACAGGTTGAAATACTGCACTGAAAAACTGCTAGCTATTGCAAGTTTTTTTTAACTCCACATGAGAGTAAAAAGATAGCATTCCACATTCCTCCACATCAGGGGTCTCCAAACTTTTCACCGTGATGGCCACATATATTTTCCACATTTTTGAGGTCCAAGGGAATACGCACACACACACACACACACATGCGCACGGGCCTGATAAAAAGGCAAAGCAGGCTGATGTGGCCCGCGAGTCATACTTTGGAGACCCCTACTCCACATCATCATCATCATTAGTAGAAAACATTTTGTACAGACGCCCTTGACTTTTGCACAAAAGATTGTTTCGTGTGCAATAAAAGTTTCTTTTGCCGTGAACACAAGCTTTTTGCACAAAAAGCACTTTCACTAATTTTTTGCCAAAATGGCACTGAAAAATGAAAAAAAATGCACGAAAATTCTCCAGCTGAAATCCTGTGCCTGTGGGTGATGTCACCAGCCAGGGAGATTTTCTGTAAGTAAAAACTTTCTACTTCTGTCACTACTTCTACTTTCTGATTCCTGTGTAATCTTGTGCATCACATGGAAGCCATGGGAGTTGTGAGATAGAAGGAGGAACAAACAAAACACAGATGATCACAAGAAGGGACTCCGAGGAAAAGGCCTCCTTTAACTGGGGAAAAAATGGATTTAATAATGGCTGCCTTCAGCTGGAAAATATCTCCTTTTACTGGAAAAGGTGGATTTCTCAATATTAGAATAACTAACAAAATTAAATGAGCTCATTTTGGTTTGAGGGCGATAAAAGTTATCCACTTTATTAAAAAGGTTTTTGATTGTATGACAATTAACCTGCAAATAGTGGTGTAATCTAGTGAAGTTAATGTGGGGTTGGTGAAACCTGCATACAAATTTATCCTCACAATAGACAGATATACCTTATAACACATTGAAGTATTGCTATTTTTGTAAAATATTATGCACAATATTCAGTGTTACACGTAATCATTACTGTGCAGTTCCACTCCTGAACACCCTTGCATCTAGGTTGTAAGTACTGATTTAGTTAGGTGTAGTTGTGATGCAAAATTCTTTTTAAAAAACATAGAATTTATATAACATTTTAATTCTATCCCAGTCTGGCTTCAGGCCTAGTTAGAGGACCAAGACAACTTTGATTGTGTTGGTGGATGACCTGTGACCAGAACTTGGTGGGTGTGGTTGGGTGTCCCTATTAGTTATGCTGGATTCCTCAGAAGCTTTCAGTACCATCAAAGCTTGTATCTTTCTGGGTCATCATTCTGGGATGTGACTTCTTTGCTTCCTGGAGAAGTAAGCTCAGAATGTGGTACTAGGAGTTTCCTGTCTGATGTCCTGGCCATTTGGTAAATTATGACCTATGAAGCCATGTGCAGTTTGGGTCCTGTTTCTCTGAAGAACTGCATCTCCCTTATAATTTCCCCAAGTTTTAGGATCTTTGAGAGAGGGTTTTTTCCCCCTCCACTCTACCACTCTCACAGAAGGGCGTGGTAAGGACACAACAGCTGCTCCTTGGCCATTGAGTTCCTTTCCACGGGTTACATTACCCCCTCCATTTCTCTTCAAGCAGGCTTTAGGCGACAGAATTGGCTATTGAGAAAGGAGCTTTTAGCAAGGGATGTTGAACTTTTTATTCTTTTTTTTTTGTATGTATTTTAATTATTTAAACTTACTTTACTCTAGTGGTCTGTTTAATATAGTTATATGTTTAATTGCATTTTAATGTAGTTTCTTGTGCTTTTAACTGTAGTTTCATAAACAAGGGTTTAAAGTTGACCTGTTTTATAAACTGTACTAAATGTGTATGTGTGTGTGTGTGTGTGTGTGTGTGTGTGTGTGTGTGAGAGAGAGAGAGAGAGAGAGAGAGAGAGAGAGAGAATTCAGTGAAATATGGGAAACATTCAATATCTGTTATATGCCTCCTGTATGCTTAGATTCTACTTTTGTTATCCAACCAATTTCCTACTTATGTCTCCTTCATTGCTCTCCCCTCCTTTTGGAATCTCTGTGTTTCTAGATCTTCTTTTCTTTCCTCTATTTCTTTGCCTCCCTGCCTTTTCTGACTTCCTAACCTCCCCTGTCTGTGTCCCTATTATCACACTTTGTCTTGATCACTATCCTGGTCTGTCTGTGTGGAAATACTATATCACAGTGCAGCATATTATAATAGTGCAGTGTATCTCCTGGTCTTGCATATCTAGGAGAAACACCTATGGCATCTCTACAACTGACTTTCTGAACCATGATAAAGCAATGTGGCAGGAACTCCTGGCATTTGCTGCTCACTCACATGACTTGCTACTTTCCATAAGGGATGAGGGACATCAGGGCTTCCAGATTTTGTACAGTTACAATGCCCTAATTTCTCACTACTGATGTAAGTGCCAGTTCAACAAAATCTGGAGGGCCTTATGTTTCTCACATGTATCTTATGAACAACTGTAGGGTTAATTGCTCAGCTGACCCAAATATATATGGAATCTTCAAGGAAAGAAAAAAGAATGCTTTAGCACAACTATCACAGGCATTCTGAACAGATCCAGTGGGATTCTAAAATAAAGAACAAGAATTTTCCATTGGGTAACAGTGAACTTTCTTGTTCACAGGCCATTAAAATCCCATTGTTATAAGTAATGTTGAAGAAAAGATTGCTTGCACTAACAAGGAAATTCAAGCTTTATATTTAACAATAGTTTGAGCAATACATTAATTATTAAGTCAGTTGGAGTGCAGTAGAATGAGAATCATCTGGATTCTCTGCCATCCTTGTACTTCTAGTGGGATTTTGATGTTTTTGGTTTTTTTTAATTTTTATTTGTTTTGATCAAAGGCTTCCTTTCTACTAGAACAGAGACAGGCAACCCTGAGTGTGGCAGGCTGGGTTCAGTGGGGAGAAGGTGCACAAGAATGACCTTTCTTGTACATACTCTACTTCCTTCAAATGTTTGCAGAATGTCTCAAGAGGGCTTGAGAGACAAAGAACAAGGCTATGCATGATCCTTCATATATAAAAAGTATGTGTTCAGGGGACAATGTGATATCAGAATTCCCATTACCAATTTTAACCACAATCCCCCCTCAATATGGTTCATTGTTTCATCATTAAAATTTTTAAGATAGACGTACTTGAAATTCCAAGTGAACTGTGTGAGAGTCAGAGTAGGTGGGGTTCTTTTCTCTTTACATGTCAATTTTATTCATTCTTTAACGTCTTTTATGTGTTACCAGAACAGAAACTGTATACATCTTTTTCTTTGAGAGACAAAACAGAGATGGTTCTTCTTGCAAAATGTAGCCATAAAATCTGATTATAACCGCATGACAATGCAGTGGTGATATTGTGCAGCAGAACATATCAACATTAACAAGGCAATTTTAAAAATGAAGGCAGCTCAAACAAACAGACAAACAACCTTTTAAACTGAGATTTGGATCAGCACCAGATTTAGTACAGTTGTAACAGGCAGTCTACTCTTATTCTGTGATGACCTTGGGGGTGTTTGGACAAAGAGCTTTCAAATTATGATTTTTCAGAAATAAAACTGTTCCCCCTCCCATTCAGAAATAGGTGACCCAAAGCTACTCCAGATTTAAAACAGGTCACATAAATTAAAGGATCAATCTTGCTTATCTTGAAAGAGAATTGGTGGCCTCAAAAATTTGGAACGAATCCAGGCTGTAAGTGTTGAAATATTGGTTATCAGAAAAGGCCTTTCAGATAGGAGAAATAGCGATTTTTGGTAACACTGAGCATGTGTGGTACAGGCTTACCAGGAAGAAGAGCTTCAGCAAAGGCTACATTGTAGCTAATCTACTCCCTATCTGCAGTTTTCTGAACTTTTGAACCTGATACACAGGTTCAGCTGACCAATTAGCTGACTCTGAGGAACATAAATTTATAACTCCTTTATGGCCAAACAGGTTATTTGGGATTCATGCTTGGAAGGTTTTTGAAATGCTGAGATAGACATTAAAAAGAATGAGAAAAAAAAATCAAAAGCCGACTTGTTTAATCTGCACAATTACTGTTCTTTGGTTTGTGGCTGGAATTTTCCCATGGGCCTCAGGCCCCCTGAATATCCAGTGTGTCTTCCCTTGCCTGTTCTACACCATGGTTGTAATCTTTGCCTTGACCCAGCAAAATTACCAGTAGTTGCTCACCACATGGTCATTGCACAGACTCGTGTGACAATAGGATTTAGCTGGAGACAGAGGGTTGGCATGCAGAGTTTTTTTGTGCTTATAAAATGTCATAGTCTAGAACTCAACCATTCCACCTAACTTGTCCCTATATAATTGCTTGATAATTTAAAAAAACACAACAACTTCAAAGGTATTATGTGCTGTCAATTCAGTTCTGATATATGGTGATTATATGTGTTAATTACCTCCAAAATGTCCTATAATTAACAGCTCTACTTAGATCTTGCAAACCAACAGAAGTGGCTTTCTTTATTGAGTCTCATGTTAGGTCATTCTCTCTTTCAATCTGTCTCATGTTAGGTCTTCCTGTCTTCCTACTGCCTCCACCATCACTTTTCTCAGCTAAAGTGTGTGTATGTTTGTTTCTCCGTTGTATGTGGTGCACTCACTCACACATTTTCTTCACCATTTCATTAAGTCCAAAACAGCCCTTCAAAATATTTTTTGCACAGAGGGACTGCAGTCACATCCCACTTGTTCTTGATTTTGCCCATCCCCAGCAACCATAGTACAGATCATGTGATCATCAAACTGCTTGGCATCCTTTTTTCCTGGTTGAAACTCGGGCATGATATTGCACAGTAACATCACGCCATTCCTGGCATTTTGAATCATGGGCAGAGAAGCACAATATCCCTCATTCATAACCCAGAGGGTTTTTGAAGAATTGAATAATAATTTAATAGTGCTAGAAAGCAAACAAAACAAGTTTGGAATCTTAGAGATCTTTGTTTATTGTGTAGTAGTTTTGAAAACATACCACTTTTCAGTTTATGAAAAAGGACAAATATTTTGAAGGCTGAATTACTCAGACCTTTAATGGGGCTGTGGATTCCATGGGATAGATTATGTGTCACAAAAATTGTTTCCAGAGACTGAGCAAGGTAGAGTAAGGTCACTGCAGTTGCAACCCAAAGGATGGGTGGTCTATTGTGTTTTAAAGAGAACTGGTGATTTTACAGCCACAGTTCCCAGTAAACAACTTTATAAATGAAATGTGTAACATACTTCCATTCTCGTTGATTTTAATAATCACAGATTATAGTTTTGCTTCTTGGAATTATAGTTTTGCCATCATGACTGACTCACTACAAGCAGAATGGTATATAAGATTTTCATCACTATCCTGAGAATGATTAATCTAATTCAGATGTTTTTGGCACCACTAATGGAAGAAAAGTGAAGGGAATGGCCTACTAATTAGTGTGAAAACAAGCTAAATTATGCTTCCATAAATGGACCACTTATGTTTTCCAGTACTTTCAATACTGCAACAATGAGTACTATCCTTTTGTGAAAGCATTTTTATATCATTAATTTTGAATTAATTTCAAATAGGTTATGAAGCAGAGAAAGAGCTGGGTATGGTTTTTAATTTGATTTGTGTAAGGGATTCAAACAGTATTTCTTAAACTGAGAGGCCAGGCCTCAAGTGGGCCTATTATATTTTCCCATGGGCCTCAGGCCCCCTGAATATCCAGTGTGTCTTCCCTTGCCTGTTCTACACCATGGTTGTAATCTTTGCGTTGACCCAGCAAAATTACCAGTAGTTGCTCACCACATGGTCATTGCGCAGACTCGTGTGACAATAGGATTTATCTGGAGACAGAGGGTTGGCATGCAGAGTTTTTGAAAGAAAGATAAAAAGAACCTGTGGCTCAAACCTTATTGCACAGATACAAAACTGACATAAATTTTGGAAGTGAATTGTCATAAGTTAAGACATCTCCATAAACATTATTAGGCATGTACATTTGTTTATGTTTAGACTATAAGTCCCAGAATTCTGGGGGTTCCACCTGCCAGACACCTGAATTGTGCTTACAAAGAGGAAGACTGAGCCTTTAATGGTTTCTTTAATTTTCCTTTTTTCAGCCAACCTTGTTCTTTACATAAATCCAGCTGTGCAGTCAGGTGGGGGTTTCTCAAGTAGCAGGCAAATTGCCCCATGCAAGCATATGTAGTCACAGATTCGTTGGCAAGGCTTTGTTATTGTTTCTCATGCATTCGTTTTAGTGGATATATTTATAAATAGTAGTCTGCATTTTTTTTTTATCCACAGTGATAACTGTTTTGCATTTGAGAGCTTATTAAAGGGTTTGGTAAAAAAAAAAAAGCTTTCACCTGATTTGAGGTAATATTTTTGGCATCTCATTACCTATTTCAAACAATTAGTTTTCAGTTCTTTGTTTATAGCTGTTTATATATAATTATTTTCATTTCAGAGTAAGCTTGTAATTCTAGCAAGAACCAAGGTTGGTTGCCTTTTTTAGATTCAAGTGCTAAATAACAAAGACTGAAAACAGGGGCACAATCTGGAATGTCTGTCAAACACTGCCTTTCAGGAAAGAGTCATATTTCTATGTAACCTGCCTTCTATGAGAGATTTATATTTACATTGTTACATTGTCATCGTCATGTTATACTCACTGGTGGTTTTTTTCATGAGATATATTGATTAATACATTGTTCTTGTGACACATTTATTGCCCATACAAGTTGTATAGTAGTTGGTTATTTTGTATAGTAATTGTCAGTTATAATGTTTGAACTATGACTGTGTTTGGTTGGTTTACAAATGTGTTTACAGAAACACATTTGTTTAAATGACAGCTCCCACAATTCAGACCATCCTCAGTGGGATGCTGGGAGTAGTCATCCACAAAAACATATTTTCCCCTCCCTCCTTTGGAATAGGAACCAGGTATTATATTCATGCGGTGATTTAGACTGATGTTTCCCCAATATACAGATGGCTTGCAGCTGTATTTCTGTTTCCACCCTCTGATCCTGAGAGGCAGTGGGAATGCTCAACCAGAGACTGGAGGCAGTTATTGACTGGATAAGAGTGAGCAGATTGAAATTTAATTCAGATCAGACAGAAATACAGTTGGCTGGAAGAGCTGGTGGCCTACCTTCAGTTGTTCATTCTGTTCTTAACTTCATTTTAGGCATGCTTCTTGGTTCAGTTTGGCTTATGAATGCATCTGCAGCAGCTTTTTATGAGACTTAGTCAATGCTTTTAAGGAACATTCCCATTAGAATGAATGGGACAAATTGGTTACAGCAGATTTAAGTCTCATTTACTTCAGTGGGTCCACACTAGGCATTATTAAATCTGGATCCAACCCATCACTACTTCTATTGTCTGTTTTCCCAATTCTGTTTTAATTATACTGTAAGCCATAGACAATATCCTTTGGAAAACTAAGATTTAAGTTAGGTTGTGGTGATAATGGCAACAAGGACAATGTTGATAACATTTAAGGTTCTTGATGCTAGGAGGAGTAACTTTTCATTTACTGTAACTTGTCAGATGTGACAAGACATGTAACAATAGGGATATAGATGTCACATATAGGTTAGGTAATTTTTAAATGGGGTCAGGCACATTCATGGGGAAGAAGAATTGTCAGTGGCAGGATTGCCTCAGGAATGTCTGGCTGTGGACCTCTAATTGGCCAACATTACAAACGGGAATAAATGGATGTTTTGTCTGATCTAGTAGGCCATCATCATCATAATCTTATTCTTATTGCTCTTCTTAACAGTGCAATCTTAAACACATTGGCCAACATTCTGTTGATCTGAGCAATCGGACTGCAACCACATAAGCATTCCCCATGCTGCAACAGGCGAGGTTGATTGCATAACCTTTTACATGATCAGTCACATGACAGCCCTGCTAAAGGAGAGAAAAACTTATCAGATTCCCTTTACTCTCTAGACAAGTTACTTAACCGTATACTTAGAATCAGGTCTCACTGTATTTAGTGAGAATTGCTTCTGGCTCCATATAAGGAGGATTGCAGCCTAGATCATGTGTGGAAGGGGAAGAGGCCCTGTGGTTCTTCAGATGAAGTCCCATCGGCCCCAGATGGCATGGTCAAAGGTCAAAGATAAGCAATATCTGGAGAGTCCCAGGTTGCTTATGCTTATTCTGTAGAGTTTTACACAAAACTGTAGAAGTCAAAGATACTTACTGTATTTCACCTTGGATTTAAAAATGAATGATTTGTTTTTCTTTTTGGCCATGAAATTTAGTAGTCATACATTAAAGGAACAATCCTTCTGCATTACTGTATGTGTCAAACAGCTAGAAAACCACCATGTTACAGGACAGATTTGTCAACTTGTTGAGCTTCTTTTGTCAGCTCCCAGCTTCTATGCTATAAATGTCTGCAGAATTCAAAAACTAAAACCCACATTAATTGAAAAACGGGGCCCTCACAAGAGGGAAAGAAAACGTTAAACTAAAGAATAAGAAGAATTCAGAAGCATTTCTGTGGAAGACTCAGCTAACTTCAGCTCACTGTATGCCACAGTATCAATGTGATGTGCTATGCAATAATCGTCTGTGACTTTACAATTTTTAAAAATTTGCACTGGGCCCCGTGGGTTTAGCTGACCCAGTTGTTCTTTCCATAGTAAAATCTTTTTGATTTCATGAATATCTGTGGGGCTCATTAAAATGAATTGCATATATGCACACAAATATATATAGTTTAAAACTAAGGTATATAGGAACTAAGAATATTGAACACAACAGGAAAAGAGAAAGAGGACTGTCGAAGTGTTTTCTCTTATTGGCATGGTACACGCAGCATACTGTATCTTGGAGTCCATTTAAGATTGACATTTCTTACATGCCATGAAATGAAATGCCTGCTGTTCAAGACTGCTTTCCAGCAAATAAATAGATGCAGACAGTGATGTGATGATAAGTTTTGAATTGCAGGCATTCATCATGGAAGTCCACATAGTCATCTGCCAAGCATCCACTTGATGACTCCAGCTGCTTGGACCTGTGGGCCAGGGCCTTCCTCATTCCCCAGTGGATGGGTGGGAGAGACTGTGCAAGAAGGGCTTATGCCAGGAGTTTAGCCCCGCAGCAGACTACTTACCTGAGAGGAGAGTGACATAACCTCTACCTCTTTATCTCCAAATCAACAAGCAATAAACCCTCATGCCTGATCATGTCATCAGTCAGGATCCTATGGAATTGGTTATTTGGGACACTTTGAAACCTGACCCCTTGGGCCAGGGGTGCGGACAGTAGATCACTGCAGTTTGCATTTTATTTTATTAAGCCTTAGTTATAAGAATCTCAGTAAAGCAGAAAAACATGATATGGTGCAAAGGTTGTGACATAACCCCCTGTCATATATGTTGAAGACCAAATCAGGAAGCTTTAATTTAAAACTAAAGGAAAAATAAATGGCTTTACAAAGAACCTATGTAAGATATAAAATTCAAAGCCTTCTGACCTGCAAATGCAGTGCTTTTATCTGCAAGCTGCAGCTTCTAATAGTTCCTTTATTGTCTCTCCAAATGCAAAGAAGGTTTTACTTTTAAGGTACAGACATCTTGTCTAATAAAAGAAGGTAGATAATTTCAGAGGATTATCCTAATGACACACTTTGCTTTAGACTATATTAAATTGCTCCTCTAAGATTCCAGGCAGGTTTTTCCTCTTTCTCTTTATATGAGCATTTTTTTCCATTACTACCTAACACAGTGTAGGCTGCTGTGAGCTTTGGCCCATAAAAGAATATACAACCATGTAGTCCTGTTGCCGTAACACAAACTAATTTGGCTACTCCTCTGGAATTTACAAGACTTCCAAAAGTGGAGTGCCTCCGTTTCAAGGTGTAAAAAGATAGGAAAACAATAAAGGGGTCTTCTGCATAATCACATACCAGGCAGAAAAAACTACTGCAAAATTGAAAATGGGAAGTTATCCCAGGCTGGATCAGGCTAAACAGGGTCATTTGAAAGTGTGGTCTGAGATTTAGAATGATTCTTGCATCTACATGCAAGGACTGGCTGGTTTCGGGACAGGAAGCCACATTGCACTTCAAAGCAGCCCAATTTAACCCATTTTTCCCTCTCAGCTTCCATCCCAGGCTGAATTCAACCCGCCCCGCCCCCAATTTATTGGTAAGTGACATTGGTTTGCCATCGAAGTGAAACAGCTCTAGATTATAAAGAAAAGGGGGAGGGGAATCCTCTTCTGCTTCCTTCTCTGCTTCCCCCTCCATGGGTGGTGAGGGAAAGCTAGCTTTTATTTTTTTTAAAAAAAGTTATTAATTGGTAAGTGACATATCACTGCATTGGCTTGCCACCAAAGTGAAACAATGCTGGATTATAAAGAACAAAGCGGGAATCACTCTCTGCATCCTCTCCTGTCACCTCTTCAGCAGAGAACAGGGGAAATCTGAAATCCCCTCCCTTTATATCACTTCATTGGCTTGCCACCCAAGCGGCATAGCACTGCATTTGTGTGTGGGGGGGAACACCTACCAGTGTTACAGTGTTGATTCAATATTCATGATCACATGTGCAAGAAACTGAACTAAAATGGAGTGATCCTACTCCTGCTTAAAAAAAAAACACAGTAGCCCCTGCCAGCAACTCAAAAAGGTGCTGGTCAGCCTCTTCCTTCCTCACACGTACAGGACTTATGAGTCCTCTGCATGCTTAACTAGGTTCACTGGCATTCTATTTGCTCATTTTCAAAACAAAGGAGTTTGTTTTTCTTAAAAACAATTCACAATATGAGTGGAAGAACCATTTTTTGTTCTTAACATAATTTGAGAGGGTTGGACCAAATGCTTTCTGTGCCCAGATGCATCTCATTGTCCATCTCCTGAAAATTTGAGTTGCAGCTTCAGCTGGACTAATCTCAGTGGACTAGAACCACAGATAACTAGGAAACGAATCAATTGTTAGGAGGCGAAGCCCTGAACCTAACAAACTAGCTTGATTATGTCTATTTTATATTTTATATGCCAATAAAGGTTATTACTATTACAACTAGAAAACGAGGGAAAGGCACCTACTTTGCATTTAATGCAGATGCTCTGGTGGGAAAGTTCAGATGGGGGAATTAGTAAGTTGCATTTAAAAGAATACATTATATGTCAGCTTCTAAATTCAGTTCACTGAGAACATGTCTTACTGGATTAATAATTATCATTTTTTGAAGCAGAATAAAGTAAAGGAGATCTAAAAGTGTAATTTTTTGCTTGCACTTTTATACACAAAGACCTGTGCTGCTTCTTTGCCTGTGCTAAACTTCAGCCTGCATGGTATAAATAAGAAAGCGGGGAAATGAAAGCCAAACGTAGCTTAAACTTGGCAAAATGTTTTGGAGTACTAGGCAGGTGAGAGTATTCCCTACAATAGGAATCTTTTAAAAAGTTGCCTTCATTGATTATTTGAAAGTTGAGGGGTTTGCATTTGTACTGCTGATGAGCCTTCTGGTCATGTAGATTTTTATATTCACATTTTAAAATTATTGAAGAAAATTTCAAAATCCATATTGTGGTAACACTTTTATCAGGGCAGCCTGATATTGAA
Organism: Intellagama lesueurii; assembly: GCA_037013535.1. Taxonomy (NCBI): domain Eukaryota; kingdom Metazoa; phylum Chordata; class Lepidosauria; order Squamata; family Agamidae; genus Intellagama; species Intellagama lesueurii. The sequence goes on from JBAJHW010000005.1 coordinate 53,581,322, forward strand.
AAGGATACAAAAATATTTTGAGATCTTTAGGTCTTTTCTTCAGCAAGATGCTATTAAAAGCAGGCAGGGAAGGCAAGAGATAAATGGTTCTTAAAGTCTTTTATTGTAAAATGTAGTGGTGAGAAAGGTCTGCAGATTCTCAGACTGGATATAATCCTAATACCTTGCCAAAGATAAGAAAAAAGTAAAGGATAATAAATGTTGATTCTCTACTTGGAAAATACAAACATCCCCTTCCCCCCAAGTAAACTCAAAATCTTAAAAACAGTTAAGGGGCTTGTAGAATAGTTGAACAATCAGAAGAAAACAGCTGGAAGTATTCAAAGGTTAGGTATTGCATCAATAGGATTTTGGAATTTGTTTTATAGTCAACATGGCTCCTGATATTGAAGCAAATGCCCTGCATGTAATTGCCAGGCATGTGCCTGTCCATTCCTAGAGACTTCGGGGCCAGAACAGAGATGGGTCCCAGTTGTGTCACAGAGGCAGGGCAGTGAAAGCTTGGTGGGCATGTTGCAACTGCTTTTGAGCCAGCCAATGCAGAATCAGGAACAAAGGGAATCTAGGTAGCACTCAGCCACTTAATATGTCTCTGCAGACCTGGGAGAGAGGAATCCCATCCCTCAACAGCCATATAGACACCAAAATGTGTCCAGTAGCTGCAGGACTTACTGCCTTTCCTCCTGAGGCTGGCTTCTCACACTGCCTCTCACACACAGCACCTGGGGAGTTTTTCCAAATGCTACCCTGCTGTGGCAGTCTCAGCCTATGAGGAATTTCTTCTCCAGGCTTTGTCCTGCTCCTCTGCAGCAAGAAAGCTTGTGCATTACATGACTTGCTTGCTCCAAATGGCAGGATTGGTTTGGGTACATGCACCCGTTGGCTCTTCAATCATACCTATATCTGGATAGAAATATCTTACAGTTATGATTAGAGATGGGGACGAAGCGCAAAAATGAACCGCAAATTGCCCCCCCCCAGTGAACCGACGAACAACAAATCAATTTGTCATTTGTCTTTTTGCTTTCCCTCCTCTTGCTATGCCCTGGGGCATAGAAAGTTCCCCGGGGCATAGCAAGAGGGAAAGCAGGGATCAAAGCGATCCTGCAGCGCTTTGATCCCTTTTCCCCTCCTCTTGCTAAGCCCCACGGCATAAGAAGAGGAGGAAAGGGGAACCAAGCCATCCCCCAGCCTCGAGGGTGGGATTCCCTTCGGGCAGGTTTTAGCAAGCCGCCAACGGGAAAACCCCTCTCTGCTTATGCCCCCGAGGAACAGCTGATCCACAGATAGGGAACAAAGGGACGAATATAAAAGGGTTATATTCGTTGCTTCATATTCATTGGGGGCTCTGGACCCCAAGAATACGAAGCAATGAATATCTGACGAATCAGGGATATTTAATGAATATCCTGATTCATTTTTATATTTGTCCCCATGTCTAGTTGTGATGTAAATCTATACGGTTTTTAAAAGCATTGTCTACTCCAGCTAAATTTTAATCTTTTGATAAGAAAACAAGGAATACAGTAGCAGTATACACAGAACTACTGTATTTTAAATGGTTTGCGGGAGGGAGTAGTGTACTCTGTGTGACTGGACTTGCTGGAATGCATTTTATGCAAGATCATCAAAAGGAAAAAGACAATTTTATTATTTCTCCATCATTTTGTTTCAATTTGTGATTTCAGCCTTGTTCATTAAACCTGAAGTAGAAATCAGAGTTTGAAGGACCTTTGTTGACAGAAACTCTAGCCTGCAGCACAAAATTCAATAAACATTGATTACTCAGTTGAATGCAGTTTGTCGTTGATTTCTTTTCTTTCAAAACTAATTTACTCTTGGGAATAAATCTTTATGCATCAGCCCATCTTTAGAAATTAACATTTTAGAACACTATAATGTAAATGTCAAGTACAACATCCTTTGTTTTGACCCAAAAATATTGGTTCATTTGTATTATGACATTAATAGTGAAAGTGACATTTATTATAGTTCTGTAATTATAAACTATCAATTAACTAAAATTAAGAGCTATTACAGAATTTTACAGAGTAAAACTTAGGTATCTTTAAATGCTGGAAGTGATCATTTTTGAAATATGCATTTCCTTAACCTACTGAATTTGTGAGCACTTGAGAATTTTTACCCCTTACTGAATCAATTTCAAGGCAGCACTTACCTTAGAACAGCATGATGAAAATTAGTTTAGTCCCCTCTGAAATGGGGTCAGCCTCTTCAAACGCAGTCAGTTTAGTGTGTTCTTAAAACATACAGTTTTACACGAATGAGCAGTTGCAGTATATGTGAAAATCAAAGCAAAAATTTAGAACCTTGCTTTGTTTGATCTGAAAATATAAAAGAATAAAACCTGAAAACAAGTGTGTGATCAACAAAGCAGTTGTATTAGTAGCAAAAGGAAGCTCAGCCACCTTTTCTTCAGTTCAAGGCAGCAGTAAAACCCACTTAAAAAGCTTCAGAATCCCTAAATTTCTGTCATATTATCAGTCAATAGATGACTTGCATACTTCTAAAATAGATAAGAATGTGTTGTGTTCACCATCTTTCTTTTGAAAGGAAAGTACAATTTCAATAACTATCAGATTAACCAATGAAACTGCACAGTACGCTGATGGTGCTGATGCTGTATATGCATGTCTCTATGGATATATAAAAAGAATGTTGTGTTGGGGTTTAAAAAAAAAGAAAAATGTGACCACACTTTCTGTGTTATAATCACAATGGCACAGTTAGCCAGAGATATTGGGGCAAATGTTAAGGGCTCTGCCTGTGTATCTGTCTGGAGAGTGACACTTTGCTGCCTGTCACCTGCTCATACACCTGTACCCTGCCCAGCAGAGGAAAGCCCAGATGTATGCTACTAGCTGTTTTCCTCATGTGTGGTGTTCAAAGCTGTCACTATCACAGGATTCCAAAGAGGAGGTAGTACCAGATTAAAGAAACAGGTTGCTGAACAAGCATAGCACATCAGATACACATAGCTGAACCTGCTACCTGGGGCCATGGAAGCAGGAGCATAACATTAACCTGGCCTGGATCTGCTGGCAGCAACAGCACATGCTATCTCCAGACCTAATTTTGCTGGACCCTTCTACGTATAATGTTTATCTGTGTCAGATAAACATTAGCTACAAGATATTTTCCTGCTCATGATGAACCAAACAGATATTTTAACATTATTTGTGTGTCCCAAAAGATCTCCAAATTGGAAACGGATAGAAACTCATAAATTTGCACTGATACTACTGACTGGCTAGCCTTTTAAATACCTGGAATGGTTTTATCTTCAGGTTGGTTCTCCCCAAAGCTTAAATGGGACCCATGGATATAGCTTTTAGCAGCATCTGGTCATAGACACTTGGCAGAATCTTTTGTTAAGCATGTCATATTAACTGCAACTATGAGATATTTTTCTTTGGATATGCACTGAGTAGTTCATCTATTATCTACTAAAATTTTGTTTATTATCTTATATATCAGCAGTCTCTATTCTAATATCAAATGTCAAAAGAGCTGGCAATCAAGTGATGCCAAAAAAAAAAAGCATCCGAAAAACAAAAACAAAGCAAAACCTTACATACAAAATATTTAAGACAATGTAGGCTGAAAACCTTTTTAATTATAATAATTATAGGGCAAGGAAAGAAGAGAAACAAAGCACTGGGGGTGAGGATTGAAACAAATGGATAGCTAAATATGGACAAAACTGGGTATATTTGTTTGTTTTGATATAAAATGCCATCATATTTAGTTCTTACAATAACAGATACATTTTCATTTCTAGTTGTCATAACTGCAGAAAACTCCTGACCAAGCTCAGTAATTTCTTATGTCCATGATCAGTGTCTCCCTTTTGCCTCCTTGGCAAAGATGGAGCTTTTTTATTCATCCAGCACAAGTGGAGTTTATAGAAGCCTTGATGGTATCATTATGGAAAAGAGTTAAATGGACACTAGTTCTGTAATTACTTCTTTCCAGCCACATGTTTGGTATATTAATAAAGGTTAGGAAGTAACAACATATCCCACTGATGCTTAGAATAACATAAGGATAAGGTAACTCAAGCATTTGTTCTTTCCATCTCCTATGCCAGATATAGGAGAGACATATCCAGCAAGAAGAAATATTCATGTTCCAAAGACAGGAACACAAATTTGGACATAACAAGAAAATAATCTAATTAGTTTATTTTTTTGAAGTTGGGAGATAGTGGTTGGGAGCAGAAGACAATCTAATGCTATGAAATGAGTATAAGTTTACATGTCTCTTTTAAGCCGGATGTCTGACAACCCAGATAGCTATCTGATGTTTCTCCTTGGTTCCCTGCATGGTGGTTCTAAAATTGCACCAAGTCAAAGTGTTTTGTTAGGCCTTTTGTCAAGCATTTTGTTGGACAACACTTAGCTACAGTACATGTAGGGATATGCACCGCAAACACTTCTAGTGTTGTTTCGTTCCATGTTCTTTCAAGTGTGCCTCTTTCATTTTTCTGTTACTCTGGAATAGAGAACATGTGGTTGTCCAGATGTTGTTGGGCTGCAGCTCCCATCAGCCCTAGTTAGCACAGCCAGTAGTGAAGGATCATGGAAGCTGCAGGTCAAGAACATCTGGAAGTCCACATATCCTTGCCTTAAAGCTTTTTATTTTCTAGTCTCCATGAAGCCCTGTTATTTCTGAGGATAGGAAGGGTACACACAAACGAAGAATTGGAAAGGTCCTTTTCCTTCCAATCATTTCAGTAAATTATCTGCTTTGTTGGCTATGAGACCTGAGGAGAATTTCTCTCATGTGAAAATAGAAATACAGAACTTTAGATCACAAAGGACATCAGTTCTATCAGATCAGTGCCTTGTTAGTTTGTGTAGCATTTTGTTGGACAACACTTTGCTACTTACATGGATATGCACAGCAAGAATTTTAATTTTTGTTTTCTTTGGATTCTTTTGGGGGTACCTTTTTCATTTTTCTGTTTTTCATGCACTGATCATTCTACATGAAAGAGGCCACCTTTTTGACGTTATTTTGTTTAGTTTTTCCCCATTCATGTTTTTGGTGCTAGTCCAGATTAAGCCCTACAGAACCCTTAAAACTAGTCCAAAAAAGCGGAGGCATCTAGGCGAGGCAACAGAGAATCAATCTACTCCGAAAGCAGGCAACAATATAACCAACAACTAAGCATACAAGAGACTTAATCCCCCCACCAAAATATAGAGCTTTAGCAGAATATATACACAATAAATTAACCAATTAACAGTTTTTTAAAAAGTCAGTCAGACACCCCCCCCAACAATCAACCCCCCCAAAAAAACCCAAATGACTAGAATATTGGAAGATGTCTTTTCTTCTCCTCCACTTGTCTTCCCTGCTTTTTGTTTAGTCCAACACAGCAGCAAGCAGGCAGCAGCAAAAATAATCCAACAAAGAAAAGGACCAAATAACTGAGAAAATGCTCAAAGGAAATGTGTGTGTGTGTGTGGTTTTTTTTTCAGTGTGTGTCTTTCTTTTTGCCTCCGTCCCAAGGAGGCAAAAAGAAAATGTGAAAGGACCCAAGAGACACGAAGTACAGACAGCAGGTAGTCAGGCAGCACAAGTCAGAGAGCATCAGGAGCTCACACACTACAAGGAATGAGTAAAACAAAGAAAGAACAATAAAACACTCCCAACTGGCTTCCAACCAATCCAGCTTCAAAATTCTTACTTCCACATCCTGGACATGCCAATTGGCTCCTCATGGTGCTACTGAATGAAGAATTTCCAAGGTTATTTGACAGAAAAGGAGTGAAAGGTTAAACAGGGAAACACAGAGAGAAAACTGAAATTTCCATGCCTCTGTCTTTCTTTAAAAGGAAGCATTAATGTTTTAGAAGCTTTTTTTTCAGTAATCAATTAAAGGACATGAAAGTGGTAAAAGAGACCCTCTTTTGTGTTTTTTTCATTTTGACACAAAAGTCCCATCCATAGCTAGATGACAGGATATTCTCTATAGTCAGTTGAATATACCTGAAATTTGCAAATTTTGAAGATAACTTATTTTTCATACTACTGCTTCAGGTATTCCAAGTGACACAATGAGACAGCATCTCATTCCAGAACTGATTACTGTCAAAAGCATGCCCCAGTTGTGCTTTGTAGACCAGCGCGCAACCTCTGACATTCTTGTACTTGATTTTGGCAGGGCTGCTGAGTCAAAAGTTAATTTGCTGCTTCCATTCCAGCTTCAATGGATATTTGCAACTCAGTGACAAGGGCCATGATCTCCTGACATCTCACTGAAGCAAAGGAAATTCATACGAACATAAAGGACACCTGCATGTATACAATATAAGATTTTGAGAAATGTAGTCAGTGTTTGTCCTCTTCGTTATCTGATGTATGATAAAAATTTGTTGTGTTTCTCTATTGCTTTAGTACCATACTGAGTAAATTTTGAAAGGCCCCTTGAAAGGCTTCAGTGCAGAGTTAAATTGAATCAACTCTTGTATGTGTGGATAGGTGTATTTTTTCTTTACTCTTTCCCAGGACAAATCTGATATTCTTCTGAAAACCCAGAGACAGGGTTGTGTGACTGAAAATGCTTCATAATAAGTTCTGACTTTTTCAGCCACATCTTCATTAAATGACTATAATGAGATCCTCATAGATTGCTCCTAGGCAGGTCATGCCCTAGTACAATAGTGACTGAGAAGTGATTCTTACAAAGGCCATCCCTATGGTTTAAGAGACACTGTGTTGCCATCTGTTTTCCAATGAGATTTTTGCTTCTCTGTCCCCTCCTGAATGAAAGAGGGGCATTAGGCTGGGATACTTGAGGATCTGAATTCTTAGCTTATTTCTACATATGAGGCCCTGAGCCTCGTTCCTAGGCTCATATGCAGATCCAAACATTGCTATCACATTTCTCCAATTATTTTGACACAGTTCTCAACAATTTAGATCCATCAAAATACACATTTAAAGGTATGTAGAACTAACATATATGTTTAAATATTTGTTTGAGAAGATTTTTTTAGAGTTACAGGTTAAAGTGGAAACTGAACAGATTGGGTATGGCTAAGTAAAATCAAATGGAAGTGATACTGTGGAAAATAAATGGATTCATTCAAACCTAGGTTTAGGGGAAGCAGGATTTGGAAGCAGGATCACAAATAAACATGGAGAAGCTTGCTCAGGTACAGCTTCAAAATGTGGCTGTAGCATTTGGTATAATACTGCAAGAAATAGTGCTTTTGAGTCTTCATAGACTAACCTCCCTAAAGTAGCATAACCACTTTAATTGTGTCTATCACAGAAGCAGAATTTAAGCAAGATTTCTAAACTATGATACTCGTTTAATTTACAAAGGTTGCATTGGTTTCTTATTTATTTTATTAATTTGGTTATTTCCTGGTTTATTAACTTAATATTCGATCTTTCTATAAGCATATTTTATGGTGTTACCAACACTGTGTAGAGCTTTTACACTTTAAGGTTTCCATATTCTTACAGTGCCCACATGATAAGAGAAGAAAATCTTATTTTTACACAGTATTTCTCCAGCTTTTGGGAAACAAAAACTGTAGTTATTTTTGCTATAAATATTATACTGTGACTACTTCATTATCTCTGCTGTTCAGTTGTTAGACTGATTCACATAAATAATACTATGCACCTCAAATTGTTATGCTTAATTAGAAAGGAATGCTGCTTTATTCTATTTTGAATAGTTTAGATCTTCCTTAATATTCCAAATTGCTCTTTAATGCATTTCTTCATATGTGTATGCCTTTGTACTGAGAAATTGTGAGGGCATATTGCATGAAATTAAATCTGACTCAGAGTTTGATGTCATGGATGAAACTGGTATAGAAGTAAAGACAGTATTTTGAAAGTCTCACATGGATTCACTGTACTCCATTAAGAAATATGTGGCATTTTCTTGAGAACTCTTGATGTTTTCATGACAAAATAGTAGCTTAGAGACAAGACAGCAAATAAATAGGCTGCTAAGAGGGTTTTTCTTCCATATTATTGTTGTAAATATACAGTGCCAAATGTTAGGGACAAAATTAATTTCCTGAGGGGAATTCTAATGCCTTTGAAATGCAGTAGTTGTGTTTTAGTAGATTAATAATTAATCAAAGCACCTGAAATCAACACCAAAGGAATATGCCTTTCTAGCATTTTCCTCCTTAATTCTTTGGTCAGTCATATATTGACAGACAAACAAATTATGAATTCCATTAAAGTCAGTTATAAATAAATGCAGTATTATTTATTCCAGGTGGCTGAACTCATGTTTATAAAGAATGGCTAGCAGTTTAATCAGTATTTGATTTTTGTACATGTAAGAAATTGTTGCAGGTTAAACCTCACCAATATTTAATATGTCACTGAGGGTGAAAACACTTGAGACAAGAAGTTTCTTGTTTACAGGCTGGTGGCACATTTATGTTCTAGTGACAAAATTTCTCAATGCTTCATTCTGGAGCAATGAGACTTGCAAATGAAGCCTGTGTTTCATTCCCAACGACCAACCAGAAAAAAGACAAAGAGAGCTGATTTTCAGAATACAGAGAGTCAGAAAATCTTGTGCTCTGACAAAAGCAAATTTTTCTACATTGAAAAAATGTCTTATAAGATATGCTAAATACATTGTCTGGTTTCTACCTGGCTGCCCCCCATTAGCATGCCATTTGTGGTCTTCCCATGACAAAATTAATGTATCTTTTAACAGGCACAGATTTCCCAATGGTGCATTTCAGTACATCCTAAATTAATTTGCTAGTCTCAACAAGAGGGACTTCTTTTTTTCTTCTGTATTCATATCACAGTCTTGCACAATTTAAATTAAGGACATATATGAAATATAGATAAAGTTCAAACAAGAATGACTAGCAATATCAACTGGAACAGTTGCTTCAGTATTCAGAGAAACAATTTTTGAATTATAAATCAACATAAGTAAATCCCACTGATTCATTTGGTTTATTCTAGCTGGAACCAGCAAATGGATTTAGACCATCATGATCCCGTCTTCACTGTTCATCTGGTCTTTTAAATATTGGAGACTCTTTCTTCTTACTCATATGTACATGGGAGGGTGGATGTGTATGCCCACTCATGAAAACGGATAAAGCTAGCTTAAACATATGCATCTATCCTGGAATGATCTACTCCAGCCTTCCCCAGCTTTGTGCCCTGTTGGACTATATTGCTCATTTTCCACATCTGGTATGGCCAATGAGCATGCTGGCTGAGGATGATGGGAGTTGTTGTCTGACACCTCTGGAGGGCATCAGGTGAAGTTTAGAAAAGTGACCTTTTTAATCTACAATTCCTGCAGCTAACATGGCCCCTGGCCAATCCAGCTGGGGAAACTGTGGAAGTTGTATTCCAGAAAGCAAATTTTCCAAGCTCTTCCATCAGGTTGGAGAATTCTGGTCTATGTTTTCCAGCCTTTCAATCTCAGAGCTATTTTCCAGAGGACCTTTGAGCTAGAGGTGGCAGCGACAGAGCCATGAACCTCCTCTGTAAAGAAGACAAATTATTCTGCTTTGGAGGTAATGTGGCTGTTCAACAAAGCTCTGCATTTTTATCATTCTTTTTTCTTTGAGTGGCTTAAGCTAAGTTAATTCACCATGCCATTTAAACTACACAAGAAGCAAAAGTAGTTGTGCCGGTCATTTAAAAAATCCAATTCCTAATAATTATTTATTTGTCATGTCAACTAAAACAGCAACAAATATTTTCTGTTCTTTCAGCTTGCTGTCTGAAGATAATATACATGATATTATTAGGAATGAGATAATGATGGAACCAAACTCTGCTAAAAAGTGCCAAAAGACATAAAAATGTATATGGATATCAGTGAGAAAGGTTCTGTAGTGGCCTTTGCCATACTGTAGTATTTTGTGTGTGTGTGTGTGTGTAGAGACTCTTAATTATCTTTGTATGGCAAAAAATTAAGACATGGCTTGCCTTCTAAACTTGTAGAATCCCGATACAGGTTTGTCACCCCAGTGAGAAGCAGCCAATAGATCAAACGAAATTTCACCTTGGAAAAGACTGCCTCTTTGAGGGAGAAATGAAACTCTTCTGATCTAGGCACTCATTCTATGTTGACTTAAGATCCAGAAAAGTGGACTCTTCTTTGGGAAGTAAACTCATTCATTGATGTTCTGGAAAGAAGATTCTCTTCATGATCTGCACAGCTTGTAAAAACACTTTAATAGTGGAAAGTGTAGGGCAGGTATCAGCTGCTATAGCTACAAAAGGGAGCAGTCATCACCAGCAGGCGAAAAGGGACTCAAGATTATTATCTACAGTGGCAGCAGAGCCAGAACTACTAAGGCCATCCTGTTCTCCTGCCCTGCCAATTTAGCTTAAAGATCGCATGAAGCGAAAACAAACTCCCAATCTGTGATGGTGTTCCCTCCTGTTCCGTCTCTGAACTGGCCTCGGGATATTTTGTTGCAAAATAATGTTCTGAGTTTTGGATTTCCCAAATAAGGCATGCAAGACCTGGAAGTATTCCAGTTTAGCAAACTATTTGCACTTGAATTTTGAGAAGAGGTTCACTGCTCAAAAGGTTGCATTTTAAAACCAAAGAGTCCTGAATAGTTGCTAAAAAATATAGAAAAGATAAGAAATGTAACATTTAGAATTACTGCAAAATGCCACCCTTTTCATGATGCAGTTAGAAACAAGCAAATCCAAATACTGGCCGTGGCCACACCAGAAAAATGTTGCCCTGTTTTCTTGTGTCTTTTAGTCCCTGAGCAGTCGCACATTGCAGTCACGTGACATATATCCCAGGGTTTGCACTCTGATGTGTTTTTGAATTACTGCAAAATTTCTGTAAATCTGATGTGATATATCTAAAAGGGCAGGAATAGAATTGTGTAATGTTAATATATGACATGCAGAAGGAAGCAGGAGGTTGAGGAAGCAGCTACAAGGCACCCATGAACAGCTTTACTTAATATAAATATTGTAAATGGCTTAAAGAAAATATCCCCAATGGATTCCACTGCACTAACAAGGCTTATTTTCTGTAGCCTTTGGAAAAGATTTTGGACTCTGAATACATAGCAGCTGCCAAGGCCTCAATTTGCCCATGCCTGGAAGAACTGAGTTTCCTCTTGTACGGATCCTTTTTCCTGCCTTAAGCAACAATGAATGCTTGTAATTGTCATACCTGACCTATTTTCCAGTAATTTCCCCAAAGGTAACAAACATCCCCTCTTACTTCTCAGCCTGGGAGAAACAACTCCATCAAACAGACCTCTATATAACAATAAACATGACAACAGTCCGGACTTCCTTTACACAAGGATAATTTGAATATTAGGTCAGAAGACTATGACACATCAACAACATTCTTCATCTACGAAGTCTGAATTTTTAGAATTATTTATATTTAAATGTCCCCCAAACATGGGATATTACAGAAATATTTAAATCATAGTGCCAGATATAAATAGCTGTTCAAATATTATTGTATCTCTTCCTCTTTTTACTGTACAGCTAAAGAATGACTGGAAGTATATATGAAGAGAAATAATTAAGTTTAAGTGATCCAGATGTCTAAATGATTACTTGAGGGACTTTAATGATATAATGCTTTGCATCAAGTATGTCATTACTAAAATTGAGTCAATTTGTGTTTTTTTTTAAAAAATAGAAGCATGGAATATTTTTTATTCTAGCAGTGCTGTATCCAGTACTGATAGTTCAAAATCAGTGTTGGAAATGTGTGGGCCTCCAGATGTTGTTAAGCTACAGTTCTCATCAACCCTAACTATTGGGCACTTTGATTGGGGTCTATATCACCCTGTCACGTATTTGAGTAATTACTGTGGATTGATTGAATGAATAGTGGGGGCTCTGCCGTTACAACTGCTCAAGTGGTGTATGGGTAATTTGGCAGTTGCTCAAGCCGCCTTGGTTCTCTGATGGCAGTTATCCGTGTTTCCATTTCTGAAAGAGATGACTTTCCCTCCCATCCATGAAAAAAGCACTAGCGAAAGCAAAATGATTGCTTAATAGATTTGCAGTAATTGCTAGGAAAGAAAGGCTGTGGTTGAAGAAGAATTTTGCAAAAAGTGCTTACAAGAAGAGGGACAGTGTTTGTAAGCCAAAAGAACTAGAGCCCTTATAACTGAATAAAAAGTGTCAGAGTTGTGTTTGCCCATGACAGTTATTGCGTTCTTTAAGGGCTATGGTAAAAATTGTACAGCAGAGATAATGAAAACCGTGTCTATTGGAAATGTTCTAGTTTGATTTAATTTCTGGGTGTGTGAGGTAATAGAAACAAAGTACCAAGAATTTTTTTTTAAAGGTGGGGAGAGGAATAAGCAATTAAAAACAAATTAAATTAAAATGCTGGAATAAATGGAGGGTTCTCTACTAGTGCATTCCTGTTTGAAAATTTATTTGATAAATATAAATAGGCTCATAATTTTAAATGAACAGACAAATGTTTTAAAAAGTGAAGCAAATTGATATACACAAGTATTTTCTACATTCAGAGTTTAAAGTGAATTTCTTAATGTGCTGAATTTGAAGAACATTATTATGTTGTTTCCTATCTGAGGGAAATAAACATATTTCTTGATCAATGCATACATAATTAACTGGAAGATGGTGCCAGCCTGGAAAATAGTTTACATTGTATTTCAGCTTAAGGGAGCAATTGAAAATAACTTGGATAACTGCAGTCTTATTGGTTTAATTAAATGGTACTTTTTTATTAGAAGGAGTTAATTAAAGATACAAAAGGAAATGGTCAATTAAAACAAATACCCCTTTTAAAGCAAAAGTATCAGTCCAGTAAAATACTGTTCTTTGAGAACATAACTAGGTATGGATGAAACCACACACTAGAGTTTTTTTAGGAAACCGCTAATCAGATTCTATTATGGATTTTCCTGACCTGATAAGTGATCAAGGTGGTTATTAATTCATTCAAACCTTTATGAGCGTTTTACTTTATTGTTGTTGCTGTTGCTGTTTTGCTACAGATCAGCTAAAATTCAAAAGATGTGGGCATTGAGGAAATTGAAGAAATCAGTCTTGAACAGAATGCATGTTTAGGTATCTGTGCTAAGCAGGGTGCAATCAGCTGTCTTCAAAGGCATACACTGTCTCACTAGAAAGGGTTGCTATAACAGGAACAATATCCCTTAAAGTGACCCTTCCATTTGCCAGGGGAATCATTCCAACTAGGCTCAAAAAGTAGAATCCCTATAGCTGGACCACAAAGGTCCAGCTTGAGCACAGAGCAAAGCAGAATGTCCACATTCAAGACAAGGCTGGGGGAAATGGGAGGTAGTGTTTTCTCTTCTTTTTTTGGTCTGAAAGCCACTGTGGCTGGTGAGAAATAGTGCTGTCTTCCATTTTGAATTACTAATCTGAACTATGAGAGGATAAATACCAAAAAGAAACAGCACCAAAAAAGGGAACAGGGAAATAATTAAGCAGACACTAGATCCTTTCTTCTTTAGTTTAATGGAGAGTCTTCAAACTAGAAATTGAAATAATAATGCTTTCCCACAAGATCATTTGCTTTTAAGAGTTAAAAATTTATGTGAAGAAGTGTGGTCTGATTCCGATGGAAGAAATGGGATCCAGGAGAAATGCATCACTACATTCTTGCCTAAGTCTGGATGTAACCCAATGTATTGAGCCTATAGATAAGGAGTAAAACTGTTATTTCTAATGGAGCATATTCTTCATTGGAATTTAAGTGTGTAATGAATATTCACTAAGTTTTTCATTCTTGGGGGGGAAAAGGTGTCTTCACACATCAAAACACTTGGTTGGAAAAACTGGCAAAAGTTGCGAGATTTTTCATTCTACACAAGAGGAAAAAGACTACTCCATTTTTTTGTCAGTAGCAGCATTAGCAAAAGCCACTGCGTTTTATGTAAAAGATGTTCTTTTGCCCCAACATCCTGTATTTGGTGCAAAATGGATTGGCTTCTGCAGCAAAATACTTTTTTGTGCAAAATATCTTTTTGTAAATAAAAAGTTCTACATTTTTTTGTAGAAAAATGCCAAAATGCCAAAGAGGGAATGTGGGGGTAGGACAGAAGGACTTGTTGAGAATTTTGATTATAACGTGTATTCTCATAACATCAGCAGATATATTGGTTAGCAGAGATACTTATGACACTATGACACTGAGAGAGTAAAACCAACTTAGTCTATTTACATATATACATAGAGAATAGACATTCCTCTGGCAGCATAACATGACATGAAGCAACACACAGCATAGGAAAAAGTGATCTGACTTACAGCAGATAAAGACGTTCATTTTACACATGACTTATGTACAGTTCTGTGACCAATCAGAAAATACATTACTTCATTTTCTGTTACACAAAGTTTCATCATGTACACAGCTGTACAACATTAAGTCTTAATCCTTGATACCCACACCTGAATACAATCAGTACAGTGACTCAGGTAAAATCAGCCATTTTACATTTAACTATACAACATTAATATTTAATACATGTTCATATCAAAATCTCAACAGTACTCTCATAATTCCAATCAGCAGGAAGGATTTTTTAAAATCACCTGCAAGAGTGAAAGAGCAAAAATGTGCCTCTCTACTACAAAAAATATCCTGAAAAATTAGATCCATTTTCACCATTGAAGGCCCTAAATGAAGAATTAGTGTGGACAGGATTCTTAGTAGACAAGGTTTAAGTCTCACAGAACGGGGAAGTTTTGTCGTAGCCCCTAGCCTGCTATGGCAGCATGTCTTAGTTTGGTTGTATTTATTCAGAAGTAAATTGTTTCATTTGTCCAAATGTATGTGAAAAATTATATGTACAGATTAAAGAGTCAGCCAAGGAGTATCAGTAGCAGATGTTGTGTTATGGACTTATTCTGTAACAGTTTTCTGTTTTTCTTCCCAAATTGTCATTTGGCATTTTCTACCCATTTTGCATGCTCAGTCATCGTTCAGCTATTTTTGGAGTTATTCTTGCACCCTAAGCCGGCTAGAGTTTGTCAGCGAAAGGGTAAAAATTATTTGTTCTTCTGCAAATTGTAGAGTCCCCCAAACTTTGCCGATACCTCCCTTCTTTTTATGGATTATGCAATTTTTGCTTCAAAAGGATCTACAGCACCTTTGAACTTAAAACCAGAGGCAGCAATTCTGCTAAAATGCATGCATTTACATAGAATTTGTTAATGTCTGTCCTACTCTTTAGACAGTTTCACAGAATATTCCATGTTTACTTCTCAATGTCAGATACAATTGCAGGCTTGTGTATAACTTGACACCCTGCCCTGAATGTCAGTTTTCTGAAGAATGCAAGTAAATTAAACCTGATCATTTTGTAGAAATTATTTCTGTTGATTTTTTTCCACCTTCACTACTTGACTAGAGTAATTTCATAAAAGCATGCTGCCCTTATTTCATTTGTACTTTATCACTAAGGAGTGACAGTATACTCTAAACTGTCAGGAAGGTTTTGGCATTCGTTGTGCTTTTGCTTAGCTAATTGGGGTGGGAAGATGAATATCAACTCTATTCAGCAACCTCTCTGTCGATATGTATGTAAATGATGTGTGTTTCTCTTTTCTGGTATGGTGATAATTTAATTTTATTCTTTGATCTGTATCACTTTGTGCAATGCAAAGACATTATTGCTACCTTATCAACTCTACCAATTGTCATTTATAATTGACTGCAGATCCTGAAGAGACAGATTGTAATGAAAAGCACATTTAAAAATGTTTCTCCTCTGTAGTTGCGTAATAACAAATAAGAGGATAACAAGATTGTTTTGATTCTACTGAAATACACTCTTGAAACAAGTTTTATTTGAATCATTTAACCTTTAAAAGGTCAAACTGAATTTAAATCACTTTTGCTCATTCCAGCTCTTGAGCATCAAAATGGTAACTGAGAAAATGTGAACCCATCCATACTGAGCATTTGTTCAACTTCCTTTAAACCTATGATACTGGTTCTGCATCTCTGTGTCCACACAATGCAAGGCTGAAACTCGTGTCAGTGAAGTCAAAGCAAGAAAAAGAAACCCTTCATTTCTGGAGGGGGCTTTGCACCACTGTTGGGTAGTGATAGATTTTTGTTCTCTTTTTTCCAATTTGCTCTAGTACGGTATCTGTTCATGTGGACCCCAGTATTATGTTGATTGTGGCTGGGTGTCATTTGATGATGTTTCCTTATGGCTGTGTTTCTGCTGGTCAGTCTTCACCCCACTATACCTTACTGCTGCTACCAGTTTTCTTGGGATATCAACAATTCCTGCACTCTGCTTTTTGATATTTTTTAAATGTTATCACTTTAGCACCATAACACAGAAGTGACAACTAAATTTTAAAAAGTTGAAGTTAGAAAGCCTTTTGGCAAAAATGTGAAGGCTTGTGAATTATGGATGGGCAAAACAAAGAGGGGAGAAAAGAGAGAGTAAAATAGGCAGGAAGGGGTGAAATAATAGGCAAACAGGGATGGCATTACCCCCTCAGCCAGTAAATAAAGAGACAAGCCACAAGAGGTGGGATTTAAACTTGGGCCACAGCATTATTAATAGTTTAATCCCTTATCCTGAGCTGAGGCCTAAAGGAACAGGTGGACCATCCAAGCCCCTCTCCAGTCTGGACAGGGCAGGTCCCTTGCCCTGGTCACCTGCTGTACATGGCCAGCTTTGCCCTGGCCAGCGAATTGGGGAGAGATTCTCAGGTCTCTCTCCACCTTAATTCTCATGAATTGAGTCTGTTCGTATCCCAAGGCTGCCATTCCTGCCTGTGTACCTGAATCTCATGACTCACAGTACCCATTCAGGGGACCCAATAACTCAATAACAACCTGTAGAGCCCACCACTCCCTACACTACCTGCCACAGGAAGGGCTAGCTCAAGCTTAGCTCTCTTTCCCCATCAAGCAGTTAACACAGCTCATAGGCCTCCCTAGTTCACCACCCTGAACTGATAAATTGGGGTGGGGAGGAGGGATTTGATGTTTATATAGCCAGCCATCCTCATTTCCCTGCACTGCCAAGTAGCCACTCCATTGCCTGGACTGGACACAATTCTGGGTCCATACCTCTGGCCAGCTTCACAAGGGCCCCTTACCCTTCTGATCCGTCTAGGACCAACACAGCAGAAACTCAGTGTAGTTTTCTGACAGTTTAACATCCCTTGACTGTATGGCCCATCCTAATTAATTACCATGTGACTCTGCCACCAATTCTAAATGTCCTCCCCAAAAGCTGTCAGTGATGCTGAATAAAATAAAATACTTTCATAACTGAAACTACAAAGAGTCATCCAAAACAAACCTAGCCCTTTTAGAATATTTGGAGAAAATGGGACCCTACTGTCCTTGAGATTCTCAGTGTAGTGTCATAGAATGATGGACTAGGACTCTGGAGGACAGGATTCAAATCCTCACTTGGCCATGGAATTCACTGGTGGAGTGGAACTAGTAAAACCACTCCTTAAATGTCTCACTTTGCTGTGCTAGCCCTTTCATAACTCCCACGGGTTCTGGGCATGAGTGCTGCCTTCATGACCTTCTCAGCCTCACTCCTCCAAGATGCCAGAGATTGACAGAGAAGCATTCTAGTCATTCTTGAGCATCAGGGGCCAATTCCCTGAACTGCTTCATCTGTAGGTGGGACAATTTATTAGCAATGCCATTATCCAGCCTTGGCACATGCCTAGCCAGAACTGTAACATTAAACTGTAGGCAACCCAATGTGAACTCCCTAGCTAACCTCACTACCCTGCTTGACTTGGAGGACAACCTATTCACGATGTGAACAAGTGTCATATTGTTGCACTAGAAATGTACTGCGGATTTGGCCCATGGCGTGCCCACAACCTAACCTCCATAACTAATGGGAAGAAGTCAAAAAATGTAATGTCTTTCATTATGCCTAATTCTATCCATTCTATGGGCCAACACTCAGAACACCACCTACCTTTAAAACAAACCCCGAAACCTGCAGCCCTGGCAGCATCTGATTGCACGTGGAAATGTGCTCCCAAGCACACCTCCTCTCACCAAAATGAATGAATCCTCCTTTTCAGACAGTACCTAGCACCTGTGATGTGATTTGGTCTAGCCGTCCATTCATGCAAGAACACCCTACCTTACATGCAAAATTTAAACAGCCCACCAGTTCCTGCATCTCTTTGAGAGACATCTTCCTGCTGCCAAGGAAGCTGTCAAGTCTTGACCTCAGACTTAACAATTTGTTGTTGGGCGTCCTACATGTCTGGCCAACAGTATTGAATTTGATACATAGGAAGGTAAGTCTGGTGGTAGGACCCTCATTCTTTTCGATGGCTAAAGGGACCCCAATATCCTCTATCAGATGAAAGAAACCGTATAGTAAAACCTGACAGTGCCTGAAATCTGCTTCTCCTGCAAATAGTTATCTAAATAATGAACTGTGTGACCAAGGCCATAAGGTTTCACATGGAACACTCTAAGAACATACTAAACTTCTCAAAGGCTACGCAAGATATTGAGCAATCCACAGGAAATGCCCTATCCATATTGTAGCCAAAACAGAACCCCAACAACTCAACTTCGGGATGAATAGGCAGGAGACAAAATGCTGACTTAATGTCACACTTACCTATTTCTGCACCCCTACCACACTCTCACACCATATGAATGGCGGTGTCAAATGAAGTGTATCAAACAGATGTGAGCTCCTCTGGAATTCTGTCATTCACCATCCACTCTTTGGATAGAACAGTGATAAAGGATGCAAAATTCCCTGGGTGTCCTCTTTGGTACAAAGCCCAGCAGTGAAACCTGTAAACAAGATACCACAGGTAAAAATCCCCACATCCATGCTGGCAGTCACTTCTGAGAATCTTTGGGAATCTTTTCTCAAACTACATGTTCAAGATCTTGAATAGACTTCAAATTGCCTGACATTCTTGGCTGCCTGATGCCCTGGAATGGAATTCAAAAACTGAATTGAAATCCCTGCTCTAAATAATTGATTTGGATTCCTGCATCAGGCAGGGGATTGGACTCGATGGCCTTTTAGGCCCCTTCCAACTCCATTATTTTATGAATCTGTAATTCTATCTGGCATCCAACATATTGGGCGTATTGTTGCAACCATGACCTTCACCTGTGTAGCTTAACTGGACTGTGGCCCTTTAGGAGGTGCTCCTCCCCCAAGGGCCTTTTTAGCTTCCTCCACCAAACATGGCTTGCTTTCCTTTTTGACAAACTGTAAATGCTCGCTGTCTCTCCCCTGCCCCCCAGACAAATATGAGCATGGCTTCTTGTTTTAAGCCCCCTGGGTTCCAAATCCCAGCATAGCAAGCAGAGTTGAACCGCTTTCCCCACTGCCACGTGGGGCCTGCTGTCCATCTGTTCCCCTAGTAGGGGGGTGAGCAAGGGTTATAAACTGGAACCATAAGTACTGATGTCTCCGAGCCCACTGAAGGGAAAGATAGATGAAAGCCAACATCCTAAATGCCTCATCACAAAGGAGCTATGAATTGCCCATTAAATCCACATGTGCCCTGTAGATCGGCATACTGGTCTGCCGTGGCTGGGCATGAGCTGTAACTCCTGCATACATGGAAAACCTTGGCAACCAATTCTCCCACATCCTATCTACCTTGTGCTTTTTCAGGTGCTCCTTATCTTTTTCATCCAGCAGTTCCATCTTCCTCTGTACCTTCCTGTTCAAAACACTAAGTCTATCCACATATTCTCCCTTGAGAATCTTCTCTTTTGTGACTGGTAAAAGGTGGTCTCCCAGGGGTACAGCCTGTTCCTCTGAAAGAAAGCTATGGATTGTAACGAATCCCCCACTTGGATCTGACGCAGATAGGAACCCAGGAAGACATGAGGGCCTGGGCCCACCCCATGGCTGAAGAGACTGCTGCCACAACTGGGCCTTCATAGGCCATGGAGGACATCCACCTGCAGGTAGCCATGCATTGGATTCCTCCAGGGAATCATGGCTGATGCAGCTGGCCCAGGGAAGATGGCAGGGTTGGAGGGGTGTAGACTCCAATTACTAGAGAGGGAGGAATGCTCTCCCTTTACCCCAGCTGCATAGCAGCAGGATTTTGTAGGCAGCAATCTGTGTTGGGAGTGAGGCCTCAGAGCAATTCTGGATTCTCCATACAAGGAGGGTGAGGTTCAAAACTCCTTATACCTCATGCTAGGATCCTAATACTGAGTAGGGGCTCTGCATTTAATTTAAACTAAAAATGAGTTTTTAATGTAATGTTTCCTTTGGTTGTTGGATACACACTGAAATCATCACACAATACAAAATGTAATTTTAGCTGGATCCATGGCAGGCTGCAGTTATGTAGGGTAAATAAGGCAGATAAATAACTTCTATGCTGCAAGCCAATGGCCAGTATCCTTTTTTCAGGTCTGCTGCCAGCACAATAGGAGTGGCATCATCAGCAAAAATAGATTACAGCTAATCAAAGAGTTCCTATCTTGATTTGGGTTACATGTGACTTGCACACAATGAGAAAAAGTCATACACAACCTGAAATCAAAGCAGAAATTCTTCAAATAGTGGCAGTCTTCTACTGCTAATGTCGGATTTTTTTATTAATAAACTGCACATCACCAAACCCTCCATTAAACTCTGTGCACATCTCCAATTTAGAAAGCTTCTTGCATTAGAGAATGCATTGACTAGTGGGTTTGCAAATGTAAAAGGAAGCTTGCTCATTCCATGCACCAGAACAGATCTGTTCATATTTGAACTTCTGATGCTAGTTCTCAGGGAAACACACATATTCCTTCTTTACAAAATATCCTAGAAAAACAAACAAACAAACAAGTCTCAAATCCCTCTCCCTGTCACTTAGTGTAATGTGCAGTGTTGCTGTGGGAGGGGGAAGATGAAACTAAGGGCAGGAATTTTGGGTTAACTGGAATGCAGGGAAATTAAAAGAACCACTTTCTTTTGTTTTTGGAGTTTGTAAGACCAGGAGTGAGAGAGAGACCCCTCTCATGGGAGTGCCGTCCCTCCCGCCAACCACTGAGAAAGAAAGTCAGACCCCGCCAGTTCCCCCACCCAGGAAGACAAGACCACCTGGACCAGACCCGGGGAGCATAGAGAAAGATTTAAATGAACTAACTGTCACAGAAACTGGGACTATCTTGGCGGGCACGGGAGAAAAAAGGCGGGAAGTGGTGGAGGCGGGGTTGGTGGATATAAAAGGAAGGGAAGGAGAGTTACCAGCAGGTTGGGAATGGATATGGGTTGAAGACCCCTGAACTGGGAAGGTGGAGAAATTAAGAGTCCCAAAGGAAGAGGCGGATGCCCGGAGAAGGAGAGAACTCACCCCCAAACCATCATACTCGGGTGAGAAAGAGACCAAGGAGTGGATGAAGAAGTTAAGGGAAGAGAGAGAAAGGGTGGAAAGAGAACAACGAGAAAGATTAGAATGGAGGATGTGGGAGCCGCACCGGAGAGGATTCAGGGAACCCCATGGCAGACGGGGGAACCCTCCAGGGAGTGTGACTGGGTGGACTTTCGAGAGGAGGACACCATCCCCTTACTGGAAGGAGAGAAGGGATTACTATTGAACCCAGATACCCCACCCGAATGGCCAGGTCCCTGGAATGTTCAAAGCGGGAACCCTTTCAAGTTAGAAGAATGGAACCCCCCGGTAGACCTGTTGTCTAATGGGGAGAAAGCTTGGAATATGTTTATTGATACAGGACTTTTGTTAAACAACCCAATAAATGTTACCCCTATTTCGAAACCGAGAAAATCTGGTGATTTATTTGGAGCAGAGGTAGAGCCGAACATCGAACCCTCACAGAGTTTTTTGGGCCTTTGTGATAGAGAGCATCTGAAATAAAATAAGATTACAAAAGAGAGGGAAACAGAACTGTTGTATTTCATTTGGATTTCCTCATTTGGAAGGTCATAGGTCTGGTGAATGGTGACAGTGAGATTTGACAAAGTTGACGATGCTTCTCTTTCTCACCTGTACTGTTTTCTGCTGAGAGTGCTGACTGGGATGGGATGGGATTAGAGATGGGCACGAACCGCCTCTTCTGGTGGGTGCCCTCAATCAGAGGCAGCACCCTGGCTTCTCTGCCCCACCTCCTCTGGGTGCTGCGTCTGAGTGGGTACCTGCTGGAGGAGGCAGGGCTGTGAAGCACTGAACACCTGTTTGGCTGATATACAAACTGGCACGAACCACTGTTGTTGTGTTGCTGCTTTTGGAGTAGATGGTTGTCTGTTGCCTTGACCCTTATCTTTTTGGAGTAGGTTTGAGGGTTTCACACGGCTTAACTCAGGTCAGCATAAGTTAATGCAAAACCAAAATGAAAATACATGAAAGATTCCACACAGGACTGAACTATATGTTACAGATAATATATCAGTTGAAGACGAAATTCCTCAAGTGCATACTGTACATGATTGTCACAGCCAGAGCTTTTCTTCATGTTGCTTGCAAGTTAGCTTGCCTCATTTTGTAGCTGGTCTTCGGGAGTTAAACACTGACTTTGTTACAACTCTGATTTCTCAGACACAAAGGTCTCCCTAAATCACATCTGGAACATTAAAGTGATTCTAGCTCTAATTATGAATTATGATCTGTAATACATAATTTAACCCTTATTGTGCAAGAGCAGTGAGAGTAGTGGCCTGCCAGAAAGAGGGTGGTGGAATCTTGTTGCAGCCCTGGTTAGAAGGTTCCTTTGTGCATAGATGCACAGGAGATAACAACTCTCTTTTTGGCTGCGACTCGAGTCATGACATAAAGGAAACAGGAGTTTGAGTTGCTGGTAGTTTACAGTGAATACATATCTCCTACTTCTAAGCAATATCATAATAAATGTGTCAGCAGTAGTTTCTCTTTTAATGTTTTGAATTATTGGTCATTGATGGAATTTGTAATGATATTTTTAATGAACCTAGATGCATTTTTAATAAGTGCTTCTTAAAAGGTATGCATAGAAGGATGCTTCTGTATCTGGCACTGCACTGTGCTTCAGTATTTTAATTTAAGAATGCAAAAGAAAAATGCATTTCCCTTTTTTCCATCTCATCTTAGCATAATGACTAATTTGAGGAAGCACTATTCAGGCAGAGTGCCTTTGGAGCCAGCCAGCATAGGCCTCGTTTAGGCAATGTAAGTGCTTGCTATGCTGCTTTATAATTTATGTCACTTGAGCAGAAAGAGGATACTCCTAGCTAGTTTGGGGATGAAGAAGTAGAACAAACCCTTTGATATTGAAAGGGTGCAATGCACATTTAGCAGATGGTGTTGTTCGTGACTTGTATATAATTATTATCCTGTTTTAGAGGTGGTACATTACATTTTTAGCTCATGATGCTGAGTTTCATTTGTACACATCATCATTATGGCTTGTGACATGTACTTTAGTGACATTAATTTGTGTTTTAGTCCTGAAGCATTAATACTGGGGTTGTTCTCATTGGTTGTATAGGTCTGTCATGCTTCTTGGGGTTTTCTAAGAAGCTTATCATGTAGCTCCATTAAAAAAAAAAGAAAAGAAAACAAGTATGAAGAGCCTACTGTCTTTGGATTTTCTTTCTCCTAAACTATGCTGTGATGTATGTTGCTTTTTATCAGTGAAGCAAATGGTCAGATTACAGTTCATCAGATTTCTTTAATTTCTAATCCAGAGCAAAAAGGGGTATGTCAAGTTTCATATACCCAACAGACTGTGGCTCTCCCCCTGCCCTTCATATGGCATAGAGGTTGTTATGTATAACTCATTGACTTTTTCAAATTCAATTACTGAAAAGCATGAGTGTCAATTAAGCTGCATAGATCTGATTGTATGACCATTATTGTGTTCTCAAAGGTTATTCTGTCTGACAGCATAATTTTAACTTCATGCAACACTGTGATTCTCAATCCACTGATATATACCAAAATGCGTCGTGAGTATCTATGTGCAAAAGAGGCAGTAGTACTTTTGTGGACAAAGCTCAGCAGGACCCGGAGCAATCACTTAGCGTGGCAACAAACTGTGGGAAATAAAGCCAGAAAAAACAGACATTGGGAGGAGAATGTGGGACGAGCATGACCTCAGCAGTGGAGCCATGCTGCAAACATTAAATGTAAAAATATATTGTACAGCCACAGACCTAATAAGAATGTGGAAATGTAACATGAGTGGGGGGCAAGGAATGTGGAAAGATGGAGCAGCATCAGAGAACAAAGGAACATGGAGTTCTGGAAGAAGAACAGGTGGAAGCAGGGCCGGGACATGTTGAGTGACTGCATTAAAGCTAGACAAAGTCAGAGCTGAGAGTAGATGCTGGAGGGAGAAGACTCCAAAAGGATGAAGTAATGAGAAATATAGGCCAGCTGGAAGACATTGACAGTTTCCAGGAGTGGAAGCTAAAGAGAAGGAGTGCTGACTTTTACCCCTATGAAGGGGGGCGGTCTTGTGAATGGTAGGGATGGGGAGTACTTGTCTGTTTTATGTGTGCTTGTGGGATGGGGAATCTTATGGAACCACTCCAACAAGGACAACGGAGAACAGTATCTTGTGAGAAACTCAGATGGACAGATGGAAGGAGCAAGAAGAGCAAGTTATTTGCCAGAAAATATGAATGTTCTTCACAAAGAGCAACTGAATTTCAGAGCTACTTTATATGTACTCTTTCTGGCGATTATATTATTTTCCCCCTTCCCTAATTGTCAAAGGGTTTCACAGCGACTGAGCAGTTTGGTTCTGCTTTTTAAGTAATCATTACACTTTTAGTCCAGATAGACAATCTGTGGCAAGCTCTGTGATAATAAGATCATGTTTTAAAAACAGAAGTAATTATGCCTTGGTGTAGACTATGTAACACAAAATTATATGTGTTTTATTTCTCACCCAATGAAATTTCATCAGTTAATTATTAATAAGGTTGCTTCTGACTTATGGTGACCTTATGAATGAATTATTTCGAAAAGCTCCTATCATGAACAGGTCTTAATGCAGACTAAGGGCCACAGCTTCCTTTATTGAGTCAGCCCATCTCATATTAAACCTTCCTGTTGTCCTACAACCTTCAGCTTTTTCCAATGTGATTGTCTTTTCTAGTGAGTCTTGTCTTTTCATAATATACCCAAAATACAATAGCCTAAGTGTAAGTGATTTTAGTTTCTGATGTGAGTTCAGGCTTCATTTGATGTAAAACTACTTGTTGGTCATTCTGGCTGTCCATTGGATAACAGAATAAATATATGATATTTTATTTGCTCTATTTCTTAAATTGTATGACTTATTTTATGTTACCATGCATTAATTATAAGTGGCTCACTATTTGTTCTATTTTTTAAAAATGTATATATTATTTTGTACTACTGTGTATTAATTGCATGCGGTTCATCATCACAGAGAATAAAACAAATTTAGTGTTAGGGGCACATGGAAGAACAGTCGAGAGAGCAAAGAAATGTAATTAAAAAGTGATAATTTTTAAAAGATGAGAAACACTCCTGATAAATTCACTATCTTTTCCTGACAAATTACTATGACTTTAGTAATATATATTCATACATTTCTTTGGAAGTTAGGCTACTGAGTGTTTTATTTTCCCTACTATCTGTTTATTTTTGTTAATTATTCATTATTGCATTTTAATTATATTAGTATACCCACAGGGCTTTTGATATTTAGCTATGATTAATTTTAATAGCATTTAACAGCAATAATATGCTTCTGTTAATCCTGGAAAGTGGGTGACACAACACTGTGGGTGCAACTCATATAGAAGTCAATGGCAAAACATCAGTAGATTTTAATTGAGATTAAAGATACACAGTGTGCTTGAATAGTCAAGCAGCTGGAAGTGAACAGTGATGTTCAGAAAATGTAAATAAAACATGTAAATTATAACCAGGTGCAGTCATCATCGGTGACACTGAAAGCATTTTATGTGAACACAGATTAAGCTGTCTGATGACACACACTGGCAACTTCGTAGCATTCAATAATTTTCAGTGCAGTGGTTGCATATTGACTACACACTCAGGAGCAAACCCCCCCCCCCGCAGTTCAATGGAAAATATACCAAAGTGGGCTTGTATCTTACACGTGGATGTCACATATTCATTGGGTCTCCATATGTTGGAAGGAATTTAATACACTTATGTATAGTACATAAGTGTGCTATATATAGGATTGTAGCCTCAGTACAACTGTTGCCAGAAATTTGGCACAATGTAAAGTCATCACAGCACTTGGAAAATGACCTCATATTTCTTTCCAAATTTTTGTTGGGTGATGTCTTAAAATTCCATTTCCAGGGGTCACGGATAACTTTGCCTTAGAGATATAAGAGTCCCAGAGCTTCAAAGGAATATGCTACAAATAGTGAAATTTCCTGGTATGCAAACAGTCCAGAAAAGGTTGCTGTGTAACATGGTTAGTTAAGGTGACCCAAAAACTCTAGAATAACAGAAGCAACAAGAAGAAATTTTGTGGGCACTATTCTACCCATTTGTTTTATAAGCAACTTGCTTGCTCCCTCACTGTTTCACAGTCTTTAGCCAATGAATCGAGTCATAATAATGGCTCATACACTCTACCTCTGGAGAAGGAATTATCAGATTTATTTTAAAACCGTAGTTTTAGTTTTCCCATGTAGAAAGTGATTGGTGCCCCATAAAAAGCAAGACAAAAATTCAGAAGTTTGGTCTATCCATCTCTTTAAAATGGAAGCAGCAAATATACAAATTGTCTTTCCAACTCATGTCTCATTTAAAATTGTCCTTTCTCCCATGAAATTTTATTTTTTTAAAAAAAAACTGTCCTGCCATTTTATACAGATAAAATCCACAATCATTATATTTTTACCCCAAAATAAGCTGAATCTGTGAACTGTGCCTTGCAAAGTAACCTATCTGAGGTGTAACCAACCCTGCAAAGTAGCCCAGTGTAGTTTTATCTGTTCTGTTGTAGGGAGTTAGAGTGCTCCACAACAATTCTGTAGTGAAGTCCAGTGTTATTTAGCCTCTTGATGTTTTGGCTTTATGCAGAGAAATGCAGGGGTTGAGCTCTAAAATTGGTTGCACAAGCACTGTTGGTAAGTCTTGTGAAGTTGACAAGGTTGGGTTGAGGTGCCAGAGGATATCCTGTTGGAGTTTTTGCAACCTCACAAGCTGTGGCTGGGAGGGACCTTTCTGGGTGGGAGTGACTGTCAATCTATCTAGCACTAACCAATCTTTCCACCCCACCTCTGAATTTAAAGAGAGACCCGCTTCTCTACTGCATGCTTCTCTACCCTCTGTTCCATCTGTTGGAATCAATCTGTTGTTGTTACTTTGTTGTTGATCTGTTCAGTACTGTTAGTTTTAAGCTATTTTATTCTTTCTCCTACAGATGTCTCAGAGTGAGTTACTGAGATCTTAAGTTCCAGTTAATGAGAAAGAGGTGGACTACTTGGGGAACTTGTAGCTATTTTCCTCTCTGCATCTCTGTACTTCTCTGCGTAGGAAAGGAATTTTACCAGAAATTCCAAACTCTGGTGTCCTATTTGTAGGCTTCTAAACATAAGTGAATTTGATATGCAGCGTCTAAAGCCAGAATCCTTTTGATTGTTTGTGCTGATGTAGGTGCAGTGATGTAAATCACAATGCCAAATTGTTGCAGGTTAATGCTTGTATTCTAGTCAATGCTAACTTGCATTCTTCATCATGCACCTAGTCATTAGAATAACTAGTGACAATTCACAGCTGTGATGTATGCCACTGCAATTATACTGCCATCAATAACTAATAGGATTCTAGCCAAAGTATCTTTGCACATACATGAGGAAAATGCAGAGTTGTTCTGTCATGGTGTGTTCCATATGCATTAATTAAATTCACATAATAATAATCTTAGAACGGCAGAGCTGGAAGGGACCGTATGGATCACTGAGTCCAGCTGCTGTCAAGAAGCCACAGTGGGGGAATCAAACCCCCAACCACTGGCTCCACAGCCAGAGACCAAAATGAATGAGCTATCCAACATTTCACTATGCAAATCCCTCCCCAAAATGAATTCTGCAAATGCCCATGGGGGGCATAAAGGGGGATAAAGGGAAGGAAAAGTTCACATGATGTTGAAATCATGACATTTGCATAACCAGACTCTAAAATGAAATGGGGAAGCTTCAAATATTCAAATTATGTTCTCTTAGGTGTTGGAATGTTGTCAGGGTGCAGCTGGGATTGCCTCTAGGTCTTCTGGGCTGAAGAAACACATCTGTTCGCCCCACCCCCATTTTTGAAATATAATGTCTAGCTGTTACATTGAACTGTCCTGATATTGCTGTGTTTCCAAAGCCCTCCAGTGTTTATCTGCCATCTAATTAACCACACATAGCCCTTTCTTAAGAATAGCAATTTAGGCAGTTTCCTGAAAGCTGCTAAAATCTGAGCAGATCATGAATAGGGTCTGTGATGAATTATTACAGGAGATCCCAAATGTAGGTCTGTTTTTCTTGGACATCCTCTCCCAGAAGCCCCAGCCAGTACAGCCAATGGTCAAGGATTCTGTAATCGCAACAACACATGAGGACTTAGGAATCAACAACAGTATCATTAAATAAAAATAAAGCATCACAACCCTATTCACTCGACTCAGTTCATGATGAAATAGCATGAAAGAGATTTCAATGTATTATATTCCCCACTTTCTGGTCATAAGGTTCAAACAGAGAATACAGTGAATATTGGTTTTGGTTTCATTTTCCAGGAACCTCGGCTTTCTCAACTTACTCATAGTTGCAATAATTCTTGCTTTTGTTGTTGTTGTTGTTGTTGTTGTTCAAAAACATCAGGCACAGGCAATCAAAAGTATAAAAACATTGACTGGTACTATATAACAGATACAAGTTTTAACCAAAAACCTAAGTATCTGTTAAATATTGGTGCAGTATGTATGCTGTTCCTAATATTGCCATTTTTTGTAACTCTGATGGTGTTATTTCTGACATCTGCAACTGCTTATATGTAAATATAAATTTATTGATTGTTTTGACCACTTTGGTCATTCAACATCCACAGATGTAAAACATAGGTATAAATATAAATATATACACATGCTTGGAGCCAGCTGAACATCCACAGAGCTAGCAAGTTAAAAAATACAAATACAAATACATACTTTCTATAAAATGCTGGATTAAAAACATAATACAAGAGGATTAAAATGTACACATATTTCAATTCTAAAAACCAAGTCATTTCAGGTGGGTCCTCAGATGGGGTATGAGGTATTCCCACAGCATAAAAAATTATTATATCCACTGGCTGTTAAAACCACGAACATATACATATACATTAAAATGCACAACAAAATGACACAACAACAGTAAGGTTGTACATCTGATAACCATATGGCCTCTAATCAGATCCATATTCTATACCATATCCCCAGTACTTCTATCCTTATCATTCAGCCAGCTATCCCTTAGTTTGATCGCCAGCCGTCCAAACTTGGCCACTCTATTTGTTACCTCCTTATTCCTATCTTCCAGAAGCTTCTGAAGGCATTCCTTTCTATCTCTGCCATCCGAGGGAGGTATACAAGGTTTTATGAGCCATTCCCGGATCTGCTCATAAATTTTACACTCTAGGATGACATGACTCAGTGTCTCTATAGTCCCCTCACCACATACACATAACCGACTCTCGTAGGGGTATTATTGTACCTTCCCAGCAACACCGCAGATGGCAACAAGTCCATGCGCAATAACGTAAAGGCCCTTCTAGTTTCAGGATACTCTAAATCATTTAAGTACGGCATTGGTAGCAATCTATTCAGGGAGTTTGTTTTAATAAATCCTTTGGCCTTGTTTATATCATGTTGTCTTTCTATATCTAAGATCCTTTGCTTAATCAAATTTTTTGCTTGGATCATATTCATTGACAATAGGTAGTGTTGTGAAAATCCATAATACCCCAGCTTACGTTCCAGCGTTTTCCGCCATGTTGGGACAAAGCAATCTTGCAATGTCAAATGGACTAACCCTGAGGTATTATGATTCACTTTTAGCCAATATGTTATAGCAGCTATCCATAGCCTGGCCTCAACAGTTACTAGCCCAGCTTCCAGCCTTATGGCTGTGTTTGATGCACTTGTGGGAAGCTGTAATATAGCTCTTAAAAATTTTGATTGCTGTCTTTCCAAAACAGTCAAGTTAGCTGGTATACTATATGGGGCTCCATAGATCATCTGTGCTAACGATTTAATCTTATAAAGTCGAATAGCAGCTGTCACATTTCTTCCCCCTGTGTCCAGAAAATTTTTTGTATAGCTCCCATGCTTTTTTGGGCATTTGTTATTGCATGTTTTATATGCGCATTTCTCTTACCATTTGCTTGGATTATCAGACCCAAATATTTGTAGTATTGTACTTGCTCGATACGTACCTCATTTAATTTCCAAATATACTTTTTAGGTCTTTCAGCAAATACCATTACCTTGGTTTTATCATGGTTTACTTCTAATTGATTCTGATGACAAAATTCAGCAAGAGCCCGCAACATTCTTTTTAATCCATTTGGGGTTCTTGAGAGAAGTACTGCATCGTCGGCATATAGTAAAATGGAGATATGTTTATCTGCCAACTTAGGGGGATAAAAGTCCATATTGTTTAGATTTATTACTAAATCATTTATATAGAGATTAAATAACAAGGGCGCCAAAATGCAGCCCTGTTTAACCCCTTTTTCAGTTTTAACTGGTGCTGTAAGATGTCCTTGGGGATTAACTCTAATTCTTACTGATGTATTATTATGTAAAGCTTGAATCAAGAATAATAAACGCTTGTCAATATTGATATTAGTTAATTTTTTCCATAGTATGTTTCTTGAAATAGAGCCAAAGGCAGCTCTAAAATCAATAAAAGCTGCATATAGAGTCACCGAATTTTTAGAGGAATATTTCATAATTAAGTGCTCCAGGTACAGTGGTGCCTCGACTTACGAACTTAATTGGTTCAGGAAGATAGTCGTAACTCGAAATGGTCGGAAGTCGAAGCACCATTTCCCATTGGAATGCATTGAAATGCAATTAATCCATTCCGGCCGAAGAAAAAAATCACCAAAAAAAAAAAAATCACTGCAAGACCAGTCGGAAATGCGATTAATCCCTTCCAACCGAAGGGGGGGGAGCAATCAACCGTGCAAGACCCATTGCAAATGCAAACAAGACAAAGAAAAAGCAATCAACCGTGCAAGACCTAATGCAAAGAAAACAAACCAAAAACCAATCAACCGTGCAAGACCCATTGCAAATGCAAACAAGACACACACTCTCTCTCAGAAGCAGAAGGAGGCAGTCCCAAGCCTCTGACGCCGCCGCACACTCTCTAACTGTTGGGGCGAAAGAGCTACAAAGAAGCAGCCTCGTCGCCACCTACAGTTAGAAATTTGAATTTCCCGCCTTTTTCCCTGCCTTTTTCTGTTCGTAAGTGGAAGCTCCGGTCGCAAGTAGAAGCAAAATTTTGCGGCCGGAGCTGGTCGTAACTCGAAATGGTCGTAAGTAGGGGCGTTCGTAAGTTGAGGCACCACTGTACTGTGTGAAATTTCTTGATATTGTTCCCAAAGCGCCAATGACTATGGGGACCACTGAAGTGTGTTTCATCCACAAGCGAGATGTTTAGATTGCCAGGTCTCTGTACTTTGTTAGTTTTTCCAAGTCTTTATTTTCAACTCTGGCATCCCCCAGAATTGCAATGTCAATGAGCCAGACCTTTCTTCGTTCTATTACTACTATGTCTGGTGTGTTATGTTCAAGGTGTTTATCAGTCTGGATCCGGAAATTCCACAATATCTTGACTTCCTCATTTTCTGACACCTTCTGTACTTGATGTTCCCAGGGGTTTTTGGAGGCTGGCAAGTTATATTTTTTGCATAATGACCAGTACACTAATTTTGCCAGTCTATCACGTCTAACTTTGTAATCTGTTTGTGCAATCTTTGGACATTCGCAGAAGATACTAGGTCAAGGATTGAGGACCTACCCTTCGATGGGGTGGGTCTGTTCGATGATAAAACAGACAAAATCCTTTACAATCTCCTGAAACTGAGAAAGACAGCTAGATCCTACTCTTCTCAGTAGTATCGTCCTAGGAAAACCTGGTGTCGTCCATTTCCGTCAAGGACCTTTCAAGACCGTCAGAGGCCTCAGAGTTCAGCCTTGGCTCCACATCCTTCTGGCAGGCTAACAGGCAGCGCCCACGCCAACAGGCGTGCCGCCTAGACCGAAAGGCCAGGTAGAACCTTTGACATTTCTCTCACACCAGCAGCCACAGACTCCTCCGTTCACCTCTCACCATTCCTGCAGTCCTGGCAAGCCATCACTTCGGACTCCTGGGTCCTTTTCATCATAGCCATAGGCTATGCAATCGAATTCGACACTCTCCCTGTCACAGGCTTCCTCAAAACTACGGGCCCCTCTCCTCCTTTGGAAGACGAAATACGGTCTTTGCTTCAGAAGGTTGCCATTGTACGTCTGGCCCATCCAGACGTGGCATGGGGGTTTTATTCCCGTTACTTCACCATTCCAAAGAAGGATGGGGGACTTCGTCCTATCCTCAGTCTCTGCCATTTGAACTTGTATATCACTCCTCGGCGATTCCGTATGGTCTCTCTAGACGCCACCATCCAGATGCTTCGGCAGGGTGACTGGTTTACAGTCATACTATTTTCATATCAGCATCCGTGCCGATCACCGCCGGTTCCTCAGATTCTTGGTCAGCAGAGTGACATACGAATTCAAAGCCCTCCCCTTCAGGTTGTCCACTGCCCCACGGGTGTTCACGAAGTGTTTAGCCCCGGTGGCGGCATATCTTTGTCTCCAGGGTGTCACGGTATTCCCTTACCTGGACGACTGGCTGCTCATTGTGCCCTCCTTGGCCCAGGCCGAACGAGATACTGCATTGACTCTGTCTCTGCTGTCCGCCCTCGGTCTTCAGATCAACAACTTCTGCTTCTACAGGACAGGTCTCTCTGCCTCCGGACAGGATCTTAAAGATCGAGCTCATGCTGGTCTCATTTCACCTTGGTGTCAGCCCTTCAAGCTCAGCTCAGCACCTGTTGGGTCTCATGGCATCGATGACGGCCGTTGTTCAGCACTCCCGTCTGAAAATGAGGTTGCTTCAGGCCTAGTACCTCTCCCTGTTCAACGTGGCGCTCGATCCTCCGACCAAATTCCTGGAGGTTACGGCAGAACTGGCCTCCCAGTTGTCCTGGTGAAATCCTCCGTCCAACCTCAGGGTGGGAATATCCTTTGGCCCACTGTCTCCATCTGTCCAGCTGACCACGGATGCCAGTTCAACTGGTTGGGGCCCGCACCTAGGCTCTCTAATGATCCACGGCCTCTGGTCTTCCGCCGAAGCAAGTCTACACATCAGTCACCTCGAGCTCCTGGCAATAATCAAGGCTCTTCGGGTGTTCGAACAACTTGGTTGGGCGAGTAGTTGAGATCGCAACAGACAATACGATGGCTGTTTTCTATGTCAACAAGCAGGGAGGTACCCACTCGCTCCCCCTGCTTTACCTAGCCATCGATCTTTGGGAATGGTGCTATGTTCGGCACATTTACCCAGTGGCGGTCCATGTTGCCGCCCAGGGGAATGTCCTGGCAGACTACCTGAGCAGGCTCCAGGCTTGTTCCCACAAGTGGGCACTCGACGACACTGTCTTCCATCGCCTATGTCGTCGTTGGGGCACTCCGCAGGTAGACATCTTTGTGTCTCAGGTCAACAGGAAATGCAGTCGCTACTGCTCCCGGGCGGGAGTAGGTCATCGCTCCCAGGGGGACACCTTCATTACCTGAAGGTCGACGGGTCTCCTCTACATGTTCCTGCCAATTCCGTTGGTGCAGAAGACGGTAGTCAAAATCCGTCAAGACAATGCAGATGTCATCCTCATCACCCCTTGGTGGCCTCGCCAGCTGTCATGAGTTCAGCCGAAGAAGATCTGGAATCAGAGGGGTTAATTACAGCTGAGGAAAATGCTGGGCAATTAGTATCACAGTCAGCTGAATCACCGCCAGATTCTCCTCCCCCACTAGCCAGAGTGAGAGATAAGCTTTGGCAGAGACTCACAACACGGAGGTCTGAGGCTCGCATTAACGCTTCTCACAGGAACATCAGGTCGACCAGCCCTGAGTTTTAACAGGATGGAATGTTTCTAGGAATCAGATGATTGTTGCTGCTATATAATTTGTACCAAGAGGCTTGGAAGCTTGTGGAAGCAACAAGTCAATTCTCTGGCTCGCGTCCACACTCCTGCTTATCTTGAACCTTGCTCTCTTGACCCTTGGCTTTTGGACTCTGACTTCTGACTACGGTTTGTGTTTTGGCTTTGACAATTTGGCATCTGTTTTGTA
This sequence comes from Intellagama lesueurii, assembly GCA_037013535.1. Taxonomy (NCBI): domain Eukaryota; kingdom Metazoa; phylum Chordata; class Lepidosauria; order Squamata; family Agamidae; genus Intellagama; species Intellagama lesueurii. The sequence continues at coordinate 53,615,694 of JBAJHW010000005.1, forward strand.
TCTCCCGGACTTCTGACCTGGGACTGGCTTATTGGACTTTTGCCTGCTGAATCCCCTAGGAACGTGACACCAGCCTTGGTTCTCCGCGCTTCGTGAGAGAGCGACAGAGTACATCCATCTGACATCAATTCCCCACCTGTTGACCCAGTATCATGGCAAAATCTTTCATCCAGACTTGCACTCTCTCCACCTGACGGTGTGGAGGCTTCCCCCTCTATAGCTGAGGTTCTCGGCCATGCGTGTAAGCACTCTACTACTTTAACATATTCCTACAAATGGAATGCTTTCTGCAAGTTTGCCTCTTCCCTCCACTTACTTGTAAGCCCGACGTCCCTCGACGCAGTCCTCCAGTTCCTGCTTCACCTGTTTCGGCGTGGCCTCTCCCACTCCACCCTGAAGGTGTATATGGCTGCCATAGTGGCCCATCAGCCACACTCTTCTGATGCAGTGTCTCTTTTTTGCCACCCTACTCTGAAACAGTTCTTGCGGGGGCTGAAGAATATGTGCCCAGCGTACAGACCTATTACTCCGCAATGGTCCCTCCAACTTGTCCTGAGTCGCCTTATGAAGCCTCCATTTGAGCCCTTAGCCACGACTTCAGAGTGACTCTTGACCCTGAAGACCACCTTTCTCCTTGCCATCACTTTGGCACGTCGGGCAGGGGAGTTGGTGGCCCTAACAGTGGACCCGACTTTCCTCCAATTCCACCCGGAGAAGATGACTCTTTTCCCGGACCTCTCCTTTCTTCCCAAGGTGACATTTTATTTCCATTTGAACCAGCCCATCGTGCTTCCCACTTTTTCCCCAGCACCTACCTCACCTTTGGAACGGGCGTTACATTCCCTGGATGTCAAGCAAGCTCTCTCCTATTATGTTGCTTGCACTTCTCCTTTTCGCACTTCAGAGAGACTCTTTGTAGCCTTCTAAGGCACTTCTAAGGGAGCACCAGTCAGCTCCCAGACCATCTCCAGTTTCTACCATCCATCTGGCATACGAGCTGGCTCAGGTACCATTACCAGACACAGTTAAAGCCCACTCAACGAGAGCCATGGCCGCTTCAACGGTATTCCTCAGGGGGGTGGACCTCGCTGACATCTGTAGAGCTGCCACCTGGGCTACGCCATCAGCCTTCGCATCCCACTACCGTCTTGACGTCCGAGCCAAGGCTGAAGTCACGCTGTCCTGGCTTCTGTGCTCTCGTGATGTCCCTCCTCCGGGTAAGTCAGCTTGCTAGTCACCCATTAGTGTGCATTCACAGAGACCACGAAGAAGAAAAAGAGGTTACTTACCTGTAACTCTGGTTCTTCGAGTGGTCATCTGTGAATTCACACTCCCCGCCCTTCCTCCCCGCTGTACGTCACGTGTGCTATTTGCATGCTGTGCAGCAGCGGACGGTTCTACGGAACTGAGGCACTCGGTGCCAGGGGCAGGGTTAAGGGTAGCGTGCGGGAGGTCCCGGTACCATGTACTTGAGCTCTGGAATGTTCCGAGGCAGCTCTGCGCAGGTGCAGATTAACCCATTAGTGTGAATTCACAGATGACCACTCAAAGAACCAGAGTTACAGGTAAGTAACCTCTTTTTTTAACCATGCCCAAGTTGAATTATGATCATGCTTTCCATCAATATTTCTCAGATGTTGTCCATGTAGTGGTTTAATAATAATAATAATAATAGTAATAGTAGTAGTAGTAGTAGTAGTAGTAATAATAATAATAATAATAATATTCTTATTCTTATTCTTATTCTTATTATTATTATTATTACCCTATATTTTGGACTAGATGATTGGAGGTATATTTGGCAGCAAATTCTATGACCTGAAAAGTATAATTTGGCAGCTGCTGCAATAATGAGGCTTTTTCTGGCAACTGTGAGCCAATTTTTGCTTCATAGGTAAATACGTGCTTACTTTGGAACTGCTTCAGTCAAGAAAAGGAAAAAAGTATGAATTGGCACTAAGCATAGCTAGAATGTATAGAGTGTGTGAGCTGAGTCAAATATGAGTCGGGAGACATTGTGGGAGATAATTTTGGCCACCTGAATGTATACATTCTCATGTCTTCTGTTTATGACAGCTATGTATGATTTTTATAACAGCTGTGCTGTTTTACTAGAATTATTTTGGGAAGCTCAAATAGTTCATGTCTCTTGTTTTAAACCCGTTTTTTATAAGAAAAAGCATTTTTATAGTTGGAGTGATATTTAAGAAATGAGTGGGACAGGCTTCCAAACAGTTCTTGACACTCATCAGGACTATACAGTTTAGATCAGTTAGAAAGTGCAGCAAATCTGAGTGTGGTCTAGAGTTAAATTGCTTAATTCAAGGGGACCTGTGAGCTGATGAGATATCTCTGCAGAGATGCAAATTGTATTTTTTATTTTTATTTTTTTGCCCACAGTTGATTGTTAGACTTTGCTTCACTGAGTATGAGAAGCTATCCTGCTGTCAGCAAAAAAATGCTGCTATTCTCAAAGATCATAACAAATAAAGATTTGTTATCATTTTGATTGATTGCAGGAAACACTTTTAAGACATAAAGGGTTATATTGGCAATAACATCAGTCTGGCAGAATGAATATAATTTTGTTCCAAGTCAGACCCCTGGCCAGGCTTGCACATTTGATTTTTTGTAAAAAAAAAACTACACACCTCAAATCTACCAACTGACGCTGGTCATACAAAGTCATCAATTTGTACTTAAAGACTGATGCACATAGGACTTTGGTTTAAGTACACAGGACTAAATGGTATTCATAACCCTTTCCCAGAAAAATTCACTCATGCTTACCTCATTTTGCCTTCATTTCAGCTGTATAATTTTTGGATTGGTGGCCTGTTTTTGAGCAGGGAAACACCTCACCTTAACACTTCAGGATGAAGCTATTCTGTTTGACTAACAATGCCCATATATTTATGATAGGGTATCTTCATTTTGTTGCTTTTATTGTTGAATAATTATTGTTGAATAATTATAATGTGTCAGCAACACGTTCTTTAATACGAAGCTTCAACACAGAGTCTCTTGGAGACATCCAAGATGGAAGCATTGGCATCATCTCGATTTGATCCTCACTAGATGTTCTAGCCTTCCTAGTATTACGATCACACACAGTTATCAGGGTGCTGATTGCGATACTGATCACTCCCTGGTGTGTAGCAGAGTAAAACTGCGAATAAAGAGATTGTATCACACGAAAAAGGAAGGAAGACCACGTATTGACATCAGCAAGACTCGCGATCAGAGAAAAGTGGAGGAATTTGCTCAAGCGCTTGAGGAAACCCTTTCCAGGCCTGGCTGGTGCAAATGCACCTGAACAATGGGAACATTTCAAGAATGCTGTTTATAACTCCGCCTTGTCCACATTTGGCAAGAAGACCAAAAAAATGGCAGACTGGTTTGAAGCCCATTCGGAGGAGTTGATGCGAGCCATCGAGGAAGAGAGGAGAGCTGTAGCAGCATACAAAGCCTGTCCTAGTGAGTACAACATGCAGGTTCTTCGAGTTGCTCGTAGCAAAGTCCAACAGACTGCCAGGAGATGTTCTAACGATTATTGGCTTCAGCTTTGCTCTCAGATACAGATAGCAACGGACACAGGTAACATCAAGGGAATGTATGACGGTATGAAGCAGGCTTTAGGTCCAATACAGAAGAAATCTGCTCCTTTGAAGACTGCTACAGGCGTGATCATCCAGGACCGAGCACAGCAGATGGAACACTGGGTGCAGCACTGTTGTTGTTGTTTGGTCGTTAAGTTGTGTCCGACTCTTCGTGACCCCATGGGCCAGAGCATGCCAGCCCTCCTGTCTTCCACTGCCTCCCGGAGTTGGGTCAAATTCATGTTGGTGCAGCACTACTCTGAGCTACCCTGTTTTCCCGAAAATAAAACCTAACCTGAAAATAAGCCCTAGTATGATTTTTCAGGATGCTTGTAATATAAGCCCTACCCCAAAAATAAGCCCCAGTTAAGTGAAACCCCGCCTTCCACCATTGTGCAGCAACCAGAAGAAAATGACATGACTGTATTTGAATAAATGTAGATCATTGTACATGAAAAAAAGAAAACATCCCCTGAAAATAAGCCCTAACACGTTTTTTTGGAGCAAAATTTAATATAAGACCCTGTCTTATTTTCGGGAAAACACAGTATATTCTAGAGATAATGTAGTAACCAAAGAGGCATTAAATAACATCGAGTGCCTGCCTGTCTTGGAAGAGTTGGACAGCGAACCAACTTTAGCAGAAATAAAAGCGGCCTTGGATTCCCTCGCCTCTGGCAAGGTACGTGGGAAGGATAACATTCCTGTTGAAGTGCTGAAGTGCTGTAAAGAGACCATCACCACTGAGCTGTATGAAATCTTTTGTCTTTGCTGGAGGGAAGGTGGAGTACCACAGGACATGAAGGATGCAAACATTGTCACATTGTACAAGAACAAAGGCGACAGGGACGACTGTAATAACTACCATGGCATCTCTCTTCTCAGCATTGTAGGGAAGCTGCTTGCCCGTGTTGTGCTGAAGAGGCTCCAGTGCTTGCAGACAGAGTCTATCCAGAATCACAGTGTGGATTTCGAGCTAATAGATCCACCATTGACATGGTATTTTCCCTCAGACAGCTGCAGGAGAAATGTAGGGAACAACGACAGCCACTCTTTGTGGCCTTCATAGATCTTAAAAAGGCCTTTGATTTGGTTAGCAGGGACGGCCTTTTTAAAATACTTCCCAAGATTGGATGTCCACCTCGACTCCTTAACATCATCAGGTCCTTTCATGAGGAAATGAAGGGCACTGTAGTTTTTGATGGCTCAACATCAGATCCCTTTGACATCCAAAGCGGAGTGAAACAGGGCTGTGTCCTCACGCCGATGCTGTTTGGGATCTTTTTTGCTGTCATGCTGAAGCACACTTGGAACTGCAACAGAAGGTGTCTATCTCCGGACTAGATCAGATGGAAAGCTCTTTAATCTCTCTAGATTGAGAGCGAAGACTAAAGTCCAGCTGAAATGCATGCGGGACTTCCTCTTTGCTGATGATGCAGCTGTTGTTGCCCATTCTGCTGAAGAGCTCCAACAACTTATGAATCATTTTAGTAAGGCCTGCCAAGATTTTGGACTAACAATCAGCCTGAAGAAAACACAAGTCATGGGCCAGGGCGTGGACTCACCTCCCTCTATTACCATCTCTACACAAGAATTGGAGGTTGTTCATGATTTCGTGTACCTTGGCTCAACGATCTCTGACACTCTCTAGATGTTGAGCTGAATAAATGCATTGGCAAAGCAGCTACCATGTTCTCTAGACTCACAAAGAGAGTATGGCTTAATAAGAAGCTGACGGCATATACCAAGATCCAGGTTTATAGAGCCTGTGTCCTGAGTACACTCCTGTACTGCAGCGAGTCCTGGAGCCTTTGTGCACGGCAGGAGAGGAAGTTGAACACGTTCCATATGTGTTGTCTCCGACGCATTTTTGGTATCACCTGGCAGGACAAAGTTCCTAGAGTAGTCCTAGAGCTGGAATTTTTAGCATGTATACATTACTGAAACAGCGACGTCTATGTTGGCTCGGGCATGTCGTGAGAATGGCTGACGGTCGGATTCCAAAAGATCTCCTGTATGGAGAATTAGTGCAGGGAAAGCACCCAGAGGGAGACCACAGCTGCGATACAAAGATATCTGCAAGCGGGATCTGAAGGCCTTAGGAATGGACCTCAACAGATGGGAAACTTTGACATCTGAGCATTCAGCCTGGAGGCAGGCGGTGCAGCATGGCCTCTCCCAATATGAAGAGACACTTTTTCAGCAGGCCAAGGCAAAGAGGCAGTCCCGAAACCAGCAAAATCACGAAGCTGGACATGGGACAGATTGTATTTGTCTTTAGTGTGGAAGGGATTGTCACTCTCAAATTGGCCTTCTCAGCCACACTAGACTCTGTTCCAAGACCTCTATTCAGAGCACGTTACCATAGTCTCTCGAGACTGAAGGATGCCTACATTAAGAAACAGAAATCCTTGTCAATCTACTGCAAATTACTGAGAGCTCCTCTAATTAGATTCAGATATAATTTTTGTCAATTTCTGGTCAATAATTATCAAGAGTTCCTTTCCAGCATTTTAATCAAGAGGCTTGCAGAGCCCTACATGGTGGTGCTGAAGACTAGATTTGGACTTCTGTGTACAAGTGTTTTCTTTACCAATTCCATATGCTTTGCATGCTGTCCAGTAGAAAATATATCTGGTAGGCCCATGAAATACGTCTCTGTCTGAAGCAGCCAGTGCATGTCAGGTAAGATATTGGTCAGACTGAACATTCAATGGACCAGCAGTCTGATTCACAAAGAAACAGCAGATAATTCCATTGGTGTTATTTGACATGGTAATGATGTTGTCTTGTATTTGCTTCTGCTGGAACATGAAGTCTAAGAATTTCATACTACCTTGATGTATTAAACTTTCTGTATTTAGATATGTGCAAAGGCTGGAATTGATTCATATGGGCTGCAAAGTTGTTGTTTTTTTCAACTGGCCAGCCGTAGCTTTTTAACATACTTTGCTTCTAAAATCAATTCAATTCAATATGGTTTTGTGGAAATTAGTAGATTTCAACAGTGTAAATGTCAAAACCAGTTTAAATCACCAGAAAGTATGTTTTGCAGTATGTTTTTCAATCTGTGACCACTCCCTACAGAGAGGAAACTTGAGCCGAGCTGGTACACTTAATGGAACTGAATCTTGCTGGCTTATTGAGAGTATAGAGCGCTGATATAATAAGAAATAAAGTGTCAGAGATGGAGTAATGGAGATTCTGGTTTGAGAAACACACATGCCTTCCCTTGGTAAATTGGAGGTGGTAGGATTAAGCTATGGTTTATGTTTTGGTGTATTACTTGTATTACTTGATAAACAATGACTAGTGCAATCAGAAAAATAAGATAAAGCTCTCAGCTGCAAAGTATTTAAAATGTTTATTACAGAGAGACAAAAAAATTGTTTGGAAAGAACAAGTTACCTGCAACATGGGTAACTATCAGTGTATCAGGCTGAGATATAGCTTGCACTTTCTGGCAGTTACACAACATCACAAATCAGCCCAACCCTGCTCTGTGCCCAAGCCAGACCTTCTTGGTCCAACAGCAAGGCTGGTGGGGTTTTTTTGAAGTTCGGCTGAAGCAATGGGATTGTGTGTGCATGGAAGGATCAATTTAAACAAGATTGCTCCTAGTGAAACAACCTTTTCCAGCGCAGTCCAACATGTTCCTGTTTCACTGTCTGATTGCACACATAGTTGCCTGTATATAACTGTGTAAATTACTTGTAAGGTATTACTTTGCAGAGGGAAGGGCAGAGGAAGTTTTGTTTCAAAAGTAAAATAATAGGCTATTTTGCTGTAACAAGTAATGTTTTCAGCTTATTTTAGGGAACACTTTAGGCATTTTAGAACAATTTTGAGCAGATGTTTTCAAACATTGTGCTGTTTCTTGATGCTAAGGCCCCATCTCAAAAGTAACAGAAAAGTAATGAATAGCCCATTGAGTAACAGATGTGTTTATAGTCAGATTCTGTGCTCCCACACATACTTTGCATGATTGCCAGAATTTCCAAATTTTACTGTGCTTTTTAAAATTGGCTTTATTTTTTGGCTGACTGGATAGCTCAGTGAGTTCGGCATTTGACTGCAGAGCCAGAAGCTGGGATTCCCCACTGTACATCCCAGAAGAGAGAACCTGTGTGGCCTTGGGCAAGCTGCACAGTCCCAGGATGCCCCCAGAAGAAGGGAATAGTAAACCTGAATGTTCTCTACTTAAAAAAATCCTGGAAAGGGGTGCCATAAGTCAGAATTGACTTGATGGTACACAATTATTCTTAAATTAATAATATTTATAGAAGATTCCACATAAACAGGTATCAAATTTTCAGTTTATAGGTTATTCCATTATATATAGGTTATTCCATTGTAGGTTAATGAAAAGGAAACTGGTGATTTGGCCAAACACATACACTCTAAACATCATCTTATTCTATAATGAGACTCAGCTGAGTGTGAGCTGCTAGTAAAAACAGCAATGTAATCTTCAGAGTAAAGTTATAATGGCCATATAAAATCAAAATGCTGACATGACTTGAACTATAACAATGAGATGCACTAGTAACAGGAGATGTAGAGGACACATTTTATTATGCCAGTTATTACAGTGTCCTAACATATGCAGGTATCACTCAATAGTACTTGAGAGCTGTAGATGCTTTATAGTCTGTGCTGAATCATACTCTTTGTTAATTTGCCTCCCATCCATTCATCATCATAATCTCAGAACTGCAGACCTGGAACGGGCCCTCTGGATCATTGAGTCCAGCCGTTGTCAAGGAGGTACAGTGGGGATTCGAACTCCTAGTCTCTGGCTTGGCAGCCAGATCTCTAAACTACTGAGCTATCCAGCAGTTCTAGATAGTATATTCCCTTTTGTACACCTGAGAGAAATGAATCAACCTAGCAGCTATGTATTTCTTATCTGGATCCTGGAGCTCATTTAATAGGGAGGAAACTCTAGTTTCTAGTCTTAATTATTCTTGCAATACTATGGAGGATGATATTATCTGTGTACTTTCAAAAGTACTGCCGAATATTAGTTGCTGAGCTGTGTGTTGAAAGTGTCTAAAGCCATGGATTACTACAAACTAAAGCCTTTATCTAGACAAAAATTGTGAACCTCTATTTTCTTTGTTTCAAAAGATTACTTCTATAAGTTTAGCTAACAGGCTAGTTTTAGATTGTATGCAGAAGAAACAGCTTGCTCAGGGTTTTGTGTTGTTTTTTTAGTTACTTTTAAAGAGTTAAATTGCTGCTAACAAAGAAAACTTGGTTCGGCTTCAGATGGATTATTTAACTGAGTTGTAGTGTGTGTAACTGAAGAGATATTTTTAACTTATATTTCAGGGTCTTTTACATACAGTGACCCATTTTATATAATCCTTAAGACAAGAAAATTTAAATGTTTAAGTGCAAGTGTGAATGAACTGAAATGTTTGAAAATGGTATGCAGATTATGATGGGCAATTCCAAACACCAAATAACTCTTACTAGCTATAATTTTTTTTAAAAAAAACTTTTCCTTTTGTATGCAAATGCACTGTGCAATACGTAGTGAAGATAATGTTTAGTGCTTAGAAAGATTTGATTAATTTCTCTTAATGATACTTCTGTTCAGTGTGTCTTGACTTTCATTGCCAGTTCTCTGTTGCTGTCTTAGATAATTTCTATTACAGTTTATACGTATAAAAGCTAGATATGGGGTAGGGTGCATATAGTGTGCCAGAGAGGTTAGACATATGACTTTTACAGGATAGTGCCATCCATTCCTTTTGAAGGTTACAGCTCCCAAACTGAGCTTAGTCACAATGACATCTGTAAGTAAACTGGGAATTACTGGATTATTGTATTTCTTCTAAATGCAGAACTTTGCATTATTTTTAATGAAACAAACTTTGGCAATAACATTATTTACAGAATATTATTTTCCTATGTTTAGAACTGTGTATTAAATATACTTCCTGTATATTGCAAGTCGTACTCCATGCCTTGTAGTGGATAGAGTGATGGACTAGGAATCTGGAGATCTGAGTGTGAATCCCCATTTGGTCATGGAAACTCACTGGAGGAGTGGAACTGGTAAAAACACTCCTTCCAATATTTTACTTGCCTTAAAAGCCCTATTAGGGTTGCTATAAATCGGTTCCAACTTGACAGCATATAATTTATTTGTTATTTATTTATTTATTATATTTCTATCCCGCCCATCTAGACCAAGGGTCTACTCTGGGCGGTTTATATAACTAACTATATTCCAAGTACTTCCTGACCCAATTTGTATCCATACACTTGAGCAGGACCAACAAGCTCCAAAGTGTTTTGGAGGTGGCCTGAAGTGATTTTTTTCATGTTTGTGAGCTATTTTTATGTTTCCAGATCAATTTTTTAAATCCCAAACTGGGAAAACAAAGGGCTATCACCTAGGATGGGATAAGCCATCTAGAGATGGGCATGAACCACTGAACTGGCAGTTCGTGTCAGTTTGTTTATTGGCTGAACAGCTTCAAAGCTCCTCCTCTTCTGGCAGGTGCCCACTCAGAGGCAGAGGCCTGGCTTCTCTGTCCCACCTTTTCTGGGAGCTGCCTCTGAGTGGATGCCCGCTGGAGGAGGTGGAGCTTTGAAACTCTGAACACCTGTTCAGCTGATAAACAAACCAGAGGATTGCACCCATCTCTAATGCCATCCATTTTAAGGATGAGATAAACCTTAAACAGAGGGTTACATGTGTTTACTTTTCAGACAGTTATGTACTTTTTCAGATGCAGGGCAGAGTAGCATCCAAAGTATCATTTTGTAACAGGAAAGGAATAATAGACGCTGGGGACCTCACTCTGAGCCCTTCCCAGGGTCCCAGCTGTTGGATTGCTCAGGAGTCCTGGCTCACCTCATGGACAGCTAGGGGTGTCTTGTTCTGTCCTGTTGTTGGTCAAAAACACTTAACTCAGTCAGTCTGCAACTGCTCTGAAAGCAGTGCAAATTCCTTGTACTAGCAGTTCTCCTTTGCTGTTCTAAATGTGAGGACAATTTTAGCTTTTCTTGCACTATTTGTTTCATTTATGTTGCTAATCTCAATTCATTTACCAATACACAATACATTGATTTACAGTATTGTTTGTACATTTAGGAGGAGCCCTCCAATTAAACATTCAATTTCTAACCTGTGGTCAGCTGTCAATGGCTGAAATCTTGTTGCTTTGTATGCAAACAGAAGGCAAACAACGTAACTCATTCTTTTCAAGCTGGCAATTAAAGAGTCCCCACTGGGATTCATGAGTTTTTGCCAAGCCAGCATGTGTGGGTGCCTCCAGATATCACAGCAGCAACTCTTTAATTGCCATCCAGAAGCGAGTGAATGTTACTTGATTTGCCTTCTGCCTGTGTAACAAAGCAACAGGATTTCAACCAATGTGTCTGTCATGGTTACATTTAGCTGTCATCTAGTAACTGTATGCAGTGAAAGGGCTTGCAGTTGCTGCTCTTGAGCTGACTAGGCATAGATAGTGTACACCACTAATTAATTTTTTGTTGTGCTGTCATGTGTTATCCTTCACATCCTCTGCAAGTTATTTTTCTCCAGACTGTAAGCTCCAGAAATGGCTTATTACTGCATGTTGTAAGAAAATTTAGTTCGGGTTGTTTGCCCAAGCAGTGCCTACATCAGCTTATATATTTCCCACATTAGTAATATATAGTGCTTGTGACAGTGAAGTCCCTGACACTGATTAGCTGAGCTGGTGTGATGGTTCAGAATTTTTAGCTGCTTAGGGACTAAAGCAGTTTGCAGTTTAGAATCTTCTGTGACAAACAGGGAATTTATCAGTTCAGCTGGGATTATACTCTCACACACCAAGGGGATAGATAGCTGAACATTGGGAAGCAATTAAGGCACATGCATCCCAGAGACAAGAGAAGTTTGCAGAAAAGTTTCTATGAAAGAAGGAAAAGTTGTCGATCAGTTTGGGATTAAAATTTCACACAAGGAAGAAGTAGCTGAAGACTGGAAAGAAGTTAGATAACATGAGGCAAAGAGACTGAACAAAGGGTGCTGCATAGAAATTTGACTGAGAAATATGCACGGGCTGAGGGGATGTGGTGTCAGTGTGGGACAGAGGCATGTTACAGGTGGGCCTTCCAAAATTACTCTAGGGCCCTGGGTACAAGAAGGAAGGAAGGAAACTGGGATTAGAAGAATCTAATCTAAACAGGTGAGCTTCAAGAAACTCCAAAAATTGGGGAGGGGAGAGAATTGTATCCTGTTAAGGAAGTAATAGAGGAATTCTGCTGAGGACAGGCTGTTGAAGAGACAGGACTGGTTCACAGAGCAGAAATACAGGAGCCAAGGAGCATTTAGGTTTGGCTCAAAACTTTAGAGAGGTTTAGGGATAGGCAAGGCTCAGCCTTATTGGCAAGAAGGAAACAGAAGTGGAAGGGCGAGAGCAGCAGCCACAGAAATGAGCAGGTCTAGACCTTGAGGGCAGACGTCTGCTTCTGTGGCTTCTGCTATCACCGTAATATTCTGACCTGCAGTCTTAAAAATGTCAAGACGCAAGCAGAAGCAGAACTTCATGAACTATTCTGAACTAACCAGTCAGTTTGTTGGTTGCAGGCTTTTTCTTCAAATATAATACTTCTTTTTTTTAATTTTTTTTAATTTTCAAAACAAAAACAAATACAAAAATACAAAATACTTACTATACATTCTAAACCACCGTGCACCCCATACCCACGGGACCCCTTGGAACAATACTTTTAATACGAACTTCCTTTCCAAAATTGTATTGATTGTTGTTTAGAGGCTTTCCCCTTTCCTTTCACTAATACAAATTCAACAAATCTACCACAAACAACATAAAAAATATTTGAACTTATTTCCCCTCTTTTCATCTTAAGTTCAGTAGTCAATTTATCATTTAATGCAATGTCCCATACTTCATTATACCAATCTTCTAATTTAATATCATTTTTATCTTTCCAGAATCTAGCTATTAATATTCTAGCACTTGTCACAAAGTTGGAAATCAATTCCTTTGAACAATAATCAAGTTCTATCTTATCAAAAATTGACAACAAAGCAATTTTAGAATTAAATTCAATATCTTTTCCAAATATATCACATATTTCCTTAAAAATCAGTTTCCAAAATTTCTGAATCCATTTACACTCCCACCACATATGATAATATGTGCCAATTTCTTCATCACATTTCCAACAAGCCTTAGAATAGTCTGAATTTATTATATTCAATTTCACCAGAGTCATATACCACCTTAAACTAATTTTTAAAATTTTTTCCTTTATTCTTACTGACATTAATCTTAAAACTCATCCTCCAAATTTTTATCCAATCCTCTGTTTTAATTTCTGTCTTTAAATCATTTTCCCAAATTGATTTCAAACCTTCTGTTTCTGTCTCTTTTTCATCTTGTTCCAAAATTAGGTTATAAATTCTACTTACTACTCCCTTCGTCAAAACATCTTTCTGCATGTCTTCATGTGATGATTGTTCGTACTTAGTACATTCTCTACATTTGCCATTAGTTTTCAGCCATTCATTTGTCCAACTATCTAATTGGATATAATTATACCATGATAATTTATTAGTTTGAAGTTTAACTATAATCTGATCCTTCGATCTCATTTTAATCATCCAATCCTTCAATCTGGCAACTTTTTTATCCTTAAACAAATCAGCTAAACCCTTCAAGTTTGCTGGGAAATTTTCTATTTCGGTCACTAATTTTAGTGGTGAAGTAAAGGGACATAACTTCTTTTTATATCTGTTCCAGAAATTTAAAATGTTTCTTAAAAAAGGGTTGTTCACCTGATTTATTGTATTTCTTTTTACTACATTAAACAAATATTTTTCAACATTCCCATTTATTTCTGAGGATTCCATATCCCACCAAATTAACCTTCCTTTGTTGTCAAATATAATACTTATATTGATTAGAAAGCACACTAAACATAGAGATCACTTCACTTCCCATATAATAATGACAATATACTTATACATTACTGTTGTATTACAAAACGTTAAAAGGCAATTTTACAAATATGTATAGGTCCAAACTATGTGTTACAGATAGCCTATCGTTAGAAGCAGAAATCCATTAGTGTTCCAAAGTTGTTGTTTAAGCACACCTTCATGACTGAGCAATCATATTTGTGAATTAAGCCCCTGCTTAGCTTCCAGAGTCCATTCCATAACAAAGCAAGCTAATTTACAAACCATGACAATTAAGAAAAATTCCTAAAAACTAGCAGTTGACGAGTTCCCTCTTCAAATGACAGGATATTTGAATTGAGCTGGGCACAAACATCAGTTTGGAGGTTTGTGCTGGCTTGTTGACATGACACAGCAGGTGCCACATGTTCCCTTTCCCCACCCTCAGCCGGCTCCTCCACTCACCAGCTAGTGCGTGCTGCTTTTTCCCTCCTCTTCATGCAATCATCCAGTCACAACAGGAGTGTGTGCTGCCCTCCTCCCCCTTCCCCCAGCAGCCACCCACTCAGACGAGGAGGCAAGGCAGAGATTCCTGCAGCACTGCCTTTGAGTGGGCGGCTGCTGGAGAAGGCAGAGAAGGGAAGCACACACTCCTGCTGTGACTGGATGACTGCACGGAGAGAAAGAGCAGCGTGCACCAGCTGGTGAGTGGGGGTGCCGGCCGGGGTGGGGTAAGGGAATGCGCAGCACTTGTGCTGCACCAACAAACTGGCACAAACCTTTGAACAAAGGTCCATGCCCATCTTTATATCTGAAATATATACTTCAACTGTTAATGCAGTATATCAGTAAGTTCTTGTCGTTGCATGTTATGTTCTGCACTATGAACTTTAAACCAGTTGAGCTGTCATGTTTAATATTATAGAGTTATTATTATATATTATAATATTATATAATATGTATTATAGAGCAGCGGTCCCCAACCTTTTTAGCCTTGCGGACCGTCTGGGGAAGGCGGGGCACCCCCCTGAGCTTGTGTTTATGTGCGAAGGAGTGCGCTCTCTCATGCGCGGGGCACACTTGTGCACATGTGCACAGGGTGGCGCAGCGCTCGTGTAGGCGTGTGCTCGTGCGCATGTGCACAGGGTGGCACAGCGCTCATGCGCAAGCGCAAACGGGCTGTGCAGGGGGGAGTGCATGCGGGGGTGTGGGGGAGGCCTCTCTCCGTGGCCCGGTCTGGCTCAGGCCACGGACCGGCACCGGGCCGCGGACCGGGGGTTGGGGACCTCTGTTATAGAGTATGGTCATGCAGACATAGATCTCCAAGCCTTTTTACAGAACTAGACATTTCTAGGGTTCTTTCCACACAAACCAAGTTGAAGTTTATAAGTAGTGAAATGAAGCCTCTAGATCAGGAGTAGTCAATTTATGGCCTTCCAGATATTGTTGGACTGCAGGTTTCTCATTCTTCATCATTGGTTATGCTGCTTAAGGCTGATGGAAGCCATATGTTGCCGACCCCAATCTAGATAGTACTACAGTGTCAGTAATAAATGATGAGAGGAATAATAACACAAGCAGTGAGGTGACACTTGTATAAATGTATCCAGTTCTGAGAGGTAGCAGTGTCAGCTTGTTTCAGTAACAATACCAACAAAAACAAAACAGAAGCAAAACTGTTGTGGGACTAATGAATTGATTCAGCATGAGCTGTTGTAGATTACAACCCACTTCTTCAGTCAATTTTTGTTTTACTTTGTTGTTGTTGTCATCATCAATAAATGTATCCAGTGGTACACAACAGGACATCTGAATATATTCTATTTCCATTCATGAGATACCAGTAGGTCTTTAAAAGAGATCTTCTTCCTGCAACATTAATTCTACCCACAGTTTCTGCTTCTATTCCAAAAATTACCTACCCTGTGTAAGAAATAACTGTAGATCATTAGAAAGTGACAGGCAGATGACAGAATACTGATGAACTGCAGCAGCAGCAGCAGGCAGAAAAATATGTTCAGCAAGAAGGATTCCTCTGAGAGGCACATGCCCAAATAACATTAGTAAAGCAGAAGAAAGTGATGTCAGCTGTGGCATCAGAGTACTTCCTCTGCGCTCTTTAAAATCTCTAGAGAATGACCTGCCTGTTTCATTACTGGCTGTCTCTTGTGGTTTGCCTATAACCCCTGTGACCAAAGGGAAGAGAGACTGAGTGAGTTGATTTTAATCCTCTTTAACTTGTGTATTACCTTTGTGGCATCGCAGAGCCTTTTCAGATGTGATTTAAACTTGTCATATTCAATATTTTTTTTGTGGCATTAGCATTTGCTTTCTCTGTGTAGTGAAGGCCTTATTGCAAAATCCTTTGAAACTGATGGGAAGACTTTAAAATGGATTTCCTATATCAGGTTTAATGTAAACAAAATCTTTAATTTCCAGTTTTGAGAGCCCTTGGAATCCCACATTACCCGGTGGCTGGGGAATCACAGCAAGATCTTTTCCTCAGCAGATTATCTTCATAATTCAGAACTTGTGAGACATTGGAGAGCTTTTACCCTGACCCATTTCAATGCTTTGCCTTCAGCCTTTTTAGAGGAAAGACACTTATGCATTCCTTATGACTAGCATTTTTGCCCCTGCCAATCTGGTATAATGGAAACTGTGGAACATGTGTTGCTATATTGCACATTTTATAAGGTTTCTCACAATCTACTTGTTTCTCCAGTTTTAAAACGGGTAGACCAAATTTTACATCTCTCTTACCTTTGATTCTTCAAATAAAACCAAAGCCAATGTTGCAAAATTCTATGCAGTGGCTTGTCTGATTAGAAAAGACATGACTGAATCACTACAGTAATTAGATTAGGAATTCGCACTTAATAGTAATTTGAATTTCAGTCTGCTTTGTTTTGAATAGAAATATTATATGTTTTGTTGTTGTGTTTCAGTTTTGTGTTATCTAACGTGGCTGACCTATGTTCATAATAATAAACTTTAAAGTTAAAGAGGAAAACTCTTGGATGGTTAGAAGAAAGGAAAAAAGTATGAGCATTCTTGAAAATAAATCATGAAAATAAATTTGCATGAGTTTCCATGCAGAAAAATTTCATGAAAAAAGGTCACACTATTCAGGCAATAACAGAGACCAGAGGCCATGGCTTCTGTTTTTGCAGGTTTCATGTTGTACCAGATAATGATGTGAGCCAGGTCCCATAAGAGGGTGGAGGGTCTGTAGGGAAAACTTGCTTAGTGTTGCTTTTCTGATAGTCTCTGGATGTCAGTTCATTTTAGAGTCTAGATAAAAGCCGGAAAAAAAGAAAGAGAGGAGATTCAGCCAACTGTTTGTATATGGGGACTCATGGCCTTTTCATCTAAACTCCATGTGACCAGAGACAATGGAAAATGGCAGGAGTCTTGCTTTTAAGCTAGTGTATGTCTAAAACAAGATGGATTTTAGAAAATCCCTAACATGTTTTTTAAAAAATGATCCTTTGAATATGTTTTAAATGAAATGTAAGTGTAGTAAACACATACTGAAGTCTAAACTTGCTCTTAACCTGAGATGTGAAGGGCACTGCTGTCACAAACTAGAATATCAAGGGTCACTCTGAGGTTAAACCTTGCTCCTAGCAAAATAAACATAGCAAAGGGGAGGATAAGCTGCAGCCGATTAGCTGCAGATCAAGCAGCTGCAGGAAGTGTGCCTCTCTTACCCCATCCCTGCCATCAAGAATCTAAGTGTGCTGAGTTCTAGTTTGCTGTGTCATTGCACTAGTGTAATTCAGGGCTTTGTCACCAATGAGAGGAGTGAACAATGAATCTGTAGTTGCATCCCCTCTGTTCCAGCAAGAACACTAGGAAACATTGATCTTCCTGGCCTCCAGCTGATGCATATACCTGTTACAAATTTGTGCTGACTGATTGCATTCTCTAACAGTAGTGATATTTCTTACTCTAATAGGTCTTACATATTTAGTTTGGCACTTGATATCACTTTATTTTCATTTATATTCATTGTTTACCATCAGCACTGTATGAAAAGCAATATGCAAATTTAAAACAAACTTATTTTTTTCTTATTTTTTTCAAACAATATGAACATCTGCAAATTTAAATGAATTGTCTAAGGTAATTAATACCTAGAATATCAAACCAGGAGGAAGACCACCATAAAGTATGCCCACACCATGAGAATTTTTGAAGTATGATCAATGCCGCAACAGGTTTAACAGAGATTGATAAATTATTCCCAAAGTGATGCTGAGGAGTCTAGTATACATGAACCATTTGTGTTTGTTTTACCAGATTTAATTTCAGATCTAGCCAAACAAGTTGCATAGAAGCAAGGTCCATTTTCCATTGATGGTTGCCTATGAAGACTTCCTGTTCCCTGTGCCATTCCTTCCTGAAAATCTGAATACAGTATCTAATTTGCCACAGTCCAACGGTTATTTATAAATCGCTATTGTGGACTTTTGTGATGACCTGGTTACTTCTTCCAGTAGCAAAGGGGATGCTGAGGCATAAAATATATAGATAGATAAGTGTAAACAGAAGCATATTAAACAATTTGTTTTAAAAATGCAATTTGGCTTTTTTAGATGTAATCTTCAAGGACCATTCTTTCTTTATACTAGAGATGGGGGTATTCATATTCGTATACTAATACGAATATCCACGCACAGGTGGCGATAACGAGGGTCTGTCCACTCACAATTCCGTCGCTGCCGCCGGCTCCACAATCCTTCCTATCACTCCGGAGCTCGTGATCAGCTCGCCACTCCTGGCAGGAGGCGGGACAACAAGCCTCCCTGTCAGGTCAAAAAGTGGCTCGCCGATCGCAAGCTCCAGAGTGATAGGAAGGATTGTGGAGCTGGCGGCAGCGGCGGAATTGTGAGTGGACGGTCTGGCCCCAGAGGGCCGGACCCTCGTTATCCCCACCTGTGCAGGGATATTCATATTCGTATACAAATACCCCCATCTCTACTTTATACAGCAGTGCCTGAATATTGCCTATTTTTGTGTTTCTTCCATTAGCCTCTTTCAATTTTGCATTGTTTTTGTTATACTGTAAGCTTGAAGGCAGCTACTGCATAGGGTGCAATTTTCAGAGAATGCCTACAAATCTTTTAGTGTAGTATTCTCATAGTGGCAATGGTGGCAGCTGAATTTACTGTTGTGGGATTCCTGTAATCAGAGTAATCACAGAGGCCAGGATCTGGTAGATACCAGAGGACCATCCAGCAAGCTTATCTGGATATTCCTGTATGTGAACATCAGATGTTCTATTCCCTTCAACTGCTTCAGTTAAACAGTATGTACATTTCTCAGACTCTGAATATTTATTACTTCACCGTCCAAACAGCATAGATGTTTACTTTCTGTCTCATGAAGTATTCATGTTCTGTCCTGTAACATCACACATGCTTCTAAATAATCTTATTCAGAGCTCTTATTGAGGAAGTATAGCCATTCAACCCAGCTTGTGTATGCTGGCTGGGGGTCGTGAAACAGAACACAAAATGAATCTCAGTTTTTAAAAAAGCCTACAAAACTTTATTGCTTTCTAAAGCAGGGAATCACTAATACACACAGTATATGTGAAAAGTGGGTGTCACTGAATAATCAAACAGGTTGCTCTTTTATAGCTCTAAATGGGAAATTCAAAAGTGTAACTGTTCATGAGCAAGAATGCATAAAATAAAAACAACTTCTGAAAAGCAGCTACAACAAAGGCAGCTTTCTCTGACAGAGTGTTTAGACTACATGGTCAGCAAATATTTTATCTATTATAAAGCAGCCCACTGAATACAAACTTCCATATCTGTTCTGATGCTCAGTTATGGACACTTATAACATGTGGAACGTCCACATTCCACTTTCTCTCTCTCATTCCCCTCTGTGTATTGTATGTATCAAACATAAAGTATATTCTTCCTGGGCTCTAGAATACCCCTCTTTACTCACCCTAATTAACATGTTTTACTACCCTTTGGACCAGATGCTTTTGGGATGACCAAAAGGATGGAGGTCTGAGTAGAATCCTCCATAAAGAAATGGACTGTTATATCCAGCCATGTGAGCTGAAATGTCCATATTTTTTACTGTCTTTATTCTTCTTTTCTTCCTGATCCTTTGTGAAGACTGCAGAAAATAGAGGGTAAACATATATTATTCCTTTTCCTCTTGAAATGGTGTCTGAGTGATTATTGTACTAGTTATTGCAGAGGGGCAAATTTTGGGAGACTGACTGCTAAATTCTAACTCTTAATTCTGGTCCTTTCATTTTGCCACAAAGAGAAT
This sequence comes from Intellagama lesueurii, assembly GCA_037013535.1. Lineage (NCBI taxonomy): Eukaryota > Metazoa > Chordata > Lepidosauria > Squamata > Agamidae > Intellagama > Intellagama lesueurii. Next base: position 53,635,527 of record JBAJHW010000005.1, read on the forward strand.
CAAATATATTCCTGCAAATCTCAGTACATAATTCTGTAACATGAAACACCTGTGGATCTGCATGATGAATGTTTTTGGAACATGTTAGAAACTGAAATGTTCCTGTTGTTATAGCTATTGATTCTATGTGTGTATACTTAGGAAAAAAAGTGAACTTTGGATATAATTCTGTCTTAAATAATATTTTAAATCATTAATTTCAACTGCACTGATTTCAACCAGTAAACTCTGTTTACAAGGTTGTCCTGTATAATTTTCCCACTTAATTTCTGGAATAAATGAAACATGATATAAAAGAGGTAACATAGAAATTGAATAACAATACAGTTGTCATAGTGCCAAGCTGAGAAGTCACCTAAGTCATCCAGAAGCTAAATAAGAGCTTCATGCTGTGTTTAATTGGTCAGAAATGTATCAACTGCAGGGTTCTGGAGCTTAGCGATTATAACAAGGCTGTCAGCTTTCAGTGGGAAATCAAGACTGTCCTTGTGCCTTCTGTTCACCAAAAGGCTGATTTAAGGAAAGCGTAGGCAAGAAAACATTTGAAGATTTATGATCCAGCTCATAATGTTGTAGTGACAACAGAAGCAATAGCTGTGAGTATTACTCTTCATAAACTCTAAAACTAGCAGGAGCAATGAGTTATTTTAACTTTTTTATCCAGTGTTCCTGTTACTCTTTCTCTGCACAACATATTGTTGGCTCTGACAATGAGCTATGAAGTCCCTTCTGAGACTCTTTTTCCAATTAACTCTTTTTTACAGCAGCTTCATGTTTCTTTTGTTCTTTTGCTTAAGATCCATTCTTCACCTTTGATTTTCTCAGATTCTTCTTTCTGAATGAATCTTTCTATCATCTTCCTAGCCCCTGAACTTGTTGCCATAACTATTGCAGGCAGTGACCACTTCCCAATCCTCAGCTTACATTTTTTTGACAGACAGAGAGAAACCTTTATTGGCATACTGTACAAAATTAAAACACACTAAAATGCAGATAAAACATTCAACAGCTAACATGTGGCAGGGAACAGCCAAATGCATATTTAGGGCTTGGCATTCTGCGACAGCACGCTGCGTCGCCTCTGTATGATGGAGTAGATGTATCTGGCTATTATCAGGGTAAGTTCCTTAATAGTGCCACCTAAGAGGTGTTGAATTTTTCTCAGGTCGTCCCATCCAGAATGGGAGGAAAGGAAAGTGCTCAGATAAGACAGGCGGATATCCTTATACAAGATACAGTAGAACAACATATGCTGTGAGGATTCAACCACTCCCTGACCACAAGGGCAGACTCTCAGTTCTGTGGGTAAACCCATATATCTGCCCTGTGCTAAGTTCGAAGGTGCAATATTGCACCTAGCAAGGGTAAATGCCCATCGATCTTGTGGATGCTCTAAGTGATAGAGGTAATTCGGTCTTCTGCCATGGGAGAGGGGCAACTGAAAGTATAGTGGGGAACAGATCCTTTGTGCAGCGCTATGCAGGGTTTGCCCCTCAATATCCAGAACTCTATTTTTGATTGTATGGAATACCTTGGAGGGGGGTATTGAACCCAGCGGATCTGGTGACAACCCCAGGGTCTTGATTTTCTTGAGAAATAGGGCCAAACCTTTTGGAAATACACTGTCAGAAAGCAGCGCTTGGAATAGGATGTCCTGGGCTGAGAAGAAACAGATTCTGATCCAGTATTTAAAGAATCTGAGCCAAGCCAGGATCTCAGTCCTGTGTTGACCGCCTTCCAGACATAGGGTTGCATAGGAGACACAATGGGGAAGGCCAAAGATTTTATACAGGAACGTTGATTGGACCCTTTCCACGGAGCTGTGGAATGCAGACATCCAGATGGGGACACCATAAAGAAGCTGTGCTGCTGATTTGGCATTAAAAATCTGCAGCGCAGCGGGGATGTACGAGTGGCCCCAAGTACGATGGAAGCGTAAGATAGCCTGCACTGAAAGTTTTGCTGACTTAATCGCTGTCTGCCGGTGAGTCGGCCAAGTGTGTCTGTAATGAAAAAAGACACCCAAATACTTAAACTTTCTGACCTGCTGGATAGAGTTGTCATTGAAAGACCAAGAAAAAGGTTTCCATGCTTGGCCAAAGACTATAATTTTAGATTTCTCGAAATTTAGTTGGAGCTTATTGCGTATCAGGTAGTCATGGCAACCGCTAACTAGCTGCTTTAGGCCGACCCTTGTGCGGGACAGGAGAACCATGTCATCCGCATATAATAGGATTGGAATCTGTATAGGGCCTAGTTTGGGGCTATGGCCGTTGATACTATGTAGGAGTGGGGCAAGATCATTAATAAATAAGTTAAACAGAGTTGGCGCCAGAACACAGCCTTGCTTCACTCCTCTGTTGGAGAAAATCTGATTAGAAAGGGCCCCCTGCGTCGACATTTTTATGCGACAGGTAGAGCCCGCATGGAGTTTTTGAATTAGAAATAGGAGCCTCCTACCAATGCCCAGCCTAGAGAGCTTTAGCCATAAGATATCTCTGTCTATGGAATCAAAGGCCCCTTTTAGGTCTAAGAAAGCTGCAAACAGACAAGTGTTACGCTGTGAAGCGTATTTGGAGATCAGATGGGATAAGATCATACAATGGTGTAGTGTAGACTTTCCTGCCTTAAAACCCGCTTGTTCAGAGGGCCCAGGATATCTTGGTCTAGAAGCCAGTCTTGTAATTTTTTGAGTAAGTAGCTGGCGTACAACTTTCCAGTGATGGCAAGAAGGCTTATTGGTCTATAATTTGCAGGGGATTTCTTATCACCCTTCTTATGGATGGGAATCACTATGGCCTGTATCCATGCTTTGGGCATGATACCAGATCAATTGACAGAAGTAAATAGAGCAGCAAAAACAGGCGCCCACCAATCGGGGTCAGCCTTTAGCAGTTCCGGAGGAAGGGCATCAGGACCCGGTGCCTTTCCAATTCTAAGGTGTCCTATGAGCTTTTTAATTTTGCTAGTTGTGACTGGGGACCATTTCGGGAGATCTCTGGGTAGGAGCAGATCGGTTGTCACTGTGGGCTTGCAGCTATCATAAAAAGTGGCTAAGAAGTGCTGTTCCCATGTCCCAGCTGGTATATAGGGAAGGTCCTGAGAGTTCTTATTGAAGATGGAAGAACCTGAAACCACCTCCCAAATTTTGTTGTTGTTGCCTATATTGATAGCCTGGGCTAAATGAGACCAGCGGTCCAGAATAAAATGATGATGGAGCTTCTTAATGGCTATTCTGAGGTGGTTTTCCAGCACAAAATACTGTAAAGGGAGCCTGGAGGCCCTTGAGGTTCTGTAGTGATTATAGATCCTCCACATATCCAGCTTCAAAGCAAGACATTCCTTGTCTAGCCTAGGACACATGTCTGGGGCCTGTCCGTTCTGAGATTGTTGAGGGAACTGGCCAAGGCTAGCTATTATAGTGTCTGTTAGGTTCTCAAAGCCTTTGATGTGATCTTCAGGGTTTACTGAAGATAGCCAGTTGAGGGAGCCTTGAGGTGTAGTATCTTGCTTAATTGCTTTTTCAAAGAGATACTTTGCTCTATGGTTCCATTTAATTCTCGGCAGGATCAATGGGCACTCATGAAGTGCTGTGTTGGGCAAAACTATAGAGTCTGTATCAAGAGCAAGACTACAACATAAGGGGAGATGGTCACTAGCAAGGGGCTCGCCCACCCGGAACTCGGCCACACATGGTAGTAGGGAAACAGGGATCAGGATATAGTCAATCATACTGGATCCATGGGGGGAAATGTAAGTGAACTTGCCATCGTCGTTGAGCTCTGTAAGGCCATTTAGCCAAATTAAGCCTCTAAGCAGACAGAGTTTTGCCAAATGAGTCCCTGCATCGTTGATTTGATGGTCTTTGGACTGCCTCTCTGGGACATAAAGATGTAACAGGGAGGCATCACTAGACGTATCCAATACATGATCGAATATGGCCTTTATTTGAATGTTGGAGGTTTTTTACCATTAAAATCATTGTACGTTACAGCAGAGTAGATGTTCTCTTATAGTAACTGATTTAACAAACAGACCCTTGGTTACATGGAAGAAAGCTACTCAGTCATCTGAAAATAGCTCATGACAATTCCAGTTTAAGACCTTGACATTTCTTCTTTTTTTACATTGGAGTTATGGGCGAGTGGGGACTTGCAAATTACAAAAGCAGTGTCTGCATTTGCAGCTGACATTGGGGTGGATAAGCAGCAAGTGCCATGTTAGTTCATGGTGTTCAATATCTGCACAAGCTCACTTTGGCTTCCCAGCAACCAGCTAATCAGATCTGAGCTATGGCCAGCTTGTGGGTAGAGCCTGAAGCACAGACTGGAAAGATGTAATCTTGACTCTGATTTGGCCTTGATGCTTACAAGTGTCCACTTCCTGCATCAGTTGTCCTTAGAGGTTCTCTACAATCCTTCTCTATACTGAACATTCTGAGCTGTATTCCAAAAACACAGTAGTTCATCCCTGATAACTAGTACTTGTTTTAGATTTTAAATATTTTCCAAACATTGAAAATATCATTTAAAATCTAAAACTAGAGGTTTTTCATTTCATGGTTTTGTTTGCTTGCTCACTTGTTTAACGAAGGTGTTCATAAATCATTCAGGATTATTAAAGCAATGTACTTTAGGATAAACTGGGACAATTTTACACACTATTTATTTAGCTGCTTGTTCTCATTTCACAAAATGTCAAGTTGAGAAGATCTAAAACTTTAACAACTTGTGCTGGGAAAGGGATGAATACAGAAAAACCATCCATTTGCCTTTTTTCTCCCCCCACCATTCATTATAGATGTTCTTATCTGAGTATAATTTATTGTTCTAAGGACCTTAGAACATCTAATGCCACTTTGAATGTTTATACTTTATTTCCCCTTTCTCCTACACAGGTCTTAGTTTTTGAATCCAAACCAAAATTAATTACATGGCTTTATCCCCCAAACCCCTATGTCACTGGAAAAGGAAAGTAGATAGTTGTGTATAACGTGCTTTGGAAGATACTAAATTACTAATTTATAAAAATGCACTCACAACTTTTTTTGGTAAAATAGCTTCCGTTAGAGTTTGTTTGTTTGTTGATATTTTGAACAAAAAATAAGCCATTGATAACATGGAACAAAGGAGCTGAAGTTCCAACATCCAAAATATCCCCAAGTTGAAGAAGGGTGAACAAGATGAACTACACCTGATTAACAGTGCACTATTCTGTATGTCTGCTAAGAAGGATATCCTGTTATGTTTGATCATACATACTGTCAGCAAGGCACCTGTGCATAAAATTGTAGCCTTTAGGAAGGCTCTTAAATATATGCACACAACTTTGTCCTTTGGGGGATGTGTTTTGCCTTAGAGTGGCTATTTCTTCGAAAACTGCATGTTGTCATAGTTTGCAAACATGTCTTTTAAGCCTTTATGTATACACACCTTTCACATAGATTTTTTTTTCATTAAACAAGCAAGGAAGCAAGCAAAAATCCTTCTTTGGAGTTTGTGTGCTAAACAACATCAAGCTGTTTTCCTGTTATAGGGATATAAACCTAGCACGGTTAGTGAGCAAAATCTGTTAACTTCTTTGGCTTCTGTTTTCTGCATAGTCAATCCCCGCTGTCTTGGGTTTGAACACAGTAGTTTTGATCAGTCTTCTGTTCCACAATGCAGCAGCTCCTTCTGGTAATGCATGAATTATGGCAGAGCCCAATAACTATTAAACATCCTGAAGGAAAGTTTGTGCTGTGTAGAGCCACGTGAATACAAATTCTACCTTTATTTCTGAGGTTCCAAGTTCTGTAAGTTAAACCATGCTCTATGCTTCTGCAGTCCAAGGAACTCAAAAGATTCAGCCTAATTATTCTTGCATTACATTTATCATAACGGTAACTTCATAGTGGCATTTTATTTGCAAAGGTAACTTCATCATGGCACATTTCAAAAGGCTCTCTGCAACTACTTTTCAGTATGTCATGTTAATCTTTTTGTAACTCTCTAAACTAGAATTCTGTTGAAAAGGCCAGAATATAAACCTTTCTCATACTTGAAAACAACACAAGCTTCTTTAGAATGAGAAGAGCATATGCTGTTTGAAGATTTCATACCAGTTTAAGGTTATGTGGGAGTTGAACATATTGCTTAGATAGGATGTTCATCTGCTGAAGCAGTTTGTGGGAGCAACACTGAATAGACTTGCTGCTAAAAAGAAAAAAAAAGAGAAACAAAAAAAAACCCATGCACAACCCAAAAAAACCCTTATTCCATTTGTTCTTAAAATAATCTCACATTTTAAATGCATATGTTCCATTTCCCATTAGAGGTGGGGAAATGTGACCTACATGTAGCCCCTCATGAGCTTTTTATGCACTCAGCCCTCCACACACACCCAAATATGTCAAAAGTGGTTTTTATACATTTCTATATATTTTATATTGTATTTTTCAGAAAATACTCTTAGTTCTTCTAGGAAATGGGGATGGATTAAGCCATATTTTTAGGAGGCAAAACCCCTGCCCCCATAGTCTTCAAATTAAAAATAAAAAATAAAAATCTGTGTTGGCCAGTAGAGAGTGTGAGGGACTCCTTAAGGCTGTTTATTACATGAGTTTTTGGATGTCACCATAAATCAGAATGAACTTGGTGGTATATACCAAGAACAATAAACTTATACCTATTTTTCAGGTACAAAATTTCACTGTAATTAATTGATAGCTAACAAGCTAGCCTGTTTCCCCGAAAATAAGACCTAACCTGAAAATAAGCCCTAGTATGATTTTCCAGGATGCTAGTAATATAAGCCCTACCCCAAAAATAAACCCCAGTTAAGTGAAACCCCACCCTCCACCATTGTGCTGCAACCAGATGACATAACTGTATTTGAATAAATGTAGATAGTTGTACATGAAAAAAATAAAACATCCCCTGAAAATAAGCCCTAACGTGTTTTTTGGAGCAAAAATTAATATAAGACCCTGTCTTATTTTTGGGGAAACATGGTAGATAGGTAGGTAGATAGATATGCACATTAACTTCTTCAGTAACCTTAAGAGTGTTGGGTTTGGTTTTCCTGAAAAACAGTCCTCGGTCCTGTTGAGTTTGCTGATCCCTGTGTTGGTTCATTTATTACATTTGTATACTGCTTGACTAAGTGCTATGCACTACTCAGGGTAGTAGACAAGCATAGCCAACATACACACACCAATTCTCAACAACATGATAATGAAATAAACAGGCAAACTAAAAATTAAATAATAAGTAACCTAGAAACACCCCAAAGCAACTAAAGATGGCAGTAGGACAGAGTAAATCCAAATCCTGCTGCTACCTCAGGGAAGGATTCCTCTGAACACTTCCTTAAAAAGCTCAATCTTCAGCAACCTTTTAAATGTCATGAAAGAAGGGACCTGATGCATCTCCAGAGGCAGCCTGTTCCATAAGGATAGGGCCATAGCCAAGAAGGCTTGGTTTCTAGTAACAACCTTCCTAGCCTCTCTAGGCATGGCCACCCACAAGAACAAGGCTTGAGAAGATTGGGTTGGGCAAGCAGAAGTTCTTAGGGGGAGGTGATCCGACCAGTAATGAGATCACAAACTGTTAAGGGATTTCAGAGAGCATCACAGATTCTGTCAATGTATTTGATAAATGTTCTGAAATCAGGTGTGAGAGTGAAATTGTTTCTCTGTTTTGAAACATTGGACTGAAAGAGATTATTTGTTCTTTGACAACAGTGCATTTTAAGTGAATCACCATACTGTCTCTGGACTTTTAACAGAATAATGAATCAATGAATACTTTGAGTGATTTCAGAGTACCCATCTATGTCTTTTGAATGAAAGAAGGGGCATTTTAAAAATTCTGCTCCAAATATTCAGGTATTTCTGTTTTCTTGCTGGAGAACTAGAGATGCATTCTTAGAGCTAAGCACTTCATTGCTTCAAAATAATTCTACTAGCTACTTTTGCTTCTCTGCTTCTGGAATTAATTATTTTTACAGTAGAAAACGATTAAGCCCATCTTCCTACAGGATGTAGAAACTGAGTTCCTCAACTATATTGGCAACATACTGTATAGGCCACCCAGTTGAGGAAACACAGCTAGGTCGCTATAGGTTTGCTTCACATAGTGTATGCATCTCTTCCTCCAAAGTTTTTTAAGCAGTCTTCCAGAAGCATTGGAAGACTTGGCCTTCTCAGCCACACTAGACGTTGTTCCAAGACCTCTATTCAGAGCACGTTACCATAGTCCCTCTTGACAGAAGGATGCCTACATACTTCCAGAAGCAGCATAAGCAGTGTTGTACACTAATCTTTCTCCAGCATCTGGATGATATTCCTTTCCTCTCTCTTTTGCTGTTGTTTTTCAAGAGTTCGCACATCTTTTTGTCCGTCTAAAGCCCATCTCCCTATGTGTGAGGTACCGTTTTATGGACATTAGTGCTATGATGCTTCTCAGTAATGTCCAAAGCATTCCAGAGGCACAGAAATCAATTTACTGTATTTTTCTGTGTATAAAATGACACTTTTTCCTAAAATCATTAGGGTCATTTTATACACGGAAGGAGGCGGAGGCGAAGGAGCGGCTGCCCATTGACTGCTGCCGCCGCCTCCAGATTACCTCCTCCAGCGCCACTCATGGGCTCCCTTCGGGCAGGGGACAAGGCAGCAACGTGAGCTGGTGGTGAGCCCCGGCACTGGCACTGAAGGAGGCAATTGGGCAGTGGTGGCAGCAGCAGGAGGCGGAGGAGCAGCAGCCCCGCTGGGCCACCCCTTGCGGCTGCCCATTGACTGCCACCACCGCCCAAACACCTCCTCCAGCACCAGTGCCAGGGCAGGGGACAAGGCGGCAATGTGAGCTGGAGGACAAGGCGGCAATGTCACCTCCAGCTCACATTGCCGCCTTGTCCCCTGCCTGAAGGGAGCCCACAAATGGCCCTGGAAGAGGCGATCCGCCGGCGGCAGCCACTTGCAGGCTCCCTTCGGGCAGGAGACAAGGCAGCAACGTGAGCTGGTGGTGAGCCCCGGCACTGGTTCTGGAGGAGGCAATTGGGCGGCGGCAGCAGCAGCAGGAGGTGGAGGTGGAGGAGCAGCCACACTGGGCCGCCCCTTGCAGCTGCCCATTGACTGCTCCTCCGCCTCCGGCAAGGGTCAAAATTGGGAGTCGTCTTATACATTGGGGGGGGGGGTCGTATACACAGAAAAATACGGTAACTTTTCTTAAAGAACTAATATCATTCATAGGAAATGAAAAATCTATTTGTTTTAGCCATGCCTTCTTATATGGGCATCCTTGAAAGGAAGCAATGGTTCCTCTTTTACAAATTATATTGTTAAATTAAGAAACCTTCCTTTTGGGAACCCAGATTAATACTATAGCACCACTCAGAAGTGGAAATGTTCTAGCACTGAGCATAGAAATAAGGAGGGGGAAGAAGCAAAGATGCCTCAATGGAAGGGAGATGCCCATTTAGAAAGGAAGAGAAGCCATAGTAGGAGAAGCACAGAAAAGAGACTGGGAGTATGATGGGAGTTGTGTTTGGATGTTGAAACAACAAGAACTATCACTGGGTATGATATAGGGTTGGAAAAAAGACAAAGCAAAATGCAATAGGAAGGGTAAGCCATTAGTTGGCAGCAGATGCAGTGATTGTAATGTTCTCAACATTCTAAAGTGCAATTTATAACTGTGTAAAGAGTGACTTACTTGTTCTGGAAACTGCTAACATGTCAGCAGTTCCTCGGGATGTCTTAGTATTATTAAGGAAATATTTCACTTAGAAAGTCTGTGCAGAAATTCGTAACAGAAGAATAGTACACTTCAGCTTAGCTCTTCCCACTGTATATTTTCAAGAGGCAGAGGTACGGCTGTTGTTCTGCTGGATTCAAGCAAAGCCTTATTGGTAGACCATTTATAAGACTTCATAGCTGGCATTTATAACACTTCCAGGCGTTAGGGCTGGGCAGATACTCATAACAATTATACTGGTTTGTGGCATGTCTTGAAGGCAGCCTTTATGGTAACACTGGCCAGCTCATGTGGTCTGATTCCACATGAAAGGCATTGCCTGATATTCTGGGTCTCTTATTTTATGTGCACCATTTTAAATAGCAAATTCTAGGAAATACCGTTAGCTTGGTGTTAAGCATATTCCTTGCCTCCATGAGAAGCAAGTAGCAAAGTTATTGAGCTCCTTGGGATTTCTTTGAAAGCGATCCCTCTCTAATACCAGGATTTCCATCTCACCTTTGTTTCTAGGAGCTGATTGTGTGGTCAAGGAGAAACTACATGTAGATAAACCTAGCACAGCTGTGTTTGCTCCTTTCTTCCTATGGAGTGTTGTGAATGTGAGATTGAATCAAGCAGCTGCCATAGCAGAGAAGCAAAGTGAATGTTTATGGATGGTCTTTACCCTTCATTTAAGTCTGATTTGCACAACTACTCATGATGTGTGCTAAAGGAATTCACAACACAAATCTACTGAAAAGGTTAAATTCTACTTATTCAGATTCTTTAAAAATCTGAAATAATTATGACCAGACTTTTCCCTAGGATTTAGGAATGTCAAATTCAAGCTATGAATTAGTTTTACTTAAGTCACATGTTGTGACTATCACCATCCTGCTCCAAAGAGCTTACAATAACTGACAGTGTAATAACAAAGGGAAAGGAGATACAGGAAAATAGAGGCAGGAGCAACCCTAGCAAATGCAGTTGAATCTATGCCATGAACATACATTCAATGTATATACAGCAAACACATGTCAGGCACAAGGGAATAGCTGTTTATAGCTCCATTCCTCCGCTTATACTTGTTCATTATAAGAGCAAAGATCTGTCAAAAAAGTGTCCCTGATGGTTGCATGTTAAGCTAATTGCATATGGTGTGAAAGCACATCAGATTGATGTTGATCTTAAAACACATATATAGAGTCAGTGTTTGTGGTTCCACTTCCATGTTTATATGAATTCAGTGTATACAGATGTACAATGTATTCAGCACACTGGCTGGCTGTGTTTCAAGCCAAGAACTCAGGATAAGACCCTTAGTAAAATAACCCAGAAACTGCTGCTAGTAGTTTTTCACCATTCATAGATTTATCCTAATAGTACAGAACTATTTATTTATTTTTAAGGGCAGTATATTTTTTGTCAAAGACGCAGCTTCTCTATATGTTGAGATCAACACTGTATTCTTAAAGAAAACTGAATTATATGAATCAGTTAGTCATATAATATTAATATCCATTATCATTTTAAAATGAATGTGTGCGCTCATAACTGCCTAACATCATTAAAAATTAAATATCAAGTTCACAAAGACAGGCTAATAGAATCCATTGCAACAATAGATGTATTTAAAATTACATTCTTCATACTTTCTTTAGTTCCATGAATATCAGTGATTTGGATGTTACAATTTATTTATTTGTAAGGAAACTTAATTTTCAATTGTAACACATATTCATTTTCTCTGGTGTATTCCCTTTAGAATGTGACCTAATATTTTGGTGCACGCTACTATTGGCTTACCATTTTTCTGAGAATAAGTAGTAATTTATAGCACAAGTCTCTGTGTATCTATTCAATAACATCTCACTGTGTTCAGTGAGACATACTCCTCGGAAAATGCTGGTCCAGGATTGCATTGTGTTAGACAGTTAATTTGAATATTTTTGGCAGTTTACTCCTTTTTGAAACACTGAGCACTAAAGGAATTCATAGTGCTAACCCACAAAAATAAATTTCTCCTACAGGATGAGAGACTTAGGTTTTAATAAACTCTGCCAGAGAATTTTGCTGACTTCATTGGTTTGAGCATGCTGCCCTCTGTCTTCAAAAATTAAAACATATTTTTTGCCTTTTAAGGTTCCCCATTCTTTCAGCTAAATGTCTATAAACCCCATGAGGAGCTATGTGAATTCCTTATATAATCCCTCACACTGTAAAAACAACAATATGATTTGGCATTCCACAGGAAAGTACCTAGTTAAGCTTCCACTGGCTTTGGACCTCTTGCAAATGCTAATATAGCAGTGCAGGGCTATAGCAGAACATTGTTTTCATTGAGACCTTCTGTTTTATGATGTGACTACACTGTGATTTGAGTGCTCACACAAGGGCTGCAGATTGATTTGGGAGTTCACCATTCATAATGGATACAATACAAGTCACATTCCAGCCCAGAGCCTTCCTTCTTTCCTTTCTTCCTCTGGTCCCACTCTGACGATCCTTTGTTCCTCTGGTCCTGCCTTTGCTGATCCTTTCATGGTTCACTGTGAAGCTGCTTTCTCATTTAAAGCGTCAGACTATTACATGTCTCAAAAACTTTTCTGTAGAGAAATAACCTGGAAAGGTACTTAACAGTCTAAGAGTACAGAACATCAAAAGTTTGAACAGTAATTTTGCAAAATACATAAAAATGTATGCATCAAAATGAATTCATATCGGTGGATCACCACCTTTCCCTTCCCATCCATTACTCTTTCCCCTTACTTTCAAGTAACACATGCAGGAATTACCTCATCTCTGGTCACAGTTTATCATACCAATAGTTTAAAACCATATGTGAACAGAGATGAAATGATTCCTGCAGATGTTACTTCAAAGTATACTTGAAAGGAAGGGAAAACAGTAGTGGATGAGAAAGGGAATGTGATTTTAATGACACTTCCATAAATGTCAATTAAGTAATTAACAGCACAAAGCTTGTGATTCACAACAAAAGGGCCTTCCCACATGATCTGTCAGGATTCTGGACTAGCACCCAATCTCTCTACATTAAAATCATGGTGCTTTGCTTTCACATACCCCCCTGGGCTTGACCATCAGGCCCCAACTGCCTACATCACCAAAACACCACCTACAGACACACACCCTGTCTTTACAAGAATGTAGCACAACTAAACACATGGAGAAAAGCATGTTCGAATTGTTACACCTTGAAAAAGTAGAAGCCCACGAGCAGCAATTTTTTTAAAAAAAAAACTGCTTTGGGAGCAAAAAGGGCTAGACCAATTCAATTCAGCCTTTGCATTATGTGGTCAATAAAAAATACCCAAAATTCACCCATTTTATAAGCAGAACTAATTCTGCAGTATTTGACCATGTAGTTGCACTCTTAGTTCTGTAGCTGTATGCAGTTTACTGTTGTTAACAAGATAATGGCAACCTCAGTTGCTTCCATAATCAATGCAATAAAGGATGAAACTGTATTGAACAAGTCTCAACAAAGATGGGAAGATGCTGCTACTGGATGTACTTTCACTAAAATAACCAAAACAACATGGGACTTGGAAAAGACATTCCATATTCTGTTGCTTGTATCCCAAAATATTTCCACATCAGTCTGTTAAATGGGCTCAATATATTTGGATCTAATATTACTTTCTTGTTAATTGTAAAGATAAATTTATTGATGGAGGGATACATTTGATGTTCTTATTATTCACAGTCTGAATGGAGATACTATCAACTGCAATTTCTTTTTAAACAACAGTAAGCATTAAGTTGGTCTGAATCAGTCAAGTGACAATCACATTATAAGTGTGGGGTTATAACAGATGTGCCTGATTTGTTAGGCTGCCCTTCAATTCCCCCCCCCCCACACACACACACACCTCTGATGTATGTTAGAGATGGAGTGAACACTCAGGAAAAAGGCACTTCTATAATTGTTATGCTGCAATTCAAGTTCACCCATGCATAGGTTTTTACAGAGCTTTAAAATAAAAGGCAAATAGCAACTTTCTTTTTTTCCTAAAAAGACAGCCATAAATATTTAAAATAATATTCAATGTAGTGTTCATGGTCCTTGCATTATTTATGTCATTAGTCTCTTTAATAATAAAAATTGTGTGGAAGGAGAGAGAGAGGAAAAAAAGGGATGCCTGTCTCATGCATGACCACTGATGGGCAAGCAAGCCACTAAAATGGCCCCTGAGGTTGCTTGTCTGTAGAACTTGTTATAAAATGACTAGACCCAGTGTTTTTCTCAGTAGTGAAAATACATCATAGTAATGCAGCTGCACTGTCCTAAATAGTTGTGTTTTACCATAATGCATGTTATGTCTTAGTAGGCAGATCTGTTTAGCTACAGAACATACTTGCTGGTTTTGATTGTTTTTGCCTTCACATGTTGACTTAATACCTTGGCAAGGGAAGAATGGTTTTCCTTCCTTGGTTGTTCAGGTTTTTTTTTTAAAAAAACAAGATATGAATGCTCCCATGTTTTCTCAATAGAATATTTCCAGTTTTTACCAGCAGAGGGTGTTCGTATACACTAAATTGGATTTTGCAAGCATTCTTTAATATCATAGTGAAAATTTTATGTAGTTGCAGGTAATGTTTTCAGGAGCTACTTTTAAAGTCAGATAGAACAATGATTTTCAGAATGTTTTAATTTAAAACCCTTTGCAAAGCTGTTTCCTAAATGGATGGGATATATTGTTTATATTCATAACGTGTATAACATTTGAGCCATATTCTTAATTCAGGCGGCTTGTGCCAGTGTGTTGCTCTTAACCTTCAGTATAACCTTTGCTTCTTTTGTTGTCCAAACAAGCATACAGATTGCTGTCCCACCATTTGACCATCACTTCCTGGGCACAAAACTTTGGTTATAATATTGATATTGATGACTGGACAAAAATGTTGAAAGATAATTATAAGTTGATTAAACCAGTTAATCTTAGAGAAAACATCCTTAAAATGTTTTACAGATGGCATTTCACTCTGGTAAGATTGGCAAAAATGTCAGAAGGGATCAGCAATGTTTGTTGGAAATGTAAAAAAAAATCCGGAGACTTATTATCATGTATGGTGGTCATGTGAAAAAGCAAAACATTTTGGTTACAGGTTTGGGAAATGTCACAAGAAATTGTTCAGCAAAAATTAAGTTTTAAACCTGAAATGTTGTTGAATATAATGCCAGAGATCATTGATAAAAAAAATATAGTCTGCTGTATATATACACAGCAGTCAGGTTACTCTGGGCCCAAAAATGGAAGAATAGAGAAATACCAACGATGGAGTAGCTATTAAAGAAGCTACTTGATATTGCAGAACTAGATATGCTTTCAGAGGCAGTACGGGACCAACCAAGATACTTTGTAAAGGAAAGCTGGAAGCTGATATATAACTGGGTCCAGAAACAGACAGGAACTTAGGGGAAGAAATAGTTGTGGCGAACCAGTGCTCACAAGAACCCTTTGATGATCTTAGGTGACCAGACAATGGCAAAATCTCTGATCTATATATGTAGTATGGATTTTTAGCTTTACTGTCCTTTGTTATTTTTGTTATGGCTTACTTTGTTGTTCTGTATGTTTTATATGTATTATTATTATTATTATTATTATTATTATTAATAATAATAATAATAATAATAATAATAATAATATTGCTGTCCCACCTAGTACATTGGTGTTATCCTTTCACACCAAATATAGCATTTAGTATAATTGTTAGGCATTACATTTCACAGGATATGGCTGTTAAGCATTACATTTTATCTGACTGGTTTGCGTCACTGTCAGCATGAAAGGTGGCTCAAACGTCTAATACTTCAAGGTTATAAAATCAAGGATATAGGGGAACTCAAATTTAACTTCATTTTACATCAGTTAACTTGGATGATGGGTGAATTTAATCTTGCCCAACCTGGGTAATGACTGAATTTTAAATAGGTTTTTTTTATGGAAGTTGCTAAAAGTTGAAAAAGTTTTAATATATGTGATAAGATGTAGAAATCATGCATGTTTATTTGCTTACCTGTACATAATGCACAATATTGATTTAATCAGTGATGTTGGCACATGCATGAATACAGATGTAAGCGTTACAACTAGGATCGCTTCCCTGAGCAGGCAGTCTTGGAGTGACAATAAACCAGTAAGAATCTTGAACTTTTCAGAAAATTAATCAGATGTGGTTTTGGTGCTACATTATTATGTGAATACCATGCCAAAGGAGATTAAATTGCCTTTTACTTCATCAGTGGTTTCTGTCCTTATAGGGTGCACATATTATACATTATTGCAAGGCATATAGATCTTTTTATGAAAACATTGCCATCATGTCATTATTATTCACCTATATTTAAAAAAATAATCCCACTTTTCATTGTGTAACTTCCAAGATTACTAATAACAAACAAACAAAGGAACATACCCAACATCCAAGTCAGTCAGGTCAATCTGTTCACAGTATTACAAAACAGCCATAAAACAATGAAAGAACAGAAGTACGTAATCCATTAAAAGTTCAAAAGTATACAATTGTCTTCAGCTGGTGCCTGGAAGTTAACAGACTGTTCATTAATTCACTGATGTAATTCAACAAAATTCACTGATACACATTTAACTATTTGACTCCAGTCCTATGTACCCTTGCCTGAGAATAAGCCAAGTAAAAAAGCTTAATGAAGACACTGAAAGTGGACTGAATGATGGGGGGAAAGTGGTGAAGAGGTGTGAAGATTTCTCAAGAATCAAAAAGGTGTCATCCCAAATGGTTTATGAACAACTGGTATAGAGTACTGTTCAGTGTTGATTAAACATTTTGCGGGTATTTTGACATTTGAACATTAAAGAAGGAGTTGGCTACAGTTCACAAAAGCTTGTGCCGACTAAAACTTATTAGTTTTGAAAATACCAAAGGACTCATTTTTGTTGCACATTTACTTCTTTGAAAATATAAAATGAGCAGAATGCATTTGGGAAACCGAAGAAAGCTGATAATAATGCTCCCTGTTGTAACTTTTTTGCTTTCTGGAAAATGGTAATGCAACATCACAATGGTGATATATATCAAAGGATGACTGTGACTTGATCTTTTTGTCACCGATTTTCATTGTCTTCAGCTTCCTCCTATTTGAGAAACTAAAAATGGTATTGCTTCCAATCAAAGGGAATAGAGTGTGGCTCTGAAGGGTGACCTGAATCTGTCACTATGTCTCATAGTTCATTGAGCAAGTTTGTATCTAAATTCCTTCCCAATATCAAAGGCCACCTTTCCCACCCATAGGACAGTGGGAAAGAAAGAGTGAACTGATAATATCTGTGATAACCCTGCCTTAGAAACAACAACCCTGATCAGAATTCTTGAGTAATCAGAATAGGGAACATTTTTCTTGATCCTTCTATTTCTTTTTTAACGGAATAACATTACTCATGTCAAAATGACCAATACTGGAAATGATTAGCCTTCCATATATGCTGATCAGGAGGGTTTTGTAGCTTCATTAGAGGACTGCCTTTGCTCAGTCTTGTTTTTATCAGCTCCCAAGGAACCATGTCAGTTGGTCAGCGGAGTTGCCAAGAGGGTCGCTCTGCATTACCCATCCATGCTTTCCTTTTCTTCTGCATTTTCAATCAAGGTTTCTGGTACACATCCTGTTTCACATCAGTGTGATTGACTGCTTGAACCTTGGCTAAGCTATATGTAGCAATAAAACCAGCTCAGCATATACCAGAAAAGTTTGAATAATGTCAGTGCTGTACATATTGACCAGGTAGAACAGTAAATAACTTACTGGAACCAGGAGGAGTATAGCCAGACTCTGAAAAAAGAAAAGAGCTACTTTGCTACATCATCCATCTGCATACGAGGTTTTAGTTCTTTAACTGATGTATATGACACTTATAGGTGAGTTTTTTTGGTTTGAAGGAAACTTTGAATTCACATGCTTGTCACTGGCATGGAACCAAAACCAATTCTCTGACCACCATCCACTCTGAAATAACAGAGTATAAGTGCTCTGTGACTGCAGTGCTCCATACTTCCCCCAGTGACCTCTGGCTTCCTGTTACTAGTGGAGACTGATTTCTACCAACCTACAGCATTATAAAGCAGCAGTAATTTCTCACCACCCACCCCATCAAGACCCTAGTATAACATTATGAAGATGTGTATTGAGTTTGCCATGGATTTATTCTTCAGTGAATTCTGCCTCTTTGAGGGACTCATGATTGCCTGACTGTAAAGCAAGTAACTGCACATTCCCTCCTGCATTAACTGAACAATTGAGTATGTTGTAAACAACAACTGAAACCCTGTTGCATAACTTTACACTGTGCAAGACTGATGGTATCATTAGCCACAGCCATTTGTTAGGAATTAGAAGCTTCTGATTTCCCCCACCCAAGGTTCTGAGGCTCCCTTGGGATTCATCCTAGGGAAGCCACTGGGGGCTATGGGAAAGGAAGATGCTTTTAATTTCTGAAAATTGTGGCTGGTGGGATGATTTTACTGGCAGTGGCAATTTTTGGAAATTAAATTCCTTCCCATCCCAAACCCGCAGCAGTTTTCTTACAATGAAAGGGATTCCAAGACATCCCCGGAACCTTTGGGGGATTGGAAACTTTTAATCCCTCGAAAAAACAGCTATGACTGATAACATCATCAGCCTTGCATGAGATAAAGTTTCGGAACAGAAAATAGCTTGAGAGAATAGGTTGTTGCTGTAAATTGTGCAGTATAAGGCTGATGATGTCATTGACTAGAAACAAACATTTTTTATTTCTCCCCAAGGGTCCTGTGGAATCCCTTTCATAGTCAGAAAGCCATGGGAGAGCAAGGGACTGGGAGGGTTGTTCCTGCTGGGATGACTTACTGGCAGTGGAGTTTTTTGGAAATAAAACAATTCCTTCTCTCATTTGGTGGCCCGCAACAACTTCCTGATGATAAAATAGATTCCACAAATGCCTCATGATCTTTGGAGAGAAATTGAAGAGTTTTATATCCGGTAAACTGCACTGTCGGATGATGTCATCAGCCTTATGCAGCATAACTTACATAACAAGGTTTCAGCCATTGCGAGGAACAAAGAAGTACAATAGATTTGTTGGCACAATTTTTGGCCCAGCTGTTTCTTGTCTGTAAACAAACATAAAGACTGAATATGGCAGGTAGCTGAAACTTGGGGTCATTTTTTACAATTCTTCAGCGGTACAGCATCATAAAATGGTCCAAATCCTGTTGTCATTTTACACTGACATAATACCCAGCATAACTTTTGGCAGCAAGTTGTTGCAAGTTACAAAGTCATTGTAGACATTATTTGTTATGTGCTGACCTGGGTGATTCAGCAGAGAACAGAGATATTGTCTATACTGACATGTGGCAGTTCACCTCCAAACAATAGTCCATTTGCATTACATTCACAGCTGTAATTAACAGGATTATGGCCAAGGCCTAGTTGTTAGGCTTAGTTCTGTGTGACCAAAATGTTCTGTCCACATGGATGAGGATCAAAAGGTCCTTTCCATGGTTCTGAACAAGAATTGCTGTGTGAGATGAGACCAGAGGCCTTGGGTGTTATTTTGTTCCCAAAGTGGCTAGCCAAAGGCTGATGACAGAAAAAAAATGGACCAGTAGGTAATGGTGTGCACCTTAGTGTTTTGTTGGATTTTTGTGTTTTTTGTTTGTTTTAGACTATGACTCTCAGAATTCCTCAGACAGAATGGCCTGTGATTTGTTCATCATGCAGCCTGGGGAATTCTGGGACTTGTCCAAAATCACTAAGCTACACACCACTACCAGTAGTGTCTCTTTCTGTTGTTCCAGAGCAACTGGCATTCAGATATATTTAGTCTCTTCTAGTGGAAATAATGACTAGGAATTATTGATAGCTATTTAGTAGTAGGCATAGATAGCTTGATGACTGAAACAATATCCAAAATTCCTTGTGTGAATCAGTTGTTAGAAGTACATATGGGATGAAATCCTGTTGAATCAAGTCAAATCCTCCATAGGTTCTATTGATTCAAATGGGCCTACTCTAGTTGCAACTTGCTACATTAAAGTAGCGCAGCTAGTGTAGGCCCATTTGAATCAATAGAACTTACGGAGGACTGACTGTGGCATTCACCCTCGTCCCCTTACTTGACCATCAAGACTCTGAGCACACGAAGGCAAACAATCCCCTCTTTTCCACTGCTGCCACCAGGTGATCACTAAATCACCATTACTTCAGGAAGATAATGCAGGTCCACACTTCAAAGTATTTTAAATATAACATTTTTATTGTTTACAGCACTTGATAATAATTCATGAATATCTTCTTTAAGTAAATTTATTATTAATAACAATCTTCTGTTTGATAATACGCTCCTAACTAGAATCACTCCTCAGATTTCCCCAAACTCCACACTCTATCTCTACTCATCTCTCTGACTATCTCTCCATCTGACTATCTGTCTCCCTCTCAGGCTCCGCCTCTTATACCATCTCTCTCGGCTCCGCCTCTCAGCAACATGAATATGCATGAACGATTAACATAACCAAACCTGAACCATTGACATAATAAAGGGGAACGCTACACTCACTAAATCCACAATGATTCATGGGCCTAATCTAGTACTACTATTGAGTGCATCTTTTAGAATGAACATAGCATACAAAGAGTCAAATGAGGCGTCTTGTTTTCCAGTTAATTTTTTTTTATTATCTGACAAGCTAAAAGTTAAAGAGCTGCCTTGAAAACAAACCTAAAACATTGCTTTTGGAAAAGGCGTGTGTGTGTGTTTTCAAAAAAAGATTGCTTGAAGTCGTACAAGATTAAAAGGAATTTTCTAAAATAGGCCATTTGTAAATCTGATATGAAATGCTTTTGCTTCTTAATGCTGGTTCTTGGGTGCCATTGATCAAAGCTTGGCCTGTTAGAAAAAAATGATTCATTAGTTTTTACATAACAATAACTTTCTATATCACCCATTCTACTCTATTTAGAGTTTGAAAAAGCTATTAATGTATATTATAGTGTATCTTTCTCACTGTAACTTTTAATTGAGGTTGTCTTTATTGCACCAGTTGTAATAAAGACAACTGTAACTCATTTCCTTATAATTGGATGCATACTGCTTCTGAAATGCAATTTTCTCTGTGCTTGTAAAATGCATGCAGCAAGCTATTTACTTGTGTCCTTACTTAGGAATTTGTGCCTTCATTAAAAACAAGGACCTAAAATTGTTTCCCTGAGGGCAAAACATTACACAACAAAAAAGCAGTGACTTTGTGAGGGAATTCCTGAACAGAAGTGCCTTAAATACAAAATACCATAAATTGGCATCAGGCATGACATGTTGGTTCATTTCTCTCCTTTCATAATAATTGCAATTCAACTTGAATTTAAGCAAAATTCAGGGACAGTTACATTTTAAAGAATTTTCCAAATTCAAGTTATAATGCAAACATTCCTCCAGAGCCTAGGATTAAATTAGCAACCATCCCGGATATGTCTGTCCTTAGAGACAGACAAGTGGGATGTTAATGATAGCTGAATAAATTGAGATATGGCATACTTTTATAAGCTGTTATGAAATCTAGCATATAATTTTGACTTCTTTCATTGCAGTGATAATTTTCAACAGGAGGCTTGTTGCTGGGATACTGCTTTATTCTAACACGAGGCATTTTTCTGTTTACTGCCTTCTTGGAACAACTGAGGCTGCAGTCAGACTTGCAAAATGTTTTAGAGTTATTCGTTGTGAATTTTGACTCTCTTTTTTTGGTTCAGATGATATACAGCCATTACCAATTCTTTTGTTCCCGCTCCATGCTATCTCCGCATCAAATCCAGCCCGCCAGGAGGCTACTATTATTTTTGTTTCATGTTTCATCATGCATTCCATGGAATATGTACTCTTAAATCAATTTATTTCTGATACATCTGGTGTGTGGGTCCAAAACAAAAACTATTTTCAAAGTGGAATGTCGGTGCGTTGGTATGCTTCTGTCAAATAGGGCTTGACGTACTTCAGGATTGTAAAGGGAAATGGAGTCGATGGGGGAAGTTGAAAGAGGAAGTTGAAGGCTATCCAAGAAGTAGAGGGGACAGGTATAGTAGTAGGACACTCCCCCAAAGTCCTCCAGGAATGGCTGAAAGCATGTAGAGCATCAGTCTCCCTACTGCAGTGGTTCCCAAACTTTTTCCATTCGCGACTCCACTGAGAAGTGGCGGCAGTAGTGGTGGAGCAGGGGGATTGGCGAGGGGTGAGGGGTAGAACAGAAAGCAAAGAAGGATGAAGGAGCTGGAGCAGGAGCCGGAAGAGCAGCAGCAGCAGCAGCAGCAACTCTGCCGGCAGCTCAGCAAACAAACAAAGAAAAGCTTCAGCGTTACTCCTGGCTGTTTGGTTTTGTCCCAGGAAGCCACAGAGTGCTGCAAGGGAGCAGCAAGGGCGTTTTGACAACACAGTGATGTACCTACACACATTTTTTAAAAAAAAAGGAGGAAGGGGGGCAGAGAAAAGCAAAGACAGAGGGGATATGTCCCTCTTGAGGGGTGTAGATGAATGTGCCACATCTAATTTACCCTTAAAAAGGTGGAACGGTTAAAAAAGGTATATACCACTGTCACACGATCTATGCCATGTGACCACAATGTGTACCTACACAGGAACCAGAAGATGCGAGAAAGAACGGGGGGGGGGGCATTTCTCTAGTCTGACCACAACCTGAGTGTAATTTCAAATTGGCTAACATATTCAGCTATAGAACTTCAATTAATAACAATGGGGGGAATGTTAGGGACATACTAATACAGATGGGAAAATAATTAAATAATTAAATATGCACTTTTCTCTCTCCTATACACATCAGAGATGGTAGAACCTGGCAGACTGTGATTGTTCTTTCTCTATTCTTCTCTGAGCTTCTTCCTAGTTTTGGACTAGCATAAGATTTCCCATATTGGGGCTTTCACAGTGTCCATTCTACCCTTTAGATTACATGAAGGTACTCCAACATTGTATTGGTGAGAAAAGTATATGCTAGACAGCAGCTTTTCATGCATATTGGAGCATCCTTGAAATTGCATACTTGGCTGATTGTCTTGATATTATGTTATGATTTATAGACCAATGCACTTTTAAGTGAGCCTTCAATTTATGCCATGTTTTAAACAGACATACTTCAATAAGTAAGCAAAATGATGTAAGCAAAAATGCCTTCTCAATGGAATCTTCTTCACCAAGACAAACCTCTTTCACAAATTTTAATTAAGTTTTAAATAGATCATTCCCAGAAAGCATATTCCATAATTCTGTAGAGTTTTAAAACAGTAACTGAAATATTGTTGCTTAGCAAGTAAAGTCACAACTAGCATAGGCCCATTTGAATCAATGGAACCTATGGAGGAGTTGACTCATCAAATGCCTGTGGATTCTATGAGTCTATTCTAGTGTGACTTATTATGCTAAGCAACAGGATTTTAGCTAGTTTGTACTTCTGTTCTCAAATCCCAGAAAGATGGTAGTTTTTGTTTCTATACTGTACTGAACATTTCACCTAAATAATAATATGTTGTTATTTAACAAGTTCCAAGTTGTCAGCTTAGGATCTGGAAAAGTTTAGGAGCAAGGGCTTTACAGAAGGCCATGCTGAATCTCTCCTGACATGTTATTCTATATGTTTAATAATTTTCATCTTCAAAAATCCTCCAATTTTTTTTGGACAGTGATTTCCTTTTTAAAATCGAAATTAGCTATATTCCAGTTCTGTGGCAAAAAGGTTAAGTTTAGTGAGAAGCAGCTCCATCTCTGAGTTATTTAAGACCTCTAGAATTCAAGATCCAGACTCAGTTAATTATTTCATTCTTCAACCTGGCAATTAGCCCCAGGGTTCTGTCTGTTGTCAATCTGAGTTGGGCCTTCATACCTTCATTAAAGGGGCAAAAAGGCATATCAGACATACATATCTCCCATTACAGTAGTAACTTTAGGAAACCTCTTTGGGATTAGCTCATTCCTAAAGATCAGTGGGGGAGGCGTTATCAAGGGTTGAGAAAGATTTGGATCCAATCAATGAACTTCCTCTTCCTCATATCCCAAACTATGCTCACTCCTGAAACCTCCTTCAAGGTTATCAAAGACCTTTGAGAGGTGACACTGCTCCTTTCCAAGGCACCTAGGTCCCATTCCTGGGATCATGGGATTGCTGGTTTAGACTTCTCTTTTAAATTTCTAAATTGTGTGTTTTAATATTTCAGACATGATTGTGGGTGATGGTTCCAATGTCAGTAAACATTTACAGTTATGAACTTCAGCCTGCATTCATTGCCTTGTTTTGCCCTCTGTAGGACTGTACATGTCACTTCCAGCCTAATGAATATGCACCAAATTTTTAACTAGGTCTTTGTTTTTGTTACACACACACACACACACACATATTTTTCAGTGTATAAGACGATACTTTTGTCTAAAATTTTTAGACTAAAAATTGAGGGTTGTCTTATACACAGAGGTAAGCTGAAGAGAGAACAAAAACAAGTGGAAGGGAAAGCAGCGATCAAAGCGATCCTGCAGTGCACGTGGGGCTTAGCAAGTGGAGGACAAAAGGGATCAAAGCAATCCCGCGGCTGCATGAGGGGGAAAGGGATCAAAGTGATTGTGCAGCAGCGGGATTGCTTTGATCCCTTTCCCCCTCCTTTTGCTAAGCCCCACTTAGATTTCTTAATTTTGGGTTAGAAAAGTGGGGGGGGGGGGCATCTTATACATGGGGATGTCTTATACACCGAAAAATACGGTGTGTGTGTGTGTATACCATGTTTCCCTGAAAATAAGACAGGGTCTTATATTAATTTTTGCTCCAAAAAAACGCATTAGGGCTTATTTTCAGGGGATGTTTTATTTTACAGTCATGTCATCTTCTTCTGGTTGCTGCACTATGCTGCACAATGGTGGAGAGCAGGGTTTAACTTAACTGGGGCTTATTTTGGGAGTAGGGCTTATATTACGAGCATCCTGAAAAATCATACTAGGACTTATTTTCAGGTTAGGTCTTATTTTTGGGGTAGAGAGAGAGAGACTTGTACTGTGATTTAGACTTGGCTCTCAAGTATAGGCAACTCTGTTAACAAACTTCTTCAGCCAAGCTGCTTGTCAAATTGAGAGTGAGTCTTTAATGTCTTCTGCTTGAGGTGCATCTTATTTTCATGCATCAGAGAAGATGTTGTGTTCAATCTCATATTCAGATTTTCTTATGAATTGTGAAGTAAAGCTGATCTTTTGTTCTTCCAGACTCATTGACTGAAATAACGGGCTACAGTGTTCTGTCCTCTGAAATTATGACTATATTTCTGTGCCCTGATCGAAATGACAAGAAGTTCAGATGGAAATCTGACTAGTAATAAGATGACACTCAGGGTTTCTTGTGATATCCAGATGTATATGGATAGTCAGGGGAATACACACATAATCCCATTTTTAATATGCTCTGATGAAAGATGGTCATACACAGTGTATTCTGGGAAAGGAGGTTTTTGAAGAATAAACAGTAAGGATAATAATTAAGAGGCAAACCATTAATTTTAATGTGTAGCAACAGGGTGATAGTCTGAATGGAAGAGATCTTGAAGGAAATCTGTTGCCTGCTTTTGTTTCCATTTTTATCCACCAACAGAACTGCCTATATTGAGATAGTGCCAAATAAATCTAGAGTAGCAGAAGGAGGGGAATCTTGCTTTTAAAAGGTTCTGTATGCACTGTGCTTTACATCAGTTAGATGTTTAATTTCCTGTTGAGGGACTACCTATCTCCCCCTTCTCTCTTCATTTGTGTAGCATACTGCAACTCTGCATTCCAAACAGCAGCCCAAGACCATCTCTATCATTTCAACAGTTTTATGACACTTTGCTGAAAGCAGTGGGCCTCCGAGCTTGGTGCAATGTATTAGCATATGCTTTTGCAAATATTTCATCCTTTTGTGACTCCCTTTTGATCAATTATGTGTATGTAGAGTTTCTCAAATGACTGCAGTTCTAGTATTCCTACATGAAGACCAATTCTATGGTCTCAGTATTACTTTTTAGGTCTAGGAACAGAATTTGCCATGCATAATTTTTGAATAAGTTAATTTTATAAAGATAGTGACAATTGGTTAAAACACAAAGTTTCATTATTTGCTTATAATTTAT
Source organism: Intellagama lesueurii (assembly GCA_037013535.1). Taxonomy (NCBI): domain Eukaryota; kingdom Metazoa; phylum Chordata; class Lepidosauria; order Squamata; family Agamidae; genus Intellagama; species Intellagama lesueurii. The sequence goes on from JBAJHW010000005.1 coordinate 53,661,429, forward strand.
ATTAATGTAGATACACATGCACACTTGTAGACACAAAGAGGGCAGGATTCAAACTACAAGTGTACATGCTCTCAAAGGCTTAATAGACTATATTTTTCCTAGAGATCACTATCTCATACAACAATTTGCTTTTCAATTTTTCCTCTCTTTTATAAGCAGTTTGCTATGCAGAATAGAGAGCTATTGTTTAAGAAACACAAATCCACAGACTTCATTCCTCACATAGAAACGCTTATGTGATTCTTTCACCTCCAACTTGACGTTCAAATGCACATAATTGCTTCCATCTTGCACATGTTCTCTTGCTGCTCAAAGCCATATAAACTGTACAAAATGGACATGAGAAATATGCTGCAAGGTGAACTCAGTGAGTGAAGGAGCATTTCATTATTTGGGGGAAATAATTACAACAGTAGTTTGCCCACTACAAGCCACATAATACTGTTTTATAGATTTTGAGGTTTTAGTTCAAAATTTGATGAGGCTTTTAATGTCATGGAGGAAATACAACATGGAGAATTTAATTATTTTTAATTAATTTTTGTTGTTTTTATATATTTACTTGCAATTTTGTGTGTTTATTCATCATTTGTTCTATAGAACATACTTATCTTGACATATATTAAGCATGCTATAAAGACAAACAAGAAAGGAGTATATGTAGCTTGGTGTCTTCTAAGGCTTAATTATAAGAAACTGTTAATCGTGATGAATCACAGGTGTCTAAAATATTTGTGACTGGTGCTGAAAATGACTGGTGCAAGCTAGAACATTTATGAAGAGGGCTGCTCAGCAAATTCTGTGGTCCTTTTGTTTGAGGCAGTTGCCTTAGTTGTGATACGAATTCTGCCTTCATAGATTGGTCATAATAATCCATGTAAAACAGCACCCTATAAGGAGTATCTGAGGCCCATCTGTGGTGTTCCTTTCTTCAGACATTTTAGACATTAGATTATGATTAGGATTGGTGATTGCATAAATGCTCAGAGGTGAAAGATTACTGGGGAGGGGAGCACACTCAAATGGTGGTGGTCTTTACAGCCAATCTTTACAATCCACCTCCTGCTTCACAGTTACCATCCAGATTTGGGGAAAGGAGGATACACAGGCCTGGTTTCTGAACTGTGTGGTCTTCCATCTTTGGGTTCCAAAGCATATCACAGTTTTCAAACCTCATCTGTGGAATTTGAAAACACTGGGTAATATGTGTGTTTCTGATATTGCTAGCTTTGTGAACCATCCTGTTGCACAAATCAAGCAAAATTGTGCTGATAGTGCTTTATCATAAATAATGAAAATTGCTCAAAAAGAAAATAGCTGAAATCCCATTCGACAGCTCTGTGTGTGCAATGGTGGTGATGTCATCATCATCAGAAAAGCACCACTAATGAAAGGCTTCCTTTGTTGATTATAGGGTATACGCAACTTCATTGCATTGTGTATGAGTCACATGAGAAATATCCTTTAAATCAGCCTCAGTTTTCCTTCAATCAGTAGTGATGTTGTCACAGTTGTAGAAACAGCTGCGTCCAACAAGATTTCAACCAATGGCTGCTGCTTTGTTGCATGAACTTTTAAGGATGGGAAGTCTTGGAGCCAATGTTTGCATCTATTAAAACTACTAGCTAATCATTCTATGCTTGTGTGTTTGTGCTTTGTTTCTCAAAGGAAAGGAAAAGAAAGGAGTTGGGTGCAAGATTGGTTTGTACAAACTGTGGAAATCTTGATGAGAAAAGGTTTTGATGAGGGATCTCCCCATATGAGATTCCTCACTTGGAGGTGAGGAATCTCATATGGGGCTTGAGATTTCTTGTTACTGTGTCTCAACAAGCTGAACATGGGGAAGGAAATGGGAAGAACCAAGGAAAATAAATAATTCATCAAGTATTCTTTATATTGCTATCCTTAAGTACTCTTAATATGTATATAATGATAATACAATGAAGAATGAAGGCGCATATTTGGTTATTTTTAGAAAGGAAACCATCATTAACTGCATACAGCAACAACAAATCTTTTCAGTGCAGGGATCTCCTAGTCTCAGGCAGGGGTCTTCCTCTGCTTTGTTCCCTGAGGTCCTTTTGATAAGAATTATCAGGGAAAGTTCCTGAGTCTTTCTGTTTGAAACGTTTGTGCTCTGCCACTGAGACATGTTCAACTCTCTATTTGTACAGTAATTCTGTAATTAATCTGTAATTTATGGTCTGCCTGTCCCACAATCCTGCTCATGCCCGGGCCCTTCCCTATTTACTTAGCCTAAGAGACTTCAGATAAAACCCTTCCTGGATTTAAGAGGCTACTGGTAGGTTTGTTGCTGATGTTGTTTAATTTTTGCATTGTCAAGCCCCCAGCTGCAGCAGTGGGAAGATCATCTTTATGACTAACTGAAAACGTACAAAGCTCTGCTTGAATTACATTATCTTTCATGACATATGACAGCAAGTGAAAGCTGTTTCTCTGAGAGATCTCTTGCTCTTGAGATTATGGAGAGATCTCTTTTGAGATTACTTAAATCCCACAGCTTTTAATTACATGCATGTTGCTAGTAGGAACAAATCGTAATTTGCCTGTGTAGATGTTGTTTTTCCTTTTCCCTTTTGCTTAGATGTTTGTCACTGGAATGTGTTGGCAGAATTGAAGGAGCTTTTACTTTCAGTTATATCTTTACCTTCTTTTCAATACTGGTGAAAACCTAGCCTGCTTCTGCTTTATTTTCTATATGCTGTTTTAAAATGCAGCAACAGACGGCAGATGCTTGGCAGAATTCTCAGTTGTATTTGGCCTGTTTTGCCTCTTTAGGGGACTTTAGGAAGTTAAACCAAAAAAACTGCTGATACTGCAAATGTATTATCACATTATTAATATGAGAGCATTACTTCATACTAAAAATATTTGTCATAACCGTATTCTCAATTTGTTTGGAAGAGGTCTTTTTACATATGCATTTTCTTATGTACAGTATTTCACAATACGTCTTTCCAGAATTTTCTGTTCTGGATTTGTGGATTCCTTTTCTGTTCATGTGTTGCCATGTATTCTATGAAAGGATGCCCGTGTTTAATAAAGTTGTCTTTTTCAGTCCTGTCATTTTTTGTTGTTTGTCCAAATTTACTGTTGTCCACATCTGCTGTATCCATGTATTTATGAGTAGTTTGCTCAAATACTTCCACTCTCTCACAATGTCTATTCTTACTGCTAACAACAGTATATTAATCAGTCCCTTGTGTATCCACTTTTCAGTTTGTCTACTAAAGATAGAAAACAGAAATAATTCACTTCCATACTCTGTTGGCTGACCAGTTATTTCATTATTAATTAATTTGCTTTGTCATATCATTCTTATCATATACTCAGCTTAATGTTTGAAAAATAATTTAAAGGTGTAGAAATAGTCCCCTCATCTGAAGTTTTTGTATCAACCCCATGTGCTCTTTTTCATAAGTAATATGAGGCAACTTTTGAAGGTCATACAGCTAACATTTAAACTCGCCTCCCTTTATTGTTGTTCATAGAAGGTAAAAGGAGACACAATGTCCAGAATTCTACTGGAACTTTACTCTGGACTCAGTGAAATAGAGTAAGTCAACATGGTAATTGTAACTAATTAACAACTGCCAGTCATTTGCCAGGTCACATGAATTGCATGCCAGCAGCACCTTGTTAATTAGCTGCATTTTGCTGCTGTACGTGATTTCATGTATTGCAGACGAAACTCCCAGTAGGATTCTGTCCAACACATTAGTAATAATGACCCAGCGCAGTGGAAGTGACCAAACTGATGTATCAAATTTTATATCATTTATGTTTCTTTCAGCTATTTAGTAGGCATGTGATCTTAAAAGGAGGCTATAAGACCATGCTAGCATGAAACAGATATTATTACTTGCAGGGTACCTTTATCGATGTAGCAGCTAAAACTCATATAGCGATTTTACATACATAGTAAGCAAAATACAAAAACTATCAATGCACAGGTAATTTAAGGGTTCATCTAGATAGGGAAGCTGTACTGGGTTGAATCAGATTGAAAAGGATTGCTTTTCTGGGTGTGATTTGCCTCCTATTGTATTTAAATTGATGTTTCAATTTACACAAAGAAGTATAATTAACCTGGGACAAAAAAATCCACATTGTACCTGAGTTTGATGCAATGATCACTCTTTGCCACCCTCCCTTTCATTCGCTGCTGTAGTCTCTTAGTCTTGAAGGTGCACATGGAATGGGATCCCATGGTATTGGTAAGGGGAAACAATGAAATTGGTTTGGGGTTCAGGGTAGCCTGGCTTGCTGAGTCTGCCACTCCTGGAGGTGACTGTGTCAGATTTTGTTTGTGTTTATCCAGGGTGGAGATGGAAAAAGGTGTCAGGTTCAAAATGCATGTGGTGGCGATGCAGTTGTGGTTGTGTGTTTAGGGTGAGTAAATCACTGGGGTGTAGACTGAAGATAAGGCTGTTCTTTAGGCTAAGGGAAGATGGGGAGGAAGGGGCTGTAGCTATGGCAGCTTGTGTGTGATTGGGCAGAGAGGGAGAGATTCATTAATTCATTCTCTCTTTTCTCTTCCCTGACCATTTCCCTTCCTCATTTGGAAATTGATGAGAGAGACACCCCAATTCTCACCCATGCCAGACAAGGAGCTAACCGCCTTTTTCCATGTCTTGGAAAAATTATAGTGATGGGGGATAGGGAGGGACATAGAGGGATGATGGGAATGATGAGGGAGGGAGGGAGATAGAGGGAAAGAAGGATGAAGACAAGGATGAAAAAGAAGACACAGTCTTGTATGTGTGTGGGTGTTTTGGAAGGAAGGAAGGAAGGAAGGAAGGAAGGAAGGAAGGAAGGAAGGAAGGAAGGAAGGAAGGAAGGAAGGAAGGAAGGAAGGAAGGAAGGCAGGCAGGCAGGCAGGCAGGCAGGCAGGCAGGCAGGCAGGCAGGCAGGCAGGCAGGCTCTTTGAAGGCGCTGCATAGGCAAACAGCACTGTGGATTTGATGGGTGCTGCCTTTTTCACTTTGGTTCTTTGACAAAACATGGTGAACCTCTCTTTTTGCTGTTACCTCTGAGGAAAATATGTCTCTTCCTTGCCCTTCCCTTCATCCTCTGCTGTCAGCTGTCAGCCGTTCTTTTCTTTTTCAAGTGGCATGGTGCTGATTTGAGATAATATCCATACAGTGCAGCATTTATCTGATATAGCGTTGAATTAGACAAACTAATCAAATCTAACTGTGCCAACAGCAGTCCAGGGGATAAATTGCAGTATACCTGTCGCCTATAGCATGGCTTTTTAGATCATTGTATTTGATGACCTTTCAATATTTATTCCTATATTTGGTGCAGCCAAATTTTGCAAGCTAGAGGAAGGAGTGGAGCAAAAGCACTTCTGAAGAATGGAGTATGCAGATTTTAAAAATGGGGAGGGTTCTCCCTTTTTAATTTCCTTTTGAGAAATGCCTTCAATAGCCAGCTCGCATGCCTATGCCCTGGGTACAATACTACATCATAATAATTAAGATCAACCAAGTTAAAGTAGTACCAAGAAATTTATGAGAAAGAGTTCATAAGAAAAGGAAAAAAGAACTGATCCTGCCACCTGATGTTTAAACATACCCTTGACATTTCCCATGTTCTCATAAATATGCTCAACATTCTCACAGTGCTTGTAGTGAACAAATAGTCCAAAAAAAGCAAAATGGTCATGCACATGTGGAACCACACATTAGTTTGAGAAACCACAACTTATGCTAGAGAACATTTTCACATGACTGTTGAATCCATTACAATACATAATTGAATACATTTTTAACATATGAACTGGCATACAAACAGCTTCATTCTCCATATTGTAGAAATCCCTGTTCCTGAAAAATATCTCTCATTGTTTTGCTTTTGGAAGAGGAGCTGTGATTGCATTTTTTTAAAAAATTGTCAGTACAGGTATGCAAGCAATAGAGTAATTCACTCGCACACCCCATCCATACTATGGACAGCACAATCAAGAGTATTTTCACTTCTTACTGAAATTAGCTTTTCTGGAATAAGATTTCAAGGTCTTGATCTAATGACAATGTTGCTTTCTTAAGAATGCCAAAGGTAGCTTAATATTGTGGAGGAATGATTCCAACCTGAGTACTGCAGTAGCCTGTAACTGCATCCTCCCCTTCTTCCTGCAGAAATGGGCGGGGGGGGGGGGGGACTATGGCATGGCTAGCAACCATGTCTGGGTTTTTAAAGAATTAAATAACAGGCACAAGGTGATGGATCACACCTGGGGTTGCATTAGGGCTGCAACATGCAGGGATGGGAAGTCTGACTCTTTGCTGTCCACCTATGACCCTGACTAAAATTGTACACCAACACAGCTATGAAATGTAGGAAGGAAAGCCTCACTTGAGAGCCAATCTTTGTCAAGATCCTGGCTAGGAAGAAAAAGTTTAAACAGTCCTCTTCCATGCATATGATGCTAATTAAAATCTCTCCCACTAAAGACACACATACAGTATTTCATTTCTTATAATGGTTACACAAGTAGTTTATTTTGATGACATCACAAGGGCCTACCATAAACCTCAGGACTAAGCCCTGAAATTTACAAGGAACAGAAAGTTTCTCACATCACAATCCCATAGTATAACTCTCCAGTTTGCACCCTCTCCTTCCTTTCTGGAATAGTATATCTCAGGAAAACATTATGTAAAAGCTTCTTTGTGGATCTGACAAAGTAGGGCTTATTTGTATTATTTGCTTTGTTGTGAGAAACACTGTTTGATTCTTTCAAGCCTATGAATTGTTCACAGATTGTTCAAGCACATCAAGGACTGAAGCCGGCTGAAAGATCATCAAGAGCACTTGGAAAATTGTGAAGGGCTCTTAACTCAGCTTCCTTGCTTTTTGGGGAAAGTGATCATAAAGAAAAGAAGATGGCCTTCTCTAATAATGCTAAAGTGAACAGAGCATACACTTTTGTATGAATACAAAGGAGCTGTGAATGCCCCTAAATAGTTTGTAGAGCTGTGTGGCTGGCATACAAGGATACCAGAGATCTGTTCTGCTGGCCTTTTTTCTCCTGCTGTCTGACAGTCATACTATTTATATTATGTGTTCCTTCTTAAAACAATAACAACTTACTGAAGCCACATTAGAACATGAGCAGAGCTTGAGAAGGTGCTTAAACCCCGTTCCTTAGACTATTGGCCCGGTCACACACCTGCAACTTTTTTTTTCTGTGGGGAAAAATATACTATCCTGTAAAAGACAAAGCAGTTTGGGTGCGTTTTACTTGGCCAAATGATCAGTTAAATGGCTCTGAAGAATTAAGCTACCCTGCTTCTACATTTCTGTGCTGAAGTACTGTCTAAACTAATGTGGAGTTTTGTTTTTTGTTTTGGTCGTAAAAAAAAATTGAACTTATAGTTTGATGCTGAACTGGAGACAGTATATCCCTGGCTGACCCTAAAACACTTTGGTATTCCTTGTGTGTATGCTTACGGTGGTTTTTGTTTGTATTTTTGTTTGCTTGTTGGCAGTATTGCAAAAGCCCCTCTATTGTTGATGGTTAAAACTACAATATGGTGTAGTCCACATCTGAACTGTGTTGTATACATTGAAATGAACAAAACCTGAAATATTTATAAATTTTTATTAAATCTATCACCAATGCCAAATCAAATTTCTAGGTTTCAGAAAGTTTCTCATCTCACAACCCCATGTATAACCCTCCACGTTTGCACCCTCTGCTTTCATTCTGGAACCAAAAGGAGAGCAGTTTTATTTTACCATAGTTGTTAGGTCCTCTTAAGTCTAAATTCCACAAATTTTGATCAGTGTTAACAGTGTTTTAGCACAGGTGTAGACAACGTCTGGCCTTCCTGATGTTTTGGGGCCATAAGCTCTAACTATCAATGCCAGTAATGAGCCATGATCGGATAAGCAGTTCAGTAACAGATGTAGGGCCAGAATCAACCTGCTTTACGGAAATTAACTAAATCCATGGCTTGGTTTATGAAACTGGCTTGTTTTCCTAAAACATGGCTTTAGGCTAAATGACTTAGTTGAAAAAGGAAGTGAAAACTCCTGCTCTGTGCCCATATTAATGCTAAAGGAAAAGAAGGGATCCCAAAGGCTCGCAGTTCACCCAGCCTTCTTCCTATAGTATTGAACTGCTGATCAACATGTAGCTTAAATTCAGTTGCTGAAAGGTAAGAAGGATGCTCATAACCTCTGGCCACTGTTCACATTTTTAGGTTATGGGCAGCTGGGGAAAACATTAGTATAGTGAAGGATGTAATTGTAAAAATAATGTGCAACAATAATGGATATACATTTAGTTTTGTATGATCAACTTCTCAATCACTATGAACTTTTTTCCATAGATAATATATTTTAAGTAATCATTACATTTGAATGATGACCAATGTGAGCAGAATGAGAAGAGCTGTTTATTTATTAGACTAGTGAAACAAGAAATATGTAGTAACTGTCATAAAACACCTGAGGAAGGAAAGATATCCATATGCTGGAAAGTATTTTGGACAGCACACTCAAGCATCAGCTAGATGTGATTTACTGCTTGCTTGAACTAGAACCAAAGAAGCAATATATATGCTATTGTCCCCTCCTGCTTTTTAAAAATGTAAAAATGATAAAATGTGATGGAATGTTCAAATGGCATACTTGTTCTTTCAGAGCAAATGCATCATCACCCAGAGCAGGTGAACTCCCTATCTCTGGACCTCAAAGAACCTTTGAGATAGATAGCACAGAGTATGGAGACTGACCTGTGGAGACTGATTCCTATTTGTTGTTTTACACGCCGTCAAGTTGCCCCTGACCTATGGTGACCCTATGAATGAGAGATCTCCAGTATGTCCTGTCCTCAACATTTCTGCTCAGCTCTTGTAAACTCATGCCTGTAGGTTCCTTTGAGGAATCAGTTCATCTTGTATTTGGTCTTCCACTTTTCCTGCTGCCTTCAACGTTTCCCAATATTACTGTCTTTTCCAGAGGATTTTGCATTCTCATGATGTGTCCAGACTATAACAGCCTCAGTTTCATCATTTTTGCCTCCAGATATAGTTCAGGTTTTATTTGCTCTAGGATTCACATGTTGGTCTTTCTGGGAGCCCAGGGGATTCACAAAGCTCTCCTCCAGCACCATATTTCAAACAAAACATTTTTTTCCTATCAGCTGCAGTCTCCATATGGTTTGATGATTGAACAAGGTATACACAATCTTTAACTATTTCAATTTCTTCATTATCCATGCTGAAGTTGTGTAGTTCTTCCATAGTCATGATTTTTGTCTTTTCAACATTCAACTACAGTTCTGCTTTTGCACTTCTTTCACGTTCACTAAAAGTCATTTCAAGTCATTGTAGGAATTCATTATGCTGCTTTCTGTCAGTAAGATGGTTGTCATCTGCATATATTAAATTATTGATATTTCTGCTGGGGTTTTATTTGCAACGTTGCATGCTGCCTGTAGTTTGTCTGACTGGGACGGACTTTTCTGGACTGTGGTGATTATCTATTCCAGGCTTTGAATTCAAAGAGAGCCCTGCCTCTCTGCTGAGTGCTTTTTTCTTCTTTTTCCTGGGTTGGTGGCAGTTGTTTGTTTGCTGTCGAGCTCTTCATTTGATTGCTAAATATATGTACAGTAAAGAAAGCAGCATAGGCATATTGTAACATGTCTGTAATTTTAAGTAACTGTAAGTAAATAAATGTTTTTTATTCTTTCTACTACAAATGTCTCAGAGTGCGTTATAGAGACTGTAAGTGCCAATTAATGAGAAAGGGGTGGACTCTGGGGAACCTGTAGCTATTCTTCTCTGTTGGTTAATCTCTGTTCTTCTACTGTGTAGCAAAAAAGAATCTGAACAGAGTAACGGGCATGTAAAATGAAAAGGGAAGGAAGGTGATAATAAACTAGTCAGGAAAAGGGAAGAAAAGATAAGCAAAAGAAGATGATAGTCTTTGTTGGAAGTGAGAACTCCGGGAGCAATTGCAGATGCCTGTAGACAGGTTGTACCAGAAGGACCCATTGTATCACAGTACATCCAACAATACGATCCCTGTGTGTAAACACCAGTACTGAGATGACCTGCTCAAATCTGAAACAACAACAAAAGTCTGAACAACTCAGAGCAATCTCAGAATGACTGGGGACATCATCACAGTGTGAATGAGATGGCAGTCAAAGATAGAAGCTAAGTCTGTAGAGTCAATTACACATGTACTTACGCATAGCTTCCATCTATGACTACCACATCATAAATGTGCTCTTCATAGATGTGTGTATGTATGTGAGTAAGAGAGAGATCATTCTGAATGATAATGCAGTCCTTTCTCATCTCTACCTAGCAGCTGTTAGTTATGCCTTCAGAGTGTCAATGAAATGTGTTCTCCTGAAGACAGTTTAGAATAGCAATTCACAAATTTTTGGGACTAAAATAACACGTTGTGATTGCCTGTGGAATCCCAGCACTTTGGTCTGTTGAGTGGATGAATCTCGCAAGAGGTGAAAGTAAAGTATATGAAGCAGGAATCTGTAGTTTTAGGGATACTGATGAAATAAAGATTCCATAGATTCATGATTTTTAAAAAACCACACAAAAATATACACCAAAAATGGGTTGGAAGATTCACCTGTTGTGGAGCAAGGTGGACTGCTCCCAAGCTGACTGAATCAGTGGGAGTTCATTACTTTTGAACTTCAGCATCCACACTGCCCCCCCTGAACTCAAAACCCCCAAACAGTCAAGACCTGCTTGTATAAGATTATTTGAAAATACTTGAATATTTTCTCACCATTATCAAATCTTTATGATGGTTGTATAGTAATTGCACAGCTATTGTGCTCCTGCCCCTGGAAATACTCCAAAGCCCATAAGTCTTTCAAGAGAATTGTAGGATTTCTTTACTTGGTCTGGCTTTACCGTGTTTAACCATTCAAAACCTTTAGGTGCGTGTATATTTGTATCATTTTAAATTTTTGTGCACTTTTAATTTTTATATGCACTCATCTACCAATGGCAAGATCTTTTATATTATGTTTTTTTAAAAAATCATAATTTATTTCCTGCTTTTCCTCCAAGCACCTCAATATAGTCAATATTGTCCTCTCCATTTTCTCCTCACAATACACCTAGGCTTAGAGATAATGACTAGTCCATTGTCGCCACTCACTAAGATCTGAACATAGGTGTCCCCACCTCTAATGCAGAACATTAACCACACCATATTGGCTTCTATTATTTTAAATGGAGAATAAACATTCCTGCATACAGGCTGCCCCCTGCACATTATAAAGAAAATTTCTGGTCAGTCATGAAAGTGCTATGATGGGATCCTTCTAGAGTTGTTGACTTCAAGAATCTTCCTAGCTGGCCTGCAAGGTTGAGGAAAAGTTACTCACGTTCGACCTCATTATTTTATGAATGAAGCATAAATGGCCAAGTTAATTTGCTAAGCTGAGATAAGAGGCTATAAAATACTACAATAAATTGAGTAATATGGAACCATGTGTTAGGTTTGGTAAGATTATGGCGGATTATTTATGAAAGGCTAGAAGGATAAATGTGTGGTCCCAGTGAGAGCTTATGTTTTATTCTTCTTCCTGGAAATATCCTGACTCACTGTCTGTTGTCTGTGTATCATCATTACGCTTCACAACTGCACCTACTTGGAAAGCTTCCTATTCTTCTCTACGGCATATGGGTTTCTTTCTCTTTTTTCTCCTCCCTCCCCCTCACTCTCAGGAAGAGCAGAGCATCTTCAGCTACGGAAATGATATTTAAATTGAAAGACAACTAAAAATGCTAGCATCTGCAAGGAAAAAATGGTAATGATGTGAGGATGTGTGTGTTCTTGTTATCCGTTAAGCAACACTAAGAGAGAGTTAAATATCTGAAGGATTTGAGGAGGGGGGAGGGGGAGGAGGAGAGGGAGAGGAAAAATCCCCTGATTGTGCTGAAATGCATGGCCCTTTGCCTGGAACAGAAGCTCAAGCTCACTGCACAGCATAGGAGTCTCTGGGAGAAGCTGTAGCAGAGCTGTTTTTAGTATCTTTGCTTGGATCTTACACTATTCGATGCCTTGCAGCTGTTAAAAGAGATATTGCTTTTTTTTTAAGCCATTGATCTGGCGCTGGAAGCAGTGGTGATAGTAGTAGTAGTACTGAATGACACAGCTTTGCTGGATGACATGGAGCTGATCTCTGCATCAGCCAAGAAGAATTAAGCTTTGTCACTCCCCACTGGGACTACCTTTCTTCTGGTATGTGCGCGAAGAATTCATATGCTTCTGCTGCATCCACCAAAGCAGAGCCTTGAGTATACTTTGCCTCGGAAGGCAGTAAGCAAGAATGATAGCTGTCTCTTTTAAATGCCGTTGTCAAATTCTGAGGAGACTTACTAAAGGTATTGTCTTTTCCTTATTATTCATTCAATAGCTGTATTGCAGCATTCCATAAACACAGCTTAATGATTTTACTTCCAGATATGACTGCCTCTTTTTACTATTTATTACCAGATGACAAAGAAGAACTCTGTGACTGCACACATACGCACACGCATAACACTTACACAGGTATCGGTAGAAGGCTTGAATGCCCCATGCTGTGTTCACATTATGGCATGATGCTCCTTTGTGATTTTCAGATGATATCATGGCTCAAAGGAGAATTCGTTTTCAAGTAAAGTGCTAAAGTTATTATGGGATATTATTGGTTTGTATTCCTGTCCACTGGACAGCAGAAGTCTTGCTTGTGTTACCATGTGTTATGTATTTCTAAAAACTGCTGAGAGGAAGATCTTGGACCTCAATGAAAGGTGATGTTAATTCACATTGTTGATATATTCAGCATCCTGGGATGTTCTTGAGACACATTATAAAGGGTTTTTCTCTATATGTTAAAGTGTCTGACAGCTTTAGAGTCAAAGACGATATTATGTTGTTGTTTCTCATGCTATCGTCTTCCTCCTCCTCCTTCTCTTCTTCATCATCATCATCAGTGTCTTGGCTAAATTAGTAAATAGATTATTGGTGGGGTTCATTAGCTTGATCATGATGCTCTTGTTATTTTCATTCCTCAACTATTAAGATAAAATATTCCATTTTTATCTCAAAACTATGAGATAATATTAAATGTTACTGATCAACATTCAAAATATCTGCTCTTGCATTTTATTGAATATAATGCATTGTTTTAATTCCTAGTCATATCATTCAAATAGCCTATATTAAATGCCATTGAAAATCTAAAGTGTAACAAATAACTATACAATATTTTAAAATAGTGATGGAACTTTTGTTACTTCTGGCTTTTGATGATACAGTAACATCTTATCATGTGCCTGGAAGGAAATAAAGGCTTGCAGGTTAGAGAAGTGATATATGAAGGCATTGTGAAACAGTGAATTACGATTGCTGTGCTAAATAGCAATGGACCTGCAAAAGTGCTAATGAACTTGTCATGAAGGTCTCTGTTTGAAAAATTAGTTTTCCTTCAGTAAGCAGTTATATAATTTGTACTTAATGTTGCTAAAACATGTAGGAAGGTTGGGCTTTTTTTTAAGGACCTGCAAGAGTAAGAAGAAAAGAGATTTGTTATAAAGTTCAGTTGCTTGACAATACAGGGTAAGTATCTATTAACTGATACATTAGGGCTGCTGTCCTACATACACTTACTAGTACTGAAGATTCATTGAATTCAATGGGGCTTCTGTAAATAAGTTAAGGATTCTGCTGCATGTAGTTCATGTGTTTCTTCAAATAAATAATATGCTGTGCTTAGATTTTCAGTAAATGTAAGTTATTTCAGACATGGAACTGTTTTCATTCTTCTGCTAAAACTGTTTTTCTTAAATGAACTTGGGTTTTGGATGATGAGAATTTGGCATTTGAACATAACTTATCTATTAATACTGCAAAATTTACATGCAGGTTACTTAAGAACATGCAGTCATTTGCACTAGTTCTGTCACAAAACATGAGAAAAACTTTGCTTCACTCCCTAGTAAGGAGAACACATGGCACTGGCACTGATAGCCATGTACTGGGGTGGGGGGACGATTTTGGCTCATTCTTGTTAACTACTGCTGATGTACAGTGTCGATCTGAGAAGTGTGACAATGGTTTTTCTTCTTGCAGTTAGCCAAAAACATAAACTGCTGGATAGCTCAGTGGCTTAGGTATCTGATTCCCCCTGTGGCTCCTTGACAGAGGTTGGACTTGATGATCCATAGGGTCCCTTCTAGCTCTGCAGTTCTAAGATTATTATCATGCTGTAATTCTGCTACCTTGAGATGCTTATATAAATGCACGATTGCATTGGTATTTTTTAAACATTCCAAATACGAAGTCAATAGACAATGGACCTTAGTTTTGAATGTTGTCTATGTTCAAGCTCGGGGGGGGGGGGGGGATCATATTTTAAATGTATTTTTTTTCTAATGTTTGACATTTATATTCATATTTTTCACAGAAGATTGCAGAAAATCCTGGTTGCTTTTTTTCCAAAAAGGCTTTTTAAAAAATCAACATGCCACATTGGGCTCTGCAGGCCTGACGTATCTGCATGGTCTTGGCCTTCATTTGGGATTAAACCAATAGTTCTAGCATATCATAATGATACAAAGTAAGCAGGGACAACAACAACCATATGAATTTGCCAGAAACCACTGCATTTCTTCCTTGATTCTCCAAGATCTTTTTTGCTGAAGGGGAGGGGTCTAATTGCTTTTAAGTAACAATTCTGTCTAACTTACATACAGCAGTCCCTCTAGTTACCTTCCACTTCACTGAGACTTACTGTAAGCACCTCAACCTGTTGAGATCTGGCTATGGTGTAAAGACTCCAAAAGAGGCAGAACACACACACACACACACACTTGCTATCACCTTCTTTGTTCATGTTTTTTAAGGCCTCTGGGAAGATATTTTTGGGATAGTAAAATGTTTGAGCAGGTGATCATCCTGAAGGTGTAGGGAGGATTGTATTGTTTAATTTAGAAGAATAACGGGTGTAGGTGGTTTCAGTTGATATAACCACTTAAAGATAGCTGTTTGTCTACTTCAGGGTCATCTACACCAGTGGTTCTCAAACTGGGGTTCCCAGATATTCTTGGACTGCAATTCCCAAAAAGCCTTCACTACTTGCTGTGCTGGCCAGGATTTCTGGGAGTTGCAGTCCAAGAACATCTGGGGACCCAGGTTTGAGAACCACTGATCTACACTGGCTCTTTTGGTGTGAGCTGATTTGGTCTAAATAGGTTCACTTCAGATTTGGGGGAAGAGCAATATGCCATTTGGTGCGATCCTCAAGTGATCCTCTTGCTCCTTCCGCTGTCAACTGAACACTTATTCTGCTTCTCAGTGGAGTGGCAGGGAAGTGAAATTATATTTTTTTTTCTGTGCTGGACCATCACTGATGCACTGATTCAATTAAATTAATTTTTTTAAAAAAAATATTTGCGACAAGAAACTGCCCGCAGCCAGCAGTATGAAGTACAAGGCAAAAAACAAAAATCTAAGTGATATCAGCAATGGTGTAGTCAACATGAAAAATGTAGAATAATTTCACTTCCCCCTGCCCTTCCACTGAGGAGCTGGGAAAGTGTTAAATTTGTCAATATTCTGAAGCAGCTTGTTTATTAAGCCACTTCAGGATACTGGAATTTCAAACTGGAAGGAGTTGCTTGTTTGATTGCACACTCCAGAAACAAACTAAACTAGAGCACAACAACCTGCACCAAAAAAGTAGAAGCCCCTGAGAGGTGCTCAAAAAATGTGGGCTGGGATGCCCTGAGGGCAAATTGGGGCAAATTGGTCTGCTCTAGAGACTAGGTCATGTGGTCACAGGAAAAAAGGAGCAAACCAATCATCTTTTGCAGTGCACTACTGAATGAGCCCATAGTAACTTAGCCAGGTGTCTGCTTCTGTGGGGTATCACTGTTGATATAAGGACTAGAAATGAAAAGAAAAAGGAAAGAAGGAAAAAATGTTTGACTAACCAGAGTTCACTAGAAATTTGATTTGAAATCTGAAATAGTATATCTCAAGAAAACATTGTGTAAAAACTTCTCTGTGGATCTGACAAAGTAGGGCTTATTTGTATTATTTGCTTTGCTGTGAGAAACACTGTTTGATTCTTTCAAGCCTATGAATTGTTCACAGATTGTTCAGGCACATCAAGGGCTGAAGCCGGCTGAAAGATCATCAAGAGCACTTGGAAAATTGTGAAGGGCTCTTAACTCAGCTTCCTTGCTTTTTGGGGAAAGTGATCATAAAGAAAAGAAGATGGCCTTCTCTAATAATGCTAAAATGAACAGAGCATACACTTTGTTGTGAATGCCCCTAAATAGTTTGTAAGGTTGTGTGGCTGGCATACAAGGATACCAGAGATCTGTTCTGCTGGCCTTTTTTCTCCCGCTGTCTGACAGTCAAACTATTTATATTGTGTGTTCCTTCTTCCTTAAAACAATAACAACTTACTGAAGCCACATTAGAACATGAGCAGAGCTTGAGAAGGTGCTCAAACCCTTTTCCTTAGACTATTGGCCCGGTCACACACCTGCAACTTTTTTTTTTCTGTGGGGGAAAATATACTGTCCTGTAAGAGCAAAGTAGTTTGTGTGCGTTTTACTTGGACAAATGATCGACTAAATGGCTCTGAAGAATTAAGCTACCCTGCTTCTACATTTCTGTGCTGAGGTACTGTCTAAAGTAAAAGCATGTGGAGTTTTGTTTTTTGTTTTGGTCTTAAAAAACATTGAACTTATAGTATGATGCTGAACTGGAGACAGTATATCTCTGATTGACCCTAAAACACTTTGGTATTCCTTGTGTGTATGCTTCGGGTGGTTTCTGTTTGTATTTTTGTTTGCTTGTTGGCAGTATTGCAAAAGCCCCTCTATTGTTGATGGTTTAAACTGCAATACGGTGTAGTCCACATCTGAACTGTGTTGTATACATTGAAATGAACAAAACCTGAAATATTTATAAATTTTATTAAATCTATCACCAATGCCAAATCAAAGTTCCAGGTTTGAAACATGTAAAGGCGAGTAAATAGGTACCACCACGGTGGGACAGTAACGGTGTTCCGTGTCTAGTCACGCTGGCCACGTGACCACGGAAACTGTCTTCGGACAAACGCTGGCTCTATGGCTTGGAAACGGGGATGAGCACCGCGCCCTAGAGTCGGACACGACTGGACATTTGTCAAGGGGAACCTTTACCTTTACTTTAAACTGGAATACAGTGTAGTCCACATCTGAACTGTACACATTGAAATGAACAAAACAAATTTGAAATAATCATAGTCTTTATTAAACCTGTCACCAACACCAAATCAAAGTTCTAGGCGTCACTAGATCCCACATCAAACTGTTGAAAGCAAACCAGCATGTGACTTAGGTGGGGAGCATTAGGGCTGAGGTACCCTTCCTGTACTGAAGGCACACTTGTGTGAAGACAACAGTTCATCCATTACTGATTAATCAGTGATAATACACGAAAGGACAAAAATAAGTACAAGGAGACTGAAATGTTAGTAAATGAGCTGTTATGCCACTCAACTGTTATCACTAAGGCTGCAGCTACACTGGCAAATTAAATTGGAGCTATTTGGCTTTGTTGTGGCTTGATTTGCAGCCTATTTTATGCTTCTATTTGGATCAGGTGATTACACAGAGACTGTGGATTGTTTCAGTGCCAGTGTCCACACTGGCCCCTCAATTCGATGCAGTTTGTTCCATGTCACAGCCCACAGTCCTCCTTCCTTTGATCCCACCCTCTGCCAATCTCTGGACCTCATCAATTCTGTCTTGGTGAGCTGGGGGGCTAGTTGTGTTTTAATTGCTGTTAGCAGCCCAGAGGAGTGCTTACACACTAGATGGGTGAGGTACAAATGTAATGAATAAAATCATCAATCAAACAAACAATCAGTCCCCAGCTCTCCTTTTATCGTTCACTCTAAAGCCAGTGGGCTGTTTAAAGTGCTGCATGCTGCTAGGGAAAAGGGTCAGTTTTCCAAAGTTCTCCATAAGGTACAAACGCACATACCCCAGAAAAATACTATTCTGCTGTAGTTCATCAAAACTGTTTCTATTTTCTATTCATTTTTATCTTTTTATTATTATGTTTTTGGCCCATGCAGCACTAAACGAATATATCAGTGCAGTGATAAGATGATCTAGTGCTTAAACTCAGTAGTTTGGTTTTTTAATAAATAAATAAATAAATAAATACTTTTAGGAAGAAAGGTCATCATGCCCAGCTTAATACATCACCCATAGTCATGCACTCATTTTGGAGAACAAAACAACTGATCACACAGGTGAAGCACCATTCAAATTGCTCTGGCATGAAAAAAGTCGAAGCCCCTAGTGGCAGGGGAAAAAAACTCCACTTTGGGCTGGGCTTTCCCCAGATTTTTTCTATAGATTTGATGTATGACTGCCTGCTTAGCTATTTTGTGTGCTGCTCCCAGTGCCCAAATATTGAAAAGGGTTGAGGTTACGTTGCTTAATTTCAACCCACATCAAACTAGAGAAATATATTTTGTGACATGAAGTTATTCCTCTTAAAAACAGAAAGACATTCTGATAATTCTGTGTAATATCATAGAAAGTCTGGCAGTTTATATTGCGTGAACATGCTAATTTCATGGTTGGCAGTAAGCAGCATCACTGCAAATGGATGATGCTAGTTCTGGAGCCAAAGGAAAGTCTTGACCCATGGAAAGCATATTTCTTTTTTCCTTCAATAAAATGTGTGTTTGCTACAGTTGTCATAAAAAAGGGTAGAGTATGGTTCCTATTAAGACATTAAAAAGTATTCAAAAGTATATTTTGCATTATACGTCATGCTTTGAGTATTATTACATGTAAACATCCTTTCATTCTGAATATATGTCATTATTCCAGCTGGTAAAATATTCTGAGTATATTTAATAAGTGAAGTGGTTAAAATGCAGCTCTAAAACCTCATGTGCTGTCCACAAAAAACTTGGCAGTCACCAGGCATCCCCCGCAAAATTGAAGTGATTTTTTTCCAGATATGAGGAAGAATACTTCAAAATAAGCAAAATAGTCTTGTTTAAAAGGGGGGTTGGTGTGAGTAGTTGCAGTTTGCTGCCCATGGAACACACCTGTTTAGACAAGCATTCACCACTTGCTTTAAAAGGGCTTTTTGTGGTTAGCTGTGGAAATCATAACGGTGGGCACAGATGACCCCGCAGCATGATCTGGAAAGGGACTGGTCCTTAGACATGCTGAAGTTGCCAATTTTGGTTTAGAACATGTTTGTTTGCATATTACAAATTAGGTACAAAGAGACTGCAAAGGAGGAATTGTAAACTGTTATATTTTATAGCTGCAAGCCTCAAATGATAGTCCAGTTCAAGCATAATGCTAAATTATAGTTTAATGCTATAGGAACAAACCTGCTTGACTTTCAGGGTTAACTGCTCTTCCTTCTTGTCCTCTAAAAAAAGAAGCTAAAGCTTTCTGTTCTCAAATATCTACAATTTGCTGTTGCATCTACAACAGGTTGCACTGTGGCTAATTTAAACTATGATTCTTTGAAACAAGCCAAGATCAAGTCATGACTTTAAACTACAACTTTTCCATACTGTCCTCCCGTTTTGGGCTCCCTCTATTTGCATTAAATTAGGCCGATGACCATATCCAGCCTTTGGACAACAAATTTCCCACTCTGGCAGTAAACCAATGTTTAAACTAGTAGTTTCCAGTCCAGTTGTTAAGGCAGAGGCTTGTTAGTTTGAGGCAGGTGCTTTCAATTTTCTCCTTGTGTTGTCCCAGTGGAGAAGAAGTGAGTGGGGAGCACTGGCATTGAGCATTTTTTGATTGAGCAGGTTTGTCCCCATGTTGCAACTGTGACTATTCAAGGTCTATTATCAAATATCACTGTAATTATTGTGCAGAGGTAGGTTCATTTCTTCTTTGAGAATGTTCATGTTACAGTGCATCATAAAAGCTGTTAACATTTGGAGATGAAAAGCAAATGGCTTTCTTGTGTGAGTTATGTATTTGTCTGGAGAACAATATAGGTTTTTATGTTCTTCTAGCTTTTCCTGTTGTTTCTCATGAATTACGATTCCAAGAAGTTACAACTTAACAGCAGATTTATACATGTGTATTTTGATTGGCATATGGTCTACTTACGCTATGTTTAAACGCAAACATATAATGTAAATCAAGCCTTATTGTGTTCAGAGTGTCATAGGACCCATACCTTGGAAGTGTCAGAAAAAGATGATGTCCTAGCAGCATATAATGAGAAGCACAGTGAGGTTATGGCTAGTGAAAGACAGACAAGATAATAAACAGAATGTAGGCTACAAGGCTTCCTTTTATGACCAGTGCAGATGGAAAAGCACTTCCCCCTAAATATGATCAAAGAGTTCCTTAAAACCAAAAAAAAAAGGAGGGGGAGTTGAAAATTACTAAGGCACATTAAGCATACTAAATCTGCTTCTTTTCTTGCTCACAGAAAGTCCTAAATAGCAATTATAGAAGAAAAGCTCTCTGAAGGAAATTAATCTCTTTTGTGTTCATACAGCTGTCAAACCACTGGCTTTAAAGCTCTGGTATAACCATTTCTTTAGTCTAAAGATCTGAGTCCCGGTGGTCAAGGTACTAAACATCTACTCAGTAAATACATGACACTTTAGGAAAATATTGCTTTGTTCTGAAGATATAAGCAAATGTGCTAAGTTTTGCAAGAGAAACTATGACTATTGACAAACTGTAAGCTGATACTTTTTATTATTTAAATAAAATATTTTCTGCAGTGTTATGAACAGCCTGAATCCAGCCTGAATATAAACAGCATACTCAGCAGAAGCCTTTGAACTCTGCTCTTTGATCTCACTAAACTCCAGTCCTTGGGTATTTCTATTCCAAGGCATTTCACTTTACTATTTTTATCTCATTGCTGTTTAATTATTATAATTGGCTCATTATCATTCTGAAAACCCACAGTGAACTTTTGTCTGGGTCTTGAAATCATCTGTTTTGCTGCAAATACATACATCAAAAGAATTGATTTGCAAACCTAGACACTTTGCGGTGCTGATGGACAGATTCTGGTGGTCCCAAAGCCTGAGGATGAAGTAAGTAACAAGATATTTGGGTTCAGCTAAGAAATACTATCACATATTGATTCGGATGGTATTCAGTATATTGCGGTACCTACTCCAGTTTTCACTTTTTCAGTATTTTTTTTTCTTTCCAACAGTTCTTTGAAGCCTGTATGATATATTTTGATCATATAGTTTTACTATATCAGGCAAAATCTAAAGAAACAAAACGAAACGAAACAAAAACATGTGGCATCTTAAAGACTAACTATTATATTTTAATGTAAGCTTTTGCGGACACATCCACTTCATCAGACATATGGAAACAGAATGACATTTTGGATGAAATGTCATCCAAAATGTGAGATTATCACCAAAACCATGAAATATCACCCAAAATAGACCAAGCCTATTCGTACCCTAACATACCCTTCACTTTAAAATGTAGAATCTCACCACAACTGTTCTTTAGGATCATGTGATGATGGCAGGTATGTTTGATGACCCCCACCTGACACACAACGCATTTAACAATTTAAATGTAATTGAATAATATTTAATAAGGAAACGTATTATGGATGCATCCTTTGCCAGTTGTCTGTGAGGTCATCAGGACAAGTAGAAAACCAGAACTTGGAAGGAAAATGTTGCATAAGAATATTACCTGTGACACATTACTTTTTCTGGTAGTTGAGGAGAAAAGGAAGTTATTTTTAAACAGCAACAAATCAACTTGTAACATTTGGTTTTGTTCTAGCTCCAACAAGCAATGTTTACTTGTTACTTGAAAGTGTTGCTGTGGAGAACATTTACAAATGAAGGGATTCTAGCTGGGTTTTTTAAATATAGTAATGTGTTACTTAACTAATGTATTATGTGAGGAAGTTGCAATAGGAAGTAAAGTTACAGACTGGATTGGTTTTCAAGGTATAGTCCAAATTCTGCAGACCAGCCTGGCCACAACCTTAACCCACAAAAGGAACAAATTACACTTACCCTCTTCTCCATGCCAGTTACCTTGGATGGCAGAATGGAAAGTTCTGGTCTCATACCTCAGTTAGTAGAGTAATGGCTGTTCAGCTATATCAGTGTATAATGCAATGTCAGGCAATGCCTGCCTGAGCAAAAAGGTCTTTATCTGCCAGTGGAGAACAGGGAATGCCCCCCCCCTTGGGAGAATGTTCCAGAGCCTAATTTTATTAACCCTCCCAGCAACTTGAAATGTCTTCTTCACCTACTTTGACTGAAATATATGAGCAACCAGAAGTACCTGCCTGCTGATCTTCATTCAGCAGTAAGAAATACCAGGGGTGGGTGGGTATTTTTTTTAAAAAAAATTAAAAGTACTTAAGTCTAGTTTAAAGAAATGTTAATTTTCCCCTAAAATTCAGACTGCAGTATTAGTTCAGTTTGCCTCTGCTTCTTATGAAGATATTCATGTTATTAAGCTTTCATTTAAAGGTGGCAAGATGGTTCCTGGATATATAGCTTTGATTAATTCACTTGGGGTAACAGGCTGGCAGGTGGGCTGGTTTGGATTTTCCAATGGATTCGGAATAGTATAAGAGTAGGTGTTAAATGAATACTGTCTCACTAAATAGTTAATTTCATTAGAATGTCTCTTCAGCTGTTAATTAGCTAATTTATGTCTGTGTGATACTCATATTGAGTTAAAATAAATCCATTGTCACACCTATAATTTCTTCCCTTCCCTTATGCTGCAGTCTGAGATTCTCTCCCCCCATAACCTATGGCAAAAAGTCTTAACTTTTTGATGGCTATGCGCCTGGATTAATTTGCAGATTTGTATCCTCGTTTAAAACACATCTACATAAAATTGTGCTCCATTAAGTTGATTTTTTGTTTAATATTTACTAGTCCTTGCCTACTTGATTTAAATTCTTGATTTCCTTATCTAGTGACCTTTAGGTTTCCTTGATATCAGGACAGTTTTTCTCCTATTATGATATATCACGAACGTCAAAAGAATGTTATGTCTGGCTAGCATTATAGGTCATGACAGAACATTTACCTGACCTTCTGAATTAGTCATTTTATGAGCTCTGGACTTTTACATTGTTCCTGTGCCCCTGAGGCTGGTCCCTGCCAGATGGTCCATGTAATTTTTATAAATATTGTTGGTTTACTCAACATGGATAGAATTATCATATATATTAAACAGTAAACAGCCATATCGTACTTAGCACTAACATGATACTGCGTGTTGATGAGTGCTTTTAAGAAACAGCAAGAAACTGTTTCTGATTCATAGGTTTCACATATCTTTGGAAGCAGTTGGATGAAAGAGATGCTATTTTGACAGTTTAAGAGACAGAACAATTCTAGTAGCCAATAGCAGATATATACTCAAAATGATTTGTTATCTTGGAGACTGAAAAAGCAATCCTAGAAGTGTCTATTGAGAATAAAGTCCCACTGACTTCAGTGCAGCTTACTTCTAAGTAACAACATAGATTTGCCAACTAACCTGTTTTATTGTGCAGTGGTTTTTCATTGGCAGCAGCTGACTTCTTCAAATGTATGAGATGGAAAATTGAGAACATGATTTTCAAAAGATGGTAATAGATATAGATTATGTTTCCGCATTTATGCTTCTTCACTTACATATCTGAACATTTAAATGCCAATTCGCACTTTACATTTTATAGAAAACCTTTGCATTGAATTAAAGTTAAATAAAGTGTAGCACATGATAATGATTAATCACTGGCTATTACCTGAAAATACCTTTGTCTTCCAATACAATAAAGCTTAGTTCAGAGAGAAACACAGATGGTCCCGTTTTAAAACAAAGTGAAATGAAACATCAGATCATTTCATATGTAATTGAAATTCCGAACCATGACATGCAAATCAGTGATTTTTATTTTGTTTGAAGGTTACAGTGACCTTTTCAAGTTTCAGGAAGAAACTATTGTTTAATTACTTTGTGTTTACTACAGAAGTTTGCAGCAAAAAATTTCAAATTTCTTCCAGTTTGGATTGTTTTGGGAGTGCCTCCTTCATTTTTGCATTTTTCCTGTTCTGGTCCTTTCATTTTACACAAAAGAGAGAGCCTCTTTTGGATCATTCATTTCATATTTCCCCATCTGTGTTTTCTGGCACTCTAAAAGCCCTAAAGAACACATTATGGTGTGGCAAATAAACACACACACACACACACACATACTCAAGAAAAACAGAGGGAGGGCAACAGAGAAGCAAGGAGCAGTACGTAAGAGAGAAAAATAATCTTCAGACCTATGCAGGCATTTGTTTAGATTATCACATTCAACAGAACAGTATGAATTCAATGCCACTTACCCAGCACAATAGATCCTCAGGACCTGGGCAGCACAACAGAAAAAAGGGAAGTATCCAGCCAGCCTCGCACACAGAGACAGCCGCTCACCAAAACAACAACACCAGGAACAAAATAAGAAATGTCTCAAGTTGTGTCCAACTGACTATAACAACCACCCACACAGTCCCATGGCATACTGGTATAGTCATAAAGTCCAACTCACAGGCCACATACCTCCACCACAATAACAAACAAAACAGTTCCCCAAAATTCACCTATAGTATATCCATATTTAATAGAATTAAAAAAAATAAATTAACCAAATAATGTTTTAAAAAATAATTCAAACAGGAAAACCTCTCGTCCACAAGTACACGGAGGAGAAAATAACAAAAAAAAAAAAGGCCCCTCTCCCAAAACCAAAGACAAGGAAACATGCTAATAAAGGCAAATAATACAATCAAAGCCACCTCAAATCAAAACTACTAGAATATAGGAAGATTTGTCTCAACCACCTTCACTTCTCTTCTTTGAGTCCAGCAAGCAGACTAGGCCCAGGCAGCAACAAAAATAAGCTGTGAACAGAAAGGGCCAAAAACACAAAGAAAGGAGAAAAAAAAAACAAAGGCAGGAAAATAATTCCCAAAGAAATTGGGGAGGGCAGGGAATCCAAATAATAATCCAAAGGACGCATGCTTGCATAGGCTGGGTGCCTGGCAGCAGCAAAAATAATCCAAAGAAATGTGGGGTGATCCTACCCAAAGAAATCAAGAGAAGAGGCAAAAAAAGAAAGGATCCAACATGGAGGTACAACAGGTAAGAAAGCGAGCAGCAATCCAACATGGAGCACACGAGGAGCTCAGCATACAGTAATCCTACAAGGAATGGCTGAAACAAAGAGCACTCCTTGCTGGTTTCTAGGCTGTTTTATACATTTAAAATTCCCTTCCCCAAGCATTCTGATTGGCTGGTACCAAATGCCCTTGGATGAAAAATTTCTCAGATAGTTTGACAGTCAAAGGGTGAAAGAAAGGGCACCAAAATCCTACACAAAAGAAACGTGAAACTTTTGTGCACCCTTTGTGAATAAACACAAATCATTTGTGTTTAAGAAGGTTTCTTTTGGCAATCACTGAAAGAGCACAAATTGCATGAAAGAGAGCCTCTTTCATGTTTTGGTATTTCATTTAAACACAAAAATCCCATTCCTAATGTTTAGCCTTGTCTGCATGCTGTGCTGGCAATTGAGCTTTGATTATTCATCTAGTCTTCCAAAAAGATGCTAGTAGCAGAGAACTATTACATTACATATTACATGCAACTTGCAGAGTTGTGGGCAGCATACAAGTCGAATGGATAAATAAATAAATAAACTTTCTGCCAGGGCTATAGATGCAGGCCTGCAGTACAGTTCCTTCTGGGCCAAAAGAAAAAAGAAAAAAGGAGGAAATGGGGAATCTGGAGTTTAGGGTCCGAATTTGGGGGGAGATGTTTCAGAGTAAGTAAGTGCACAGCACCTGAATACCATACATACTTGAGGCAGAACTGCCAGCTTTTATATCCTGGTTTTATTCAGTTAAAGTGCTAACTCTTCTGACTGTCATAAATTGAGAAGACTTTAAAACCTACACACTCAAGAAGCTCAGCTGCAGTCATTAATATTTCAGCTTTTCTTTTTTTCAGAAAAAAATAGTGAGGAATGGTTTTGGTTTTAGTCTTGAGACCACATGGTAATGCAAGATCAGAAACAACTCGAGCACTCATTTTTAAAAGTGTGTGCATGTGTTTGCCAGCCAATTGACAGACGTGAGATGAGGTGTCTCCTAAGTGTCACTGTGGTGAGAAAAGGACATTAGAAATAGCCATGATTTACAGCTGAAAGTGTGCAAATATTGTGGAAAGGTTACCAAGGCAGACTTTCCATGTTAAATCTGACTGCAAGGAATCCCGTGTTTAAATCCTCAAAAAACAAACAAAACAAAAAAAAACGTGACCAAGCAAAGCAAGTTAATTTGTCTAATTTTGGAGGCACTCAAGATGTTCATATTAGTTAAGTTCGCCCTTCCAGTCAAGGACTATGTCTAAAGCCTGCTTCTGGCCTGAGAGCCACCATCTTCCCAGCAGTAGAAGCTGCTATAAACCCAGTCACTCAATACTGTATATTCCAGGATCTTAAGAAAGTCTTTTCCAGGCTGGTACCAGCATTCCTTCCAACAGGAGCAGTAATGGATCAATCTGAGAGCTTCTACCTCTTCTGTCTAGAGGAGATTTGTGTGTTATGTGATCATACAGTAATTAGATGGGACAAGAATGAGAAACTTCATTCCTGCAGATGTTTTGAAATTCAACTCCTGCAAGACTTAGCCAACATTTCCAGTAGTAAGGGATTGTGTGAATTGCAATAGAGTATATCTGGAAGGTTCCTCACTCCAACACATAGTCTGGCCTTCAACGTATAAATGTAGCCAACATGTATATTTCAAAGAGAGCTCCCTGGTCCTAGAAAATAGTATTTTGCTCATCATTTAAATCGGGAGTATCACAAACTTGTGCGCTGCTGATTTGTAAGGAATCAGTCATTCTTTAGGCTACAGTCTTTAAACTTTGCATCCTAAAGGTGGCAGCAACGTTGGGCCATGTTTGTTGAATATTGAAACTGAAGGTTTTCAGGCATGATTCTTGTTCAACTCTCCTGTCATGTGTAGACTACCATGATTTCTCCTGTCATCCTGTTGATGTTATCTCTTATCCCAGTCTCTCCAGACGCAAACTGGCCTTTCGGATTGCACCTTCAGCAGCCAGGAAGAGGAAGTGATCCAAACCAAGGGGTGTAATAGTGGTGAATCTGGTGGGGAAGCCAATAAGCTTTGCCAGGAGAAAGCATGGAAGCAGATGGGAAGTTGTTTGTTTAAAAATACATCTGCTTGAAACTGTTTTAAACTATTTAAAAATACTCTCTACCATATCTTTCTTTCCAAGGGAACTAAAGTTTTAGCACCAACCACTCACCGTGAGGACATGGGTCCCTTCCAAAATGGTAGGAAACAGTAAATACTAGTAATTAGAGGAACAAACATTCTGCCTGGAAGAGCCCTGAAATGAATTACAAAGTTAGGATGGATTTTACAGAACAATATATTTTGCTTCCAGAGGCTTGAACAGAGAAATTAATTTTCCAGGGAATTACCAAGTTGGACAAATGCATGTATCCCAAGGGCAGGACATACATCATGTAAATGCAATAATTTAAAGATCATTTTTAAAGTATTGACTCCCAGTGTTGTGTGAGAATAAAAGCAAAGAAGAAAACACTGCTCAGTGCAATTGTTTCCCTTTTAGCCTATGAACAGAAATCAAACAAATGAACAAACCCATCTTCAAAACTTGCCGTATCACAAATACTACCCCCTTCCTGGTAAATATGGCTGTAATAGGAAGATGGTCACTCAGGTAGCAACATGTTGTTTGGAATTTTCAATTTGTAATTTTCATGTGGAATTGTCAGATGTAGAGGGGAATAACACAATACACGTATGCATGCATGGACACTATGAAGCTGTGACAACTTTGAAAGCATCTTAGAAAGCAAATTTCTGTCCTTGTGTTGCCAGTGATATTGTCTTTCCCCTTTAAGGATATCATTGCCCACATTCTTCTGAAGGCAAAAGAGTAGCCTGCAGTACATGAAAAACTCTCAGGGATGTTATCTTCTCTCTCTACCAAAGAATTATAGTCTGTGTGAGAAACTGTGCTCCCATGGCAGGGGAAAGACCAGCCTTATTGTGTCCCACTGAGCAGGGAAGGAGCAGCCATCCTCCTCCTCACCACCCTCACTAAAAAGAATATTCTGCCAGAATTATTGCCTTTCGCTTCATTCCTCATGCCTTTTTCCTTGAGAATGGCATCCCATGGACTGGAAACTGAAAGTAAGGTTTCTTTTATCTTCTGGTCTCTATGTTGTGCTTTGAAAATATTATGTTATAAAATTATATTTACAATTCTTTCATATGTTCACAGTAGTAAAACAAAGAAAAAAATGACATCATTAGAGACTCTATGCCCCTCTCATATAGTATTCTGAAATGCCTTGTTGTCTTATAATGCTTTATTTTTAAAAGCCATGATAAATAATGGTCTTTAAGAGGCTAGTATTTACCCTTAGAAACATTTAAAAAGATAAATACTTGCATGGTTGCCAAAATGCAGATTTTTAAATTAGGTTTTAAAGGCTGTGTACACCCCCTTTCCTCTAAATGGGAGTCACACATCTCCCTCTTTCTCCAAGGTTTCCCCACTGTAGCAAGATTGCTCCCATCCAGTGTTGCATGAGACATCCCGTACCATTGATGGAGTAAGGTCAAGACAGGGATAGGGACTCCCTCTCAAGTCCAACCCAGGTTGCACTGGTGACTTGACTCTGACTCAATTTGGGGGTTTCTGGGGTGACTTGAAACTCAACTTGCAACTCAGATCTATTTGTCCACATCATGTTGTCGAGTCCCTGTGAGCCTGCTCCCGCCTACCTGCCGCCACCGCCATCTTCAAAACTAGCCTGCTGCCTCCAAAAGAAGGGAATAGTAAACCACTTTGGAGTAATCTCTACCTGGAAAACCCTGAAAAGGATCACCATAAGTCAGACGTTACTTGAAGACACATGATTAAATGTCAGAGAACAAAACTGAATCATGTAAAATGACTCATGATCTTGTAGTAGTATCTGGCAATGATGGAACCAGTTATAGATAGAAAGCATCAAGGAGATCTGCAATCAAGCATAATTAAGGTAGAGGAAATTAAATTGAGAAATGCAGTGAATTCCAAAATTCCATCGTGAAGTACAGTATGATGAAATCTATTTGAAAGAGGCAAAGAAAGTTGTTAAAATTCCATTCATTTTAAAATTAGATCAGATGCATCATAGGCATTGTATTCCAATGAGCATTTTTGCATACATAGGAATTGCCAGTAATGAATTAAAGGGAAGTCTTTTTCATATGTTTTCCCCTGTGATTTAAAAGGAATCTCAGAATGGTAGTTAGTATTTGCCTAAGGCCTTAAAGAACAGGCATACAGCAAAATATTACCCTCATTTCTGGTGAAATTAAAACTATAAAACAAGGAGCTGTGACCCCCTTAGAATATTTTTCATGAAGAAATGATTATGAATTTTCCACAGTCTGTATAATGGAGCTGCTGTAGGGAATGTTGCAGATTACTTTCCGATGTAACTGTAATAATGATTTAAATAATTCACAGTGTCATGAAGAAGCTAAATGCTTTGTGATGGGGGGAAAAGGTTCTATAAGAGAAACAGCAATAATGTTATGTATTGCATTTACATTTCATAAAACAATGTATTAAATAATTTTGTTCTGACTTTTCCATTCTGTAGCCTTCTGTGGCATGTATGTGTCTATGTGCACACATCTTTGTGTGCCAAAAATCAATTCTAGTGGAAGGAGTTTCACTCATCTCCTTGTATGAGGCATGTATTACATCTCAATTGCAATTTAGGGCCTTGTAAAATCCTTGAACACATAATTTATTAAGAATAATGAGATCCCCATCATGAAAATAAATGAATCATGCTGTAATAAGCATTAGCATTAACCATTCTCTTCCAAATCTCGAACAAATAACATCTGGTCTTATTGTTACCGGCTAAGCATTGGATTGATGAATCAAATTGGGCTATCATTCATTCTATATGTCTATAAGATTATATTGATTTTAATATCTTTCTTAACAGATGTAGGGCACAAGATATCATGTAATGAAGCCAGCTCTGAAGGTGTCTAGATGTGCTTTTATGACTGTCAATTCAGTTGAGCTGTCAGTTGCGATTGGAGTTTTTACATATATTAGTGTTCTTTGCAGAAACAGTGTCAAGGATATTCTCAAACTAAGATTTGCATTTTGAACTCTGAACATACTGTTGGTGTAAAAAGAAGAGGTAATCATGCAGGCAAAAGAAATTTTTGGTGAAGAGTAACTGATGGTAGCTGAATATCATTTTTATAGTATAGATGAAATTACAAGGACCAATAATAATCTCTTCGCATGACAGTTTCCTTTTTCTATTAATTATGAGCTAAACAGTTACAAACAATTAAGTATTTCAAAAGTTGTGGTTCAGCTTTTTTTAAAAAAGTCTGTGTGGGCACAAAAAGACTATGTATATTCTGAATACAGTGGTGCCTCGACTTACGAACGTCCCTACTTACGACCATTTCGAGTTACGACCAGCTCCGGCCACAAAATTTTGCTTCTACTTGTGACCGGAGCTTCCACTTATGAACAGAAAAAGGCGGGAAATTCAGATTTCTAACTGTAGGTGGCGACGAGGCTGCTTCTTTGTAGCTCTTTCGCCCCAGCAGTTAGAGAGTGTGCGTCATCATCGGAGGCTTGGGACTGCCTCCTTCTGCGAGTGTGTGTGTGTGTTTGCAGGGAGGCTTCGGGCTGCCTGGTAAGGTAAGGTGCTGTTTTCTGCTTTTTAAAAACTGTTCTGGTGTTTTTGCAGTGTGGTTTTGAGCTGGGGGGGTTATGTTTCGGTGCTGTGATGGGTCTTGGGGGGTTTGTTTGTTTTTTTGGGGTTTTCCCCCCCATTTCCGATGGGTCTTGGGGGTTTTTGTCGCTTTTTGGAGTGTTTTTTCCCATTTCCAATGGGTCTTGGGGGGTTTGTTTGTTTTTTGGTTCCCCCCCATTTCCGATGGGTCTTGGGGGGTTTGGTTGCTTTTTGGGTGTTCTTTCCCCATTTCCAATGGGTCCTGTATGCTTCCCTTGCTTTTTCCTTTGTTTTCTTTGCATTTCCGACCTGCCCCCTTTGTTCTCTGTGCATTTCCGATCCTATTTAACATGCACATGAAACCACTGTGAAAGGTTGTTCAGGGTTTGAGTGTTTGGTGCCCACCAGTATTTGGATGACACCTGACTCTATTCCTCATTTATTGGAGACCCTTTTAGGGTCTGCCACCCTCATAGGCTCATCTGGTAAGGATGTGAGAGAGGCATTTCAGTGCCTCTCTCACATTCCCATGTTATGGAATGTCCTTCCATGGGAGGCCATGTTGGCTCTCTGCTGTCCTTCAGGTTGCATTTCTCTTTAGGCAGGAATTTAACAGTCAAACTGGAATATGGGGCTTTATGTGGGATACTGTGTATTTTTACTACTTTGTGTGTGGGCATGTGCATGTGTGTGGGTGTTTTAAGTGCTTAAAATTTGTTTTTAAATGAACAGTCCTTTGATATTGTTAAATGCTTAATTGCTTTCCAACATTTCAAGATATTGTGTATTCAACTGAGTATTTAGTTTTACCTGTTTTAAAATATATGAGCTGTCTTATATCTCTGCACTGAGAGAAGGACAGCATAGAAATAAAATAGATAAACAAAGAGCAAGTGAGGGAATACCCATTATTAGACCAATTAATGCTGAATGAGCTTGAGGTTCAAGTTACCCTGAACTATTTTTGTATTATAATTTTGCTTAATTCTCAGTGGATCATATTGAGGTCTGAGAGAAGAGTAAATAGAATGTAGCTAAGTATCCCTGTGATATATGAATTCTCTTTTCAAATGTGCTATGCTTATCATAATGACACTTCACTATTAACATTTAAAAAAGAGGTTTGTGAATAAAATCATTGAAGATACTGGAATTATGTGCCTAAGGATATATTAACTTTGCTTTCAGCTTACATTTTACTTTGTGGATATGGCAGGTGTGAGCTGATGCTCCCAAGCATTTAAACGAGAGGGAGAATGTGTGCTTCACAATACCTATGGGCATTATTAAATATGCCTTCTCATCTTGAAAAATGAAGGCAATTCTTATAGCATTTTTGGGAGATTTTGACTGGAACAGATTAAAACGAAAGCAAAATTTGCATTCCAGGTCTGCATGTATTCACACTCAAACAGTGTGGATGCAGGTTTGCTGGGAAAAGAACTACAAGGGATTCATACAGAAATAGCCATGTAGCAGATGTTGAAACCGGAGACCACTAGAGATAAAAAAAAATTCCCCTAAACTGCAGGCAATTTTAAGTAAAAGCGGTCTTACGTTTGCAGGAAGAGGGTCCAAACTCAAATTTGATAATCCCCTTCATTTCTGGCTGTTTTTATTAAAGCAGCATAAAGAATAAAAGTGACTTCAGGTAGAAACATGAAGAATTTCAAAAGGATAGGAGCAGAATTTGGGGTATAATTGAATGTGTTCAAATAGGAGGAAGGGCTAATTTATTTTCCTCCTTATTGCACTTTCTCTGTGTTTTTAACTTGTATAAAAGTGGGATGTGCCCTAAAGGTCTTCCTTGAAAAAAAACTAGCAGAATTTCAGAAGGTTAAGTGCAGGGGATAGGAAAATGTGATGATGGGAGAAACACAGAAAGTTTGTTGCTTTCTGCTCAGCTGACACTAAAGCTAAGGCAAGTGCGACAGGATGGGCTTGGATAATAGATGTGGCAGATACAGTGGCAGAGTAGAAGGACTGGAATCTCCATCATTTTTCAAGCAAGTGCCAAGTGCTGAATCCCCCCGGACACCACCAAAACAGTTTTAATATTCCTTCTTGTACAGAGAAGCAAGAGAACACACCAACCTTTGGGTGAGTCCTGGAGTCTATTGATTCAGCATTCCACTCCCAGAACACTGACATTGCAGAGCCCAGATGTAACAATTAACTATAATTAGAAGCTGCCAATCACAAGCACGTTCCTTCTTCTTCCCACTTTTTCCTTCCTGGAGTTTTCCTTGTATGAAGAGGTTGGAAAGAAATATATCAATTTGAGAAAACAACCTGTCTGCATCTTTGCGTCCCTCCAAATGCAAAAAACAAAACAAAACAAAACGGCTGCGGGTGTATTTAGATAGAGATTCAGTATTCTTCAGAGGAGTTCTGCTCTGAACCAGCCTAATTTGGTTCTAGATTCAGGATTCACCCATATTTGGCATATTCTACTAGTAACAACAGATCAAGGCTTCTATTGAGCTACATATTTTATTTGCAATGTTATATTCTTATGTGATTGAGAATTTATTTTCACATAACCTTTGAATTTAAAAAGTGTTAATAAAACACCGCAGTGTTAAGATAAGAAGAGTAAATATCGTAGGAAGGGTCTCTGGCAGAGAAGTAGCATTGTACCAAGGTTTACTTATTCACATATATTCCTTTATTTTGATTTTTTAGGTGACTTAATCCCATGGAAACTGATGTAGAAAACAGTACAACTAAGAGTATTTACTGAGAGGCAGCCCCTATTTCAGTTAAATTAAGCAAGCCATTGGAGATGCTAGACAGCATAGGAGAAGTCTTTAATTACCAAAATCACCACCACTGGGATGATTTTAACAGCTGCACTGATTTTCAAAATCTAAAGGCTCCTCTTCATCCCATGTCCTCAAAGACTTCCCCATGATGAAAAGGATCCCAAGGGAACCTCAGGATCTTCAGGGGTGGGACTGGAAATTTTAATTTCTGAACAACTGCCATGGCTAAGGATGTCATCAGCCTTACATACTATATATTTATTCTGTGTGATTTCAGCCACAACGTTATTCCTGCCACTAGAGATGTCAGTTTCATATTTGTGTCCTGGGGGAGAGGAATATAAAGCTCACCAGTACAAGTGACCAGTGTGATTGGGCCCTTCCCCCCTGAACCTGGCGTCCACAGCACGTGTGGCTGGCATCATCGAAAGCACGCCAATCGTGGCAGTAGCCCAGCTGGCACTGCCCCGCCTCCCCGCTCAGCTGCTGAGTGGGGAGGTGGGGCAGCGCCAGCTCAGATACTGCCATGGTTGGCACACTTTCGATGATGCCGGCCATGTGTCCTGTGCGGCAAGTGGTAAGTGGATGCCTGGTTCAGGGGGGAGGGTCCAATTGGTCCAGCCACCTATGCCAGCAAGCTTCATATTCATCTCCCTCAGGAGATGAATACAAAACTCCCATCTCTACCTGCCACCTTGTTTTTCTCTGACTACACAACCCTGTGATAATGAAATTATTATAAGACTATGTTTCTTTTTCTTGTTTTTCCAGAAAATGAAGGGAATTTATCAAGTATTCTTTCTATCCATATCCATAGTTAATATATGTGTGTTGTTTATAGGCTGATTTAGGCAGAAAGGAGAAGCTATATCCTCTCCTACTTTCTCCATTTAAGCCAATCAAATCTATCCCTTGTGTGGGACTGGAATAATAATAACCTCCTGAAGTAAGAAGAAAGCGGAAGTAAAGATTGGGGAGGCCTTTGCTGGACTGGGAGAAGAGCAGTTACAAATTATCTCTGAACCCAAGTGCCGTATATTTAAATTCAACTGACAGTTCCATTGTGTGGCTGATGCTATACAAAATCTAAGAGGGAAGTTTCTCTTTCTGTGTTCATAGGAGAATTTGGGTTGGTGGGGACCTCTGTCCCATCCTCTCTTCTTATAATGCATTGATGTGTGCAATTTCCAGCAGGAATTCTGGAACTGTGATATTCTTCAACTATCCTTTCATTGTTATACTAACGTCTGTGGGATAGGAAGTAACAGATGTAAACTTTAAAAGGGGAGATAATGTCTTAATAGCCTCACTTGCTTGAAGATGTTTCTTTTCTGCTGCAGTGCAAAGTACCTATTACAATTAGCCACAGAGGTGCTTGATTTCACTAACAAGAGAGAACTATGGACACCTTTGTGCTTAGCAAGCAAGCAGATAATGCTGACTGCTCTCAATCAGCTTTCATGGGCATGATTCCCTTTTACTCAAGCTTAGATTATGGTTGTTAATGAGGCAGCAAGTTTCACTGGAAATCTTTTTCACACAGCATATATTGTACATAAAATGCAATGTTTTGGTTTTTAAAAATTCAGTTTAAAAGATTGCCATTCACTTTGTATCTTTTGAATAAGGGAGGGTAGAAACTGAAAGAAACACAGGCTTCAATCCCAAAGTGTCTTGAAACAGCAGAAGGGCACTTTCACCATGTAAAGGGGTTTCCGTGAACAGTGGCAGTTCTCCTGTTCCAAAGGGGGTCCCCTGTGCATCTCTGGATGCACAGGTGTTCCGCGGGCTTCCCTCCCCTGCCTCCTCCAGCAGGCATCCAGTCCGAGGCAGGGTTCTGGGCTTCCCTGCCCCATCTCCTCCTCTTGGTGGACACCTGCTGAACACCTGTGCATCCAAAGAACAAACCATTACGAAC
The DNA here is from genome assembly GCA_037013535.1 of Intellagama lesueurii. Lineage (NCBI taxonomy): Eukaryota > Metazoa > Chordata > Lepidosauria > Squamata > Agamidae > Intellagama > Intellagama lesueurii. Next base: position 53,697,015 of record JBAJHW010000005.1, read on the forward strand.
CATTAACTTGGTGGTTCATGCCCATCACTAGCCCCAATTAGCTTCATTCTCATTGAAATCATTGTCATTTGACTGAGACTGTGACTACACTATCAAATACTGCAAGATTTGCTGCAGTTATAGTACAGGTCAATACAATGTGGTTTTTTCCTGATCAAATGATGCAAAGGCCAATTCAAATCAATCTAGCCCCTTTTGCTTCCAACACAGCTTTTTTTCTCTGCCACTGGAGGCTTCTACATTTTTCAAGCCAGAACTGTTCAAATGGACCATTTTCCCCATGTGATCAATTGATTTGTTTTTGTATGAAGTTGAGGATCACTGGAACATCTGTCCCCATGTCCTCTGATAGTCCTCTGATTTTTTTTTACATATGACAGATTAGTAATAAGATAATCTTATCATTGGTGTTGATTAGTAGTTCAGCACTAGATCACCTCCAGATGAGAGAAGAAGAAAAAATAGAAAAATACAAACAAAACAGAAACAACCCAGACAAAATAAAAGCCATTCCTGTGGTATATAATATTTCTGTACACGTTAAGAAGAATTTTGGAATGCTGCCACCTTTTCCAGAATACTGTACAGCCCTTTCAAAACCAAGCAGCTTGACAGTGAACCATAAAAGGATCGGCAGAGGTGGGACCAGAGGAAGGAAGGAAAGGAGGGATTGTAGGCTGAAATGCAAAATGTATCACATTGAGTGTAAACATTGAACTTCCAGATCCTCAGCCCCTGTGTGAGCACTGATTGCAAATTCAACCATACTACAGGCTGCAAATCAATCTGATTCTGCTTGCCAGTGTAGTCACAGCCTCAGTGGATGTTCAGATGGTCATGGATGGTCATGGATAGTCAAAAAATAATTGGCACATGCAGGTGATGAAACGTTGTACCTTCATGCGCACACCTCAGTTTCAACCCAAGTGATATCAATATTCATTCATTCATTCATTCATTCATTCAACCAATTTGCAACTTGGTCTTTATATTTTCTGCTTATTATCTTTCCTAATTTAATGCTTAGGCAGTAAAAAAATCTTTCTCATGCAGAAGGTCATTGACTCTGGAGATACGTTGCTGTGGCAACAACCCTCTAGAGCTTCAGTGTCTGCACTCTGTTCCTTATTGAATACAGGTCAATGGCAGCTACCTAAGCATATTTTATTAAACAGAACATCAAAGAGCCCTGCTGGTTTCAACCAAGAGACAAACTAGTCCTGCATTCTGTTCCCACAGTGCCAACCAGATGCTTTTGGAAAGCTTGCAGGCAGGACATGAGTGGAACAGCATTCATGTTGCCAGCCACCAGTATTTGGAGGCATAGAGTAATAGAGAGGCAGACCAACATGGATGTGCAACCTTTAGACACTCATATATTCCATTAAGATTTTTTTAAATAGCGAAAGTAAGCAGAAGACACATTTTAAAGACTCTGAGCCTAGACTGAGTAATTTTTTTATAGTGACCTGTATTAAAGTCCAAAACAGAACTATGAATTCACTCTAAAAGCCAGTTTTAATTCCTTACTGCTTATCATATTTTTATCTTAAGGAAGCTGCACCAAGCTAACTCTGTTCTGACTTATTCACATGGCAATGAGCCACTGTTCACCTGACCAAATTGCTAGGTACCTACGTACGTTTATCAGCATTCTCCATTCTTCCTTTTTGGATCTTTAACTCCACTTGACCATTGGCTTTTTACAGCTTACCACAAACCTGATTTTCTTAATTTTCATGTTTAGACCTCTTCATTGATTTGACATGGCAACATGTGAATTGCCTTCATTTGTGATGTTTATATGCTAACGTATACAAAAAGTTACTTAAATTTAAAAAAGCAACAACAAATATTACAAGTAAAAGACATTGGAAAATTTAAAGTGGAGTATTATCTAAAATGCTTTCTTGGTTAGGTAGAGTAGCTGCTCCAAATGGCAGAAGTAATCAGGTTGCATGTATTAGCACACAACAAAGCCAGGGCCCTCTGGAATTCTGGTTTATTGTGGCATGATTCTGGTGTGAAAGGATGTTTTGAGGTAACTGAAGTGATTATAGGTGGGGAGAAATGGTGTAGGATTCTGAGGTGATTATTCTTTATTTTCATGATAAATGTTTAGGCTCATGTCTGAAGTAAAAGCTATAGATTTGGCATTTAAGAACTGGAAATATGAAACAACATATGCTTCCTCCTGTGCTTAAGAATTCTGTAAAATGTTGAGCAGTACGTTCCTAACAGCTCATCCAGCAATTTCCAATGAGTTGCTGAAACAGAGTATTTGTTATGCATTGAGTTCCATTTGCACATTCGTCTATTAAATTCTGACTACTGCTCCATACAGTTCTGAAGCAAAATACTGTAGAAGATCATAAAAGCATCTGCTGTGTTTAAAATTAACAATGGGTGGTTATTGAAATAGCTGAGTAGATACAATATAAAACAGCTGAACTGAAATACCATTCAGAAGCTACATTTACATTCATAGGGTTATGTTTCACAGGCTTAGAATATCATTTGTGAGACTACTGAACTGTACTGTATTGCTCCATAACTTTGGTGCATTGGCAAAAGTAAATTAATTACTTATGTGGCTAGAATAAGAAAGCAGATATGGAAATATTGGAAATATTTTGTTTCTGCCAAATGTCCAGTTGCTGAGTGCAGGAACTACATTGAAACTTGTTAACATTACTGGGGAGGTAGAGTCCTATAGATTGGGACCAGGATTATGGTTTCCTCTGACTGGAAGAAGTGATATGGACTTCCACATATATGACAATCCTTATGAAGAGTTGAAAATACATGGATAATTACATCTGAGTGTTTGTGCAGATGGAGGAGCTGAATGCTTAAATTGCAGACAGAGAAAGGTGACTGGCTGCTCAGCAGGATCTTTGAAACTAGTCAGTTTTTTGCTATGATGGCACTGCTTTGTGGATTCAGCCAAGACTTCCAGATGAAACTAGGTAAGTCTGAGTAGTCCATGCCATCATATTAAAATCAAAATATAATTTTAATCAGATGTTTGCCTTTTTAGATATTTTTTATTTGATTTATCAAGGGAGATGGTGGGCATTCTATTCCTCTTTGGGTTTGTATAATTTTGGTTCATGTTATGTCAACCGCCCTGAGTAGTGATCTCATTCAGTTGGGCAATATATTGATATATATATATCATGAAAATATATTATTTTTATAAATAAATAAATAAATAAATAAATAAATAAATAAAGAAAGAAAGAAAGAAAGAAAGAAAGAAAGAAAGAAAAAGTATACTGCTATATGTTTCAAGGAGGCTAGTATGGTCATGTTTCTTGTGGTAAATGCAAAGTGATATTTGCAATAACAAAATACGTTTCATATATACATACATATATGAAATGTATTTTATATATGTATGCGTATGTACATGTACACACACACACACATTTGGGAGTATGCCAAGTTAACTTGTCACACAGGGCAGTCATGAATAGAGATGAGATTTCCCTCCAGGGCCACATGAGACAGAAGCATTTTGAGATATTTCAGTATAAAGCATGCAAATGCAAGTAGATAAATAGGTACCACCTTGGTGGGAAGGTAACGGCGTTCCGTGTCTAGTCGCGCTGGCCACGTGACCACGGAAACTGTCTTCGGACAAAAACGCTGGCTCTATGGCTTGGAAATGGGGGTTGAGCACCGCGCCCTAGAGTCGGACACGACTGGACTAAATGTCAAGGGGAACCTTTACCTTTACCTAAGCACTCCCATGTTTGTGCTATTGTAATTAATGTGGCATAATGTCATGTTATACCTGCATAGCTACACAAGAGGATTCCATCCATCAGCTTATAGAACTGTAGAACTGGAAGGGATCCATGGATCACCCAATCAACTCCCAGCCAAAGCAATAAATGTGTCATATCAGAGCTTGGAAAAGTTCCTTTTTGGACTACAGTTCTCATAATCCTTCAGCTAGTATTTATTGCTATGGCTTCATTGCTTTCTGTGCAATGTTTTTGTATCAACTGTTTGCAAACCAGCTAGAGACCAAGTATACCCAGAAGTGCTACATACAATGTCTATGACTTCCTTTCAAACCATGAATGGATTCACGCATTGCCTAATCATATGGAAAGGCTTGTGAAAAAATTGGCCAAATCAATGATTGTATATTTTACCTTGTGTTTATTTATTTGTTTGTTTTATAGACCACATTTCGCCCAATAAGGGTACCCAAGGCAACTCACCGAACCCCCAAACTCTGGATATATTTGTATATCTGGTCCTATAACAGCTAGATACTTCTTGTTCTTTAATTAAAACATAGAATCTGTACCAGCTGATATAAATGTGACATGTCTCAAATAGAGGTGAACTCCAGCCAGACAGGTAATATGGCAACCCTAGTCGAAGTGAAATATTTCATTGTTGAGGTAATTTTGTTTTTAATTAACATAAATACATTGGGGAAGGGAACAGCTCAGCCAGCACAGCTGGTGATGAAGGCTTCTGGGAGTTTTAGTCCAAGAACACCTGGGTTATCCAAAGTTGGGAATCACTGCCCCACTGCATGGCATGGATGACTGCGGTCAGATACATCAGTGTTGCTAATAATAAATCCATATATGTTGTTCACTTTTAGAAACGGTGTGTCTTTTACGTTCATGGTATAAAAAAAACAAATAGTAATTGCAGAAGTTCGTTCCTTTTGAAAATATTGATTTGGATTTGGTAATGCCCTGGTATAAAAAGAAGCTGCTTACATTTATGCTGGAGAGTGGGTCAGTTATTTCCATCACCACAATGCCTCCCACCTGCCCTGCATCAAGTTCTGTTCTGACAGTACTTTGAGACCTACAAGACTCATATGGGGGGAATGCAGTAGGAAGACAGAGGCATGGAAATCTTTTTCTAAAATGTGGATGCTACTCACAAATCTTAAGACTCAAGCCATTTTTAATAGATTGATTTATTTACTTGGTCTTCTAGCCCCCTTTGATGTCCAGGTAAATCAATCAATCCATGAAAGATAAAACTATGATAAATATCACAAAATCTAAATCTAGAACACCCAGTGCATGTATGCAAAAATTTAAATCCTTTAAAGTGGTGTTGACCTAAAATTACGGTGCTGCTGAGCATATGGAATTAATTGAAACTCTCTTAAGGGAAATAGCAAAAGGACCACAAAAGTAGCAGGCTTTTAAATGTGCTATTTAGAGCAAGTGTTTAAAATGCATTAGGACCCGCTAGCAATTTAAAATTGGACTCTTTGAACCATTGAATAGGAGGTGATTGATCACTTTATTGATGACTTGTCCAGAGGTTCCTTGACAAGTATGAGTGAAAAAGGGCAATTTATGCGCATAACAGATTGTTGACATTTTGCAGGTTTATGAAGCAGATAATTCAGGCCTTGCATAGTATGTATCTGAAAGAAAATGCTCTGCTTATGCATTTCTTTATTCAGAATAGTAGAATGGTTGTCATAACAGTAGTCAAAACATTCCTTCTAATTTGGTGTTGTAAAATTAAAATTCTGAAAAATTCAAAATTTTAAAAAAATGGAAGTATTGACTTCACACTAGTTGCAAAATCATCTTCAGGTAGAGGCAGGCTTCAGGAGATGGTGTCATCATGCCTTAATTTTTTGCTTCAGTATTTCATCCACTTGATGAACATGTTTATCTTACTTTTAATCTCTATAGCACTTTGCAAACATTATACTTTCATCTTTAAATGTGTACTTTTCTTTATTTGAACAAGAAACCATGCTGTGAAAATGAAATATTGCTACTATGATCATGCATATTTCTTTGAATATTAGCATTAGTGCTTAGTAAACCCTGGATACATTTTCTGAAATTACCAGCTATAAAATGGTATATTTTATGATGAAAGCTAAAGAACAAAGAAGGGGAAAGATGTCTAGTATTGACCTTGACAACATTATCCACAGCAAGGAAGCATTCTGGCCTCAGTCATGTATGCCACAAAAAAGAAATCTTTTGAACAACCGTGGTACAAATTTACAATTTTTCTAAGGGCTTTATATGGTGTGACTTCTCATGTTGCCCTGCAGGTTCAAGACTGGTTGCAAGAGCAGCCTGCAGAAGATTTTTTTGAAAGACGGGGTGGCAAAGATACATAATGGTATGCAAGCATGGTTCACTTGCATAGTATACACTGCTACAACACAGTGGTTGAAATCGTGTTGCACACTTATGCAAAAGGCATAACTTTTAGATTTGAATTGCCACAAGTTAAAAATCTAGAATGTAGAACAGATAATGTTTACAGAGATTTCTTAACTTGTGTCATTCACATCTAAAAGCTATGCCTTTGGATATCTGTACAACAGAATTTCAGCCAGTGTGCCTGCCTTTAAAATAATAAATACATGTAGGATTCCAGGGGAGATTATCACTTCTGCATTGAGACACACGTTTGGTTGGTTGGTTAATTTATCTGAACTTGTCACCCATGTTTATAGGGAATGAAACCTTAACCCAGCCATGTGATAATTAACAATCCAGTCCAATACATATTTACTCAGAAGGTCTTTGTGATCTCTGACATTTAACCCTATGTATTTGTAGGTATCTATCTGGCAAGTGCAACTCCTAGAATGGAGAAACATAGGATGTGTAGTAAAAAAAAAATGTTTTCCTATCAATCACCAATTTTAGCAATCTTAGGTGCAATATCAGATTTGGCCACTAGAGGAAATCAAAGAGTATTTCCTGGTATTTTCCAGGCCTTTTGGGAACAAGAAAGCAACATGCTAATAATGTACAACTCAGCAAATTCTTTGTACTGTCAGAGCAATAATAACAATTATGTCATGATGGCTGCCAAGAACTAATGAATAATGCAATGAGTTCCTTTTCAAATGTAACATTCCAAGCTCTGTGCATAAGTAAACACCCTATGCTAAAGAAGAGTTAAAGTCAAAGAAAGACTATTGTGAACAATATAGGGAACTGTAAAGACAGCACTTGCCTCTGAACATTTCCAAAATAACTTAAGCTCCCAGGGAATTCTGTAGAATTAAACACTCAAACTACTTTATGAAAAATACACGAAGGCTATAGTGAGAAAGACCTTAAGCAGGAATAGCTGTGTCCCTGAATATTGTATGTATGTAACATAACCACGGGTAAATTCATTTGCAATTAACTGCAATTTTATAGGCTTTAGATGCACTCATGATATTAGCCATTGCATTTACTGTCCTTCTGTGGGTAATGTGGATTGTTGCTGGAGCAGAAGCATGTGATTCCAGACAAGTGTCTTTCTGCCAGTCCTCTGCCCGTCCTCTGCCCACTCCATCTGCATTCATGATCTTAGCTATTTGATTTGCTTTCATCCTGAGAATGTGGAGCCGGATCAGGAAATATATTTCCAAATGAGAGAGAGAGAGAGAGAGAGAGAGAGAGAGAGAGAGAGAGAGAGTGAACAAAACAGTGAATGAGTGAGTGTGTCGTCATTGTCAATATAGGGAAGGCTCCTCACGGCACTGCCACTGCGGTAGCGCTTTGCCTGCCCGCTCGGGATGGAGTGGGTGCAGGAGAATGACGTAGAGGCCGAGAGGGAGGAGTGGTAGGGCTTTGATTAGGTTGCCTATCTCCCTAGCTCGGCCTCTTTTCCAGCGTGGGTGTCGTGGCCCACCCACCCTTTAAGAAATAAGAATGAGATTAGCTGGTCGCTTTTTGACCTGTTCCTGTAATTGGCTGTGAATGGGAACAGGTGTGTTTTCGCCTATCCCATTCTTACTTTATGCAGTAACTAGGTAATGTCAGGTGTGCACATTAATTGGTCTCAATGGTGGTTGTTCGAAAAGTAAGAGCTTGGTGAGTTCCAATTGGTCATCCCATCTCCCTGATTGGTAGAATCAGGATTTATATGAAGGGGGAAGGGAATTAAGGGGATCTCCTGGGCTGCAGTGCAACTAGGGTCACGTGGCTCTGTGACTGCAGCATTGGTGGGAGTCCCACAGATTGCGGGTGAAGTCATGCTAGACAGAGATCAGCATGCTTCAGTAATAGGAACTCGCACTTGGTGGTCTGATCTGGATGTATAAGGTACAATGGATTCAGAATATAATTTCTTACTACAGTAGGCCCCCTTGTGAAAAGGGAAGTTTAAAATGAAAGTTAAACAGTTAATAAAGTTGTGGCCCTAGTTTTATCCAATTTCTGTGTCTCGACTCTGTATTCCAGGATGGACGGGCAATGACTTATTTTTAGTAAAATGAATAGAATGTTCTAAAATGTAATTTGTAGGAATTTTTTATTGCTTTGTGTTTTGCAATCCTATGTATAATACAAAATGAAAATAAAATAAACACCTGAACAACTCATTGTACTGAAGTAAAGCTGTATGTTTTAAGAGCAGCATTGTAAGTGTAATTTTTATGTACATTTCCTTTAGGTATTATGGGATAGGTGATTGTCTTATGCCATTACTTTTATCATTCTCTTATCAAATCATTATTTAAAAATATATTTTCTGTATGTTTGTTTTTAACATTGTCATAGGCTACCTGCGTCTGTTTTTTACTGGAGTTTCTTTTAAGGTAACTAAAAGGTAACTATTTGATTACATTTGCCAAATGGAAAATAGAGTTACTTTTGAAAATGGCAAGTATATTAATAACAAAGTACTTTTAGGTGGTGGGCTCAATGTTATATCTAATAAGTTTTTAGGGTGTAAGTTGTTGTTTAATCTATGGAGAACATTAGCGAATTCAAACCATATTTTTAAAAATAGTACTTTCTAGAACATGACATGAATTGCTTCAAAAAAGTTATCTGGAACAGTTCTAGCCACGAGGACCAATAGCAACTTGAGCAAGAGGTATAAAAAGCTTTGACAACATAATACACAGATGTGTAAAATTCCTGATCATTCTATTCGTGTTTTTTTTCAGGTACGCAAACACAAGTTACTGCATTTTATAAGGCAGCAAACTACTGATAATTTTACTAGAAAAATGTGGAAGAAAAGTAGCTTTTCTACATAATTTGTATATAAAATCTCCAAAAACATCCTGAACGTCCATTTCCATACTAACAGAAAATACAACTGTTATTTAGCTGCATAAAAAGCTTTTTCTGTAGTCACTGAATTAAGGGAATTGCTGGCACAGCAGTTGCCTCAGAACAACATAATGACTTGCTGGAAATGGTTTGTTTATCGCAGGCTGTCTAATCTCTCAGCCAGCGGAAATTAAAAACAAAACAAAAAATCAAACTACTCATGTAATGAATGCAGCTTAAAGAATGCATCCATGTAGTAATCTTATTTTCACTGTAGGAGTAGATGTAGACACCTGCAATATGATACTTCTGGAAATGAGAAAGGTAAAATGTGTTTGTGCTTGCCTGTGGTGGTCTACACAAGTGTTATTTCATTCCTCAGTGACTGAGGTTTTTGTGTGCTTAAGTTGCTTAGTATTATCTATTAATCAATATGTTGTATTTCCTAGAAGCGTAGCTACACTACACAGTTATATTAGTTTGATATCACTTTAACTATAATGGGTCCAATTTACAGAATCCTTGGATTTGTGAGAGATTTGAAATGTTCTGCTAGAGAGTGGCACTGCACTCCTCTAGCTAGAGCAGATATTCTATGTACTTTACCACATTGCAAATCCCAGGATCCCATACCAAGGTGCCATGACAGTTTAAGTCATATCAACCTGTTACAGTGGTGTCATGTAGATACACTCTAGGACATGACTGGGGAAACCTGAAGCACAGCTGGGAGGAGGAGGGGGGAGTATAGCTCATTTTTGTCTTTGCTTTTATCTATTGTTGGCTTTCCTCCCATCTCATTGTGACTGTGAGGTTTTCACCAGGTTATCCCAAGAAATACATTAAAAGGCTGCCCTGTGTCAGGTAGTAGGCAAACCGATACCTGCTTTCAAATCTTGCCTTTGCTGTAGCATCACTGGGCGATGTTGGGGAAATCGCACTAGGTTTTTTTAATGGATGTCATTGACCTACTTGTCAGGAGCATTGTAAGGGTAAATCTTTTCAAATGTTTGAAAAGCTGTTCATACTTGGAAAACTGAGAAGTGTTAAAAGGTAGTAGGAAAGACAAACTGCCTTGCCGGATCACATCAGGGTATAATCTACTATTTCAAACAGCAGCAAGCCGGTTCTCTGTGGAACATCACAGGTGGGATATGGTGGTAATTGTCAAATCAAATTATACTAACATTCATTTTAATTCAGAAGGGCATTGTTCCATGATATATGGATACAAACACCTAAGTGGTTACTTCTATATTCTGCTCCTTGATGGTGCTCCTTGTAATTGGTCTTGAAGTCCCATCACTTATAACAAATAAGTTATAAAGTGGGAGGATAAGGAGATGAGATTATAAGTCAGGTGGAAGGGAAAGCAAGAAAATGGTTTTGAAGTGGGTGGGAAGTAGGCTTTTAAAAAACTCATGTAGCTGTTTTCTTCTCTCCCAAGGCCACAAAAGAAATAAGGGGTGGGCATAAAATAAAGGTTGGGAATTTTCTACTTTTTTTTTTTCTGGTGTGGCTTTATTGTAGTCACCCAACTTAAATAACAGTTTGACATCAAATTAACTGTTAAAATGTTGCCCCTCCAATGTATTCTTAACTAAATTAAATTCTGGGGGTTCACAAACATTTAATTGAACTGTTGTTTTTTTCTTATTGACTTTCCTATTTCTGACATTAGTCTTCTTATATGTGATAACACCGGGAATAGAAAATGCATGAATTGGGTTTTACAGCTTGTGAAGGAAGACATGTTAGTGAGCCATCCTCGGGAGAAAACATGCAAAAGGAGAGTTGTGAATGTGCGGAAGGTGTACTTATAAAAATAGAAGAAGAACCAATAATAGAAAGGAAAGCAACAGAAGTATGTCTGGTGGAAGAATTAGGGGAGGAGAAAGGGGAGGAGCTTGATTTGATAGTGTGGGAGGAGGTGATAAAAGACGGTGAAAATGCGTGGGAGATTAGTTTGGAAAATGGAGGAGAGAAAGAGAGAATGGAGAGATTGCGCGGTGCAAACAGAAAGGGAGGAAGAAGCCTCTCCTAAGGTCTGTAACCTACTAAAGGATTTCCCGAATCTAAAGACAGGTGGTGGGTTATTACCTGATCCCGATTCGCCTAGAAGTGAAAAGGAAAAGCTAAAACCATTAGAATGGACTGTAGTGGTTTTCCCACGCAACCATGGTGGGGGCAGGAAGGTGATCCGCCCCAATCCTTCTCACAACCTCCCTCCAACAGAAGGGGACTGGGCGAGACATCCTTGCTGTGGGACGGTGTGCACCATAAGGAGTGCTCCTCTGCGAGGGATGACCGATCGCGAGCGGTTTGGGCCAGCCCCGATGTGAGAAGTGACTTAATTACTCCCGAAACGAAAATCATTAGTTATAAGACATTGCCAGAGTTCAGTTGTTTAGATCCGTTGAAGTTATTTGAAAATGATGTAGAAAACAATAAAGTAGAGACTGTTGATTTTTTGAATTCGCCTCCGTCTCTTATTCCCGCCAAAATGAGGGAACCGTCCGAAAATCCAGATGAACCTAATCACACAGCTGGTGCAACAGTTCAGCAGGAGAAAGAACTATAGAATCATGGAATAAGGGAGTTGGAAAGGGCCTATAGTCCCATAATGTATTTTTATTTTGAATTTCAGAACCATCTCCGTGTGGACCATCCAGGCTGTCATTTCCAAGGGTTGTATCACTTGTCACAGCAGTCACATTTCTAAAAAGGTTTCTGCTAGAATGCTGCATTACCATTGCACTCTGAAATATAATATTGTTTTCATTTTCGTTTTCTTTTTTAATTTTTTATTGACGATCCATTCAAAATAACATAACAGAGAGATATAAATTATAATACAGTAATAGTAAATTTCTTGTTTATAGACTTTTATACATTCATATGTTGTATCTGTACTAACATTATCTCTTTATCTATCTCAGTCTCCTCCATGGTTCATTTTCCAATTTTTATCTGATAATGAATATTATTTTCTGAAAGGCTACATTGATGCAAAATTACCAGGCAAACTTTCTCCCTCCCTCTGTCTCTCTCTCTCTCATAATTTTTACTGTTCTTTGGTATTTCTGAGTTATGACGTATGGATGGAATTCAGAAAGTAACTTTTGTTTGGACATATGAACTCAGGGGCTTCTTTTCCACATCTGCTCTAAGCTTATCTCCCAATTCTAGAGGCAATTCCAAAACAAGAATTGTCAGAATATAAGAATGGCTTGCTGTAAAGCTGGTGGCCTGTAAAGCTACCTACAGAGGAAGAGGCTCTGAAGTCCATTTATGTTAATTGTGCTGCACAGGTCAACAGAGATAGGACTATGCCTAGAACTTATAATTAGAAGGGGATAAAACATTTTCTTTTCAAAGTTCCTGTGACTGAGCAATCAGTTCAAAAATGGATCCTGTGCTTGTCTCCTGACAACAAGGCACCAAACAAAAGCAAGCTAATTTTCAACTGCTGTGACTGGAAAAAAAAACTTTGTTCTAGGATAAACAAATGGATGTAACTTCTCGCAGGAGTGCTGCATCCAATGTCATGATTGCTTTAAAGATTTGTTTAAACCCTCATTGGGGCTCATTCTTTTGCATCTTTGAGTGTTCAACATGCAGAAGCAACCCTATATAGATGCAGCCTGCACACTCTTGCTGCCAGTTTATGAAGCATCTCTGGGCACGTCCAGACAGGGAAAGTTGGAGCAGTCTGGTTCACACTTAAAAGGTTATTTAGTGTTATCTATTTTATCTCTCACTTGAGTGACACTGATTAACTTTTTTTTCCCCTTGAGAAGGGCCTAGACGGGTCTTTGGATCAATTTGGCCCATTTTTGATTAATGACATTCCTCTTCCTGCCCCATTCCCCACCTTTTCTTGCCATCATTCAGTTGGCCATGGTGACTGTCCTGGTTTTGTTTGTTAAATAAAGTAAGTAACACAGAGAAACAACAATGCATCTATCTAGCATGGTACACGTACTACTGCTTATCTTTTTCAATGCCATAACCCACCAAATACATCACAGGGTTGTCACCTCAGATAACACTACTCACAGCTATATTCGGGTACAAACTAACCATCTGCAGATGCTGTAGAATGGGATTATTTGGAGTGCACCAAATAATGCCAAAAAAGCTGTAGCCCTACAGTAAACAAATTTCAACATCCGATACCGGAACTTGTTAGTAGTACTTCCTGGGGAAGTGTTCCCTCAGAACTTACTCAGAAATCTTATCCATATTCAGCATTTATTATTTATTTATGTATACTTCTGTCCCATGTATATGAGGACATTTAAAGCAAAATACGATGACAATGCTATACTCCATTGTCTTGGTAATAAATAAACCTGTTTCCACTTTCCTATATTGCCCAGCATATATTTTGACAAACAGCTAAAATCAAATTATTAATTTAAGGCTTCATTGTCTGTCTATGTTATATTTTGGTTTCACTTTGATTATGTTGTCCTCCAACTCCTGTTTTACTGAGGAGTCCACTTTGCTACAACATTTGTGACCACAGCTATGGGAAGAAGCAATAAGGTGTCTTAAGAAGTCATTAAGCAAACTAGTGTTCCCTGAGCATTGGTTTGAGGGATATTTACATGCAAATATTGAGATCTTTTGAGATTCTAAATTATTGGTCCTCTTGTCCATATGTGCCATGGGAGATTCTCCTGTCATATAGAGACTGCTGCACATCTGAGGAGTGCTAGGGCTTGCTTTTTCTTTTGTTGCCTTTCCCGTTTCCTTTTCCATCATGGTCTGTGCCCAAGCGCTTGTGCTCACTGATTTAAAAAACACCACATGACAAACTTTCAGGGGGTAGCCCTCTTAGTCTGCTGCAGCAAAAGCAACAAAGGATCTGTCTTAAAGACAAATTAGACTTTTTCAGATGCATCTGAAGAAATAAGTTGCAGTCCACAAAAGCTTATGCTAAATGAAGCATGTAAGTTTTTAAAGTGCCACACAATATTTTAATACCAAAAGGGAACCTTGATGTGCTTGGTTGCTTCCTTTAGCTGCTTCTGTGATGGCCCAGTCATTTGTCTGGCAATAAGTTGTGGCCACTGCTGAGGTGGAAGGGGGGAAATGACAATTCTGAGTATGTATGTATGTATGTATGTATGTATGTATGTATGTATGTATGTATGTATGTATGTATGTATGTATGTATGTATGTATGTATGTAAATAATAATTAGATAAAATATCACATGTTAAAATATCACATGTTAAATTGGAATGAATGCAATGGGTGAAGTGACCTCACACAACAGTCCACTGTTTCCTAGTGATTATGCTCTTATTTCCCCTTTTTTGTTGAAAGAACACACTTATACTATAGTATAATAGCTCCTTCTTCATTTCCAGGTTTTGTTTTTATAGAAGGCTATGATCTCCCCCTCCATAGGTGGAGAGAGAGGGTCTCCAGATTGTCTATTGTACTTGCATAAGGGAAATAATGTAAGTTGTTGAAGCAAATTTCTACTCATTAACAAGGTCCTGGTTGGGTTCCTAGATGCCTGCCCAGTTGCATAGTTGGGTCATGGAGAGGAACATAACCAGTGCCTTGTTAATGAGTGCCATTTGCCTCCACGAGTTACACAATTTCCCTTAAATCAGCATAAATCAGCAATGGGATTCTAAACCGTACATGCACATGCATACACATACTTATCTTGTCAAATCTAGCCAGCAGGATGGATTTGGGATTGCTGTGTGCATCTGGCTGAGTAGCTGCAATATCACTTGCAAAAAATGTAGCCAGAAAGGGGAATGCTGCAGTAATCTTTGTGGTCCTTTTAAAAATCTGAAATGTAATTTTAATTTACTCTGTCCAAGCGCACTTTCATGTTGCATTAAAACGAATGGCCTTCCCACTTTGAAAAGAATCTTAGATGTTACAAGTGATAAATACTGTAATCAGTAAAGGGGGGGGGGGGGAAAGAAACCTCAGGAGGTTTAGATCCAAATGAAAAATATATTTTATTAATCTGCTGCTTTTTTCCTTTTCCTTTTTGGCTACTTCTTGGGATGCCACCCGAGATAACATTAGTCTTTGATATCCTTATCTATTTATTGTTAATGTGTGTAAACATGCATATGGTTAAAACTAATTGGCACTGTCAGTTCAAAGGAAAAAATGCAAATGGAATTGTTTGATTGGTGCTTTAAGAGCTGCTTGAGAAACAGAATGGGATCTAATCCCTATTATTTTTATTGCTTATTGAGGTAATGCAGTAAGCATAGTTCAGTTGCACAACTTTTGCAGACAGTGATTTTGTCCTTATCTTAGCTCTTGACTCTACCTGAATATTTCAATGCTACTTCCTCTGGTTAGAGTAAAATAGCTCTTGGCCCCTTAATGACATCTTCCAGAATTCTTTCAGGATTCTTTTTTTTTTTTAATGGCTTATCTGCAAGTAAACCCATATTAAAATAACTGGTGTGTAAAAGATTCCCATATTGCTACCAAAACACAGCTGCTTCGATGATAGTCATATGATATATAGATTATATTATCTTTCCACATTAACTGAATAAAGCATCAGATTTCAAAATGAAATGGCAGAGGTTGTTAGCTAAATAAATGTATAGCTTGCACCATCTGGTGAAATACTGTATTTTTCCGTGTATGACGACCCCCCCTTTTCTAACCCCAAATTAGAAAAATCAGGGATCAAAGGGCTCCCTTTTTGCTAAGCCCCGTGCCTTGGCAAAAGGCAAGGCAAGCGGCTGTCAAAGTGACTGCTGCTTTTCCTTGCCTTTTGAGAAGGCACGGAGCTCAGCAAAAAGGAAGAGAGCAATGCCTCCCCTTCCTTTTTGCTAAAGCCCCGCGCCCCTCGCCTTTTGAGAAGGGACGGAGCTTAGCAAAAAGGAAGGGGAGCAAAAAGGAAGAGAGCAACGCCTCCCCTTCCTTTTTGCTAAGCCCCGTGCCTTCGCAAAAGGCAGTGGTAAAGAGCTGCCTTCCGTGTATAAAGTGACCCTCAATTTTTTCTCAAATTATTTAAGGAAAAAGTGTCATTTTATACACGGAAAAATATGGTAACTCTTCACTTAGGCCAAATTACACATTATGCACTAACTCAAGCAACTGTAGCTTGATTGCAGTAGTCCAGTGGTCTGATTGATGTGAAAGTAGCGTTATATGTGGATAGATGTGTTTACAGCTCTTTTCTTTGTAGGCATGATTAATGAAACTGTCCATTCCTTATTAGGAACTAGTCCTTTAAAAGACTTGTGGAATGCATGGAATAGATTCTCACTTTTTATATACTTCTACAGGCATTCGTACATTATATTCATATTTGTAGTTTAACAACATGCATAATTGCTATGAGCATTAATGAAAATGTGATAATGTTTTAATCCTGATCCCACTTTATAAACAAGCATTTGTTTCTCTTCATGCAAAGCAACGGTGTCATCCATACGAAAATTCAGTAGAAATGCATGCCACTCAAGACACTGAGATTTTCACTGTTTTCTGTGTTTCAGATGAAAGTCCATATACTAAATCTGCAAACCAGGCAAAACCACCGGAAGGAGCATTGGCTGTAAGGAGACAGAGTATTCCAGGTATACTGCTATTTTTAGTTTGAAATCATTTTAGACCACTGTTGGGAAGAGAGTGTTTGAATCTATTAGCTGTCCTGTTCTCTCGGCAAAAATCACTTCAAATTGTTCAAATAGGTTATGGTTCTTGCCTCTCCCTATAATTATCTAAGACATAAAGATGTGATAAGAAATAAAAAATGTTACATTTTGGACTAAATCTCCTAGAATCCATGAATTTCTGGGAGTTGTCGAGCTAAAAAGTAGCTTCCTTAAGATCCAGCTATGGCTTCTGATCAAGAAAGTGTGACCAAGAACAGCAAATTGACTATCTTTATGCTACCTTTGTTAAACAAAAAGCACATTCACCTTCCACAAAGTTGTGAGGGGGATGTTATGGGGCTCACATTTCACAAAATGACTGGTGGACAAATCTTGAGTTTGCGTTTTACCTAGAAAGCTTAATACAGAAAATACAGGATTCTGTTTATTGACTTATGTCAAAAAGTTGTCCATCTGTTTTTCTACAGCCCATGCTCATTCCACTAAACTTGTTTGTCTTGTTAATTATATCATGTGTTTGATTATATTATCTGCCTTAATGCAGGACTGTTTTGAGTGCTTCACAAATATACAGTGCTTGCTGCTGAATTTTAAAAACATCTAAAGTCAAGTAACTTCTCCATATCTCTGTGTATCTGATTTAGTTCACTTGTTTGTCTCCAAAATCAGACAGTAAAAATGGCATGGGACATATGAATGAACACCTGCAAAACTGGCACAGGCAAGAAAGAGAGACAACCATTCATTGCTGGAACAGAGGTCTCATTCAGACTGACATTTGTCCTGCTGTATGGTGTATATTGGAGCAGATTGCTTTTCCTTTTTTCCCAGAGACACAGCTATGGGCAGTTTCTCAATCAGCACTACACACAAGGAAAATAATAATCTAAGAGATTCGCTACATCAGCAATGGTCTGACACAGGCAATAATAATAATACTTTCACTTCCCCTGCCCCTCTGGAGAGGAAGTGTTCGACTGGCAGTGGAAGGAGCCAAGTGATGTTTTAGGTTGATATGCCAAATGGCATATTGCTCGTCCCCCCCAACCTCAAGTGTACTTGTTTAAACTGCACCAGCCTGCACCAAAAGGTAGATGTGTCCATAGTTTCTGAAGCTGCATGGCATTTGATAAGTAATTTATTCAGGGTGCATAATGTGATTTTTGCACATTTGCACAACAGTGTACTGAAGAGGTATAGCATATGATTTTATCATTGTCTTAACCTCCTGTCACTATGTATAATGTTTTGAAATAAAAAAGAAGACAGTCCTCTTTTATAAAAACTAATAGACTTTTTAAAATCCAAATACATGGGAGACTTCCCTTTCAATTTTCAGTGTCATTGCTGTTCACATTTTTTGCTTTTAGGTATAACTTCAGTCTAGAATATCAAAATAATTCACCTCTTTAACATCAAACACATGTGAATGAAACTGAAACTGAAAAATGAAATATAGCAAGTGTCTGAAACAAAGAAAATGACACTGTGATCAGTAAAAGAAAGTGGCTTTCTGTGAGAAGGTAGACTGTTCAGAACTATTATAGTATAAATAATGTCTATAGCTCTACAAACATGTTATAACAACATTCTTCCAGTTTCAAAGCAACTGCTTTCATGTCATGACTTTTTAAAATCAATTGTTTTATTTGTAACTTCGATGAACCTCAGAATGCACCTGAGAAGACAGCACGTGTTTATGAAAGAAGATATATATTCCGATTTGACATCAGGCCTGTTTTCCTGATATTTGAATTTGGGATGACAAGGAGACCTAACAGTGCCTAGAAGTAATCACTTTTTGTCAAAGGTTGTTATAAACCTCTTCATATCTGCTTTGATTTTCCTGAAATACAAATATTTCCTTTCAACATATATTCCCTCTAAGATATTATCAGGGAGATACTTCATGTATCTCCCATCCTAGGAGATAATAAGCTATTTCTAATATCTGAAATATTTTACTAGAAACTGAGTCTGGGACCTTATGTATGCATATGTGCATCTGTGTACTGCTGCTACAATATAAGCCCCTCAGATATAAATCTCACCAGTTAATCCTCCTGGGATCCATTGGCACTCTACTACCATTGTCCTTACAAATCTGGCCAAAGGTCCATGTCAGCTGGAGAGCTGACATGCACAAAATCAACAACATTAGATGGAAGTGTGAATGACGAAATACGAATTGCACAATTGAATTGTACAGTATTTTTATTTATTTGAATCTCACATTTTTCACAGAATTGGGACTAAAGGCAGTTCGCAAAATAATTACAATTATGGTGCCTACACTGTGGGGTATCATATCACAAGATTTATGGCAGAGTATGGAATACCTAGCTCGCTGGATAGTTCAGTGGTTTGGATATCTGGATGTAAAGCCAGAGGCTGGAAGTTTGATTCCCCCGTGTCCCTCGCAGAAGAAATGCCAGCTTGTGTAGTCATGGGCACCATCCCAAAGTGCCTCCAGAAGAAGGGAGTGGTAAAGCATTTGTGAGTACTCTCTACCTAAAAAAACTCTGGAAAGGGCTGCTATAAGTCAGAATCAACTTGGCAGGATGTAATTATTTTAGTGTATCACTGTAACATTGAATCACTGCTTAGCTGTGTCATTTATTTTAATAGCAAAACTTACTCAGCATTAAAACATATATGCCTTGAAAATACTCGACTTAGGAACAGTTGAGCAGCATCCAGACAGACACTGGTACAGTGTGCATAATAATCAACCCGACATTTGTCATGGTACTAAATAGCAATTTAATTATTTGGGTTAAAAGTTTAGTCTGCGTGGTCAAAGCAGCTTGTTCATGTTCGGATTAGTAGTAGAGTAAAACGTCTATCTTGAATTAGAGTGGATTCAAGCAAATGGCTAAGTAAATTATGGATCTAATCCTGTAGTATGTCTGAATAGGGCAGGGAAAATTGCTGACCCCATAAATAATGAGGGTGTGTCTTCACAAAATTCTCTTTAAGAAAGCATACTTGCTATGGCTGATCGATGGTAATCTGGACTTTGATTGCTTACATTATAAAGAGAAGAATATTGGCAGGTGCTCTGTGTGTGCTACGGTTTTGTTGGGGAAGAACTTATTGACTTTAAAATTGTGGTAAATAACTTTCCTGTTGGCTGGTCTAAGAGCCTTATCCAATTCATGAGACCTACTCTGTAGAATTTGACAGCACTCTGGGGACCTTGCCAACACAGAATCTTTTAGCCTACGTCTTCTGCCCAGGGCAACACATAGTAATGGAATTGCAATCACTTTTACTCTGTCTGGTCTATTTATCTGCAGCTCCATCTGCTCCCATTTGGTCTCCCAGTGTCCTACTTATTGGTGAGTGGTGAGGGAGAGAAATGCTAAAATGCAGAACCTGTGCAGGAAGAATAAGGAAAACATCTTTCAAATAAAAATGGCAGAAGGATTTTACATAGTACGATGTACTGAATATTCATGAGTATTGTAACTACTAAGGGGAAGATACAGAATCAGAATCATGGGAAGACTTTGAAGCTGCATGTTCCTTACTTGATGGATACAGCATCACATGATGGCTTGCAATGATGTACCAACCATTACAGATCAAACACTCTAGACACATTACTTCTCTGCACAACAGCAACAATAACAACTAAACCACATGCGCGCACACACACAAACATAATTTTTAGTTGAAAAAAATCCCCATCTTCATGTGCATCTTCATCTAATGAAACATGGAGTTATGTTTATGTGTATGAGGAGCAATGTTGAGTGTATACACGATGTGTGGTACGTAGCAGATGGCTGACTGGGCTGGAAAAAAAGCCATACATAGGGAAAAGCTATAGTTCTCTAGTTAGCAGTACAACAACTACAACAATTCAACTGTCACAACTGGTTACACAGTGCACTGGTGGAAGTGCTTCATGGACAGCATTTCCACATTGGTACTATTGTAGCTACCATGGGCATAATTCAACATTACACCCATGCAGTTATGCAACAGGATTCTGGCCATTAAGATTAAGATAGTCACTTTGCCCACCTCTTCTATTTTCTTCTGATTCCCTTATTTGCCAATGCCAACACCACCTCTTGTGCTGCTTCAGGAAAGTGTGAAAACTGTCACTAGAAGCCTCAGATGGCAGTAAAAATATGAGACAATTCCTATCCCACCCACTCCTCATTTCACCAGCAAGCGTCCCCTGGATCTTAGTTCCCATGAAGTTACCCACAGGGAAATTTGCAATTTTTAATGTTTTCTCTTTGATTATTCCTATCACCAACCAAGACAAACAGCCAGTGTTCCCTTTTACATTGCCGCTATAACTCTGCCAAAGCTAAGGGATTACTTCACACTACCCTTTTAAAAATAAGGTTTTAATAATAATAACTAGAGTTGGGCATGAACCAGAAAAATAACAGTTCGTAGTGGTTCGTGGTTTGTGGCTTCCCACAAACCATAAACTTTCTGAACTTTAAAAAAAACAGACCACAAACCTGTTCATTTTTTAAAAAAAAGTTTGTGCCTGGGGAGAGAGGAAATTAACCCCCCGCCTTCTGCCACCTGCCTGCCCTCTTCCCACTGCCCTGATGCCTCCTTACCTTGTGCTGCCTCCTTCTCCTCTTCCTCCTCTGCCCAACGTTCCCTCTAATTTTCTGGAGCCCCTGCCCCATGTGTGTGGGGTTCCAGCTGTGACCAGAAGCAAATGGGCAGTTGCAATCCAGTGCTGTGCAGCCCCAATCCAGCACTGCATGGCTGCGCTGCTTAGAGGAAACGGCTGGCATCTCTTCTGGGAGCTAGGCCTGCTGTCTCTGTACATGGTATGCCTGCCAGCTGGCAGGTGTGTGCATACACAGTGGCTGGCTTCCATGACCCGGGCCTATCTCTGTGCATGTGCATACTCTGTGCATGCGCCAGGGTCCCAGTTGATCAGGGAGATCAGCTGGGACCCTGGCACATGCCCAGAAGGCAGCACCCAGGCTCCTGGAAGGCCGCACTGCCACCACTCGGATGATGATAGAGGAGGAGGCAGCAGGACCCGGGGGTTGGGGGCAGGGGGTGAGGGGGGGGAGAAAATGGGCAAAACCAAACCACAGAAACAAAAATCACTTAAAACGTTTGTTGATTCGGTTCATTTTTGTTTGTCGATTTTGACAAACTCGAATTGACCTGAACCAACAAACCAGTGATTTTTTACAAACTTCCTGGTTCGTTTTTTGGTTCATACCCATCTCTAATAATACCCATCTCTAATAACCATAGAATTGCAGACCTGGAAGGGATCCTAAGCCTTATCATGCCAGCAAAGACAACTCTGTAGCTGAAACACATAAAACATGCAAAATTACCACATTGAGATCACCTCACAGTCAGTTTCAGAGAGGCCTTCTGGAAGGGGGCATATGTCCTTGGGCCTGGGTACCAAAATCAGAGGCTGGCCAGTCATGTCTTTGGCTAGCTGCCAAACCCAGCACAGCACTCCCATTCAGAGGGCTGGCTGCAGTATGACACAGTGTGCCTACTGTCCCAATCATGCCTTGGCAACTGAGGGCTTTTATCTTTACACAGGGTGATAGTGGGAGCCTAGCCTTTCATGTGCCTGAAGACCAGATTGCCAACACTATTTTATGTTAGCATAACTAACCCTTTTTCCTACTGCAGTTTGATTTAACTTAAGTGACATTGAGCCCTATTTGAAATCCCCATCTTGTGTCTTGTTTTCAATCTTGCATCTTGTTTTCATTCCTGATTGACCAGGTGGTCAGGGGACAAAATATTGGCAGTAGAGAACAAACTGTTTTTGATCAAGTGGAAAACGTATCTGCCATTAGTAACTTTTTCACTGGGAAATACTAGGAAGCTTCAGAAGAACTTCAAGGTTCCTTGGTACAATAGTGGGAAAGTATTGCTTTAAATAAATCCACCAATTATTCAGTTATTAACAGACATTAAGTTTAGTTGTGTATTTGATCTTTGGGGATTGGAAACACCACACTGTGGGAACACATTTAATTACAAGTATTTTAATATGAATATCTGAAGAAGGATTTACCCATTAACATCTTGAAACATGGTTTTGTTCAGTTATTTTCTGTAAAATATGCCAAAGATATTTTTTTTAAATTATGAAAAAGTGACAGTATAGTAAAGCAGTATAATCTTTATAAATATTTCATGAGATTCCTGCAACTTAATGTACATTATATCTCTCTTACACAAGTATTTTGACTTGAAAAGAACAAATTAGTACTCTTCTCCTTCAACTTTAAAGTATATACATGTGATGTTTACAGCCATATGCTTTTGCTAGGCTCCTTCCATCCTTTGGAACAGATGTTTGTGTTATATGTACTACTATATCAAATGCAAAGTTCAGAAGAAAGACATTTGCTTCCTGAGACTTAGCTAGGTTGAGTAACAGTTGAAAATGTTGAAGAGTCCAAGTCCTGATTTCAGAATGATATGTGTCTTGGTTGTTTGTATCTGTATGATCTAATGAAAGTACTATCTGTGGCTATTACTTGTGTGAGCAATTATATAGTGTTTAAGAAAGCTTCACTTCAAAAATAATAAAAAGATGCATCACTTGAACTTTCACAGTATAACATGAAACATCTATACCTCTTGAACAAAAACTACGAAGCAATAAAAAGGTGAACATGCATTTGTTCACAGATCTCCCAATCTCCATATTTGGGATATAGTTTAACATTGAGTAGCTGCGCATAGAGCATACTAGTTTTTTTTCCAACTAGTAAATAAAACATACACCTTAAAGTGTCCATTTGAAGCAGAGTGGGCAACCACTGGGGGCAACCATTGTGATAGAAGGACTTTCCCCAAAGACCTTAAAAGTCATGGAGCCTGTGACAGCATGCTATTGCGTTCCAACTAGGGACCCAAGGCCCCAACCAAACTGCCATCACAGTGGTTGCAGAGAGTTTACAGTGTGCCATATCCTTGGCACCTAGCCCTTCCTAAGATGCCAGAACACAAATGGAAGCCACAGTGGTGATGTCAATCCTGGGAATTAGGGGATGGTCTCTGGGGGAAAATGGGAACTAGTCTAGCGCTGGTGGGTGAAGGATACAGAAGTGACATTGCCACCCGAAAAGGCAGATGTTTGGTGGGAGATGAAGAGAGAGGAGGATAGTTGTTAGGTGGAGAAAGGGCTGGAGCCGCTAGAAGAGATCATCCAGAGATCTGGAGTTTGCTGTCTTCAATATGCTGGTGACATGCAACTCTATCTTTCCTTTTCATCTACAGCAGTGGAAGCTGTGCAGACTCTGAAGTGCTGTCTGGCTGTAGTTATGGACTAGACAAGGACTAAGAAGTTGAAATTGAATTTGGATAAGACAGAAATCCTGTTGTTGGGAAGGACCCCTGATTGACTAGGAGTCTGCCTATCTGGTCTTAATGCTCCTGGACCTGACACTCTCAATGGAGAATCAGATATCGCTTGATCTTAGGCAGATTGCACTCCTTCACCCCACCTTGACAGGAAGTCCCTAACAACACTGGTTCATGAGCTAGTAATCTCGAGGATAGACTATTGCAATGCTCTCTACATGGGGCTGCCCTTGAAGGCGGTTCAGAAGCTGCAGTAAGTACAAAACGCAGCAGCCACGCTGGTGTCAGGAACATCAAAATATTACTATATATCACCTGTCCTGGAATGTTTGCACTGGTTGCCTGTATGCTTCCGGGCCAAGTTCAGGGTGCTTATGCCGTCACTTAAAGCCCTAAACAGTTAAGGACCTTACTACTTGTCTGAGTGCCTCTGTCTGAGTGCCTCCTTCCTAGGATGACCATCTATCCCACCCACACCTCATATACTGGGATGTTATGGGTGACCACCCTGAGAGAGGCCTGGAAATCAGCAACTCAAAACCAGGCATTCTTCATGGTGACCACATCATTATGGAACACTCTCCTGATAGAGGTGCAACTGGCCCCTTCCCTCCTTGGCTTTAGAAAAAAAACTGAAGACATGGCTGTTGACACAGGCCTTTCATAGCCTTACCCTGGTCTAATTTTGTTTCTGATCACCTACACCCCTGAACTCTGGAATATTTGTCTCTGTTTTGCCACCATTTACTGTATTTCTGTATTGTAATTTTTATTATATATACATATTTTTGTATCAGTTATTTTATATTTAGAGATTTGGTTTTCTTTTTGTGAAGTTCTATTAGATTATTATTGTAGTTTTATTATATTATTTGATTATATGTTTATGTTATTTATAGCTGCCCAGAGTAGTGGCCAGGCTACTGCTTATTCAAATAAATAAATATTGCTGGATAGCTAGACAATCACCCCAGCCCAGAAAGGTCCCTTACAATCATTCAAACTACAGTAGTACCTCGGTTTACGAAATTAATCTGTCATCCGGGACATTACATAATGCGGAATTACGTAAACCGGAATGCGGATTGCCGTAGCAACGGGGGCAGCGCTAGAAACCTCCAGCCGCGATGCGTCCTTTTCGTACAATGAAAAAAAACCCGTAAAAAATGTAAACCGAGGCATTATTTCTTACGGATTTCGGTTTGTAAACCGAAAATTACGTAAACCGAGGCGTACATAAACTGAGGTACGCCTGTACACACAACATGCAAGGTTGTAAATAAAACTTCCAACAGCATTTAAGTACGTAAGAGATTTCTTTCTTGCCTTGGGTGAAACACACAGATTCCTGAACCAGCGTAGAACAGAAACACAAAGAAACATGGCAGCTTTTATATAAGCAAGGCTACATGTTAGCTTTTTTAGGTAGCTCAAAAGTCACTTGAAGCCATATTGTTATTATGTAATATTTGGAGCAGATGGAAACTTGAGTGTAAAGTCCCACCTACACTTTCAAGAAGCGAGAATTCTAGAACCTGCAGCTTGTTGCATGAAGGTGAAAAAAAAATCTGCTATTCTTATTCACAAAACTTTAAAAGTCATATGCCTATCCTATTTCACATAAACTGGTCAGTCTTGTGGAAATAACAAATTTCTCATCTGCCAACATTTTAAATGTAAAACCCGTAATTTGAAAATACATGAGCATGAACATTATAAAGCATTTTTTTAAAAAACTAGGAATGACAAAATATAAGATCCCTTTGAATTGTATAAACTGTACACTTCTGCTTGTTTTGCATTTTAATTAGTTGATTATGCATCCTTCAGCGTAAAAACAGAATCAAAGATTTCAGCTGTTACTGAAATAAATCAAAGTTCACTCAAAGACGTTAAAAGTGATGTGAACAGGCAGGATACAGTTCCATTTAACTGTGCTACAAGAAAATGACTGTAATAAAGATGGTAATAAAACCGGAATGTCTCTCCATTTTACTAATGACGTTCTTTGCAAATCATGTTCACTTGTATCTTGCATTATAAACCAGTACTACAGTATAGATTGTCCTTCACAAACATATTGTGAAATGTTAAGTACTTAGCACAGACCTCTCATTTCTGTAAGTTCTACTGATGATAGCCTTCCCTGCATAGGACAGGCAGAGGATTAGCTGTTTCAGTCATGTAACAAATGAACAAGAATTATTGTCTTCATTTGTATGTGTGTTACAACCAGTGCTAAACTGGAGGAAAGGAGCTTTTCTGTTTGATATTTTATGACTACAATATTTGGTGGAAATGCATGTGATATACTTCATTTTCTCCCTCCTAAATGCAACTTTGATAATGTACCTGTTCATTTGTATCTGCCTTGTTGAACTTTGACAATATTCAACACTGATCATCCTACCCAGGTAAATAACAAGAGAGTAATTATAGACTTATCTTTTAAAATTTTAATTATTTCTTATCACAACCCTCTCATTTAAATTTCCACTTTTTTAAAAAACCCAATATTCTGTCTACATTTTTTCTTTCTCTCCCATTTATCACTATCCAGTCTTATTATCTGTAAAGCTACTATAAACTTTTCAAGAATCTGTCATCTGAACTTTCTCCCATGCCTTTCTGTTCCATCTAGCTCTCCTTTGGTGTTTTAATTCTAAAATGCTTTTCCTCTGTTCTTTCCCATATTTTATTTTATTTATTTATCTAAATAAGATAAATACATAAATAAAATAAAAATGCCTGCTTTTCAATTGAGGTATTCATTTCAGTTTTCTCTGATAACCATCAGCTCCCTCCATCTTAAACAAAAAAATTTAAAGTCTACTTTTTTCTCTTCTCTTTAAAATTACTTTCCCCTTTCACCCCCTTCCTTTTTTTAATTTCAGTGCCTTCTTTCCCTCTTTCTTGCACTTCAATTTCCTGGTGTATAATGTCTTTATTATATTGTAAGCTGTTCAGACCAATTATTTCTTCTATATACGTTATTGTTATGTGCTGTCAAGTCACCTCCAACTCATGGTGACCCTATGAGTGAACAATCTCCAAAATATTCTGGCTTCAAATGCCCTGCTCAGCTCCTGTAAATTCAAGCCTGTGGCTTCCTTTAGGGAGTCAGTCCATCTCTTATTTGGTCTTGCTCTTTTCCTGCTGCCTTCTGCCTTTCCCAGCATTATTGTCTTTTCCGGAGAATCTTGCCTTTTAACGATATGCCCGAAGTAGGACTTTCCCAGTTTCAGCATCTTTACCTCCAAAGATAGTTCAGGCTTGATTTTGACCCACTTAACCAATCTTTCTGGCAGCCCAGGGTATCCACAAAACTCTCCTTCACCACCAGATTTCAAATGAATAAATTTTTTTCCTGTCAGTTTTCTTTACTGTCTAGCTTTCACACCCATACATGGTGATTGGAAATACAAGTGTGAATTATCTTGGCATCCTTGTGCTTGATTATCTTTCCTAATTTCTTCATTGCTGCCTTTCTTAGTCCCAGTCTTCTTCTGATTTCTTGGCTGCAGTCTCCATTTCAATATATGACTGAACCAAGGTATACAAAATCTCTAACGTTTTCAGTCTCTTCATTGTCAGTGCTGAAGCTGTGTAGTTCTTCTGTAGTCATTGTTTTTGTCTTCTTAAAGTTCAGCTACATTCCTGCTTTGGCATGTTCTTGTTTCCCTTTTCCTAAAAGTCCTTTCAAGTCATTATTGCTTTCTGCCAGTAAGATGGCGTCATCTGCATATCTTAAATTATTGATTTTGTTTCCACCAATTTTTACTCCTTCTTCATCTGAATTTCCGTATGAGGAGTATGTAACAAGTGGGGTACCACAAGGCTCAGTTCTGGGCCCAGTGCACTTCAACATTTTTATTAAAGATTTGGATAAGGGGATGGAGGGAATACTTATCAAATTTGTGGATGACACAAAACTGGGTGGAATAGCTAATACCTTGGGAGACAGGAGCAAAATTCAAAAAGATCTTGATAGGCTCGAACACTGGGCTGAGAACAACAGAATGAAATTTAACAGGGACATGTGTAAAGTACTACACCCAAGGGAGGGAAAAAACAAATGCACAGTTACAAGATGGGAGATACTTGGCTCAGAAATCCTACGAGTGAGAAGGGTCTTGGAATTGTTGTAGATCAAAAGCTGAATATGAGTCCAAATCCCAGGAAGTAAAATCCTAGTCCCCCTCTATTCAGCACTAGTTACACCTCGTTTTGAGTACTGTGTCCAGTTCTGGATGCCAACAAACTGGAACAAGTTCAGAGGAGGACAATCAGAATGATCAGGGGACTGGAAACCAAGCCCTGTGAAGAAAGACTGAAAGAACTGGGCTTGTTTAGAAAAGAAGACTGAGGGGACATATGATATCACTTTCCAAATACTTGAAAGGTAGTCATACAGAGGAGGGGCAGAATCTGTTCTTTATCATCCCAGACTGCAGGACACATGATAATGGGCTCAAGTTACAGGAAGCCATATTTTGGCGGAATATCAAGCAAAATATCCTAACTGTTAGAGCAGTACAACAATGGAACCAATTACTTCAGGAGGTGGTAAGCACTCCAATGCTGGAGGAATTCAAGAGAAAATTAGGCAAGCATCTGTCAGATATACTTTGATTTGGATTCCTGCACTGAGTAGGAGGATGGACCCAATGGCCTTATAGACCCCTTTGAACTCAGTTATTCTATGATTCTATGATATGTTCTACATACAGATTGAACAGATAAGGGGATAAAATGCACCCTTGTCTGGCACTTTTCCTATAGGAAACCATTCTGTGTTCCATATTCTGTCCTAATGGTAGCTTCTCGTCCGCAATGTTCTATATATATTGCCTAGCATTTGTAGGTGCAATCAACAGCCTCAGCAGACCTAGCCAAAAACTTTCTTAAGAATTTTGTATACGTGAAACAGAATGTGTCATTTGTCATATATGGTGACTATATGCTGTATGAGTTATGTCATTATATGGTTTAATCACTAAATTGTTCTCGATTGAGCTAAATCTAGGCAGACGTGGTAGTTTTCTGTTGCTTTTTCTGTTTCCATGGGAAACAAACAATAGGATTTTTGTCCAGCTTCCTGACTGGATTATCCCCTAAGCCTTCTATGATAGTCTCAAGATGTGATATTTTGTACTAAAATAATTAAGGGAGGTGTAGAAAATACAGTCCTGGAAATGTATATTGTGTACTTTAAAAATGAGGTTTGAACAGCAGTTTATTAAGAGTTGCTGCGGAACTATCAGCCAGCTCTCCAGCCAAGTCCGGAAGCAAGGTCATTGTACAATAACCTCACCTTGCAAAATAATTTTTTTTCATAGCTGACAGTTGAATGTACTGTATTTAAGTTGCAATATGACCAGAAATAGCCTTTGCAAGTCTTTTAACCTGCACTCTCTATAGCTACTATGCTCTATTTTTACATTACCTTAGTGTACCAGATCTTTTATTTTACAAGCCTTTATTCCTCCAGACTGCAAATCTTAGTTTACAACAATATCATTATCACCATAGACTCCCTGGCCCAACAACAGTAGCTACCAGTTCCTATGTAGGCTCAGGGAGCCACTAGCTGGATATTTTTCTTGCTGTTTGTACCATTTTTTGCAGTGTTCCTTTTTAAACTTAATCCATCAAATGATAACATCACTGATTATGCACAGATTGCCTGCTCTTTAGCCTACATTCTGCTTATACCTGTAAGCACTACAACAGTAATTCAATTTGTAAATTGCATTTTTAAAATTATGGGTTTCCCTGGTTTAGGCCTATAGCACTAAATTGATACAGCACCAATTTAGATTTAGCATTGTAGCATTAAACTGATACACTAAAGAGAAGTAGTACTAATTCAAATTCTTGTCTTGTTAGTTCATCATGATTTTACTTGCTAAATATTAAAAACAGTAAAGAGATTTGAATGCTGATGAAAGGGATGAGTAAGATTGTGGCGATGATGGCAGACATGGGCCAAGAAGAAGGGGGGATGTGTGATGTGCAGACATTTGAAATGCACCTTCTTGAGATAATTAAACATTTATTTGAGAACTGCAGCAACAACTTAAATGCCAGGGTGTGTTATAAAGACCACACAAAAGCCAAACGAACATGAATTACACAATTTTTTTTTTGTATTTTAGGCCTTTCCTATTATTGACGTGAAATCTCACACAGCCTTATCCATCTCTTTGTATGAAGGTTGCTACAAGACTGTTGCCTTTACCCATCTGAACTGAGAGAATAGCAGCAGCACAGGTCATTCTCAAGGGTGAAAAGGTATCAGGAGGGGATATTCAGGATGGTAATGGGCTAGATAAATTATTCCTGAAGAGTAGAGGGGGGAAGGAATTTGCAGCATATTTAATTTAAAAACCTTCCTCTTCAGGATCAGTAACACGGAATACGTAAACACATGTAGATGCACAAATGAACACACACACACACATATGAGGAGTGGGGGCTGGGATCTTGTTGTTGGAGCTGCACGGTCATAAGTTCATGTCATCAGCCATGGATATAATGGATATTAATCTTTAATTTAAATTGCTGGTGGCAGGACTGCTGCCTGCAACCTTTGGATTTTTAAGACTGGAGGTGTGCAATAGGATTTCAGCCATTGACAGACTTACTTACAACAGTGTCTGTGAATGTGTATATACTTGCCAACAAAAGACAGCAGGCACAGTCAGACTCTTCAATAAGACACCATAACAAATCCATGTTTCTAAAATGCACTTGTAACTCTGAGACATGGAAACATTTTTTCCCTTGTAAACTGAGAGTCTGATATTGTGAGCTGCTGTCAACAAAAGTTTGTGCCAAATAAAACTTGTTAGTTTTTGAGATGTTATAACACTCTTTGCTATGCCTACTTAATATTTCTGTAAAAGGAGAATAAATTTTATGTTTGTATTAAATGTGTTACAGCCTAGACAAAACATGGGAAAAGCAAATTCATATAAGCTTGCAAGCAGTTCTTTAGAAGAAGAATTTGGGGTTGAAAATTCAGTATTTTGCTCCAAAATACCTGTTTCAAATCCTGCTTTGAATTGATGAAAATCATGGTAACCTCAACTGTATCTTCAGCTGATGTAGTGCATATTCATCTTGGACAGGAAGGTTTTCATTGTTGCTACCCTGTCATCAACAGACATCTGTCTGTACCTTTCCTTGTATAGAAAATTGGCCAATTGGAAAAATGCATTGTGGTTCACAAAGAAGAGCTCCACTCAGAGATCATAATATATATTAAATATAGTTAGATGCTGCAGATTAATTTTAAAGTCCTCTTGTTCAAGAGATCTCTGGGAAATAATAGGAAAGAATGGTCCCCAAACTAGATCTGTCAAAATTTTGACAAGAGTATGGTACTTGGGACTGATATTTATGGACAGATGGTTAGAATTAATTAAATATAATAATAGCACCAGAATGGTTCTTGACTAACATTTTCCCTAGATACTTTTTCCTAGAAGTACTTTTTTAATGAAAACATTGCTTGATAGCTCAGTATTCTTGTTAATATACCAATATGATAGCAACTGTAATTTCTTGGTTCATTTTATCAAATGTAGAAAAAAGCAGTTTTCAATATGAGGTTCTTTGTCTGATTCTCATGCCTGCCTGTTTAATAAGTTAGCTGTGTAGTAAGTTGCATCCATTCTTTATCATTCTTTGCCATTAATTTATTACGAGTACATTGAACCTCAGGGACAAACTAAGAGTGTGATGTGAGAAAAAAAAGCAGGGTACATTTTACAAGGGTGATACCCCCTGGATTATAGATTTTCCCCTTTATTGACAAATACCTTTAAACCTCTTTAAACTGTAAATCCTTTTGGATTAAAAATACTGATAGAGTATTAGGATCTTCAGTATTTCTGAGAGTCAGCAGATTTTAATGTGAACTAGCATTTTACTTTGAAGTGGCCTAAACTCTTCCTCAGATTTGGTCTTGAAGCAACCTTTATTCCGTTTGCTTTTTCTTGTTAAGAAACTTACTTGTAGGTTCAGATTCAGAAAATAACGTGACC
This sequence comes from Intellagama lesueurii, assembly GCA_037013535.1. Lineage (NCBI taxonomy): Eukaryota > Metazoa > Chordata > Lepidosauria > Squamata > Agamidae > Intellagama > Intellagama lesueurii. Next base: position 53,729,064 of record JBAJHW010000005.1, read on the forward strand.
GTTGGGGAAGAGCTCAGAGGCTTTGCTGGGTATCCCAGCGTTGGGAAACATTATGTCTGAAATCCTGGGGGGGGTGCCAGTCAAAGTACAGTGGACCCTTGACTTATAGACGGCTCGACCTGCAGACTTTTCGAGTTACAGACTTCTCTGGCCGCAAAATTTAGGTTCGACTTGCGGCCGGAGAATCGACCTACAGACCGGAAAATCAAACAAAATGGACCAAAAACGGCTGGTTACGGATTAATCGGTTTTCAATGCATTGTAGGTCAATGGAGCCTCGACTTACAGACTTTTCGACCTGCAGCCACCGTTCCAATACGAATTAATTCCGTAAGTAGAGGGTCCACTGTAAACAGTATTGAACTAGAACAGTGTTATGTCTTAGGAAGGGATAGGAAGGCAGCTTTTGAATTTGGAGGTAAATAAAATTCTCAGATATAGTTTTTGCCAGTTTCTAGGAGATTATCTCTGTAACTAGAATACAGTTCCATTCAGTAATGAAATCTAATTCAAAATTTATTTCAGTGTCTCCAACACTACTAAATTGTCTGTACTGTATATTCCCTGCCCCTCCCCCCCATTTTAATTGAATACGTAATACTATAACTGATAGAACTTGCACTTTACTTGCTTTATCTTGGGACTAAAACACTTTTTGCATTATGTTTTGCAAGAAAGCATCTTCTTGAAGTGAAGCTTCTGATCTACCTCCCCTGAAAATGCATGCCATAACCCTTCTCTGTTCATTGAATATATTATTATTATTACTATTATGTCAATCCTGTTCTATGGACTTTGCTCTCAGGTAAAGTGCATATAGGATTGTGGCCTTGGTTGGATAGGACAAATAAACAAAAACATGACCCTCTAAATAGAACAAACAAATATTTGCGTATCATATCCTTTCTCAAGATAAATTTTTAAAATGTGAGTTAGAAGAAGATCAAAACCCTCTTATAGGGTTTGAAAGTCAACCATTTCCTTACAAATAAGAAAACTGAATTTCTTGATATAAAAGAATTATAGCATGTTGTCAGATGAAAAGAATCTAGGAGAAAAGGAGTTCAACCACATTCACAAGGCAAAGATTTTCAAAGTTTCCTAGTTTTGAATTGGAGCCTTATGCTGTGAATGCATCTAACAGTCCACAGAGAGGGTTATGTCAACAAGAAGTCAAGAAGCAGATAAATTAAATGATAAGTATGTGTACATAAGGTAAGCAATTGGCATAGAATCTGAATTTAAGATGAAAAGAATAAGAGCAAAGTTCTACATCATATAGGAAAAACATGGGGATCTTGAAGTTCTTTCCCTGCTGATGCTTTGTCACTTTGGATTTCCAGACCTTACTTGGGGGGAGAACTATTTGTTCTTGTTTGTCTGTGAGTGAAAGCTGATTTAGACACTACAGAAAGCTTGCTGCCAGAAATGTCAATTCCTTAAATGTATAACACCTTCTGATTTCTTAAAGCTTGCAAATTAGCTTGCTTAGTTTTCTGATTGGTCATCAGGAGTTAAACACTGGCCAGTATCCTGGTGTGTAGTTCCACCAGCATAACAGGAATGATGTCACCAGTAGTGGCTAATCAGAGCTAATTAAAGAGTGCTTCCTTCAGTTTTGGGTTACGCACATCTTCTTTCTGTTGATTCATATTGCGGGGGGGGGGTTGCATTAGTAAAATACCCTTCCCTTCTTATCGTAATTAATCTAATCTAAAATCAGCTTTTCAAATCATTCTATCAGGCAACAAAGTAATATGAATATAATGAACAAGGAGAAAAAGGTCAAAATACCTCTTTAGGTTTGTGAATGTTGGAGCATAGGAGCATGTGTATTTGAATGAAATATATTTCAAGTTGTCATTCTTTTAATAAAGTCCTTTCATTGTCAGAAGCTAGCATTATGCAAATGATATTGATGGAATGGATAGAGTGAAAGACTAGGGCTCAGGAGACCTGGGTTTGAAACCCCATTTGGCAATGGACACTCACTGGGTGTAGGGTGGACCTGGTAAACCATTCCTTAAATATCTCATTTACTTTTAAAGCCTTATTAGGGGTTGCTATGAGTCAGTTCTGATGTGACGGGACATAACACTTATTAATTTTCTTAGGCAAAACTAAAAAAAAATGCTGTATAATCCTTGGCTTGTTTGCCCAAAAGGAAGACCACAATCCAGTGGGACTTACTAACCAGTAAACTTATTTAAGATTGCCACTTTAGTGGCCCAGATCCAAAGAGCAATTCTGTTCATTGCACATGCCCAGGTGGGGGGTTGCAATTGTATTTCACACACAGATACCTTACATTACATTTCTATTATGCAAACTGTTATCATATTTTCAGTAATACACAAGTACTCATGTGTGAGTGAGTGACAGGTGAAAGGCTTCTAACCTCCTACCTCTTGAATTTTTTCAGTTCTCTCAGAATAAGCCTCACTAAATTAATTGGAATTTACTTGTGCATAGACACTATATAGGATTATACCGTGAAAGGAAAAAATAAAATCTTGTGAAACAACCATAACCAAACTGGTGTACATATAGGCCTGTTGCTTCAATATTAGATTCCAGCTATGACCCCACAAGTTGGTGACAAACAAAACTTCCTTGTCTTAAACCTGTCTGTAAGTTTTGTGTAACTTGCTGTGGTTAATTACGGCTAATTGCCAAGGCTCCAAAACATGTCTCAGTTGCATATCTGGACGGACACCTGACTGTGCAACTGAGATTCACACCAGCACCTCAGCAGTTAGCCACAATCTGATGCGGCAAGGAATGCAGACGTGAAGCAGACATCAGTAGGATTCCTGGCTAAGTGTGATTCAGAAATAATCTATGAATAAAATTATCGTTATCCAAATTAGAACATCATTATTTTTGACAGAATTTATATTCTTTTAAAAACTGCCATTTATTCCAAATCCAGGCTGCAAATTCTTTGGGCCATGGTCAAATCCATAGCTAAGCACACTTAAATCCATGGATTTCAATAGGCTTAAGGACATTTAGTCCTTTGCTGGAAAGTGGTCATAAGGTGTAAGCTATTTTTTCTCTCTGAGAGCTTTGTGCAAGGGAGACTTATATGGTTCCCAGAGCTAAATTACCTGTCTTCTTTTAAAGTTCAAAGACAGCATTTTTAAATTCTAAAGTTAGTTGTAGCTCTTTCAATACATACAGAGTTCTTATAACAATAACAACAAAGAGTTGGTGGCACCTTAGATGTAATCAAATTCATTATGGAATAATGTCCTCTTAATTGTTTGTAACTACCAAGGTTTAGTAATAATAATAATAATTGCATGCCATCAAGTCAATTCTGACTTGTAACAATTCATTTCAGGGTATTCTAGGTAGAGAATACTTGGAAGTGGTTTGTTATTTATTTATTTATGGAAACTATTTTTGTGTATTTTATATAAAATATTTTGCAACATTTCATTTAAAAACCCCTCTCAGACAGCCAGTCACTAAAGGAAAGCTTATCTGAAGAGAAAAGTCTTTGGCTGCTTGTGGAAGGACAGCAATGATGCAGCCAGTCTGGCCTCCTGAGAAAGGAAGTTCCAGAGTCTGGGTTTACCATTCCCTTATTCTGGGACTTACTCTGCAGTTTGCCCACAGCCATTCAAGCTGGCTTTTCTGGGATGCACAGTGGAGAACTGAACTTCTAACCTCTGGCTCTGCAGCCAGATACCAAACTCACTGAGCCATCCAGCCAGGTTTTATGCTTTTTTCTTTCATTTTGTGGAATCACTGCACCAGGCAAGCATTTCTCGTTTTGAAAAATAAACATTTAAATATTTGAAACTGCTTACATGTTTTTAATTCCTTATTATTTTCTTCCAACAGAGGAATTCAAAGGCTCAACAATAGTGGAATTAATGAAGAAAGAAGGTACCACTTTGGGACTTACAGTGTCTGGAGGAATTGACAAGGATGGCAAACCGAGAGTGTCTAACCTTCGACAAGGAGGAATTGCTGCTAGGTAAACACTTCCTAATGCAAACAGCACAATGGCAGTGCAATAACAGTGTGATAACCTATACAAAGCAGAATAAATAAATAACAAGAGAGAAAACCTTTTTCACCAATAAAGACAGAAAGGCAATCAATAGTAAAACTGTTTTATAGAAAAGTTTAATTTAGTCGTATACTATTGAGATGCCAGGATGAAAATTAACACTTCTATATTTCAGAGTTTATATATATTTGGGATAAAGCAAAGTAAAGCAAGCAAACAAAAATAATACAAAAGGCAGCACTACAGGGGAAAAATGACATGTCATTATCAAAGTTAACCAGAAAATAACAGATATTTGCAATTATTCTGTTTTTAATCATTTTTCCATGGTTGCAAGAATTTAAGTGTCATACTGATCATTCTTCCTAGAATATCACACATGTAATATGTAGTTTTACCAGTGCTTTCAAGAGTCTTCATACAAGTGTGTGTGCGTGTGCACGCGCGCACGTGTATGCGTGAATAGGATATCCATTTTGCTGTGAACAGTGGAACAGCTTCCAAATGGGGTTAGTTTGTTTGATCCCTCAGGGGTGCAGCTTTGAGGCAATCACATGCTGGAGAACAATAGCGGGAAATATACTATCTTGAGACCTGAAACAGCAGATATGAGTCAAAGTAAGCAATGCTAGATAGACCAATAGTTTCATCCAATATATAGCATTTTTTTTTAATGTTTCAGTTCCTTGTGGGCAAGGATATATTTTTGCATATGAAGGTCTAGTGGTGGGTTACAATAGTAACACACCATGAATATTATATATCCTAACAGAATGTCCCATTTAGAAAATTAAAATATACCACCTTTATTTAGTTAGCAAACATTGCAAGTCTGTACATTTCAAAATAAAGTTATTTATGCTTTGAAACAAAATGAAGTACAACTTACTGAAGAAAATACGTATGTTGCAGAAGTGACCAACTGGATGTGGGGGATTACATCAAGTCGGTGAATGGAATCAACCTCACAAAGTTTCGCCATGATGAGATCATTAGTTTGTTGAAGAATGTTGGTGAGCGGGTTGTATTAGAAGTGGAATATGAGCTTCCACCAGTCTGTAAGTAATGAAATGCCTTTGCATGTTTGATTATAGCAATACTATTATTCAGTGTTAAAACTGAGCTGCTGAATTTTACCACATTTCTTAGCTTAATACACCACTGTGATTTCTTTCCTTGAGTCCACAGAGGAAAAGTTGCATAACATTCAGGTGCTGAAAAACAGCTTTCCCCTTTCTTCTCTTTATATGGACCATGAATTCACTGAACATTGATTTGTTTTCCCTTTTCAGTATTGCTGCTATTAATTTACCATTGTTTGGCATCTTACCGGTGTCATCTCAATCAGTCACTAACAAAATACCCATCATGATTAATGGTATATCTGCAGATAGAGATGCGGTGTTCTTTAATATGAGAGGGGGAGTCACTTCACCATGAAATGGTGGGGAGAGATGCCACCTTTCACTGGGATTTTAAGCCCTATCCCAATAGAAGTGGATTGCTCCTGAAAGAAGGACTTTCAAGCACTAAGCAGATTTTACCCCCACTGCAAAATATTCCCCCAAATAAATAGCAGTACTGTAAATAAAAGAGGGCACTAAGTAGAAGAGTTTATCTAGCCTGTCTATGTAAAATGAATGCTAGAGACATCTCCCCTCTCTACTTCAACTCTTTCTTTGTCCTGTAAAAACCACTCAGCTCAACTGGCAAGCAAACCAGGTACTATTTGCATTGCACTCTACTTCTTCTGTAAAGCACTCTGTGGGCTTACATTTCTTTGTCATACTAGAGCATATATTACACACACAATAACATGGACACATATAATTTCATCCCTGTAAATTTTTTCAGTGTGTCCAGGTCAGAAGAATTAAAGGTATAACTCAGCACAGTAAACTTAATTGAATATATTTCGTTTTAGGTGATAATGGTTAAATTAAGTTTGTGTGCTTAATACTGCCAAATTGCAGTGATGTATTTATGATGTTGTTTTGTAGCTGCTGTGAATAATTAAGCATTGCAATGTGAATTAGGTGATTTTGATTAACTAAATCAACTGAGCGTACAGCAATTTAATAGATTAAACATATTTATTTTGAATCAAACAACTCTGTTTGCTCTGTTATGTTATGTTCAATATATGTGTGATTTTTGCCCACTGAATTGAAAAATGAGCCTGTCACACTACATTACAATTACAGCCATAAACCCTTCATTTACATTTTCAGAATTTCTGACCTTGTACAAGTATAGTACCTAATGAGGCTGAATGATAAGTTTGTAGATATGCCTCCAGCATCCACCAGTGAGAGGATGAAGGGCTGTAACCAAATGTAAATAGGTCTTCAGGTGAAAGAAGCTGTGGGCCTTGTTGACTACAGCACACTCGGTTTGGTGTGGCATAGGGCCAGGTTGATTGTTGACTGATTTTTCACCTGAGCCAAGTGCTGGGGATATATTGTCATTGGCAACATTATCAGAGCTCCCACATGGACTCCTCCTGGGGTAGTAAGCAAGTGTGGCAATCAATTAAGCAAGGACAGCCCCCATGTCCCAGCATCCCTTATGGGGACCATCTTTTAAGAAGCAGAGTGCTACATTGCAGATCCCTTCAGAATAGCTCTGGCCAGACCTTCCAGCACTACAAGAGGCAAAGTGGTGGATGCCCAGCTCGGTGCCAAATCTCCTGCAGCTGAAAACACTTTGATAAATCAGCCTCCATACCCTTGAGCTATAATTCATAGTCATTGTTGAAGAGACATTTTGTGACATTCCATTTTAGTCCATGAACAGTTAGCTCTCCAGCTTTGGACTAAGAGTTGACAGAATGCTACAAAACCTAGTGTAAAAACAGGAAAGGGGGACTTCCTCTTAAAGCACTGAACTCCCTTACCCCAGTTGATTAATATACAAACCCCACACACATGATTGGCTGGTGATGCAAGGGAATTCAGGAACTTTGGGGAAGGATCTACGCTTGGTGGGGGGGCATAGCTCAGTAGCAGAGCACATGCCTTTTATGCTTGAAGTTCCCAGGTTAAATCCTAGCATCTCCGGTTAGCGGAAGGAAAGAATCCTGCCTGAAACACCAGAAAACTCCTGACAGTCAGTGTAGACAATACTGATCTACATGGAACAAAGGCCTGACTCAGTAGAAGTCAGCTTCCTATCTTCCCTTCTCTAATGGGAAAGAAGCATGTACCTGCCCAGCTCCCATTGATAGGGCAGATGCCCTTATCAGATGATAAGAGTAAGATTCTTCTGGTTTGTGTCTCAGACTGGAAGCAATCTTGATATTGATACTCATATCTTCTTCTCATGATTTTTAAGATAAGGTTATGCTGTTGTTTGAATATGGATTATGTAGAACCGGAAAGCAGATCAGATCTGCTTATGGAAGGATCAATCATTGCCTTGGAAACAGATTATTTCAACAATTTACTTTTTTCCTTAATGTAAAACTACATGGTTTCATTATGTTTGGAATAATTTATTGATTATTCTAAACTTTATTTATTGTAAGCCTTAAATTGATTGTCAATAATACAATTAGAAAACTTTTTCAAATATATATGTTTCAGCAGTACAAGGTTCAGGCGTAATTTTCAGAACTGTGGAAGTTACTTTACATAAAGAAGGGAACACTTTTGGCTTTGTAATAAGAGGTAAGTGTGCCTTTGGTGCTTCGAATTTCAACATTATTCACCCTAATTCCACATTCCTGTTAGCAAGAAGAGTAGAACAAGACATCGCTAGTGCACATCCTGAAGGCACATACAGGGAGAAAAAGAGTACTAATCCAACATTACCACCACCACACTGCAGTGGCTTTAAGTACCTTTGTCTTGCTTTTTATGGAACTTGTAGTTGCAGTGTGCAACTATTAGAATTAGCTTCTTGGATATTGAACTAACAGTGTAACTCACCACAGGGGGGGAAATAGTTCAGGGTTATTTCATGAGCTTTATAATTTGGTGTTTCATTGTGGTGGGAAAGAGGATTTTCTGTCAGTGCATGCTGCAGATTGCTCAGGGTGGTTAGATTGGGAATGGATTTTTATATAAGACAAAGTAAGAAGATGGTGGCTTTTTCATTCTCTATCCTAGGTGGAGCACACGATGACAGAAATAAATCTCGTCCTGTTGTGATAACATGTGTTAGACCTGGAGGGCCTGCTGACAGGTACTATTCATCTTCCACAGTGCATGTATATATGCATACATACACGCACATGAGAGAGAAGGAGAGGAAGAGAGAGAAAGCAAAAGGATATATGTGGGGGTTGCAGTTTAAGGCAGACATCTGCAAAGCACAATAGACACATTCAAGTCTAATCCATTCTACCTTATAAATTATACATTTAATTGGAGTACTAACAATAGGCATTGCTTAAGACTAAATGGCATGAATTTTAATTGAGACACTTGGCTTCTTTTGTTAAGTAGGGCTTAATTTTTTTAAGAAGCTTTAAGAAGAATAGAATATGCTTTGTACTATGCAAATGTAGTTTGTTAACTTGCAGTTTTCATATAGCCTAGTTTCAATATATTTTATACTTTTATACTCCTTTTTTCTTTTCATTCCTGGGGAAAACTGTACTCTGTTACTTTAATTTGTATGTATATAATGCAAAATTAGGTATAATTATAATTTCCGTAAAGATTTTGTTGATGCCTTGCTTTCACAATGTTGCTGTTGTTTCCATGATTGCTATTCCTGTCACCACCTCCAGGCCTAGCATCACCATGATTCAGAATGAAGCAGTTCAGGTGGCATGTGCCGGGTAGCAGGACTACTGGCCCTCCCCTTCCCAGCTGTTCCTCTTGAGCCCTTTGGCTGTTTATCTGTTTTTGAGGACAGAACTCAAAAACCACACAACCTATAACTGACATAGTGGTGTTAGTTGCGGTTGGAAATTATTTCCCATTATCAGTGTTGAAATGGGAAATTATTTCCCGTTATCAGTGTTCATTCTATTTGGATTCTGTACACAGAATGAAAGAAGCACCATTTTGTTGTTCGCCTCAGGCAGGAAAATATTTTAGGCAGCCCCAATTGTTATGACTCCTGCTGCCTGGACTATGAGCTGCTAATCACTTATACAGATGTTACATTATGTTACATATGCTACGTTAAATAATGTTACATTGCATAATGTTACGTATGTTACATACGTTACGTTACATAACATTGTTACATAACGTTATGTTACATACTATCAAGTCATATCTAAATTAAAGTGACCCAAACAGGGTTTTCAAGGTATGTGAAATATTAAAGGGGTGATTTTACCATTAGAGTCCACCAGTGAGTTTCCATGGCTGAACAAGGAATTGAGTTCTGGTCTGTTTCTCTTTCTATTGCACCACATTGGCTTAACAGAGAAACGGCTAAGTGTTCTGTCATCTTTGGGCCTGCTGCTCAAAGCAACAAGGTAATTGCTATCATGTCACGTAGATCTGCTGCAGGGATCAGGTCTTGGCCACAAAGTAGTACGAATGTCCTGTGGCACTTCCTGAAGTATGATTAAGAATTGTCCAGTAGAAAAATTAGCAAAACTGGTGCCTCAGTATCCTCCAGAGGTAGTGTTAAGACTATAGTATTTAGGCTGGCATTTAATGTCCTGAGTTAATCAAGGGAGCATGTTATTTATTTTGTTACCCTATATCTTTAGGTATATTTTAATATATTTTTCCTTGATTAAAACTCAAGACAGTTGAACTGGATATTGGGAAGGGATATTAAAGAATCATTTTGCATATGATTCTTTTCTCAGTGTTACATTGAATCAAATTAATAAGAACTGTGCTTTCTCTTTCTTCTTTCAGAGAAGGCACAATCAAGCCTGGCGACAGATTGCTTAGTGTTGATGGCATTCGGCTTGTTGGAACATCACACAGTGAAGCTATGAGTATTCTCAAACAGTGTGGGCAAGAAGCAACTTTGCTGATAGAGTACGATGTCTCAGTTATGGGTAGGTTGAAATGCTGAGCTGTCATTCTGGGGGACATCTGTGACATTTTACTGTCCATCCTTTAGAGGCTACTTGAACAATGATTATGACCTGTTATGCCTCTCATAGCACAAATATTCCCATCAGCAGCATCTCATTAATCTTTCTAGGTTCGTGGAGAGGTGAACAGCATTTTATTGTAATTTAAAGCTTAGCTATGCCATAGTTTTGTGGGACTGCAAGCATACAATTGTTCCTATCAAGGTGACAACTCTCTTCATGATTCTAGTGAGACCTGCTTGCATAAAGCAGATATGAATGCATAAGTATTTATCCCAAATTAAAGGGTGGGAAGATATTTGCATGACATGACATGTTTATTTAGTGTCAGAAACAGGAAAAAAGCTGTGGGGAAAGTATAAATCCCTGGGACCCTTGAATGAGATAGCAAGAAAGAGGATTCCACTGATACAGAAATTTATCAAATTATATATAATTTTTCTGGAGCCAGAGATGTGATAATACACTAGGAGGTGTTGCTCCCTCTATCAGTAAACCTATAATTTTAGAACTTTGTAGTTTGCTGATGCACTTTAAAAGACTTAGGGAAGGTTAAACATGTTCCTCAATTTATAAAATAAATTACCTAGCATCTAGATCAGCATTCACAGAGAATGCTGTGAAAATCTTATCTTTAATTTAGTACCCTATGGAAGTTGCATAAAACAGCATGGACTTTACAGCTTTTTCATTCTCATGGTAGCCCTCATACATGGCCATCGACTGGAAGATTAACTGCATTTTCTTATCAATAAGGGAGTTCAAAGTCTCTTCAGGAAGAGGAAAAATATGAAATGTCAATTGGCTTTGTGAGGTAATACCCCTGGGGCATTTTTCCCTGTGATATCCTACACTGAATATGATTATTTTGTACAGGGGTATAGTTAGTGATATAGGTAGAAAAACTTGGCCCACTATGAAAATTTATTGCATGAGACTCCGACACTCTTAAAATGTTCATATGAGAAATATATTGATCTATGACTAGCTAAGTGCTTTTCATATGAGAAATACTCAAATGCAAATAACAGAGTAGATTTTATAATGAGTTCTATCCAGAACCTGATGAGTTATATTTAAGACAATTTAAAAGACTGATTTAACTCTGAGAGCTTGCTTTAATAAAAGGAAATACAGAAATTTCAAACTGCAAATTCTTTAGACTTTCCCAGACAGAAAGAAGATTGTTCAGATTGGTTTAAGAAATAACTTCTGCCAAGGACACTTTAGGACTGACATTCTTTGAAAGAGATATTGGTTTGCAATCCCAGGTGTGCTGGTCAGCTAAAGCTGAGCAAAGATGTTTAGGATGGTGTCTCATAGGCCATCTTCAAGCACATGGCTGCATCAGTATCTATTGCCTGAGGGAGTGGCCTGTACTGTTCCTACTGTCTGTTTTACTTTTGGCAGAGGGGAGGAGGAGTTAATTTTGGGCAGGCGGGACACTGAGATCTTCAACCAGTAAGGCTCCTGCAGCACACAGTTCTGCAGACATTGCCTGAGAGAGCATCCTGCGCTGCTCTTACTGTTTTACCTTTTGCCAAGGGGAGGAGGAATGGCGTTTGGGCAGATAGAGCACAGGAAGCCTCAGCCAGTAAAACCTCCAAAATGGAGCTATCCAAAGCAAGCTCCATCGTTCAAGCAGCACCTTTAGTAAAGACCTTGGTAGAGACACCCCCAAATTTTCCTTAGTGCCCATCCTCCTATTTTGTTTATATTCCTCCCTGTCTTCTTAGGTTTCCATTTGTGTTTTATTATTAGTTTGTCTGTGCATAGGCAGAAACAAGCTGAACAGTGGCTACCCTGCTGATTCAACTCTGCCTTTATACATCATCACCATCATCGGAGTAAATCAATTTGCTTCAATATTTGTATTCTAAATAGTCTGAAAGAATTTTATTATGCTTTATTTTTAATTATTTTTAATAAATAATTAATCAGCGTGTCATTTAAATTATTGATTAACTTTTATTAATTAGTGACAGGAAGAAAGCTTGAGTATTAATCTTGTAGTTTGCTCCTATTAGTACTTACTAGCTAGATAGAATAAGGGGCCCGATTCTTCATAAATAGCTCTGTATTGCTTATTTATTAATTTAAGTTATTTACCCTACCATGCTTTCACTTGTCTCTGCTGTTCAGGCTATCTCAGCTTGTTTGCATTGCTTCCTCTTGTCTATTAATTAAGCTATTTTTCCCCATCCCAATTTATTAGCTTTATATTGTATATCAAATTAGGTTTTATTTAAATCTGCCCTGTTAGTCGTTACTTCCTATATATTAATTTAGACTATTCCCTTGTGTTCTGGATCCAGCCCTATTTTATATATATATATAAAATAGGGCTGGAGATATATATATGATATATATATTCATCTTGGCGTCTTATTGGAGCATATCATCTAATTAGTAACCACATATATCAGTGGATTGATTTTGCATAGTCTCTGGGACTAAAGCTAAAATGAGCAAAAAAAGAGGCTGTCATTTCGAAACAGGTGATTTCCCATCAAGTAAACAAAGTAGAATTGGTAAATATTGGAGAACTAAGATGTTAAATAGATTCAGTGTCTCACAAGATCTTTCTATTGAAGAACTGGAAACAGATCACAGAAAAGTTTTTTAGCTGTCAAAATATTTATTTGTTTGTTTGTTTGTTTATCGCTTTTCTTCTCATAGGGACCCAAGGTGGCTCACAACAGATGAAATAACATATTTTTAAAAACTGTATAAACATAACATTTAAGAAATAAATAAACGTATATTAGAATTCTTTAAATCAAGTTTAAAAACAATTTTAAAACATTTAAAAATATGTAAGTTAATGGACGGATGAAAGGGCGGCATGATAAGACAGATATTATCTAAGGCCTCCACCCTTGTTGAGTGAGGGATTTTCTATATGCACATTCTGCCCCTTCAACCATCCCCAGAAAGATTCGGACCACACACACCAGAAAGACCACTGTTAATGACCATTAATGACCCATGACAATGGGTGGAAAAGGACTGCAGAAGTGGAATTATCCCTCACTCCAAGTCCTTTGTCCTTCTAATAAGCCGATTCAGACCAGGGGGAAGTAAAACCAACGTGGAGGATATATCAGGGGTCTCCTACCAACTCTCCTCAGACTGAAGAAGCTACTTGGATGAGTAGCGAAACGTTTAAATAAGAAAGAAGTCCAGTTGCCATGACTCAACTTCCAGATAACCTAACCTGGATGACTGAGAATCTTCACAGATATACTGGAATAGACTGTTGTCTTCAGCAACACTGGCTGTAGCAAGCAGCATTCTTATATAACTGCTGCCATGTTTCTCCTCCTCACAGCAGCAGTCACTCAGGACAATGTAGCCTCTGCTGAAATCTTGTTTGCACCCACTCTAGGCAGTGCACTTTCACCTTGTCTCTAAGTGCCACTGCTCTCTCCCCTTTAATAGTAACTCTTCCTCAGATTCTACTGCAGAGCTCTGCTGATCAGGATAGTAGGAAGCTCTGTTATCTCTCTAAAGGCCTTGACCTCTTGTGGTCCTGGGGAGACTGCTAGATAGAGGCTCAAACTCTTCCTCCAGTGAAGGTTCTTTCAACTGAGATATGACACCCCAAATCCATAGATGAACTAAGACCCCAGGCAGATTGCTATGGAAGCAGGTAATCTTTTAGGCTTTGGTTGTATCTCCATCATAGAAGGAAAATCAAGATCAGACATTAAATGTTGGCACAAACTGATGTTACTACAAGGTTAAATTATGTAAGCTAAAATAAAACTCTCTTCATATGCTTCTATGTTATGCTGCAGCAATACTCCATATGCACCTTTTTTACAAAGCCATGCTGAATTAATTAATTTAAATAGTAAATGTAGAAGCAAAATTATTATGCTCATGCTTCACTGGATACATTGCTTTCGGTTGACATTATTCATTGGTATAGTTAGTTATCAACACAGAAGAAGTTACTGGGGGTGAGTGGGGAGTATTATTAACTATTGTTCTTGTTAGGTGTTGTCAAGTAGCCTCCAATGTCTGGTGACCCTATGAATGAGTGACCTCCAAAATGTCCTGTCATTAACAGTCCCACTTACTACTTGTGGAGTCAGGGCCACCGCTTCTTTTATTGAATCAGTCCATCTCATATTTGGCATTCCTGTTTCCCTACTGTCTTCAACTTTTCCCAGCATAATTGTCTTTTCAGTGAGTTTTGTCCTCTTATGATGTGCTCAAAGTATGACAGTCTCCGTTTTATAATTTTTGTTGCTAGGGTAAGTTCAGCCTTGATTTAATCTAGCACTTACCTATTTGTTTTTCTGGCGGTCCATGGTATTTGAAGAGCTTTCTTCTAGCACTCTATTTCAAACAATTTGGTTTTTTGTTATTGACTTTTTCACTGTCCAGCTTTCACATGTGTTCATAGAAATTGGGAGTAGAATTGTGTGAGCGATCTTGGTCTTGGTCTCCAGTGACACATCCTTGCACTTCAGGAACTTTTCTGGTTCCTTCATTGCTTACCTTCTGAGTCTCAGTCTTCTTCTGATTTCTTGGCTTCAGTCTCCATTTGCACTGATGACTGAACTGAGATATATAAAATATTAAACAATTTCAGCTTCTTAATTGTCAGCATTAAAGTTATATAGTTCTTCTGTAGTCAAGATTTTTATCTCCTTGTTTCTGTAGTCCTATTTTTCCACTTTCATCTTTCACCTTCATCAGGAATCATTTCCAGTCATTGCTGCTGCTGCCTGTAATATGGGATCATCGGTTTATCTTGAATTATTGATATTTCTTCAACCAGATCTTTTTCTGAAATTCATCAGAATTTATTATGTATTACTCCATACATGGTAAAAAGATTGTTGCAGCATCTTGAGTATCACTTTGCTTGCATGGGAAATTAATGCAGTTATTGCAGTCTTTGGCCTCTCCATCTTTGGGAACTGGAATATATAATAAAGGTTTCCAACCTGTGAGCCATTGCTTTGTTTTTCCCTATTTGTATATTCTTGTGTATTCTTGTTTTGGGTTTGAAAGATTCAGTCTCTGTATCATGAAATATCGATCCTGTCTTCTCCTAATGATTTATTTCTTCCAAGTGCTTTGAGAGCAGCTTTCACTCTGCTTTCATCAATTGCAGGTTCTTTCTTATAGGATTCTTCTTAAAAAGGGATCCATCATCTTTTGTACATCTCTGCTGTACAATTCATAATAATAATAATAATCACCATTTTAGAACTACAGAGCTGGAGGGACCCTATGGATCATCAAGTCCAGCCCCTGTCAAGGAGACACAGTGGGGGATTTAACTCCCAACCTCTGGCTCCATAGCCAGATACCTAAATTACCCTTGGTATATTGCTACCCCTTTCTTTTTATTTTGTCCTATTTTATAGGACCTCTTATTCAGCACCTCTAATCTAGGTTTAAATTTTTGTTTGGTTTTTTTTTATCTTATGGAAGAGATATTGTGTTTTTTCTCTTTTCTTTCCATTTCTTTGCACTGATTATTGTAACTTTCTTTGTGTGTGATAGTTATTGAAAAGTTGCACTCAGGATTCTGACCCTATTCCTGTCACTTTTTACTCTGCTCTTACCTTCCTTATTTAATTTTAAGAGTTCCTTCAATCATCCATCTAGGCTTTTCTTTTGACTACAGAAATAGTCTTTTTTAAATTTTTCACAGATATTACCTATGGTTTCAATCCATGGTTCTTCTGGTTCTGTCAGTTTAGCTTGGCAATGCAAATCTATTCTTTTTGTGGACTTGAAATTCTTCAGAAACTAACTATTCCTGTATTGTTTTGGCAGAGGGGATATAGCTTCTGCATTTACTGCTTTAAAATTTATTTAGTCTATTTCATTTCTGTTTTGACCATCTGGTGATGTCCACATGTACAGTCAGTCAGTCATCCCAAAGCATGTATTTGCAATAAACAGATTGTCGGTAGCACAGAACTCTATGAATTGCTCTCCTGTTTGTCTGTATAGGACAAACTTCCAAATGCTCTGGCAGGTCCAATTTACATTTCTCTCTAGCACCATTGAAACTAAGGCTTCATTAAAATCAGTTGTGTAAACATGCATTCCCTGTAGGAGAAAGACTGTAAAGGTGAAATGAAATGTAATTATTGCCAGATAAGTACAAATAAAGTTTCATTATGTGAATTAACAAGAGAGAAAAGCAATTTATATTGTTCAGAAAACTACTTATCTTACAACTGTACGTTTAAACACACCCTTGCTTCCCCAATAGTGAGAAACCCCAGAGGCAATCTTAAAAAGTATAGTTTCCTTTTGACGAGAAAGCATGGGAGACTAAAAAGCAAATTATACATTATAGAAATGGATGATTAGAAGTGTGAATTCTTTAAGTGCTGAAAACATCTGATTATCCTGTAACAAGCATTTTACTTCTTCCATCGTTTGCCAATTAGACTGCTTTGTTCTGTTGCTGGTCATTGGAAACAAGTACAGGCTTCTGTACACAGTACTGTGTACAGTAAACAAGTACACAGACAGAGTTCTAACTCCTGTCCTCTGAAGATGCCGGCCACAGAGATTGGCGAAACGTTAGGAAGAAAAACCTCCAGAACACGGCCAAACAGCCAGAAAAACCCACAACAACCATCGGATCCCGGCCGTGAAAGCCTTTGAGAACACATTAAGCACAGGCTTCATTTGAAAATATGGTTTGTATAATGTATTATTTGATCCTTAGTGGCCACACTCAGATGACCAGGCATGACTTAATGAGCACACGTAGCTCCTTGCCCCTTGATTAACAGCATGCCACGATAAACCAGGACATCTTTTATTAATCTCCATCCACCTGAAATAAAAACATAATTTTCTTCTTACCCCATGATAATTCGTATGGATTGAAGTTTAGCTGTAGGGTTAGGTTATAGCTTGAGTTACATTTGTGCTATTGGTGGGGCCAACGTTCTGACATGCAGAACACATTCATGCTTTGCTGAAAACCTGCCTGGGACATTCCCCCCCCCCCCCCCACATTGGCTGGGGAAAAAAAGTTATGTTTGTTGTTTGTTCATTTAATTGTTTGTTCATTTTTTTGGTCTTAAGAAAGAAAATTGTTCAAAAAATTTGTACAAGGAAGTGCCTGAAACTTGGAGATATTGTTTGCAGATATTCAGGTGACAACACTATAAAATGCCTGTCTTGTAGATATAGTTCTGTGTGAAATCTGCAATAAAACACAACTCATGGGGCATTGAAATGTCCCATTTGGGTGGTTCAGAGTTAATATAGTTTCCCATTTCATCTTTAAAAGAAAACTGTAATAATCAAGAAATAATGTTTATCTGCTTCAGAAGAAGCCGGGATATTAAATCAACCTCAAACCTTAGCTGAATGCTTGGACCTATTGAGAGACTGGTATACATAGTGTGTAGGGAGGCAGTGGAAGACAGGAGGGCCTGGCATGCTCTGGTCCATGGGGTCACGAAGAGTCGGACACGACTAAACGACTAAACAACAACAACATACATAGTGTGCTGTGTTTAGGTCAAATGAAAGATCATGGTCAATTAGAGCCTTCCTGATGTGATTGCATGAGCCATGAAGAGAATGGCAAAGGAGCTGTAGAGACAAAAGGCTAGTTCATAACAGAGGTTATTATGCCAAGATCTTATTGTCCATCTTGATCCATAGCATCCTAATAATATTTTTTTCATTTAATAATGTACAAGTGGAGAATACTGAAAGTAAACGGGCCTTCCTTCAGCAAATCTGCTAATCCTGCTCCAAGAACTATATAAAATCACTGCAAAGGCTGAACCCCTGAATTCAGCTCACTACATAGAAGCTCCCTTCACGTATCACAAATCAACACACTGCAGACCAGCTAAATATTCTATATATATTTTCCCTGAAGTATAATTATTGCACTAGAATGTTTTCCCTCTGAAAACACATAGTGTAATTCCATAGCATTAATGTCCTTATATAACATTGTATTGAGTCAACAGCACAGTGCATAATTAAACTATGAAATTCAATACTGCAGGATGTAGCCACAGCTACTCATTTGAATCGCTTTAAATTCATGGAAGTTCAGGCTGTTGATGGCTATTAGCCATGCTGTCCATATGAAACCTCCATGCTCAGAGGTACTATGACTCTGAATTATCAATTGCTGGGAAAGACAGTCAGATGAGTGCTGTTGCATTTATGTTTTGCTTACAAGCTTCTCATAGGCATAAGGTTGGAAGCAGAATGCTGAGCTAGGAAGGGCCCCAAATGCTGCAGTGCCCTTTTTGAAGTATCATTCTAAGTGAGACTTCAAATCATTTGGTTACATTCTGTAACTTCACATAGCATTTCCACATCCCTTAATGCATAGATCACCTCAATTAATTTGCGGAATATTGCGGGATGGGGCGAGGGAAGGAGTTTGCAGATTGTTTAGTTTGGATATAACTAGGATTTACACTAACTGCTGACAAACTTTTAACCTTATTAACAGAACTTCTTGCTGTCAGTCTGGCATGGCATGCCAGTTTCTCCCCTTGTTCTTACTGTATCAATTTTGCTGTAGCATAAAGTGGGCAATGTGGTTCAGAAAGTATAAAGATTATTAATTTTTTGTCTCTCTCAAGCTGATAGCTAATGAGGAAGAATGCCTTTATTTTTCATGTTTCATAGAATGCTACAGCCTGTGGAAAGAGACATATGCCTAAGGAAAGTAAGTGAAAAAGAGCTCGAATCTGCCTCCTAAGTCTAGGTAGATAGAAGAGAAACAAGAGGTTCATCTTAATTAGAAAGGTTCATCTGTGACTTATGATGAGGGTTAGACATAGATTAAAAGGTATAGCTAGCTTTGGGAATTTTTGTAATATGTGAAAAAATTAATATTGCAGATGATAACATTTAAATTTCAAATGAAAATGTTACAGTTTTCCCAAGCAGGGTGGTAATTGTGCATTCAGAGATATGAGGCATCTGTCTGTGAGGCCCTTAATTCACTGCTAGAGAGATGTATAATCAGAACAATCCAATTAAAGACTTCAGATATTTTATACACATTTCTAGTTTATGATAGGCCATAAAGATGAATTTAAAATTTTCCACACACTCTGAATTGCTAAGACAGGTAGGAAAAGAGGTCTTGTTTATCCTAACAGAGGCATCAGTACCATTTTCACTCAGCATCTGGTGAAGTTTTTGGACCATGCAACCATTTCTTGCTTTGTTAGCTGTGCTGGTAATAATGGTCTTCCTTTCTAAGCAAAAAATAAATTTGATCAAGGGAATACGGGTCTGTACACCCAAAAGTCCAAAGTATGGTAAATAGGCACAGAATCTCCAGTCAGTGGCTGAAATCCTGTTCATCTTCATGTAACATGAATGTACACCACCGTAAATGTGCTAGGTGCTGTGCCCAAGCATTGCAGTTAGATTGTATAGTTGTCCATGTGACTCCCGTTTCACCTGTTGCACAGCAGACATGCAGAAGTGCTTCATGAATAGCACTTCTGCCCTACCACACATTCCTTTAAAATTGTCACAGTTTTGTGTTGCACATTTGAAGGTGTGCAACAGAATTTCAGTTAATAAGTTCTGAAGTCAACGTTACACAGACTTTTTTAAAATGTGCATTAAAACTGTGCTTTCTTACTTGCGGGTCTTCAGTCATAGTCAACTTGGAGATCCCCAGTCACAGTGAATGGTACCTTCAGGACTAAATAGCAGCCGAATGTAGGAATTTTTGGCAAGCAACTGGTAATTTTCTTTCAAAATAAATGTCAACTAAAAAGTGTGTGATGGGGTGTTTTTCTTTTTGAGAAAATACTAATCTTGCACTATTTTCAAGTGTAAGAATGGCAGCCTTTTTTGTCAGCATTGACTGCTACCTGGTTTCAGAGAGTCCTGGACAAGGTATCTTTTATGCCTCCTGGTGATTATGCCTCCTTTCCCTGGTGCTAAAGGGCCCTTCCCTTGGCAGAACCAGGTTTATCTGACAACGAGTGGTGGTCAAGGCTGGTGCTGGTCAAACAGCCTTCATGATCTAAATTTGAATATGGTGGGGAAGGGTCTTATAATGGATCAGAGATCTTGTAAGCAGAAACAATTCCTATTCTGAGGTCCCCTTGCACTTCAGAAATTTTCTGCCTGCTCTTTTCTTAGCAGGTCTGTTCTTTTTCCTTTATTTTATATGGCACTGATTTTATATGTCACTGCTAGTTCAGATCATGAGTTCATAACAAACACTTCTCTGCTTTCCTACAGATTTCTCGTCTGATATTTGTAACATTGTGGTTGCTTTTAAATGGTATAGTATTAGCAGTTCTATAATCTTCTGTGACCATCAGTGTGACTCATGAAAGCTACTAAAGTAAATACTGTCACTGAAATTTATATGCAATTTTATATTCTGATTGAAAATTATTGAAAATATCTTAAACTTTGGCCAATCAAATATCTAATGTGTGTATACAGAGACTGAAGCATTGGCCAGAATCCTGTTGATGTTCATGTAAGTTGCCACGGCTAATTGTGGTTGATTAACAAAGTACTGGGGCACATCACAATCATGATCACGCGCCTGATGTGCCTCACAGCACAACACCAAGATGTGCTCCATCCCCTTGTCAATTAGCTGCAGTTAGTGTAGTAAGTTACACAGGCCATATGTGACCACGTATAAGATTCTGACCATTATGTCTATGATCCAAAGTTTCCAACAAGATATCCATGAAAGGTGGCTCTCCAAAAGGAGCAGGATGTTCTCCTTGCCTCTGCTAGTATTGCCATGATTTATTGAGCTGCATGTCTGAATCCAATCTCTCTGTGTTGTATGTTCTTGTGTATAATCTAATGAATTTCTTGAATATAAATGTATTTTTAGCTATATCAGTTACCTGCTGTTGCATCAGTGTCAGAGATTTGCAGGGAAAACAATAATTTAATCTCTAGTAGTCACTTATTTGACATCGTGAATAATATTATTCTGTGATGAAAATGCTGTAGCTGCCCAGCTATCCCAGTCCTTTTCTCCAATAGTCATTTTATTCCTCAGACCTTTCCACCTTGACATGGGAAAACCCAAGAAAGGCACAGGGGCAAGAGAAGCTACCAGAACCACCTAGAGTGTTTCCCTCCATTTTCTGGCACACAATCACTTTCCTGCAGTTGTGCCTTTTAGGAAGTGTTGCACATCTATGCTATATGCACCCATTTTCACTTCTACCATCCTGACACATGTCTTCATACTTTAAACCCCAGTAGCTTGGGAAAGTGGTCAAGGCACTAGAAATAAGTACCTAGATTTCCTCTGTACACAAAAATTCAACCAACGTCTGGATAGGATTTTTTAATGTATTTTTAAAAAAAGAAGGAATAAAAAAAAGATAAAATGGTTACAAAAGCAAAAAGTGAAAGTTACTCAAAAGTTTTTTAGCAACATAGAATTAAATCACAAGTTGCAAAATCAATCTTGGATTTCTTGCAGAGAAGGTACACACTTCAGAAAATAGGAAAGATACTCTCTAACCTAGTTCTTACTTATTCCTAATACAGGCTGTTACCTGAACAAGGTCTTCTCTCATGTAGGCAGGCTCCTTCTGGAGAGATGGAATTAACCCCCTGGCTTCAGGATGCTTCCCACCCTGCATCTCTCAGGCTTCTTTATAGAAAACAAAGCTTGATGTCAGGGATGCATCAAGTACTACCATCATGGCTAATCCTTTGAAGTGCCTCCAGGCTAATGGATTACCTCCTTAATGGGTATTAGTACCAATTGCCATCCCTCTTGGCAGGTAGGAACTTTGCCAGAGATGTAACATCCATATTAAAGCCTGCTTTGACCTCTTCCTCTGATAAACAAACAAGAGAGTCATGGACCTGTCTCCTTCCGAATGTATCCTGGCTAATTCCAGTAACAGAGGGAAATTTGCATGTTTATTTGAATTTGGTATTTCTTCCACTTTAAGATGTTTCCCAGCACACATTAGGATTTCTTGTAGTCCTATTTCTCTTTACATATTATATATGATATGAGCACCTGTATTTATTTATCTGGACTTCACTGTTACAGATAGACATGCAAATGAAAGTGAATCCATACTGTTCTGTCTTATTTTGTTTTATAAGTTTAGTTTAGTTTCCATTTGGTATAGCATAATGCTTTAAAGGGAAAGTTAATGAGCTAATTTTCATACTATTAAATAATTTGCATACAGCCATAAAATTCATGTTCTGGTCAATGTATTTAGTGATAGGATTAGCTCATGCAGAATTAGCAAGCAAGCTTGGAATCATAGCCATCTCTCTGCTGCATGCAGAAACTTGCTGAGGCTAGCGAGCCTTCTCTCTCCCTGTGCAATCAGGCTGAGAAAAGAAAGGCAGTGGCAGCAGTGGTACTAGGACATGGCCCCTAGAGAAAGCAATTGAGACGAAAATATAGTGGGAATGGAGGTAAAGTTACTAGTAACGTGGCTTCCAACATTGCCAGTGTAGTATCTTTAGCTCCTTGAAATTAAAAAGAGGAATGTGCCCCAGGGTTCAGATCCCATGCAAACGATTATTTCTCTCAGTTCACCGAAACAGAATTGCAGAAGAGCACATGGAGAATGGAGGTCATCACCTATGACAGACTGTGGGGAGGCTAATTTCACTCCCATCATTACAGGACCTTTTGTCCAGAGAGAGAGAGAGAGAGAGAGAGAAAGAGAGAGAGATTATTTTTCTTATTTTTCTTCCCCTCCCTCTTCCTCCTCTGTCACTTTCCTAGTTGCGGCTATTGCTGTTAAACAAAAACTAGCTTTTCTAGCAATTGGATTTAATTTATGAACACTGCAGCCCTTTATATTATTTATAGCTTTCAAGGCCAGCAGACAAAATTTGACATTCCAGCTGTATTTTAACCCAAAGGCACAAATTATGCTATCCTTCTTGCTCTGCTCTTTCTTCCATTGGTGATGAAAAAGCTTGCTCTGCTCAAAGATCCTGTACAAAGTTCTTGTAAAAATCCTACTAGGTTATGAAAGTCGAGCACATGACTTGTGTTGAGGTAGCAGGAGTTAGAATACTTAGAGCCTGCCCACACTGAGCATGTGTTCGACATTCCTTGCACCAATGATACCAATAATGCATCCACACAACACACCCGTGCTACCAGCTGAATACACAGAAGGCTGAAATGAATGTCAACAGTGACAAAGCAACAAAACAAAACAAAAAACTTGTTTTTTGGTTTTGTTCTATTTTGTTTTTAAAGAACTCCCAGTGGTGGTGTATTTTTGTTCTGTTTGCTCTGATTTGTTCAATGCAGGATCTGCATGTGTGAACTCCAGTATCACATTGATGCATGTTGTTTGTGGGTGGATGTCATTTTATAATGTTTCTTTGTGAACATTTTTGGCTGGTTGGTTACCATCCCTCCATGCCCTACTGCTCTCACTGCATTCTGCTTTTATTTATTATTTTTAAAAAATGTTCTCCCTTTTGCATCATAGTGTGTATGTGAAAACTAAACTTAAAAAATAAAATAAAAATAAAAAGGACTGGTGCCAAAAGATTGTTTGAGAATGGTGGATGAGTAAAACAAAGGGGGAAGACAGTAGACGGTGAAGTAGGTGGGTAGAGGACAGGGAAGATACCAGCTGCTCCAGTGTTCTGCTTTTTTAAAAATATATATTATTTTTGCACCTAGCACAAAACTGAAAATTAAAAATAAAATAAAATTAGAAAACAATGTGGCAAAAATGTGAAGGTTAGTGAGCAGGAGGCAGGTAAAACAAGAGAAGGAAAGAGAGAGTGAAGTAAGCAGAGAGAGGGCAGAGGAGATAAGCAAAAGGGAGCACTGGGATCTGCACTTAGTTAATTAAATAATTAATTGGTTGAAAAATAGAGGGGGCAATGATTTTGTGCATTTGATTGCATTTGAAGCTCTCTCAACATATTTGTAATTTCTTTCAGGTTTTAGAAATAAGAAGTTATATTCAGAACAATCAAACATAAGCTGTTCCCAAACTCTTAAAGAGTGTTATTTTGGCTCTAAAGGTTTTCAGGCCAAGACATTTGGCTGATAACCAAATAAATATAATCCTGCATATTTTCAGTTATATTATTTTGAAAACTATCAGAAATGTTGTTCCTATAGGATGCTTCTTGTGTCGCATTCAGTTACAGTTCTACCCCAATAAAGCTTTTTTGTTTGTTTGTTTTGGATTCCTGCTATGAGTGGATATTCTCTTTTCACAGTGTATATGGGACCTTACAGACATAAACATGTCACTGGTCCCAAGGGTCTTACAGGATAAAAGAGACAATGGAAAACACAACAGAGGAATAGGAGAACATGAATGTACTTTAAGCCTCATCAGAATTTAAAATGAGAATTAAGAGAATAGGACATAAAATTGGCTTTGACGAAGGGTTTGAAAAGAAGGACAGATATGGAACCATATGCATGTTCAGAAAGATGTTCCGCAAGCAGTTAGCAGGAACGTAATTCCACATATGATGAGAATGGGCAGAAATGTTTCATGAAGGAGGTGACAAAAGGTGGAGAGCAGAAGGTATGGCTAGGAGTGAAGTAACATGAAGTAATAGCCAAGAGATTAAAAAGAAAAAAACATGTGAACAAGAAATAAGGATGTGTACAAAGGTGAGGGGAACAAGAAGGTGAAGGGAAGCCAGAGAAGAGATCTGATGGGAGCTGTCATGCAGTTTTGTCTGGTTAAGCACCACTAATAAAATGCAGCCTGTTTTAGTGCTGAAAGAGGCAAACTGAAATGGGCAGCCATGACAAATCTGAAGAAGAACGTTATGATTTGGAAAGCTGAGTGTTGGTTAGTAGAGAAGCCTTGTGCAATCAAGTGGAATAAAAAGGGGATGAATGACATAAATAGACAGAATCAGAAACCAAATAACATGATGGCATAATAACTGTTTTATTGATACTTTTCTGAGCAAAGGAATAGTTTTCAATAATGGATTGCCATCTCTACTAGGAAATGAACACTCTCAATTGTGGACATGTATCTTTTGTATTAATTAAATTTGTGCAACACAAAATTTTCCATTGCCTATCTCAGAGTGATGTGAGAGGGATAGTTTCCTTGAAATAGTGAAATACATGTATCTCGTAGCATGTGATTCCCTTTGGCTATCTATCATACACCTACCATGCTTTGATCACTGGAAAGTAAACACAAGCTTTATGAATCTAATTATTGAACACATATTTCTGAGAAAATCATGGAGGAAGAGGAGTGAATGGCTCTCTCTCCTAAAGTCTAGTTTGACCCCTGGATATGAATATAGACAAAGCTACAGCTATTAGTGATAGAAACACATATAGATCAATCTATTGTATTGTAATTCTTTTTAAAGTTTTCATATAACTGGTGTAAAACTATGCACTGCCCAATTCATATCTCCAGAATAAATAGGGGGATTGCATCCCACTTCCCTTGATTCTATTGTACCTTTTTTTTCTCCATGTGTCAGTACTGAACAGAGGTAATGAGAACTCTATTCTCCTTCTCAAATGCATGGCTTTTATAAGATCATGAGAGCTCTGAGGCTGTATGTAATTAGATAGACTGTCTTCTAGGCCTTGCAGGCAACACTTTAAGAAAAAAAAATTAATTTTTAAGTAGTTACTTTATTATTTATCAACTGTCCTGCTTTACCATCTGCACAATGTCTGCAAAGAATACTGGCTACTCTCTTCCAATATTATTTTGAGTGATGGGTTTTACACTTGATTTAACTGTATTAAATATACATAATATTAAATAATATTGTGGTGGGGGTAATCAGTGACAGCTTTGACATTGTCAGGTCTCATTCACAGAGAGAGTTTCTGATTTTCCTTACAAAACCTGGGATATCTAAAAGGGTAATATGAGTAATGGAGTATGAATTTTGCCAGGGCTAACAATGTTATATGGGTTAAGGCAAATGGCAACATAAAGACTGTAAAGATGGTGTAGAAGACCTTTAAAGAAAATAGAATTATTAATATTCCCCATGTGTAATTAGGGCAGCATCTGTATACTTTTTTCTTAGAACTGTTCTATTCTTGCTATTTCCACACCTCCATTTCTTTCCCTTAAAAAGGGAAGCAGACTTACAATGACCCTACACATATTCCCTTCTAGGTTTTTGACTTTGTTGGGGAAATGGAAAGGGCATTCAGAATGATATATATTTCTAGTCAGTTTTTTGCATGTTTCAGAAAAGGGTAGTATTCATTGCAAATTAGATTTGTTATATTAAAAAGTCATTGTCTGCATAAAGGAAAGGGAAGATCCAAGCTTAGCTGATTTATCTGCTTGGTATCCAGGCTTGTACTGGTAAAAATTATGTGATGGTTGAAATAACGGTGCATTATTCATGGTGGGCTACTCAAACATAGTCTGAAAAATATAATGCAGAAAGTGCAGGCTTCACATTTCATTGCTATGTTGTGGCATAGCTTGAGTTGCCTCTTTCAAAGGGTTAAATTACAAATGCAGAAATGTAAACAATGAAGGGGAAGGAAGGAATAACAATCTTTTTGCTATTGACATCTTGTGTAACATGAGAAAGTGGGAAAATGGACAAGTGGGGAGACCCGGAGGAGCGGCAGATGGGCAAGAGATTTCTCTGATACTCATAAACACTTTCAATCTTACAGAGGCTTTTGTGTCATGGAAATGGCAGATGCCCTTTCCCAGCCTGTTTCCACATTGAGCCTTTAGGACAAATCCAGATAAATTGGATTTAGAGATGAGCATGACCTGGCACAATGTCCATGAACCACAAACCATGCTGAATGTTTTTTAAATGAACTGATACGTGGTTCATTCAGTCTATTCATCCCTAAATGAAGGGGGACTTTCTGTGTAGCTTAGCTACACAGAAAGCTCCCACTTACGAGTTTTCCACCTCGCACACCCCTTGATGGGCTCAACCCTTGTTCTTTGAGTGTAGTTCTTTGAGAATTCCCTATATATGGGCAAATGGGCAGCAAAACTACACTTCCTGCAATACTCTAAACCTTCCAGGAAGCACTGGGGCAGGATGTAGGCTCCACACAGCCTACTGTCTTACTTAGCTGGGCAGAGCAGTGTAGGTAGAGGGGAGGAGGCCCAGAGCAAGGAAGGTAGGTGCTGGGGCCCATGAAGGTGGGCTTTCGGCGAGGATGAAGTGAAATGAAATGCTAGGGATTAAAGTGTGGTTCCCAGAACCACTCATGAAATGAAGCACGAACCGGCCCAGTTTGTCGGGGCATTTTGTTTGTGGTTCATTTCATGTCCATCTCTAGTTGGGTTTGTCATAGCAAGTCTGTCCCGTCTAGATGAAATTGCATTGGAGCAGTCACAGACTTATTTTAGAATCCCAAGGGACACAGCAGATCAAGTTGTCTGAGCCTCATCTTTGAAACATTTCAGCCAGATCTTTGCCCAAACATTTCATGGAAAGTTTCTCCATAAAAAAATATATCCCTGCAAAGCTTTCTGCTTTGAGGACCTTCTCTTAGGAAACACTTTCTACTACTTAATTTAAATTTGTATTTCTGTATTGTGAAACCATTGTATTTTAGCAACCATGGAAATGTGAATCGTATATTTATTTTATGCTAGAAATATAACAGTACTCAGGAATTCTTTGTATGTAGCCACTATATCTGACATGTACCTGTTTGGTAGAAATAAATGTAAACCAGTGTTCTCCAATATATGGATATTATGACTTGAACAGGCAATTTAATTAAGAAGGCATGTGCAGGGTTGATTTTAATAATTTAATAATGAAGGAAAAAAAACTTTGTTGAAAATGTGAACAATTGGATTAAATACCCAAATTGATAAGATTATATTAGATACTACCACAGAAGCCATAGTGAAGTGTAGAAATAATTTGATATCTCTAGAATAGTATTCCTAGGTCTTACTGATATTGTCACTAAATTGCCTATGATCCAGGAAGGCTCAGGAACTCCATATTAATGGATGCTTCTACAAGTTCACATAAGCTAATGCACTCTGCACAATCACTTCTATTCCTGTGCATTATTCACAAAGTGCTGAACTTTAACCAGCATCAGTGTCCTCTTTATTATTCATACCAGCAGTAAGAGAGAAATGAGCTTCTTAAATAACAGATGGAATAATTCTAGTACCTTTGGGCAATGGCAACACCTGGTTTAAATGGAACTGGTAGCATCTCATCCCTATTCTCCAAAGCTCTCTATCAAAATTAGTATTTAACAGCTGTCTTCAACTATGATCACTTATGTATGTATATGCTCTTTGACATCTATATGTTATGTAAATGTCTAGGACCAACATCTCTTTATCACAAATGTGAACCACATTTAACTTGAAACATACTTTGGAAGCTAGCAAGCATAATTTTGCTTAAAGCAAGTTCATTATTTCCTACATTTTTTAAAAAAGATGATATTCTTTGAGCATTTGAAGTGATAAGAGACTTTTTATTTATCTGGAATTTTCACAAACCAAATCTGTATGTTAATTCCCATTTGAGCAGAACGCTAAAAAATGCTTTCCCTCTTCTTATACTATTTGTGATGGGGTGGGGGGAAGTGCCCTGTTGCTTAGTTAAAGAAGCCAAGGTTATTATTAGCATGCTGAAAGTAATTGCAGTGCCTCTGGGAGGCTCTAATCAAACCTGGTGCCTTGATAGAGATGCTACATTCAAAATTAGGAAAACTTATAAATGAAATAAAAATCTAGGAGTGTTTTCCGTGCAAACATTCATCAGTGTATCTTACATAATTATGCAGCTGATAAATCAACATAGTGTGTAAGTGCTTTGGTCATGGTGTAAATATCTTAATGACTTAAACATCTTTTGCACATGAATAATTTATATCTCCGTGATTCATTTTTCATACTTGTGCCTTTTATTTGCACAGGGTAAACTAATCAGTCTCTGTCAAGGGAGCTGCACTTGATCATTGTTTCTGATTCCTCCTAGTTGGCTGCTTGTCTTCTGTTTTCCCTAGTATAATGTTTGTTGACCTTGCCTGCCTTGATGTGGGTTCCACATGCACTTTTATCAACATCAGAAGGCTTATCCAAATCACAACTCAAACCAAGTTCATTTTAGCCTTTTCTGGGTAGTCCTGCTTGTCCCAATTCAAAGGGAATCTATATTGAATACATGGAAGAATGTAATAACTGCAGGAATGATAGGCTTGCTATGCTTCTATATATTTCCCTTCTATTTTTTGTGTTTAAAGACCAGGTGAGGATCTTTGTACATTTGGATCATTTAGCCACTCAAATGTGGAAATCTTCATTTCTCCCTCTCCCTTAAATTCACGCAGAGATAGTCTCAGAAGAGTCACTTCAAGATTTATTTAGCTTCCCTACAAACTCAGTGCTAGTTGTAGAGTTCCATCAAGAGACAAGAAGAGTTAAGATTGTCATTTGTGATCAACATTTAGGGAGACCATAGATGATACATGGAATATATGATTGCTTTGGATTATGTAAAGTAGCGGCAGGGGAGCCAACAATGATTGTGATTTTACTATATGTGGGAGTGGGTTTAACTCTTTCCCAATGCAGATTCCCGCTCTCAACAAATAACAGTTTTTATTACATCTCTCTGTGTGTATGATTTTTGTTCATATTGAAATGTAATGGTGGAGGGTACCCACTATTTCCCCATGCTTTATTCTAAGACTCCACTCCACCTGCTGTAAATTCTCTCACCCCACCCCATCACATAGATAACATGAAATGCATACTTGTGTTTCTGGTATCATTTAACTTGGCCCTTATAAATTCCTAAAGAGGTGGGTTTCTGGCTAAAACGTGTAACAGCTTCTCGGTGTGCTACTGTATAGGTACAACAAAATTAGCATGTAAAGAATAAACGCCCTCCCAGCAGTTCTTGAAATGTACTAAAACTTTTCAGAAAACGGATGGATGGTTGTGCCCTAACCAAAATTTTGTCATTTGTTCTGTACAAGTCCAGCTGGATTACCAGAGGATCTCCTGAAAAAATGGCAACAGGTAATTGAGACATTTATGGATGCAGGAAGGAGATTGAGAGCACCAAATATCAGGAAAATAAAGGAAGGTTAGGAATCCCTAACCTTACTGTTATTATACAGCATGTCAAATCAGACAGCTGCTTAGACTGATTGATCAGGACAATGATTGTACATGGTTACCACGTGAATCACCAAGGGGAGCCTTGGGAAAACTACTCAGATTTCCGTTTTCCTTAGAAATAAAAATATTACAATATACATAGGAAATCCATTTTTTGAAGACTCTCTTAATGAATTGGGGTGAATGGAATACCATCAATTTTATCCCTTGTAACCTTTTAAAGTTATCCTGTAACAATGACAAATGGTTGCAGTTTAGACACTGGAAGGAAAGTGGCTTATTCTGTCTCTGTGACCTTTTCTTAGGTAAAACACCAAAAACCAGGATCCAATTTTTGACACAACTTGGCAGCATAAGAACCTCCAGCTGATTTTATTCACCTTCCTCAGATTATAGACACAGTTGATAAACCTCTAACATCAATGGGAAACATAATATTATAGAGTACAATGACTATAAGGGAGTGCTAAGATGTATGCTATATTAATTATTATATGTTAATATGAGGGGACTCAAAGGAGACTGGGAAAAAGACTTTGGATTTACAATTGGAGATGAAGACTAGAAAAGGCTGTGGAGTAAAAAAAAGAAAATTAAAGCAATTTCAACATCTGTGAGAGAGCATTGCTTCAAAGTGGCACACCGATGGTATTAAATTGAATTATATAAACAAACATCTGGATCCAAATTGTTGGAGAGGCTGCAAGGCAGTTGATACATATTTACATTCCTGGTGGCATTGCCCTAAACTATTTAATTTCTGGGCAAAGGTGTTTCATATAATTGCAAAGATAACATCACATTGGTATTTATGAATTTATTATTGGACTCCAATGCATTATTACATCACAAGGAGTTGATCACTTTTCTATGCATAGAAGATACACAAATGACTGCTCAATCCTGGAAAGTGACTATAGAAATTTCAATAAGTGTGTGAGAATTTAAAGTACGGAAATTAGCATTGATGGAAAAACTCGATGCACATCCACGATTAATGTACCAGAATTCCAGCACAGATTAAATTTGCAAAACTTGTCTCCCTTTTATTTAGTATTGTAATAATTATACGGATTCTTTCAGTGATCCTCCAACCTCTCTGTTGGAGAGATGTGTTCACTTAATTTGGTAGTTCCATCTGCTGTTGTTGGTGTGTATGTTATTTTAGAGGATTGTAATGTTTTACTGTTGTTTTTGTGTCCTATATTTTTATTTAAATACATTTATTTATTTATTTTTAGAGGTGGGTGAGAAGTGTGGGTTCCTTTTATCTGGCATTATTTATGTAGACCCTTAAAACAGGGAAGAAATAGTGCAGGCCTACAACTAGTGACTGTCCCACAGAATACTCCATGAATACTTCTTTGCATGAATTTGCAAAATATTTCCTTCTTTTTGAAAATACTGTTATTATTTGGACAGTGCATAATCAACCTCTTCAGCACTAGAGCAAAGGTCTTCTCGAGCGTCTCTTTTAAAGTAGTGAATTGTTTTTCACTTTACATTACACTTTCTCTACCCTCCTGCACAAAGCATGACTTCCTCTTACTTTGGTTACCTTTGCATTTTGTATGTATATATTTATTTGTATTCAGGGAAGATCAGGGATTAGTGCCGCTGTAACAGATATAACCAGTTGTTTTCCTAGTATTGTCTGGTGAATAGGACAAAAACCAACATTTTGTTTTGGAAACCACTTTGGTAGTTAATAAATGCAGGGCTTGAAAATGTGTGTGAGATGTAATCACGGCAGATTGTCTTTGCTGTTTTACAGATTCTGTAGCAACAGCTTCTGGGCCACTGCTTGTCGAAGTCGCCAAAACGGCGGGCTCTGCTCTGGGAGTTGCACTATCTACCTCGATGTGTTGTAGCAAACAAGTTATTATCATAGACAAAATTAAATCTGCAAGTATTGCAGACAGGTGAGTATTACAACCGTTGACATAGATCATAGGAAAATTCAGCAGTCAGAGGAGCAGTTAAGACAGTTAACAGTGTCCTGCACAAATGCTGTGTGACAGCCTATTTATAAGCACAGCGAGTAAACCCTAAAAAACATAGATGCAAAGGAAAAGCATGTCCACTCATCCAAGCTGCTTCCCCCTACCATTGCTGCCACACCCATTCTCCCACTCCCAGCCAGTGTTCCTGCTATCCACAAGAACTTCTGGCTGCAAGGAGAAAGGTGCAGGAGCACATTGTTGCATGTATGAAATTCTGCTTGTACCTTGGATCAAGATCAGTTTCTTTGTTTGCTATCCAGTTGTTTTGACATTTACACTGATCATTTTTTAAAGATACAGTTGTTTAAAAAAAAATCCAGCAATGATTTCCATTATAAAATATTAACTATGGTGAATGTCATACAGCTCTCAGAATTTATGAGACATTATAATCCTGGCAGGTTTGTTGGTTGCTGTTGTTGTTTTTAAAGGAATCATCATTCAATCTTGGAGTGCACAAAATTGACGCTCATTAGACTTGACCTGTCCCACTGCTACACTTTCTGTTGTATTTTACAGTATCAGAGAAACAAAAGAAGCTGGCTTCTGGGGTGTGTGTGTGTGTGTTTTAAATGACTTACTTCAATAGTCTATGAGGAAAATCCATGTTTGAAAAGTAGTGTACTGAATTTTTAACCCTACGCACAGTCCAGGGATCTTTCTCTCCCAACCACATTTAAATGAATGGTATTTCTGCAGTGTTTTATGCAACTTCTGTTCAGTGGCATCATTTAAATTAGTTCCCTAGGAGAAAATCCATGAGATAATGTTGTCATTCATTCCCTAACCCGTTGGTGTTATCTGCTGCCAAGTTCCTTCCCATTCCACCCCAATAAAGCTTTCAAGATATTCAAGGAGGCCACCCTCCAATGAGTTTCCATGGCCAGGCAGAGATTTGAGACCAGGTCTCCTGAACCCTAGTTCAACACTATCTAATAGACACACTACATACTCAAATAATTCTGCTTCTGAATTCCTCCGAACAAAAATTGTGGAATACATTAAAGTTACTACAAATGGTGCGTTCCATTTTCAGCCCCTCCACAATTTCCCCCATTGCCATTCTTTGTTTTTCCATTTCAGCAATCCTGCAAATATTACAATTAGTGTACAATCCTACTGTGGACTTTTTGCCATGAGAATTAGGGTTTCCGACCCAAGTTTTATTCTGAAGGATGCGATACTTTAATTTTCTCCCTTTGTTTTTCTCCCATTTCACAGGGGGTAACCATCTAAAGACATTTTCTACAGGACTGGTACGTCAGGATGCTGACTGCTGTGTTTGCTTTTCTGAACTCATCCAGTAGCCAGTTTCTTGAGTGCTGTGAAATGTAGCATCTAGCCCCTTCAGTTCTCACATATTAAGTTGTCTTTACTTACCTAGCCTATCTAGTCATCATGACTAGTTTAATAATTAATTAATTAGTGTATATCATCACCACCCTTTACAGATTGCCAGCACAAATCAACAAAATGTCTGATTCTCAGATAATTCACCATACAGTCAAATGGGTCCTTGTGTAAGAGAATAGCCTTCTTAAGCTAAGCCGCTCCCTTTTGTTGTGTTGCTCATTCATGTTAACTCACTACTATTCAAGTTCTGTTCATGATGTCTTGGGCTTTTCCTTGTAAACTGTATTGGTTTTTGGCAAACCATTGCAAATAATCCAATCAATATTGCAATCTAACTTTTTAACCATTTCTAAGTTTTGCACTAATGGCATTTATGGTTTAGCAGATCGTATGAAAACTAATTTTATCTGATTTGAGACAGAAAAATAAAGTGAATGATATCAACTTGAAAGCAGTGAATCCCAATGAACTTCTGTGAAGAGTTTCCTTTTCCTTTTCCATAGATGTGGTGCATTACATGTAGGAGATCACATTCTTTCCATTGATGGCACCAGCATGGAGTACTGTACATTGGCAGAAGCAACACAGTTCTTGGCTAATACAGCTGACAATGTCAAGCTAGAGATCCTTCCTCATCATCAGACACGGCTGGCTCTTAAGGGACCAGAACATGGTAAGGGAACTTGCAGTTTCACAGCTAATTTAACCTCATTTCTTCCTGTTTTCTCTGTGTTAATGTGCTATCAAGCTCATTCCCACTTACAATAACCATAGGAGAATTTCCAAGGTATGTGAGATAAGTAAACGTTGGTTTTACCAGTGCCACTCTCGTGAGTTTCCATGTCTATTTTCTACTGGGACAGAAATTACCATTAGGCAGTTTTGAGTTGTATTTTGTTTCTTTTACTGTTATGACCTTGGTTTGATACATGATCAATCCGAGTCAGTTTTTCTAAGAACTCTCTTTTCTGTTAAATGGCACTTACTTCCTGTATGTATGCTTAGAGTGTTAGTTTATGCAAATTTAAATGGGACTTATAATGAAGCATGTTTCAAGACTGCGGGAAGATAAGTTTAGAATCTGTATTTAATTTGGGGGTGGAGGTGATTCTATTCTATAAATCTATTCCGAAGACATACATGTTCTTGATACTCTTACTTTGAACATCATTGATAACTTCAAACAAAAGGAGACCATTTTACTGGTGTATAGAACCAACTACTTATTTGTCTCCATCTATAAATAAGAAGTCATCAGTGTACAGTGGTGCCTCGACTTACGGAATTAATCCGTATTGGAACGGTGGCCGCAACTCAAAATTTTCGTAAGTCGAAGCACCATTTCCCATAGGAATGCATTGAATCCGTTCCGGCCGAAGAAAAAATTACCAAAAAAAATATATGAAAATAAACAGAGCAAGTCCCACGCTGGGACTGCAAAAAACAAAAAAAACAAAAAACAAAAAACAAACAAATCCAAAAATAAACATTGGAGCAAGTCCCACGCTGGGACTGCAAAAAAAACAGCAAACAAACCAAACAACAAAACAACACAGAAACATAACCCCCCCAGCCCAAACCTACCCTCCTAAACCCACCCAGAACAACTTTTTTAAAAGGAAAAAGCAGCACCTTACCAGTCCGAAGCCTCCTCAGCCTGCCAGGCTTCCACCGCTGCTGTGACCGCCGGCGCCGGGGGGGCTTGAGCCTGGCAGGGGTGCTTCGGCCGCTCGCCTCCCAGCTCTCCTCCCGCTTGCTCCTCGCCACACTCCGCGGGCCGATGGCAGGAAATTCAAATGGTGGAGGGCAGCGAGGAGCGAGTGGGAGGCGAGCCAGGGGCAAGCGGCTGAAGAAACCCAGCCAGCTCAAGCCTCCCGGCGCTGGGTCACCGCTGCCTCCGCCGCGGCCAGGAGCGAGCGGCCGAAGAAACCCGGCCAGCTCAAGCCTCCCGGCACTGGGTCACCGCTGTCTCCGCCGCGGCCGGGGGCAAGCGGCCGAAGAAACACGGCCAGCTCAAGCCTCCCGGCGCTGGGTCACCGCTGCCTCCGCCGCGGCCGGGGGTGAGCGGCCAAAGAAACACGGCCAGCTCAAGCCTCCCAGCGCTGGGTCACCCCTGCCTCCGCGGTCGCGGCGGCGCTGGAAGCCCTGGAGGCTGAGCCCAGCCGGGATGGTCCGGCGGCTCGCCTCCCGGCGGCAGTGGCAGCAGCAGTGGAAGCCTGGGAGGCTGAGCCTCCCTTTTCCTAACCGTTGGGGTGAAAGAGCTACAAAGAAGCAGCCTCTTCGCCACCAACGGTTTGAATTTCCCGCCCTTTTCCCCTGCCTTTTTTTGTCCGTAGGTCGAAGCTCCGGCCGCAAGTCGAAGCAAAATTCTGCGGCCGGAGCTTTTCGTAAGTCGAAATTTTCGTTAGTCGGGACGTCTGTAAGTCGAGGCACCACTGTAGCTGTTTTTGACTATACATGTATTTGACTATACATGAATACAGGATAGCTAAGTATTTATCAGCTCATTTTCAAACATAGCCTATAATTTTTAAAGAATCTTAAGTACTAAATTTCACTCAAGTAAACAACATTTGATTTATATGAAGAAGCCGTATTTGCTGAAGAAAATTTTTATATTTTTCTCACTTAGTAACAGACATAGGAATAGGCTATCCATGCTGAATTGTAAGAATTAATGACATATTTTACTGCCAAGGGCAGTGATAATGTGTGTGGGTTAATACCTTAATTAAGAGAGGGCTAAGTATAATCTAAGTTATGGGGCTAACTAATCATATAAAGTATGAACCGGCAAGCTTTGCTTGAGCAAGACCAGCATGGAGAGAGGAAAGGTCGCATGCAAGGTTACATATTGGCCCTCATGAACTTCATAGAGAATATGACTTGGTACTCCATTAAGGCTGCAGGCTTAGGCAACATGATTTGTAAAGACATACTTTCATTACATAGTGACTATCTCAGCTCTGTTTGGGTACAATAACCATAAAGGGATGATGTGAGTAGAATAGAGTGGGGAGTCTTTCATACTGTGCTATGGGCATCTGTGGGGGAGGCCAAGAGGGAAAATGTCCTACCCAAATGATAAATTTATTTTCTTATTTTAATGTACATAGACAAGACATGCTGGCTGAAATCCTGTTGCTTAGTGTAGTAAGTCACAACTAGAGTAGTCCCACTGAATCAATGGAACTTACAGAGGAGTTGACTTACCACATCCCCACAGATTCAGTGGGCCTACTCTATTTGTGACCTACTATGCTAAGCAACAGGATTTGATTCTAGTGGTGCAGACCATGAAGATTTGCTCTTCATGGGGAAAAAACCCAGCAGAAACCTTACATAGTGCCATGCTTTTAGCCAGCCTCCACTGTTCTTTGACTTTTCTGTGTTCTAATGTTATTTCTGCTCAGAGAGGTCTTTATACTTTTAATATCCAAGGGATCCTCCACTTGAAGAGGTTTCATGCTGCAGATGTTACACTAGCCTGTCAGGAAGCTGGCATAAACTCCAAAATGATGAGAGTGGTGGTGACATTCAAAAAAGCATAAGGTCCCACATATCAGCACAACTTGTGGAGTAAATATGCCCCAAATTGCCTATACAGTCTGGGCCTGTTTTCACCAGATTTTGTGCCATTCTGAATGATGCGGTATAGTTCAATTATCTGATGAAAAACCAGCTTAATGCAAATAGTGTCAGATCTGCTTTGATTTGGATTCCTGCACTGAATAGAGGGTTAGACTCGATGGTCTTACAGGCCCCTTCCAACTCAATTATTCTACGATTCTATAATTTCTACTGTTAGTTACAGCAAGCTGTGCCCTTGGAACGTCTACATCATTCTACCTTCTGCTGCCACGGTAAAGAGAGAGGAATAGCATTTCCTCCTCTTCCTCTGGGTTTTGTTTTGTTTGGATTTGTTTGCTACACTTTTTCTCTTGTTGCTCCCAAAGGGAGGTGAATCATTTAGAACAGATCCAAAGTAGATCAGAATATTTCACTATATTGGGGACATGGTAAGGGACTAGGAAGGCTTTGTATTCTATGGATCCAAGGCCTCTGCCAATCATCTAATGCCATACTATCAACCCCCCCCCCCTCCACATATCTCCGAAGCAACAGAGATGTAGTAGCAGGGAAATGGACATTGATGTGATTACCAAAGGAGCGTGGTGAGAGAGCTGAGGGCTGATGATGACCTCTTTTGAAATCAGATGTGATTCTCTGATCTTGGATAAGAGATCCAGTCTTTCCAATGGCCCTTGCAGAAGCCATAAGATCCTGCTGTTAGCCAATTAATAGTTGAGCTTTTAGGTTAAAAAATGCAGCTGAACGGTGGTACTCTGATCTGGAGCACCAGAACACACCAACTTTATAGAGGTGATTATGGAGTACCATAATCTCAATATGGACCAAAAATTTTATGTAATACTGAGATTATTCAATTCCATAATCTCACTGTTTTGAAATATTATTATTACTGGTTGGACACAAATAGCATTGAACAATAGGGGATAGCAGCTGCCACTTTTCTACGTGTCCATGAGCAAGACGTTGTGTGATGTTATATGCAGGGCCCAGCCCAAGCAGGTCTAGGCCCTGCATATAGCAAGTTGCAGCAACTTTTCCGCAAGTACCAGAGAAACATATTTTTATTTGATTTCTTTCTCATGCAGCATTCCAGCACAGGTGTAAAATATCCTTTCCATGACTAGAAAACATCTACGTATCTACATGGAAAATAAAATATTCAGTGTGTGTGGTAAAACACAGTTTGATGTATATATTTTATTTTTAGTTAGTAACATCTGTTTTCCATTTTCCCTTCTTGATTTCTTTTGGTGACAAAGTACTCACCACTGGTGTATAATTCCATGTTGTATTGAAGATATTTCATATATTTCTGTTGCTGCAGAATTATTATAGCCTTATGCTGAGTAAAATGTCCCAAGAAGAAAATATTCACAAAATATGAATGATAAAAGATTCTATGTCTACATACTCCTTCCCATTTTGTTATGTAGACAAGGGAATCCAAACAAGCTGCTTTTATCACATTTAGATATGCTGTCTTGCAAATTTCAGTTGATAACTTAATAATAATATAAAACCAGTTTTTTTCTGGAAGAGTACTGGCTTTAATCAACTGATGGATCCTTTTCACTTACTTTTACTTTTTGACAGATTTCCCCCCCACCCGCCAAGTTTAAGATCTATCTAACACAAGATTGACTACAAGGGAGAATTCAACTGTTTCCTGTACTAGGCGTACAGATAGTATGAAATCACATTTTAGAACAATAAATGATGACTTTAGATTTCTGCTTTGTCTTTATTAATAAATTCCTGTAAATTGAATTTTTCTGCTGATGCTTGAAAGATAGGAGTTCATTGCCCAAGATAATATAATGCCGGTGATGGATGCTGTTAAAATTAAAATGTCAGAGCAGTAAATTGAAATGACTGGCAAGTAAACTGCCCTGAGTTACTATGCAGAATGTGATATATGCTCCCTCATTTTATTTTGTTTTACACACACA
Source organism: Intellagama lesueurii (assembly GCA_037013535.1). Taxonomy (NCBI): domain Eukaryota; kingdom Metazoa; phylum Chordata; class Lepidosauria; order Squamata; family Agamidae; genus Intellagama; species Intellagama lesueurii. Next base: position 53,768,102 of record JBAJHW010000005.1, read on the forward strand.
CACACACACACACAAGTACTTTTAAATGGGTGGATATTTTCAGACCTTAATTACTAATTGTACATCATGCGTGGTGATCATGATAACTGAAATGTGTCCGTTAAAGGGATTTAATCATAGCATCCAAAGACAGAAGTAGATTAAAAATTGATTGAGTACTGACTAGCTTTTTAAAAAGGCATAAGATGCATTAGTTCCGGGTCTATGAAAGATTGCCGTCTTTGGAAAATACTAGCGTTTGCTGACCAGCAAGAAAGGGGTCTCAAGAAGCAGAATTCCTTTCTTTTCAAACTGCCAACATTTTTTTTTACTTCTTAATTTATTTATGTAAGCCAGTCACTTTCCCTGTTCTCTGGTCTTTTGTTGTTGTTTTGTTTCTTTTCATCCTTTCATGTGGGCAGTGAAGGTTCAGAGGAGCAACAGGCAACCTTTGTGGGATCCCTATGCCAACAGCCAAAGCGGTGCCCTCACCTACCACCATTATAACACCTACCACCCTGACCATTGCAGGATGCCAGCTTTGAAATGCCAGAAAACGCCTCCTCAAAAAAACCTTTGTAATATTCCATGCTTTTCATTTATTATTATTATTATTATTATTATTATTATTATTATTATTATTATTATTATTATTATTATTATTATTATTATTTAAATCACACAATCCTCTTGTTCTTTCACTCTTTTCCCCATTTCAATCTTTAAAAACCATTCCACGTTATCAGTCTCTCACTTTTTCTGACGCCCATGCAAGGTTATTTCTGACATGCATTTTTCCTGCTTTAACTTACCTAGTCTTTTTGTAGAGAAGGGGAGAGGTTTGAAAACTCTTGAAGGATTCAACCTTCCAAACCTACTACCTGACAGTATCCAGTTTATTGCCTTTTAAAGAACATAATCTTTCTACGCAACATGTATGTCAGAAATCACCATTTCTAAAAATATGCATTTCTGATTCAGTGTGTCTAACCACGCTAGTGTGCATTAATTAACATAGCCATGGATTTGAACAACTATCAGTTGCTTTTATTATGAGAATGCCAGTTGCTTTAGCACTGTTGATGAAAATAATGTAACAGGATTGCACGTTACCTTTTTGTACTAGCAAATAGGAATTTTGCCTGGTTCACACGACTCTGAAAATCCTGACTATGCTGCTATATGTTTGTACAGTTTGTGATTTTGTCACTGGATGCACACAAACCATTCCTGTAAGTCACGCCCACAGTCTTGTGATTTTAATAGACCATAATAGGCATGTATTTCAGTCCTCTTGCTTTGTGCCAAAGTGTTTCTTTCTCTTTCCGCAGCATTGGTATCATCCTCCTTTTCTCCAGCTTCCATGAGTGCATACAGTCTGAGTTCCTTAAATATGGGAACTTTGCCTCGCAGCCTCTACTCCACCAGCCCACGTGGAACAATGATGAGAAGGAGAATGAAAAAGAAGGACTTCAAAAGCTCATGTAGGTGACCATGTTTCTATTGATTCAGTGGTGCTTAGTGAATCTGACACATATCATGAACTACATTGCAACTTGGGTTTCTTTGGGATTATTAAGGATTATTTTATGTGCGTTATAGCTGAGCAGAAGGAGGTGTTCAATTACATATATGCTTCATTTTTATTGCCTTAGCTAAATTGAGATAACTGCTAAATGGCAAAAAGATTTTTTAAAAATCAGCTAGCACTAACATGGCAGCAATATTTTGAAAATACACATACACCACAGAATGAAAGGTGTTAACATGCCATTTGCAAGTGAAATCATGTGATATTCTTCTAAGGAATTCTTCTAGCAACTTTCAGTGAGGAAAACCTCATTCCTATTCAGCAGTTAGATGTGGCATGCGATGGTCAAGACTGTAGATGGAATGATTTTCTGTAAAATGGCAGTAATGGCACTCTGATGTCTTCAGTATAACTTAAGCCAATTTAGTCAGTTATGGACTATTTTTAATGTTATCCTACCTTCAGAGGCTCAGGGTTTTCAAGGTAAGAAAGGTTCAGAAGTGGTTTACCATTGCCTTTTCCTGCACAGTACTAACAAAAGGGTGCTCTGCAATTTCCAATTCACACTGTGTGATACTAATAGGCTTTGGGTCAGTAGGGTCAGCTGGCTCTATAAGCCCACTCCTTAACTGAAACAAATCACCATTTTCATCTGCTACCTTCTCACAGTGGCCGAAGTCCAGTTGTGTAAAATGACACTGTGTGAGGCTGATGACATCATCAGCTGATGCCTTTTATAGCTGATTAAAACGTTTCAGCCCATCCCTACCCCCAGATTTCGAGGCTCCCAATGGGTCTCTTTAGTGCTTGGGAAGTCTTTGGGGGACTTGGGATGGGCAGGAAGTATTTGACATTCAAGAATCTCTGCTGCCAGGGCAGGTTCCACTGCAAAACCAAGAGCTAGTCTGAGACATTAGAGAATAGCAGTAGGAGCAGCAATAGCTATCCTGAGAAAACCACCACTGCTGTGTTTGCTGCAACAGTGGCAATCCTGAGGACATGAGACCCTTATGGAATGGCAGTAGTAGTAGTTGTAGTAGTAGTATTTGCACACAGCTTCTTTCTTTCTATAATGCATTCAAGGTTTGATGTAATAACTAGTTACTAAGAGGACCCTAAATCTGTTTTTCTTGGGAGAGTCTAGAATATGTATGACTGAGAGTGCAATAAAGTTTTCATTGCCCTTTGTGTGGAAAAGCCTGCATAACTAATGTGATCTTCCCAAATGCCTGGCAGTAAACTGTGCTGGCGCAGGGAACCATAAACATTTTATTAACAGAAGTTTTGCAGTGACTGCATTAGTTATGCAGGGGTTTTTTTTTCTAAACACACAGCCATAAAACTTAAAGATACCCCACACTATCACATACTGTTTATTACACTTGATTTTTTGCTTTATTTGTTTTCTTATATATATTCTTCCCTTGATTTTTAATGGTTGAAGTGTCTGCTTCAGGGAGAACAGCATTGATACTTGCCTCTGACTTTGGGCAATGAGCTCATACAAACACACACATACATTTACCTTACCGTAGTGCTTGTACAATGAACCATGTAAACATTAAAGTAGATATCTTGAATTATTCTCTGCATGCTTGAACATCAGGATTTACAAATCTTGTGTCTGTTGACATAAGTTTCAATACGCAGGGTTGACAGAATGAGAGCTGTCTTCCCTCCATCTCTTCTGCCGCTCTCTGTAGAACTAAAAAGTGGCTCTGCGTGCTTCCAGCCACCCACGGCAGGTTTTTAGGGTTGCACAGTGGCCTTCCGGAGGGAGGGAAATCATCCATTCAGATGGAACCAACAGAATCTAGTAAAGGAACAACATTGGATCCTGGCTGTTATGGACTATTATGTGGCAACTATTAATTTTGTTGAAGTTGAAATACTTCTACATGTTCTTCTTCATTTAGTTAATTAGCTATGGGAATTAGGTACCCCTCCCCAGCTCTTTTTCTTATCTCCAGATACCTACACACACACACACTTTTTTTTAAAAAATCCCTCTGTAGGCATCATAATTTCAGGGACAGCAGTTTTCCGTTTTAAAAAGTATGGAAAGTTCTGTTTTTCAAGATTCATTTTAAAGAAATCAGAAGCAGGTTCATTTGGAGGTGTTGGTACAGCTCCCAGTGGGTCTTGGGGTCTGGAAAATGATCTCTTGACACTGAACTTTCTCTACCCTTGAGTTAAATGATTGGATTAAATTTTATATATCTGGAAAAGTAGTGATAAATCTGGAATTGTAGGGTGCTCAGAACAACAAGCTCCACAGCCAGCCCCGCAATCAGGACAGTCCAAAAATTCAGGCAGCCAAATAGTTCCATATCAAAAAAATGAGAAGCACATCTTTTGTAGAACTGTTGGCTCTTAATTGCCTGTTCAAAACCAGATCACCCTCAAATAATATTAGTATTAACAATTATGTGCTGTCAAGTTTATTCTGATGTATGACAACCCTTTTCAGGTTTTTCTAGGTCTAGAGTACTCAGTAGTGGTTAACTATTGCCTCCTTCTGAGGGTGCTCTTGGACTCTGCAGTTTGCCCAAGACTACACAGTCTGGGTCTTCTCCTGGAAGGTACTGTCTGGAATTGAACTCTGGCTCTGCATCCATATCTCCAACTCACTGAGCTATCTGATTGCATCTAATTATTGCTTGTAGCAATATATTAGCCAAAATCCTCATGCACAGTTTTATGTCATGCAAGCCAGTTGTCATCATCATTCCCACTTCCCACATCATAATTCCCACTTCCCAAGTCTGCTGAACAACTCTCAGTGATCAGTGTTAGGATCACCAGCTTACCAGCACATTTTTAGTTTCTGTTGGCCAGAATCCTATTATTTACATGTGCCAGCATAAGTCAAATGGTATGAATCTCACAGACAATTTCTGGCTACATAAGAAGTCAATGCTGGTATTCCTCGTCATGCATGAGGTCGTGTGTTAGGTGTGTGACAAGAAATAGAAGCATTGACTCCTTAACTGGTAGTAATTCACCACTGACAATTATAATATTTGGCGAACACCAGTGTATGTAAGTAGTAGGCTTTTGGCCAATATACATGCAGATTTTTTAGTAAATGGATAGTGTTTAAGGGCTTAAAAGGCTTTTATTTTTCCAGAATATATATATATAGAGAGAGTGCATGCACATGCACACATACACACACAAACACAGAGAGCACAAGTAAATACCAAAGAATGATACCAACAGGCAAGCATTTATGGAACTTACACAAAGGCTAATGAAGGCATTATAAAACAATTACTCTTTCTGCTAAAACAGTACCCAGGCTATTCCCAGAAATTGATACTTTCCAAATGTATACAAATGCAGTCAACCATGAAAAATATAAAACAACAAAAAAATTGTATGTCATTCATCCCAGACTTGTTTTTATCTGCTGTCAAGTGGCTTCCGACTTATGGTGACCCTATGAATGAGCAATCTTCAAAATGTCCTCAACAGTTCTGCTCAGCTCTCAAACCTGTGGCACTAGGAGGCGTTTACCTTTCAAGAAGACACAAGCCAGAAACACAAGCCTTGATCCATTTCAAACACTAACTAGTTGGTGGTAATATATTTACAACAGGATTAGCTTACAATGCCTGGGATGTGCTGTTATGCTTAGCTAACAATGGCTGGCTATTCCAGCATACACTATGTTAGGCTCTAATACAGTTAAATGGTTTTCTAATACATTGATCACTATTGCTATATGCCTTTATGGAGAAACTCTCCATATGAATAACTGCCCCATATATGATAGCTATTATAATATTATTTTTAAGCAGTTGCATTGGCTTTTTGTTTGCTTTTGAAATTGTATTTCATTTTCATCTAGAACAGCAATTCTTGGACTAAAACTCCAAGACGCCTTCACCACTAGCTGTGCTGGCTAGGATTTCAGGGAGTTGTAGTCCAAGAACATCTGGGGACCCAAGGCTGGGAACCACTGATCTAGAATCATGGGTGAAAATCCTTTTGCCTGGTTATGCTGTTATAAACACATGGCGTAACATTTGGAAGCAAATTGTCTCTTCTGTACTGTGAGTCATGCAACAGATAATGTTTATGGAGATTCCTTAGTTTGAGGAAATTCACATTCAAAAGTATGCCTTTAGCACAGTACAAGATGATTCCAGCCATGGTGTTGTGAAGGGCTGGGTTTCCCAGATCATCAGTTCACCTCCTGAGATTGAAAGTAATGGTTAACATGTGACAGAGTCTCTTACAGGTACTCATTTCTTATATCTTCTTTGGAGCTTTAAGAACAAGAGGTTTCACACAATCATTGGGTAATTTTCTTTACTGCTCAGTTATAGTTATTAAATGTTTAAACTAGCTTCTATGGCTTAACCTTCAGAAGCCACTGCCTTAAATCATGCTAGGTATATGTTCACCCTCAGTAGGATTTTGCTGAATTCAGAATCATGACCTATTCTAGAAACTTCCAGGCTCGTTTGTCACACAGAATTGAGTGCAGCTGTCCAAGTAAAACCATCTGAGAAGCATGGAACTAATCACTGATTTGCTAGATTCCCATCCCCCCACATACACAGTTCTAGCCAAATCTACTCTGCTATAAATCTGTTGTTGCGGAATCGCTTGTTGAAACAAAAGCAACCTGTACCAGTTCATCCGTCTGCAAACAGCACCGATATCTTTAAAAAGAGCAGTGTGTCTGGCTTTCCTTCCACCTACATTGTGTTCTTTGTAGGTAATGTGTTGTGAACATGGTGAGACTGTGAGGAAAAATACTGTTGCAATTTGATTTCTGTAGAATTCACTATATGCTATGGCATCTCCATTATTCTGTAGAAGTCATTGTAGTAGCTGCCTCCAACTATCTGCCCTCCAGAGGTGTTGGACTAGAATTCCCATCTCACCAGCTAGGATGGTAAGCTGCCATGGTGCTTGGGGATGATGGGAACAATAATCTAACATTGTTTAGAGAAGGATACACTCTAGGAATGACTGAAAGCTTCATGAAGCAGAAGCTTCAGTAGTCATCAATGGCTGCTGCCTTGTGAGTTGCTTATAAAATGAGTGATGGGTCCATTCTCAGTGAAAACTATTTCTTCTCCTTTTGGAAATACATTAGAAGGATCAGGTAGCCCAAGCTAGCACATCCAAGCCTTGACTGACTAAGGATCGACGTTTTACACAATACTCGGATATCTGAGCAATCTCAAAATATCAAAAATTATGATATTAACAGGTTTTTAGTTATCTGTTCAAATCTTTATGTGGTTGTTTAAATACCTGTTGGTCGTCAATCTTAAGAGTGTTAACATAACATTTGATGTTTGTTACACTTCATTACACATGGTATATTGACAAATTAGTTAATTTCTGCTATCTAATTTTGAATGTCATTGCTTCTGGTTGGATGTGCTTTACAGTGTCACTAGCCTCTAGCACTGTTGGCCTGGCTGGGCAGGTTGTCCACACAGAAACAACAGAAGTAGTGCTGACAGCTGACCCCATTGTGGGCTTTGGGATACAGCTCCAGGGCAGTGTGTTTGCTACTGAGACCTTGTCATCTCCGCCCCTGATTTCCTATATTGAGGCTGACAGCCCAGCAGAAAGGTGAGTTTCTTTAAGATGATTGCTCCTAATTGTTTATTGCTAAGAATTTATCTTTGGGTGCTCTTGGTTAGTTATTTTCAAGTTTCTCTTAAACTACTGAACATTGTTCAGTGAAAAATGTAGTATATATTAAATTCTCTCTTTTTGATACTAGGCTTTTAAAAGCTTTGATAGGGTATGAGAAGGGTAGCTTGCACCAGTGTCTTTATCTAGATGATTGCCTCTGATGAGCAATTGTGGACTGTATTAATTAGAGAACATTTCTGGAATTTCCAAAGCTTAGTTGAAAGAGTTTAATCTTTTTGATTTGAGACTGGCAGAAAGTACTTCAGTCTCTCTGTACTTCTAGCCAAGATCAGAGGCAATCATTAAATAAATAAAATACTGGAATTCTGGATGGTTCATTTTATCACTGGTACATTTCAAATGTGGCTATATCAAATAGTTGGGAGCAACATGATTTCATGCAGAATAAAATTAAATCTATATTACAGAGTTTTAGCACCATAACTGGTTTATAATGTAAAGACTGTTAAGTGTCTTGAATCTCTTGTAAAGACTGAATTAGATTTTTGAAATTTATTTGTTTTTGGACTTATATGGATCTGATGGCTCATTTGTTTTGCACTGTGTGTAAGGTGTGGCATCCTACAAATAGGAGATAGAGTACTGGCCATAAATGGGATCCCAACAGAAGATAGCACATTTGATGAAGCTAATCAACTACTCAGAGACTCATCTATCACCAGCAAGGTCACTTTGGAAATAGAATTTGATGTCGCAGGTAAGAATCCTCAACTATTCTTATCTTTCTAACATGCTGTGAGTTCAAACCGTTTGCTTTTGAATCTGAACTTGCTATTTATATGCACAACCCCAACCTTGCTCTGTCAGTATTTTCTTACTATCATGAATCTTTTTCTGCAACCTTGTATTTGTACTGAATCTTTCAAAACTCATTCAGAAATGATTAATATTCTATAAATTGTGAAATTACTCTTATCTTTCTTACATATACACCGGAATTACCCAAAGCGCAATGTGTATCAGATTTAGGGAAAATCATTAATTGCCAGTTGTGTGTTAGAAACACCATGTGTTACTTAAGTTGGCACTTTATAAGGACACAGTATCTAAAGACCAAAGTGTAAATTTTGCAACATGTCAATTGGGATTTGTGTTTCAAAACTTGGGACCTATTCCCACCCGGTGTCTCATAAGCAAACTCCCGGAAAGTGAGCTGCAATCCTGGTACAAATGCATTAGAATTGATTACTCATTTGCTGAAACACAAGGGCAATACATTGGATGGGGAAATCAAAGTAGCTTTCTCTTCTAGAGAGTAAGGGTTGCACTGAGTTGGACGCACAATGAAAAGGAGAGGGAGGACAGCTTTGTTGTCTTGGACAGATCCATTTGTACACGTGCAGGTGTGTTTGCATCAATAAGAACTGTATTCCAGTTCACACAACATTCATATCCAGTCTTTGATGACAGTTTTATGTTACACATTCAGACTTCAACTTTTGTTTTTACGTCTGTCCCTTTAAAGAGTAATGGCATGCAATTTACAAAACTTAGATTTTAAATTGCTAACATAAAGTATGCAAGATGTGCTTTTGAGTTCTTTGACTGAGACTTTGTATATTACTTTTAATGAATGGGCAAGGTGTGAATGATGAACTGGCATTTGCTATAAATGAAACAACTTTTAATTACAGAATCAGTCATACCAAGTAGTGGAACATTTCATGTAAAACTACCAAAGAAGCATAATGTGGAGCTTGGCATTACCATAAGCTGTAAGTAAGATTTTTGTCATATTTTCTTTATTATACTTGATTATAATTGGTGTGGAGTTTTAGAAAATTCTGGAAATCTTTTGCACCATATTTTGTTTTCTTTCAGCTTTTGACAGCTAACAAAATAAAACTAGCTAAAGGTCTGATCTAGAATCCAGAACTAAGGGCTCTTTGAGACACAGCATTTCTTCTCATCTAATGTCCAAGTCAAGGTCATTAGCATTCCTTAATGTCCAAACTGCGTTACTCTCATCTCACTTTCTACAGGACACATTCCTTCACACATTCCTATTCTTTTTTCCCCTCCAAAAACTGGAATGAGTGGAAAGATGTATTGATAAATTTCATGTCACCTTTTGCTGGTATGCATCTGCATAACGGATTGGTCCTTCCTACTGCTGTGTGGGTATTTGGAGAAATAGGGAATGGCATTTGCTGTGAAAATAAGCTGTCTCTACCTTCCTTCACACGTCTCCTTTTCCAGTTTGCCTGCATTCTTCCACTCCGGCCCCTTCTTTCTACCAGAGTGTGGCTCTGTGTGACTTTGAGTTTAATATCTTCATTGAGAGAATAATGGATAACCCTCCCTGTTTCTCCACAATCAATGCTTGCCTGTTTTGACACACGTCAAGAAGTAGCACACAAAATAAGAAAAAGGTCTGCATTGTGATTATTTTCTGTTGGTGCTTGCAAAACATTTCAGGAATATTAACACATTGTAAACAGCAGGAAGAAATTGCAAGAGGGCAACATGTCAGCATGACAGTAGTTGACCATCAATGTTTGTTGGACACTTGTGTGGTTGGGTTACAAAGTTTGTGAGACCATACATCATCAAGGTGCAAGTATAACATTGAAGAACTTTAGCATTAAATAGTTAATAGTTTGGGGGGAAAGTAGCTTACAAGAGCAGGGGTGAAACAAAAACAAATATAAGAAATGAAGAAGACATGCATTACTTAGTTTTAAAAAGCACCAAAGAAGAGGCCCATAGAAATGGTGGGAAGGAAACAGAACAAGGTAGAAAAAGCAAAGTATGGAGAGAACATGGGGGCATGATGAGGATAAGGCTCAGCTAACTATTATCCACATATGTGAAGAGTGAGTACTGCAACATTATTCAGCATCACAGTAATACAGAATCTGGTATCAGGACACAATTCACAGTAAGTCCCATGAACTTCAGTCACCAAGCAATAAACATGGAGACAGAACAATGTGTTGTAGCACTGCTATCTGGAGCAGTACTGAGTCACTTGTTTATAATAAATGAGATTCAGTGATAGTTATATATTTTTCTTTTTACAACCATAGTGCAGTATGTTTTTAGTAAGGAATAAAATATGGAAGGAAATTACAGGCTTAGGCCTGTCAGCAAAAGAGCTACTGACAGCGGATATTAGTAAAGATAAAAATGCAGATATTTAATATGGCACAATTGGGAAAAGGACCAAAGACCATTCACTTCCTATTTATTTAAAAAATAAATAAATTATACTTTGCTCTATTGTGATTATGGTAAGAATTCTATATTTGGCACTCAATTCATTTGTCCAGCTGAGATAAGATAAGCTTTGCAAATAAAGGCTGCTATTTTAATTTTTGCCGTTTGTGTTACTTCTGAGTCTTTCTGTTGCTGCCGCCCTCCTTCAGTGCTGAAGCAATTCCTTTTTTTTTTTGGCGACATTTTGCAAATGCTTTGAAGATAGTTATTTGATTCGTGATTGAACTCTAGTGAGAATGTGTGTACATTCTCTTGCAGGAATACAAAACATTTTTGAAAATCCTAAAAAACAGACTCAGGAAAACTGAAATCCCTGAAGTTCAACCTTTTCTTTTTCCCAAGTCTAGTTTGACACTTGCTCTGTTTTACCTACTTGACTTGACGTAGCTGTTAAGGGAAATGTATATTCCCTGTTCTTAGTCCATTTGCTGATCTGTTTTCCTTCCCACAATGAGATTTCCTTAGTAGTCAGACCTGGAAATGAAGTTCATGTTTATTTTGAACTAGGGGGCAATTGCAAAACAAAGCTTGCTAAATGCAAGATGTGTAGATGAGGAAAATCATGTGCTAGGAGAAGCATCCCTCTTTTAATACTTGAGAGAGCACCTGTTCCAGCTTTTAAACTGGAACACTAGTACTGGTTCATCACATATACACATGAACTTTTAAAACCATTGAAATTCTACTTGTAAGTCAGAATCCTTTCCATGTTATAACACTACCAGGGTAAGCAGAAGAATATTGTTGCAATGATCTATCCTGAATTCAAAAACTGAGAATTTCAATCAAGAAACTAGGGTTGTTGTTGTTTTTTATTCTTTCCTGATCCCTGGAGGAAGGAAAGAAGGTAATAGATGCAGTTGCAGAATTAATGTTTATTGCTCTGCAGTGCACTTTTTTTTTTTTTTAGTGATAATAATATTGAGTGCCCACTTTGCATCACTTCTTCATTTTGCTGCTGTCACAGCATAATACTTGAGGGGAAAAGTCTGGTTGTTCACCATGTGCAAAAATTCTTAGATTGAACTTCTGACATGTGCAACCACTAAGACTTACACAATTTTCCTTATGCAAGCATAAATCAGCAGCAGGAGTCTGACTAATAATTGGCAAATGCTACATATAGTTACTGAAATTTATTTTCAATTTATAACTGTGTATTTATGTATTGTGTATTTCAGCTCCATCTAGTCGAAAACCAGGGGACCCTCTTGTTATTTCAGATATTAAGAAAGGAAGTGTTGCTCACAGGTAAGTGCTTTCAGGTTGACTAAAAAAGTTAATCTGTTGGTTATTCTAATACGCTTTGGATTTTAAATTGTTTACATTTCTAAGTTAAGCGAATTCTCCCACTGTAGTAATGTAATCTCTACTTCTTTACAGTTATATGACAAAAATAAATAAAATCATTCGAGTAAATAGCAATATAGGCAACATGTTCAAGTCATTAATCATGTAATCTATCCCATTTGTTAACAGAACTGGAACATTAGAACTGGGAGATAAATTGCTTGCCATAGACAATATTCGACTGGACAACTGTTCCATGGAAGATGCTGTTCAAATCCTGCAGCATTGTGAGGAACTTGTGAAGCTAAAAATTCGGAAAGATGAAGATAACTCTGGTATTCACAGTGAGCTAGTTTAACAATATTTTATGTTCATTTCAAGTGTAATTATACATTCAGCTATAATTTGCATAGTTCAGAGATAAGTACCCTGTTTATTAATACCATTTAAAGGTAAACACTGGCCAGAGTCCTCTTGATAAGTTACAGCAATGTTAGTGCACTGGGGTGAATTACCGTGGCAAATTGCCACTAGTTAACCATCACCAGTTTTATTCCTTGTTATAAATCAGCCTCATGGGTTGGAATGTGGAAAAGGATGCAAACAGCAAAACTTGTAAGCTAGCAGCAATTCATCACTGTAATTTATGCCATTGCACTTACACCAGCATAACTATCTAGTAGCACTAAGGATTCCACAATGGAATTGCACGATCAGTTGGGCATCCCTAGCAAGACCAATTGTGCAATGCACCAGTGGAAGTGCTTCAGGGATTGCATGCATAGTTATGCAATAGGATTTTGGCCAGGGCTTTTTGTTTGTTTGTTTGTTTCCGTGGTCAATATCAATTCCCTTTAACAAGATTTAGGATAATCCAAAATTTTAAAAAAGAGAAAGCAATACTTCTTAGGCATTCAGAACCTGCAGTTCTGTTGGCTAAATAAGGGATCCCTTTTGTACAATTATAGTGTAGTTGGAAACCTGGTAATAATGTTTTTATACATATTAAGATTAAGAGTCTCTCAAATTAAAATGTTGTTGCCTGGAAGCAGGCTGTTATGCAGAAAGCTGTGAAGACTTTTTTTTTTTTTTTTTTTTGCTTTTCAAGTGGTTTTCCGCCTAAAAGGCAAATTCATAACAGCACCAGAAGCCAGCATTTATTAATGTCCATGTTGCATGATTTCATGACTCTTCATCTCTTCATTTCTTTCCAGTTTAGTAAGTATTATGAGCCATCCAAATCTTTGATTGTGCAGAAGGAGCATACATGGCCTGCCAATGATTAAAAGACCTGATAATGTATCTTTTAGTGTAATTACCAGCTTTTTAATTCTACTGCTAAATTAATATGTTACATAGATTAAAGTCTATTTTAGCAGTGTTACTTATATGGTTTACAGTTAAAATCTTCAAGATGCACTCCATCTATTAAGTGTGAATGTTCCTGTTTAAATCTGGGTACAGTGACGCATCAAAATAATCATAAATTGATGTGTCTGTATCGTTTATATTAATGAAAATAATCCAGTAAATTACTACCCCATAAATTGATGTCATAAACTATATTTGGAAAAATAAAACCAGTATAATGAATCTTTGTTCAATGAAACTGAAAGAAAACACTGCGCAAACTGTTATAAGGATATAAATTATAACAGCTCTGCCCTACCGTATTTCTGCTCTGTGATATCATATCCTGAGGTTTCGATCTGGCACTTAATAACCAATCGTGGACCATGAGCATCAAGACTAGGCTGCACATGAAAGAATGTGAGCCTTATGTGTTGGGTATCCATTCCTGCAGCTAGAGCCACGTACATATGGAGCTAGACTGAACATTGGTTAAACTTAGTCCTGTATTAGAAATGCCACCATAGTCATTACCATCATATTCACTTTAAACAAGTACACACAGAGGAGTTTCAGAATTAGTCATTTCTGCCCACAAAACAGTCTCAAGTGAATTTTTAACCACTCCCCACCAAAAAAAACAATTAAGAAACTGAAGTTGATTTTTCACTGTCTACAGTGAAACTGTGCTGGCTGGATAGCTCAGTGGTTTAGGTATGGAGTTTGATTCTCCACTGTGCCTCCTGCAAGTAGACTACCTATCTGTAGTTTTCATTTACGGTCTGGCCTTCCTTCCACTTCCTGTATGTGTCCTTTTTTGTTTTTAGGTCCTCTCTGAGCTTTTTGTGAAACCACATTGGCCTTTTTTTGCTGTATTCCTTTTTTTCCCCTCTTGGAATTTTTTGTAGTTGTGCCTTTAGAATATACATTTTTAGACATTCCCAGCCATCTTAATATTTGGCAGAACTCCCAACAGCTATCAGGATAATTGAAGTCTCTCATTATTACTAAATTGTGTCTCTTTGAAATTCTTGCAAGTTATTTTTCAAAGGTTTCATCCATATCTTCTCCTTGATTGGGAGGTTAATATTAGACTCCAACTATCACATTTATTTTTCACCCAAGTTATATTAATCCAGATATGCTTGATGGGACAGCCACACTTATCTTATTGTATTTCTGTGCAGATATATATATATAATATATAATATATATATATATATATTTCATATAGTGTCCTATAATGTTTGAAGACACCAAGACTATGTGGTGTACCATGTGGTGTACAGGTGTACAGGTCTGTGTTACTATGCAGTTATTGCCTAGATGATGATTAAATGAATGATGAAGACTCATATGACTAGGTCCACTCACATGGAGATAGATCTTTAAGACTCCTCCTGCTCCATCCTGAGGCTCCCAAAGGCTTTCCAAGGGTAAAATGGATCCCTAAAGAGCTTTAGAACCTCAGGTGTGGAATAAGAAGTTTTAAATTAAAGATTAACATTGCTGGGTGATGACATCATTACCATTTATGCCAGGCAGAGTTGTGCAACAGGATTTCAGCCACTGTTTTACAATGATTCTAGTCATTATTGAAGAGGTATATTCAGAAGTTGTTGCTAGCTGATTCCAGTTTCACAGTTTGTTATTGGTATACTGTGTTGAATATAGTTAGTTATAAGAAACACAAAGGTTTCAGTGGCTATCTGTATGTTTTGGGAAACAATTTTAAATGCTGGACTATGACCTAGAAAAACACACCCAACTTTGGATCAGGTTATCCAGAAGACCAGCTTTTTCTGTGCAAGGTTGATCAGGCTTACAGATAGACACACATTAGAAAAATGGTGATTTGTTTTGATTCATGATTCATCAAAGTCAACAAATCACAAACTGTGAATTTGGTTTTTTTCTGATGAATCAATGAATCGATTTGTCAATTTGTTTTTTAACTTTAAAGCCCTATAAAATGCCCCCCCAAGCACCTAGAGATGTTACAATTACCGAGACACTTCCCCCGACTCTGCACTACAAGCCCAACAAGTTTGGTAAAATTAGGGTTTCGGACGTCCAAGTTATATACCCACAAGGAGGACCCCCCAGGAAAGTCTTCCCCAGGCACCTAGAGACACTAGAATCACAGAGAAGCTTCTATTGATTCTTCTCTACAATCCCTCCAAGTTTGGTGAAGATTGGTTTTCAGACATCCAAGTTATACACCCACAAAGTGGGTCCCCCCCAAGGAAAGTGCCATTTAACAGCTGGCTTGGGAAAACCCAGTCTTCACCAAACTTGAAGGGATTGTAGCGGAGAGTCAGAGGAAGCTTCCCTGCAATTTTGGTGAATCTGGGTGCCTTGGGGGCCATTTTATAGCCAAATGAATGGATGAATAAAAATCATTGATTCGTGATTCGTCATGGGCATGGATTTGTACCAATATGAATCAATGAATTAACAATTTTTGAATGAAATTGGTGATTAATTGTTTAATTCGTGCCCATCTCTAATCAGGCTTTAAGATTATCTGGAGAGACTATTATTTTATCTTCTGCTAACAACTCAGCCTCATCTAGTAAGAACCTCAAGAGAGGGCCTGCTAGTTCATAGCTCCCAGACTTTAGAACTCCTTGCTGGAGACCCAGGCAACCTCACCTGAATAAAATACCCCACTGACTGTTAAAGAAAAATTTACTTAGACTCATAAGATGAATTGTACATAAGATGGAGGCTGGTTTTCTTTCCTGGTTATATTTATGTTTGACTGACTTGGTTTTACTTTTTTTTAACTTTCTATTTTATCGTTGTGTTTTATTGTACTATTTATTGTTACCAACCTGCTTTAGAAGTGTTAGATAGAGAGGCTGGATATAAATTGAACACATAAATATTTACAATATTACAAATAAGATACTGTTTAAACATCCTGTTTAGCTCAAATCATGTTGAGTAAATGCAGAATAGAAGAGGAATTGTGATAACCATCTTGACCCTCCCACCCAGTGGATTGTCCTTCTCATGACTGGCAATGTACTAGTTGTAAAATCTGGTGAATAGCCAGTCATGTGACTGACTGTGTGAAGAACAATCGACTGAAGACAGCTTGTGCAACTGCCCTTGTATGTAGTTTTTCTCCAGAGGATTCTGGCCCAAGTTATTTTCTCTGGTGGACTAGTAGATTCTGAGTAGCTCCATGCTTATCTCTGTTTCCTCCTGTTTTAAACCAAACAATTGCTGATTATTTATTCACTGTACATCACCATGGTTATCCATACAGATGACTGCCCTTCAGCAATATGATGAGGAAGCTACAAAAAGCTACCCATTTAGAAATGTTCAAGAGACCATGGTAATTTACACATTGAGAAATATGTTCAGAGTCTAGAGTTTCTATTTAGTCACTGTTTTAAAGTCTATTTGAAAGACATCAGAAAATAACGTAGGGTGATGTAGCACCATAATTTGCCTCACAGTTGTATTGCTGTAGGAAAGTACATCAAAGTAAAGTGATATCCTGACCTCATTTTGCAAATCCTGGTTTTGCTTCAATGAATGAGAAGATTTGCTGTCATTGCCAATGAAGTCAGATGTCAATTTCAAAGTAGAAAAAAGTAGTGGCTAAGATATGTATCTGAACCATAGCATTGTGAGGATGAACACTCTGATTTCTGACCATTTTTTTCTGAATGTATTGTTCTTTTCATTCCTTCTTTCATAAGAGACCAATTGCATCCTCTTGGCATGTATTGCAGATGAACAAGAGAGCTCAGGAGCAATTATTTATACTGTCGAGCTCAAGCGGTATGGAGGACCTCTTGGGATCACTATTTCTGGTACTGAAGAGCCCTTTGATCCCATTATCATTTCAAGCCTTACTAAAGGCGGACTAGCTGAAAGGTAAATTGAAACAATGATATTCACCGTTTTGCTATTTGCTGTATTCATTCATGCATAACAATTCATTCAGTCATATGTAATAATGTTCCCATGATACATCATAAATGAAACACTTAATGATCATCAAGCTTTTTCTATTGGTTTATACATTCTGTTGGCTGTTGGTAAATCTAGAATATAATTTTGCAAAGACTGTTGTTATCACAAATCATTTGAGCATGTTTTCGGTTTCTTATTTGCTGGTGATATTGGCCAGAATCCTAGTGGAATTTTACTCCAGAGTAAGTAAAAATTGTTTAGGTTATGGTGACAAATGCCTGGTTACCTGCCAAGCACATGGTTGGTCACTTGACCAATCATGTGACTGGCAGCTAGTTAATTACTCTGGAATAAAATCCCAATAGGATTCTTGACCATTACTAATTTACTGTTTCTAATAATATTTTCCTGTAATATAACAGTACTGATAAAGCAACCTGGGTGTGTGGGTGCCTGGATGTTCATGCTTGTGCACAGGTCTATCCTTACCATTAAGGCAGAGGAAGGCAGCCACCCTAGGCAGCATATTTGGGTGATGTGAAAGAGCCTGAAGTATGTAGATATATGAACAAGGAAATTTCCAGAATGCTGCTAAGTGTACAACTCCCATCCGTGGTGCCACTCTGAAAGAAGCAGGTTTTTTTGTTGGCAGATAACACTGTACTAGTAGCTTAAAACCAAAAAGAACCTAATGCACACAGCCTTAGTAGCAATAACATTAAAACAATTGCCATTAATTTTATATTTTAGATTAACTGGGAAAAGAAAGTAAAAACAGAAGACATTTTTACTTATCTAAGTTCAATGTTTGGCTCCGTTTTCTTTTTCACTGAACTTTTCATGTTTTACTTAACTCATGTTCCAGGACAGGTGCAATTCATATCGGAGACCGAATCTTAGCAATAAATAGTAGCAGCCTGAAAGGAAAACCTTTGAGTGAAGCCATACATTTGTTACAGATGGCAGGAGAGACAGTCACCTTGAAGATAAAAAAGCAGACAGATGGTGAGTATGGCAGGTATTACACGGAAGCCCTTTCTCTGCCATCAGCAATGTTCAAATGCATATGTTCATGGAAATGACATTTGGCCTCTATTAAATGTATGTACAGAAATGTGGAAACAAATGCCCAGATGTAGGAGTGGAGCCAAATGGTTAGGTAAAAGCTCTTTCAGTGAGGAAGAAAGCAATCTGAAAAGCCTCAAATGGTGTTCTGGAATTGCGCAAAAGGCAAACTCTATTTTTGACGTACAGTACTAGCATCATATTCAAAATATGGGAAGTAGCCATGGTACATTTCTGGACTGCTGTGGAATATATGAAGTGCATCTGGAAAAGACGTGACAACAAACAATTTCAAAGGCATGGATTTATGACCAAAGAAACAACACATGTTCAGCCCCCCCTTCCCCAAAGGAAATGTGAGGATGAAATATACTGGCAGTTTAAACCTTTAAAATGATGCCACAAAGCAGGAAAATGTGATATACTGTTGGAGGGGGCTGCACAAGGCCCAGCCCCCTGCAGGAAGGTCACTAGATAAGTCAGACTAACAAAGCTGTATAGTAGCCTAGCCTGTTTTTATCAAACTTACAATAAACATATTTAGGGTAAGAATGGGGACCCAGTGTGATCAACTGGATAGAGTGATGGGCTAGGACTCATGAGACAAGGGTTTGAATCTCCACTTGGCCATGGAAACTCACTAGGGGAGTGGATCTGGTAAAGCCATTCCTTAAATGTCTCACTTACCTTGAAAGCCTTGTTAGGATCACTATAAGTCAGTTCTGACTTGATGGCCCATAACTAACTAGGGTAAAATTAGAGATGATCAATAGGACTGTCCTCAGGTATCTTTACAGGAAGATAAAGGCAAGATTATAGAATGGTATATATTACCATGGAATCATCCCACACCAGAACTTAGCAAGTATTTGAAAGAGCTGTAATGTTAATTTGAAGAACAAGAATATGCAGTTATCTAGTGAAGAACATGAAGGAGATGTTCCTTTTTAAGAAATGAAACCATGATCCCTAAGTCACCTCTCTGCTGCCTATTTTGATAGCCAGACTTTACCACCTGTGCCTTTTGTCATCTGATCGTCCAAACTGCTGCTCTTTCTGATTTCACTCACCATAATCCATTCTGTCTCCCTCTCCTTCTATCCTTTTTCTTCTCTAATATTTTCCTTTTTGATAGGGAAATAGACCTGCTTCCAACATCCATCAAGAGCAGGATGGGAAGCAAATGGCTTCAATTTAAATAACTTAGATATAATTTAGTTTAGTGAAGTTCACCATTGGCACAAAATATTGGGAAGCATGTTGATTCTTGTGGATGTCTTCCAAAGAGAAATGAGTAGGCATCTCTCAAGGATGCATTGTCAGAGGAAATGAAAGTGATCTACAATGAAACATTGTATTTCTTCTGCAAGACTATACAGTATTTGGCAACTCCTCTAGTGTTATGTTTTATATTCAAGAAAGTACAGCTGTTTCATAAAACTGTTCCTTTATGACCCAAATTAGGCAAGCATTGATCATCCACAACTTGTGTTCATTAGTTCAGAAGAGCAGTTTCTGGCAGTGTTAATCATTACTTTTTGTACAAACATGTGTTCATTGTTTGTCCCCCGCTTTGATCTCTGATCAAACTAGCCTCTGGAAGGATGACTACTGCCGTTGTGATGTATCTGTATAAAAATCATGATAATGGTACTTCATCAGCCCTGTTGCCATGGTACTGGAAAGGAGAATGTTGTTTCTATCACAAATAAATATCTGTGTGTTGCCTGTTTGTCTAAGCTGTCACAATATTCTTCTATGCAAAGGAAGTGGCATTTATATCTGATTTAACTTGTTTTTTCTGCCATATAATTTCTATCAGCATCAAGTCCCAAGAAGTTTTCTGCCTCTGGTCACCTGAACGAATTAAGTGACGCTGAAGAGGATACAGCTAGCTCACAGAAACCAGGCAAACTTTCAGAAATATATTCCACTACTGTGCCAAGCGTGGACAGTGCTGTAGAATCATGGGATGGCTCTGGGATGGATAACAGCTATGGAAGCCAAGGTGGGGCTTTGTATTTCATTTTGCATATGTAATAGAGATGGCCCAGGAATAGTAATATTAACTTGACTTTGCTGTGCCCCAGGAGCAGACTCTCCTTTCCATATACCTCATTAAGGCTGCATGCTTTAGCGCATTGTGTTACCTCTTGCACTCAGCTAACCTTGCTTTTGCTCTTTCATGAGACTGTGACAGGTCTTTAAGCATATATCAATATACGAACAGCCTTCTGCTTGTTTTACTGATGTTTCAATGGCTAGTCCATAGCTCATCCACAGCTAAATGGGTTTATCCTTCAAGCTCAGACTAATAAAAGATGCAGAACACATTGAAGGTGTTCATTAATTTGAACATCTGAGGCCCATTCATTGTGATTTTTAAGCTGACTATAGTAAAGATTTATTGTAAACTGCCAAAGGGGAGCATAAAGAGATTATTCAGTGATTTGTTACCCTTTTGTTTCTCCCTTATTCCTTGACATTAAGATGTCAGGGGGCTTTCAGAATAATAACTAGTTTTAGGATAGATTTTGAAAAAGAAGAATAGTAATAGATTTCCTTTTACTGTTATAAAATGTCGTGCTTAGTGTTTATTGTTTGAGAAATGTTTTAAGCATTATCCTTTAAATGTTGGCATAAAATTGAAACATAGAAGTGCCATTTTTGAAACTAAGAGTGCGACTAGATGAGGTAATTTGGAGCAATCCAGGTCATGTTTAAAAGGCTCTTAGCTTTTGTGTGATCTATTTTGTCTTGCACTTGATCAATCCTTCTGTTCACATCAGAGAAGTTTCTTCTCCCTTGAGGAGAAACCAGACAGCACTTCAGATGGCTTTTGATTACTGGTGCCCATACCCTTTTCCCTGCCTTTTGCTGTGGCTGTCATTCCGTGGGCCTCAGCAACTTCTCCCATTTCTTGGTTTAATTTAATAAGTAGCATAACACTAAGTAATGCAGCAACCTAGCATGGATACTGCCTTATATCTGAAATAGTGCTGTGTCACTTTGGAAAATATTTTAAAGAAATGTGGAAAAAGGAAAATAGAGGAGAGGGCTTTTCCTCTTGTCTTTCTGCTGTCACAACCCACTTAATACATCATGGGGTTGTCACCAGAGAGAACATTGCCAACAGTTCTATTTGGGAGTGAATTAAGCAACCATACACACTGCAGAATAGGATAATCAGGAGTATTCCCAATCACACCAAATAAACTGCAGCCCTAAGCACTCTGCCAAAAAGGAATGGAACAGCTTGCAAAAGGTATGGGATGGATTGTTCTTACTTGAAACACATGTGGTTGCTGGAAAATAGGGCAAACCAAACTGCATCTAAAGCTAACCAAATAGTGAACTCTATGCTCATCTCATCGACCCCTAAGATGCTGGGTTGGAAAGACCAGCAAAACTGGGCTTTTGAACTGGGGTATCAAGCTGCTGGTTTCCACAGTGACATTAACATAGAACAGACGGGACATCGTTTCAAAAAGGAACATTGTCTTTCAGCTGAAGTTTCACACGTTCCGTAAACAATATTTTTACACAAGGTTTGCATTTCCGTGAAAACCCTTCTTGGCCGCATGATTTAGTGAAAACACAGTGTTTGGAATACGATTGTATGTGGAGACATACCATGTAACAGGCAGCTTCCCAGAGCACAGTAGCAACTTCCCACCCATTGATGGGCTCAAGAACATTCACCCTTTTTGTTTCTAAACATGCTTTTGGGCTCATACATTGTTGGCTCTGAAGAATGCCACTCACATCTCTTCAAACGATGGCCATATTGCCACAAAATGACAAATACTATCCGGTGAGTTGAATCCTGTATCAAGACTTCTTCATTTCCTCTTCTGCATGGCTTCCCAAAATACTACAAACAGCAGAAGAAAGAGATTGTATGGGAGTGGGGGAAGGTCCAAGGCACCTTCTTTGAGTGAAGCTCTGTATGGGAAAGTGCCTATGTTAATTTTCAGAGAGCAATCCCCCTCACATGCTCTAACTCATGTCTATTCATGATTCTATGAGTCTATAAAAGTCATTATGGAATAGATGGATTACTCAATGGAAAAAGTAACTGGGTGAGCAATAATGAAAAAAGCAAGTTTCACATTAGTAAATCAAGCACTGAACACCTTTTGTACAAATCTGTGATGACTTCACTGTGCCCCTGTGACCCTCTTGCCAAATTTCCCCTCTGCCAGTTGGAGTCACTGGACTTTAGCCTCAGTGTCCCCAGTGCAGCCAGACCTGCTGTTTCTGTCCTACTAATGGTGGTAGGGATTCTGATCCTAATGAGACTCACAGGAGGGAAAAGAAGAAGACTTAGCCTCTCCCTCATTCAGAGATCCTGAAGTAGAGCATTCTAGGTCTTCAATAGAGTAAGGAAACAGTAGGCCTTGATCAAAACTGCAGAGGCAGATAGAAAGAAGAGGAGCTTTTTGCATTTCCTCTGCCAACATTGCTTCCATGGCAGTAATGATGGTGGGAAAGCAGTTATCCTGTTCATGGTTGTTGAAATAGTTCTAGCCATTCCTTCCCATAGCAAGCTTAGCAAATCAGCTGACAATGCATGTGACCATCAGTCCTTGGAAAGTTTGAACATCCTGATAAAAATCTGTGGTTCTGTTGAATTTGAAAATTTGTGTACTTTTTTGGTCACTCTGACTTGGAAAGGATATCACAGGTCTAGGAAAGGGAAACAGAAATGATCAAATAGCACTTAAATATTTATTTATTGTTAGGAATGTTTCTCTCCCATACTGTATCCTAAGATCTTAGGTCAGGGTGCAATAAAATTAATTTTAATAGATTTGAAACATTTATTTATTTTATTTATTTAGTGTAATTTGTTGGCCACCTTTCTCCCAATGAGAGGACTCAAGATGGCTATATAAAAACCATTTCAACTATTTACAACTCTACAAACATTCCTACAAAAATGGCTAAAATATGTGAAGTTTTTGCTTTAAAAAAACAAGACAACATGGGACATGGTAGAAGTTTACAGAATGATGAAGAGTGTGAAGAAAGTGGATTTTAAATCTGTTTTATACTGGAATCAGAGGTCACTCAATTAACAAATGATTTTTGTGTTGTTTCACACAATGAACAGCAAACATTCAGAATTCACAGACTTGAATCAGGTTGGTGGTCCCAGTAAGAAGAGATCCAATGAATTCTTAGCGGCATGCTAACCACAGCAGCTCAGGAAAGAGTATAGCTCTGCAGCACAAACAATGAAGCATATTATAAGTTAAATAATGGGAATAGGCTGTCCGTGTGTGTGTGCACGCATGGACACATGTGCATGCCTTTCTTGTGGCCTTCTGGAAGGCTTCTGATTGAGCACTGTGAGAATCAGAATTCTGGACTATATGGTTCAGTCAGCAGAAATCTCATATATTCTTACAGAACAAGGTATTTTGCTTTCATGGAGAAACAGGGAACTACGTGAACCATCTTCAGGGCCAAATCCATCCTTAGTCTTACTCAAGAACAGACCCACTGTAATCACTAATTTAAATCATCTTCATTTCCATGGTAGGACTAACAGTGGGCTTTTGTGTACTTCTTTTCTGTGAAAGTAGAAAGATCAGCTAGGGTGCAAATTGTTTCTTCTTTGCAAGAAATAGAAGATTTCTCTCTGTTTTTGGCACTCATGTAGACTAGTGTTTCATTTTCAGTGCTGATCTTTAATTTATTACATATCTTGACATTTAAATGACAACTGCTGTTTTGTTTTTCTATAATCATGTAAAATCTCTTTGATCTTATCCATTTAAGAAATAAAAGATGTCAGAATCAGTTATAGATTCTTATATATTCTTAGAATGGCTAGAGAGACAAAATATATAATTCCACACACTGTTATTTTCTCTCAAGTTTAAAATGTGTAGATAGAGCCGTCATTCACGAAAGCAGTAATAGAATGAAGCAGTTTCTGTCACGCTGGAGGTCTAATTGTATTTCTGGACAAATCCCCAGGCTGTGGGCAAATGTATTTAGAGGTTTCATTTTGATTACATTTAGTATAGTTAATCTTGCCTTTGACAGCATTTTTTCACCTTTAAATCTGCAAATACACAACATTGTTTTTACTTACTTTTGAAGGGTGGTGATTTGGGTTTGTTTTGATTTGTGTGCCTGAAGTCGCCTTTCGTCTGTCATTCCCTATCTCTCCTGATGAAGGCAAATCTCAGCATGTGGCTATCATTTAGGCTGTGTGACAGTAAACAGCCCATGAATCAAACACAGCTTCCCCGCAGGCCCATTTGTTCACCTCTCTGAAAGACTAATGAAATATCGAACTCCAAATATTTTCTAAGATGAAAGTAGTCCTAGCCTGTGAGATCTCAAGGAATGGACAGCAACGCATCCCTGCAAGAAACGCACATTGTGGCTTGGGTCAGGAGAAATGCAAGGTGCAGTCCAGAATAATGGAAACGGAATGGAATTGTACAAGTGTAGGATCATATATGGATATGGAACAACTGATTGGTTCAAAAATTGGGAAAGGAGTACGACAAGGCTGTATATTGTCTCCCTGCTTATTTAACTTATATGCAGAATACATCATGCGAAAGGCTGGACTGGAGGAATCCCAAGCCGGAATCAAGATTGCCGGAAGAAATATCAACAACCTCAGATATACAGATGATACCACTCTGATGGCAGAAAGTGAGGAGGAATTAAAGAACCTCTTAATGAGGGTGAAAAAGGAGAGCGCAAAAAAATGGTCTGAACCTCAACATCAAAAAAACTAAGATCATGGCCACTGGTCCCATCACCTCCTGGCAAATAGAAGGGAAAGATATGGAGGCAGTGACAGATTTTACTTTCTTGGGCTCCATGATCTCTGCAGATGGTGACAGAAGCCACAAAATTAAAAGATGCCTGCTTCATGGAATGAAAGCGATGACAAACCTAGACAGCATCTTAAAAAGCAGAGACATCACCTTGCCGACAAAGGTCCGTATAGTCAAAGCTATGTTTTTTCCAGTAGCGATGTATGGAAGTGAGAGCTGGACCATAAAGAAGGCTGACCGCCGAAGAATTGATGGTTTTGAATTGTGGTGCTGGAGGAGACTCTTGAGAGTCCCCTGGACTGCAAGGAGAACAAACCTATCCATTCTGAAGGAAATCAACCCTGAGTGCTCACTGGAAGGACAGATCCTGAAGCTGAGGC
The DNA here is from genome assembly GCA_037013535.1 of Intellagama lesueurii. NCBI lineage: Eukaryota > Metazoa > Chordata > Lepidosauria > Squamata > Agamidae > Intellagama > Intellagama lesueurii. The sequence goes on from JBAJHW010000005.1 coordinate 53,793,349, forward strand.
TCCAATACTTTGGCCATCTCATGAGAAGAGAAGACTCCCTGGAAAAGACCCTGATGTTGGGAAAGTGTGAAGGCAAGAGGAGAAGGGGACGACAGAGGACGAGATGGTTGGACAGTGTCACTGAAGCTACCAACATGAATTTGACCCAACTCCGGGAGGCAGTAGAAGACGGGAGGGCCTGGCGTGCTCTGGTCCATGGGGTCACGAAGAGTCGGACACGACTTAACGACTAAACAACAACAAGGATCATGCATTATATAATGGGCAGGAGCAAACTATAAGCAGTTTTTGTTTTTTCCGCCCAGAACAGCTGTAAAAAACAGAATGGGGATGAGACTCCTGATAACTGTAGCCACTAATGTGATGTGGATGCAAAGAGTGCAGAAATAAATAAATCATGTTTCATTAGGTCAGAGAAGTCTGTCATGTCCTTGTACAAGACACTGCAATCTCTCCTGTGTCCAAGTCTGGCTACACCTCATTATTGAATGCTGGAGTTAACCTGCAATGTTTGCAAACAAGGAAAGCAATTGAAATGATAGTAAAGAACAAAGGAAATCCTGTGGCACCTAAATCCCACAACATCTACAATACTGTTATTTGCTTTTTATTCATGAGCAATGTAGAAAAGTTATGTGTTTGGATTACAACTTCCTGAATACCCAGTCCGCATGGGCCGTGGCCATGCTACCTGTGGTAATCTGGGAGATGAGGTTCAAAAAATTAATATTCCTCATCTCTGGGGAATTATCACATGCCTCTGGAGAAGTGGGTTTTAACTCACAGATGTGTTTGTTGCACAAAATGTGTTCATCTGCAAAATGCTAAAGTTGCCTCTCGGTTTTACTAACAGGGTCTTAAGTAAATCAGCCCTTACTTGGGACCCTTTGGGTTCAAGAAAGATACTGAATGTTTCCCTTGCTTCCTTAATCCTGCTGATATTTCTTGCTTTTTGGAACAGAAATGCAAGGATGCTGAGAAACATGTCATATTTACAACCACACAGTGTGCAAAATCCTTTTGCATAAATTTACATCAACATGAATTGGGGCCCTTTTAGCAACCTTGAGATGGAGTGGAAAAGCCTGTAATAGTTAAAAATCATGGCCAGATCGCCACGTGCAGTTCCAATCTTGGCAGAGGTGATCTAGTTTCAATCTTGGCAGAGGTGAATTTTTTGTTCTGTTTTGGGTTTTTTGTTTGTTTTGTTTTACTATTAAAGGCTGCACCCCACCTATGCTGAGGCTTCCAAAGATTTTCTCAGAGCAAGAAGGAGCCGTAGGAATACTTAGAACATTGGGGGGGGGGGGGGGGAGATTGGAAGTTTTAAATTAGTTTGTATTAATTTATTCCAGTGCCATGTTGACATAATTTTACGCAACAGGAATTTGACCATTAAGTAGTTGTGAATATAACTATGATATGCTTACACAGATTAACATAGCTACCACTTGAGAAACGACATGCTTCTCTGTGACCTTGCATTTCTGTCCCAAAGCAGGTAGTAGTAAGTAGTATGTAGAAGCAGTTGGCAATAGCTGTCATTTGAAGTATGTCCTAATGCTCCATCCTGCAAGCTTTGGTTTTACTGAAACTGTGAAGACTATCAGGGCAGTTAATCCAAAGCATTTTGATTCTGTATCCTGGTGCTGACCAACAGGAATGGATGTGTTGAAGTGTTGAACAATATGGCCTGTATTTTATAGCCCATGAATTGCTGAAGTGAAAATGAGAACTTGTACAGAGGAAAATAAATTTGCAGGGTATACCTCAGTAGTTCTGTAATGAATTTAGAAGTGAATTTTACTTCATTCCATGAGTACTTCCAGTTGCATAATTACTTGAAAACACAATTTGAATAATTTAATATTCTGATCATGTTTGACACAAATCATTAGCAACAACATTTTTCACCATCTGGTAATCCAAGGTGAATGACATATTTGAGAGTCAGTTGATAACACAGTAGGGCATGGGATTCAAAACTGGAGCTCAATCACAGACTTAACACATAATCCTGGACTACTGTCTAAGCTTGCATCTGGAAAAAAATCACGTAACTGCTGGAAAAACAAATATAATAACAAGCTTCAAGCTTACAGCTTTAATGTGCATTTATTTTCTAGTGAGTCCCATTGAATTCAATGTGGCTTCCTTTTGAGTTGACACACATAGAATTGTTGCATAGTAAAGGCAACAGGATCCAGCAAAGGCAGGAGGCAATAGGCATCGGTTCCTGCTGCCAGTGGTTCTCCACAGACGTACATTTAGTCCTAGTGAGACAGTTACTATGAATATTGTAGTCTTTCTGTTTTATAGTTACCAGAGCATTAAAATTTACATCCGCCAGTATTATCGGAAATTTCAACTACTAATTAAATTATTAATTTGGTTTATTTGTATTTACACCCACAGGAGCAGCTAACAGATAGGGAGCACCCCTCTGTCTCACTGACAAGCCACCACTGCTCACAACAGTACTGCTACAGTTTTTAATGTCCTTAAAACTTACTCTAATTCATAAATGAAATAGCAGAATTCCTGTAACGGTATAAACATCTTTCTGTAAAATTGTCCTCCTTGGCTTTTTGTTTCCATCTGGACTGGACACAGGTTGTTTGCTGGAGTGGGATATAAGACGCCAAAGGTTGCAAACCACTGTCCTCTTCACCTCAGCTGCTGCCTGGGGAGGGGCAACTTTCCGGAAGGCACAGGAGGGGGAGAGATCATCTCCCTGCTCCTCTTCCAGTGTCGGCATTGCTCTGGATCCAACCCATTGCATATTGGAAGTGCTAGATAGGTTATAATTCTTCCTTATTTTGAACTTTTAAAAATCATAAATATATGATTTATCTTTTAGGTACCAGTTATCAGGCTTCAGGATACAACTTCAACACCTTTGAATGGAGGAGTCCAAAACAGAGGGGCAGCTTATCCCCTCCCAACAGGCCTCGAACCAACCCCTTCCATGATACAGGCCTCAGTGATGATGAGTGGGATAAACCAGTCACAAGCAGGTAGTCTTCTGCAGCACATACACGTTTTTATGTTTGCAGTGGCCAGTATGAGAGGCATTATGGTGTAATGGTCAGAGTATCAGCGTACAGCTCAGGAGACCTGGGTTCAAATCCCCAGTTGCACCAGGTGACCTGGGGCCAGTCATTGTCTCTCATCCTGATATATCTCACAGGGTTGTTGTGAGGATAATGTAGGGAGAGAAGAGGTATGTAAGATCCCTTTATCTCATGGGAGGAGAAACAGATGAACAGAATAATAATAAAAAAACAAACAAACATACACTTACAAAGTTCATTCTTAAATATACCTCTTGTGTGAAGTTTAGCGGACCCATCAGTTCGTCCTCTAACTACAGTGATATTCCACGTTTACAGTCCATGCTGCATGAGATTTATTAGATTAGTTTAGTGACATACATGAAATTTTATGATGCTAAGAGCAAGACCTCTGCACTTGATGAATTTCTATGCATAAAAAGATTGGCTCAATATTAATGCAAAAATTAAAGTGAAAATGGCTATTTCCATTCCACTGTCCCCATTCAGATGCTGTAAGAGTAATTCATTTTAATTCTCCCATAACATAATACTGTTTCTTACATATCATTCATATCTCCATCAAAGTTGATGTGACTGATGTGGTTCAACTGCAACATCTCCACAGCTAGTGGCAATGATGCCTTGGAGTGTCTGAAGAAGGAAGACCACATGAGATAAGCAGATGATGTGGCCACTTAAAACATCAGTGCTGAACCTCTCTTAAGGGGACAACAATTCCATGTTGGAAAAGATGCCAATATTTTCAAATCTTGGTGATTGTGTAGTTTCTGTAGAGCAGGAGTTGGCAACCCATGGCCCTCCAGATGTTGTTATACTGCGACTCCCAGCCCTGTCCTGGTAGCCCCAGCCACTATAGCCAATGGTGAAGAATTCTGGGAATTGGTGGTCCAACAGCATCAGGGCATCACAAGTTGCCCTGGCTTTAGAGAACTTGTTTCCAGCATTATTGTTATCATCCCAGAAGCATCACTTTGAAGAAATATGCACAACTTGTTTTTAGTGGAGACATAATATATTCATGTTGTGATTTCTTTTTTTGTGAAATAAGTGAAAAGTCCAGAGTACTGCTGGTCCAGAGCACACCTTATCTTTAAATACAGATCTGCCCCATTTGTGGATAAAATGGGCACCTGGGTGGGTATGCTTTAAAGGGGCACGTGGATGGAAGTGTTGTATTGTGTGCTCCCTACCCAACACTTTTTAATCTACCAGCTGCTTCTGCCAAAGACTTTTCTTCCCAATCAAGGTCACTTCCCACATAATTGGAAAGTGAGCCTAGCTGAGAGGAAAACTATTATAGGATGACACATTTAACACTCCACACCTGATCTCCCCTTCGACTGTTTAATGTGCACCTCATCTTATCGTTTCTGTATGAATGGGGCATGCCCATTTCAAAGCACATGTGGGTTACTGCTGTCACACATAGTTGTACCAAAGTAACAGAAATTATATGGTGTGAATTTCTAGTTTTCTTGCAGTGGTTTTAGGCATCTATTGACACTGCTAGCCCTGAAAGATTTCCTTTTTAAACTTTCAACGAGACATTATTATTGATAATTTCTCCACTGATCTGCTGTCCAGTCAGTAACCTGAGGACTGCATGGCAGTGCTAAGAGTGATAACAAGCTAGCTGAAGAATCCCTGTCCACTTTTGGGTGTTTCTTAAAATCAAATATAATGTTCCCAATTATTGTCTACAGTGCCACTCGACTAGTGTCCTCATGGGAATCAGCCTGCTGTACAGTTTTTATCATCTTTTTAGTTATTGGTTCATTGTAAGTCTAAAGAGTACCCAGTGTGGTGGACAGAGTAATGGACTAGGACTCTGGAGACCATGATTCGAATCCCTGCTCAGCCATGGAAACTCACTGGGAGAGAGGACCTGGTAAAGGTCCTTAAATACCTCATTTACCCTGAAAGCCCTATTAAGGTCACTATAAGTCAGTTTCGACTTGGCAGCACAGAAGAACAACAGCAACCAGTCTAAAGAAACATTCCTTTGTTTGTCTCTGCTCAGAAAGAAAATTGGAACTGAATCTGATCCAAACTCTGGGCAAAGAGTACTTAAACCCAGCCAACTGTTCCTGCAGTTGATTCCAAAGGCATCCCCAATTTACTTGCTAAATGAATACTGGCTAAAATGAATAGTAGCCAAGAAGAAAAGCAGAGGCTGAAAATAGCATCAGCAAGTCTTGAGTTGGATCCTGCCATTCTCATGTTATTCCTTAAATGTCAGTCATTATTCCCCCAATAGACAGAAAGGGAAACTTGGCAAAAGATGTTCTCAGGTGCTGCCATTTAGAATGTAGCCCAACACGCAGCTAAGCTCTGTTTCTTCTCCGACAGCAAGGGAGCCTTCAGTCTTTTTATCCCCCATTTCCTGCAAACACTTCCCTTTTAAGTACCAAGAATCAGCACCAACATTCCAAGCCCAGTCGGGATGCTAATCCAGTAGCTGTGCCAACAAGGTGTGTCAGGCCTCTACCTTGGCAAACAGAGATGTGAGCAAACAGAAAGGATATCTCCTGCCAACCCAAGCAATGGGGAAGCAAAAGGAGAGTTTTAAGTACACAGGCTGAAGGCAATAACTCTAGGTAGGTAGACAGACAGATGGTCAGATCCTCTTTAAAATGCTGCAAGTGGGAATTGCTGCCTGATGAATGTCTTCCTGACGTGCAAAGAAAACCTTGCCCAGAATGTGCAGTTAAAATGGAAGTCCACATGATCCTTAGGAATTAGATATTGGACATGCAGTAGGTACATTTCTCTGTGGCCCATGTTTTCTTAAGTCATTAACTGGGCGGAAGAGAATTGTTAAAAAGAATGTGGTACAGAAATAAGGTTCTGACTAACACATCCATCAATACTGATGAAAGGAACAGGAAAAAATGATGGCTTCTCAGGTATGCTTAAACAAACAACTGGTGGTTAAGGAGGAATTATGGGGTATTGAGCATGCTTTAAGTGTAGAATGGCTATTTCTGTTGGCATCAATAATTACAACGATAGAAGATGCAAGATTTCTTCCAATTTAATCAACTTGAATGATGATCTGCCCTTTTCCTCACAAACATGCCTGTACTTGTGACTTCAGTTTTTAGCAGTTCCTGAGGGTGAACTGTCAATTAAGGCAGCTGTGAGAAATGCAGACCAGGACAGAAAGATGAGACAAGAGGACCAAAACTGATTTTGGAGAGAACTGATAATTATATGTTAATGTTTGTGGTTTTGTTTTGTTTTTGTTTTTTTTAAATCTACTTTTATATTTCTTGCCCATACAGTTGAAATTGTTAATCACTGGACCTTTCTCTCCATAAAAGTGCAAATATTTTACTGCTGAACACATCCATAGGTTGTTCTTTTTCAGCACAAGGGCTTTAAAAATAATCTGAAGTCTCCATGAAGTTCGGCTGATCCACAAACCCGTGCCTTAGCAATTGTACATGTGCCCCAGCTGTAGCCTCTCTTGGTTCCACTCTACCTTTGGCCACAGTTGTTCTTTAGAGTCTGCTGGTGTCATTATTATTTGTATGTTTAAAGCATTCCTGTGATGTTCACTGCCATGTTGCTTTGCCTTTAAGCAAACATTCCCCCCCCCCCCCCTAAATCTAGTTTTGCAGGTGCCCCTGAGACTGACCATGAGGAAAATTTCTGGTCTCAAGCACTGGAAGACTTGGAGACCTGTGGACAGTCAGGAATTCTGAGGGAATTAGAGGTAGAAACAATCTTAATCCTGTCATAAATCGCATTTTTTTTCAATTAACACTCATTTATTTACTATTTCCCTCCCTCCCTTTATTAGTTTGCATTAATCTCACAAATTCATTTTAAAGCTTTAACCCCCTTTCCACAGGACAAGGCTGACAGGCGTCTGTGTTTGAGAAACATGACTCTCTTGGTACCTACCCTTTATTGTTTGTATTTTTGCTTGTGCAGCTGCCTTCCCGACCCCAGCCCCATAATCAAGCTCTGTTTTCTTTTGTGGAGCTGCTACTGAAATGGTACAGCTGTGTGCTGAAAAGCTTACCCTGTGCTACCGCTGGCTGCACCTGTTTGTAGGCTTATTTTGCCTTCACAGCAGTACATCCCATTGTCCTCCAGCTGCTTTTATGAAAGGTTTTCCTGGCATGTATCTCTTGCAACAGAACTGAATCTGAATTAAGGGGAACATAAACGAAAAACAAAGTTCTACATGTTTTCTTTCAACATTGGATTCACCTGGTGAACCAACTGCAAAAAGATCTGTGTATGCAATTGCTTTTTTTCTTTCACATTGCAACCTGATGGTAATACACCTATGAATTTCACATTAACTTCACAGTGAGAGGTTTACTTCAAAAACGGAGTAAATAGACATCTCTTGGTTTAAAGTTGCCTGTATGTTCCTAAATAATAGCAAATATGAATATACTGACTTTTAATGCCTCAGAAGGGTGAGTCTTCAAGGATTTTCTTTTATGTTCTTTTAAATTCCTTGCATTGCAAAACTGGCAGAACTGCATTTTCATTTTATGTCATATCAAAAGCTCTGAGCAACCACAAGGAATGTGAATGGCATAACTGGGTAAAACTCACGCAGCTCCACTTGATTGCACAGCCTCAGACTTATGGCTTCTGTATTGCATGTCTGTTTACTTCAAATGCAGATCTGGTGTATGTTTAATTGCCATTCAGAGGAACTTAGGGAAACAATGTCATGTCACTCTGGTTGAGTTCTGTCTAAGACATGGTACCTTCTTGTATGGATTCCTCTGGAGAGCATAGCAGATGGATTTAGATATAGATAAGAATGAATGCTTTCGTAGGTTGATAATTCTTCAGTGTAAGGATGACAGAAGACTTTTTTTTTAAATGAAAACCTAACTGGGCACTTAGCAAAACTGTCAGCATCTCTTGTGAGCAGGGAACAGGTGTGCAGATTACACTGTAGGGATGGGACACTTATTTCCCATCCCTCTAATCTTGTCTGTAGCCCTCTCAAAGTACGGCTCAATTTTCATTATAAGAGAGAATTAATTATTTTAATTCCTCAGGGATAAGAAACCACATTTTAAATACCTCAAGTCAAGATCTAAAAACATAGGATACATTCATTTAAAGCTTTTTAAAAAGCTGAAATTCCATAGTGCCAGTTTTCATATTTAATTCCAAACAACAGGAACTAATCACTCATCTTTCCTGTATATACTAGGAACATAGAAAGTTACTTATGCCAAGTCAAGGCTCCTCACTGCACCAGAGCTGGAGAAACTGTCCCTCCCAGTGTTACATTCCCACCAGCCTCACTAGTGGTGAGGAATGGTGGCACTAGTAATTCATCAATCTCTAGGTGGCCATAGGTTCCCCACCCTGGCTAGGACTGAAGTGATGGAGTCTCTTTCTAACCTATCTCAAAAGGCCAGGAATTTATCCACTTACATTTAGTTATTTTCTTGGGAAACCAACGTAAATATTATAAAAGAGGAAATCATTTCCTCCACTCTAGTGTTCTCCCTTCCTTGAACACCGCACACTTTATGTGAATGCAGTTTCATATTTGGGGATTCAAACATATAATTGCTGAGCAATTGCCTTTTACCAAAGATGGATAATTCCTTGAAGCAAAGAAGCCCAATTCTGAGATGTTTTCATAATTTGAGGTGAAGATAGTGGATTAATAGACTTCTACTATTTAATTATCTTTTGTTTTTAGCAATTTTGGTTCATAATGTAGATACGTTAAATTACCAAAGAAATTCCATTAACTGACATGCCGCTGCCCCCCCCCCCCCCATTTGCCAATATGGAATTTTATTCTTCCCATTTCTTCCTTTATTAAGCCTCCTTTCTTCCTACCGGGAAGAACATTAATATGGCTATATTTTCATCTAAACCTCAAATTTGTTGTAACAATTAGATAGTATATCAGACAGGTATACTCTCACTGAAAGTTATTTGTCATATTTTATCAACCTGCTGTGAACTATTCTAGTATGTGTGGCTATTATAAAATCTTTGTTTTTACAGCAAGATATATTATTTCTGGAAGAAGTAAAATCAGCCACAACTACATGATTCATTGACCACAAAGTGTAAGGTCCATGTCAAAATTACATGCAAAGTCATATAACGTGTAGATAAGCCTTCAGCAGTTTTTTAAAAACAAATTGTGTGAGGACCAGAATACTGTAACAGATTTTGAAAGATGCTCATACAACTTTATTGTTCTAATAAAAGGCTCTCCTCCCCCAGCTCTTTTTCTGTACCCTAATCCTGAGGCGATTCAGCATTTTATGGTATTGCCCTCTCATGATCAAAGATGTAGGTTCTTCAAGAGAAGCATGTACTGCTGACTTGCATTTTTCACTTGAAATCTTTAAAAAATGTGACTTTAGTAAACCTTTTATTATATTTTAGGATAAACTAATTTCTTAGATGCTAGGATTTAAAAAAAAGACTTTTTCATCAGTCAGCAGACATTTTTACAGTTTAGTTTCATTCTTCCTACTGCCAGAAATAACAGCTGTGGTCTAATGTTGCAGCTCAGAATTTATAGTGGCTTTAATATTTCAGTCATCTTATGCCTTTTTGTCCAGTGGTTTTTCCAAAGGATGCTCAGTCAAAGTGTCCATCTATCCTCCACCCATATGCTATACCCTGAAGTGACTGTGTTTTGGCAATTATAACAAAATAGAAGATGCTGCCCTTTGTTACAAATTAATCTCCTGCTTTTACTATATGGCATATTATAGAAACCTGTTTATTAATGCTGTAGGCAACCATTATGTCAGGGAGCACAATGAGTCTGAACCATGAGAACCCGCAGCCCCGTGGCCATCTAGGAAGACAGGCTAGCTTCCAGGAAAGAAGCACATCGAGGCCCCATTACAGCCAGACTACCCGCAGCAATACCTTGCCTTCCGATGTAGGACGAAAATCTGTAGCTCTGCGGAAAATGAAGCAAGAAATAAAAGAAATGATGTCACCAACTCCTGTGGAGTTACACAAGGTTTGTGTGCATTGTTTTTGACAGCGATATTTGCAATGCATGTAATGTGGGGGAAAAACTGCTAAGAATTAAATGTTGCTGCGGTTTATGGCCTTGTTTGAAAGACTACTAATGGTATATCCTTGGGGAAGGAGAGAATAGAGTCAAATATACATCTTCTACAAGGCATCTCTCCCAGCATTAAAACTGACAAATGGTGACTATTCACTCATACAAAATGTGTTTCAAAAGAAACAAGTTTGATCTGGGGCAAAGTCCATTCATTATGATATTAGGGACCTGTTAAGTTCCTGGATTTTCTACGACAATCCATATAAGTTTTTATTCTCTCTCTCTGTCTCTAGAAAGTACCCACTGAGATACTCCTTTTTATTAATGGATTTCTAATAGTCACTTGATTGTGCTAAACAGAGATCAATTTCTGAGTTAAAAGAATGCACTCTGAGTAATAGAAACCCTCAGCATTTTAACAATGCTCGTCTGTTTCATAGTGATGATACAGAATTGTTTTCAAGAAACAACAGTACAAACTGTTGAAAAGATTTCTTGCTATCTACTCACAGCAGAAAATGGAGAGGAAGGAAGGGGACTTCATGGCCTAATATGAATTTTATTTGCAGTATATATTTCACCAGCTGCATTACAAGCAGAATAAGGTGACTGTGTGACCTTTCAGAACAGAGATATGATGGGAAAGAATGGGACTAGCTGAGCAGGTGGTGCATTTTATTATATACATTTATTATATTACACTGGTAACTTCTGTGCCATAGAATCATCAAATAATGGAGTTGGAAGAGACCTATAAGGCCATCAAGTCCAACCCTCTGCTCAATGCAGGAATCCAAATCAAAGCAGATCTGAGAGATGATTGTCCAATTTTCTCTTGAATGCCTCCAGCGTTGGAGTGCTCACCACTTCCGAGATAATTAGGCCCATTATCGTACTGCTCTAACAGTACAATAAATAACAGTTTTTCCTGATATTCAGCCTAAATCTGACTTCATGTAGCTTGAGCCCACTATTATGTGGGCTCAAGCTACATGATCTGTTCTTGTTCAGCCTTCTGGGATGAAGAACAGATCCTGCCCATCCTCTGTATGACTGCATTTCAAGTATTTGAAAAGTAATATCATATCTCCTCTCAGTCTTCTTTTCTCTAGAGTAAACATGCCCAGTTCTTTCAGTCTTTCCCCATAATGCTTGGTTTCCAACCCCCTAATCATCCTTGTTGCCCTCCTCTGAACTTGCTCCAGTTTGTTGGCATCCTCCTTAAAGTGTGGTGTCTAGAATGGAACACAGTACTCTAGATGAGACCTAACCAGCACTGAATAGAGGGGGACTAGTACCTCATGGGATTTTGAGACTATACTTCCATTAATGCAGCCTAAAATAGCATTTATGTCTTTTAAGATTGTACTTTTCAGGCCCATTAAGTTGCAATTTAGTAGGCAGAAGGGACTGTGATGAGAAGGGTACACATAGAGAATGAGTCTCCCGTGCCATTCTTCCTGTTTATATCCCTCAAACACATATACGCAGGGAGAGAGATGCATACAGGCCTATCGTTAGACCATCAGTATCTGGGTATTTTCACCTTTCTTCATCTTTAGGGAAGGGTGAAAATGCCCAGATTATGTATCCTAGCCATCGAGGATGTTGCTAATAAAATGTTTAGCTACAACACTGCAGTTTAGCTACAACATTGTAGAGGTGAGGACTGGAGTCAGTCACAGTTCAGTTAAGGCGGGGAGGGGCAGACAACAGATCAGGATCTGCTGGCAAAGCAGCATGGCCAGTTGCCCATTCCTCAGAAACTTAGTGATGCCAAAAGGCATTTTTGTTAACACTTAATACAAACAAGCCAATAGTACAAGACAGTCTTGTTAAAAGATATGACGCATGGAGGGTGAAGACAAGGAAAGGCAAAACCCTCCAAAATAATTAAAAGGCCGGGCAAAACTGGTTTTCTGAATTTTTCTTTTTTTATATTAAAACAGATCTTATGATAATGTTTGCTACCTCCACAGGTAACATTATTCAAAGATTCTGACATGGAGGACTTTGGGTTCAGTGTCTCAGATGGCTTATTGGAAAAGGGCGTGTATGTTAAAAATATTCGGCCAGCTGGACCTGCAGATGTGGGTGGTCTGAAGCCATATGACAGACTACTACAGGTAGTGTTAAAATGGTGCATTATTGTGAATGAAAGTTGTATAGAAAAACTGTCTGAATACAGCATATGGTTTTTGTTAAGTTAAAGAACAGTAACCCTGACAGTCAATAGAATGCACAAGCTACTTAATTCATCACTGATCTTACATAATTGCAATCCTGTGATCAGTATCTTGACATGTAGTGCTGTTGAGCGCAGTGGAAGTAACTTCTGTGGAAACACATAAGAACGTAACATAAAAACATAAGAAGAGCCCTGCTGGATCAGGCTAAGGGCCCATATACTCCAGCTCCCTGTATCTCACAGTGGCCCCACCAGATGCCTCTGGGAGCACACAAGACAACTAGATACCTCTCTCCTGATACCCCTCCCCTGCATCTGGCATTTGGAGGTACCTTCCTTCTTCTAAACCTGGAGATTGTACATCCCTCATCATGGCTTGTAACCTGCGATGGACTTTTCCTCCAGAAATCTGTCCAATCTCCTTTTAAAGGCATCTAGACCAGATGCCATCACCACATACTGTAGCAAGGAGTTCCACAGACTAACAACATGCTGGGCAAAGAAATATTTTCTTTTGTCTGTTCTCACTCTCCCAACACTCAATTTGAGTGGATGTCCCCTGGTTCTTGTATTGTGTGAGAGGGAAAAGTTTCCCTCTATCCACTTTATCCATCCCCTGCATCATTTTATACATCTCAATCGTGTCCCCCCTCAGGCGCTTTTTCTCTAGACTAAAGAGCCCCAAACGCTGTAGCCTTTCCTCATAAGGGAGGTGCCCCAGCCCAGTCATCATTTTAGTCACTCTCTTCTGCACCTTTTCCAGTTCCACTATGTCTTTTTTGAGGTGCGGCAACCAGAACTGTACTCTTACTCAATACTCCAGGTGCGGCCTTACATAGGATCAGACTACAAGTCTTTGCTTTGAAATATTAACAAAGGACAATTAAATATAACAATAACTCCTCATAAAAGATTTCCTACTTCAGTTCCATTTGTTTATTATTATTTTCCTAAAGTGAAAGACATTGTTGTAAAGCCAAGGAATACTTAAAGGACTAAATCCATTTTCTTTGTTAGTTTCTCTTTCCTCTAAAACAGATTTTTACCTTTCAGGTGAACCATGTTCGCACAAGAGACTTTGACTGCTGTCTAGTTGTGCCCCTCATAGCAGAATCTGGTAATAAACTAGAACTGGTTATCAGTCGAAATCCAGTAGCCTCTCAAAAGATGAGCTCAGAACAGACGTTCCCAGCAGGAGAATGGAGTGATCCAAACAATGCCTTTCTTCAACAAAGCGGACACAACAATGGTTCAGAGATGAAACGAGAACCTACAAACACTTTATAGCCAAAAACTGTATTAGTGTGAGACATTTAAATGGTGCTAAATCTCTTTCAAATGTCTGCTACACTGAAAACACAATTATTATGTGGCATTGAGAAGCACAGGAATCTTTTAATTTCCCAAGGCTCATTATTTGCTACTTGCTTCCCAAATGGAGTTTCATTTTGCTCGTGTTTTTTATGACAATGAATTGTGCCATTCCACACTGACCTTAAAATGCAGGAGAAACAAACGGTGAAAATGGCTCTATTCTCTAATCCTAGTAGATTGAAACATTTAAATGAAAGATGGCTCTTTTCAACTCTCACTAGACTGAAAGAAAAAGTCCCTCCTAAATGAAATCATTGGAAGATGGGGTTTGATTTTTCGAACATATTTGAAGACCGCTGGTATCTACATGAAGGAATTTTGAAATATTGCTGCTGTATCCAGAGGATTGCTGTATCATAGTAGTTGCTTTTTAGAGACCTGTACTGTTACTGCCTCTGTTATAATGTAAAGTGGGGGAAAGGGAGGAGAAGGCTTGGTTTTACAATTATTTTAGCAAAGATGCACACAGGAAGCTGACGTGCAAGAGGATAAAGTTTTACAACCCAGCTGTAGTATGATTTTATTAGGAGTTACATTATGCCCTATGCAATGGTGAACTGAAGCGGATGTGTCTTGCAGCCTGTATAGACTTCTCACTTTTAGGTATCTGGGACTTCTACTGAATTTTAAAACAGTTAAATAAGTTTTAGTGAAATTTTAAAAGAAATTTTTATCACAGACATTCAAATAGTGTTGTTTTTTTTTAAATCTGAATTGCAGTAGCAAAGGAATACTAATGCAAAACAGTAAGAGCTGCCCAGTTTAGGGCACACACAACTTGTATAGCTACAAAAGATTTTTAAATTAAAATGAACTGTCTGTGCATTGCTTCAAATCATCTTTAAATAGCTTTGTTGGATCTCTTTCACTGACCATTACCATTTTTGGCAATTAATATTAAAACTGTAAATACATTTTGCACACACACTCCCAAATTCTTTCCTGTTTCCCATTCAAAGCAATAAAATGCCAGTTGCTTTTTTAGGCTCACCAGCAGCTGCTTGGTTTTGTTTACTGTATTGTCCTAGTAATTAATGTTACTTGGTGATTGGAAGGACCCTGGATTTGTCTATAACTGTAGAATTTTTGTATCTAATCAATCATTTTAACTACCAATTTGGCTCATCTATTTGCATTGTTAAAACATCTCTAATGCTGTTTTCCTTAATATGAGCAAGCTTCCCACCCCATGCGCACACGTGAAATGTTTTATTTATATTTCAGCACTGCCAGAGAAAATTCATTCAAAATGAAATCAAAACCCAGACCATGAACCACTTAATATGTATTTTTATTTGAAACAAATGAGTATTAAACTAAAGTATTTTTGTACAAATTTAATACTTTAATAGCATGATATTTATCGTCTATGTATGGTTTCTGGGAACTACAACTGTTACAAAATTTGTATGGAAAATGTAAAAAAATCAAATAAACAGTGATTTAAAGACAGTGGCTTTGCTCCTTAGACCTATAAGTAGAGGGAAACATGTGAAAAGGAACTTTTCTGTCTCCCCAGTGGAAAGGGAGTCTCCAGCATTCAGTGGGTAGGAGACAAGAAGCACCAACATGGGCATATGCATCTTGGGTCATTCAAGATTTAACATTAACATCCTTAAAGGTGCAAAACCTGCTACTACTATGAGCCAAACAACTTCCACAGAACACACCTCTAAAAAAAATGAGATACTTCACCACAACTTTTTATCAACTTGCATCATTATTCAACACTACACAATGTTTAGGATTTAGAAAACTTGAGTTTTACCAGTGTAAAAAACATTCAATTTGCCACAACCTGCTCAACAGGCTGTTCACTATTTGGAAGAGCTTCTCCATGTGCAACTTTGTCTGGGACGTGAAGGTCTATCATTTTCCCGTAGAGAAGCAAAGACAAATGTTGAAGTATTCCTTACATACAGATAACAGACTCATTTTATCATCATTATAACAGTGCCTTTAAATGAGGGGCATAATTACACAAATAAAACAGAGCAAGATGCATTTATATGTATCCTGTTAAGCAACTCTCACAGAATTTATTTATTCCAGCCAAACAGTCCAAAGTTTGCAACAAGATAGGAAGGTAAACAGCCCCTGTAGGCAGCTGCCCATAATGCTTGAGCAGGCAGTGTCCTGCTGACTTCTAAAATGGGTTAAGAAGGTGCACTTAGCGTGAAAGACATTCATTCTCTCTGTCTTTGTATCCAAGAAACAGAAGCAAACAGCAGTTACAAAAAAAAAGTGTGTCACTTAAAACTAAAGCAAAGCAAAACTGAATTATTTGATAACACACATTTTTACAGACATTGTCCAAAATCATGTTGTGGAGTTCCGCCTGCACAAGGCAAAGAGTATAATTTGCAGCAGCTTCTCATTGGCCATCAACAAGTCCCACTTGGATTTTCAGATGTGCAAAACCCCTCCAGACCCAACTCACGTTAACAAAAACATTTTTGCTCCTACTGAGATGCTGCCAGAGAATCACCACACATCTGGAGTGACTTAAAAAATGTTCAGCCTTCAAAGACAGACTGCATTTCTGTCATTTAAAAGAGATATTAAAAAATTAATAATAAAATCTAATAATATTTTAAGTTTTAAAAATATATTTTGAACGTTCACTGGCCAGAATCTTATTAAAGTTCACATAACTTGTTGCAGCTAATTTATAAGGTGCCAGTGTATATACTGAAAGTGAACCTGTTCAAAAGCCCAATTGTGCAACTAATATGCATCCTGGCACGTCATCAATTAGTCATAATTAGCTGCAGCAAGTTATGCAATCCCTATGCAAACAAACAATAGAATTCCAGTCAAAATACTTTGTAGTTTCCTTCTGAGGTGTTTTAGCTTAAGAGAAATAGAGGTGCAGAATATAAAGCATCTATTATTTAAACTATACTTGTTATAAATAAAAAAGTTGCTTGGAAGCTGGACTCTTCAATGTCATGCTTTGAAGTAATTTGGTTGCAAGCAGAGATGTTTTATTATCTTCTGTTACCTGTGAAACAACAAAACACACCCATACATTAAGATTTAAGAGAACATAATAAACTTAGTTTACCCTCACTCTGATAAGACACCAAAATATGCCAAAAACAGCAACCTCATGTTCAACCATATCAACTTAAATACCACAAAAAGAAGCTAAGAAATTACAGGTAAGCACCCTGTTATACTTTAAGAAAAAGAAAGAAAAAAACCACACACCATGATACAATATATGCAATTCCACTCTGACTCATCTCACTGAGACAGGAAAACTAATCACAATGACAAACCTTCAAACAATTTGAAGACATTGAAACACAGGGAAAGGTTGCTGCTTTTAGAGGCATTTAGTAGTTTCCACCTTTGTCACAAGTTCTCATTTGTAAAACAAAAACTGAGGTCAAAATAGCAGCTTGCCCTGAGAGTGCCTGCACAGTTAAATCAGTCAGATACAATTTTAATTGTTAGGGTTCCATTCCGTGGAAGTTCCATCCATTTGTAGTTTAGCAGAGATAATCAATGTACCTCAGCAGAGATCCCTAGTCCATTCCCAGGAACTACTGTGGAGAATTGGAGAAATCTAGCCAAGTCACAATTCTCAGGATTCTCCATGAGAGTTTAAAGTGATATCAAACTGTGTAGTATAAATATATCCAACCACCTATCTTATCACGAACCACTGTTACTTAGACATAAGTGCAAACACTGGGACAACCAGACATCAGCACACCCTGAGCAGATTTCCCAAGAGGAAGAGATGGGGAGGTGCAGGAAGTTGGAGATAATAGGCTATGTGGAATGAAGACACAGAAACAGGGCAATGTGGGAAGAACAAGAACCTTGGTGACATAAACATGAGGAAAAGTAGAGAGTGGCGGGATGAGCAGTGACTGAGCGAAAGAGATGATAGCATACTGTTTGCCTTCTAGTCCCTTCCTAATGAGAAGTTCCCAGAGTCACTGTAACTGAAGGAGAAGTATGCTTGTATGATGGACCGCAAGGAGCAAAAGAGTAAGGAGAAAATGAAGCTGTGATTTTTAAAACTGTGAAGAAGGCCAGAAACTGGCAAGAGAGAGCTTTGGGAATTATGAGCTAGGCAGCTACTAGTTTATGTAAACTGCAGCCTAAACCCTAAGTCATTTACCTTTTAAAATCTGCACAGAAGAAATTCGTATTGTGACATTCTTCTTCTAAAGAAGCTCTCAAAACAGCATTGAGGAAATTTTCTGAAGGTCCAGGGCCTATTTCTCTCCTGTCCTAGAATTTGGTGGGGCACACCTCTGTCTGTCCCCTGAAAAATTTCTTCTCGGCCAAATATGGCAAATTGTAGCCTTCTAAAGACATCAGATGGTGCAATCTGCCATTTTTATGTAATTCTTGACTCTCTGGAGCTCTATCGGGCTAATAAAGGCTGATTACTTTCAGCTTCTCAAACATATTACTACTGTCCTAAGATTTTGTTGTTTAGTCGTTAAGTCGTGTCCGACTCTTCATGACCCCATGGACCAGAGCACGCCAGGCCCTCCTATCTTCCACTGCCTCCCGGAGTTTGGTCAAATTCATGTTGGTAGCTTCGGTGACACTATCCAACCATCTCGTCCTCTGTCGTCCCCTTCTCCTCTTGCCTTCACACTTTCCCAACATCAGGGTCTTTTCCAGGGAGTCTTCTCTTTTCATGAGATGGCCAAAGTATTGGAGCCTTAGCTTCAGGATCTGTCCTTCCAGTGAGCACTCAGGGTTGATTTCCTTCAAAATGGATAGGTTTGTTCTCCTTGCAGTCCAGGGGACTCTCAAGAGTCTCCTCCAGCACCACAATTCAAAAGCATCAATTCTTCGGCGGTCAGCCTTCTTTATGGTCCAGCTCTCACTTCCATACATCGCTACTGGAAAAACCATAGCTTTGACTATGTGGACCTTTGTCGGCAAGGTGATGTCTCTGCTTTTTAAGATGCTGTCTAGATTTGTCATTGCTTTCCTCCCCAGAAGCAGGCGTCTTTTAATTTCGTGGCTGCTGTCACCATCTGCAGTCATCATGGAGCCAGAGAAAGTAAAATCTGTCACTGCCTCCATATCTTCCCCTTCTATTTGCCAGGAGGTGATGGGACCAGTGGCCATGATCTTAGCTTTTTGATGTTGAGCTTCAGACCATTTTTGGCGCTCTCCTCTTTCACCCTGATTAAGAGGTTCTTTAATTCCTCCTCACTTTCTGCCATCAGAGTGGTATCATCTGCATATCTGAGGTCTCATGAAAAGAGAAGACTCCCTGGAAAAGACCCTGATGTTGGGAAAGTGTGAAGGCAAGAGGAGAAGGGGACGACAGAGGACAAGATGGTGGGACAGTGTCATCGAAGCTACCAACATGAATTTCTTCCGGCAATCTTAATTCCGGCTTGGGATTCATCCAGTCCTGCCTTTCGCATAATGTATTCTGCATATAAATTAAATAAGCAGGGGAACAATATACAGCCTTGTCGTACTCCTTTCCCAATTTTGAACCAATCAGTTGTTCCATATCCAATTCTAACTGTTGCTTCCTGTCCCACATATAGGTTTCTCAGGAGATAGAGAAGGTGGTCAGGCACTCCCATTTCTTTAAGAACTTGCCATAGTTTGTTGTGGTCCACACAGTCAAAGGCTTTTGCGTAGTCAATGAAGCAGAAGTAGATGTTTTTCTGGAACTCTCTGGCTTTCTCCATAATCCAGCGCATGTTAGCAATTTGGTCTCTAGTTCCTCTGCCCCTTTGAAATCCAGCTTCCACTTCTGGGAGTTCTCGGTCCACATACTGCTGAAGCCTACCTTGGAGGATTTTGAGCATAACCTTGCTAGCGTGTGAAATGAGTGCAATTGTACGGTAGTTGGAGCATTCTTTGGCACTGCCCTTCTTTGGGATTGGGATGTAGACTGATCTTTTCCAATCCTCTGGCCACTGCTGAGTTTTCCAAACTTGCTGGCATATTGAGTGTAGCACCTTGACAGTGTCATCTTTTAAGATTTTAAATAGTTCAACTGGAATACCATCACCTCCACTGGCCTTGTTGTTAGCCATGCTTTCTAAGGCCCACTTGACTTCGCTCTCCAGGATGTCTGGCCCAAGGTCAGCAACCACACTATCTGGGTTGTCCGGGACATCCAGATCTTTCTGGTATAATTCCTCTGTGTATTCTTGCCACCTCTTCTTGATGTCTTCTGCTTCTGTGAGGTCCCTACCATTTTTGTCCTTTATCATGTTGATCTTTGCACAAAATGTTCCTTTAATATCTCCAATTTTCTTGAACAGATCTCTGGTTTTTCCCTTTCTATTATTTTCCTCTATATCTTTGCACTGTTCATTTAAGAAGGCCCTCTTGTCTCTCCTTGCTATTCTTTGGAAGTCAGCATTCAATTTTCTGTAACTTTCCCTATCTCCCTTGCATTTTGTTTCCCTTCTCTTCTCCGCTATTTGTAAGGCCTCGTTGGACAGCCACTTTGCTTTCTTGCATTTCCTTTTCTTCGGCATGTTTTTTGTTGCTGCCTCCTGTACAATGTTACGAGCCTCCATCCATAGTTCTTCAGGCACTCTGTCCACCAAATCGAGTTCCTTAAATCTGTTCTTCACTTCCACTGTGTATTCATAAGGGATTTGGTTTAGATTATACCTGACTAGCCCAGTGGTTTTTCCTACTTTCTTCAGTTTGAGCTTGAGTTTTGCTATAAGAAGCTGATGATCAGAGCCACAATCAGCTCCAGGTCTTGTTTTTGCTGACTGTATAGAGCTTCTGCATCTTTGGCTGCAGAGAACATAATCACTCTGATTTCGGTATTGCCCATCTAGTGATGTCCATGTGTAGAGTCGCCTCTTGTGTTGTTGGAAAAGAGTGTTTGTGATGACCAGCTTGTTCTCTATTAGCCTTTGCCCTGCTTCATTTTGAACTCCAAGGCCAAACTTACCTGTTGTTCCTTTTATCTCTTGACTCCCTACTTTAGCATTCCAATCCCCTATAATGACAAGAACATCTTTCTTTGGTGTCAGTTCTAGAAGGTGTTGTAAGTCTTCATAGAACTGGTCAATTTCAGCCTCTTCAGCATTGGTGGTTGGTGCATAAACTTGGATGACTGTGATGTTGAAAGGTCTGCCTTGGATTCGTATTGAAATCATTCTATCATTTTTGAGATTGTATCCCAATACAGCTTTTCCCACTCTTTTGTTGATTATGAGGGCTACTCCATTTCTTCTACGGGCCTCTTGCCCACAACAGTAGATATGATAATCGTCTGAATTGAATTCGCCTATTCCCGTCCATTTTAGTTCACTGACGCCCAGGATGTCAATGTTTATTCTTGCCATCTCATGTTTGACCTCATCCAGTTTACCAAGGTTCATAGATCTTACATTCCAGGTTCCTATGCAATATTTTTCTTTGCAGCATCGGACTTTCCTTTCACTTCCAGGCACGTCCGCAGCTGAACGTCCTTTTGGCTTTGGCCCAACCACTTCATTAGCTCTGGAGCTACTTGTACTTGTCCTCCACTCTTCCTCAGTAGCATGTTGGACACGTTCCGACCTGAGGGGCTCATCTTCCAGCGTCATATCTTTTAGCCTTTTGTTTCTGTCCATGGAGTTTTCTTGGCAAAGATACTGGAGTGGCTTGCCAGTTCCTGCTCCAGGTGGATCGCGTTTAGTCAGAACTCTCCACTATGACCTGTCCGTCTTGGGTGTCCCTGCACGGCATAGCCCATAGCTTCTCTGAATTACTCAAGCCCCTTCGCCACGACAAGGCAGCAATCCGTGAAGGAGAATTCTATCCTGAGATAGGAGAATAATATTTTGCTATAGAACCATTTTTAAATGGAATGCTATGCTAAATCCCATGTTCCCTTTTCAACAAGCAGATGAAAGATTTGTTCTCTCTACCAGCTCACTTCTGTCCACTGTTCCCATTTCTCTTTATGCCTGTGCTTCAATACTACAATCTGTCAGGTCTTAGAAATACCTGTAAGAATTGTTGATCAAGTTTGTAAGAAAGTTCTGTAGAAAGAGTTGTTGAAAGTACTGCAGCTGAGCTAGGAACAAGCTAACAGTTAAACTTCATACAGCTGTGGAAACAAAATGCAAGAGAAGCCGCCCAGAGACCTTTGGGTAGTGTGGGTGGCATATAAGTTAAATAAATAAATAAATAAAATAAATAAGAATGCTACAGAAGCTAATATCCAATTGGCCACAAGGGGCAATAAAGCTGACAGCCTCAGTACATTTGTTTTGTGGGTCGAATGGAGAGAAGGAGAAACTCTGCCGGATTGATTTACAAAGCAGAATTTACTACGGACTCTGATTTATGGTATGGTAAATGGACTGACATTAATAGCTGTTACGTGTATGACCAAGGACTGAAGAAAGGAAGATTCTGTATGTATATATACTGCTACAATATTGCTACAATACTCTCAATACTGTCTGTCTGTTTACTGACACCCTAAATTGGATTAATCTCTGCTGGAGCGGGGCCTCTTCTGCAAAGCACCTGTCACAATCTACCACCTATTTTGTTATTTTTCTAAAATACAAGGGCCAGCTAACATGAGAGATGACAAGAAGAACAGTAACGCCCCTCAATGCAGATTTTAAAAGGTACATGAAAGAACCAGTTGTTGCAAGGCCCACTCTGAGAGGCATACTGTGCAACCTCCATTATGAAACTAAGAAGTTTGGATTTCACAAGAGCATAAATGGGATACCAGACAAATTTTAAATGCCCATTGAAAGAATTATTACCCACAGCATCATGGCGGGGGGGGGGGGGAGAGAGCGCGCGCAAGAGAGAAGGGGCTTCTCACCAAAGCAACTTTTGAAGGACTTGAACAATCTTCTGGAAATTCATTTCGCCTTTTGAGTTCACTTGGAGGAAGCGCTGTTGCCCCTGAAGTACCAGCCTCCTCATTAGTTCTCTCTGGTTCATGGTCACATTCCATCTGACCAGGAAGAACAGACTCCTCTTCATTGGTAAAATTATTTATAGCAGGAGAACCGCTGTCCCCAGTGTTATTCTCTTGATTCTGCTGAGTCATTTGAGATGATGATGATTGCTGAGAACTGTTAATTTTTCCCACAAGTACCTCTTTCATATGTTTACACAAATAAGTTTTTCTGCTAAAACTTTTTCTAGCAACTGCTGCCTGGAGCTTGGCTTCTTCAGCAACAATATAGACTCGGCAGCATCCTCGAGTGACAGCTGTGTAAACATGCTGCCAGTTCTGGCGACCCGAGTTCCCAACTACGTAGACCACTGTTTTTTCCTCAGAACCCTGAAAACAATATGGACAAAGAATTCTTGAATAAAGAAGTTTCAAAGTAATTCAAGAATCTTGCAACAATTTTGTGAATCTGTTTAGTTTGTGGAGTTTGTTTAACCTCTATATATGCTGCATACAGCCCCAGCCATGGGCTTTGGAATCTTACCTGCACTCTGTGTGGGAATCCTGCCCCTACCAGTGAATAAACAGTCTTTTCTCAAACCTCTTGACTCTTATTGGCTCTTCAAAGATATTCTCTATGCTCCCTGTGGCCTTACACAAACATTTCTACTATTGAAGTTAAAAGTTTATTTCATTGCTGCT
Organism: Intellagama lesueurii; assembly: GCA_037013535.1. Taxonomy (NCBI): domain Eukaryota; kingdom Metazoa; phylum Chordata; class Lepidosauria; order Squamata; family Agamidae; genus Intellagama; species Intellagama lesueurii. The sequence goes on from JBAJHW010000005.1 coordinate 53,816,616, forward strand.
AATCCAGTTCCTCAGGCTTTTCCAAGAGCCCCCAAAAGTTTTCCAAGAGCCCCCAAAAGTTTTCCAAGAGCCCCCAAAAGTTTTCTAAGAGCCCCCAAAAGTTTTCTAAGAGCCCCCAAAAGTTTTTGAAAAGTATTTGAACAGGGCCATGCATCATTGTTTGCTTCTCATTTTTCTACAACTCTGCTGACCTCACAGCAGACCTTGGAAGGTATTACTGTTGTTGTTGTTGTTGTTACTACTACTATTATATTTTATAAAATGGATGGCTAGTTTCTACCTTTATATTGCGCCAAGCAGGGCCAAATCAACATCTAATAGCTCTCGTTAATGCATTCTTCTAAGACACATTGGGTAATTACTCTACATCTCCTTCATGAACCTGATACTCTTGACTGTTAAGCACTATGGCTTGTGTGATTTTGCTTAGGATGGCAAAAGTGTAGCATAGCTCACCTGGAATGTATGAATAGTTCTTGCCCAAGCATGCTTAATCTTAGAGTTTCTCCAGAGAGCTTGATACTGCACAGTATACTCAGGTCCATCAGTAATGCTAATGGTCAGGATGCGCTCATCATCTCTTTTTTTATCCTATAGATGCAATTTGTAAACATAACACTTTCCAAGGTAAAAAAAAAACTACATAGTAATCAGCCAGCGGAGTCCTTAACTGTACTTTGCCTTTTGTTAGCTGAAATCCAGTAGAGTAGTAAGTCACAACTAAAGCAGGACCACTGAATCAGTGGGGTTCTGGTGACTCAACACCTCCATAAGTTCCATTGATTCAAGGAGGCTACTCTACTTGTGACTTACTACTGGATTTCAGTCATTGCTACAAAATAGACATATACGAAGGCAATTATTTTCAAGTTACCTAGATGCTAACTATACACTTCATATTGAAGAGATGGGCGAACAGTTGTAGCTAGACATATTATAATACTATTTCTTCGGTATTATAAGTATTTATTTATGGAGCATTCTACCATGCATCTGGGCAGACCTTATACTTGTATCAATTCTTCCTCTCCTCCTTACTCCTACCATTTTTCAGACCAACATTAATGAGTAACATTCAGAACTGATATTTTATGATAGTTATGGGGAGGGGGCTTCCCCTCATACAGTGTATTGCCATAATTTTCACCATTGCAGGTCTGTGATATACAGGCACAAAGTATGAGAGACGGTAACTGTCTCTTTAATGTGACCCCAACTGGCTAAACCTAATGAAATTTTCATCCCAATTCCCAAATGGAGGATTCAGAATTTTTTTTGCATCACCCTATTCCTCACCCAAATAGAAACTTGTCGTTTCAAAGGAAGGCTAAAGGGGAAGGTGTATGAATAATGCCTGTCTTCTTTGTTTGAGGAACTGGGGTGTGACATCCGATCAACAGGTTCCTCAACTTCCACAACTCCAACGAAGCCTGTAGCTTTCCTAATTTTCATCTAAGACACATCCCTGGCAAAATCCATCTGCCATGATCTTTTAGGACTCTTAAGTTCTTTGCACCAATGACAAAGTACCGATGCAAACCTGATGAAGTGGGCCCTGCTCCAAACTGAATTATTTCTTTCGTGTTCTATAAAGGTATCAACTACTCCTGCATTTATATTGTGTCTTCATATGAGACTGAAGAAGAATCTGCATTTTCTCCTTTTAGAAAGACACGACGATCAACTGATCACAAACTTACCTCTTTAATGAAGAATATCTCACCATTGCACAAGCGTCTGTAATCGTCTGGAGAGGAACGTGTCTTTTCGCCACAGCGGCGTTCTTCCCTTCTTGTGCACACGGGGCAAACGCAGGGAACAGAATCATCAGAGCCTTCAAGAATACAATCTTCAGAGCCTTTATCATTATTTGTGCAAACAGATTTTTTTTCTTTAAGGAGGTCTTTGAGGTACACATTCCTTGTGGAACAGATTTTGTCCTCACACAGAAACTGCAGTTTGTTTTTATGGTCTCTGAATCAAAATGGGAAAAGATGTTTAGGTTAAAGACTCCACAAAGTCTTCAGTTGCAGCACTAATGACTCCAAACAGCCTAATGGCTCCCAACAGATTTTCCTTTGGCTTCACTAGAGAACATCCATCTCAATGCATGCAGAACCATGAAAGGATACAGAAGGCTTGTAACAGACGTGGCAGCTTTCTAGTATCTGTTATAAAAATATGTTTAAAAGAAGGATACACCAAGAGCTTCCAGAATATTCTCCAAAACAAGCCTAAAGAACATGCATATACCTCATATCATAACGCTCCAGTACATTCTGAAAATAATTCTAACATGTTAAATAGCTAGCTTACAGCTCTGAGTTCTGGACATAGCTGTCTACTGTTACTGGACAATGAACCACAACTAATGACCTTTTTATATTCTAGAAACCTTGCAATTAACTGTGAGTGGAGCTCTTGTGACATGCTCAATATACCACCGGAGCAATGTCCCATCTAATGGGATGTAATGGATGAGGAGAGCAATACTACGGAAAGAGTTCTCCTTTCAGCTGGTTTTGTGGGAAAGAGAAATAGGGAAATCTGATGCAAATCAGGGAGGCAGATCATACACAGGGGAAAATAAAAGAGAGCCATGAAATGCTGAGGCACTGCAAAAGAGAGTGCGGCACCTTGCAGGAGCAGTGAAGTATTGGAAAATAAGGCAAAACCAAATTATCATGCATACTAGGGAATCTCAGTTCTCCAAATGCAAATTGTGCGGCCAAAAGATCACCTTTCATAAACAAGAAGCACCAATTAGAAATGTGGTGGCATCTCAACATTTGCAGAAATACGAAAGCTTTTTAGCAAAAATCCCATGAGACACCACCACCATAATAATTTGGAAGAAGCGTAGCACAGTGCAGCAAAGCAAAAGCCTAATGAAGACTGGGCATGGTCAGCAGCCACAGAATGTTGGGATGCAGGGGCAAAAAAAAAAAAAAAAAAAAAAAAAAAAAAAAAAAAAACCAGTACAGGAGAATGGGGCAGTTTGTCTGAAATCCAAACAGAAGCATTCCAAACAAGAACACTCTGTGACAAGTCCCACTTGTGTTGTGTGTCATCATGTCACATCTGACTTATGGTGACCCTCACTGCGTTTTCAAAGTACATGAGATATTTGAGATATTTAAGGAGTGGATTCATCACTGCTACCCCTAATGAGTTTCTATGGCTGAGTAAGGATTTGAACTCAAGTCTCCTAAATCCATTACTCCATCCAGTTCAGTACACTGTCTCTCAAGTCCCACTTATATTCCCTAACCTTCCATACTAACTTTGAAATTAATATATATGACATACCTGAACTATTTAGTGAAAACACATCCACAAACATAGTTATTTGGTTGATGCTGCTTAGCACCCTTCCCCCTCTTTGGCTACCCATTATCTGCAATAGCACTTTTCTTCTCTCAAGGCCCCATTCATTTCTCCTCAATCTGATGGGCAGCGAAGTTCGCCATAGTTTTGTATACTGTTGCCCACAACATTAGCATCAAAGTGGCATTAATAAATCATCAACAAAACTACACACTCCCTCCAGATTAAACAGAACTGCTATCAATAAAGTGGCAGCTGTCTTCAGATTAACGGGGTAATAAAAAATATCATACTACAACTACGAATATCAAAATATCAGAAGTGGAAAGCAATTTTTAACCTCCAAGCATAAGAAGCTTTCCCCAAGTGTAAAGTTACAGTTACTGCCTGTAACTCTCAGTAACTGCTCAACTTGTAAGAGGTATTTTTAGGATGGATGGGTGGAAATTTATAACTCTGGGTTAGCACTATATGAACAAACCAGAGTGAAGGAAGCGTGAGGCTCACACCCTCCTTCTCCTCTCCTACAGGACGAGAGAAAGGTGTGTCACTGTATATGAACCAAATCAGAATTCACAAATTCTGATCATTCCAACAAGCAATCTTTATAACCCACAACAACTAATCCTTTCTAATCCAACTTGTACTGTATTTGAAACTGAGGAGTTTGACAGACTATCTACATACTAAAGAGAAAGTAAAACTAAACCCAAAGGTCACACTGATGAAAGCATTCTTAGCAAAAAGTTACTGGATTTGTACTTTGGCGATTAAGATTTGGCTTTGGCTGTTGTGCTAACAGGAGAACTAGTGAGGTGTGATGGTGTCAGAGTAGGACTCAGGATAGCTGGGTTCACTCCCTCCTTGGCCATGGAAACTTACTTGGGGGTGCCAATGATAAGCCACTCCTCTCACATATCTCAAAGACACTACTGGAGTTGCTGTAAATCAGAAGCAACTTGATGTCCCATTACACACATTGTGGTAACAACTGTATTAGAAGACCAAATTGTCATTTGGGCCAATGGGCTGCAAATTAAATCAGAAAGCCAGGGTGACTGCTGTGTTGGCAGTCTTTGAGCTCATCCAGAGCAGAGAGAAAGCAGGTGGAGTGCCTGAGACCAAGGCTTTGCTCATACACACAGCACTAAATCGTACATAGCACTAAATCATATTTCAGTGTTACATGACAGTTGGGCCACCTTTCAAGTCACCTGTCATATCATTAGCATTATCAATTATCCAGTCCCCTTCTTTCACATGTACACAAGGCATTCTGAACACCTGCAACCCTCACAATGGGTTTTCCTGTTGTCGTTAAGTTTTGCATTTTCCAACCAGTTTGATTTAGCTGTCTGACTCCACGAAACTGAACTCCATCTGAGTTTCTAAAGGAACCTCATTTACACTGTTTCTAAAAGATCAGTAATAGCTGAACATTGCCTCTGCACAAAATTCATAATGTATAAGGGCCAGAAGGTTAAAAGCTAGCATCCCACAATTTTCTTCCAGAATCATTAAACTAGTTTCCTTGCTTGCAACTTTGGTACAAAGACAAACAAGTAAACTGCACTTTAAAATAAGAAAATGAAATATTTCTCTTTATCACATTTAAAACATTACCAATTGTTCAGCTAATTTACAGTACAAACAATGATAACCTCCCCAAATGATGTCATACCGCATTGGATGTTGTGAATAGTGCCTACAGCAGATTTCATTTATGATGTCACATTCTTTTCTGAGAAAAGAAAAGAAAAAATACCTTTAGTTTATATATGATATGCAGGGCTTTCAGAACAATGGAAGCCAAAGATGCTATACCTTTGGTCTTTAACTGCTGAAAAAGCAACGGCTTGCTCTATCTCAGTATATCATTTCTAGAGCTGTCTTGGTTCAAGGCAGGAAAAAATGAAGACTGTGAGCAGAGCCACTAAAAGCTGAAGTTGATATTTACCATGTTATATTCTATAAGGGCTAGAAGCAATTTGCTTTCAAGTCCTGTGTTTCTGAGAGAAATGTTACAGGGAACATACCAACAGCTGTCATTACTAATACTAGAGGCCATGACTAGAGATGGCCAGGAGTGGGCAATTCAGTGGTTTGGCCCAGTTCGATGCAGCACCCACACAGATGTTCTGTGGGTGACACACACTCCTTTGTCCCACCTCCTCTGCACGCTCTCCAATAACCCAGAAGCATGCTTCACTCCCCACCTCCTCAGCCTGACTGCCCACGGACCAATCACAGCGCACACTTCCTTCCTCCAGCAGCCACACACGTAAAAGCAGTGCTGCACGCAGGCTTCCCTGCCCCGCCTCCTCATCTGAGTGGGTGGCTGCTCTTTCCGTAACTACTGTAAGGGTTCGGAATGCACATTATCCTGCCATGACACCCCATTCTTTGAGAATATCAACTGCACTTCAACCCTCAGTCATTATTATTTATCGTGTCTGCAAAGGTAAATGATGGCAAGGAAAATGTATCCCCACATATAAAGATCAAATTACCCTGTTTCCCTGAAAATAAGACCTAGTATGATTTTTCAGGATGCTCGTTATATAAGCCCTACCCCAAAAATAAGCCCTAGTCAAGTGAAACCCCGCCCTCCACCATTGTGCAGCAACCAGAAGAAGATGACATGACTATTTGAATAAACACAGATGGTTGTAAATGAAAAAAATAAAACATCCCCTGAAAATAAGCCCTAATGCATTTTTGGAGCAAAAATTAATATAAGACCCTGTCTTATTTTCGGGGAAACACGGTAGCCGCGCTGTAGCCAGCCCCAAGGTCCTTCCCCAAAATTAAAAAACAAGCAACATGATTTCTCCACCAACTCTAGACATTTTAATAGTCTGTCAATAAAAGATCCTCCAGGTCTGTACACAGAACTATTACCTTCTGAAAGTAATGAACTGTGATTGTCTAGGATCTTTCAATCCTGGCCCTTTTTCAAGCAAAGCCGTTATGGCACTTTGTAAATCTAATTACAAAACAAAAAGGACAAAAATTAATTACAGAATATATGGCTAATAAACAAAAAAAACACCCTACAATCTACATCAAATGTGTCATTTACTTATTGTCACTTTCTATAATGCATAATAGCAATTTGGAATTGATGAGATAAATTTTATAATGGTCAAGTACACATGTGGGCAACCTGCAGCATTTGCAGGCCTTCCGTATGATCCAAGTGAAGACCCACATGAAGGTCTACATTCGTGCATGCACACACACACAGAGAGAGAGAGAGAGAGAGAGAGAGAGAGGGAGAGAGGACTGTGCAAAGTCTGCACAACTGTGAAGGGGAACAAGCTATCCAGCGACAGTGCTCCCTATCTATCACCTTCCTTCCCAGGACAGACAACACTGGAAGGAGCATGCAGTTCCCAAAGGGGGAGGTGGGGAACAGGCAAAAATGGTTACTCCTGCACACTTTTCTCCCCAGGCAGACTGTGTTCCTCCCAGCTTTCATTCTCCATTCCTGCAAGGATGGTCCCTGAAAATGCAAGACTCTCCCTGTGAATGATAGCGAAAGGGTGAATGTGAACGTGCATGAGCACAAGACCAAGCCCGCTGCTGATTCCAGGCCTGCTCCATAGCATGCAGCCTCTAACCTGCCACCCACTGCTGCCTGTGGTCCTTAGGGACAAAAAGGTTGCCTGTTCCTGGCTCTCCAGAGGTTGTCCTGCAGCTCCCACCAGCCTTATCCAATGGGGAAAATCTGAAGGTGAAACAGAATTCATACCACGTAAGCAAGCTACGTGGTACTTAAAGCTAATCACTTCAAAGTTCAAAACTTACAGTTACTGCCATCTTCAGGAGGCAAAAGAGTCAAAATAAATTTTTTCTCAGAGCTTGCAACTGGCCATATTTTATTCTCTTCAGAAATTCTCAAGACTTCATCAAACTCTGGATACCTCCGCTGAAAGATCCTGCATTCAAAACAAACAAACAAACAAAACCAGAAATGTGTTTCATACAAGCAGAAAAATTTGCTTGTACTGCTATCTGATTACATCATTGTCAAGTAAAGTTTCATATTTTAATTTCACACATGAAACTATCCAGATACCCTTCTCCTCTTATAAAGTACTATATACGGTTGCCATGCCATGCAGTCCCAACAGAACTAAGTTTCAGAAGTTTCTTCTGAATGGGGGACGAAATGTTGAACAAGCTGTAAGTGAAAAAAAATGTTGATAGTTGCTTTTACACAAGGACACTGTGAACGTGAATGTCTGAGTTTATTAAAGGATGCTTCCACAGCCCCCCCACCTAGACCCTTACTCTTCTTGTTTGCTTTAAAGCATAGAAAAGCTTTGCTTTTCTCACTGAACTTGGTGTCACTAGACTCTGTCACAGATGCACCTGCTTGCTCCACTTTGAAGCTAGGCTGTGGTATATCGGCCGACCACGAATATCCTGTCTACCTAATTTCCTATTGAAATGTAACCGCAGAACAGCTTGCAGACAAGTTAGAATACCCAAAGGGGGGGAACTGCCTGCATACTTAGAAAACATATGCCCCTTTGCTGTTCTACCCTATATAATGTATACTGAATAACCCCCTTGACCTACTTGTCAGTCAATGAGGATTTTTCTGTACCTTTATTTCCTTGTGGTTAGAAGGCATAAAAGCTCTTTGTACTTTTGGGTCAAGGTCCCTCGTGTCTGGGGGACCCGAGTGGCCACTCGAAATAAACAGCGCTTGTTCTCTCTCTTGCGTCTGTGTATGGTCAAACTCACCTGCCTGACTGTATCAGAGTGTTTTAACACCCCCAGATTTCTTATATCTGGCTCACAACACATACACAAATACTACAAATTCACGGATTACTTTTTAAAAATGCTCTTGATTACAAATATAACAAGGAAATGATGAGCAAATTATCTGTGCCCCTGTATATGTCCAAGCAGGAAGTATAATGGGCAGCTGACGTGATTCAGCTCATAAAAGCAGAATGAGTTTTGAGAAATGGATGTATTTTATAAAAAAAAGTCGTTACCTTGTCGCATTATCCACAATCAACTGTGACTCAGCTCTGTGATTTGTTTTCAGTTCTATACACCAACCTCTCGATTTCACACTCTCAAAAATATCAGCCAACATGTTGCCAGGCTCAATACTAGGTAACTGCCTAACATCACCTAAACAAAAGGCAAAGTTACATTCAGTAGTAAAATTACACACAGCAGAGACCTTAACCAGAAGTCAGGTTCAGTACCTCGCGCAATGCTCTTGAACGTTCAGACCAAAACTCAGAACATATTCATCATCCCCACAACACTGGAGTCAAAAGACTTCACTATCAGCCACATGAACAAAAACGTACTGGGCTACACATGTATGGATAGCTAGAGAAAAAGGTTGCTGTTAACACATGGGATTCTTATTATTCAATTGGAGATAAAAAGGCTGCACCACCTTCACAGGCACACTTGGTGCAAACACTGCAGAGGGCCTTTCCACTGGCTATGGAACTCTCTTCCACAAGAGACCAGGCTGGTCGCCTCCCTTCTATTCTTCCAACAGCAGTCAGACTTTTAATATGTAAACTACTGCCAAGGAAGGGGTTTTAAAGGGATAGTTGTTCTTTTATTGATTTAAAAGATGTTTTTAATTTGTTTTACTAGGATTTTAGCTGGTACTTTTTAATAACTGATACGTTTACTTGTTTCTAATAATGTGGTTTTAAAATTTGCAATTGTTTTTATATTTCTGTTTTTGCATCCTTTGTAAGTCACCTTGAGTCCCTGAGAAACACAGGGTAGAAAATCAATCAATCAATCGATCGATCGATCAAAATCTTTCTTAGCAATTCACAATATGGCAGTATTACAATTATAAAATGAGAAATAAAATGAATCAAAAGATAGTTCAAAAATGTTGAATTATTACCAATAATGCACAAATCCATCTTTTTTCCCCCAAAAGCAGACAGAACAACTGTCTTATTGTCTCTCGGTGGCTGAAATACTACTTGTGCAGCTATCCTTCATAAGGCTCAGGATGTCATCAGTTGCAGCAATTTTTTTTTGGAAACAAACATTTCCCTCCTGCTAAAGGTCCAGAGGCTCCCACTGGATTTCCTTTTATCATTAGGAAGCTGTCAGAGCCCACAAGACAGTGGGGAAGCGTTTAATTTCTAAGAATCACTGCCACTGGGATGCCTTTGCCATCAGCAGTGAATTTTGGAAATTTAATGCTTCCCCCGCATCCTGTGAACCACCCACCCACCCACAGCTTCTTTATGATGAAGAAAAATCCATGGGAGTCACAGAACCAGTGGGGCATGGGATCAGAAATTGTTTGTTTCTAAAAAACTGCCATGGCTGATGACATCACCAGCCTTAAGCAGAGTAACTTATGGAACACAATTTCAGCGACTGATTTTCAATTGCATTCATATTTATACCCCTGTTCAAATAATTATCTTTCATGGGACAACTTTTTTCCCCTACACTCTCTTTCCTATAATTGAGTAGCTTAATTTACAACCACAAAACACTGGACTGAAGACAGTGTAATGAAATACTTTCAAACTTTAAAAAGAAAAGAAGAAGAAGAAACCCACTACATTTCAAATACTGCTCCCTACTTCATAAAAATGTTTTCCTGAACTGCCTTACTGTAAAGCAAACAATGTTGCTTTTTTGACAAAATTCACTGTAGCTCATAAAATTACCATCTATAACAGCGCTCCCCAACCTTTTTGGGACCACGGACCAGTTGGGGGGTGCGGGCTCCGTGCGCGAGGGGGCGGGGGCACCCCCGTGCTTGCGGGTGGGCATGTCACGCTTGCAGAGGGGCGTGTCCCCGCGACCGTGACACTGTGCATGCATGGGGGGGGGGGAGATCCATATCCACGGCCCAGTTCCAGGAAGCCCACGGACCGGCACGGGGCCATGGACCAGGGATTGGGGACCCCTGAACTATAAGATCTTCAATATGATATAAAAAAAAATGCTCAGCATGATTACCTTCACATACCCAGAATGATTAAAACAGTTTTTTAACCATTCTGAACACCATTTTAAAGAGAATTATATCATTCATCTAATAATACAACTATTCAAAAACATTTCCCTTGTGGAACAGACTGATTTCACTTTTCTCTTTATCCTACACACTAAACCAATACATAACATTTGTATTTTTAATGTACTATTTATTTATTTACTCCTTGGCAACATTTAAGGTAAACTTACAGGAGGAACATCGGAGTACTCCCATTCCAAACTGCATAATCTCATTCTCCGCTGAGCACACAGTTCCAAATGCTGCAAATTGTATCATATGGCAGTACTACGGTGCACATATCTGTCCCTCCAGCTGTTCTGATCTATTGCTTTTTGCCATACTTCAGCCTTTTCTTTTTTAATCAACCATAAGGATTTATAAATTGCAACTTTCTGCTACTTCCTTCTTAATGAAGAAATATAAATAAGTAAAGTTAGAAGCAGGATCAGAATTTCAGACAGGACTATTTTCATAAACTACATTACAAAGCCAAAAACGTCATGAAGATACATAAATTAACCTACTAATCAAGGCCTTGACCATTTCATAATATTTGTATTTAAATTAAGTTGACGTTACAAAATATATCATACTTGGCATCCGCCAATGATTTCAAAGCCTTTGGAGTTGGCTTACGACAAAGAGCAAACACTCCCCAAATTATACACCTGGCTTGAACTCTAAATATATTGAGCGAGTTTATGTCCAATGTGAAATAATGTGTTAATATACCATATTAATGTTAAAACTGTTGCTTTGCTTTCCTGCTAAACAGGAAGGCAAGTCTAATATTGCATCTACGAAATAATGGTCAAAGATACTATTGCTTAGTGTAGTAAATCACACCAGAGTAGACCAACTGTATCAATGGGTATTTAGTAAGTCAACTCCTCTGAAAATTCCATTGATTCAAATGCGCCTCCTTTAGCTGCAATGTACTTTAGCATAGTAAGTAGCAGCTAGAGTAAGACCATCTGAATCAATGAAACTTACAGAAGACTTGACTTACTAAATCCCCATTGGTTCAATGGGCCTAGTTTAGTGTGATTTACTATGCTAAGCAACAGCATTTTGGCCAATGTTTTAAAAGTAATTATTTTGCTGCTAATGTTACTTTTAAAATGTTATTTTCTCCAGATTTAACATTAATGCATTAAATCAACATGTTAGTTCTGAGCTCTTCTGTACTGTGCAACTAAATAGGTTTATTTTTGAGGACATACATTATTAAGAGTCAGGATTTACACAAAGGCATGGATTATATCAAGACACAAATTATCATGCAATTTAAGAACTTTAGCTGTCTGGATAGCCCAGAGGCTTAGAGCAAGAGGCTGTAAGGGTCTGGCATTCAAATTCCCAAGGTGCCTCCTGGGAGAAGAGCCAGCCTGTGTGGCCTTGGGCAAGCTGCACAGTTCCAGGGGGCCACCAGAAGAAAGGACTGGTAAACCAGTTCTGCACTTTCTATACCTAGAAAATTCTGGGATCCATCAACCTATGTCAGAATAAGCCTGAGAGCATATATTTGTTATTTTAAAAGAGCTTTGAATGTGGCAAATAAGACATTCCAATGTAATAGCACATTCATTTGGGCTTGTTTTGTATAACTGAGAAAACATTCAGTTTTCATTCAGGTGGAGGTTTTTAGATCAATAACTATTTTTACATTTGGTCACAGATGAAAAAAGCCCCCCAAATAGACCAACAATCATGAATGCGCCCTGAAATTTTTCAGAACGTTCCCCCCACCTCAGTCCACATGTCACTCCTACTAATAAATTCCTGTGCTCAGGAATTTTCAGGACACATGGAGTCCCTGGCCAACTAAGCCACCTGTATCACTTTGAGGAAGAAAATAGAGGGAAATGAACTAATCTGGTTAAGCCCCTAACTTCTTACAGTATTCTCGAGAATCCAGGGAATTTATGACACCAGGTGAAAAAAGCATTCTTCCTTGTACTACATGGAAAAGTTTTGAGGTGGGGAAAGGTTATTTGGGGTTTTTTCCTTTTCCATTCTCCAAAAAAACTCTCCTACACCCCACCATATAGTGGTAACACACTCTGGTTGAGTGGTAAGAGCTTCCCCAAACCTAAGCCCTTTAATGCTTAGCCTCAGATAATGACAAAAAGTGTTTTCCCTCCCTGCAACCCAACAAGCCCTGAACAGCAAGAACAGTAAGTTCCAGGCTGGTTAGAGGCAGAAGAGTATTCTTCAAGTATCCACAATATTCTCTCACCACGATTCCAACACCATAGAATCTGTACCTTCCCACTCTGTTAAGAACTACTGTATCTCCTAAAACTTGACTACCTGATATGGATTGTGTTTGAGCATCTGTTTAAAGATTACTTTCTGAGAGCTGCCATTTATAAAAAATACCATGAAACACAGTTCTCTCACACATTTGGTTGAGCAGGGAAGTAGTTGTTATTTCAAATTTGCCTTATTTTTTTCACCATTGTTTCCCACTTACCAAGAATAACAAGCTTTGTAAGTTTGGCAAAGCAGAACAAGTAATGTAAAGCACGGCTCAGGACTCCTATTGGCACCAAGCTTCCTTCATCTACCACCAATACATTGACAGGAGAAAATTTCCATGATGAATTTCTGTCGCTGTCCCTCCAGCCATAATAACTGTAGATAACCTAAAATCACATCATTAAAAATTAGCATTGGCCCGAAGTTAAGACTTGACGAACCAGATATGGGCTTGCTCCTCCTATATTTCACATACCATTTCAATTTCAATTTCTCGCTCAGAACAGACCAATTTGCTATGAGGCCTTGAGTGGCGAAACAGAATCAGCAAGCCTGCCTGCGGTCCCTAACCTAAAGAATAAACACAACCTATAGTTTGCACTAAGTGAGGGGAAAAAAGCAAAGCCAGTTGCCAGAAATCTTTAACTGCATGCACCAAGAAGTATGGCAATTTTTTTGCAACCAGCAAAGAACATTTAATTTGTTTTTCATTTTACTTTGTTTTCTTTATTTTCCAATATAACCCAACTTAATACTACCCTTGAATTATTATTATTTATTGAATTTGTACCCCGCACCATCTGGCAACCAGGCCACTCTGGGCGGCTAACAACAGTAGAAGCAACAATATTAAAACACGATAAAAAAAAATAAGTTAATACAAGCCAAATAGGGTAAATTAAAAACAGATGGCAATAAAGGTGGTAAAAGGGTGATGGAGAAGATGATAAAAGGGAGGCTGAGATCTTAAAGCTCCGGGAAAGCCTGGCGGAAGAGCCAAGTCTTCAATGCTCGTTTGAACCCACCCATCCTGCCAGGCGGATCTCAATGGGCAGGTTGTTCTGTAGGCGGGGGGCGACCACCAAGAAGGCCCAGTTTCTTGTTCTTTCCCTCTGGGCCTCCTTTGGGGTCAAGGTCCTCAACTGCCCTGCCTATGAAGAACGGGTATTACGGACAGATCTGGCTGGGAGCAGGCGTTCTGATAGGTACTGAGGTCCTAAACCGTTTAGGGCTTTGAATGTTATCATCATAACCTTGAAGTCGATGCGGAAATGAACCGGTAGCCAATGAAGGGCGGCCAGAGTGGGAGAGATGTGCTGGAATTTCTTCACCCCCGTTATTAATCTGGCCGCCGAATTTTGGACCAGTTGAAGTCTCCGCATCAGCCTCAAGGGTAGCCCCATGTAGAGAGCACTGCAGTAGTCTATTCTTGAGATTACGAGGGCATGAATCTGTGTCTTGAGTGCCCCCACGTCTAGATAGGGACGCAGCTGGGCAATCCTCCGAAGATGGAAATGGGCTGCCCGGACCACAGATGCCACCTGGGTTTCCATGGTGAGATCTGGGTCCAGGCAGATGCCCAAGCTGCAAACCTCACTCTTCATGGGAAAAGTCACTCCCCCAAAGGAGAGTTTCCCAACCCACTGACTCCAGGGCCACCCATGCGCAAGATTTCTGTCTTGTCCGGATTCAACCTCAGTCCATTTGCCCTCATCCACTCCAGAACGGTCCCTAAGCAATGTTCAAGGGTCGGAACAGCATCCACTGCAGTTAGAAAAAAGGAAAGCTAATGCTGGATGTCATCAGTGTACTGATGACACCGGGCCCCACAACTCCAGATGACCTCACCCAGTGGCCTCATATAGACATTAAATAGCATTGGCGAGATGATCGACCCCTGCGGAACCTCACAACTGAGGATCCATGGGGTGGAAGTCATCTCGCCAAGCTGCACTCTCTGGGGACGGTCCTCCAAGAAGGAACTGAGCCACGCCAAAGCGAAGGCCACCGATTCCCAACTTGGAGAGCCACCCCAGGAGGATACCGTGGTCGACGGTATCAAGGCCGCTGAGATATCGAGGAGGACCAACAAGGACATATTGCCCATCGGCCTCCCTCAAGAGGTCATCCTGCAGGGCGACCAATGCTGTTTCCATACCATGCTGCGGCCTGAAGCCCAACTGGAACAGATCAAGGGCATCAGTTTCCGCCTGGAGCTGGTCATCCACCACCCTCTCGACCACTTTACTCAAGAAAGAAACATTGGCAACGGGCCTATAATTCCCAATTTCGTCTGCCGCCAAATTAGGTTTCTTTCCAATAGGCCTTTGGTGAGCCAGGCCGGACAAGGGTCTAAAGAGGAAGTGGTGGCACGACAGCGTGCAAGCACCCTGTCCACCTCATTGGACGTCACAGGTTGAAAGCAAGTTAACCTCGCTGGGCAAGACGATGCACTGGACATCTCAGCTCAATCTACTGTCTGTAAAAAGGGATCAAGGTCCTGGCGGATGGCCTCCACTTTAGATTTTAAAAATGCCACAAATTGGTCACAGGAAATACTAGAGGGAGGCCTATCACTGTCGCCAACTCCAGATAGATCGCGTACTATACGGAAAAGTTCCGCCTGCTGGTTGTGAGCTTCGCTTATCCAGTCAGCGAAGAATGCTCTTCTAGCAACCTTTACCCTAGCTAGGTAAAGGTTAGACGCGATCCTGGCAGTTTTTAAATTAATTTCTGTCGGGGCCCTTCTCCAAATGCTCTCTAGCCTTCTCCGATTACGCTTCATGGCCCTCATCTGCTGGTTAAACCAGGGGGCTGGTTGGGCTCTGCGGCGGAGAGGGCGTTTAGGTGCAATCATGTCAACTGTCCTGGTGGCAGCGGTATACCAGCCATCCACCAGAGCATTGACAGGAGCGCCAACCAAGTCAGCCGGAATCCCCCGCATGGTATCTTGGAATCCATCAGGATCCAGTAACCTGCGGGGGCAGATCATCTTAATGGGTCCAAGCTCCTTGCGGGAGGGAAGTGCTACTGAGAAGCTGCATTTAATTAGGTGGTGATCCAACCATGACAAGGGGGCCGATACCAAGTCGGCCCCCATCGGAGCACACACTCTCTGCTCAGCAGCAAAGACCAGATCCAGCATATGGCCGCCCATGTGGGTAAAACCACTGACTTGCTGGGTCAAGTCCAAGGAAGCCATGGTTTCCAGGAACTCATGAGCTGGGCCAGAAACCTCAGCCTCCATGTGAATGTTGAAGTCCCCGAGAACCAATAGTCTAGGGGACCTCAACAGCGCCGCAGAGACAAAATCCGCCAGCTCCGGCAGGGACTGCACTGGATTGCGGGGAACGCAGTATGCCAGCACAATCCCAAAGCCACCCCTGGCCCCAAATGACACGTGGACGGCCTCTAGACCTGGGCTTGCCACCGCATGAAGCCACATTTCAAGCTACCCCCGCCCCACCAAAACAAACACAATTCTGATGTTCAGAAGCGAAAAGAGGTGTCTTGTACAAGTGCATCTTCAGACCTGCTTCCTTCAAAACCAATTAAGCATACAACCAATGTGAATAAAGGGAAAACTTTACATAAGTTGTTGTTTGGTTTTGTTGTTGTTGTTGTGGCTGGGCTGTAGCACTGGCCACCTCTGTCAAAATCCTCTCTGTATTTTGGAACTGTCCCAAGTAGTACACACTCCTATATCAAATACCGCACACTGTCTACCTTCTTTCTCTTGGGAAATACTAGGATAGCAACTTCCTGCAGGTGACAGCCCACCCTTCTCTTAGACTGAGTGGACTGCAGCACTCTGTGCCGCTGTCTGCAGGCGCTTAGAAGCAGGGAGTGCCACCTAACTACAGGTGCTCCTCTCCACTAGAACTTCCAGAAAAATATCAGAACCACCCGAGTGGGAGGGAACCCTGCAGGCCACTTCCTCAAGGCAGATGCTTCAACTTTGGGCAGCACTGTCCACATCCTGCCTCTTCCTCAGGAAATGCTGGCATAGAGCTTGATAGGTGGGGGCTGAAAATTACAGAAATAGAACCTTGATTCTAGCATCAAACTCAAGCCAACAAAAGAACAGCACAATAGAAGTGTAACTGAAAGGAGAGAAGTTATAATGTTCCAGTGACTATTGCATTTATGCTCTCTTTTCACCTTAAGAGTGCAGGGACTGATACAAACGTCATCACTAGTTATGTAAATGTCACAGCTTAAATGAGTGAGCTTTTGAATATTTGTTCTCTATTCTTTTTAAAATATTTTTAAAAACATGTTACAACCAGACACAGAATCCCTTTGTAAATATGAATCCCTGTTTGGCCAAGAAGGAGTTAAAATGCCCCCCCCCCCCCCGGAAGAGTCAGATTATTTTTCTTGACTGACAGGGTCAAATGTTCAGATTGCCCCAGACCTGGAGCTGAATTCTCCTTTGAATACTAATGTCAGGAGCTTGATCTCATGAATCCTGAGAGAATGTTTACTGAAAGCAATCAGTGGTAGGACAAACACAACTGCTTTATGCTTCTGTAATGCAGAAATATTTTGAATGTGCCTTATAAAATTGTATGCTAATTCTCTGGAGATAAAAGGCAATATTTTTAAGAAATTGTAACTTGAAAATCCTTTACTCAAACTTTCCCAAATTTGGTACACAGCAAGAGCAGGCTGTTTGCTACACCGATGCCAATTTGGTGCTGATCTGAAGTCCAGTTTCAAAGTTATAATTTTTTGTTTAGGCTGTACCCATTTTTAGAATTGCCTTGTAGAATGCTGAGTTGTTCTCCTGCACAATAACACACCTGCACCATCAACTCAGTTGTAATAACCAACAGAGGTCTGGGTCACTGATATTCAAAAACAGAAGATTCTCATATGATTTAAATATGTTTTGCATATGTGTAAAGTGACAATTATACCACTACTCTATCAGATGACTAAAAAGGTGTTTTTTTTAAAAAATCATACCTGGTGAAGAGTATAAGCAGGATGCTTTGTTTTCTTACTCAAAAGAGCAGCTGCCTTTCCGGTAGGTGCAGTAAATAAGACATTTATAGAGTCATTTCTACTCAGATTAGATGACTGGCAGAAAGTATTCCATTCTTCAGATGCATCCAGGTCAGCTTCAAAATCATTGCAAGCATTTGCAACTTCTTCTTTTTCTGCCTGCATTAGGTAACGGAAGAGGCTGCTAATCACTGTTGTTTTTCCACAACCACCTTTGCCACTTATGATTGTCACTGGATTGGAACAGACCAATCGTACAGCACTCTCCTGATCAGGATCTGCCTCTGCTTTACATGTTGATTCTTCCCTTTCAGTTTCCTCCTCGGAATCCAAATCACTGTTACAGTTTTCTTTCCAGGTACTGCTGGATTCCTTCTGATCCATTTCACAGAACGCCTCATCATTTATTTTACTCTCAACCACCGAGTCTCTTGTCTTGTTAATAGATGAACCACCATTAAAAATCTTTTTCACATCAACGTGCAAATGCCACGGAGGATTCTCTGCAAGGTGACACACAACATCTGCAATCTGCTTTTCAAATTTGTACAAAATGGCAGGGAACACACGTTCTTTCTCCATTATCACTATCTCCTCATCTTTCATAAACCTAAGTGCTTTCCAGGCCTGGTCTACAGACATCTTCTTTGATACCATGCGTGTCAACTCATCTTGTTCTTCATATGTATGTCCATCATTTCTACAACTCTGTTTCAGTTTCTCATATACTATTAATGCATTCTTCTGCAACTCAGGAATTTTCTGAAAGAGATGTTCGCACTCACATAAATTCTTCAAAGGTGCCTCAGCAAGGTAGACGCCGAATTCTCTGTACATGATCTTTTAGAGAAAGCAAAAACCTGTTGCTTTGGCAGTATTTATCAAGAGGTTATAAAAAACTAAAGAGCAGACAACTAGCCTTTACCTAAGCAGCATTAGTGTCCTACTTCTGAAATGAAGCAAACACATCAAAACACTCAAAATACCTTCAGAAATCCTATTAGACAATCTATTCATTGGTTCAGTGGTTCCCAACCTTGGGGAACCCAGGTGTTCTTGGATTGCAACACCCAGAAGCCTTCAGCTATGCTGGCTGGAGTTTCTGGGAGTTGCAGTCCAAGAACACCTGGGTTACCCAAGACCGGGAACCACTGCATTAGAGCATTAAGACAGCAGTCATACATCTTCAATTGTATCGACTGCAGTTGAGCATAGGAATACAGCTGAATTCACCCAAGATTTCTCATAAAGGAATTAAATAGGTTAAAAACCAAAATGACTCAGTATACTTTCAGCACAGTATTGAGTACTGATATCAAGATATGGGTACTGTGCTTCCACTACAACAATGTCAGAGATGATCTTAGTTTTGTGTTAGAGCAGAAACAACTGTGATCAATGATAAAACTGACTGAGTAAAAAATGAACTTCTACATTGAGCAATAGCTTTATTGGATCACTGCAATACTACAAACATGATAATTTTTGTTTAGTTTGCCAGAATTTTTCTTCAGGTTTAGAGAGCAAAAACTCCAGGGAGTAAAAATTAAAAAGTCCAGAAATCTGGCTAGGTGGAATGGTCACTGTTTTTGAAGGCACACTGATTTGCATGATGGAGAGTGCAGACTCAGTGAAACACAGAAGTATTAAGGTATCCATTTACAACCTCTCCCCTCTGGGCAGACTAAAGTCTGGACACAGACCCTTTGTACTGGCTTAAAAGTATAAACATGGGAGAAACATAATGGCCTATGTTAACAAAGCAAAAGACTAAATTTGCATCCACTGTTTTTTCTATTGAAATTCCATTGCTGAAATCCTGTTGCAGTAACTTACACTGCATAAGGCAATGACATCAGCACTAGCAGCAATTTATTGGAAACTGAACCTTTCCAACTTGTCTAGAGGCTCCCATGTAATTCCTTTCATCATCAGGATCCTGTGGAAATTGTAGGATGATAAGGGAAGTCTTGAATTACCAAAAACCACCACTACTGGGATAACTTTACTAGTGGTGGCTATTTTCAGTGATTAAAGACATCCCTCTCCCATCCTGCAAGTTCCATAACTTCCTGTCAATGAAAGGGATTACAAGGGAGTTTGGGGACAGAAGTTGGAAATGTTTAATTACCAAAAAATTACCACTATCGATGACATCATCAGTCTTATGCAATGTAAGTTATGACAACAGGATTATAGCCAGTGCTTTATTAATTTATCAGACACCAAAAAAAGTTAGCCTCTTCCTATGAATGAGGAATCTATGTAATGAGATAAAATACTGTTTCTTCTCTACAATACAGCAGTATTTGTTAATTCTATTTTTTTTTTAAGTACAAGAATTTTAAAAAAATTATACAGGGACTGTGATCAGAAATATGTAAAATAGAACAGGACACTGATAAAGATATAAAGAAAAAGTTCTTAAATCAGATCTGGCATGCTTTTGTTATCCGGTTTTCCCAGGTAGGAAGCTCCCAAAATGAGAGACTGAGGCACGAAGGCTTCTTGTGAGGTTATTTTATTGCAAAGGAAAACGCCTGCTGCAGAAAGCGGGGAGAAAAACAATTCACCACGCGGGGCAAAGGCTTTTTCTCCAAAGAACAAAGGGAATGGTAATCTCTTATAGCCTGTCCCTTCCGGGCGATTTGGGGTGGGCGCACAATCTCCTAAAAAGGTCAGAGAGTTAGCTGGCGAAAATTCATTGGATTAGTAAAAACACCTTTTAAACATGCGCAGAACAGGTAAACGGATCTTCTTCTCTCCCTGGGCCCCTGCATTCCATTCTTATCTCTAATACAAGCATGTTGTTTCTATCTACTACCAGCGTTGTTTCTCAGTAAACGGATCCTTTGTCTTTCAAGAAACATTAGTCCTTGAGTCAAGAAGAAAAGCAAAAAGAAAGGGAGGGGTTGGGCCCGCTTTTACGGGGCCAGTTCTTTTCTCTCTGAATAAGTCAAACACAATTATCCTAACACTTTCACCCACATTTCCTGTAATACTTGACTAAGCAGAGTGGATTTGATTTAAATTTTAAAAAGTCGTATTTTTTATTATTTAAATCAAAATTAGATTTTTTAAAATTTTAAATCATGATTTTAATCAATTTGATTTTAAAATTCATTGATTTTTATCCACTCTGCTTTTAAGCATGCTGAATAGAACTTCTATGAGTTGTAGTCCAAAACATATGTAGGACTAAATGTTCCCCAGTCCCATATTAACTGAAAAGATATAAATCTGATAGCTTTATTCTTAAAACATCACTCCCCGATTAATAAAGTAGGAAGGCAGGAGTGTGGCAATCCAAGCACTACATTTACTTTCTTTTTTCAAAGATCCTCCCAGCTGCCCTACATAATTAAGGTAGGAAGAGTCAATTCACCCACAATAACTGCTAATGAAAGAGGGAGGCATTGGCAATTATTACATTTTGGGGAAAAGGGGGATTTTATTATGGCTTCATAAGCGAGAAAAATAACTCACTGCAAGTAACACCATTACCTGGAATGTGTTACTTCTCAGCTCTGCATTCAATTAAGACACGAACCACTGAAACATTATATCTATTTTCTTACTGTGCTAAATCCAAGTTTCCATGGCTCTTCCTTTAAGATTTTATCCAATGTTGTCAATCTGTCACCTTCACATTTGACTGTGTTGTACTCAAACCATTTGATGCAAGCAAAAATATTGCGTGGCAGAAGTTTCGGCAAGAATTCCAATATAATAGGATAGGACAACGCTGCCAGCACAGCTTTCCCTGCATCTACAAGAACAACAACAACAAAAATCTATTTATAGAACAGAGATAATTACGCCAGCTACATTTTTAACACATAAGAGCTAGATAGAAAAATCAATTCCTAACACCCATAAGTTATAATTTATTCCAATTTACATTAAGCAGTGGCTTGAAACTGAATTTTAGTGTTTTTATGATTATTGAAAGCCAACAAATAACCCATTTGTTGGATGACACAGAAATACTTTTTGTTAGTATATAAGTGAATGAGAAACACATTCTAGTGAAACCCCAAAGCCATCCACTTTTATTCATCCATTTCTTACTTTGTGGTAGTTTGCAAAGATTTAAGACTGAGAAAGCAGAAATATTCCCAGCTGCTTCTCTCTGTGAAAAAGGCCATTTTCTCCTTTGGTTCCTGGCTTCTTGTGCCATGTTATGTGGGAACTGCTTGCCTGCACATTCCATTCTTGTACTGTCTCGTCCTTTCATCGTTAATTAATCATACTTTCCCATTACATTCAAAGTGGAATATCATGGTTTGGAGCAAACAAGAATCTGAAACCAAATTCAAGCCATGTTCCCAGATACCAGTTTGCTTTAAACTCTGTAAACACTGCTCCAAAAATATAGCTTAGGAAGCTATGGTTATTTATGACCAGTCAATTTACCCCTACAGGATTGGGGACCACTTCAAATGGTCCACTCCCAGGGACAACTACAATCTGAGTGATTCCTGAAAGCTTTAGGGGAATTTCTGGTGAACAGACATGACTATCCTGTCAAGGCCTAGTTTCAAAGGAACAGTGTGGTAAAAATTATTTATTCCCAGACCCCCATAAAAAGCTGTGGTACCATTCAATATCCCAGTACTCTACAGAAATGTGAAGAATGAAACAAGCTGGATTATGGCTAAACGCAAATGGAAGGTTTTTAGTACTACTTATGTTTTCCATTTTTGTGTTTTCTATTTCTCAGAGTAGCACTGGTTTTTTTTTTTACTGTATACTTATTGTTCTTAGCTTAATATTGACTTTTAATGATGTAAGATGCCTCTTTATCCTTTGTTCTTAACTTCAAATATTGTCTTTTAATGATGTTAACCACCATTGTATACTCATTGTTTTCAACTTTAAATATTTTCTTTCACTGTTGTAAGCCGCCTTGGGTCCTTTTCAAGGTCAGTAAAAATATTTTAAATAAGTAAATAATAAAATTAATTATAACAGCTCTCTTCAAATCTCCTCTGTTCTCTGAAAGATTTTCCTGTTATTCCTGAACACAGCATCCCTAAGTTATTCCCTCTGGTTTATCTACTCTTGCCTTGAAGCTGTTCCTGCTACAATTACCAAGTTTGATCTGGAACATCATAACTTCATTGTTTAGTAGTGTCTTCTCTTAAATCTAAGGTTATTTCTCTTTAATCTAAATCAGTAACAGCCAATTTGTGGCTTTTGGCTCAACATATACTCTTGGAGAGACAAGATGGCCTTCTTAAATGAACAGTGCAAAGAAATAGAGGAAAATAATAGAAAGGGAAAAACCAGAGATCTGTTCAAGAAAATTGGAGATATCAAAGGAACATTTTGTGCAAAGATGGACATGATAAAGGACAAAAATGGTAGGGACCTAACAGAAGCAGAAGACATCAAGAAGAGGTGGCAAAAATACACAGAGGAATTATACCAGAAAGATCTGGATGTCCCGGACAACCCAGATAGTGTGGTTGCTGACCTTGAACCAGACTTCCTGGAGAGTGAAGTCAAGTGGGCCTTAGAAAGCATGGCTAACAACAAGGCCAGCGGAGGTGATGGCATACCAGTCGAACTATTTAAAATCTTAAAATATGACACTGTCAAGGTGCTACACTCAATATGCCAGCAAGTTTGGAAAACTCAGCAGTGGCCAGAGGATTGGAAAAGATCAGTCTACATCCCAATCCCAAAGAAGGGCAGTGCCAAAGAATGCTCCAACTACCGTACAATTGCACTCATTTGACACGCTAGCAAGGTTATGCTCAAAATCCTACAAGGCAGGCTTCAGCAGTATGTGGACCACGAACTCCCAGAAGTACAAGCTGGATTTCAAAGGGGCAGAGGAACTAGAGACCAAATTGCTAACATGCGCTGGATTATGGAGAAAGCCAGAGAGTTCCAGAAAAACATCTACTTCTGCTTCATTGACTACGCAAAAGCCTTTGACAGTGTGGATCACAGCAAACTATGGCAAATTCTTAAAGAAATGGGAGTGCCTGACCACCTTCTCTATCTCCTGAGAAATCTATATGTGGGACAGGAAGCAACAGTTAGAACTGGATATGGAACAACTGATTGGTTCAAAATTGGGAAAGAAGTACGACAAGGCTGTATACTGTCTCCCTGCTTATTTAACTTATATGCAGAATACATAATGCGAAAGGCTGGACTGGAGGAATCACAAGCCGGAATTAAGATTGCCTGAAGAAATATCAACAACCTCAGATATGCAGATGATGGCACTCTGATGGGAGAAAGTGAGGAGGAATTAAAGAACCTCTTAATGAGGGTGAAAAAGGAGAGCGCAAAAAAATGGTCTGAACCTCAACATCAAAAAAACTAAGATCATGGCCACTGGTCCCATCACCTCCTGGCAAATAGAAGGGGAAGATATGGAGGCAGTGACAGATTTTACTTTCTTGGGCTCCATGATCTCTGCAGATGGTGACAGAACCCACAAAATTAAAAGATGCCTGCTTCTTGGAATGAAAACGATGACAAACCTAGACAGCATCTTAAAAAGCAGAGACATCACCTTGCCAACAAAGATCCGTATAGTCAAAGCTATGGTTTTTCCAGTAGTGATGTATGGAAGTGAGAGCTGGACCATAAAGAAGGCTGACCGCCGAAGAATTGATGCTTTTGAATTGTGGTGCTGGAGGAGACTCTTGAGAGTCCCCTGGACTGCAAGGAGATCAAACCTATCCATTCTAAAGGAAATCAACCCTGAGTGCTCACTGGAAGGACAGATCCTGAAGCTGAGGCTTCAATACTTTGGCCATCTCATGAGAAGAGAAGACAACCCTGGAAAAGACCCTGATGTTGGGAAAGTGTGAAGGCAAGAGGAGAAGGGGACGACAGAGGACGAGATGGTTGGACAGTGTCATCGAAGCTACCAACATGAATTTGACCCAACTCCGGGAGGCAGTGGAATACAGGAGGGCCTGGTGTGCTCTGGTCCATGGAGTCACAAAGAGTCTGACACGACTTAACAACTAAACAACAACAATATACTCTTGCTTCACATAAGAAACCTCCTCATTCATATCAAACTCTAAGACTGAATTCTTTGCTAACACTGGACAAACACCTTATATCTCCTTCAACTTTGATTTCTATTTAACTGAATTAAGAACTGGCTTAGCCGCCACCACAATAAGCAAACAATTAGTTATACAGTACATGGTTATATTTACCTGAATTCTTGATATCATAAAAAATGTCAAAGTTTTTGGTATCTGCAGATCTTTGTTCTTCTCTAAGTTTTGACTCCTTAAACTCATCCAAGTTTTCTTCAAGATTTGTTAAGTTTAGAGAAGATCCTTCAGGAAGCCACTCAAAAAATTCGTTTCGAAATGGAACTGGAACACTGCATGCTTTAAATAAGAGTGAAATAATTGCTGTTTGATTTTCCTCTGTATCGATCTGTAGATAATAAGATGGATAGCCTTCCATAAAGTACTTTGATCCAGATCTTTTAACTTTAATATTTACTTTCCACCAAGGATCAACAAATGGAAACCGTCCAACCACTTCATACTCCTTTTCGGTGTTTAATTCCTTTATTACAACTGTAATAATTTAAAAGGGAAAATGTTAATACGATATCTATATATTGTGATTTTTTAATCAAATGAAGTTTTAAATTTTTTGAAAGTTTAAGATCACAATTGCAGCCTAATCACAGACCCTGTAAGAAATCTAAAGAGAACAAACTGATTGAAGCAGGCTTTTCCTCATAATTAAGCTAGAGATGTTGACCATTCTCATATTCTGGAAACACTCTGGGACTACGCCCAAGGCTACACAGATTGGCTCTTCTACAAAGCACAGTGTGGAACTGCACTCCCAACCTCTTTATGACCAGGTACTAAATGCGGTGAATTATCTAAGTAGTTAATCCCATTGTGTTCAATGGGTTTAACTCCCAAGAAAGCAAGAATATGGTTGCAATCCAAATCCATAAAAAAATGAACACATGTAAAAACAAGTAAAACTTTTAAAACCCTTCCAAGCTTTTGCTAAATTCCATGCTGATAAAAATGAACAGCATAGCAAGTATCTTTCAGAAACAATGTGGTTTTTGCAAAGAAACCTAAGGTGGTAGCACCTTTGAAAATACATAAACGATCATTTAAATTACTTGATGAGTGGTTTGGACACACTATTTCTTTGAAGCTAAGACATGCAGAACAACTTGGTAATTATCCTCTTGTTACCAATGTGACTGTTACCATCTTTTTCCTACCTCAATCGGTCCCAATCCTTCACTTTCCTTTCACCATGAATTCTGTGTACAAAAACCTGTAGCTTAACTATTATGTCAGTGTGCCTGAGCAAGTAGATTAAAACCCACAAAAGGTCACACTGAAATAAATTCATTAGCCTTTAAAGTGCCACAATTTTCTTTTCCTTTTATTGTTGCTATACCTGCTGAAACAGACTAACATGGTTGTGACACTGAAACTCATGACTCATATACTCATCTGCTTTAACAACTCGCCCTCTCATCTCTAACACCCTCATCTGTTTTATTTGTTTGTTTCTAAATGTATGACTCATCTTTTGGCACAAAGAAGCCCTCAAATTCACTTAAAACAACTACTTCCCTTATATTTGTAGCTGCGGTCTAAAGAAAAACTAGATTGCTGTACTTACGATATATATATTTTTAATTGCACATTGTTGTTTTATACACATTTATTCATTTTTGTACAGAGCTTGGAAAATTCCTTTCCTGAATCATAATTCCCAGAGTCTTCCAGCCCACATGTAACTCTGGGAACTGTAGTGCAAAACGGCAACTTTCCCCAAGGGTTGAATTCGGGTAGGGCGCAACCTATCTGGGAGGAAGGAAAGGATCTGGAGCTTCCAAAAAGTGGACGATCGCCCCCACTCAGGAGAGGCCTTTAAGCCTGAACCAGCCCGAAGCGAACCAGCGTGTTTCACCCTAAATGGAAAGGCCTACTCTCCCGCCCGTCTGTTCGGAGACTGGACAAGCGTCGCTAGCAGCGGGGCATTTTTAATCGCAAATAGCGGAGGTAAGGACCAGGCATGCCTGACGGGCAATGGGAGCATCCTGAGGCTGAGGCGCACACCAGCCGCCGCAGAGGCAAGGCGAAAAGCGACGACCGCAGCAACTGGGGGCGGCTTCCGTCCTTACCGCCCTTGAGCCGCGGGCGCACTGCCTGGCCCGAGTCCTCGGAGGTGATGTCCAAAGGCTCGGGGTCGTCATCGTCGTCGTCGTCGTCCTCCTCTTCCTTAGCAGCAGCGCCTTCTCTTTTCAGCGGCAGCAACGAGCCCCAGAGCTCGAAAGGCCGCCTGCCTCCCGCGCGGCTGGACTGCTGGGCCATGGCTTCTCCTTTTCGGAATTCCCGCGCAAAACGGCTCTTGCGCCTCCGGACAGCCAGCAAAGGAGGAAAGAGGCGTTTTCCTTGCTGACTTGTTTTCCGCCCAGCTGCTGGCAAGTAGCAAAACAGGATTATCCTACTACAGGCGACTTCCGGTTTTGAAATATTGCCGTTTGTGACACACACACACACACACACACACACACACACAGAATACTCTTGCTCACTATCTGGACTTCCCTTTCCCACCCCTCCACCGCGCGATCCGCGTAGCAATACTATACTAAATGCCAGACGGACAAATAAAGCAAGATCGGAAATGTAGCATCAAGAGCAGTCAACTGGCATGTTGTTGGAGGTTGTTGTGAATGCCTTTCCAATTTCTGCATCCCGGTCCCTTAAGCAAGCTTCTCAGAAAACAAAGCAATCTTCTGGTCTTCTCTTGATTCTAGTTTAAAGTCACATACTGACCTGATCAGCTAACGAAAATTGAAAAACCAGAAGCCTCAATGCAGAAGAACAAACTCTATTTACCCCCCCACACACACACCTATTGATCCCACCCTGTTAGACAGTACACCGAGTCTCTTCAATCTTCTGTGTGACAACCCTCCAGATATTTGAAAACAGCTGTTATGTCAACAGAGTAATCCTAAACACATTCTTCATGGAGTAAGTTGTATGGGAGGCAATGAGACTTCCTTCTGATCAACCTGCAGACATATAATTATGCTGTAAGTGGGGCTTTGGAGTGAATGTGTCTTAGAGTTCTGAAATGTTACATAGTCCTTAATTTGTTTTGACTAGTGCAAGTAACAAGTACGTTAAGAACTTGATCTAACAGCCATTCATTGATGTTTGGTTGTTATTGGGATCTTTGTTGCCCAATGCAGCTCAACATGGTGAGACATAGTGAAGGACCCCTGCAGATTTCTTTGCTATGAGAACAAGCTGACATTCTGCATGTTGTTCTTGCCCTCATCTGGATTGGTTCATGAGGACATTTTTCAGTAAATAGTTAAAGTTTGTTGTTGTTGTTGTTGTTTAGTCATTTAGTCGTGTCCGACTCTTCGTGACCCCATGGACCAGAGCACACCAGGCCCTCCTGTCTTCCACTGCCTCCCGGAGTTGGGTCAAATTCATGTTGGTAGCTTCGATGACACTGTCCAACCATCTCGTCCTCTGTCGTCCCCTTCTCCTCTTGCCTTCACACTTTCCCAACATCAGGGTCTTTTCCAGGGTTGTCTTCTCTTCTCATGAGATGGCCAAAGTATTGAAGCCTCAGCTTCAGGATCTGTCCTTCCAGTGAGCACTCAGGGTTGATTTCCTTCAGAATGGATAGGTTTGTT
This sequence comes from Intellagama lesueurii, assembly GCA_037013535.1. Taxonomy (NCBI): domain Eukaryota; kingdom Metazoa; phylum Chordata; class Lepidosauria; order Squamata; family Agamidae; genus Intellagama; species Intellagama lesueurii. The sequence continues at coordinate 53,844,944 of JBAJHW010000005.1, forward strand.
CTCCTTGCAGTCCAGGGGACTCTCAAGAGCCTCCTCCAGCACCACAATTCAAAAGCATCAATTCTTCGGCGGTCAGCTTTCTTTATGGTCCAGCTCTCGCTTCCATACATCATTACTGGAAAAACCATAGCTTTGACTATGCAGACCTTTGTCGGCAAGGTGATGTCTCTGCTTTTTAAGATGCTGTCTAGGTTTGTCATCGCTTTCCTCCCAAGAAGCAGGCGTCTTTTAATTTTGTGGCTGCTGTCACCATCTGCAGTGATCATGGAGCCCAGGAAAGTAAAATTTGTCACTGCCTTCATATCTTCCCCTTCTATTTGCCAGGAGGTGATGGGACCAGTGGCCATGATCTTAGTTTTTTTGATGTTGAGCTTCAGACCATTTTTTGCGCTCTCCTCTTTCACCCTCATTAAGAGGTTCTCTAATTCCTCCTCACTTTCTGCCATCAGAGTGGTATCATCTGCATATCTGAGGTTGTTGATATTTCTTCCGGCATTCTTGATTCCGGCTTGGGATTCCTCCAGTCCAGCCTTTCGCATGATGTATTCTGCATATAAGTTAAATAAGCTGGGGAACAATATACAGCCTTGTCGTACTCCTTTCCCAATTTTGAACTAATCAGTGTTTCCATATCCAGTTCTAACTGTTGCTTCCTGTCCCACATATAGGTTTCTCAGGAGATATATAAGGTGGTCAGGCACTCCCATTTCTTTAAGGACTTGCCATAGTTTGCTGTGGTCCACACAGTCTTGGGTGTCCCTGCACGGCATAGCCCATAGCTTCTCTGAATTACTCAAGCCGCTTCACCACGACAAGGCAGCAATCCATGAAGGGGAAATAGTTAAAGTTAGCTTAGATTAACTACATCCTTGTATCAGATGTAGTGAGGTTTCCAATTACCCACTTTTTCTATGATCCATGACCATATTTTATCCCATATTTAGACTGGGGTCTTGGATGTTTTTTTTGGGGGGGGTACCTTTCTGTCAAATCTTTTTTCCCCAAATATACATAGGCCTCCCCCTACCCCCAGAACTGTGGCTTTTTCCCCAAATGTTTTCTTCTACTATGTTTCTTAGGGGCAACCCATGCATTAGTCTCTCTCTCCCTCTCTCTCATTGATTTCTTCTACTCAATTTTTTCTCTTTGCCTCATGTTGTTCTTATGCTTGTGAGAATTATTGACAGTCAAATTGATCTTCCACAGCCATCAAAAGTCACTGAAAACTATTGTTGTGTGCTTCCTTGCTTTTAGCAATCAGAATATTTGTGGACATTCCAAATGGTAAAAGTCACTGGCCAAGTCCCCCACCACCACCACACCCAAATACTGTACTTGGGATTTGGGGAGAATTTCTGTCAACACACCTCTGATGAACAAAGAGACTTTTATTTTCATTTCTCCTACTGAAGGAAGTTGCTTGAGAATTGCCCTGTCAATCTGCTGCCACAGAAATGACTAGGAGATATGTGACACCTTAAAGAATAATGGATCTTATTCAGCATAGGCTTTTGCGGACTACAACCCAGAAGGTATTTTCAACCACAGTGGACAGTACTGGCCACCCAGTGTAATGGGAAATGGCATGCAAGTTTGCCATGTGTGCTGTTAGTTGCAAATGAGTCTTGTGTGGTGTGTGCTAGTTCTTTTTCCAATAGTTGAATGTTATCTATCTGTGTGTTTGGATGTTGTTGTTGTTTATTCTGTTTGTATTCTCTGTTTCTCCCATAATTGGGGCTTGAGACAGCTGGATAAAAACAAATAAAAGCAGGTACAGATGAAAAAAACATAATTGTTGTTGTTTAGTCGTTAAGTCGTGTCTGACTCTTCGTGACCCCATGGACCAGAGCACGCCAGGCCCTCCTGTTTTCCACTGCCTCCCGGAGTTGGGTCAAATTCATGTTGGTAGCTTCAGTGACACTGTCCAACCATCTCGTCCTCTGTCGTCCCCTTCTCCTCTTGCCTTCACACTTTCCCAACATCAGGGTCTTTTCCAGGGAGTCTTCTCTTCTCATGAGATGGCCAAAGTATTGGAGCCTCAGCTTCAGGATCTGTCCTTCCAGTGAGCACTCAGGGTTGATTTCCTTCACAACGGATACGTTTGATCTCCTTGCAGTCCAGGGGACTCTCAAGAGTCTCCTCCAGCACCACAATTCAAAAGCATCAATTCTTCAGTGGTCAGCCTTCTTTATAGTCCAGCTCTCACTTCCATACATCGCTAATGGAAAAACTGTAACTTTGACTATGCGGACCTTTGTCGGCAAGGTGATGTCTCTGCTTTTTAAGATGCTGTCTAGGTTTGTCATCACTTTCCTCCCAAGAAAAACATAATACTGAAACACAATTGAATAATTATACTGATAAAACTCTACTGATTTTAAAAACAATTTATAGATTTATCCTTCCACCATGTTGTATGTGTATTCAATGTCATCAAACCAGTGCTGACTTATGGCAATCCTTGTAGGTTTTCTAAGATATGTGATAGATTGAAGGAGTGGTTTTACCTTTACCACATACACACCCATGAGTTTCCATGGGCAGGTGGAGATTTGAATCCAGGGCTCCTGAGTCATAGGCCCACATTCTATCCACTAAACTTCACTGGCTTTTCTGCATACAGCACCAAATCCACTAAAAGTCTCTTTTTCAGCCACCAGTCAGTTGTCAAAAGTCAACCTGAATAAAAAGGGCTTTGCATGCTAGTCAAAGGACAGCTCGGAGAGAGGCAGCCTAGCTTCTCCTAACAGAGAGCCCCACAGCCTGGGAGCAGCCAGCAGAAGGCCTTCTCTTAATTTGTGTTCTGATGGCACTGGGTAAATATCTCTTGTCAGTGTAGGTCGTATTGAAACAGAAAGTCTGCATTAGACCTCAATTCCTCTTGCCACCACTTGTTTTAGACTAATGACTTCCTTCGTATGCATACTTTATCAAATAATCCTTCAGGAGGGAAAAATAGTCAGCTGCTTCACAAACTGCTCTGACGGTCAAATAACATCCAAGCCACAGCCCATTTGATCTTAATATAGATGTTACAACAAGAGTAGAATATTATGCTGGAGTATCATGGAATTCCTGAGCTGGAAAGCAAGAGACACAATGTACATTGCAAATGATCGAAGTCATCACAAAAAAGCCAAACATGAGGCGTGTGTAAAGTAAATTTGCAGGAACCATTTTCTTACATTTCATATGTTTCAGCCATTTAAGATCACAAGTCAACCTCAGCATTAGCATTCATTTCATCAGCACATGAAATTCAGTGCTAGCAAATGAGGAAATGGTGAGTCATTCATTTATGAGATAATTCGTAAACTTGAGATAACAGTAAATTAAGTCATTCTTTAATTTATGGGAAATAAGATTCCGATCTCATAAATTCAAGAGAATTGCTTTATCTCAGATGTACTGGTAAGATGGGTGCATGGCTCATCCTGCTGACACTTATATTGGCTCATCACCATCATGGGAAAGGCCTCTCAAAATAATCTTCTGGAATGATAGCTTAGGGGCTGATACAGAAAATAAATCCTGTAGCCGTAGAGTTAGAAGTTGGTGAATTTATGTTAGTGTGAGAGGAGAAGGCATGCACTCCAAAATGCTTGTTTAATTTCATAGACATCATACAAAAAGCACCTGAGCTTTTCTTATTTCCCCATCAGTCCTACCTGTTTTATCCAATTATCTTTCATGTCACCTTTTTAGACCTAAATAATCCCCTCTTGTGTCAATCATACAAAATGCCAGAGAACTCAAAATCATCTGCTGCATGTGCTACTTAAGAGAAGCTTTGGTCTATACCTATTAGGAGTCACATCCAGATAATCTATGGCAGTGGTTCCCAAGTTTGAGGTCCCCAATATTCTTGGACAATGATTCCTAAAAGCCCTAGCCAGAAGGGTCTATCCTGGGCAAATATTCTAGGAGTGGTAGTCCAAGAGCATCAGGGGACCTACAGTTGGAAACTGTAATCCAAAACCTATACTTAAATTTAAGCAAGATACCCTTTCTTGCCACATATAAGCCTCAAAGTCAGACCACTGAATTGGAGACCACAAAATAAGAGACAAACAACATCAATCTTTCATGACTTTTCTTTGCAATCAGCAACAGTCAGCATTCCAGTCATTATATTTTCAACTGGGCATCCAGCATTTGCAAACCCTGAAAGGCAGCCTCAAATGCAGCACATGGCAGTAGTCCAATCTAGATGTCACTAATACATGAATTAGAGGGGTAAGCGGGTGTATGTACAATACAGGATGATAATTGACAGCTCTGTCCCCAACCACTGTACTAACATGAGCTAATCATTAAACAGTTGAATAACAAAGACTCTCTGGTAAACTAATATAGACATCTGAATATGACATTGATTCATGAATATCTTTCATGAAGACCATCGTAATTACTGCAGTGCTCCAGCTGTGATCATTTATCTGTTTGAAATATATAGTCTTTCACAGATGTTTAGTAATGACTTTAAATACTAGGTCATGTTGTACTTTTGCTGCAAATATATATTACAGTGAAGTATTGGTTAATCTTCTCTACAGAACTCTTAAAGGGCATGTCAAAAATGACAGCTAAAATGGCATATTTATTAATTGGTGGTAATCGTAAGTGGTGAATAGCATAGTATTTTATGTGCCCAAATATTCAAATTTTTGTCACAGAAAGACACCTTTAATGGATGAATTTAAATATAGCATTTCCAAACTGCAAATGCAGTTCAGCCAAGATTAGTATGTGAGCAAATGGTCTCCATATCTGGGAGACAGGTCAGGTACCTGTTCTAGATAAGGTTGCACTACCTCTGAAAGATCAAATGTGCAGCTTGAAGGTATTCCTAGATCCATCTTTGTCAAGGGAGGCACTAGTGACTCCAATAGCTCAGAAAGACTTTTATTCATTTGGACTAGTACACCAGTTGCAGCTGTTCTTGACCAGGCATAGCTTGGCTACAGCTATCCAAGCACTAGAAACCTCAACACTGGACTTTTGCAATACACTCTGAGTGGGGTTGCTCTCAAGGAGCTGCCACTAGTGCAGAATGCTTTGGCTACCTTTCTGAATGTGGCAGGCTACCAACAACATGTAATACCTCTGCAGTGGCAGCCTATTTGCTGCTGCGATTTAAGGTTTTATTATTTCTTGACAAAGTCTTAAACAACTTGGGAGCAGGTTCCCTGGGGGACTGACGACTTCTGTTACAGCCATCTAGAGAGACCGTGCTGTTCCATGCAGAACATTCAGTGTTTGGCATCCACTATGTGGAACGCCCTTCAAAATGCTCTTTCAGCTTTTAACGGTAGGCACCTATTTATGCAAGCCTCTCCCATGTAGGCCAATGTAACACCTATTTCATGAATCACATAAACGTTTATATTACTTTGTGTGTTGTAAATTTCTGTATTTGAATGGCCATTGTCTTGTGTTTCTAGATTCAAATCACATACATGTAAAACATGTGACCTTTTATGTCACATTTTGCAGTGTATTACTCTGATGCTCTCTGTTACTTGATGTATAGGAAATAGGCACTGGTAGATTGATGCTAAAGCTTTGTCTGGAAAGTGTTGATACGTATGTAGAAGTCTGCATTTAAAAAAATCAGACATCTATTAATCTTTATGAAAATATTTTTTTGTATATCAGTTTATTTAGCTTCATGATGAAAGTCCTCTGCAATGATCTAAATGGAATAAAGTAGTAAAACACAAAGACATTTGCTGAAAAATAAACTCATTGTTATAGTTAATAGAAATTGTTTCTTATTCATGCTTCATTAATATTTTATGTTTCTTTTTTTAAAAAAGTCTAATTTTAATGTATCCTTTTGCTAGGCTGTAATGGAATTTTTTATTGGAGAATTTTGATTATTCCTTTTAGTTAGCAGAGTATGAGGTATAAAAAACAACAGCATAAAACACCTGGAGAGATCAGATCAGTCTCAAGCACATACCCAACCCACCTCTTCGGTTTCTTTTCCACACAGACCAGCACTTTACATAATAAAAGTACTCTAGAAGCATTTAAAGTAGGAAAAGGGTTTCTTTAATTACAGTTATCATTTTGTAGTCACAGTCAGAAAGATAAAAATGGGGAAACTGAGTTCCTTCCACATGGAAGAGCCTCCCATGCTTGTTGCTTGATTGGAGGTAAGAGAAAGAAGAGAGTATCAACAACAAAGACCATGGAAGCAAGCAAACAATCTGGGAGAGGGGGCACTTCCAACAGTATTTCTGGGAAGTCTCTGTGTTTCTCGTCTTGGTCTGATTAACTTTATATTTTACTTCTCTGGTCTGTGCAACTGTTACCTAAATCCAGGTTGGGGAAACTGATACTTCAGATGTTGGACTTCAACTCTCCTCTCTCAGCCAGCATGGACAGTCAGGGATCATGGGAGTTGTGATCCAACAACTGGAAGACCACAGATTTTCCACACTTGACCCCAAAGAGTGTAGAAACTTAAAACAGATCCAGGTAATTACATTTTTGTGCCCAAACCTGAACACTTCGGTGACCAGAAGCTTGAAGCAGAGGAGGCTGAACTATGGTTCCCAGATGAAGTGCTTTACCTCAGGTAAAGACTCCTTGGGAGAAGAGACTTAATCAGGAGTAGGGGGTCTACTGGAAGGAAAGTTCCTCATTCCAGTGACAGCAACAGGCCAAATCCTGCAACTTAGATCTCCTACCAGCTGGTTTATGCTGAGCTGAAACAGCCCAGCTATATAAACCTCAGATTTTGCATGAACCTCTGATTACCTGGACTCCTGCATTACTTTCACTCTGACACCAGATTTTCTTGAACTTGTGCCTGCAACCCCCCTCAGCTAATCAAGAAAGGCTTGATTTTTGAATAGGACATGTTTCTTTATGTAGCTACTTTCTGAACACATTAGAAATTTCAACTATTATTTGGTCCCTGGCCATACTGCCTGGAAATTTCTAGGAATTATAGCCCTAAAACACAAATCTGCCCAGCTCCAATTGAAATATAAATACTCTGCATTAGGTGAAATATCTTTGACCCTCTAAACTCCTATTATTGTAGAATCATAGAGTAATGGGATTGGAAGGGCCCCATCAGGCCATTGAGCCCAACCCCTTAATCAATGCAGAAATCCAAGTTAAAGTATATCTGACAGATGGTTGTCTATTTTTCTCTTGAATGCCTCCCGCGTTGGAGCACTCACCACCCCCAAGGTAATTTTTCCATTGCTGTACTGCTCTAGCAGTTAGGAAATGTTTCCTGATATTCAATTGAAATCTGGCTTCCTGTAACTTGAGCCCCATGTTATATGTCCTGAATTCTGGAATGACTGAGAACAGATCCTGTCCTTTCTCTGTATGACAACCTTTCAAGTATTTGAAGAGTACTATCATATGTTCCCTCAGTCTTCTTCTCCAAGGCTGCCCAGTTCTTTCCATCTTTTCTCATATGGCTTGGTTTCCAGTCCCCTGATCATCCTTCTCTACACTTGTTCGAGTTTGTTGGCATCCTTCTTAAAGTACAGAACTGGACACAGTACTCAAGATGAGGTCTGACTAGTGCCAAATAGAGTGAAAGTAGCACTCCATGTGATTTTGAGACTATACTTCTGTTAATGCAGCCTAAAATGGAACTTGTTTTTCCCCAGCAAGATTGCACTGTTGGCTCATATTCAGCTTCTGATCTACAACAATTCAAACATCATTTTCACATGTAGTATTGCTGAGCCAGGTATCCCCCATCTTGTAACCATGCATTTTATTTATTTTTCCTAGGCGTAGAGCTTTGCACTTCCATTCTGTTAAACTTCATTCTTTTGTTTCCAGCCCAGTGTTTGAGCCTACTAAGATCTTTTTGGATTTTGTTTCTATCTTCTGACATACTAGCTACTCCATCCAATTTTGTGCCATCCACAAATCTGATAAGCATTCCCTGCACCTCCTAATCCAAGTCATTAATAAAAATGTTGAAGAGCGCCAGGTCCAGGACTGTGTCTGGTAGTATCCTACTTGTTATCTCATCTCAGTTTAAGGAACCATAGAGTGTACTCTTGAGTACAATTCTGTAACCAACTGTATATCCACCTGATAGTTGTTTTATCCAACCTACATTTAGTTGGTCTGTTAATCTGAATAGCATGGGGCACTTTGTCAAAAGCTTTATGGAAGTCAAGATATATTACGTCTACAACATTCCCTTACCAATTGCAATATTCCTGGAATCTTCTGGGAATTTAAGCCTAAAACATCTGGTGGACCAGATGTTCTCCAGCTCAGAGTTATAGCATTGCCTGTCATGAAGAAAGATTGTACCTGCTTTATTTTTCTTATCAAAGAGACAAAGCTGTATTCAGGAGTTAGAGAATCTAGTCATTTGAACATGCTTATTGGGAAGCACTTTCTTTATGTGATCATCACCAAATCTGAAGAGGATAGGTTCCTTCTTGTGGGGACAGTCTCTACACAGGCAAGAATCCTGGAAAATCTGGGTTCTTGCTCACATGGAGCCAAGATAAACATTTTTCAGGTGCATCTGAAGTAAAAAGCTATAGTCCACAAAAGCATATGCCCAATATAACTTATTGGTTTGTGCATTGCCACAGACGCTGGCCCATATCCTGCTGTGCAGTTACACAACGTGTGTAACTTTTAGAGGCCAATTACCTCAGGTTAAGAAATTTCTGTGACCATTCTCTTGTCTCATGCAGAAGTCATATAACAAGATTTCAGCCACTGTTTTGTTAACCTGTCAAAGACTTATTTGGGCATTTTGTTCAGCATCAAAGCCAAGGCTGAATAAGATTGATTAGGAACTGTACAAAGGTGTGTATCACTGCTTCATAAAATATGGGCAGACAAGATGGCCAAAACTGTGTTTGAAAGATGCTGAGGTTGAGGGAGAGGAGTGGCAAACCAACATAACAGGAGAATGTTAAATCATATTTAAGATCCTTAAGTCCCATTGAAGTTGGTGTGCATAATTGTACTCTGGATTGATTGTGAGCAAGGGGTATAGGGGTGTTTTATGACTAAAATGTGTTGGTGGCCATATACTGGAAAGTTGCAAAGCAAATTGTGATCTCATACAAGAAAGGGTTCTTAGACATGTTAAAGACTAAAACAAATTCCTAATCTCATTGTAGTAAATGTGAAATATATATTGGTGCACTAAACAATAGAAGGATAAATATGAAACAAATTATGTTTACATATTAATATCCAGAGCGCTGTTGTCATCTAAGCCATTTAGCAATTTGCAGCTGCTTCATAACTGAGACAAGCTAAAATGTAATGTCAAGATTGCAAGCAGGCTGCTAAGGTTTTGGGATAAAGACACATTTTCTGGAGCAGGAAAGTGAAAGGATGTTATTTAGGTTTAAAATGCAATGCTTACATTTATTGCCTTTTAGTCCATCTTCTATTTTCTAGGAGGTGGGATTAATTATAACTCTAAATGCTTACTATGAATTTTATTTAATCAAATTTGCATTCAATTTCTGAAATGTTACATTCAGTGTTTTTCAGCATTTTTATTCTTTAATGCATATTTTACTGCTGCAATTGAAGTATAAAAATCCTAGTTCATAACATTTAAAATAATGCATTGAAGAATCATACTTCTATAATACTAAAAGCTTCCGTTTTAACAAAATATTTATATTTAAAAAGTCTGCTTAATAAAATATGAGTATTTATTAGTGAGGATTTTATATCATTTTGCAAGTGAACTTATTAATTTCTACTCCATGAATACCTGTCTAACTATATCTTGTTTTAGTACCTGAACACCAATATTTAAAGAAGATTCTCCATATTTTATTTAGTGCAGCTTAGGAGGAAATTAGTTTAGCTATTGTGAAGGACAGGAGGCTAGTGTGCCGTCCTTACAAGGAGAAACACCGAAGGAGACGTGTGCATGTGCGGAAGGGGTGCTTGTGGAAATAGAAGGGGATGAAGGGAAGAGGGAAAACACGCTGGAGGTGTGTTTGGCAGAGGACAGAGGGGAGGAGTTGGATCTTATAGTGTGGGAGGAGATTATAAAAGAGGGGGAAGAAGCGCGGGAATTTCAGGTGGTGACTGGGGCGAGAGAAAAGAGGACGAGAGATTGCGCGGTGCAGACGGACGATGTGGGGAGTTTCCCAGACAAGGTTGGAGTGTTGGCTAAGGAGTTCCCTAATCTGAAGACTGGAGGAGGGCTGCTGCCTGATCCAGAGGTGCTCACGGGGGATAGACGAGGGATAAAGCCGGTGGAATGGACTGTGGTGGTTTACCCGCGCAACCAAGATGGGGGGAGGAAGGTTATTCGCCCTACACCTTCCTTCAACCGACCCCCCGTGGAAGGGGACTGGGCAAGGCACCTGTGTTGCGGGACGGTGTGTGCAGTGAGGAGTACCCCTATACGGGCGATGACGGACTGGGAGCGTTTTGGCCCGGCCCCGATGTGAGGAGTGATATCTGTACCCCGGAGATGAATGTAAAAAGTTATAAAATGTTATCGGAATTGAGTTGCCTGGACCCGTTTGAAATAGTTGAAATTGAAGCAGAAAAGAATAAAAAGGAAACTGTTCAAATTCTAAAACCGCCTCCGACTCTTATTCCCGCCAAGATGAGGGGACCGCCAGAGCTTTCGGAAGAACTTGATCACAGCTATACTGTCTAATGGGGCTTTTTAAAATAACTATAAGGGTAATTATGTCCTACCCTGGGTCCCTTTTTGGAAGAAAGGCATGATAGAAATCAAATAAATAAATAAACAAATGTAAATAATGCATGGTGCTGAATGGAAATATGTATCTTGTTGAGATTTATTTAGAAGAATAGGAATAGGCGATGCTGGAATGGTACCTAAACATTAGGGTTCTCATCACCAGTTAATGGGCAGTACAGCAAAGCTCCGATTACATTAAACCCAGAGGAAGGGTATGCATTTTATTATCCCAGGAGCTCCCATATAACTGAATAGAAGATGGGTTCAGCTCTCTTGTCCATTACAGAGAGTTTGAGCAGAAAACTAACAATTGGATTTGCTTGGACGTCCACATCCCTTCTAGCTCACGTTTTTAGGCAGAATAGGACTTTTTGGAACAAAAATTATATGGCGCACATGAAATAGCAGTGGAACTTTAGTCTTTGGCAACACAGGGACCGCTTAAATTGTAGCAGGAAAATTATTAAATTTATAGAGCAATTTCCATGATACTAATTCTCGTGCTTCCTTTAAATCCCCTTCCAAATCCCACCCTTTCTAAAAAGCTTTCTGGCATAACCATGGCCCATGCTCACTTTAACTAAGCCCAAGTATATTATTCCTGTTTATCCATACCACCACACCATACTATATGATAGTACTTTACAGTAATATATAGATCTATAGCAATTGTACTTGACTATGTCAGCAAAAAAGTATAGTTCTAGCTTCTAAGAAGTTACATTAAGAGTTTCCCCTTATAATTAGGAGCTAATATAAGCACCAAAAAGAGCAAGGCATCTCTTACTGATTTAGCTGAGAAAAAGTGATTATCTAGAATTTATGAGCTAGGAATCTTGTTTCTCATAAACTAAATAAATGAACAGTATTATCTCAGGTTTATGAAGTGGATTCTCAAAAAAACAACAAATGACTGTACCTAATTTGTACCTTGCTTTGTACCAAATTGGATTGTCTGATCAAAAGCACTGGGATGGTGAGATTTCATGTTGACCTTAAATAAATTTTATTTGTAGAAGACCTCATATTATTCCAAAGTGCCTGACCTAAAAATATAGTATACAGAAATAGTTATTATAAAGAGATAACTTCAGATTTATTCAACAGATTTATACCTCCAAAGTGAACTGCGGTGTCTTCATTTTGTTTCCAATATGGACAGAACCAAGAGACAGAAGGGGAAGAATACAGTTTCTGGACAACTGGACTGGCCACAGCAATTGCAGCACTTGCCACAATCTCTGCCAGGGCTCACATCCTACACAGCCTTACCTACACACCCATGGAACAAAGATTTTTTCCCCATGTCTGCTAGTGCTGCTGTGACTTATGGAAGGCTCACAACCAGCCCCAGGAAGATTTTTTTCCCTTTTGCCAGGACCTCTGTTGCTGTTCCTGCTAGGGCTTGTGCAACGAGAAGTATTACAAAGTACAGCTTGGAATTCAGCCCAATACATGCTTCAGGTTCCCTCCCGCTGTTTTGGCCTGCTGACATTGGACGTGTTCACCACACATACAAAAACATTCACAATGAGCCAGTGAGGGTGCCCAGCTTATAAAGCCATTACACATACAAAATCAAACATTTTCCTCCTCTGATTTTGCTTGCCCTGAGATATGTCTCCCTGAATGGATAACTGGAGAAGCACAGCAACTGAGACCTCAGCTGCACGGGTGCCTGGCAAAAGCATCACCATCACATGTTCCAAAGACAAATGCTGTCTTGCTGACTAGAGAAAGATTTTCTTCCTATCACATCCAGTTCTCCAAGTAGGCCAGAGCACAGTTTGGAAAAGATTAAGACTCCCAAAATACCAGGATTTAGATCTGGCAGGAGTGCACTTGCACACTACTTTCTGGTCAAATGAATGTGTTTCATCCCTCTGGATTCATTTGCAATGCAGAGGTGGCAGGCAGGGATTCTTCTCGGAACATAATTATTCCTTTAATTTACTGTTCTAAACTATGCTTCACAAAGTGTGATGCGGAGTCTCCAAAGGTTTTTACAACCCTCCTCCGATCAGCTTAAAAAGTATCCTACTTTTGATTTTTCCCACATTTCTGCCTGTGGACCCCTGTCTTCATGCCAATCAAATAACTGCCCATTGTGATTTTTAAAAATATTTTAGGGGTTCTTTGGAAACATAGATGAGAAGCCAGTTGTGTATTTCTGTCCACAAGGATTGACAAGACCCTCCCTTCCTGCATGCCCTTGTACATCCTAAAATCCTAGTTAGGAAGCCTTCTAGAGCAAGGTTTTTGGTACAATGGAAGGCTGCACAAGGAGGGGGAAGGAAAATATGCCCCTATTCTGTAAGTCTTTAATACCAAAGCACACAATTGGCTTTTTACTGTAGTGTTTTAAAATTGTTCTGCAGAGTGATGCGTGGCCATGTGCCACCTTCATCCCCAACAGTTCTCAGACCATTTGCTTTCTTGATGTACACCTCCCAACTTCCCTCAGCCAGCTTGGCTATGCTGGTCTAAGGATTCTGGGACAAAATTTAATCCAAAAAGCACATTCTCCAAACTGATCTAAGCCTTCTGGATCTAGGAAGTGAACCATGCTATCCTCTGCTATATTTATAGATAGCTGGAATAGAAAAAGAAGGGCCACTATAGGGTGATTTGGTCTGCTCAGTCCATTCATGCTTCTCCCTTCCCGAGATGGAGAACTACCAGAGAAAAGAGGAATGAGCAAACTCTTGCTGTCCTTGAATTTCCCCAAAAATCTTTCTTTCTTGTCAGAAGCACCAAGGATTTGTAGTTGTTTGTGGGCATGCATAGTTATGCAGCTAGTGAGAGAATATGTTGCAAACCAAACTTCTTCCTTGTGGAATTTGATGCCCGCTTTCGATATTGCTAGATCATGTTTTTCAGTGTCATTCAAATCCAGCTGTCAATAAGGGAACATTTGCCTAGCCCTGTAATCTTGCTTAGACCTCCATAAACGCTTGCTTGTGTGAATCTGGGCCTAGGAGTGTTTATCTGAGAGGTCTGCTTCCTCTGCTAGTTAGGACAGAGCGCTTATCTGCTAGGGAGGCTTAACTGGCAAGGCCTGCTACTCTTCACACAGATAATACATGAAGACTCCACGTGTTCTCCATCATACACCCGTTGCCCTTGAAAGGTGAAGACTTTCCTCTTCAGGCAAGCTTTCCCTCAGTGACTGGCTGCCTGAGTGGGGTTGTTAAACAAATTGTTGTGCCTTGCTGCTTTGAATGTGTTTTTGGTGTTGTTTTTATTTCACCTGTTGTAGTACGGTATTTGTCTGATCTTTTTAAGTATCTGTATACTTACTGTTTTTAGCTTTAAATATTGTCTTTTAATGATGCAAGTCGTCGAGTCCTTTTAAGGAGAAAGGTGGCTAAAAATACTTTAAATAAACAAAATGTAAAATATGTTGAAATGGAGAAATTAGGTATACGTAGTGCCATTCCTAATTAAAAAGTATAAAAGCTATGTTTTTACAGCTTTGTTCATGAGCTATGCTTTCTGCCCATAAAAATAAAGACCGAGATCTTTTTTTCACCTCCCTCGTTTCATGCCGCCTCCCTTTCCCGTGAGAACGGATCCCGAGTGTTTGAGTTTTCCTGCAACGTCCTCCTTTTCAAAGTATAATTATTATTTTTCAGTGTCAAATACTGCGCTCTTCAAAAAGAGAATATCAGAACTAAAATATCTCTGGCAATCGCGCTCCTTTCCTTATATCGGAAGAAGCGGACAGTGGCTTTGAAAGCTTAAGCCACCGAGTAAGACACTTTAAAATGTCGGAAGGCTCTAACATGGCTATTCCGGGAGGGAAAAAGAACCTCGGGCCCTTGGATTTATTCGGCCTACAACGCTCCCCAGCCCTAACCAGCACAGACAATAGTAATGGACCCAAGGAATTACAACCTCAACCAAAGCACCGACCGCAACTTCAAAACGGAAATTGCAACACCAACTCCCTTCCGCCCAAAGGGAAGCCGGAAACCCGACACTTCGGCGAACCTTAACGAAAGCCGAAAACGCGATTGACGCAAAGAGGCTCACCCGGAAGTGCTCCGAACTTGAAGCCGTGGTCGTCGTCGTCACAGAGCGCGAGCGGTATCGAAAGCAACTGCCATGATGGCTGTGGAGAGCCCGTGCTATCCGAAGTCCTCTATCGAGGATGATTTCAACTACGGGACTAACGTGGCCTCGGCCAGCGTGCACATCCGCATGGGTAAAGAGTCCCCCTCCCTCTCCCCCACCTCCCAGCCTTGTTTCTATCCCGGGTTCTCGTTTCCTCTTCAGTCTTGCTTAGCTTCATATGTTTGCCTGTTCACACGACCTTCTGATCGCCTAATCTGTAGGCCTCTAGGCTTCATCTGTATGTTTTGTAAGCTTAAAGTGCACACTTGGACATATCTACCCAAGAGGTAAACCCCCTTGAGTTCAGTAGGCTTCGGCCGCAAGTAATCGGGTATGTGGAAGTGCAGCTTTAAAGGATGATTGTGGCTGTTGTGGTGGAAGGGTCCTGCCAGAGAGGAGATGCTGATATTTCTCTCTGATGCGTAGTGGGGGCATCAGAGGTCTATATTCTAAAAATCCTCGCCTCAGTTACAGGTAACCTGTGAGGCTGCGGAGAAAAACTTTTGGCAATAACATCTCCCCTCCCAGCCCCCAAAACAAAAGCAAAACTAGAAAGTCAGGGACGTGTGTGATGAGGGGGTGTATCGTCTTGAAAGTTTAATTCATGCAGTATGGTGTGCTAAGAGGAAAGAAAACTAGCTAGTATTATTTTCCTCACAGAAATTAGGAGTGAAGCTGAAATGTGTTATGCCTGTTTTGGAGATCAGAGGTAAAGTGTAGTTTAAAGTAACCATCAGCATTGCTAGCTGTTAATGCCTTTATATTGCAGGAGGGCTGACTGAATATTTTTATTTTACAGAATTACAGCCACCAGGTGTTTGATAGCCAGTAGTTTACATCAGCTCTCATAAATTCACCAAAGGATGATTGCCTACTGTTAAGTACAATGGTAAAAATCCTATTGGGATTTTTTAGGGTAATGTAAATTATGGCAGCAAACTGCAGATAACTAACAAAGTGCTGACTATGACAATCAGCACCTGCATTTTGCTGCTATAATTGATATGACTTCACTTACTCCACAGTAAAATCCCAATAGGATTCATGCCAGTGCTATAGATCAACAAGTCTTTCCTGTGGAATTGTCATGTATTAGTTTGATGTAGCTAGATAGTAGAGCAATTGCGCAGACTTTTCTCACAGACTTACAAATGGAGATGGGAGGCAGGTGCAGAACATGTGAGTTGCAGGAAAGGGCATCATGTATAAAGAGGGTCTGTGGGGCTACACAATTGATCGTGCTTGAAAGGTCACAGTCCCAAATCTCAAATGATTAGAGCAGACTTGAAAGGCTTCTCATTAGTTTGTGTGTGCGCGCGTGTGAGAGAGAGAGTTTTATGTGCCACTAGGTCAGTTTCAATTTACAGTGACTCTAGGATAGTTTCCAAGGTGTGTGAATTATTTAAGGAGTAGTTTTATCATTGCCTGTCCCAACGAGTTTCCATAACCGAGGGGGAATTTGAACCAGGTCTTCTGAGTCTGACACTCTGTCTGTTATATGACTGTCATTAAACATCTTGCATCAGTCAGATTGAAACTTGAAAAACAGAGCTAGCCCACTCCTGTGTCTTAAAAATGATATGAAACAAAGCAAGCAGCTGAAGCCATTAATTAGATAAAAAGGTTAGGAAAAGCTGCATCTCCTTACCTTCTGTATTTCCAGATGCCATCAAAGTTACACTAGTAGAGGTGGTAAAGGTGACAACAGCCCTGTGAGTTGTTCCTCCTGCACAAGGAGGCTTTCAGCCAATTAGAGATCTAGCCGCACTCTTTATACAGGTGTTCTGTGCAACATGTATATTCATAGTGAATGCAGAGGGGGATGGAGGTTGTTGGCAAAGTCATATTTGAAAAGAAAGTAACAGTTCAGTAGTCAGCCGTTTATGCCAGAGCAACAGACCCTTAAGGCAAATAAATCTGCACTTGCTCTTCTCCATTTAGGAAGCACTGCATTAATTGGGCAAGGAAATAGTGACTTTGCTTGTTCAAATAGCCTCCCTGATGTTTAACTTTGTTAATACATAACAAATGTGGTGTTCACCTCTGATTGCCTTTTGAGGATTGCATTTTCCATTTTTCATGTAAAGTATTAACATTTCTTGCCTTCAGGTACAACTCGCATTTTCCTTTCCTGCTTGCTTTTGTGCTTCATTCAAACTATATGTTACTTTTTCTTTGTTAGGTAGTCTTTAAACCAAATAGAATAATGGTTAAATTAAGATATGTTTTGTTTCCCTTATTTTAGCTTTTCTGCGCAAAGTCTACATCATACTTTCAGTTCAAATTTTCTTGACGACGGTGACCTCTGCAGCTTTTCTGTACTCCAACACAATTAGGACATTTGTACATGAAAGGTAGAGTCTTTTGGGGAATCCAGTTGCGTAATACTTTTTCCTGCTTTTCCATGTACAGTGGATATTAATATAATGGCCTAAATCCAATGCAGTGAAATTTCCTCCCCCTTCCAGCTGTTCCCCCCATTGCCCAAACATCAGCTCTTGGGGGAGGGGCATCTGAGCCCTTTCCCTGAGCCAGTTTTGGGGAGATGCAGTGGGCAGGGCAGGTTGTCAGTAGAAGTCCAGTATTGAATACTACTCAGTGTCTGCTAATATCAGACCTGGGCAAAGTGCGGCCCTCCAGATGTTGCTGAACTGCAAATCCCAACACTCCTCACTATTGGCTGTGTGGGCTAGGATTGCTGGGAGTTGCAGTTCAGCAACATCTGGAGGGCCGAATTTTGCCCAGGTCTGGCTAATATGGTATTATACCATTAATATGGTATTAGTATGGCATTGGGTCCCCTTATTGGGAGAAAGGTGGCCTATGAATAAAACAAATAATAAATTAGGCTATGGCGTTATCCAAGCAATTTTGCTTTTGAAGCATGGTTCTGTGTGTTTTAAGGAATAGAAGTCATGATCCTTATGAGTGGTGTGGAATCTATGGCCCTCCAGATGCAATAGACTTCAGCTCCCATCATTTTTATCCAGCACAGGCAACAATCAAGTATGAAAGGAATTGTAGTAGAGTAACATTTGGAGGATTGTAAGTTCTCCATCCCTTAGATATGTGTGTAAAGCCCTCTGTCTAGTCACCACTAAACAGTGACGATAAATTAGTATTGTCAGTTTTACTTTTTGACTTGTCCGATTCTTTACCTAGCCTGACTCCAATATGGAGAATAACAGAATGCTTAGCTGTTATGTTCCATGATACTCATTGAGGCACAAGGGTAAGGTCTGGTCTTTATGTTCAGGCTATATATATTTAGGTTAGGGAGGACTTAGATCTTTAGCTGTGCTATGTTAAACGGAGTAGAGGAAAAAGGAGATATTAATCTCACCTAAGTAATTCTGCTTAAGACTATTCATGTTCAGGTGAATGACCTCCCCTCCCTACTATGTAGTAGAGAGAAAAAGTCCTACTGGTTTGGGTGGAAAGAACTCCTGCCAAGCCCTGCCAGTTGTGAAACATGCACTGGTTTTGCTCCCAGTTAAAATATGTCTTGGATTACACCCAACTTGCTTTGTGCCATACAAGTCAGTGACTCCCCGGAATTCCATGGCAAGAGTTTTATTTCCCTCAGCTGTGTCTCTGAATGGGACCAAACTCCATTCACGAATAGAGTTCATACAGAAATAAATTACTACCATGAAAAAACTCTTTATAGAAAAGTTGAGAACTTAGTGTATTTGAAATTCTGGTAACTTTATACAATCAACTATTTAATTTTGAAGAAAGATGTTTTCACTGTCTCCATTGTAGACTATGTCAGTATTTTAGATGTCCATGAAATTCTTTGTAGACATCTTTTTTCCTATACATTCTGAAGATTGGGTCCTTTTGGGGAGAAAGGTGGGGTAGAAATAAATAAATAATAGAGGATATTTTCCTCTAATGTTCGTTATGTTGTTTGTTAAATCTTACAGCCCTGTTTTACTTCTGGTATCTTTGCTTGGTTCTTTGGTTGTGATTGTGGCACTGACCCTGTACAGACATCAGCATCCGGTTAACTTGTATCTTCTTTTTGGATTTGTAAGTATTTCCCTAACATATTTAGTTCTTTAATGCTTTTGTGTTCCTAAATTATCTGGTCAAGTAGTTGTATATGCAATATTGTTGTACATGCAGATTTTCTTCTTAAAGATTTTCATTCTTACTATCTTTGTTCTACAAGTAGTCTTTTGTAATGTCACTGAAAAACATCATGGAATATTTGCTATGCCTTTTAAAAATGATGTACACCCAGCTTCCTTCTATGTACATGTATTCTTCAGACATTTGTCTCAAGATCAAAATACTTTGGCTTCCAGCACAAATTAGGCCAACATCTTATATTCAGAAAAAGGTAGTTTCTTGTCATACCAATGCAGTCATAAAAACTGTTGATTGAATTGCTTACTGAGTGATGGTTGCTTTTCATTATTTTTCACAGACACTTTTAGAAGCATTGACTGTTGCTATTACAGGTAAATATGTGTTCTTAGCACTTCCAGTGTGACTCCATTTGAGAGCCTCTGCTATTCTCTTGCAACTGGGAGAAGGAAAGGGAGGGGCTGGCAGATTACCTCTGCAGTAGTAGTGAGCTTTCAGAAGTGCTCCTAAGCAGTAAAACTGTTTCTAAATAGAACTGCCCCATAATTTTTGCTCTGATGGCCAATGCAGATTGGGGTAACATCAGGGTGGATTTTATTTAAATCAGACTTATTTAAGTCACAATTTAAATTTAAAATATTGGGTTTTTGATTATTTAAATAAAAAAATGATTTTTAAAATTTAAATAGTGATTTAAATCAATTTGAATTTTAAAAAATCTGTGATTTTATCTACCCTGGGTAGCATTAATTGCCTCCCATTGGTTTGGAAGGAGCAAATTCACCCTCTGAAACCCATGGTGGTTTCGCACAGTGATTCTGTTTCCTGAGAGATTAGGAAGAGCTGTATAATCATGTTCTTGTCACTAGTGTATGCATGGGTACATAGATAGTGTCTTTATGAAAAGAAGCTATAAATGCCTATCCTTCTGATATTTTGGAAGGGAGCAAACTTCAGGAGAGGATCGTAGTTTTGATCTTCACTTAGCAGAATAAAAAAATTAAAAGGAAATATTTTGACTTCTGTTACCATCTTCCAGTTAAAATGGACAAGGGCATTAGAAACATGCAAGCATGGTTTGAGTGCTGCCCTATTCCATTTCAAAGTATTAATAGAACAGAGGCTGGGATCCAGTTGTGTATTGTGTTTATGGAAAAACTGAGTCAGCAGATCCAGAAGAAGGTGATTCAGCTCCCCTTGTAGACTCCCCCCCCCCCCGGTCTGGAACACCAAAGTACACTCCTCTGGAGGCGTTACCCACTCTCCTGGAGAGAATATTGAGAGCATGCGTGGGGAGAAGCATTACTTCTGAGTTGGCTGATGGAGCATCTTCCATCACTGATGTGTAGCATTGGAGACTGGACAGAGTGTATCCTAAGGACAATAATGTTTGCATCTTACTCTTCCACTGCAATCCCTAGACATATACATAGTTATTTTTGGTTTAGAACTGAGCTCTCAAGCTATGTATTGGCTTTAACAAATGTGTACATAGTTAATATAAACCAAATGCAGTTAATAAAATAATAATATTTAATATTAAAAATATGAGCAGGATAAACTAAAATAAGACTATCAAATGTTCAGTATATGATTTTTAAAATACTTTTCTTTGTTTCTTTGTTTTCTCTAGTGACTTTCTATGAAGTATCAGTTGTCCTACAAGCCTTTATTCTCACTACTGCTGTGTTTTTGGCTCTCACGACATATACTTTGCAGTCCAAAAGGGATTTCAGCAAAACTGGAGCAGGGTATGTTACTTTCCAATGTCCTTATTAAATACCTCATGGTCATACAGTATGTCCAGTATGATTGGACTTACAAAAAATAACTTATAAAAAATTAGAACTTTGGGATACTTTTAGAGGTTAACTGATCACAGTCATGCTGGAATGACATACAGTATTGGTGACTTCTACCAAGATATGCCCTTTGAAAAACCTACATAGCTACATTTATGGAGTGTGCAGTGGGTTGAGTTCATACTAGAAAAATTAAAGGAATTGGATTAGAAACTAATGAGAGCTGTTAGTGGAAGCTGTGTCAAAATAGGATTGCATATATTAAAATAATACATTCTTTTTGGTCTAAAATGAAAACACTGTTTTAAAATTAAATCTGCTATTGTGCATTTGCAGGTTGTTTGCTTGTTTGTGGATTCTTTTCCTTGCAAGCTTTTTAAAGGTAAGTTGTCAAGAGTATGGCTAAGAATAGAAAATATACTGGAGAATTAGATATAATTTAAAAATAGAATATTTAAGAATAGCAGCTAAACTAGAATGCTGCAATGCTTGAAATGGTATTTGTCCTCTAATTTGTTTTCTTCATTGTTGTCAAATATTTGGTGGTGAGAAACAGACTAAGTCAAAATATTAGTAAATACAAGCAATTTTGATATGGAGTATTCCTCAGTGAAAGCTGAGGAAGCTGAAAGTCGTTTATCACATAGCAGAAAATATAACATGTAGTTTACCATATAGCAGAAAATATAACTGAATCGTTGCTGTTACTATGCCTTTCTGTGTGTTTGGACCTTATGCCAAACCATTTTCAAACCCACTTCAAATCAAAGATTTTTAGTTTAATTTGTTAATTGAGCCATCACATTAACTTCATTTAAGCCTTCTTAAAGAATTTTGGCACGAAGAAGGGAGAAACTGTACCATTATTTTACTTGAACTGATGGATAGCTCAGTGGTTTAGGTATCTGGCTGCAGAGGTAGGGGTTGGGAGTTCAACTCCCCACTGTGCCTCTTTGACAGGGGCTGGATTTGATGATCCATGCAGTCCTTTCCAGCTCTGAAGTTCTAAGATGATGATGATTATTATAAGATCTGTCAACCACATTCTGTTGATTCCAGAAATCTCCAGAGGTATCATGTTATAGTGCCCCCAGCCAAAGGCTGTAACATTGTTCCCACATATTGGCTAAAATTCATTAATAATTAACTAGAGTAGGCCCATTAAATCAGTGGAACTTATAGAGCAGTTGACTCATTAAATCCCCACTGATTCAGCGGGACTGCTCTACCTGTGACGTACTACTGGATTTCAGCTAATGGGACATAAGTGCTATTGGAGACTGGTTCTCCTTCGTGGTCTCTGTGAATACACACTAATGGGTTAATCTGCGCTCGAGCAGAGGAGCCTCGGAAACTTCCACAGCTTTAAGCACTTGGTGCTGGGACCTCCCCTACACCTGGCTATATAACTCCGCCCCCGGCACCTAGCCCTCAGTTCTTTTTTTTTACTGCCGCTGTAGTAGCAGCTCCGTTCGGAACTTCGCAAGTAAAAAACAAATTCTATTTCTTATTTTTCCTTTCTTTGACCTCCCTTGTTCTTTCTTCTAAATAACAAGTTGTTTCTTCTGCCTGGGGGAAGAGCACCAGCCGGCATTAGTTGTTCTTTGTGAAGGCTTTACAAAGCCTTTACAAAACCGGCTTTAGAGCCTCAGGGCTTTTTCTCTTAAAGACATAAGGTCTCTTTTACCTTCTTAGCAAGGTTACCCCCAGGCTCAAGAGCAACAGCTTTCTACCTGTTTGCAATCTTCCTCTTTCTATCAAAAAGAAGAGGACATCTGAGCTTTGCCCTTGGAAGAAGAAAGGTCCACCTACAGCTCCAGCCGCCATCCCCGCTTGTCAGTGATTCTCCTGACATGGGGTAAAAGCCTCTGTGTGAGGTTGGCGTGGAACAGCCCTCTTGCATCAAGGGGCTCGTTCATACAGCTGTTTAACCTGCAGTGAGTTGGGCGTCGGCAGCCCTGCCCTTGGAGAAGAAAGGGCCTCCTGCAGCGCCGGTCGCCTTCCCCACCTGTCAGTGATTCTCCTGACATGGGGTAAAAGCCTCTGTGTGAGGTTGGCGCAGAACAGCCCTCCTTCGTGGGTTCGTTCATATGGCTACTAATTCCGGAGAAAGCTGCGAGGTGAGGCAACATACGGTAAACCTTGGTTTTGCCTTTGGGGATAGAATGGGCCCCCTTCAGCTCCCGCTGCCAGCCCTACCTGTCAGTGATATGCCTGACTGGGGTGACACCTTTGGGTGGTTTGGCATAAAACAGCCCTCATTTATCAATGGGCTTGTTCTCACAGCTGCTATTTCCAAAATCAGCTACGTCCCAAAGCAAGAGCTTTCGGGCAACATTTGGCAGCCCTAGCTTTGCCTTTAAAAAGGGGGGGGGGGCTGCAGCTCCCACTGCTAGCCCTGCTAGTCAGTGATATTCCTGTCTGGAGTAGCACTTGTTTAGTGGCTCATAATTTGGCACAAAACAGCCCTCTTTATCAATGGGCTCGTTCACACAGTAGCCTGCAGCCCCACCTCAGCCACCGGCACCTGCATAGGCTCATAAGGAAAGGACTCATAGGAGTCAACCCTAAAACCCTGCTACTGTCAGGTAGACCTGAGTAATTTTCCTCAGGAGGTTCCTATCATGCCAACAAGTTCGTGCAGGACCAGTCCCTTTATCTGGTACAGGAGCTATGAGCCTTTTCCGCCACCTTCTCTGCCACCACCGCCGCCCCACTCCACCTGGCACTGTTCTGAGCCACGGGCTAAGGAGTGCTTTGCGCCTCCACCTATGCCTCAAAAGTGTAGTGCTCCCTCGAACTCGGCTCCGGCAGCAAAGTGTCCGCGGGTTCGACCTAACCCGCTGTTAACCCTTTCAGCCTTCTCTGTCCCGGC
The DNA here is from genome assembly GCA_037013535.1 of Intellagama lesueurii. Lineage (NCBI taxonomy): Eukaryota > Metazoa > Chordata > Lepidosauria > Squamata > Agamidae > Intellagama > Intellagama lesueurii. The sequence goes on from JBAJHW010000005.1 coordinate 53,868,534, forward strand.
AACTGTATTGAGACTGAGTTTGGTCAGGCTCATACTAAGAAAGACTGCTCCCCTAATCGTCAGAAGGACTTACCTTATTTAGCTGGGACTCACAAGAGTCAGAAGGGGAGGAAGACTTCCAACCAATCTTCATACTCCCATATCAGTTGCCGCAGTTAGTCACCCTCCTTTACCATTAACAGATAAGGAGTTCTTTGGTCGGCGTTTTTATTTTCTGGCCGCCGTGTAGCCAACTACTCCTCTGCCATGGGTGCTTATCATCACCACTTATTGAATTTGGCATTGCCAATTCTGCGGGTAACTCCTGTGCACCTTTACAGTTAAAGTGTCCCATGTCACTAGGAGGCAATGGGGTGGGCGCATCACGAGCGCATTGCTACTCGACATGCCTTAAACCAGCATCCAAACAACTGACGGGTCGAGGACCTGCCGTTTGTTGGTGTACGGCTTTTAGTCAGAAAACTGATGTTATTCTTGATAACCTGCCCAAGCTCCCGAAGGCGGCACGGTCATTTGCGGTGTAACAACCGCAAGTACCTGGTGATGCTCCTACCAGCCTAGGGCATACCGGGAATGTCAAAGCCTCAACCCCAAAGTTACCAGCCGCCACCCCCTAGACATGTGGGCAGGCAGCGCCCTGACCAGCAGATCTGCAGGCAGGACCGCAAAACCGAGCAGTCTCTTTACTGCACCTGACTTCTCTATAGTTGACCAGTTAGTCTGTTTGGCCCAAAAACAAACAAACAAACAACAACAAAAAAGGATGGAGGCCTCTGGCCCATCCTTGATTTTGGAGGCCTGAATTCTTTTATTACTCTACGTAGATTCCGTATGGCTTTCTTGGACTCTGTTATTCACATGTTACGTCCAGAGAGTTGGTTGGATGCTTGTTTTCATGATGGTATCCGGTCGGGCCATCAGCGCTTTCTCAGGTTTTCAGCAGGGGGAATCACTGTTTACCCGTAGTTGGATAACTGGCTTCTGGTCGCTGAGTCCAAGTCACAAGCTGGTAAACACACGTCCTTGACACTGTCCCTTTGTCAGCGTTAGGACTGAAGGTCAACATAGAGAAGTCGACTTTGCAACCTACACAGTGTGTAGATTGTATTAATGCAACTTGGGATGCTTTCTTGAAGCAGGGTTTTTCTTCCCTGATGACAAGTCTGTGAAAATGCTTGATTTCTTATGCTCTTTTTTTCTTCAGGTGCTTGCTTCCCTGTCCTACAGGTCCAGCGACTCCTGGGGCTGATGGCATCTACCACAGCCGTGGGACAGCATGCTCAACTGAGGATGCGGTCCCTTCAAGCCTGGTTTCTCTCACTTTTTCAGATATCTTGCGACCGCCCATCCACGTTGCTCCAGGTGACTCCGGAACTCGCTGCATAACTGGACTGGTGGGGACCCCCCCCCCAACCTACGCATAGGGAGACCCTTTGGTTTCTTGACCCTGTTGGTTTGGTCAGTGATGGATGCCAGCCCACCGAGCGGGCGGGCTTGTCGACGCCACCACGTTGCCCTTGGCCGCTGGTAGCTGGCCTGCATATCATTGTGCTGGAGCTCCTGGCAATCACCAAGGCCTTTCGGGCCGCTGAGCCCCTACTCCGGGGTCGGGTGGTCCAGGTCGCATCAGGCGATACCACTGCAGTTTATTATATAAACAAGCAGGGTGGCACTCACTCGTTACGCCTTCTCTTTCGCACCATTGACCTTTCGGAATGGTGTTACGCTTGCCACATTTATCCAGTGGCTGTACATTTCGCAGGCAGGAACAATTCCGTAGTAGACCATCTCAGCAGACTACAGTCCTGTCCTCACGAGCGGGCTCTTGACGATGCTATCTTTCGCCGCCTCTGTCATTGATGGGGGACTCCAGACATAGATGTTTTCGCATCCCGGACGAACAAGATGTGTGCCAGGTGCTGCTCCCGAACCGGCATCAGCCGTAACTCCCTAGGGGACGCTTTCCTGATGAATTGGTCACGGGGCCTCTTTTACAGGTTTCCACCTTTCCCCCTTCTTCAAAGGACTGTTGTTCGAGTCCAACATGAGTGTGCAAACGTCATGCTTGGTCGCCTCGCTAGCCATGGTTCTCGATCCTGCTCCCGTGAGCTGCAGAATACATCAGGCTGCAGCTGGTCCCTCACCTACTATCTCGGGACAAGGGTTGGATGTTTCATCCGGACCTCGTGTCCCTCTACCTGTCGGCTTGGAGTCTTCCCCGACAGTAACAGACTTGCTCAATCATGCTCGCAAACCTTCTACCACCTTGACCTACTCCTTTAATGGGTAGGCGTTCTGTCACTTTGCATCAAGATGACATTTGCCTACTAGGCCAATGTCTCTGGACGCATTCCTTCAGTTTCTCCTTCACCTGTTTCGTCTGGGACTGGCCCATTCTACCTGCAAGCTATTTCTCCGAGGCCTGGAGAATATGCGCCCTGCCTATAAACCACTAACACCTCAGTGGTCTGTCCAATTAGTTCTTCGGCAGCTTATGAGGCCTCCCTTCAAGCCCTTGGCGTCAGCATCGCTCTGCTTGCTAGCCCTCAAGACTGCCTTTCTCCTGGCGATATCCTTAGCTTGCAGGGCTGGAGGACTGGCTACACTAAGAGCAGATCCTCTTTTCTGCAAAGTAACCTTACGGCCAGACCTTACCTTCTTCCCTAAGGTATTTTCTGCCTTCCATTTGAACCAGCCAGCTGTCCTTCCTGTCTTCTATCCCACACCATCTTCTCCGCGTGAGACAGCTCTGCACGCTCTAGATGGGAAGCGTGCTCTGTCATATGATGTGCATCGCACGACCACTTTTCGTGCCTCACAGCGTCTCTTTGTCACCTTTGCTGGCTCCTCCTTCGGAGCACCGGCTTCCTCTCGGACCATCTCTAGATGGATAGTCCAGGCCATCCGTCTTGCCTATAACTTGGCAAAGACTCCTCTTCCAAAATCACTGAGAGCTCACTCTACTAGAGCTGTAGCATCCTCAACGGCCTTTCTCCGTGGAGTGGACATCGCGGATGTCTGCCACGCTGCCATATGTGCCACTCCGTCTACCTTCATCTTGCACTACCGCCTGGATGTCCGGCCGAAGGCTCAGGCTGCGGTAGGTCGAGCTGTCCTGGCTTCTGCACTTTCATGACGTCCCTCCTCCTGGTTAGTCAGCTTGCCAGTCACCCATTAGTGTGTATTCACAGAGACCACGAAGGAGAAAAGAGGTTACTTACCTGTAACTCTGGTTCTTCGAGTGGTCCTCTGTGAATTCACACGTCCCGCCCTCCTCCCCGCTGTCTGTCACGTGTGCCATGGCATGTTGGGCAGCGGCGGTCGGTTCCTTGGAACTGAGGGCTAGGTGCCGGGGGCGGAGTTATATAGCCAGGTGTAGGGGAGGTCCCGGCACCAAGTGCTTAAAGCTGTGGAAGTTTCCGAGGATGCTCTGCTCAAGCGCAGATTAACCCATTAGTGTGAATTCACAGAGGACCACTCGAAGAACCAGAGTTACAGGTAAGTAACCTCTTTTCTTACATCTGAATAAAAACACATGGCATTGTATTGTAAATTGCAGAAGTGCTTTCCTTTGTTTCCAGTACTTGAATTTTGAAGCCACAGTTTGAATCTGAAATAGGGGGAAAAAAACACAATTCTAGTGTCTTATCAGATGTAGTGTATGTCATGCTGCGTATGTTAATAACGTTCAAAAGGATGTGAGGGTTGTCATCTTGTCAGAAGTAAAGGTGACATGAAATATGTTTGTGAAGAAAGTATTGAAGTGCTGAGTCTTTAAATGTAAAAAAGGATGTTTTTCCTGATGATTCTCAGCCAGATTTAAGAGTTTCTGAAGAGAAACACAGGTGGTAAAGGGTTCCGTTTTTTAAAGAATGCACTTCAAAACGCTTTTTGGATGTCTTGTTTTTATGCTTTAGAAGAACAGCAGAGGCAAAATGCTAAGTATTTTCTTAGAAGTAGTTGGTGCTTAAAAACCATTTAGGACAGCCATATCTGCAATGTGTTTAAACTAGTCATAAGACTCACATCAGCAATATTGCAGTTTCATCACAGTTGGGAGATGAAAATGTAGTCCTTTCTTTTAAAAGTGTTGTCACTTTAGAAAAGAGCAGGCCTACTGTAGTGACAATAATATAGGAGGATGTGATTGGGTTGTCTCTTGGTAGAAATGGGGAAAGTTCTAAAGTCTTGAATCCATGCATTAGAGATGGGCGTTTACCGCAGTTCAGCACTTTGGCAGATCAGGCCCATGGGTGTTGCGTGGGAGCCCCCGGATTCTGTGCCTTGGACTTCAGCACCATGGACTTCCCTGCCCCACCTTCTCCTCTGATTGGGCATTCACAGGAGGAGGCAGGGCACCAAATCTAGAGCACCATACAACACTGTGGACCTGATCCCAAACTGCGGTAAGTGCCCATCTCTACTATGCATACAATCCAGGAAGAAATATTGTATGTTTTTACATAAACAAGCAATATGTATAATTATAGTGTCATTGTTATGTTAAATTTTGATGTGCAGTTATGAAATGAATGTGCAGTAAATCTTTTTGTGTTCTCTGGTTACAGCTTTTTTTCCATAGTGAAGTAGTAGAACTGGTATTTGCTGCTGCAGGAGCCCTTCTGTTCTGTGGCTTTATCATCTATGACACACACCTGCTCATGCACAAACTTTCCCCTGAAGAATACATACTGGCTGCAATTAACTTATATTTGGACATCATCAATCTGTTTCTCCACCTGCTTCGCTTGCTTGAAGCATTTAATAAAAAGTAACTAGGAGTTGTTGTTCAGTCTTCTCAAATGATTAGGATGTGGCATCCAAAGAGTTAATTAAAGACCTAGAAAATCTGCAGTGTGCTTTGAGACTGCAGCTTCTTTTTTACATTCCATGGTGGTTTCAGTGTTTTCTGTACAAAGAGTGCTTTAGAGAGCTGGTGCTTATGAATCTATTCTGAGATCGGCTAATTACATATTGCAGTCATCTTGGCTGTTTGGTAAAGGCTTCATTCCTTCCGTTTGCATATTATTATTGATGGGAAGACTTGCTCATCAACATTCAATTGTGCCAATAAGCACTATTAAATTCTATTTTATTTCTCCAGTAATTGCCACAGATGTGTCCTTTGAGATTCACACTTGTCACTGGCTGGATAGCATAAAATTAAGTTTCTTTAATTCAATGCTGAAGTTTTAACTAAGTTAAAATCTACTTGTTGGTGGTCATTTGTATAAATCTTCCGGTACGAGCAATTTGATTTCGGAGAAATATCCTGCAGTGTCACTCTACTCCACCCCAATACTCTTTATTAAATAACATTAAAACATTTGAAGTCCAAACATTGCTATATTTTCAAAGATATAACCATGTGTTTTCATAGAGGGCCAGGGATAGCTTTGGTCTGAAAATGGATACAAGTGAAATTATAAATGAATGTATGGCAGTACTTCCTTTCATCTGGAAGGCCTGCACCAGAAGTCTGCTTTGGGTCCTTTGTTGAAGGCTTGAGAATTTTAAGAAGCTCAAAATGTATATCTGCTGTAGAGCTTCTTGGTTTCTGTTGATTCTTTTGGACTGCTGGAGACGTTTGAAGTACACTTTGACCCCTCTACTTTTTCTTTGGTCGCTAGCACGGAGTACAGATATTTTAGTGCAGTTCAGTATTTGTTGGTTGGCATTTGTTTGGTCTTGTAGTGTGAAGTGCTGGCAGAGCAAGAGAGGCAATTACACTCCATCTGCTCTTCTATTAGGGTGATGTTAAGAACTTATGAAAATAAATTTTATGAAATGCTAGTCATACAAGTCATTTGTCTCTTTATTTGCTTTGTGTCTGCTGTTGCAAGACTGTAAATGAATAGTTTTTAGATCATTAACCAATTATGAGCAGAAAATTAATGTCATATTTGATAGTTCATATAACCGTATAAGCTTGTACCACATGGGTAACTCAAAATCTTTACACATTTAATATAATCTCTTTTAATTTTTAAAAGCTTCCATATTGTATTAAAAAAATTAGTGCCAATGCTAAACTAAGCCCTGCTGGATCGTAGTTTAAGTTACATCCTCAGAGTTCATGATCTAAGTGAGGTGCCCTATTTCTGCTTTACTTACAGCTAAATGGACAGGGGGGGTTGGGGTTTTTTTTTGTTATAGTATGTCAGGGTATTGTGGCCCATAATAGAGAATTTACTCCTTGTACATGAACCAGAATGTTCTATTAGGCATTCATTTTATAACAGGTGTGCAGCCACAAGGTCAGCACATGTAGCTGATGCAATCCTTGAAATGTGTATTGGGCATGATGTAATGTCTAGAAGAAGACATCAGGTGATGTGCCAGTGATTGGTTGTTCACACTATATAAGTGCTGCACACTATACTGGAATATGGAGCTTTGTATGGAGAGTTGCTGCACGAAGTGCTGTCTGTTTATTTTGCTGATAAGTGTATTGTTTGCTGACTAATGTGCATAGTTCTGCTGTACATATTTTGTAAATACACTGCTGGTGAAGGAATCTACTGTCTCTGCGAGTCTCTTTGCTGTTGACCTGGAGGACTGACTTGTCTCGGACCCATCTCCACGCCCCAAATTCCTGACATAGTAGAGTAATTATTGGTATATTTTCCAAGAATCGGAAAAAAGTGCAAGCCTGTTTTTAAATCCCCTGTAAAGTTTCTCACATTTTTAGAAATCCTGTCTTTTCTTACAGTTTGTTACAAGCGTCACTGTTACAAACATTTCTATCCAAACATGTTACACAGATCTGAACATCCCAAGAATATATGTTCAGTACATGTAATAGGCTGAGTTAAATTTTGCTGGCAACTGTGAATAAGAACTACTTGTGGAATTAAGGAGTCGAGGAAAACCAAGGCTTCTTAGTTTATCACTTCTTACCAAAGACTAGTTATGACCCAGCAGCTCTCAGCCATGTGGTATCCTACAGATGCTTTAGACCAGTGTTCCCCAACCTTTTTTGTAGTGCGGACCAGCGGAGCCTCTGAGGGAGGTGGGGCGGCCCCTCGCGCTTGCGCTCTCCGACGCACGCACGAAGTGGTTGGGGAGTGTGCGTGCCTAAGGCGCGCGCACGCGTTCCCCCACCGCTTTGCGCATGCGCAGGAGTGCCTGCCCACCCGCGCACCCACCCCACCCCTGCGCGCGGGTGTATGCTTGAAGGGGTGAGGGAGTGTGTGGCGGCGGCGGCAGCCTGGGAATCTGAGCATGGCCGGGGGGCTCCCTCTGGCCACTCGCCTCCCGACGGGCTCCGACGAGGCTGGGGGCGGGGCTCCTCGCCACCCTCCGCGGGAAATTCAAATGCAGCCGCTGGTTCCGGAGCTGGAGGCACCAGCGGCGGCATCAGCCTGCTGAGGGCAGCGAGGAGCACCAACCCCGGCCTTGTTGGTGCCCGCCGGGAGGCGAGCAGCCGGAGCACCCGGCCATGCTCAGCCTCCCGGCTCTTGTCTACCCCCCCGTCGCTGCCGCCGCCGGGAGGTGAGCAGCCAGAGCACCCGGCCATGCTCTGCCTCTCGGCTCTTGGCTAACCGCCCCCGCCACTGCTGCTGGTTGGGCTGTGGACCGGGGGTTGACGACCTCTGCTTTAGACTACAATTTCCATCATGTCAAATCACTGGTTGAGACTGATGGGTGTTGTATGCCATTGAATGTTGGTAGTGGCATAGCAACCACTTAAGCTTAATAATTTGATCCTGCAGTAAAATCAAAAGCCAGCTCCCTTCATTCTGTTGTGGGCCTGAAAGTCACTGTTCTCCAGCAAAAGAATTCCAAGGGTGGTGGGGGGCTCCACTGTGAAATGGCAGAGCTTGAAAATATCAGTAAATTTGATTCTGCTCATTTAGGACTCTGATAAACAGGTTTTCTCTCTTACTGCTAGTGGTAAAAGTAGTAAACATTGCAATTTAATTATTAACACTGCGGCTGTGAAAGATCGCAAGGCTTGCATACCTGTGTGTAGAAGTGTCACATCTGGCTCTTGCCTCTTGTGGTGTTCTAGGTCCATTGTTTTCATGGACACACAGAAATATATAGATACTGTTTTTCAGTTTATAGGATGTGTAGGTAATAGGTTGGATCCAGAACCTCCTTTGAATGCATGGTAGGCTCACGTAGAAGATATCTGTTTTCAGGGAAACTAGTCTGATTCACATGTCTCCCTGCCACTCTGTGCAATGTTTTCAGAGAGCTGGAGGTGCTGCTGTGAGTAAAGATCCCTTTACAAGCCCAGTTTTTGTTACATGCCATCAAGTAACTTCTAACTTGTGGCAACCCTAAAAATCAGTAACTTCCAAAACATGCTATCAATAATTTTGTTGTTGTTTAGTCGTTAAGTCGTGTCCGACTCTTCGTGACCCCATGGACCAGAGCATGCCAGGCCCTCCTGTCTTCCACTGCCTCCCGGAGTTGGGTCAAATTCATGTTGGTAGCTTCGATGACACTGTCCAGCCATCTAGTCCTCTGTCGTCCCCTTCTCCTCTTGCCTTCACACTTTCCCAACATCAGGGTCTTTTCCAGGGAGTCTTCTCTTATGAGATGGCCAAAGTATTGGAGCCTCAGCTTCAGGATCTGTCCTTCCAGTGAGCACTCGGGGTTGATTTCCTTCAAAATGGATAGGTTTGTTCTCTTTGCAGTCCAGGGGACTCTCAAGAGTCTCCTCCAGCACCACAATTCAAAAGCATCAATTCTTCGGCGGTCAACCTTCTTTATGGTCCAGCTCTCACTTCCATACATCGCTACTGGAAAAACCATAGCTTTGACTATGCGGACCTTTGTCGGCAAGGTGATGTCTGCTTTTTAAGATGCTGTCTAGGTTTGTCATCGCTTTCCTCCCAAGAAGCAGGTGTCTTTTAATTTCGTGGCTGCTGTCACCATCTGCAGTCATCATGGAGCCTGAGAAAGTAAAATCTGTCACTGCCTCCATATCTTCCCCTTCTATTTGCCAGGAGGTGATGGGACCAGTGGCCATGATCTTAGTTTTTTTGATGTTGAGCTTCAGACCATTTTTTGCGCTCTCCTCTTTCACCCTTATTAAGAGGTTCTTTAATTCCTCCTCACTTTCTGCCATCAGAGTGGTATCATCTGCATATCTGAGGTTGTTGATATTTCTTCCGGCAATCTTGATTCCAGCTTGGGATTCATCCAGTCCTGCCTTTCGCATGATGTATTCTGCATGTAAGTTAAATAAGCAGGGGGACAATATACAGCCTTGTCGTACTCCTTTCCCAATTTTGAACCAATCAGTTGTTCCATATCCAGTTCTGTTGCTTCCTGTCCCACATACAGATTTCTCAAGAGATAGATAAGGTGGTCAGGCACTCCCATTTCTTTAAGAACTTGCCATAGTTTGCTGTGGTCCACACAGTCAAAGGCGTAGTCAATGAAGCAGAAGTAGATGTTTTTCTGGAACTCTCTGGCTTTCTCCATAATCCAGCGCATGTTAGCAATCCGTGAAGGGGGCTATCAATAATAGCACTACTCAAATCTTTCTGCTCAAGGATGTGGTTCCCTTTATTGTCTCAACCCATCTCATATTTGATCTTCCTCTATTCCTGCTGCCTTTAATTTTTCCCAGCATTATTTTCACTACATGTCTGAATTGGGATCCAGACCATATAATAAATTGTCTCTATAAACCATAATATGAAAGTGTGTGCTGTAATGTTGGTCTTTAAGGTGTCTCTAGGTGTATTTGAAAACGACTGATCGGTACATTCTATGAGTAAGTATGAGAGGATGTAGTGACTACCACAGTCATCCCAGAGTGCAGGACATGTAACAATGGGCTCAAATTACAGGAAACCAGACTTCAGCTGAATATCAGGAAAAAAGTCCTGTTAGAGCAGTTGGGCAGTGGAACCAGTTGCCTCAGAAGGTGGTGAATGCTCCAATGCTGGAGTCATTCAAGAGAAAAGTAGACAAGCACCTGCCAGCTCTACTTTGACTTGGCTGCCTGCATTGAGTAGTAGGAGGTTGGACTCAATGGCCTTATGTGGGTCCCTTGCCAGCTACATACATATGTGATTCTGTGATGATCACCACACCTGTCTTTGGGAACTTTTGTGCTTTTTCCTCAGGAACACACTTTTTTTTTTTTTTTTTTTTTTGCAGACTTGCTGGTTCTGCAGTGCTTTATATAAACCCCATGCTATAGCTGTTAAAGGCCCCCACTGAAACTTACATACTCATCAAAACCAAATTTGCAATCTAAAATGCCACCACAGGAAAGAAGGAAGGAAAAAGAAAACTCAGGCACTCATTCTTAAATTTAGATTAAATTATATTCTTAAATTCTATTTATAAGTGTTGGGTACAATCAGAAAGAGAATTTAAACTTATCAGACTGGGTGCATGATATCCACAGTTCATCCCACTCCACCGCTCTTTACAGCTACCTGCGCAACAACATTCTGCCCAGCATTTCATTACAATTGAGCGCCGGCAGAAGACCGCACTTTCGTGTAGTACTGGAGGAACTCAACAGGGGGCGGAACCGAGGAGCAGGTTAACTAGTCCGTCGGAAGTGGCGCCTCTATGGCCGGTCTCGTACACGCTTGGTGGGTGGCCGAGCAACTTCTGCGCAGTCCCGGAAGAAGGACTCCGGCCCACGTGTTTTTAGGGTCAGCTGGTGTACCGGGATCGGAGGAGTCCTGAGAAAGAGTCGTGTGCGCCCAGGTAAAGTGACGGGCATGGAGGTCGAGGGAAAGAGGGAGGGTTCTTTATTTTACTTTGCGTGTGCTGCCTTCTCCGTCTTCTGTTCTTCGGTCGAGGTGGAAGGTGGCCGAAACTTTTCTGCCTCTATACCTTGAAAATCGTTTGCTTCATTTGCACAGTCAATCATACGTAAGTGCGTATTAACAGCTCTGCTGCCTCAGACCAAAAGCGTGTTTCGGAGAGCTTATAAAATTGTCGCTGCTGCAGCTATTATTATCGTTATTTGGTACTTCAGAGCTCCAGGGATCTGCTAGCCAGCCACCATAATTATGTCCTTGTTGGGAATTTTGGGAGCTGTCGTTCCAAGAAGTAACTTTTCCAAGCATTGGTGTTCCTCGTCCTCATTTTCCACGGTGCCCTTCTCCCGTATGCCCATGGGAACCATCCACGTGTTTGTATGTCGTCCAGAAATGTAGAGCCATGCAGGTTGGGGAATGTGTGGCCCCTCATGTTCCTTTCGATTACAGCTCCCACCATCCCTTAGGGTTGGCTAGGGGCTGGTCGCAGTTGCAGTCTGATGAAATCTTCAGAATCAGACATACTGTGTTCCTCCCCTTGGCAGATACTTGGGTCAAACAACACTATTTATTTTTTCTGAATAAGAAAGCTAAGTGGGGTATGGATTTGGTTACCCACTCCTCTGCCCCCAGAAAAATGATCAGCACCCTGAATGCCAGTGTTTTTTGGTGCTGATCCTGCAGTTAAGCAATAGGGGGCCACTTAACAGGAGGTAAGGTAAAGGTTCCCCTTGACATTTAGTCCAGTCGTGTCCGACTCTAGGGCGCGGTACTCATCCCCGTTTCCAAGCCATAGAGCCAGCGTTTGTCTGAAGACAGTTTCCGTGGTCACGTGGCCAGCGCCGAGGTGGTACCTATTTATCTACTTGCATTTGCATGCTTTTGAACTGCTAGGTTGGCAGGAGCTGGGACAAGCGAGGGGAGCTCACTCTGTTGCGTGGATTCGATCTTATGACAGGAGGAGGAAGTCTTAAATGACCAAAAATTGCCATAGCTGATAAAGTCATCCCATCACCTTTATGAACCAAAGCTTTCTCTTGCATTGGTGGAAGGTCCATATAGCTCAGCACCTTGCTTCTCACACTGTCCAAATAGATGTATTTGGCGAGCCCAGAAGCAGAGCATGTAAGCAACAGGTCTGTGCTGTCCCTTACTCCAAACTAGCATTCTGTGGCATGCTGACTGGAACTTATCTTCCATGATTTTATTTAACCTCTTTCTAAAAGCATAAAGCACAGTAAAACTGGAATTCACTGCCACAGATTAAAGCTGTCCAGTTTGTCAGCAGTTACTATAATTGGTGGCAATGAATTCCCATTTAACTGTCTTCTGTAATTTCTCCTTTCTGTCACCATCGGGAAGCAATAGGGGACCACATAATGGGAGGAGAAAATCTTTTAAGTACAAAAACCCACCAGTGCTAGTGAAGTCATCCTGGCAGTGGTCATTATCTTATAATTAAATACTTCATTTCCTGTCATGCAGCCCCCTGTGGCTGCCCAAAGTTTAATGCTTTGGGACCTTTAGGAGAGAAAACTTTTATATCCAAAAAATTGCAGCAGCCAATGACTTACATGATGTAACTGACACAACACGATTTCAGCCTAAAATACCCCCCCGTGTTGTGACAAGAGCTGTACATATGCACCCCAGAGAATGTGTTCTCAGTGTGTGTTTTAAATTTTTGAAAGAAAACTTGTAAGGTGTTTTCAGTCCATAGTAATGTGGGCAAAAAGAAAAAGAAAAAGATATACATTACCCCATTTATTAATTGCATGTACAGTTTTCATAGGAAATTGATGTGCAGTCAGGTGCATATTATACTATTTGGCTAAAACTGTAATGTAGCAGGTAGCTATGTTAATCTGTTACAACAATTCATACCAGGAATAGTCCTGTGGCACTTATAAGACTAGTTCTTATTTTTCATAATGACTGCAGGAGTAGTTTTGTTGTGAATGAAACTGAATTATTTCCATTATGAAAATTCATAATGAAAAATAAAAACTGGTCTTATGGGTGCTACAGGACTATTTCTGGTATAAATAGTATTAGGCTAAGTCTGAGTATCTGTTCTGATGGCTAGTCATCTCTGCTAGTCAGAGATAGGAGGACATGGCGTCATTTTACTAGGATGTATCATTTTCTTTGTACTTGGTGACAAAAAAATTAATGTGTGCATTCATAAGTAGGTCAGGGTGGAGAGCCTCCAAGACGAAAATCCTACGAAGACATTCCATTTTCGCAGTAGCAGTTACTCAACTGTTTCTCCCTTCTGACTTGCCATCTGTCACAGGAGCAAGCAGGTGATTTCCCCCCCCCCCCCCCCGGATCTGGGGACGCAGAGGAGTGTGGCAAGCAGCACAAATAGGCTCACTTGTGTCATTGCCAAGCTACGCAGCATAGCTCCAACAGAATTTTGGCCTAAATGTTGTTGTGTTACAGCTCCCATCAGCCCTAGTCAGTATGGACAGTGGTCAGGGACAATGGGAGTTGCCTTCTGTTGCCTTCTGTAGGGCCACACTTTTTCGTTCTCTGCAAAATGTGATGTATTGGCTGCTTATCTTCTCGTATCTTTCTCTCTGTGTGTGCAAGTCATGCAGAGTGTCTGGTTTGGAAGGATTCAGTGCCATGCATTATTTGCCCTGTTCACAGAAGCAAGCAAGCAAAAAAAATGGCAAAAAGCATAAGGAGCAAGTGGAAAAGGAAGATGCGAGCAGAGAAGAGAAAGAAAAATGCCCCCAAGGAACTGGCCAGATTGCAGAGCATCCTGAAAACAAACAGTGATGTTGTGATGGATGAGGTGAAAGAGATTGCAACAGTGGTTCCTGCTGAGAAGGTCACAGAGAAAAAGGATCCAGGAAGTGAGTTGGACTATTTTTAGATTTTGTTCAAAGCGCAGGAAATGGACTCAAAAAACGGTGAAATTAATGTTACATGCTTTTCCTGGTAATGCCCTCGGCCTTTCATTCTTTTGATGCTACTTTTCCACATTTTTATTTGCTTTGCAAGTATTTTGACACCTTCCTTACAGATGTTCTGCCTCTAGTCATATATAAATGTGGCAGCTTCTCTCACCATTGTCCAGCTGCATAAAGCTTTGCAGTGTTCCAGGTTAAATATTTATGGAGTCAACAGGCTGTGCTCTCACAGGTGCATTTGGATTTGTTAGTTCCTTATCTGCAGCTGCTGGATATGGGACAGAACAATATAAGGAAGCAAGACCTATGCTGAACAGGCTGAGCATCTGCAATTAGACACAGGAAATGAAATTTGCTTGTGAAATATAAAGGTGGCTTCCCAGAACAGACCAGTCTTCCCATTCCCTTACTCCTACTATTCCCTATTTTTTGTACTAGCTTCCGTTTTCTTTTGTGAGCGGATATTGTCCTTGAACAATGCATACATCTGCTTGCTTATCAGTTCTTTTTCCAATTATTCATTGTCTTGCCTGTCTTAAGAAAAACAGAATTAGTCTATACTGACTTAGTAGTGTAGCATCTTTGTATTAGCTTTTAGCTCTTTATTAGCTTCATATTAATTGGCTGTATCAAGTTTTAAGTAGCTGGTACATGTAGCTCACTTTATTCCTTCTTTTTCCAGATGGAAGTAAAATGGACGTGGAGACCAAAAGAAATCAAAAGACTCTTCTTGATCAACATGGACAGTATCCAGTATGGATGAATCCCAGACAGAGGAAGAAGTTTAAGGCAAAGCGTGTTAAAGGAAAAAATAAGCACAAAGCGCCAAAGGGATTAGCATGGTAGTGTTTGGATGAATTTTAAGAAGTAAGGGGAAAAGAGACTCAATTTTAAAAAATCAAACATTAAACTGATCTACATCTCGCCCAGGGGAGAATTTTCTGTTTTCTTGATTCCTTGGTATTTAGTTGTTTAATAAATTTAATATTCATTGTACATGTTATACAAGTTGGAACACTGTCAAACTAAACAGAAGGTTAAGTTCAGTTTTGTGATCTTGTGAGTTGTGATTTAACAAACCACATTCATTTAAATGAGTCTTCTGTAGAGATTGATTGATTATTGATTTAGCCCATAGTGAGAACAATGAAAGCTAGTGAACTAAACTCTTTCAGAACTCAGTTGCCCAGTCAAATGCCTTAAGTACAGCTGATTTTAGCTTCCAAAGGAGTAATTATGCTCATTACGTTAGCAAAAATAACAAAAGTTTGGATCTAGTCCCAACAAGAGTAGATCTGTTGAATCAGTAAAGTTTACACAAGTGTTGGCGTACAGTTCAGGAAATGACTTAATAGGTCTACTGTAGTTGGACTAAGAGATATAAGTCAAGAAAGGTTTGTGCCACCTTAAAGTCTGTGAAATGTATCACGGCATAAGCTTCATGGACTAATTGCAGCTCATGATTGCTTATGCTATAATATAAATGTGATAATCTTAAATGTGCCACAGTATTCTTTGGTACAGATTCCACTAAAGCGCAGTCACAACTAGAGATGGGCATGAACTGGAAAACCGGTGGATTCATTATGGTTTGTGGCTAACTGCAAACCACCACAAACCCCCAGAAAAAAATGACTGCTTCATGCATGGGGGCTACCTGCTGCTGCTGCCTCTCTGCTGGCACAGGCTGAGAGGCGGCAGCAGGCTCCAGGCAGGGAAGCTGGGATGCTGCTTCTGAAGATGGTACCCACAGTGGCCGCGGCAGGAGCAGGTAGGCCAAAGGTGATGGGGGCAGTGGGAAAGGGGTGGGCTGGCATTCCGTTTTGCCGAAGCAAAGGAAACACCAAAGGGAAAAAAGTTGGATGTTTCATTTCAGCAAAACAGGATCCCCAAACTAGGTTGTGAAACAAACCACAAACCAGCTTGGTTCATCCAGTTTTTGGTTCATGGTTTTTTGTGTCCATCTCTAGCTATAACTAATTCACTGGACAGAGCTCAAGACAAACAATGTTCACTTCAGCCTTCATGCTTGTACAATAGCAAAATTCAAATAATGCTTGCAGAATTATGTCTAGGGACTGTAGCTGATTTTCATAGTTCATTTTGTACCTCTACTAATATTTAGAATGTATCACGTTAATGGTCCAGGACAGGTGAAATCTATGGATTTAACTCACTTGTGGCTGTGTTGGATTGTGGCCATCATCTGCATTTGCATTTGTGGGTGATCTTCCTTTTAGTGTTATGAACATGCACCAATCAAAACAGGTGCCTTTAAGTCCCATTACTTATAGCAGGCAAGATCTTAGTATGTATTGTACAGCCAAATCTTTTGCATGTTCACTCAAGTTCTGTGAAGTTGGAAAGGATTTATTTCCAGGATTCCAAAGGACAGCTTCATTCCTTCTTGAAATCTGGTGGCCTTAACACCTGCAAGTTTTTACACAGTAAACCTTGTGGAATTCTGTAGATCTTACCTCTGAGCAGACAGGCCTAAGATTTTATTGCTTGGTTAGAGTGCTAGGTAAACCTTCTTTAGGAAGAAGTCTCACAGAGCTCAGTTGGAGTTGCAAATACATCAGCATAGGATTTGACTCTCAAATAGACAGATTTAGTTGGATTCCACTCTAAGGCTTAAATCCAGTTGATAGTTCCAGCTAAGATAGTGATGATGTGCCGTCAAGTCAGTTCTGACATGGTGACCCTTTTCAGGGTTTTCCAGTAGAGAATACTCAAGTAGTTTACCATTCCATTTTCCTGGGGGCACCCTAGGACTATTCAGCTTGCCCAAGGCCACACAGGCTGGCTCTGCTCATAGGAGGCACAGTGGGGTATCGAACTCCTCTAACGTCTGGCTCCACAACCAGATACCTAAACCAGCATTCCAGTTAGAGAAGACCCATTGAATTAGTGGGATTTGCTTAGGTGTTGACTCACTAGTCTGCAGTTGATTTAATGGGCCTACCCAACCAAATTCAGTCTTTAGTTTGGGACTAACTTTTGGATTTATACATTAATGGTCATTGAAAACAACAACAAAGAAGCAAATCAAACAGCCATGGCCAAACTTAAAATTGTGTCAGTTATTGGCAAGTTATGCACAGTAGTCTTGGAAAAAGTGAATGTGGAATGTAGCTAGGAGAGAGTGGTTTTGCTTCTGTATGAATAAATGTTTTAACAGAATTCCTTAGATGTTGATGGAACTGTCATATAGGCACAAGAATAGAAAGAACAAATCTCTTTTACATGTTATACTTGCAAAGAGGGTCCATGAAGAACAGGACTGTGTTACTGCCCCTGCACCTGATGTTGGCTGGCCAGGCTACTCTCCCCATCATTACCTTTGCCCATTGAGCATGGGTGTTGGGCACACTGTGATCACCGTATCTCTGCCCTTTCTTCCACATGGATAAGAGGCCTCTGGAGGGTACTTTCTGCCGGGACCTGCTGTAGAAGTGTCTTCATATCATGGAACCCCTGATGAAATAGTCTTGCCCAAGCGCCAATAAATTAAATACAGCCTGCTTGATGGTACTCAACTCCCTTGTGTATGGAGAAAAATGGTAAACAAGCAAGAAGGTATTCTGTAGATTCATGTGATATATTATTTTATTGCATGTAAACATTTCCAGATATGTCTTCATTAAGACAGAAGCAAGGGGATGATGTTGACATTTTTATTTTATGTATGTATACAGGCAATCTTCCTTTGGGGCCAGTATGGTCAAACATCAGACATGTTCCGATAAGAAACAACAGTGTGAACAGAAGTGTTTCTGAAATTTAAGTGCAGTGGAATCATTGCTGTATTAAAATCCATTAATGGCTGAATTGAACAGAAGCATTTTCAACACCCACCAGAAGCTTGACAGAAATGGGGCCAGCATAATCTTCATAGTGGGCAAACTACTCCATAGGCAGGATGCTATCACAGAAAAAAAACATGTCCCACATTCCTGTCTGGGGTCTGTACCTTTCTCCAGTGTATAATCCAGTTTTCAGTCTTGCAAATGTTGTGCATGCTAACACTTGTGTGTGTAGTGGCTAAATAAATTGCCAGCAGATTTTGCTTTGCTGGGGCTACTACTGAGAGCATACCTATAAAACCCCTGGTTGAAAGAGGAATTCCTAGTAAACACTAGGAATTACAAGTGTTAAGTCTTTGGTGACCAGATGTTTGCAGCTGAATTCCTGCTTGCAGGATGTAAGCACCGTGGCATCCTGCAGCTGTTTCTCAGAGGTGCAGTGCTTCTGATAGTGAAATATATGGCTGTCATGGCTGGTAGCCATTTAGAATCTTTCTCTTCCATAAATTTGATTAATCCCCTTCTGGTTGGTGGCCCTCACTATATTCTGTAGTAGCCAATTCCATCGTTCATGCACTGTGTAAAGAAGCCCATTTTCCCTTGTCTGCATTTTCCACCATTCATCTTCAGTGCTCTTCAGGTTCTGCTATAAAAACTGATCAGCATTGAGTATGGATAAGTACAGTAGTACCTCGGTTTACGAAATTAATCCGTCTGGGACGTTACGTAATGCAGAAATTATGTAAACCAGAATGCAGATTGCCGTAGCAACGGGGGCGGCGCTAGAAACCTCCAGTCCTTTTTGTACAACAACAAAAAACCCCATTAAAAAACGTAAACTGAGGCATTATTTCTTATGGATTTCGGTTCGTAAACTGAAAATTACGTAAACCGAGGCACGCCTGTAGTGTGTTGCCCTCTTACTTGCTCCAGTGTGCCAGGACTCTCATGCTTTGAAGTGCATCATGTTAATCAGAGAAGAATGCACCGTTTCTGCCCAGCCATTTTTTTATAGTGGTCCTTGCCTGTCTGGTAGGGCCAGATGGAAATAAAAACTTAGTGGTACATTGATACTAGTTACCAGTGTGTAATTATTACCTTCAGCGCATTCTTTGTAGTAACAAGCATTGTTCATTTAATAATAATAATTGTTTGTTAGACTGGAGGGGTTCATAAGTAATGGTCAGTTGATCATATGTATAAATACATTTTTTATTTAAAAAATTTTACCCCATCTTTCTCCTAGACAGGATCCAAGGTGGTTTATAATATTGAAAAAAGTATACAGTGTAAAACAGTATAAAAGCTAAAAACAATAAATTATTACAGTATTAGAAAACAAACCAATAATTCCAGTATTAAAAAAGAATTAAACAAATAGCAGATGAAAGACTCACAGATGAAAACAGTACTAAAAGCACTAAATTACAGCATTAAGCAAGCAAATCAATACGTTATTACAGCACAGTAGGACTGCGGTATCTGCTGGGGACCAGTTCCAAGAGAAAGGTCTTGGCCCTCTTGCAGAAGGACAGCAGAGATGGGGCCTGCGCAACAGAGAAGGCCGTCTCCCAGAGGCAGTGGGAGATAGCTGCTTCCACTGCTATACCTGTTGTGTGAAGAAGATGGAGCCATTGATTCTGCCTTTCTCCTTTTAGCAGAAACTAATACAGGGACATGGTGGCGCTGCGGGTTAAACCGCTGAAGCCTCTGTGCTGCAAGGTAAGAAGACCTGCAGTTGTAAGATCGAATCCACGCGACGGAGTGAGCCCCCGTCGCTTGTCCCAGCTCCCGCCAACCTAGCGGTTCGAAAGCATGCAAAATGCAAAAATACGAGTAGATAAATAGGTACCACCTCGGTGGGAAGGTAAACGGCATTCCGTGTCTAGTCACGCTGGCCACGTGACCACAGAGGATTGTCTGCAGACAAACACTAGCTCTATGGGTTGGAAACGGAGATGAGCACCACCACCTAGAGTCGGACAGGACTGGACAAATTGTCAAGGGGAACCTTTACCTTTTTAATACAGACTATCTCTGGGTGATGGGAGAGAACATGTGGAAGACAACAGATTGGGAACAACTGCACAGTACCCGTTGAGAAAAACAGTACAGTCTTAGGCATGACAATGCAGACGTAAGACCTGTCAGTAGGACTAACTGTTAGGTAAGCACATGTAGATTTGCACCCCTCCTTGCATCTGTGAACTGAGCAGGAACAAACCTTCAATGCCTCTGTGACTCTACTTGAGCAAGACTTTTCTTTGGGGCCTCTTAAGATACCACAAAAAAGGAATTGTAGTAAGATTGCACAGTTTGCAGTTGATTCGTGGATTAAGAGGCTTTTGGTGTATTTTGAATGATAATGACAAAGATGTGAAACTAGTGTTTCTGTCCTGAGTCCTGATGATCTACATGGTGATGGACAGATAGGTAGATTTGAGAATGGAGGCTCCTAGGAGACTTTGCTGTCTCAGATATTGATCTCTTTCACAACTTTAATTGCAACCAAAGCTGAATTTCTTTGTCATAGTATTGATTGATTAATTATTGATTTGAAAGCCTTTGTTCCCATGTGCCCAAATTTCTTCCCTCTCTAATATCCTGTGGTTCTCGCAAAGCAGGCCTGCTAAAAGTTGCCTGGATGCACAGAGCAGTCAGTAATCTGAGAGGACATTTTGTTTTCACCTCTAGGTCACTGGTTCAAATGCAGCCCAGTGATGAAAAGTGATTACCATCTGATGGCTATTCAGCAGGCAATTTAGCATGAGTTGGTGGTCCCTCTCCACTTCCCTACTAACAGTTATCCAGATCCAAACTGACGCTAATTGGAACATTTATTGACATCCTGAGCAATGAGGCCAAAGCAGTGGACTTCATTCTTTCTCTAAACAATGATGCCGGAAGACATCAATATGTGGAAGTTTGTCTGTCAATAGCATATCTTTTACGGACTGTGTGAATAAAATCTTTGGTTTGCATGTTGCCCAGTAGATGGTGCTATGAGTATCTGTTAAACATAAGGGAAAATGTGTTCAATCGCAGGAAAAAAAAATTGCTTCCACTCTAAATTGCTTTTTAAATGCACACACAAACATTTATATTACTTTCAGTCCAGGCATTTGTATTTTAAACTTGGTTTTAATATGCTTTTAATACTAAAAGCAATGATCCCTCTTAGTTTACCTTCTAATAATTTTGCTGTTATATTTAAATAAATAAACAACGTTAATTTAAAAGGAAGGAATGCAATTTTATAGTAAACATTTTTGCTCCTAGTTATGCTATTTCCCATAAATTGCAATAATTGAAACAACAGTAATCATTTTAAAGAACATTCATTAAAAATATTTTCAGCTTGTTTGGTTAGAATTAGCTGTTTTTAAAACATGCTCTGAAGCTTGAAAATTTCTCCAAAGTATTCTGTTATTTGAGATGGTTTTACAAAGAAACAAAAAACTCAGACTTTACCTGCTATTGAAGATATATTACACGATTGTTTAATTTTTAAATCAGCATAAGGATGTTTGGTTTGTATTTTCAAATTGCCATGTGGCTCAAGTGTTACCCTAAGAAGGTTGGAAAAAGAAACATAACTGAACATGACTAGTACTCTAAATAGTCTAATCAATAGTGAAGGCAGAACATGAAATCAAAATGCATGGTTAAATAGCCATTTATGTTTTGCTGATGCAAAACCAGCAATTTTTCCTTACAAAAATCTAATACGACAGTTTCCCCTTTAGATTAACCAAAAAAAAAAAGATTTATTTAAAGAAGGATGCTGTGTTATTTTTTAAAATCTCTGTCCAGATATAGACAGTTATTTGACAAACTCTTATTTTCAGCTGAGATATTAATATTTCAATAGTGTCAAATGGTGTTTCTTTTTAAAAGCCTCCAGATGCAAGAAGGTATAAAACAGCAATCTTTCAACAAGTTAGAAGCTGATTTCCCCATCTCTTCCTCCCTGTGACATCCCCTCCAACTTCCATACTTTCTAAATGAGGGAGGCTCTGATGTTGGGGGCAGGGAGTGTCCCCAACAATAAGGTGGGTACCTTCTGCGAGCAGAGCTCTGAGTGCCCCATCTGACTTTGGGACCTACAGTGGAACCTCAGCAGGAGACAGTGATAGAGGAGCTGACAGAAGACATACAGAAAGTGATGATAGGGGAGGTTCAGGGAGAAAAGGCGGGAAGAGAGAGAAAAAGGAGGGTGGAGTTTGAAGCAGGGACGGCGAGGTAGAGAGGAGAAAAGACCAGTTACCGCCCGGTTGGGAATGGGTGTGGATGCAGGATCCTTGGACTGGATTATGGGAGAGATTAAGAGTGCCAAAAGAGGAGGCTGATTATAGGAGAAGAGCGGAGATTCCCCCTAGACCCTTTTATTGGGGAGAAGGCGAGGCGAGGGAGTGGAGAAGGAGATTGAGAGAGGAAAAGGAACGACTAGAGAGAGAAAGGAGAGAAAGATTGGAATGGAGAGTAAGGGAGATGAAGAGAAGGAGTTACAGGGAGGACCCTGGGAGAACCGAGACTCCGATGGACGGATCCTGTGGGATGACGACCTGGACGAGGAGACCGTGCCCCTGCTGGAAGGCACGACAAGGCAGACCGTAAAGGACTGGGTCCCCGCTGATCTCCTGGGACCACAGGACAACAGTTGTAGAAACCCGTTCCTGTTTAACGAATGGAAGCCCCTTCCGGACCCGTTGGCAGAAGGAGAAAGGACTCGTAATCATATTCCAGACACTTGTTTATTGTTTAATGCACCAATAAATCCCACACCTGTTTTGAAACAACATCTACTGATTTCATGGAATTGAATTTGGAGCCAAAACTCGAACCCTCACAAAGTCAGAATATTTTTCCACCTAGTGTATGTTCTTTGCAGTAATCAGTTGTTCTAGAGCAGTGGTTTCCAATCTCTTTTGAGTCATGACCCCCTTTTATAATAGCCAAATAACCACGCTAACTTTAATATCCCACTCTGAAACATCAAGGAAGAAATTATTTAACAAAGGCTACAACACATATAAGACAACCCCCCCCCCCCGAAAACACTTTGCGACCCCCCAGCTTGGAAAACACTGATCTAGAAAGTGTGCTGATTGAGAAAGTATTCTAGTGGTAAAGGGGCAATTACACGGGTTGGGGGGGGGGGCTCTGGTAAGTAGTAATATCAAGCTTCCTGCATCCTAGGATTTGGGAGAAAGATGAGATATAAATAAAATAAAACATCTACACTATCCAAACTTACTGTCAGCCCTTCCACACACAGTCTGGAGCCACTTGTACCTCCCCCAGCCCCCAGTCTGTAGCATCATTCAGTTTCCTGATACTTGGAGCAGCTACGACTTGTTACCTCTTCAGTGGCCAGGCTGGGCCACTCAAATTTTCTTTCTGTCAGAATAGCATGGTTCAAAACTTGAGGTTGCACCCCAGAGACCCCAAACAGAGCTTTGGATCGGACCCTCTCTGCTTGTTTGCTCTTAACAATTCGGTGAAAGTGACCAAATTTTCTGCTGCATGTGGATGATTAATCTTTTCTAGAAGAAAAAGTGACATGATTTGTAGGCGGGCTGTTGAATTCGGGGGGGGGGGAGCACTTGTGCACATAGCTAATATAGCACAATTTTTTCCTGGAAGAAACAAATAACAGGCACACAGCTCAGTTGCTGAACTGTTGTTTAAAGTTGAACCAATATCTTATAGTTTTATTATCCATTGTTCTCTTTAATGTGGAAAGGATGCAAAGGAAAAACACAAATCATTCTGAAACATGTAAAACCAGTGCCATTTATTTGTGTACATAGATAAATGGAGATTAAGCTCGTGTACAATTTAAAGGACTATTTACTCGGTGGAGCTTTTATGGGGAAGAGCAGCTGCTTAGCTGCATGAACAAACACACCTTCTCTGACTGACCGAACCCAAAGGGTGCTAACCAATGGCTTCTCTTCATCCTGGAGAGAGGTAACAAGTGGGGTGCCTCAGGGTTCTGTTCTGGGCCCTGTGCTATTCAACATCTTTATCAATGACTTGGATGAAGGAATAGAGAGTATGCTGATTAAATTTGCAGATGATACCAAATTGGGAGGGGTTGCTAATTCCCGAGAGGACAGGATTAAAATTCAAAATGACCTTGACAGATTAGAGTCCTGGGCCAAAACTAACAAAATGAATTTCAACAGGGAGAAATGTAAGGTCCTACACCTAGGCAGAAAAAATGAACTGCACAGATATAGGATGGAAGACACCTGGCTAGACAACAGTACCGTGAAAGGGATCTTTCAGTACCGTGAAAGGGATCAAACTGAACATGAGTCAGCAGTGTGATGCGGCTGCCAAGAAAGCCAATGCAATTCTTGGTTGCATCAATAGGAGTATAGTGTCTAGATCAAGGGAAGTAATAGTACCACTCTATTCTGCTTTGGTCAGACCTCACCTGGAGTATTGTGTCAAGTTCTGGGCACCTCAATTCAAGAAGGATGTTGACAACCTGGAACGTGTCCAGAGGAGGGTGACCAAGATGGTCAAAGGTCTGGAAGCCATGTCCTATGAGGAGCGGCTTAGGGAGCTGGGAATGTTTAGCCTTACAAAAAGAAGGTTAAGAGGGGACATGATAGCCATATTTAAATATTTGAAGGGATGTCATGTCGAGGAAGGGACAGATTTGTTTTCCATGGCTCCAGACACTGGGACAAGGAGCAATGGTTTCAAACTACAGGAAAAGAGATTCCACCTGAATATCAGGAACAACGTCCTGACAATCAGAGCTGGTCGGCAGTGGAATATGCTGCCTCAGAGTGTGGTGGAGTCTCCGTCTTTGGAGGTTTTTAAGGAGAGGCTGGATGGCCATCTGTCGGGAGTGCTTTGATGGAGTTCCTGCATGGTGGGGGTTGGACTCGATGGGCCCTGTGGTCTCTTCCAACTCTATGATTCTATGATTCTAGTGGTGCGAGAATAAAACCCTGTTTCACTGCTACTCTATGCACCATACGTGCTTCTGAATCTCATGGGATGGTTCTATATTATTTCTTAAACTCTTAAAAGAGTTTTCACAGGACAGGGTGGGCCACGGGCCACTCATGACATGAGTATTTAACCAGGAGTCAGCTGCAACCTTTTCTCTAAAGTAAAATTTTGCAAATAACGTCTCTAGCAAGTAATCCAGTGATTATTACTGGCGAGTGGGAGGAGACAAATAATGGCATTAACCTGGGGGGCTCATGGTAGGATCAATTTGCCATGGAAAAAGAAATAAAGCCTTGATTTGCAAGGAGTGCTTAAGCATCTTTCCCTCTTTAGTTTTGCATGGACTCAGTGCTCGGTGAATCAGTCTGATTATGTGAATGATGACTGGATCATATCCAAATATGACTCAATGGGAAATCAGTTCGTTTTTCTTCCTCGGGGTTGCTTTGTGATCATATCTGGTCATTCCTAATAAATCTGACTACTTTCTAAAAGGTTTTGTATAGGACCCCAGTGTCAATCCATGGAAGAAGTGTTTCTTTATAATGCATTAGCAGAATTCGGGGGGAGCATTTTTTATTTTTTTTAAAAAACCTGATTAAAAAACAATACCCCTGCTCACATGGCTTGAACCAAATCATCTTTCCTTTTTAAAACAAAGGCCTCTGTTAAATAGATAACCTGGTTTTCTTTCCAATGATTTGCTTGGAATTATATTAATACTGGGTGTAGTTTTCTAAGCACTAGGGATATGCACCTTGCCCATTGGGTTTGTGTGAGAACCTGGGAACTGTGCAAAATAAAAAGAGAAAAGTAAAGGCACACAGTGGATCCAAAGATCCTTTAAATCTCTTTTATTTCAATACATTTCCAAAACTTCCTTTGAACCAAGTGAAGCTTGTTAATTTACTAAATTTGATTCAATTATATTGAATGTTATGTATGGGTGTAGGGATGGGTGTGGGGGTGTGAGAGAATTCCTGGGGGCCATCAGTTTGTCACATGTAAGTATGACCCCTCCAAAAATATACCACAGAGCTGAAAATTATTTTTCTGTGGCTAAGAGCTGAAGTGGTGAAGTAAAATGGTGAAGTAAAAGTTTGAGTATGTGCAACACATATAATAAAGAAACATATACACCCTTTAACCTCTCAGGTAAACTTATCTCACCATGCCAAGATAAGAAAGCTATGTTCCAGTTTCCAAATCATTCCCTTGGGTTAGGCAACGTGAGGAAGAAAATCTATATTTGATCAAAAGTTCTATGAAAATGTAGTGTGCAAGTTTTCCAAAAGATGTTCCCTCATCTTTTGAAATAAACAAAAAGGGAGAGCTGTGAGCTAGCAAAGATTGTCACTAGAAACCAAGGTCAAAACCATCCATACTATGTGAAAGGAAAACGGTGAAGAAATAGAGAGAAAAATCAACTAATTTGAAATATGGTCTTGGAGGAGAGCCATACAGATATGAAAGACAGCCAGAAAAGCAGAAGAGTGGGTGCTCAGTCAAGTCAAGCCTGAATTCTCACTGGAGGAAAATGATTAAACTGAGCCTATCCTGCCATACACATATAAAAGAGTAAAGGAAGCTGTTACTTTATAAGACAACTTTTCGTTTGTAAGTCCTTAGCATAATTACTGGAAAACATAATTTGGCTAAAAAGGCGGGGGGCAGCAGGAAGAAAGAACAACCTAACATTAGGTGCTATTGGTTTGCAAGATCTGAGCAAGGCTATTAATGTATTACATTTTTTAGGTAATTAACTCATACTGTATAGTCACTACTAGAGATGGGGGTATTTGTATATGAATACAAATACCCCCACACAGCTGGACTTAATGAGGGTCCTGCCCCTGGGGCCAGACTGTCCACTTGTGTCCGTTGGCAGCGGCAGCCTCGGTCAGCTTTCCAGTTGCTCCCGGAGCACTGGTCTCTTTCCGCTCATGTAGCCAACTGAACGCGGGGGAAGGAGGACAAGTCTCCCTGCATGGCTGCTGAATGGCTAGGTGAGTGGAAAGAGAGCTGCGCTCCAGGAGCAATTGCAAGGCTGACGAGGCTACTGCCACTGCCGGACACATGAGTGCACAGTCCAGTCCCAGGGGCTGGACCCTTGTTAAGTCCAGCTGTGTGGGGGTATTTGTATTCACATATGAATACCGCCATCTCTAGTCACCACACATCAGAAGTGACTTGGTGGTACATAACATCTTTTGAGGTTTTTTTCTTAATTACCAAGCAATTGTATAGTGACAAAACAGGTGGAATAGTTGAAATTTAAACAAAATATAGGCACCAAAGCTCTGCTAACATCAAGTAAGACATCCCCAGCCAGAAAGCAAAAAACAGGAATCCAATTGCTTAAATGCATGAACTTCTGAATATTTGTTCTCTAGTCTTTTAAAAATATATTTTGAAATATTTTTACAAGACACAGAATCCTTTGGTAATGCCTGTTTGGCCAGGAAAGAATTCAAAAGTTCTCCTCCTGAGAGTTAGCTAATTGAGTCCTTACTGACAGGGTCAAAAGTTCAGATTGCCCCAGACCTGGTGCTGCTTTCCCTTTTGAAGACTTGTGTCAGGAGCTGGTTTCAGATATGTTTACTGAAAGCACTCAAAGCTGGGACAAACACAATTGCTTTGTGCTTTACTAATGCAGAAATAATTTGAATATCCCTTACAAAAATGTATGCCAATTCCCTTTAGACACATGTCAAAATGTTCCTTTCTGGAGGACTGCCATTTCATTATTTTCTTTAAAGCAAGTCTGGTTTGGGAGTTTTGTTTGTTTGTTTGTTTTTTACTCTTTAACAAAAACCTGTTTTTTGACTCAGTCTCTGTGACCTTTCATTGCCCTACAGCCTTCTCTGCACAAAGCTGCAAGAATATTTCTACTTTGGAACACTCTTGCTGATAAGCCTGTGTAACAAAGTACCTGTTTCCCCTTTTGAAGGGCCTTTTTCGAGGATCAATATTTCAGCCCCTGAAGCCTGGATTCTTTCCAAATACAAAAATTCAGTGGGACCAAGCATTTTCTTTCAAGATCAGTCTGTTTTAAATCTGGGGACATTTAAGGTTGCTTGTTTCTGCATGGGAGTAAAACAGTGTTACATTTTAAATAATAACTTAAAAACCCTTTGCCCAGGCATCCCCAAATCTGGAACAAAACAACAGCCAATTGTCTGCTACACCCGTACCAAACTTGGCACTGATTCAAAGTCCAGTTTCAAAGTTATGATTTTTTGTTTGAGCTTCCCCCATTTTTAGAATTGCCTTGTAGAAGGTTGATTTGCTCTGCTGAACAATGACATAGCTACATTCTCGTGCAGTGATAATAACTTGGAACATCTGGTTACAGCACAATGAATTGTACGTTCCATTGATTCAAATTGACCTACTCTAGTTGTGACTTACTTCAGTATTGTAAGTCACAACTAGACTAGAGGAGGAGTTGACTCACCAAATCATTGCTGATTCAGTGGGACTACTCTTCTGCCCCTTATTAATTATTAATTAATAATAATATCACAATTTTAGATCATTATAATAATGTTTGCTGATGTTCACGCCTAACAATACTGCTACATTTTTTATGTCCTCAAAAAACATGTAATAAATGCTTTATATAATCCTGGCTAGATTGCTCAGTGCATTAGATATCTGGTTGCAGATCCAGAGGTTCGGAGTTTGATTCCCTACTGTGCATCCCAGAAGCGCCAGCCTGTGTAGCCTTGGGCAAGCTGCACAGTCCCAAGATGCCCCAGAAAAAGGGAGTGGTAAACTACTTTTGAATACTGTCTCTATCTGGGGAAAAAATGAAATGAGTAACCAGAGGATTCTTCAACAGGATGGACATCGCAAAGATTGAGGTGGCGGAACAGGACTGTCCAAAAGTATTCTGGCTAGATGCTGAAGCTTCAGAATTTGTAGTTAAAGGTTGCAAAATTGAGAGGGAAGAATTTGATGGCATGGTTTCCTCTCCTCTCAGGAACTTTAAAACTGATTGTTTTTCTGCATTTCTATAGAGTGTGTAGAATAGGAAAGGTAGTAAGTCCCTCGGTGTACTCCCCATCATCTATGAAGCACATAGTGCCTGTTTTTAAATGGAAGGAGAAACATATTCAGAATTCACCAAATAATGCCACATTCAGATAGTTCCATATATATCCGAATCTGAATTTGATAATTCCAATTATATGTAATAATAATTCCTAATATTTGGAGGATCATTTACTCCTATAGATTAGAAAGCAAAAGGCTAGGTTTCTGCAAGAGGAAAAAGTGAAAGTGAAACCTATTTCTCAGGCATCTTGGAGTGATTTATTGATAAATGAAACTTAAATTCCTCAGACACTCTGGCACCAAGAGTAGTGGGGGCAGAGAACTCAGTGTCTCCGGACTGGGATTTCCATGGGTTTCCCAAGGGAGGGGGCTGGGTGAGAGCAAAACCCATAAATAGTGTCTGTCTGCACCAAAGAAATCTAGAAGCAGACACAGACACCAGAAGGTATTCTTTCACATTGCTTCTTTCCAATTGAAAGGTGGGCAGAACTGCTTCTAAATCCCCTGAGAATTTGCTTTTTAGGATATGCTTTGGTGAAAGTGTGCACTATAGCAATTTTCTCTGCATCCTTTTCAGAACTTTCAGCTTACATTTACATTCTCTACATATCCTTCTTTATTGTTTACTGAATATAGTTAGGAATAAGATTTAGGGTTTGTAGATTCATAGATTAATATGTAATAAATCATCAAAGAAATATGATATTAGGTCTAGGACCCTCTGGGGTATATCATGCAGAGGAATAAGATGTTGTTATATATACACAGATTCATTAAGTTAATATAATTGTGTCTCTGTGTGCGCACGTGTAATTTTCATTGGAATTGTTTGTGTTCTGCTGTAGCGGGATCAGATACTGTACTTTGGGTAGATTCTGCAGGTAGTATGAAATGTGAGTGTAGTAGAAGTAGGCACTTGGGGAAGGCTGCAGGGATGCTGGCTGCATCCACTGCAGCAGCTTCTACTCAGAGAAGTGGGAGATGGAGATGAAAAAGAGCCGGAACTGCTATTAAGAGTCCCCAAACCAAAATCTGTCACCCAGCTGCCTTGTTCAGCACTGACAATATGAAACAGCAGGAGGCAACAGCACAGGATGTGTGTGTGTGTGCTAAGGACGTGGCAGAGAAACCGCTGGTTCAAGGTGGGACAGGTATGAATGAATGTCAGACATGTTCCAGCGACATCTTTGTGCAGCTACAGCAAGGAAAAAAATGGGGGAGGGTGTGTGGTGAAGAAGGCCCTTTTTTCTCCAAGAGCCAATGTGCCAGAGAAGTGCATGTATGGCATCAACACTCAGACTGATACTGTCAGCTTAGGCAGCAGCACTTCTACTGCTTCTGTGGTTGGGAAAGAGACTTATGAAGAGCACCAGGCATTGCCTTCCATATCCATATCATGCAGCTCCATCATATTCATGGAAGGGTTTACCTGCAGCCCCTATTCCCAACAAACCTCTGTGCAAAGCAGCATGGTGAATACTCACCTTCAAGTACATACACATCTGTAATGGGGGAGGAGGGGACTCAGGTGACCACTATTTCAGAAGCATGTGACAATGAAATCACCTCTGCCCCTCAAGCCGCAGGAATTAGTAGTGCTGACAAGTTAGCAATCCCTGTTAGGAATGTGCAGTCCAAAACTGGAAATTCCAAGAAGTCAAGAATCTGGAAGCATATTCAACAGGGTGCAACAGATACTCACATGGCTGAGTACATGCACTGCAAGAAGGTGCTCAAGCATGGGCAGGACTTGGGCCACCTCTCCAATAGTAGCATGCTCAGCCACCTAAAGACTCAGCACAGGGCACTGCAGCTGGCAAATGAAGTGGGTACTGTGTGGGCAAGTGGCTTCCTTATTGTCAAAGGTAAGAGTCATCAGAGGACAGGGAAGGAAGGAGATAGGCAAATAACAAGAGGTTGCAGCAGAGGCAAGAAAAATTGGGATTGCCACTATACTACCTAATCAAGGATGTGACAACTAGATGGAACTCGGCGTTCTACCTGCTTGAAAGAGTGATGGAATAGCAAAGGGCACTCCATGGTTTGGCACTCGAGACTTACTTGGTATTGCTAGCCCTCTGGGCAGAGAAGAGTGGGACATCATGGGCCAAGTGAGCTATATCCTCCAAATCTTTGGGAATCCAACACAGGTCCTTAATGTGGAGACAGCCATCCATAGCCATGTGATTGCAATGTTCCAGGGCTTAGCTGGCATGATGGAAGGGGATAATCTAGGTGGATGAGGGATTCCATAGAGGAAGAACACAATTTTTTCTGGCCTGAAGTGGTTGTCCTGGCCAGCAAGCTAAAGACATGCTCTACTACAGGTTTGCCTCCTTGTGGAAGAAGGAGGTGTACGTTCTAGCAACCCTCTTGGACCCCCAAATTAAACAGCAGGCAATGGATATTAAGCAGCAGCAAGAGCCAAATTTACGTCACCTGCAACAGCAGCTAGTGAAGATGTTCCACTTAGCATTGAGGGGTCACACAGAGCAGGCAAAAACTAGCAACATTCATAGCACTACAGACAGTACTACCAGCAGTCATATTCTAGAGTCCAAGTCCCTCATCCCTGCAACAACAGGGCAAGCTTTCTGGGATGCTGTCTTGACAAGTATGGCAGGGGTCAGTCTTCCAGAGACACCACCCCAGGAGGAGGGCATGGCAGAGGCAGAGGTAGAAGTGTACATTCAGGAGCGCTGCAAGCCAAAATAGATCAATCCCTTGTCTTACTTGGCTGATAAAGAGTCTGTCTGGAGACGTCTGGCCAAGGTAGTAGGGGGACTGTTGTCTTACCCACCAACCAATGTGCCCAGTGAGAGAGTGTTCTCTCCAGCAGGGCACATTATCAGTTTACATCACTCAGACCTAGCACCTGGATCTGTAGAAAAACTTATTTTCCCATTGCTGGACTTCCTGGGAAAGTCCAAATTTTTAAAATTCCAAATCTGAAGGATTGTAATTCCAAATTCTGAATCAGAATTCCAAGTCCGAATTTTGGTGCTAGTGCATATTCTTAGTCTAGGTAGCATAGTAGGCAACAGCAATCAGTTGAAGCCAAATTATGAACATTACCTTTCGGTTACAGGTAGTTGGACTCCTTAGTGAGGTGCAGTGGTTTGTGAGGGGCCATACATCAGCTTACTTTGATGATAGATGCTGCCATGGGAAAATAGTATTTTCCATAGCAGAACAAAATGAAAATAGAACTATATGAGCTGTTAGCAATATACAGAATCTGGATTGCATAATATCTTTATTGGACCACTAAAATAACTTTAAATGGAGAGTTTTTTGAGTGCTCACATACAAGAAAAGAATGTTTGTAAACATAAAGTCCTTCTGGTAAACCCTGTGGATGAGTGATTCCATCACAGTGGGAACAAGGATTCTTTGACAGAATGGTTGGCAAGATGGGAGCACCACTCTAACTCACAGAAAAGTTATAGGTAACTTGAAAACATTAGCATTTTGGTAGGAACTAATAAAGGATTTGCTCTGCATAGATTTTTAGATTGTTGATTTTCAATACGTATTTTGATAAGCTATCTGTTATTTTGTTGTATTGTCAAGGGGAGTAGTAAATATCAAATGGTATTTGGGGTATTTGTTGGCAAGTATAAACCAAACAGCCACAGAGTGTGTGGCTAAATTCTTGTTTTCTTTTGTAAGATCTCTTAAAAAGGCCTTATTAATCCAACTGACTACTTTTCTAAATATGTGCATGTTTTAATAATTATTTTTATCTTGCTCATATTGTTGTATTGTTTTAACTCTAGTCTGTTACTGTATAATAACGAATGAATGAATGAATGTAAATATTTTAAATAAATAAATGCTGAAAGACTTTATTCTTATTTTGTTTTCATTTTATTATACAGAGTAAATAATCAATCAATCAATCAAAGTAAAGTAGCAGTGTAGCTTCTGGCTGTTATTACAGAAAATTCTTTTATCCATTTTTATTTAATAGTTTTTTAATATCTGGCAGACCTTTGTATGTATTGAGCTATAACCCCCATCATCTGCAGTCAGTTCTAATCTGACCAGGGATGTTGGCAAGTCTTTGGGTCCAAGTCCCAAGTATGAGTCTAAGTCTTTGGTACCAAGTCCGAGTCTGAGTCTTTGGTACCAAGCTGGTACCAAGCAATGTTCCTTCTAAGCCGTGTGGGTGCACTCCACTGCATCAGGTGCACACAGCTGAGTGAGCGTATCCACCCATTTGCTTTCATTTGCAGCTGGAACTTCACACGCAAGGGGCGGAGCCTCTGCACAGAACTCTGGAGAATTAGAGAGAATGTTGATACCAAGTCCCAAGCCCCAAGTCCGAGTCCCTATTAAAAACAAGGTTTTTCCCCCCAGAAAAAAGAGAGGTGGGAGGTGGGTTCCAGGTTGCAAGTTGAGTCCAAATCATTGGGGAAAAAATGAGTCAAGTCCAAGTCAAGTCACTTGTGTGACTTAAGTCCGACTTGACAGTGAGTCCTGCGACTTGAGTCCCCATCCATGAATCTGACATGCCTGGAGAAGGAACCAGGCTGTGGAAGGTTGCAGTAGAATAAAGATAGGCACTTAATGATTCTGTTCTCATTTGTGTCCAGCCCCATCTGTGCAGCCACCAATACCAAGGACTCACCAGAGATCAGGAAAGTTACCTTGTTGATAACTTTGGTCAGCAGAATGGCTGGGGGTTTCTGGGAACGACAGTTAAAAAAATAACTTTTCTTTGCTGTCAGACCCACCAATGTGACTGCATTCTTCCAGTATGTTTTCCCACAAGATTCACGACACAAGCAAGAGAACACCCTTTCAAGCCCTCAGCTACTTTATTCAGAGCATATTTTCTTAATCTTTCTTTTTAACCAAAAACATGATCTGAAATAAGTTTATTTTTTTCAGGTTTTGTTGTCCAAAACTCTCTCTCTCTCTCTCTCTCTCTCTCTCTCTCTCTCTGTGTGTGTGTGTGTGTGTGTGTGTGTGTCCTGAACCATATTCAAAAAGCTGTCAGAGGCATCATGGAGTCAGCTTTCTAGGATGTTTCCATTTAACAGCCACAAATAACCCTAAACCGGCTTCCTTTTCTAAGCAGATCTGGCTTGGCCCATTCTGCCCCCAGTGGTGATTCACACATTAGTCACAGGCAACATCCATCTACTTAAAATTTGTAGTCTTAGATACATTTGTTCTCTTGGACACTTGTGGGAATTTTATGGGTTGCTTAGTACATTTTTTGTACATGCATCACTTCACTGAATGTTTTTAAAAAAACACTATTTAAATCCTCATATACGAGTATTTTCTTTCCTTTTATGGGTGATGTCTTCTGTTTTATTTTTAAGAAGCATTTTGCTTTTGCTCTCAGGAAATGCATGGAGCAAAGAAACGTAAGAAGTAGTTGAGCAGCATTGACAGAAAAACTAACATAGCACTTTCGTCTGGGTGAAAGGTCAGCAGTAAGGACATGCAGAGTGTCCTGTAAACTCATTCATCCTCTTACTGATAGACCTGCACAAAATGGAGAAGTACGGGATCATCCCACATAGTTTATGAGTGCCTACTATTAATGATTATTTCACAAGGCAACACATGCAACATCAGGTTTTTCTCCAGCTGTGGTGTCACTTAGGTAATCCACAACCCAGCATTTTATTTTAAACGTTAAAATATTAGCAGCAGTTTTCTATAGTATAGTGTTCCTATCAAAGTGAAATGACTCATAAGAATGCTAAATGCAAACCAGATGAGCATAAACATTAACTGGGGAAAAATAATATATTTGGAGTTCAGTGTGGGTCCTTTCATAAAAATGAAGATCTTCTCTAAGCAATGAAAATAATCTGCAGTGATAAAACAGAAAATTAGAGAATTTGCCAGTGAGTTTAATTGTCCAAAGCTGTTAATTAGAATTAGCATTTTTTTAGCATTTTCTTTGCCATTTTAAGAGGGGGGCTGTAATAAACATCACATGAATAAGTAGCTCTTTAATATTTCCTATACAGGCAGAATGTTCAGCCCTATGCCATATGCTGGTAATAATTCAGAAAGATCCTCGGAGTATTCTTTCAACAAAGGAATAACTCAGACTGTAGATTTGTAGAGTCCAGAAATCTCCACCACAATTGAAAGGCATGATGCCAAACTTAGCTTCCCTTTGAACAAGACCACAGAGAAGGAAAGAAGACATTCAATTTAAATTTTATGCCCCTGGGACTGATGGCTGGAGGGGGAAAGGCCCGAATTCCCCTTTCAGGATGGCCCAGTGGTCTCTGCCCTTTAGTGATTATTTTGATACATCTCATAGTAATGTATATATATTTGTGTGATGTATATATTTGGGGTTGCTGGGAGTACAGTGGTAGCTATCTCTAGAATGGTAAACCTAAAAGCATAGAGAATTTGCCCAAACTGAAACATTAGCTAGAGAGACCTAATTGCTGGGTGATGTTTGAGAAATGAGTGTGGAAGGTTACATTTCAAAAGTAATTAATTTTGTTATTCATTACTTTCCAATCAAAAGTCTCATTACTTCTCAACAGAAGAACCAAGGGTTTACTTCTCAATTGTTTTCTAAAGCATTTTGAAAAACCAAATTGGTAAAAAAATCTCAAAATAATCTCTCAAATGTTAAAAACAAGGACAATCCAATTTTTTTGACACATTGCAGTGCAAGTAGATTGTAATATACAAATGCTCAACTAAAATAAAGCTATTAGTCTTTGTGTGCTGTGTGCTGCCATGTCGGAACTGAGTTATAGTGACCCTAATGGGGCTTATGAGATAAGTGAAATATGTAAGAAGAGGTTTCACCAGTTTCACTTCTCCCCCAAACGCCACATGTTTCCACAGCCAAGCAGGGATGTGAACCCAGATCTCCTGCACTTCCCTAATAGAGTTGGGGGGAAATTTTTTTTTACTTCCTCTGCCTCTCCATAGAGAAGCAAAGGAAGTGTTTAAATTGCCAATATCCCGAAGTACCTCTCTTCTTAAGCCACTTCACAACATGGCAAATTGGCAATGGAAAGAGCCTTGAGAGTCGAAGGCTTACTTTGGTCCTTTCCAGTGACTGCATGTGCTGGAAATGAACTAAAATGGTGTGACCAAAAAAGTAGAAGCCCCTGACATGGACCCAGAAAGTTGTGGGTAAGAACATTCTGGGAACCATCTGGTTTGCTCCAGCAATTATGTTGTGTGATTGCCAGAAAAAGGAGCACATCAATCCATCCTCACAATGGACCAAACAGTGGGCTAAATACCTGTCTGATTATACCCTTAAAAAAATAAAAATAAAAATAAAAATTCAGATCACACAATTAATTTCAACGTGTTACTTTTCATATCTATTTGAGAATCTGAGTTAGTAGTGATACTTTGTACACTGGTTGCATAATACGTACACTGTTTCCTTTCCTTTTACATGTTAGCTGATGCCTGTTCTACTTATTCATCTAAATATTTACAGTAACGTAGGATGTTTTTTAATCCTGGGTCAGACCCTTGATCCATCTAGCACAGTGTTTCTCCAACCCTTGAAGGGCACCCACCCCACCCCCAATATCAGAAGATCCCCGGTATTTTCTGTTGATTTCCCATTTGGGTAGTAACAAGCCTGGCTTTTCTTAGCTTCTGCAGAAAAATGAGATTGCGGGGTTTCAGGTGGTTTGTCATCCTTTTCTTTAGGTTTCGTAAAGTGTTCTATAACTTTTTTTAAAAAAAAAGAAGGAGGCACATTACGAATGGACTAAGCACTATTTCAAATACTCAGAGAGTGGAATGAAACTTCAAAACCCATCAAAACAAGAGGATATTTTCTTTGCCCATTGGACCTTTTTAGAGACCATGTTCCATAATCAGGGTGCTTCAACAGAAAAGGTTTTGTCTCTGTTTGGAGACCATGTGATTATCCCAGACACAGATAAGTTCCTAATACGAGTGCTCTGAAGCTGTTTAGTGAACTTTGTGACTGGACCATGGATTTGAATGGTGGCCTCCTCAAAGTAAGGTCTCTGCTTCACATTGTGCAGTATGTGATGGTACAAAATAAAGTGTTCACATTCTCCACTGTAACATGCTGACTTTGTACACTAATCAAATGTTGTGCACAGTTTGTATGCTCATTTTTCACCGTTTGGGAATGAGTACCATTACCATCATTCATACACATTCTCCATTAAACTCACTCTGGCCACAGTATATATATTAAGGTGTTAGAGGGATGACACATTTCCTTTAAAGCAATGGTTTTAAATAAGCCTTCATTGACACCCTAAGTCTAGAAGTTTGTGACGACGAGGTACTGCCATTAAGGCTGGCCACTCTGAATGAGGCGAGGAGGAAGCTAGGTCCATCCTATACAACAGGTTCATTACAGTCCTAACAACATTTTTGGACACATTGTAGTACAAGTAGATTGTGCTAATGTGCAGAAGCTTCTATTTACCACATCACAAGTTGCACTGTAATGCGATTGCAAATCCATGCATAACAATAGTGTGCTGGCCTTGTGCGAGATGTAATGGTGATGTATTTCAACAACATTTGTTGCCGTAATACAACATCTATTGCCACACAGTAAAGCACGTGACCGGCACCTTGTCAGATCACTACAACAGCTTCTGCAGATGGACTTTTGTGCCTGCAGATATTGAACAGGATACTGACCCTTGAATTGTAGTGATTTAATATATAAAAACCTGATATTGAAAGCCAGTGCCAACAGTGACTGGGCAATACATGTACAGTATAGGGTCATTACACCGTGGACAAGGTGAATGCACCAATTTTATGCATGGAATTGCACCTTTATAAAATAATGGGCTTTTCTCTAGTCTGTGTTCTTCAAGCCCAGGAAAAGGGCACAGGAGGCACATTGGTTTATCAGCATGAAAGCTAGACTGAAAACAAACTTCCTTCCTTCCATGGGACTTATGGCTGAATGAAAAAGGAAGTCCTTGACTGTATATGTTAAATTTCTAAGTGCAAATTTGCTTTATATAAAGTGATTCTTTATATCACTTTATATGAATCACTTCTTTGTATGATATGTTAACTTTTAAGTCATTCTTTGCAAGTTTTCATTAGAAGACAGGGAATCATCATTCATGTCTTCCATATTTTCTTTTTCTCTGGACAATTTCATTCAGAGGCCCATATCTCATGAGCTTCTGGTGAGTTAAAAATTCTACCAAACTGGTAACATAAAATAACAATCTCCATGAAGAGAACAACCCTCTCTTACTCCCAGGTAGAAGTAGGTTAATGATTATAAGCTAAGAGTTTGGTTACATTATTGAAATGAATCAGAAGCTGGATTGGGTTTTTTAAAGTCAATTTAAAATCACGTGGGTTTTGCGTCATTATGTGCATCATCTTGGGACAACGTTTGATGTGGTAGTAAGCTGCCTGGTGCTTACTACTGCCACTGCTGTCACCTCTGCCTCCTCCCCTCCTCCATTTTCCCCCCTCCTCACTTTGGGAATGAACATTTGCCTCAATCAAGGCACAGCAACCGCAACAGCCACACCCTTCTTTCCCCACCTTTCTCAACCAGAAGCTAGCTGCCCCCGCCACTCCACTTCCCTGGAGGAAGAGGGAAAGAGCAGGCAGGCCAGAAAGGATTAAAATGATTTTTCTGAGTCCGTCATCGTGTTTTAATATTTGCTTTAATTTTTTTAAAAAGTGGAATAGCACTAGATTAATGTTACAAATAGGAAAAAAATAACCAATTGGACTGCAAGGTTACCCTGCAGTCTGGAAACCTGTGATCCTGGCATCCAATACTTGACAAACCCCACAGACAGAATTTACTCTGACACGGGCAATGTACTCTGCATGTACTCTGATACATGCAAAAACAATTCAAAATAAATTGCATTCATAAACAAGGCCCTTGTAGAAAAACATGCTTTCTGAAAAAAACATGCTTCCTAGCCAAAAAAATTCTTGCTTAGCTGTATGTTGTGTAGATTGATAATTTTAAATCAATTTCAAGTATGTGAAACCAGGAGTATTACATATAACTGAGCCCTAAGATTAGAATGAATTGAACTGGAAGAGCAAATCATAGTTACCTTCACAATTTTCAACTTAAATAAGATAATGAACTTTGCATACAAACAACTACAAACCCATTATTAGAACTTTTCAATGAGACAGAACAAACATCCTCTAATCTGCTTAAAACATGGGGAAATTTTAATTCTTTTCCTTTAGGTGTCTATGGCTTCTATAGGTGCTTGCTCTGACTGTGGTATGAGACGATAAAACTTTCTTTTTCTTGTTCTGTTCTTTCCTCCTTTTTTTTTGCAACTGGACCCTGAATGTACTGGCCTAGTAACATACTGAGGCATTTTGAAATTTTTCATCTAAAAAAGAAATAATTTTCCTTATCTTGAACTTGCCGGCATTCTATTCCCTGTCATTATCCTGAAGGCCTTTTATGGACCCTTGATCATAGTACTATTGTCTATATTTGCATTTTGTGGATAGAAACACTGAACTAGCATGAAGGGGAAGAGGTTGATCCGACTAGTGTCAGCATGATTGATTGATTGATTGATTGATTGATTTTTACCCTGCCTTTCTTCTTGGAAAGGACCCATGGCAGCTTACAACATTGAAAGACAATATTTGAAGTTGAAAACAGTGAGTATACAATGGTGGCTGCCAACATTAAAAGATAATATTTAAAAGCTAAGAACAATGAGTAAAGAGGCAAGTTACATTAAAAGACAATATTAGAGCTAAGAACAGTAAGTATACAAATATTTTTAATGCCTCTCTGAGAAATGGAAAATATAAAAATGGAAAACAAAGTAGTACTAAAAATCCAATCAAAGCAGTAATACATAACAATCCATCTAAAAAGATCATGCTCTGGCAGCCAGTCATTGAGAGAAAGCTTGCCTGAAGAGAAAGGTCTTCACTTGCTTGCGGAAGGACAGCAAAGATGGGGCCAGTCTGGCCTCCTGTGGGAGGGAGTTCCAAAGTTTGGGAGCAGCAACAGAGAAGGCCCTCTCCTGTGTCCCCATCAGACACAGTGGAGGTGGTGGGACTATGAGAAAGGCCTCTTCTGATGATTTTAACACCAGAGCCAGCTCATAATGGAAGATATGGTCTTTGCGATAGCCCATTTAGGGCTTTATAGGTTAAAACCAATACTTTGAATTGTGCCCAGAAGCTGATTGCTAGCCAGTGGAACTGCTGTAACGGGGGTT
The DNA here is from genome assembly GCA_037013535.1 of Intellagama lesueurii. Taxonomy (NCBI): domain Eukaryota; kingdom Metazoa; phylum Chordata; class Lepidosauria; order Squamata; family Agamidae; genus Intellagama; species Intellagama lesueurii. The sequence goes on from JBAJHW010000005.1 coordinate 53,908,250, forward strand.
ATGTGATCCCTGTAACCAGCCCCAGTCAGCAATCTGGCTGCTGTATTTTGGACCTGCTGAAGTTTACTGAAACTTTCCATCGGCAATGCCACATACAGCATGTGACAGTAATCCAGTTGGGAAGTAACTAGGGCATGTGTCACCATGGGCAGATCAGATCTCTCAAGAAATTGGCATAGCTGGCACACTAGTTTTAATTGTGCAAATGCACTCCTGGCCACTGCTGAGACCTGGGCATCCAGGCTCAGAGATGAATATAGGAACACCCCCAAGCTGTGCACCTGTTTTTTCAATGGGAGTGTAATCCCATCCAGTACCAACTGGATTCCTATTCCTTGATCTGCCTTTCGACTGACCAGAAGCGCCTCTGTCTTGTCTGGATTAAGATTCAATTTATTCACCCTCATCCAGTCCATCACTAATACCAAACAATGATCTAGAGCAGAAGCAGCTTCCACAGATTTAGGTTGCAAGACGAGGTCGAGTTGGGTGTCATCCACATACTGGTGACACTGAACCCCAAACTCCGGATAATCTCTCCCATCAGTTTCATGTAAATGTTAAATAACATAGGGGGCAAAACAGAACCCTGAGGGACCCCACAGGTCAGCAGCCAGGGTGTCAAACATGAATCCCCCAGCACCACCTTCTGAGTTCTCTCCTCCAGGAAAACAGTGCCCCCAAGTTCAATTCCAGAGGGACAGGGCAGAGATCCCCTATCCAGTTCCCAGCATAGGTAATCTACTAAGGCGACCAAAGCCATCTCTGTCCCATAAGCAGACCTGAAGCCTAAAGCATGATGGGATCCTACCCTGTTGCAAGGAGGCGTTCACCACTCCTCCTACTCAATCAATTGATGAAGCCGCTGCAGAGCCATGCTTCGGCAGCGCGGCTTGCCTTTGCCTTCCTCCATGGATGAGATGAGAACTCACAGTCTTGTGTGAGTAACTTGAGGGAGAGGGGAACGGAAGGTGATTTAAGGGCCGTTCCCCCCTCTCCTCTTCCTCTTCCTTTGAAGGCATTGGGAAAGAAGGAGCTCTGCTTATCGAACAGCGTCATTGCTGAGGCTCAAGTGTTCCTGGAGGAAGGGAGGGTAGCATCGGCTCCCTCCCAGGGTTCTATTTATTTATGTCTTAATTGTTAAAATATTATAGAATAATTAAATCGTGTTTTGGGAGGACTGTGAAGCGTGAGTGGGGCGGCAGCAGCGGCGCGGCTCAAGCCGGCCGCGCTCAAGCATGAACGGGGCTTGTATATTTTAATAATAATAATAATAATAATAATAATAATAATAATAATAATAATAATAATAATAATAATAATAATAATAATAATAATAATAATAATAATAATAATAATAATAATAATAATAATAATAATAAAGTTAATAAAATCATAGGCTGGGGTTGTGGTGCTGGCTGTAGGTTTTGGGGCCTTAATGGCGGAGGCTTGGCTCCAGCCTTTTTGAGCAGCGGTTGGGCGCGAATGTGCTTGGCGCGACTCCCAGGCCTTGAGCGTTATTAATTTAAATTTGTAGGCCCCCCCTCGCTTCTCTTTGTTCTCAGCGGCCTTGAGTGTGGGCCTGCGGTGGGCCAAATTGACGGCAAGGCCCATACTATACAGGGCCTAGCAGCTACAATAGGATTGCAAATATATATATTTATATTATAATATTATTTGTATAATAATAATAATAATAATAATAATAATAATAATAATAATAATAATAATAATAATAATAATAATAATAATAATAATAATAATAATAAATTGAAATTAAATTACATAACAATTCGAATACCATAACCTAATAATAAATTTAAGTATAATTAATTGATTGATAAACAACAGAGTTGATTAACTTACTTAATTTAGATAATAAATAATGAATAAAGTCGATTGAATTCGTTTAGTAAATTGATAAATAATTTTAATTAGGAGCATGAGTGATTAAGACAATTGATTAATTGGGTAGCGAAAATCAATCAAGAATTTGAATAGCTCGGGTTCTAAATCTTTAGTAAACAACTAGGACCTTCTTTCTTGCTGGTGCCAAGTGGATTGGTAGGCAACTAGGGGGTGCTAATTTAAGGAACCCAGGCCATAGCGATCACACTTAATTAAAAGAACAATAGTCATTATACTGTACTGATAGGAATTATCATCTGACTTGGCAACTGTACTGCTGAGGCAATTGTGAGCGCTTATCCACTGGGAATTTTAGGTTCACAATGGCATCATGGAAGGGTCAGGACAAGAAGGGGAAACAGCCAGCCAAGAAATGGCCAGCTCCCCACGTGTCGCCTTCACAATCCTCTTCCGATGAGGAATCCTGGCCAGTATGGCAGGAGCTACAGGAAAAGATTTCTGCATTAGAGGCTGAATGGCTGGTGGGACAAGCTCCACAGCCATGCGAGGTCCAGCCACACAGATCAGCCAGGGATGCCAAGGGCCACCGTAGGGCCAAACTTAAGGCAATAGCCAACGATCTAATGGCTAGATTTGCTGTTCTTGAGGCAGAGCAGCTACCCGAGGCAGCCACCAGACGCAACGCAGACGGGGCTTCTTCGACACCACGGTCTCAGCGTATGGAGAAGGGTAGAAGGTTGTCAACTCCTGCGATGCTTGAAACAGTGACCGCGAGCCAGGATGTGCAAGAGGAAACTGATGAAGTCGGCCCTGACAGGCTATACGCTGGGGAAGGACCAAGTATGGCGATGACTTCATCAGAGCAACAGGTGGAGAGGACATCCAGAAAGGTTTCAGACGGGGCGACAGTAATGGCGTCGCAGCAGAGAACTGACGTAGGGAGATCAACCCCAATCACGGCAGCGACCAGTACGTCAGCATGGGGCAGGCAGGAGGCAATGGATGAGGCTGGCTTGGACGTCATTTGGGACAGGGAGGAGCCTACTGCGACACCCATGTCTGGTGAGTCACCCGTTGCACTTTACACCTTTACACAGCCCCCCGTCTGGCCTAGGCCAGGCAGTGGACAGTCCACGACTTATGACACCACTCTACTGTTCCCAGCCTGGCCTTGGCCAGGCGGTGGACAAACCACTGCACCCGGCACCTCCTAATCTTTGACTGTGTGGCTTTGGCCAGGCAGTGGGCAATTTACTTCACCATATTACCCATCATAATACTCAGAATTTTGGGGCTCAGAGTTCTTTATGGCCTTGTACGAGCACCCAGTTTAGCGGCTGGGCCACGCCATGCCCACAACCTACATTTCCAGCCTCTGTAACTTCAGCTGCTAGTGTAGGCGTTTGGCCGTACCATTTGGTTCTGGACACAGGTTATAATAGCGTGCCATTACAAGCCTTGCCATTTGGGGGATTGCGCAACACCCCTGGGTGACCACATCACCCCCGCGACGAAAGAGAATGCTTGAAAGGTGAATATGTAGATTTGTTGGAGTTGATGGCCAGGAATGTAGAAGAGAAGGATCGGGATAAGGAGGACGAGACGGATAAGAGAGACGTAGGAAGATGAGACCTGACAGAAATTGGGCAAATTGACTACCCGGTTTCCTAACATACGCTGGGGTGATAGTGAGGGCCCAGCCTTGGCGGGCTCAACCCTTAATTCAATATTTAGATCTCATCTATAGGGCATATTTGGTCTCTGCAGGGCAGGCATGGTTTTCCTATGACAAATTGTTCCGTATGTGGAGCATGATTCACCCAAATTTATGTTGGGATGAGTCGTTACTGGGTTGCTGGCTGCAGATTATGACTCTGGCCAGGCCCAATCTAGGGGATAGGACCGACGGAGGGCACCCGATTAGGAAGACTGCTTCGAATTTACCTCCCCATGTAAGTGCAGGGCAGGTGGTTCAACCCCGCTTCTTGCCATTATATTTCAGGGTTCCCAACTCTGACTTGTACATGCTGCCACCAGTACTTTAAAATTTCAGCAGTGGACATCCGGGTTTTGGTGGTGGCTGAGTGCATTGGTATAAAGTTGTGGCACCAGCTTCACGCATTTCTACAGATGTCTAGTCTGGCCATAGTGACACAGGCCTTAGTTACATACTGTTTCGATTACTCTAATACGGTATATAGGTGGGATGCCTTAAAAAGGGTTCAGAAACTTGATCTTGTTCAAGAGGGTTATGGTCAAAGTGCTGGTTGGGACCAGCGCCAGGGTAGACACCACCCTCATCCTACAACAGTGTCTTTGGTAGCAGTCTGTTTCTGGGCACAGGTCAAAGTGACGGAGATCTTCAAACGATGCCCCTCTGTTAGTCTCACCAATTTTACAAGTATGTGGTGAGGATGCCTGAGAGCACCTTCTTGGTGGCTCTCCAAGCTGTGAAAGCTTGGTCTCCCCCCCCCCCCCGCCCTTTTTGGCTTTCTGCTTTCAGGCAAATAACTTTTATTCTGGGAGCCTTTCGGCAACCAAGTGTTGAGGAAAGAATTTTTCATAGATTCACGCTGTGCCTTTTGGATGCATTTTAAACTTGCTCTTCATTATCATTATCATTTTAATGATGTGGTTAATGGTGTTTCAACATGATAACCTTTTCTAAGTTTATAAGTGGCATATAAAACATTTTAGCCCTTTAGACCAACTAAAAAAGTGAAGTACCATAAGAGTATCTTGTTGCTTTTGCTTTTATTTATAGCTGTTTTATCTATTTATTGTTTTATTGTTTTTAATTTGTGGTGAACTACCTTGGGTACTAATTCTGAGAAGGCGGCAGATTCTGAATCAAATAAATAAATAAAAATTGCTTGGTACTGTACGTTTAGTTGTGAGATAAAGGACTACCACCTGGGACAATCCTAAAAGTTAAAGAATTTATTAAATAGGCACAATCTTGCAGAAGAGATTTGGGTTATTAAAGGTTGCTGTCTTCAATAAATACCTGTCAGCAGCCTCACAAACTCCGTGAGGAGAAATGGCACCACGCCGGGGTCACCAGAGACCTGACATTTTTGGAGGCTTTTTCTCATAGTTGGAGCATTGTGGCTTTGAACAAGTGAATGGGCCAACTCTGTGGTACGTTACTGGTGACAACCTGATGGTGGTCTTTATAATCAATAACCCCATGTGCATTCAGACCGGGTAACGACACTGGTCTATGCTAGAGGCATACCAGGTGTAGATAATCGATTAGCCGAGACATTATCATGCCAACAGATCGAGAGGTTCAGGGAGTTAGACCCAGGAGCCAATGAATGCACGGAGGCTCTTCCCCCAGGGGCTTGGCAATTTGGCTGGTGATGTGAAAGGACTATAGGGCTGGCCCTGGCACTGAGGGCAGGATAAGTGTACTCGGCAGTGAGTACAGAGTCTCAGGAGCTTAGGAACTTAGTTGATTTAGAACCTATAAGGCTAGGACCTTTACAAGGTAGGTTATTGGCGTAAGCTTTCTACCCTACAGCTTATGGTATTAGAATTATTGTTCAGACTACCGCCTTAGCAAAATGATTGAAGGTTGGTCTAAGGAAAGAGGCAGATTTAAAGATTCAATAGTTCCTATATCATCGGGACTAGTAGAAAGCATTTGTAAACAGTGGTGGGTTATATGTAGAGATGAATATGAAGTTGTTTTATTCAGGGCCGCGTCCCTAATAACTTTTCGGCACCATCAGGATTGGTGAAGAGGCAGCCACTGGAAAGAGAGACATAACTGGAGTGGCCCTACAATGGCAGGATGTTTGGGTAGTTATCGGGACGGTGTAGATTCACATCCACCGATCCAAGGCCAATTAGCGAGGCACCCCCTGACGTCTAGGTAGGGGCCCGGTTTGTTTTATCTTGCAGATACCATGGCGATGATGAGAAGGAAGCACATCACGATCATGGGCCGCAGCTATGTTTTTTCGGGCAGCTCAGTGTGCTGCCACGTCCCCATGGGGAGCAGTCTTGGATTTGGAGCTAGAGCCCTTACCGAATGATAAGGACGCCGTGGGATGCTGCGAGGAAAACTTTGCCGTGCGGCTGCCTTTGGTCAACATCCCCCATATGTGTGGGTAATACACTTGGGCGGCAATGACCTGACCAGGATCTACGGAAAGGCCTGATCTTCGGGGCGATTCATGACATCACACGGTTGAGGGTTACGTACCCTGCTACGAACATCATATGGTCAATGATCATCCCGCGGCCGGCATGGAGGGATGTGAGGCAATTTTTGGCCCGCTAACTCTGCACAAAAGAGTGTTAGCAGGGAGGTCTGCAGAGCTGTCTGCAGCGGCCTGGATCGGTGATTGGTCACCAAAGGATCCATGGATAGGCCTGAGTTTTTCGATCGGTGATGGCACGGTAACTGCTATGAGCAGTGTATGGCCGATGACCATCCCTCGGCTGGCACGACGGGATGTGAGGCACTTTTTGGCCCGCTAACACTGCATGAAGGAGTGTTAGCTGGGAAGCCTGCAGGGCTACCTGCAGTGGCCTGGATCGGTGATTGGTCACCAGAGGATCCACGGATAGGCCTGAGTTTTCCGATAGGTGAAGGCACCGTATCATGCTATGAACACTGTATGACCGACAACCATCCCTCGGCTGACATGGATGGATGTGAGGAGTTTTTTGCCCGTAAACACTGCCCAATGGAGTGTTAACAGGGAAGTCTGCAGAGCTGATTGCAGCGACCTAGGATCGGTGATTGATCACCAGAGGATCCGCATGGATAGACCTGATTTTTCTGGTCAGATGGCATACATCTATCAGAACGAGGTTTGGATGTCTTCTTTGAAGACATCAAGGGGGGCCTGCTGTTGGTGCTTGGTGAGCTCGATGACGGGCATGGGACTTAGCTTGGCTAGTCCCTATGCTGTGGTGGGTAGTGCGGACTAAACAGGTATTTTGGTGAGTCCCATAGCAATATCAGGTAATTATAGCTCATCTGAACTCCCAGCACTGCGGATCGTGCGATTACAGTGCTTGGGGGGGGGGGGGCAAGATGCACTGGGGCCGCACCTGGAACAACAGTCAACAGGCAGAGGGTGGCTTGAGGTCTGTGGGTGGTCCCATTTTGGCCAGCCGGGTTTTTCGCGGTTTTCACGGCTGCGAAAACTTGGGCCAGGGACTCGCCCAGTTGTTTGTTTGTTAAAGGGTCTGTTCAGACCGATGGGTTCAAACCTGAGTCCGCACTACAGCAGGACCCCCCTTTGCCAAAGGATTGGCAACATTGATTGTTTTCAATAAAGTGTGGCCTGTTTAATCCATACTTCTGGTCTCACGTCTTTATTCTGGGGTAGGGAGGGCAATGATCTTTGGGTTGCCATTGTTTGATCAGACCCATGACCCCACTCACTTCAGTCACATCAGATTCATGCAAAACCACTGTCTGGTTGCTGCAACGACACAACATCCAGTTATTTTGGTTTTTTCTCTGACAGTGATCAAATACCATTTTGTCTGCCCACAGTCTGCTAGGGAGAGGGAGATGTGTGTCTTTCAAAACTCAAAACAGAACCCAAGTCAAAGCCTAAACAGTACATAGTTTGCTCATTATTATTTTTATACTTCATTCATAAACTGTGAGTAGTTCTCAGTAAAGAGGGTAGGGAGAATTAAATCCGGGCCTGATGTTTTTAAAAACATGAGTGATTGTTCAAAGGGCTGTTTTCTTATGAGACATTTGTACTTTTTCGCTGCCAAGTTGGTGATTGGTGAGTTAGTCATCGGAATCCCTGGAGTTCATAAATGAGAAAAGTGCTGAATAACCTGCAATTCAGCTTATAATCAACCTTAAGCAAACATTAGTAACTCTCAACTGCCTACTCCTTCGCCCACACCCCTGACACCACTCCCACACTCGTTCCCACACTAAACCGGATCTGAGCTGCCGCCAGCAATTTTCATAAGTTCCTGCAGACAATATACGTTCCTCTTCAGTGCCCTTTCAAATTCATCCTCTCTCCATAGATTCTTGGTAGATTTTCAAAAACAAGTGAGCTAACTCATGGCTAACTGTTTCAGTATGAAGGGGGAACAAAAGTTAAATCCCCCCCCTCCACTCGAATATGCCATAGATTTTTCCCTTGTTCCCATAGCGTAGATTTAAAATACACACACACACACCCCGAAACCCCACAGTGAATCATATGTATTAAAACCAGTTCCTCTTGATTATGGGCCAGGAGGCTCAAAAAACTGTGCCCAAGCGATTGCTGTATTGCGAGTAATACCTGCCAGGATGATGGACGTGGAAAGATTTCTTCCACCTTCTCTGGCTGCCATAGCATTTCCCTAGAAAACACTTCAAGTTGGATCATAGAGCTTACCTCTCCATGCAGGGAGGAATCTCTGCACTTGCTGAAATTTAAACTTCCACACATCTGATACACACAACTCACAGATGTTTTTTTTTAAAGCCTCAGCTTTCCCACCAAAAAGGACATGGTTTTCAAGAAACTGCTGTTACAGTGATCCCAACCTAGCCACATACTACTCTTTGGTTGGTCTCCCTACCTCCCTTTCAAAATCTTGCATGATTGCTAGTTTGATATGATTAAGATTGTATATAGTTACTTTGGGATTAAAAAAAAAAGAACAATTACATCTACATCCAAATCCAACTGCACTTTGTAGTGAATTCACGAAATCCACATCCTGTGTATATTTTAGTTGAGGTTCAATGTTGTTTTTTTCACCTTTTATTTATCGCGAGTTATTCGCCGGATTTTAATGAAGAGTGGAAATTGAGCCCTCAGGTGGTTTCTGTGGTAGAAACTTGTACTTTTCCTTTAAAAGAAGGGAAAATACTTTGTTTCCTTTGGCATTATCATAGATGAAGTTAATGGTGGGTGGAGGCTCCCAGGGAAGGAAATGTGTAGGGATTAAAAGGGGGGGGGGGAGAGAAAAGCTGTTGTGGTGGGACTACCACCCTGTAGGGCTGTAGTGGAAACCATGAACAATAGTGTTAATGTTTAGGCTCTGGTCCTGGGAAATCATGTCTAGCTAGAGAAAAATTGTAAAGAGTGCTCTATGCACTCAGTTTTCACAACAATAAAGGAACATTGTACATTTCCCCCATGTAACAGACAATAACAGGATCTCCCTGACTAATGCAAGGCTATGTGAAATTTCAAAATGGTAACCATGATAACCTCCTCTGTGTGGAAACAGCGAAAAGTCCAGCAGCACTTTGAAAAATACCCTCATTTGGATGAAACAATAAGCAAAGACTTACTCTTATGGGAATGAGTTTATCTGTACTTTGGGGTTACACACTGTCCTCCTCCTCTTCTGTCATGGCTGCGCATACAAAATTGGAAGTGTTTGTTTCCAGTTTTAACTGGTATAGTTTCTCATTTCACCTGAACATGGACAAAGTAGTCTTAACTGAAACAAGCCAATTTCAAATCTTGGCTTATGATTTAATAAACTACCGTCTCTATTAAATGTGGTTTAGGATTCGTACGTACTGCAGAACTGTGGCTAATTAAATATAAGCAAATGTTTCTGATATCTCTGCAATCACTACATGAGAAGAGGGGCGAGGTGTGCATAGCCTTACTGATTTAACACTCATTGCTTAGCTTTGTGTTTGAATCGGACCACTTGTTGTGACATTAGCTTTAATGACTAGAACCAATATAATAAAAAAAAACAATATTATTCTAGACTTGCTTACAATCACAACAAACTTAGCTGTAAGACGAGTGAGGGCAGTCTAGCTTCTGATCCCAAATCTTTTGGATTTATCAGTTATAAGTACTGGCATTCATGGCAATACACTTCAAAAGCATAATAAAGAAAATCCCTGTTAAAGCAGACACAAGCAAAATAACAGATCAACATGCTTGATGGTTCTCCATAATAATGAGCATACTTTTACTGAATTGTAAAAACTAGATGGGAGGGTAGCCAGCCTGAATCTCTTGCAAGGAGCCCTAAATCATGGGGACTGCAAAAGAGAAATCATTGGTGGGTACACAATACTTCAGGTCTAAACACAGTCAATCAGAAAAAGCAAAACAGAACTTTAGTTTTTGTAGGGAGGGGTACACACTAGGAATGGACACTTTAAAGGCAAGTATGAGTAACTTAAATTTGGCCTACAGGAAAATCGCCAGCCACTCTAGTTGAACTAAGGCTGCATCTACATGGTCAAATACAGTCGGATTTGCTCCACTTATAAAATGGGTGAATTCAATATATTTTGTAATGTCTACATGGCGTTCAAGGCAGATTCGATTCCTTACAGCCTATTGCCTGTCAAACCAGCTTTTCTTCTCTACCTCCAGAATTGTCTTTTCCCCTGCAGATGTTCCTAGGAAAACAGGGGTGTGTCTTTCGGTGGTGTTTTCATTTGACATAAGCACTTAGGGCATGCTTTTTAGAGCTGCAAGAGCACATCCTCACCTTTATTCCTTTCCCCCACTGTCCTCCAATGGTTTTTTTTTTTTTTTTTTTTTAAATCATATGTGCTTGAATTCTAAGGAAAATCATGCTTCTGAAGTGAGTTCTTCCAAAATATTTCTTTGGGTGTTTTAATACTGCTGTTAAAAGGCAAAACAGGTCTCTCAGTCTGGACTGCTGCACAAAATCGCAATAGAATCATTGGCCAGAGAAAGGTACTTTGAACCTGCTCAAGAAAAAAAAAGCATTATTTCATTTAGTATTTCATATATTTCCACATTATTAATATTTCTTCTTCGTGGTCTCTGTGAATGCACACGAATGGGTTTTACTGCGCTTGCGCAGGACTCCTCAGAATCTTCTACAGCTTAAAAACATGTGATTAGTAAGACGTTCCCCCGTGGTGTGCATGCTCCACCCTCCTGTAATACCTCAGTTCCTTTTAGCTGCCGCTGAAATTGGACTTATTTGGCAATCTCTAGAGCGAACTTCTTGTTGTTACGGTTTTTCGGACTTTTGGCTTGTCTCACGGTTTACGATTTGGATTTCGGACTTGATCTGTTCTTCTGTTTCGGATGTTTTCCTGTGAGTTTTTTCTTTCTTTTGATTCTCCCCTCTCCCCCTTTCCCCCCCCCGACCTTTTTTATGGCCCCGACGGGCCCATTCAAGCATTGCAGCTCGTGTGCCAATAAATTCCCCTCTTGGTCGGCCACGATTGCTGTTTGTTTTGCCTGGGGGAACAACACCAGACGAGCTCCTGCCCGGAGTGCAAGAGATTGACCAGACCTGCCCTTAATCTTCGTTTGCAGCATCTTCAGTCTTTTCTCTCGGAGAAATCCCTGAAGCCTTCGACCTCGAGATCACCATCTACTATGGAGCCTACCTTAACACTGGTCCCTCAGTCTGAGCCAGTAGACCAACCCTCGGCTCCCGTCACACCATCGCCTAGGCAGAAGTCTTCTTCTAAGGCTCCCAAATCGAAACACCCGTCGGGCTCGAAGTTGACATCGGCCTCGAAGTCACCTTCAGTCTCAGCTAGTGATCCTTCTCCTAAGAAAAGGAAGGACATTGATAAACAGAAGAAAACAAAGCGGTCTTCTAAATCAAGTCGTCCTAGAGAACCTCCTCCAGCCCAACTGTCGCTTCCATCGCCAATCCTTCAGGAGTCATCGAGGGAGGTACCCAACCCAGACTCCCAATCGGAAGCAGATGACTTGATGCCGCTGCCTCTGACTCAGGCTCGGGAGTCATTGTTGAGCCTATCTCCGAGTCATGGCCACTCAGAGGCTCATGTTATCTCCAGCCCGGCCTCGGCCCATTCTAGCCCTATGTCTATCGGGCGGGCAACTGTTATTCAGCTCTCGAACTCAGAAGTTTCAGCGTTGGCTTCTCCTCCGCGTAAACGTTTGGCTAAGCGGCGCCATGTTTCTCCACCGGTTCAGTCGCCTAGGCATCGGGACGTTATTTACATCCCTCGGCACTTTTGACGTCGATACTTGGTGGACTATTAAGAGCTCCATTATGGGGAGCATGATTGGCATTGATACTCTTATGGTGAGATCAATCCTTACTACGACTCTTTCTACCAACCAAAGAGGGTGTGTTACGCTTATGCTTCCCCCTCTGACTCATCTCCATCGCCTTCTCCTCTGCCTCGTCGTCGACACCGGGACTATTACTGTGTCGATCCCGGTTTGCCTGTCCCACACAGGCCAGTTGTTAAGCGTCGTTCACAGCAACTTGACATCGCTGGACAGGATTCTCGGGCATCGAAATGCTCCCGTACGGCGTCGGTCCCGTCGGCTTCGGTACCACAGCCGAGTGAGTCTCTTGCTCGAGTTCCCTCTTCATCTCTTCAGGTCTCTTCTTCTCGCAAGGTCCCGGCTCCACCTTAAAGTGTTCCTTTGGTACCGGTTCCCCGGGTTGGTGCTTCCACATCGCGGTCTCGCCACCACTCGCCCTCTTTACCTCCTTCTTATACTAGAGGTTCTTCGGTTTCTTCAGTAGCAGATGTTCAAGATCAGCCCTCTGAGGCTTCTAGGGAGTCTCCTTCGAATCTTCTGACCCCGGACTCAGACGTGGCAGATAACCATCCCCCCGTCTGTCCGAGGATGTCACTTCTTATTCGCAGTTGATACTCCACATGGCGAAGTCCTTTGAGCTTGATATCGAGCAACCGTCTCCTCCTAAGCAAGATCTCGTCTTCGGCGACATCAATCAGGAGAAATAGCCTCCGTTGAGTCTTGCTTTCATTCCAGCTATGCTGGACCTTATTAAGGAGTCCTGGGATAAGCCTGCTACTTCTTTACAGATTTCCAGGCATGTCGAAAATCATTACAGAACCCACGGGAATGACACTGGTTTTCTGGTGAAGCATCCTCTCCCAAATTCCATTATCATGCAGTCTAACCAGTCTCGGGCTGGGAACCGCTCTACTGTCACACCTATGAACAGGGAAGGTAGAAAACTGGATGTCTTGGGCCGTCGTCTCTACTCTCGTGCATCCTTCGTAATGAAGGTATCGAACTATCAGGCTGCTATGGGGGCATATCAGAGGCAACTGTGGAACAAGATTCTCCCAGTCCTCCAGGCCTCCCCTGAGGATGCTAGGGCTGAGGTTCTCAATACACATCTAGAGGCATCTGTTTTGGCTAAACAGCAACGCTTGGCCTCTCGGCATACGGCGGATACTGCTTCTAAGGCCATGGCTTCTGCTATTGGCCTCAGGAGACATGCGTGGCTCCATTCAGCGGGGATCACCGATGATGCTCGGTCCCACATAGAGGACCTCCCATTTGATGGGGTTGGCCTTTTTAATGAGAAGACGGACGAGGTTATGGACAACCTGCATAAAATCCGCAAAACAGCCCGATTCTACTCTACTCAGTAGCCTAGATTCCAACGCATCCAGTGGCGTCGCCCGTTCAACTTCCAGCAACCATACCACCAGCAGTCCTATAGATCATACAAACCTCCTCCACCGGATCGCTCCAATCCTCCCCCATCCTCCTCTGCTGCCGCCTCCTTCCGGTCCCAAGCACCTATTCAGTGCCATCAAGCTTTTCTTCGACCTGCACAGAAAAACAAACAATATATTTGACCGTCTTCCCCTGGCCCCGTTCCTCGACCGACCCTATCACCCCTGGCTAGCCCCCTTTTTCGACAAATGGTCAATCATTACCAAGGACAATTGGGTGCTCGCCATCATACGTTATGGTTACCTTTTGGAGTTCAAGGACCTTCCTCCCATCGGTTGCATCAGATCTACGACGTACTCACCTGCCCTAGAGAGCGAAGTATCTCTCCTCCAGCAGAAACAGGCTATTCAACAGGTACCGTCTCAGGATGTTCTAAACGGTTTTTATTCCCGCTACTTCACGGTTCCCAAGCGAGATGGCGGTCTTTGCCCCATTTTAGATCTGCGGCTTCTCAATACTTACATTCGTCCGAGGCATTTTCGCATGGTCACCCTAGAGTCTGTTATTCCTCTTCTCTCTCCAGGCGATTGGTTTGTAGTTATAGATCTCCAGGACGCTTATTTCCATATCTCCATTCACGAACGTCACTTCAAGTTTCTCCGTTTCTTCTTCAAGGGATCAGCTTACCAATTTTGCGCTCTTCCCTTCGGACTCTCCACCGCTCCAAGGACTTTTACAAAGTGTCTGGCCCCCATGGCTGCCTACCTTCATCTACACAACATCACGGTTTTTCGGTACATAGATGATTGGTTGATCGTGGCGAGTTCCTATCACAAAGCTTGGAGGAGGATGCCATCTTCGCCCGTCAAACCCTGGCAGACCTAGGTCTAAGGGTCAACCTCGAGAAATCTCGTCTCGAGCCTTCTCAAACCATGGACTACATCGGGGCGCACCTCGATTCTATCAGGGCCAGAGTCTTCCTTCCTCCCGAAAGAATTCTCAGGTTGAGGAGAGCTATTCGCCCATTTCGCCCGTCCGCTATGGTTTCGGCTCACCATAAGCAGCACCTCCTCGGTTTGATGACTTCAACCACGTCAGTGCTCCAACACACGAGGCTGAAGATGCGCTCTTTGCAGGCCTGGTATCTGGCCCAATTCGATCCTCTAGTACACCACCATTCCAAAAGACTACGTGTGACTCCGGAGTTGGCCTATCAACTAAGATGGTGGACCTTCGTCCCTCACCTATTAGTGGGCCGTCCTTTCAGGCCTCTCCAGCTGACCGTACAGGTCACAACGGACGCGCATTGCGGTGCTCACGAGATCCACGCCCTCTGGTCAAATGCGGAAAGGCTTTTGCACATCAACCATCTGGAGATGCTCGCGGTCATCAAGGCCTTTCACGCTTTCCGTTCTCTTGTAGTTGGCAGAGGAGTACAGATTGCCACAGACAATATGACCACCCTGTATTATATCAACAAACAGGGCGGTACTCACTCACTTTCCCTACTGTACCTGGCGATTCATCTTTAGGAGTGGTGTTACGACCACCACATTTTCCTGGTTGCCATTCATGTGTCAACAGGGGACAACGACGTCGCCGATTGCCTGAGCCGTCATACCACCCAAACCCACGAGTGGGTTCTTGACGCCGCCGTTTTTGCCAGTCTCTGCAGTCGGTGGCGTACCCCAACCTTGGACGTTTTTGCCACTCGGGACAGGTGAAAGAAGGAAACAAGGGGTCTGTGTGGGCAGAATGGTGGGTTACATCACAAACAATATGAACAGGGAACTCATGAATCTACCCACAGCCCTTGTGTGTCCACTGTCTGCAATTTGAAACATAATGCAGGCTGCAAATCAAATCGCAGCAAAGCTGAATCCTTCCGATTCACTTCTCCAATGTAGTCACAGCCTAACTTGACAACCCCGCAAATAAATACAAAGGGCTCAAACTAGCTTATACAGTTTATGTTGTTGTTTTCCCCCCTCTACTGTAGGGTCTGTATGGAACCTCGTACTTTGGCACTGATTTTCCAGATGCCACCTCATGGTATGTGAGGGAGATATAGCTGTGCAATCTTTAACTCGGTAGCTGCAGCATCACACTTGGAGGAAATAGTGTTGCAGTACTTCCACAGCTGGAGAAAACAGGGTGGTAATGTCAAGACCAAAGGTAGAAATGACGGCTGCGACAGTGAGGGTTAAGATGGCCCTGTGAAATGAGTCCTCTAAAAATATTTCCACATGTATGGAGCACCTCCGGCATCCCATTTGCTTTGGCCAGTCTCTTTCAGGCCCAGTTGAAAATGCTAGTATGAACTTAAGGAGTATCATGTGTTTTCTTTACAATGAACCAGTCCATATATTGGGATCGGGGAAGAACCTCCAATATCTGGAGGGATGTTTTGTAGAAATGCTAGAAGAGGCATCATAGTGCCTATGTCTATGCTTTGGAACTTTGTTGTGGCCTGTCATCTGTGGTAAAGATTGTCCTATTCCAGCAGGCTTTTTACTCTCCTGTCTGTGGTATGTATGGGTTATTGCTGTATTCTTGTACTCCAGATAATAGGCACCTGATTGTTGGTAGCAGGTTCATTTGTTGTTTTGTGATTTTTTTTAAGATAATGTTTTATTTATATTTTTAAGTTATATCGTCATAACCATCACCTTGGGTATGTAATATGGAAAAGGGAAAATAATTTCTTTTATAACGAACAGC
Source organism: Intellagama lesueurii (assembly GCA_037013535.1). NCBI lineage: Eukaryota > Metazoa > Chordata > Lepidosauria > Squamata > Agamidae > Intellagama > Intellagama lesueurii. The sequence continues at coordinate 53,924,218 of JBAJHW010000005.1, forward strand.
AAACCAATATTTGTTCCAGAGGATGCCTCCAGACAGAAGGCTCCTCAAGCTAATGATTAGAATGCACCATGCAGTTATTTTATTTTATTTTCCTTGATGTGTTTTCTGTGGCAAGAGGGAGAGAGAAATGGAAGAAGAGGTGGCACAAGAAAAGATTATGAGTGGAGCTCATACTTATTTAGATTCCCTATAAAACTCAGCGAATGAGGCTGGGCAATGGCACAATGGACGTCTTGTCTCAAACCACCCACATTCACACTGGTGAAGTGTGAACACAGCACTTCACTGATCTGTGTTGCTCTGTGCTGTCCATGAGCTACGTGTTGCATCTACCGTTCACTTCCACCGCTTTGACAAATTGACAAATTGCCTTGTACCAATCAAGGCCACCAGTTTTGTTCCACCAGCAGTAGAACAAATTTTTTTTGGAAGCCTGAGGGCCCACAAACTACAGCTGAACTGCACGCTATGTTAACTACCTAGCATGCAACTAATCCTCCCTTTGCATTTTTATTTGCAGGGCTCCAGTCCAGAATTTTTTTTTTAAAGGCCACCACAGGAAGTAAAAAATGAATTTAGAAAACTGAGCAACTTGAAACAGGGAATCTTTAAATCTCCTTTACCTGCACACAGTGGTGCCAAACCAGTCAGGACCCAACATACTTATCTGTAAGTTTGTTGTTATGTGCCATCAAGTCAGAACTGACTTAAGAGGCCCTAATACAGCTTTCAAGGTAAGAGAGCTATTTAAGGAGTGGCTTTACCAGGTCCACACCCCCAGCCAGTTTCCATGGCTGAGTGGGGATTCGAAGCCGGACCTCCTGAGTCCTAGTCCAGCACAGTATCTACTACACTCTCTGCTGCTGCTCCCAGACTTTGGAACCCCCTCCCACAAGAGCCAGACAAGCCTCATCTTTACTGTCCTTCTGCAAGCAGTTGAAGACCTTTCTTTTCAGGCTAGCTTTCCCTCAGTGACTGGCTGCCTGAGTGGGGTTGTTAAACAGATTGTTGTGTCTTACTGCTTTGAATGTGGTTTTTTGTTTTTGTTTTTTTACTATGTTGTAGTGTGGTATTTGACCCTCTCTAGTATGTATGTATGTATGTATGTGTGTGTGTGTGTGTGTGTGTGTGTGTGTGTGTGTGTGTGTTTGTTTGTTTGTTTGTTTGTTTGTTTGATTTTTATACCGCCCATCTGGCTGCCAGGCCACTCTGTTTTTAGCTTTAAATGTTGTTTTTTAATCACGTAAGCTGCCTTGGGTCCTTTTTAAGGAGAAAGATGGGGTAAAAATATTTAAATAAATAAATAATAAATAAATAAATACACCACACTGAGTATCCTGTCAATAAGGAGAAACAAAATAAAGGCTGAATTGCAGATTAGTTGTGTAACATTCCATGTAGTTTAACCCCAGGTAAGATAGTGGAGATACGCAATAGGATTTGCCGTCTCTCTGTGCCTCCCTTAGCTTTCGTCTATTTTGTTTTTTGAAACCAGGCATGGGCATGGAAAGTGGTTTGGAATTATGGCATTAGGGAAGAAGGTTCTAGCCATCTATTGTTTACTAATAGAGTAAAAAGGCTTTGGGGAGTGGGGTGGAACTGATGCTAGTGCCTGCAGTCCTATCAGGTGGCCCCAATGCTGCATTTTTCATTAATGTAGTTTGGATGGATACTCAGTGGCAGGTATGCAGTATCATCCACCTTGGCCCTACTGTAGTAGTTTGGTCATCAGTAGTTTGCTCTTGGAGAAGATTAACCCATTCTGTAGACTAAATTTACAAACTAAAATAATTATCCAGCTTCTTCTGGAAGAAGAAGGAGGCTTGCCGTAACTTGACCATATTTATCTTATTGCAGTGAAAAGTATAGTCTCGATTGTACGGTTACTGGTTTTAATGCCAATAAAGGTTTTTGATTGATTGATTGATTCTATGAAAATATTTGGAACCGCAGTTCCCAGGATTCCTGACCATTGGCCATGCTGGTTAGGGCTAATGACTGTTGAAGTCCAAAACTTCAGGTGGGCACCAGCTTGAGAAATCTGGGCTAATTATATACATGAATTGTTGTTGCTACGTGTCAAATTGTATCCAATCCAATAGCAATCTTCTTAGGGTTTTTCAAGGTATGTGAGATATTCAAGAAGTAGTTTTGCCAGTGTTGATCCCGAGTGACTTTCTGAGGCAGAGTGGGCATTCAAACCCAGATCTTTTGAGTCCACACTGGCTCTTGTATACAGTCACTAAACAGTGAATCCTGCTGAATTTAGTGTCGCGTATTCCCAGGGAATGATTTAGAATTTCAGCCTAAACATGTGCTTTCCTTATTATATGTAGAATACCATTATTTTAAAAACTGAAAAAGAAACAAGTCAACAAATTTCTGGACGTGGACTAGTTTCTACAAATTTTTGAAGTCTCTCTCTGGCTGAAATTTGGTTGCTTGGTGTAATAAGTCTCAGCTAGAATAGGCCCACTGAAGCGGAGGAATTTACAGTATAGAGGAGCTGACTCACCAAATGTCCACTGATTCATTGGGCCTATTCTGGTTATGGATTACTGCAGTAAGCAACAGGATTTTGGCCTCTGTTTGAGATTTATGTAATTTTGTTATGTAATTATGTATTATATTTAAAACCAAATCACAGAGAATATGGACCAATTAAAAAGTAATCTTGTGTACATTTATTTAGCACTCATTAGCTAGTATGTGAAGACTTTATTAAACTATCAGTACAGGCTATATGTTGTTTATCACACTCATGAGTGAACAAAATATGTGCTCTGAGCTGCAGAGTCATATTTCTAACATCTGTAACTACTCTTTTGAGATAATGTGGGAATTTAAGTAAGATAATATGGGATTATCTGAGAGCAGTAAATTAGTCAGCATTTTCATTATATTCCCAGTAATTATTCATCC